>JAOVFP010000005.1:3886457-5181943 GCA_025738555.1 Cyathus striatus | reverse complement strand
GTCAGTATTTTTATTTTTATTTCATTCAAAGCCTTTTTCTTCTGTATACTGATGCACAACATGCAGAGGGAAACAGGACCACCCCCTCTTACGTCGCTTTCTCCAATGAGGAACGTCTCATTGGTGATGCCGCCAAGAATCAGGCCGCCATGAACCCTCGCAACACCGTCTTCGACGCCAAACGTCTCATTGGCCGTAGATTTGAGTACGTGATATTCCGCTGGCCCATCGATGAATAAAAATTGATGTATGATTTACTCTTTAAAGCGATCCAGATGTGAAGAAGGTTGGTGGAGGAGTTTCATATACATGCAAATGCATACTGAATTATTACTTTCAGGACATGACCCACTGGCCCTTCGAGGTCGTTGAAAAGGATGGATCTCCCCTGATCAAGGTCCAATATCTTGGAGAGGAAAAGACTTTCAGCCCTCAAGAAATTTCATCTATGGTCCTCACGAAGATGAAGGAAATTTCCGAGGCTAAACTTGGTAAGACCGTCAAGAAGGCTGTTGTCACGTGAGTTAAAAGTTGAAATTTTTGTGGGGTTTTGATATTCAAAATTACTAGTGTTCCTGCTTACTTCAACGACTCTCAGCGATTGGCCACCAAAGATGCTGGTGCCATCGCTGGCCTTGATGTCCTCCGTATCATCAACGAACCTACCGCAGCCGCTATCGCTTATGGTCTTGATCGTCAATCCAAAACAGAGAAGAACGTTTTGATTTTCGACCTTGGTGGAGGAACTTTCGATGTTTCTCTCCTCAACATTAGCGGCGGTGTCTTTGCTGTCAAGGCCACAGCTGGTGATACTCACTTGGGTGGCGAAGACTTCGACAATACTCTTCTTGAGCATTTCAAGAATGAGTTCAAGAAGAAGACAAAACTTGATATCTCTGACGATGCTCGTGCCCTTCGTCGTCTCAGGAGCGCTTGTGAGCGTGCCAAGCGCACTCTCTCCAGTGTTTCGCAGACCACTGTCGAGGTTGACTCCTTGTATCAGGTAAGTCTAGAGTTATATCTCTTCAATGCATCTAATTCAGTGGTGTGTTCAGGGTGAGGACTTCTCAGCGAACATTACCCGCGCTCGCTTCGAGGAAATCAATGCTGCCATGTTCAAGTCTACTCTCGAGCCCGTCGAGAAGGTGTTGAAAGATGCTAAGATGTCACGTGAAAAGGTCGATGACATTGTACTTGTCGGTGGCTCCACTCGTATTCCAAAGATTCAGTCTTTGGTATCTGAGTACTTCGGTGGCCGTCAGCTCAACAAGTCCATTAACCCTGACGAGGCCGTTGCCTATGGTGCTGCCGTTCAGGCTGCTGTGTTGACTGGACAGACCTCTGAACAGACTAAGGATCTCCTGCTCCTAGATGTCGCTCCTCTTTCCCTTGGTGTTGCTATGCAGGGTGACGTCTTTGGCGTTGTTGTTCCTCGCAACACTCCTATTCCTACCAACAAATCTCGCACTTTCACAACAGTGGAAGACAACCAGACTACTGTTACATTCCCTGTGTAAGCTTTTTCCCCATTCTCTGTTCGCCATATTCACAATGTCATGATAGATACGAGGGTGAGCGCACTCAGTGCCGTGACAACCGTCTCCTCGGTGAATTCGAACTCACTGGTATTCCTCCCATGCCCCGTGGTCAAGCTGAGTTGGTTACCACGTTCGAGGTCGATGCCAATGGTCTCTTGAAGGTGTCTGCAATGGACCGTGCTTCTGGTCGCAAAGCTTCCATCAGCATTACTAACTCTGTTGGCCGTCTTTCGTCCGCTGAGATCGAGCAGATGATTAAGGATGCTGAGCAATTCAAGCAGGCTGATAAGGAATTCTCTGCTCGCCATGAGGCCAAGTCCGATCTTGAGGCATATATTCACCAGGTCGAGGGCACCATAACATCCCCCGAAATTGGAATGAAGCTTAAGCGCGGAGCAAAGTCACAGGTTGAGGCTGAGCTTGCTCGCGCCCTTGAGAAGTTGGAGATCGAGGATTCATCTGCTGATGAGTTGAGGAAGGCGCAGCTTGGCATCAAGCGGGCCCTCCAAAAAGCCACTGCTGGCATTCGGTGATAAGTGGCGATGTATGACGATTCTTTCTGCTTCGAGTCATGACATGTATCATCCTTACGTCTATACATTCGAAATAAAGTTTGACTAGACGGGATTTCTATTTCTCTGTTGCACTTGTTCAAAATTGTCTGTACTTCTAACACATATGTAAAAGCAGTTACGAACAAGGGTATACAAAAAGTTGAAAAGACTAGAGTAAATGCATTGAAATCATGAAGTTACAATTTTATGTATCCGTAATCCCACCTCCAGCACCCACAGTTCTTCATCAGCCCCGTCACACAGTGCCTTGTCTGCTTCACCAAATACCAGCGAGCTCATTGACTTCTGCCTTCCACTCATTGTTGGGTGAGAAATAACAATATCGTGCAGCTACATCAATGTCAACCCTTTATTCCTCACAAAACTTATAGAACGCACCTGTGATAGAATTTGAGTGGCTGAATAGCCTTCTCGCATGAGATGCTTAACTTTAAGATTGATTGAATCAAAACTTCCATGCTTGTGTTGCGTATAGTCAACTTCCATCGCACCCGGCATTTCTATGCTAATTGTTCGTGCGAAGTCATTAATCACAGAATCGGGGACAACGCCTGCAATTTCTTGAATGTCAGCAGGCAAAATAGGTGTAGGAGGATCTGTCGAATATGAAAGACGTGAAGCAGATTGAAGATATGTGATAGCACGTCGCAGGTCTCCTGTGGAGGTGCCAACGAGCGTATCAATGACGTCCGTATTAATGTCAATATGTTCTGCATCGGCAATTTGTTTCAATCTTGTGCGCGAAGATGCGGAGTCGAGAGGCGTAAATCGAAATTTAGAACACCTTGACGCTAATGGTTCAATGATTCTTGAAGAGTTCTCAGTCTTTTGATCAAATGTATGCACGCGCCTGCTCACCTTGTCACATAGTTACAAACTAAACAGAAACGTGTTATTCTGGCATATGTTTCCATGATTCGGCGAAGGGCGCCTTGAGCATCCTGAGTCATAGAGTCCGCTTCATCCAGAATAATGATTTTATAAGGCGGACAGGGGTATGTTTTACCGTCGGACGCCACTGCCTGTGCTCGAGGAGTCTGCCGGGCAAAATTCTTTATTTTCTCTCTTACTATGCTGATTCCGCGCTCGTCTGAAGCATTGAGCTCAAGTACTCTGTTCTTAAAGTTGTCTGGCCTTTCAAGATGTAAACTATAAGGATAGTGCGCTTAAAGAAGAAAACATGACTTGCCCGAAGAGCTGTCTCGCCAAAGCCAATATAGTTGACGTTTTTCCCGTTCCAGGTGGACCGTAGAACAACATGTGTGGCAGCTAATTACTTTTTAGCCATATCTTAAGATATTTAGAGACTTAAATCACGTTTGTAGACGTTAATGTTTTGCGCAACACGGCGATGGTGTGATCCTGAGCGGAAACCTCGTCGATTGTTTTGGGTCTACTGTACATGGAATAAGTTATTATTCAACGTACTTGATCGCACTTACTATTTCTCAACCCATGGTTGCAATGCGGGATCAACAACATGCCTTTGCGCGCCTTGCTTGGATGAAGAACGAGGATTGAAGAAAGACATTTGAGTGCAAGGACAGTCACGAACGCGTGACATTGTTAATGGTGGTACGTGACGTCGCGTTAGAAATTTCGCACGGTCTGGTCAAGCTTTGGCCATATTTCTACTACTTGAACGTTCACATTCGACCATCACTTACTACTAA
The DNA here is from genome assembly GCA_025738555.1 of Cyathus striatus. Classification (NCBI taxonomy): domain Eukaryota; kingdom Fungi; phylum Basidiomycota; class Agaricomycetes; order Agaricales; family Nidulariaceae; genus Cyathus; species Cyathus striatus. The sequence continues at coordinate 5,178,157 of JAOVFP010000005.1, read as the reverse complement.
AGTACTAATCCTTCATGAAAGACCCTTTGCTTGAAATGTCGGGCGCACCCTCCACTAGCAAAGGTATCTATCTCCAAATCCTTGTACATTCTGGTGCTCATCACGTTCTGTAGGTCAGGTCAGTACATCGCACAGCCTTAGTACGTTCGACGCGTCTCTTGTGTCTGCGGTGTGCATCCCTCTTACGCGTTTTTGCCAGAGAAACACGACAAGGTATCACTGGTGGAAATAAAGAATGGAAAGGTGATATTTAGACAGAAGCCTTCGACATTTGAAAAGCAGTCGGAAACTCTTCAAGGTCGGGTCTATCCGCAGAGCGCGCAGCAGTTCCCTAACTTCTGGTACAGAACTTGTAAAATTCCGAGAAATGTTGGAGGGGAGACTTTCGCTAAGCCCCGTACCGCTGGATCACATTCCTGACAATTATCGGCCGCTGATTGCGAAGTTAGCGCATGAGAGGTAGCTATGATCCACTCCTGTTTTGTGTGGCGTTCGTTTGTTTATTAGCATCAGTGACAAGACCCTTACTGCTCTATCTAAGCATATCCTTCATGAACTTATACCTCTCGATGACGATGATGTAGAGAGTGGTAACCCGTCTGCCGTTGCAATCCTTCCCCAATATGTGGTAGAAGCATCAATCAAATCCATCCTTAATCGAAATAACTACGGGTTAGATGTCGCACATGGAGTCAAAGCACCTGCATCCCTCTCTGTTTGGCGGTGGGAGGTGAGGGAGGAGTGCCGTGACTGGTTGCCAAAAAGTGCAAGAGAGAAAGCGGATGCTAGGCAAGCAGAACGCGTCCAGGTGCGCATCGTCACATATGTGCCTTTACCTATATCTAACGCATTTCTTAGGCGAAAGAAGATCTGAAAGCCATGTTTGATGCTTTGGCCTCACATGAAAAAGAGGCAATCATAGGTTCTAAGCCATGCGGGAAACAAATCTCAATTGGAACCCACGACACGGATCCGGACGAAACGCGAACCAAATTTATTGATCTTACTGCCAATAGTTTTATAACTGAAAAACGGAATGATCAAGATGACACCGTGGGTTCTCAATACTTTCAGAAGTATGGTTTCACTGACAGCTACATTTACAGGCTGAGTCAACTAAATCTGGAAGACCAAGGAGAATTCAAGATCCAGAAAAGGCATCAAAGGTTGGCCTGTCCTCAGGTTTATTAATTGTCAGTTTGACTGTCAGACTATAGGAAAAAGAACGTCTGGGAAAAAAGGCTGCTAAAGCAGAGAAGGAGAAGAAGGAGAAAGACGCTCAAGATAAATCACGCACTCTCATGGCGAATTTCTTTTCAAAAGCAAAGGCGCGCGGGCCTCCCAAAGAAGAAGAACCGGTTTGTGCGGTGTCTAAGAGTCAAACAGATTTTGAAAAGGTCTTCAAGCCGTTCGTGTTAAAGAAAGATGCTACTCTAGCACCGGTCAACAGGTTCCTGATCCCATCGAAACGGAAGCGTGTGCCGACCACTCATGCCATACAAATTGACGACGACGATGACAATGATATCATAATGTACAACCCTGAGCCTGAAAACCTTGCAAGTGTCTTACCAGAAGGTAAGTGGGTGAAGGGAGTGTTTTGCAATACGTCGCTTATTTCTTCATCAGAACGCCTGCGCAGTGTCATTTGCTCGGCAGCTTCATCTAACTCTCTTTCGAGGGAACGAAGGCGGAGAAACTACAATAATTTGCATATGAAAACACACTGGCCTATTTCTGTCCGAGACATCATGAATCAGTTATCAGAGGCAGAAGTAGCTGGTGATGATTCTGCCGTCCGTTCACTACTTTCCAAGCTGTGCGATCGTCAACTTCTTCCTGCGAAGGTGTTCATGTTTACAGAAGATGCACGTCCTGGCTACTTTGGAACATGGACCCGTAGTTCCAGGCTTATTGGACCTCGCACACCATTTGCCAAGGATGTTCTTGTATTCGACTATGGTTACGACAGCGGTGAAGAATGGGAAGAAGAACCTGCTGGGGATGCTGACGACGTGGTAGATGATGGTGAGGATGAAGAAATTGACGAGGACGTTGATTCCGACTTAGAGAACTGGCTTGTGGACGATGATGAAGAACCTGATGCTCTGGAAGCTATGGCACTGCAGGCAAAAGATCCTAACTTGTCACCCCGATTTATAGATCTTCCAACTTCTAGGACAAAGAGAAAAGCTGGGGGATCTGAGATACAAGCTAGCAAGAAGAGGAAAATTGTTATCCCGCTAGTTCCGTTTTCCAAAGGACCTTGCTGGGAACCTAACATTGGAGCCTGCGATTATGAACCATTTAAGCCTTATCGGATTAAACTATTCAATGGTACGGTGTCATTACTAATTGCACTAGCTCTGTTTCTAACCCGACATAAAGATACTAAATTTCCAATTAATCCATTCAAATTTGTTTCTACCTGTCTGGAAGATAAACGAGCTAGTGAGCGCTCAGCCGCCTCGTCATCCCAGAAGGAGGAAGTCTTTGCTGTGCCGTCTTTACCCGAGAGACTAATTTCTGGCAGTTCAGCGCCCATCATCGCAAATACCACTCCACCATCGAAGCCTGCTTCTGCGCGTATACCCCCTTTTCCGGATGCTCATTTACCTTTCCTCGTCAAGCGAATTGCAGAACTACAGGCTTCCAGTTTCATGCTACTCGTAGAAACGTTGTATCAAGAGCTGAAATCGCACAAAGTAAAGAAAAAGGCCATTGAAGCCAAGGTAAGGGAGATTGGGGAACGCTGCAAGGAAAAGAAAGTTTGGGTTGTAAAACCGACTACGCATGTTTAATCGTGGTTATGTTCACGATTAACTTTGCACATACCGTACTTAGCCTCGAGTATCTGTACATCTATGTTTATCCCAATTGGCTATTAACTTACATATTTACTACAATACAGATTCATAAATATATACATGATCCTTATTAATTGTCAGAGCGATAGCGTCCTAAGAAACGGCAAGCTTCCAAAGGAACTGAGTATACTCGAAATCCGATTTTCCTGCTGTAAAATCAATGGCATGGATGTCTCCAGAACGGCTTTCTATCGAAGGCGTCACAAACGGTATTAAGGAGAAGTATCATGGGCATACTGATTATCATTTTTATTAAATTTCCAGCTGTGTCAAGTACGGGTTCAAAGCCCATTTCCTTATATATTCGTAGTCGAAGTCTATAAATCGATAATAAGGCATTGCCCACAAGCCCTGTAATGCAAACAGGTACTCACGCTGTTCCATCAAGTTCCTTTTCATGTTCTGCTGCAGGATCATATTCTTCTAATTTTCTTACTTCCTCCTTTAAAATGGCAAGTTCGGACTCTTTGCTGGCTACCAAACCTTCTACATCGCTTATCGCTTTGGCAAGTGAAAGCCGACTACTATCTAACTCATTGAGTATCGATGTATGGTGTTCAACAGAGGGTACGGAAGATGGTCGTGTTGAAGAGACGCGGGCAGCTTCAAGGACGCGTGCTAGCGCTAGAATGAGAAATATGAGGGGGTGCACCTATATGTGTGAAGTTTATGACGGACCTTTTAAATTGCCTTGTGCCTCCTCAAGTTCTTTCTTTCGCTTGAACTCTGCTGCAGCAATTTTTTCTTCCGCAGAAACAATAGTCAAGTAATCCTCCTCCGGGTCAATGATTGGTAGCATATCTCGGATAGCGCGACTGTCAGCATATGAAATAAAGGCCCTGATCTCAGTGACAAATACAAGCAGAAGAAACTGCACTTACATTGCCTCCTGTGGATCAATCGACATCTCTGGTTGTTTTTTAGCAGCTACTTCTTACAAGTTAAGTAACTTGTGATGATGAAGATCACGAAATGTCACGTACACGTGATGTGACCACTCGTATTGTTGTATACAGTAATTAATTTAGAAAAGGTTCTCAGGGAAACAGTTATTGACTTTGTCGTTTCGTACTCAGCTACAGATCAAGAAGGAAAATGTAAGTACACGATATATACATATGTGATTTGAATTGTGAGGAAAAGTACTTACTTGCTCCAGTAAGTACTTATGTAATTAGCAACAGACTCGGAGGACCTCAGTCGAGCACATTCTCTAATCATGTGGAGAATTACAAAAGAAGAAACAACAGCGGACTAACTCTAAGTTACAGTACACAATCATAACATGCAAAAGGTAGCTCAAAGGTAGCTGACCGTACCGTATTACGAAAGACACTGCTGCGAGTGACCTCGCAAAATAGGTAGAGGGCTGATTGAGGGCTACAGTGAAACAAGTAACACACAATGAACTACATAGTAGCCCCGTACACAAAAGTTATTAAAAGCTAAATGACCGATTGCCTGTATCCGTCCCTTGAGCGCTATTCGCATCAGTTGACAATCCAGTCACATTGGTTAAGAATGCCCCCCATTCGGTAAACCTGTGCAATTAGCTTTCAAGTCTGCCTCAAAAAGCCAGGCACAATTAATATACGCACTCGAATCCAGTAGGAACATTAAGCCACATAGCCATAGTATTACTTTCTACAATAGCTTGTTGTTGGTTGATAGTGCCAACTTCATTAGAATACATCTGACTTGGGAATGTCCGCAGTCCTGTTCCAGTGGCAATATGGTCGTCTCCAGGCGAATATCCCGACGCCAAAGTGTTGCGTGAATAATCAGCAATGGTGTCTGATCCGAAAGGTGCGTAAATAGGAAGTGGTTGTACACCGGGTTCCAGATAAACCTCTGGTACTGGCTGTGAAGCCTGAGTTTGGCGATATTTTACATCCTCCATTGAGGGAATACACTCTCCACTACCACTATCCCTGGATGACAGAGAGGGATACCAGTTGCTCGTTGCAGTTAAACCATGGGGTAGTGAGGCAATTGCTATCTGCTCATCTAATCGCCCGTCGCTGTTAGAAAGAGGAACATTGGATTGCGAACGCGACGGGAGCTGTGGCTGTGCAAAGTCGAGAGAAATGAGCGAGCGGCTGGAGGGTAGTCCGTGCATAGCTTGCATCGACTGCTGTGATTTTATCCCACGGAGTGACGATGAGGAAGTGCCAATTGATTCGGACATACCGAAAGGAGTCGTAGTAGAATTAATCAGCGAAGTGAGAGTGTCTGTCGGCTCACCCGTCCGCATGGGGTTTGAGGTACTCCAATTCATCTCCTTGACTACCTGATTCGCCAACAGTGTTGGATCTTCCTCGGGAGGAATGAGCTCTCCTACACTGGCTAACTCACTTAAGATATCCCTGTAATTCAGTCATGATTGTATTAACAAACTAATTGGAAGATTAGAAGCCTGAGTACTGACAGCAGTTGACCAGCTGGATGCCACCTCTCTTCTGCCTGCTTTAGTATGTCCATACACTTGTAGATCCGCTTCATCTCCTTGGGATCAGTATCAACGCCGCTCCTTTTGTTTCCCCACATGTTGAGCAGCAGCACAATACCAGCAGTAACGGCACAAATTTGCATGTGAGGATACACTGTATTGCATCTCTTTAACTGCAACTCAAGGACATGCGAGCAAGAGCGCGCGGCGTTTGTGCAAATTGCTAAAGATGGAAATGCAAGAGGAGAATGTTTACCTTTGGCGCGAAGGAAAGGACGGTGAATGAGAATTTGGACATGGTAATAACATGACATTAATCCTGCGGAGAGATTAAAGAATCGATCATCATTCTGATTAGGATCCCAGCGTACTAACCCTTTGTTAGCTTCGTCATCCAAAAAAAATGTATCGAATACATACAGTGTTCAGGCAGTGAACTGATCCATTTGTTCAGAGCGGAATCGAGCTCGGTTACGATGTGTTGGTCCCATTGCTGCAGGATAGATTCCCAGAACTTGGTCTTGATTGAATACTATAAGTATGAACATATTATCATTACAGGTTACAGTGTTTGTATTAGAAAAGAGACTTACGATAGTGAAGAGAGCGAAGGCCATAATCCTGTTAAGACGAAGTTGCTGGTTGAATGCAGATACAGTGGAGGGTATCCCAGCAGGCTGCTTAAAACGCTGTTCAGGATCTGGATGTTCCCAAAATTCATCATCACATTCCATAGGTATGTCGAGGTCAAAGCTATTAGGTTCTAGTCAGCTAGCCGCCTCTTCCTGCTAGAAGAATGTACAATAATACTTACTCATCATCCAAAATTGCACATGGTCTTCCTAGGCCCGTACTAGCCATTCGATCCATGGTAACCAAAACCCAGAACGCTCTTTTCCACAGTTCGTCCTCAACCGTTAACTTCTCTCTTGACACGCGTCTCCGGTGAACTCCTACATCTTGTGCAAGACGTATGCCTATCCCTACGAGAACCCAGCATGAATGTGGTGCAAAGCAGCCGTGAAGGAACTCGACTGCTAACTGTTTTGAGAATGAAATTAATCAATCAGCAAAATAGGAAAGCAGAAATGAGATTCACACAATATGATTGCAGATCATACAATGTCGGTGGCTCAAGCAGGTTTTGTTTAACAACATGAACTTGAACATACCACCTCCATCCAGCGGAATGAGGTGAATCGACACCATCTAACAGCACGCGCTCATCTATTTTATCTAGATACCGCGATGCCACCGCACATACGAGTAGCAGCACATCAGCAAAACTGTCGTCTCTGAGATGTAATTTGTCCGCTATAGCCCGTTCAAACGTCGGTCGATGCAACAGCGGTAAGAAAAGGTTCACATTCTCAAAGTAAGCGTTCGTTAACTCAGTCATAAGATCGGAAGGAGGAAAGGTGTATGTTAGCTTTGGGGTGGCAAGGATGGCATTTTCCCACTGTAAGAGTATAAGTTCATCAGGGCAATCCTGTAATATATGAAAAATGTTCTCACTGTCCGTCTTGTCCAAAATGCAGGTCTCCTTCCCTCTAGAACCTTTCTCTTGACTGGATCATCCTTCGCATACTCGTTCTTGAATTCCATGGCAGTTTGCACAAACATAGCTCCACTGCTCTTTCCAAAGAACCTTGGTTCTTCTGCTCCAATCGATAACAACTTCATTCGTTCGGAAAGGACTACATGCTCGAAGTCATCATCTCTGAATGGGTCATCTTGTGATACAAGGACCGTACTCCCAATTTTATGGATGAGATCCAGAATAGTAGTAGTTGTAGGTTCTGTTGTTGACATTGAAGGCGAATGAGCGGAAGAGTGAGAAGCGGACGGAAAAGCCTCGCTACTAGTAGAAGCAGGCATTTTGGTAAGATGCGCAGTGGCGTCTGGATCCATGGATGCATATAGGTCCCGTAGAACTGCGTCGTCTGGACATATCTGTCATTGCATTGTATCAAGTCGTTAATATACCGTATATGTCACATGGACGAACTTTCTTGAGCAATTTCTCCAGCTTTTCTACACGAACTTCTAATGCTTCAACGTATCTGAATATTAAGTATGTTACATGTAACAATTCTTCGTGCTTGATTCATCGGATGGAGTACACACCCTTTAGGACGCCCGCGTTTCTGGGCATGACGATGGACTTAGCATTGTTTGCGATACTTGAAGTGAAATGAGTGAAATAAGAACTTGCCTTGGCGGCCTCTTCGTACGTACAGTTGACACTGTATGCTATGCAGTTGGAGCACTTGTTATGAGCTTGAGGGCCATCACCTAAATGATGAATTAGTAGTATTCACTGAGTAAGTAATGTACGGAGTCTGGACAGTCTGCAGAGGTTACACACATCGTACTGTTCAGTGGTAACACTTTTAGTTTGTTGCTTGAATAGTCAAGGTACCTGACGTACTTTTTTTTCTCCTGCAAATATCACATGCGCGTTGTATTTTCCTTCTCTTCAAAACAGACGCGTTGAGTGCATCGCCGTATTCATCTTCATTCTCAGAGGACATGAAAAACGAAACTGGTACGCCAACTGCGAATATACTAGGAAAAGTGGATTTGAATCCGAGGCGAAGATAAAAGACGATAGATATATGCAATTATAGACTTGAGAGTGCGCAACTGATCACATCCTTTTATGCCAACAGCAATATTCGTGCCGTCGTAACACTGTGGTGACTCACCTTTCCGGCATCCCCTACAAGTCAAGGACCCATCCCACTCTATCCCCGTTCAGATGTCTTCTTATACTTACAATCAAGTGGGTTGGCGATGGTATATTATAGGTATTGTACATACATGGAAAGCCCTATGAATTATCATTGATACATCATGCATTCATGATTCATCTACTGTAAGTTACATTAGATTATATGCAGTTCATTTTATTTCATTATACTGCGTTTGCGCCCGCGGTATTTTGCCCAACGTGTTCATGGTTATAACCATTCCCTCGACTGGGTCCATAGCCAGTTCCAACTCCTCCGGTTTGGCCCGCTCCGCTGCCGAGGACAGTTGCATCCCCCGGCGCTCCAACATTTTGTTCACCTCCTCCATAACCCCAGCCGCCTTCACGAGTGAAGGGAAGATCCTGTGAAGTGAACTCTTGGGCAGGTTGGTAACTGTAATATGGGCCACGACCTCTGCCAAGGACAAACGGTACTCTGTGGAAGAGGGAGGTTGCCCTGGGTAGTAGCAGATGATTGAACCGGAAGTCGAAGATTGCTGCAAATGTTTGCCTAAAAGCAACGAGCGCAGTACAGATACCGATAATAGCTCCTGCAACAACGTCATACCAGTTATGGACTGATTGAAGACATAGATTAGACAATTTTCTGTGTGGCTGAATAAACAAAATTGCATACATTCGTCGATAGTCAAAGCTCCAGATATTAGAGTCGCGCCAAGAAGAGGAGCAAACATCATTATCATCTTCCAATAAGCAGGGTTGTGTGCACTCGTTACTTTCAGCTGAGCGTTGAAATATAATGCTAGGTAGAATAATCCAGCCCAAGCGGCTGTAGAGTGTCCAGAAGGCATCGATTCGAGGGCGTCGTTAATCTGATTCTGGTCGCCAGTGCAAATGGAGCGGTCGTACATCAAGTTTGCAAACCCAATTCCGGACGGTGCATCGCCTGGCGTAAGGCGGGGCTGGCAAACGGCATAGAAATGTGGACGAAGACCTCCAATTACCCACTTGACAAATACTTGGAACACAGCAGCGGTGATAAGGCCTGTAAAACTACGTAAAATGCAGGCCTGACAGCACTGGTGTTGTTGAACGTACTTTTCAATAATCCCAATGTAGTAGTCAACCAATCGTCAAGACTACGCCTCCGAGCTTGGAACAAGGTGAAGAAAAAGAATGGGACAATGAATGCGATGAGTGCTGCGGCCCAGATGGGAATTATTTCCTTCCTGAGTGGATATGCGAATTGCGGATACACGACCTCGCTATCTTGGAAGTAAACTGGAAAAGATCGGCTTGGAGCAGGATCTGCAAAGTATACCCCTAATCCAATGGCACCCATGAGTGCCATTGTGATAAGATCTACGCCATGTAATCTAAGCCAGGTTCCAAAGCGGAAAGGTTCACCGGCAGCTCCGGCTCCATTGCCATTTCCATTCACGAGCTTTTCATCGCGTCTACGTCTTCCAAACAAAGGCATGATGGCTTGAGGATAGAGATATCAATGACAGATCGGCCAGTGGCAACCTGTGAGCCTAGGGAGAGAAGTGAATGAGGGAAACGAAGCAGAAAAGTGGCAAGTATTTGTACCCGGTAGGGAGGAGCATTTTGCGTGCAGAAGTGGAGACGTGCATCGTCATTTGGTCATAGAAAACGTTGCAACGACGGCGTATGGCTAATTCAACTCCAACCAGAGATGCTATAAATAACCTTCCATTTCACGGAACCATGTATATTAGCACCAAGTGACGTCATTGCTCGTCCGTTACATACATCTTACCAACAACGTCATTGGCCAGCATATGCCTCCGTGCTAGCACAGAATTATCTAAATCACGCAGATAATAGTAATGACACGACTCCATTAACGACTGGGCATACAACATTCTAAAATAGTCTGCTAGTATTTTTCCGCAAGAACTAGAAACACCATGTCAGTTCACACTTAACACCCGCAAAACATTGCACTTACTCAACGCAGCTAGTGAAGTCCATCCTGTGAACGGGTGACTGCATTCGCATTAGTAGATTTCACGTACAAGTGCCCGCAGTCATACCTTCTTCTCCCTTCCCCCGTAACAGCGTCGTATTGCTCCCATACGTATCCTGTTCGTTCATATTCCTGAAGACGCATAAGGCTCCCCAAGCATTACAATAACCAGCGGTAACAAACCTTAATTACATTATCCACTACATTCTTACGGAGCTCCTTGTAGATCTCTTTAGCTTTCGACTGGTAGGGCCCTTCTTGGACAGTATAGGTCTTACAAGTCGTTATCAGCACACTACCACAAACTAATAAAAATCCGTAACTAACCTTATACAACGAGGACAATGCAAGGTAATTCATCTGAAGCCAGATAGGACCTTTCCAGTAGTTCTCACCCTTTCCAAACTCAGGGTGTGAAGCGGATAGGCTACGTAATCCGAATGGTGACCATAAATGTTCTGGGTCACGAAGAAGGTCGAGGATGGCTCCCAAGTGAGGAGATGAAGGAGGGAGCAGCGACAACAAGAACGGGAACAATGAGAGGTACCCCTTATGGCAGACATGATACGACTCGTCTGCACAATGGAGTTTAAAATAAACCGTAGAACATCGACTCAACTTAGTTCGCCCTCACCTTCTTCATTGACATTAAGATCGCAATACATTTGCTCTTCTTCATTCCAATGGAGATCTAAAAGAGGCATATATAAGAGGGGCATCATACCAAAGGTGATACAACTGACCCTCAATATTGTCCAAAATTGCCTTCTCAATCTCTCCGAAAGTGATTTCGTCATCGTCCTCTCCAATGAACCCGGAAATGTCCTTCATGGTCCTAGTAAAGAATGCCATCCACGAAATCAGATCTAGGTGAAGTTCTCCAGCATGTGGAGGGCCTCGAGGGTAATCGTCCATGCCACTAGTGAGTACATGGAGTTCGGATCGACCCCTCCAACGATAACCTTCAGTCCTCGATCGAGCTTTGCGAGCATACTGCTTTATGTGACCTCTTTGGGTACGTCTAAACCAGTCGTAATGCCGTTTGAGAGGCGTATAAATTGACTTCAAGAACGATAGCGCAAGGTCTGGGTCTTGCAGGTATTGCGAACCCACATCCGGAGTAATTGCAGTTAGCGGCACTTGTGCACCTAGGTCTACACCCATATTCATGCCGAGATCTTCGTTGCTGGGAGAGCTGAAAACTCCTTTAAGACGCTGGATAAAGGCGGTGACAGCCATTGTCAGGGTAGGTGGGTTGGCGTAGTTGGGTACTTGGGTTTGGAATTCGGAAGGAACCTGCAGAGACGTCAGATATAATAGTATATTTGACTTATCCATACTTTACTACGGGCTTCTTCTCCCAATATTTGCTCTCGTGCGACCCAACCATCATCATCAATCATGTCAACCCAGCTCTTCAAAATTTCCAGGCTGCACAGATGAATGAGTTACTTATGCTTTCCACATAAAGGGACTTTTACCTAAAGTCGTTGTCCCACTGACCAATGTGGAGAAGATGAAAGCCCTCATCCCTGCTCAAGGTCAGCTGATTATGTCTACAAAAGCGAGTTAATAGCCAACCAATAAAATCCACGAGGGAAAAAGCTGCGGCTGGGGGTTGCGGTTAGTAATGCTTTAGGTTCAGTCAACTTCGCTCCAGGCTCAGAGCCATCCTCTTTATTATATGGTGATTCATCATCTTCGTCCCACTCATAAGAAAACTTGCGATCGACAATCGAATTCCCATAAAAGTATCCAACTCCTCCTGCAAGGTTCGAGGTAATGGCCTTGGAAAAATCCTCGAGCTTTGAATGTTGCTCGGATGGGTAATCCGAAGGAGGAGGGAAAATTTTGCGGAAGCGTTGACCATATGATTCTAGGAAGGCGGGAATACCTTGGTCCAAGGTCGAAGCTATGTAATTGTCATCAACTGTCAAGATGGAAGCGAATCAACGGTTCCCTTACAGCTGAGTTTCTGTTTTGCACTCGCGCTTTCAAAAAAGACATCAAACTGGAAGGGTCCGTCAAATGATTTCTGAATCGCGAAAAGATTGCTGTTTGTGTAGACATCGTCGGGCAACTGAAGTATGAACGATGGTTCTGGAGGTGCCTCACGGTACGGAGCAATAACTTCGCGGGCACGTTCGATGAGTGCCTGAAGAATATGTTCTAAGGAAATTTAGCGTATGGGAACAGGTGAGGGCTGTATCAGCTTCACCTTTCGCTTGCCAAACGTCGCCCTGGGGAACAGGCCGTCCTACATAGTGAGTCTTTCCGATGCGTTCGCGGAATTTATCAGCATGGGGACCATCTGTAACTGCTTGATTATCCGGAGCTAATAACACAATGTCAGTAACGATGATTGTTGAGTAAATAACAAGTTTCCCAACCATCGACAACACGAATAGTAAAATCGTCTAGGTCTGGGGTAGAGCCGGTGAATTTTATGGGACCGTCGATGCCCTATATAACGAATTTCAGCGAAAGGGTAAAAACTGGTTCTTTGGTTCTCACATTGTCATCTTCATCTGTTTCCATATACAAACTACCAAGACCCTCCAGCCCGAAGTAGAAGATTGTTGAAATTTTGGATGGCAATTCTATATACTCACGCATTAGTTTACAGAGTCCAAGTACTGAGACCCAGCGCACCTGATTTTAGAGGCTCGCCTTTAACACGAGCCGCCCAACTGCCTCCATGGGCTCCACCGGGTACTTTCAAGAACTCGGTCGTGATTTTGATGTTGTTCTCGCCATCCTTCAACACTTGAACTCCACCTTCTCGAGGATCGTACTCTGTCCACGTATAGCTATCAAGTTTATCCCCTTGATCGCATGCATGTCGCGTTCCTATATATAACAATATTAGGTGCAAACTCTTCTGAAGAAAACTAACGCACGAGCTATGGAGTTGTAGTCGTTGGTGCCAAACCACATAAGTCCAGTCATTAGAGACTGAGGTATACGAGGCCTCAACCCAAAATACAGGTTTGGACGATAGGGGCCCCATAGCAGAGTATTGTTAGTATTTTGTGACAATACCACAGGCGCAAGCGATACTAATAGCAGCCAAGTAAGCCTCATGATGAAGAAGAGGCACGGCCTCGGAACCATATAAAATGGTGTTGTATTAACGCTTTACTAATGCTTCAATATGCGCATACGCGATAATATAGTCGTTCTTACAGTTTGCTTGTAGGCTGTAGTAAGTACGAGTTTGGTATGAATGCGAGCGAGCTGTTGGAATAAGAGCAGACTTGAGTCAATTTGGAAATTATCGCGACGTGGCGGAAACAATTAATACACGTGACAAATATAGCAAATTAGCGCTAGATTAGATCTTGTATATATAACTTTACGATAGCGTGCCGCATCGCCACCATGGGCTTGGAAACACTCGCACTGCTTTTAACTGAACCATATGCATCCAGCCTTGTGACCACTACTAAGTATGTGAGAGACTTCTTGTCATTGCCTTTGTCACTGCTGTATATATGTCTGCAAACCAGTTCACACCATTTGGTAACCATTTCAAATTGGGCTATTCAATCTTAACTCCATTCTACAGTGGTGTTGAGCACGAAAAGTATATTTGAATGTTCAGTCACTTTAGTATCTACGCAACTTTCCCATCATGACTTCCACTCACGCCGCCACTACTACTGTTCTAGGCGATGTTTCTTACCAACAATTGACTGAGGACTTTAATGGACCTGTCAAGTCGCCAGCTAAAGGAAAAGGTCGAGCTGTTGTCAGCGAATTTACAACAACCGACTACACTTTGGATGAACGACCTTTCTTTATTCCAATCGACAAATCCGGTGTTATTGGAGCTCTTGAGAAACTTAACCGTCAACTTATTGAGGTAGATGGTTAACATTGGCAAACTGCCGCATTTTAATATAATATAATTATAAAGGCTAGACGAGGTAGTATCATATCAAAGAAAGAACCTACGGATTGGATTGGCAAGGAAGTTACACCGGGACAGCTAGGGCTAATCAACCGCGGGTAAGACATATTATTGTTTTATTCCATGTAAGCTAAACATTTCATCGAAGTGGATCGCCCAAGGTTCTGACGAAGTCAGGTCGTTACCCAGGCTTCCCCCTCAGAAACTGGTGGGGGCGCAAGTGGCGCGGTACTACTGGGCGTAAGTTAAAATGTCTGCAGTCCTTACAGCCGACTAATGGTATACAATAGTCAGTGACACTGTCATCGAGTTCCAAGGCCTCACTGTAGTACAAGTTTCACAGAACCAAGCTGCTGTAATCTCTGATCCCCAGAACCATATCTTTGTTATCAAGAACTCTGGTTTCGTTGCATATGCAATAGAAGGAACTTACGATGTCTTATCCATTGTTGACCAGACACATCTTCCGACTGTGGTCAAGGATAAGCTTACTGGGGTCAATCTGGGCTGGACACACGAAGTGAAGATGCATAGTAAGATCACCGGAACTAATGATAAGGATTACGTTGTTGCCACATTGTCAGTGCTATTCATGCATATTATACACTCATTTAACACGCATATATGGACCCATCTCTAGTTTAAATATCCCTGCAAGCAATTGCGCTATTCTTCAGCGTGGGGATGACCTCGAACTTCTAGGTGCTGGACAATCGGTTATTACAAACCCAAGCGTCACCCTCCGTGGACTATACACTCTGGGTGAAAATCAGCTGGAAATGCCAACAAAAGACATGTGCGAGTTTCATTTCTTTCTTACAATAATCTACTAAAACATCATTAGCTTTACGCGTGATCAAGTCCCCGTCAGCTTAACGATTTATCTGAAGTGGCAGCTCACGGAGCCTCTGAAGTTGGCTACGCATGGGTATAATACCCCATACGATGCTCTTCGTGACAAGACACAGTCAATTTTGACTCAAATTGTCGCTCATCTCGACTATTCGTCCATGGCGAGTTAGATTTTGTCTATAACGATTAACGCGACGAATCGCTTAGGCTTAATAAATGTAGGTTAAACAAAGGTCAATTGGACCCGACAATATGGAAGACGGCTCAGACCCTTCTTCAGCATTTTTGGATGCATTGAGAACTCGTGCTATGGACGAAATGCATGAGGCAGCCTTAGAATATGGCATTATCTTGAAAGATCTTGGTACTTGCCTGTTTTCTTCGTTTACACCATTTTTAATATCTAATCATGCTCCAGCTGTGATTGACCGTCAGTTCAAGGGCGAAATTGCGTCCACAATGGATAAATTAACAACGAGAGCGCTTCAAGCGCAAGTGGAGGCCGCGGTATGTCTACACCGTTTATATTTGTCCGATACGTGCTTAACCAAGTATAAACATAGAACGTCGATAGGGAAAATAGTAATAAAGTCAAACAGGAGGAAGGGGCTCTCTCGGTGACGCGCATCAGAGCACAGGCAGCAAATGCGCAAGCTGATGCCGAAGCATATCGAATCATCACAGCCGCCAAGGCGCAGGCGCAGCGTATGAAGATCGAAGCTGAGGCGCAGGCCGAAGCCACGCGCATCGCTGCCGAAGCGGAAGCAAAGGCAGTTCGCATTAAGGCGCAGGCAGATGCTGAAGTTGTGGACCAGTTTGCCCGGGAGATGGAACTTCGCCGCATCGAGGTTTCCAAGGTTCAAGCATATGGACCCAAGACAATTTTCGTGCCGACGGAAACTGGGGTGCAGATGGGGAGTGCAATGGCCCTTGGAATGGCTGCTTCCATGGGAGCCAATGGTCATAAGTAAATTTGATAGCAATTCTTTGAAATTCCGATATGGTTTATATATATCACTACTTACTTATCTATTATGTACTTACTATACTCAATACTATCGATCTACAGTAATCAATAAGTTATACTAAAGTTTAAGTATTGGATGTCACGGGTGACGGGGTCGAAGCTGTGTGAATACAACCTGAAATCGATAGCAGTGAATTAAGAGCTGGTACATGACTCGAGAGATGAGTATATAAATAAGGCGCCAGGAAAGCCGAGATGAGCATAAAAGAGCCATTCTGAGCACTGAAGAGTCAAGAAAGGTCATCAGTGCTCTTATAATTTTTGCAGTACTTCAGCAGTATCCTTTGTTGACAGCTGTTGTCACATCACTTGTAATTGAGGACTGCGCGTGTCCCTTGGTTGCCATTGTCGATCTTGACCACCCACCACCACCACCGCCCTCGTATCTTCTTACCTCCCATCTCTCTCTCTCTCTTATCTCTTCGAGCCACTACATATCGAAACCATAATGAGATCTAAGTTTAAGGATGAACATCCATTCGGTCCGTTCTATCATCCTGTCCTCTAAGCACTTTGCTCACATCTATTCTTCCAGAGAAGCGGAAGGCTGAGGCAGAACGTATACGTCAGAAATATCCGGATCGCATTCCCGTTCGTGTCTCGGATGTATCATCTGCTAAGTGCACTTGTTCACCAGACCCTTCATATGGCACAGGTTATATGTGAGAAGGCCGATAGGACCGATATTCCTACTATAGACAAGAAGAAATATCTTGTTCCTTCGGTGTGTAGCATCACCTCTGGTTTATAAATCTGCAATTGAGCATTCTAATCATTACCTCCGTAGGACCTCACCGTAGGGCAGTTTGTATATGTGATTCGAAAGCGCATTAAGCTAGCACCAGAGAAGGCGATTTTTATTTTCGTGGACGAAGTCCTCCCCCCAACCGCAGCGCTAATGAGCGCAATTTACGAGGAACATAAGTATGTTGCCACTGTATGACTGGTTTCATTGTAATTTACTGACGTCGTTTCTACAGAGATGAGGATAACTTCTTGTATGTAAGCTACTCTGGCGAAAATACGTTTGGAGAGGGATGGGTAGAGTTGACAGACGCATGAATCTACAACCTGGAATGTCACTTGTCTAATTCTAAGGTTTTGATTCGACGGGCATGGGGATGAAGGGACAAGTCTGTATTGTCGACGTTGAACGAGGATCATAATTTCATAGCCTCCAATGGACCGCCTCCCGTTCCTTCTATTACATACCTGTCAGCTGCTCTTACTCGCCTCTGTATTATAATATGTCATTTTTCTTCTCAGTGTATTAAATTCACGTTTTAAATATTATCTTGTTCATGAACTCTTTCTTACAAGTATGTGTGATTTCCCATTCAACTGTACATTGTTGTAAAAGTCACAAGATTTGCATTGATGAAATCAAAGTGAATCTTTGATGTTTCAATGCTACTTTATGCTAACCTACATCATCATACAAAGGAATGTGTCGCTTAGGCCAACATTGACCTCTATAATCGGTAACATAGATTACTATTGTGCACTTTGGTATTCCAGGTATAAAAGCATAATGCTACTTTCCAATCCTTCCTCTCTTAACGCTCTGGTTGTCTACCATTTTCCCTTTACCTAATGAATTCCGATATGAACCAAGTCATACAGGTGTCGACCATCTGCCGGGTAACAGCCACAGGTAAGCTGCCAGTCCATCCGAAAGCTTATGAAATCTCACATGGATAAGTCCTTATTTCTATTCTCCATGCTACATGTATCAGTCTGATATCTGCAGCATTAGCTATGGGATCTGCAGGGGTAGGCAATTTTATACTATGTCCGAGTTTATTATAAGATTTATTAACACCTTGCAACCAGGACTATTAGCAATCGCGATGGGAGTAAACTGGATCGCACTGATTGCAGTGGCCAGCTCTGTGCTATATAAAGTAGCACACGCTCAGCAAAACACAGTGAAGAAGAGGAATATGCTCACATTCTTTGCGCTGTTTCTTATCAGCATTGGTACGAAGCCTTATAACCGATCGAGAGGATTTTTTTGACCGGGATCGTAGCTAATTTCACGTTATTCATTGTTCGATCATACGGAACCAACGGAAGAGACTTGTTGGTTCAAGACTTCTCTTCGTTTCCGAACCCGTATATAACTGCGAAGATAGTTATAACATTGAGCGGCTCTGCGGCATGCATAAGTGGGTATTAGTGGCATGAACCATAAAGATTAGCTTCTACTGACTTACTAAAAAATATTAGCGGTTCTGGGTTTTATATTGGCATACCAGGACGTCCCCAAGAAACTTGTGCAAGCCATTCCTATGTCAACTTGCCCAACGACAAAAAATCTGTCGAAGGATGAAGGTATTAAGCCGTATGATCTATCAGGCGACTTCAAAAGCTCAATGCACGCTCCAGACGACGAAAGGTGGTTTGATGTCCCAATCTAATTCATATTTCCGTAATATCGTATATATATATGTTCGTAACCGTCATGCAACTATTAAGGTTGTTTTTTGCATTTTGATAACGCAAGTTGGTGAACATTTAATTGAATTCCGCAAGATCCTTTTCTAAAGCATCCCAGTCAACTCCTTCGTAACAGTATTCGGCTGGAACTAAGGTATCCCAGTCTACGTCTTCATTGCTTTCTGGACCGATGAAGGATGGAGTCGTATCTAGTACCTCTCCATTAGGTTTTAGTGTTTTATAGATCTCGTCCACGACAGTAGCTAGCACAGATAACCCCCTTCTGGTTATGATGTAGTCCAAGGTCCGCGGATATGCGATGGAACAGAACACGATGGTAAGCCTCCGAATTAGTAAGGCTTCCTGTTCGAAAGCTCCGCTGATTTCTGCAGTACATGTTATGTTTTGTTCATTCCTGAGACGTTTGTATGATGTCCGCATTTCGTCTTCGTTAAGATGTCGTCGCCTCCCAGTACGAGTAAGAATGATTCTGTTGTTGATTTGATTCGCCCACGTGAGCCCCAAGCTGGATTCTTTTCTATTTTCTCCAGGTTCACCGGGCGTACTGTTGAACCAGCGCGATTGTTCACTATACACTACGTCAGTTCGTTCAATAGTGGTATTTGGGTTTGAACGTTCCATAGAATCTATAACTTCGTTCAGAACCACGATTGCGATTCCGTAACTACTGGCGAGTGTATGTAGGAGCGAAGCAATGTGAGCTATATTATGAGACCGTTCGACTAGAGTCGAAGTCGTGGTCTTTCCCGACAAGTGAAAAAGCTCAGCTAATGAATCAACTACGACCAGCTTTACAGGCCGAGAAGAAGCCTTTCCCATAATAAAGTTCGGTAGTATTGTAGAGAGGATATGAAGCATGACGGGGATGGTGGGTACGGATATGGTGTGTACATTATCCAATGTGCAACTGGATCGTCCTAGTAGGGGATGGCTTTGAGATATTTCGAGAAGTCGATTTGTTGGCAGAGTTGACGAGGTTGTTAAGTAGCACGTCGACCCAGATAAGCCACCACATTCAGGAGGAAGTTGGACACAAAGGGAGAGCTGTAAACCCAATTGTGTTTTTCCTGCTGCGCTAGAAAGTTGTTCAAAACTAGCGTGAAACACACAATAATAAGTAACCCAACCTTTCACCTGATACGTCCCATAACATGCTAGTCCTAATGCCGCCTTCGAGAGCCTCATCCAGAAGGCTATCTCCTGTCGTGAACACCTCGTCCTTGATATTACTAGCTGATAGTTGGCAGATTTTGTTCGATTCTTGTCCAAGGCAGAAAGTTTCGATGAGCCTTTGCGCTTCAAGTGGAGACACCTTGCATCTTCTTGAGACATCCTGAAGAGGCGATAAAAGCAAGTCCCCGACCGTCCGTATTTTGCCTTTTTGTGCGCGTATCAGCCCAAACCAACCTTTGCATTGAACATCAAAAATACCTTTAGCTAGCAAGATTCTTTGCGAGGCGGAAAATGAGGAGAGACTTATTAGGCTCTCAGCTTGCATGCTAAGATTGCTATGTTTTAATTCTTACTGATAAGTAATAAGTGCACCTAGTAATATAAGTACCACGTACAGAGTGACCTTACGCAACACAAAATTATGCAAAACCGCATTTGGCAACTAGTACAGTATTGCACCTTACGTGAACTTTTTCAGGCTCAAAATTATTTTTGCGCAAGACCAATCTGAACAAAAGTGAGCAGGCAGACAGGCAGTTTCACGTGAGGTGAACGATCGCGTTAACTTGTTGCTGACAGCTCGCACACTGGGACGAGCTCAGTAAGCGACTCGGAATCAATGGAACATTCCGTTCCAACTTCTCCTTTTCGAGAGGTACGATCGCTGCAAGAGCTTGGTTTGTAATTTTACCAACTTACGCAGGTCTCAGACATCCATCGTTGTCCGCGTCGCTCGTGTATCATCTTCACCTTTCAACGCAAACCCATTCTCTGGGAATCTTTTAACATTACCCTCCCACCTCTTCCCTAATTATTCTACTCCTTCTCTCCTAATTTTTCTCGTAATACATATATTCACGAGTGTTTAGAGTGTTTATATTTCCTCTACTGTACCGTCTATATCCTCATCTCAATGAAATCTAGCCTGTACGGATGCGAAGGGGAACTCAAATCCCCCTTCGTGTCGATCTATCTGCCTACTTTATTTGTGTTTGCGTTGAAAGTCTCTGATTGGAGTACCTACGAACAATGCAAGCTTACGTAATTTGAAGTTTAAGTATGTCTTAACGTCTTACAGCGTAACGCGTATGGTATTCCAGAGTCCAGATATTACAAATTACGTAGTCTTAAGTACGTGCCCTTGCCTGCGAATCAGACGTCCTTCTCAGTAAGCCACCGACAACATTGGAAACTGCCTCCGTTATTTGTCGCTGTTGGGGATGTGAATGTTTGACGTAAAATAGGCGAACATTTGTTGCATTCCAGATTCCAAGAGGTGACATGTTTCGCACATATATTTCGCCCCATATGAGTGACGTTAACCATACAATAGAAGCGTCAGACCACTTGACAAAAATTGTTGAAAAATTGAGTAAAAAAATCACACAGGTATTTGATCCACATACTACAAATTTCCTTGGATTCAATGGTGGAGCAGTTGGTAAAACGTGACTCAGTGTTGCTGTTGATAAGAAGTCTATCACTGCGGACGTTGAGTTTGCCTTGCGAGATGATTGGATTTCTTGTACTTTAGGTAGTAGTTCAGATATGACGAGCATAACGGGATCCAAAGGCAGTCTAAAAATGACTGATCAGAGCCATCCACTAGGCGAATCTGTACATTCTTACCCTCGTTGCCAAGATGTTACCTATGATGCACTTAGTCGATACATGAAATACTATAAACAGCATATCTGCTTACCCATTCTTGTGTTGGTGTGAAGCCATTCCGTCCAATGCCTGTCGACGCAATACGTTCTATACTTGTGCTCATGTCTGTTGACGACGAACGTCTTTCCCTCATCTTTCCACGTGCCTTCTCGGAAAGGGACGGTGTACTATCAGGTGAATTGGTGTGTTCTTCCGTTGGCGACATAAGGGAGGTCGTCAGAGTACCGTCTTGACTAAGACTCGTATCATTGCCTTGGGAAGACCGAGTTTCCGCATCGACATTGTCGGATGCACTCGCTTTTCTATCCTGACCCTCGCTTTCTAATAATCTCGCCTTCTCGGTACCAGGATCATTGTTTTCTTCCGGGGATTTTCCCTTAACAAGATTTTGCTTCCTTGCTTGTTCTTCTTTTGCTAACTGAACCCGCCGAATTTCCCGTAGACCCCTGGCCAAAGTAAATGTACCGAGATCTTCAAATACCTTGTGCGAGGATAGGATACCGTAAATCACGTTTGGGTTACTATAAAATTGATGGAATACTACAGAATTAAACACTTCCAGCCTGAAAACGAGATAAATAGGAAGTAGTCAGCAGGAGAAAACTTCTTCGTACATAAAAAATAAGAGTCTTGGATTTCCTTCGTCAGATAAAAGAAAAACAGGGTTAGAGAATGATGTTAGCAGCTGAATAAGCCTGGTGGATCCCGGTACGGAAAGGTTTTTAAAATAAGGAGACGCATTGGACAGTGCAATTATCAGGGCAGGATACAGGGAATTCAAAGCCCCGGATGTTGTCGCCACGATAGAATATATTGCCTGACGTAAGTGGCCTGTTAATCCAACTGTACATCTAAGGATATTTGCCTTACCATTATCAGGAAATCTGCCGCAGTGCCACCGAAATTCCATTTTGCTGGTAACGGAATTTTAATAGGATGTGAGAGTTTAAGTCCGAAAGATGCTTCCGCAGACAACGTTTGCACGATATAAGAGATTGCACGACATACACCGTGTTGTTCTGTAGCAGAATTTAGTGACAACTCATACGGAGAAAGTCACTATCCTTACGAGGCTTATCCTTGATTTCCAGGAAGTAGCAAAGAAAGTGTGCGACCAAGTCTATCCCCATGTCGGATTCTAATACATGGCTGCGGAATTTCTACGAATGCTGCATGATTAGCGAATGCTTTTTAAATCTCATATAACCTCACTTTATTCAGCTCGACCATTTTCCAGAAAAATATGACTGCGATATTCGTAAGCCTTAGTAAGATGAGAATGCAATTAACAAACCTGTCTCTGGAATATAGGGAATTGACTTCTTTGCGCCTGGAAGGAGATTGTTGGATGTTGCTGCATGCAGTTCCATAATGTTCATTATTCCTTTCAGGATGAACTCTAAATCTTGAGTGCGATGCTAGATAAGGTCAGAACCAAGAATTCATCCGTAATACTTACTTACAAGTTTCATCAAAAAATATCTAAACGCATTCGTGCGTGCTGTAGGAAGAGGTACTTCCCCATTTGTGCTCATTTGGTCTTTGGCAGATCCGCTCTGGAAATCAAAAAGAACACACAAAACCTGTAGACACATCGTAACGAGATTCGTTCGCGAATCCTCTCCTTTGAAGACAAGATGATTATAGGGTAACTTTCCTGTTATCCCTGAAATCCCGGATTCAGCAGATGGTCTTGAATTCATAGCTGTATTCAACAGTGAACACAATAACGTTAGAACATCACGTCTTGGTGTCTTCTGAACGACATGAAGAGAATACAAGGAAGGCTTTGTGAAAAGGGATCCGGGGGGAACATAGATTTGACGAGATAGAAGAACAAGGAGAAGACGAAGAACTTCTGTTTTGTTACTATCGTACGGGTAACTTGGCCCAGGATCTGCCGCAGAACCTACACCTTTCTCCCTGACAAACTGTTCAGAAAAATACGTTAGAATGTAAATGCTCGTACCAAATAACATAGTTGATCTTGTAATGGTCAACTTGTATTTTAGTAGGAAGCGTAAAGCCGCAGCAGAATAGTAAATCCACAAGAGAACTAAAGAGCCTTTCACCCAATGAGGGCAGTTGCCTCTTGGGTTTATTCCTGGAACAGATGGAAGTGGTGAGTGAGGCGCCGTGTCTCCGTGTTCACTGTCTTTGTCATCTTCGTCCTCAATAACAAACTGAGGCTCATCGGCCATCTCTTCTTGTTCCTCTTTCTTCCATAAAAGCTCCAGCTCAAACGCATAGGATTCTCCTTCAACTTCATATATGACTGGGAGAACTCGCTGGAGAATGCGAAGACAATTTAAGACTTCTTTGGTTGTGTTTCGTTCTGATGAGCCAGCCTTAATGATGGAAGATGCGAAAGCGGTGACTGAAGTGCTGGCAGGCGACGACGGGAACGTGTGGTCAGATATAAGATTGAACAAACGGGAAGTAACGACGCGAATCAGAGTAGCAACATTCTCGGGAGCGTCGAGCAGAGCACGCCGAACTATACATATTGTGAGTTCAAAGCCTCAGTGTCGAGTCAAAAACATACTATGATGAGGCGTTATTAATGAAAACACGTCGGAGGCGGAATCAAATAGCACGAAGTACTGCGTAGGAAATGTTCAGTCGATTTCAGCAAGCTTGCATACAGCCTAACTACGTACCTGATCCCAGTAGCTATCAGTCGAAGAAATGTTCTACAAAATAATCACGTAAGAGGTAATTACAAGTAAAAAGACAATGTGCTTACTCGAATAGTGACCAACTTCAGTATCCCCCCTGGCTGACTGGGAAATGCGAGCTTTGCTTCATCCCCCAATAGTCCAAATGGAGCAGTGAGTCTTTGGGGTATTCTAGAAAACATATGCTTCAGAGTTCTTCATATATCATCTAAGGGTTGAGAACAAGGTAAAGCTTTAAAGACTTAAAAGCACAGTAACATACATACGTACTTATCTTGTCATTGCCACGACCAAACTTGCGACACAATGGCATTAGTTTGGCACAGCCACAACTCTCTCAACATGGCTTACGTAAATAAGTAAATCTGCTTGAAGTTGTTTATGTAACGTGTTACACAAGTGTTAGTAGTTACGTTACATAAGTAAACGCTTGAACTTATGTAGTACTTGCTTAGTACAGACTAGCCAGCTTACAGCAAAAATTTTCGGAACGGCTTTTTACACCACATTGACTTGATCCTTTGGAAGGCATAGTTGTGTAAACTGTGCAGACTATTCAGACTGATGGCGCTGGAGTTTCAAATTTAAGTAATGCTCCAATGATACGTATTTTCATTAAGTATACTTCATAGTCATCAAGGCTGACATTCAAGCACTTTAAACAAGTTTAAAGTAATATATATACATCGCGTCGAAAGTACCAATGTCTGGTCTATGGAGCCCCGTCATTACTTCCCAAAGAATCATCTGTGATTCCGCTCAAGCAAAGACGATTGCAAGCGTAACTACTGTGGCCATCAGTCCTATACTAGCTCTTAACTTGGTTTGCGCCAGAATTTGATGTGGAACCAGCAGCCCCTGTTCCAGTTGCTGCTGGTGTTGCAGTGGCGATAGCACCAACACCACCGGTCACAGGACCATTGTCTTGTTCCTTAATTGACGTGAAATTAGCGGCTGTCACGTAAAGTGGTTATGGACCTTTGCACTTACTGTTTGTTCATTGCTTCCAATAGCCATGGCCGCCTGCATGAAAGCGTCAAAGGTATTATTACCACTGGATGGCGCGTTTATGCTTCCAACCATGCCCATGCCACAGTGTAGTACCTGTGCAAGAGATGAGTATCTATCTGGTATCAGACAATGCATCTTCAAACTTACCTGTTTGCAGTGGAACCAAATTGCTATAATGCCGTGTCATTTACTTTGAAGTATTCGTAAAAATATATACTTACGGTCCGTGCTGGTGACGTTAATGGTAAATTGCACATCTTGTGTTAAACCCGAATCAAAACCGAATGTATTATTGGACGTTATATTGAGGAATGTGCATGGGTTCGCGAATGATGATTGAGTGACCGAATGTGGAATTCCAGCACTTTATTATGTTAGCGTCGCATTGGATACACCGAACCTGATTCCTACTTTGGAAACCAGAAAGTAACAAGGGTTCCAACTGGTGCAGAGATGTTCGCGGGATTGAAGACGAAATTTCCGTTGAAGGCGACGTCAATCTGTCGGGAATGTTAGTGCAGTCTGACTTTGCAACTGGAATCCTGAAAACCCTTACATTAATGTTGCCTGGAGTGTTTGCAGGTGCGGACGGCGCGGGTGCGGGCGCTGAAGACGTTGTGCCTGGCTGAGGGGCAGGCGGACCGCCATATTGTTGTGCCAAGGCAAAAGATGAGAGCAAAAAGGCAAGGAGTGTCGTCGCGAACATTTTGGCTTTGTCGTGAAGTGTGAGGAAAGACCTTTTAAAAGAGAGGTTTTCACAGAGGAAATGGAAAAGAAGAAGTGGGTTATTATATCTGCTTTGAAGGTGCTGCGGCTGATGAACGCCTTCCGTAAAACTGTGGGTAACAGCTAGAATAGAGCATATTTTTCCTGAGATATTTCCGCATCTGCATATTCCTTCGCACAGGCCTGTGTGCCCAAGGCAGCATCGACTTGAAGTGAGACAGTTGGTGCGTTTTTTCAGCCACGATGGATCTGAGATTGAACTAAAAATAAACAAGCTGCGGACGTCTAAATGTAGAGCGATCAATATGTCGACAACTTGTCCTCGATCACCCTTCTGGTACCATCACAGGGCGTAGTAATTCATATTTCATGTCATTTCCGAGGTATGGAAAAACCTGTCGCACTCCGCTATTGCTCTATGGCGAGCTCGTTCTCTGGATTGAATATGGACAGCTATTGTAATGAGCCATGGCGTAAAGGCCAGTGTTCTCATGCCCTGTCTACAGTGTCCACTCTTCAAGGAAATCGTGAGAAAGAGATAAAGAGGTTGTTTTAAGCGTCGTGTTCTCACTTGCTGGATATTGTCTGTACAATAGATCTGATAAGAATGGTCACATGTTACCAAAAGAAGAGATGTTGTACTTCGTTTTTGTTCAAGGAACGATCCAAAGGGCAACCAAAGGATCGTGGGTATATCATGTCCTCGGAATACCGTCTTCCTTCTTTTCCGACACCGACTAAATACGGCTCCACTCAGCATTGTTGATCTATGCCAATTGCGAGTCGGTAATAGACCACAGTGACACAACGGGAAGCCATTGCACACATAACCGGAACATCCTTCTCATGAAGCAGTGCAAACATTTCGTCCCGTCTGTCAGGTTGCAATCGAAGCTGTCCGAGATGTCCACCGTAGTTGGGTTACTAATTCATACGCCCACTTTCATTCTATATTTCTTCTGTACGTTTACCGCGAGCCATGCAGAGTTCAAAACACCATTGTGAACTTCGAATGGCTGTAAACGTTTGCGCAATAACTGTTGGGTAACAAGTTTCAGTTGTTGGCAGATATGCAAGTACTTACAACATAGCATTATGATACATACCGGATAGCTTCTCGCGCTTCTCAGCTGAGAACGTTTTGTTATTACGATAAGCGCGATACGAGCTAAGGTGCAGTGGTGATGAATAAAGATGGACGAAAATGGAAGTCTCATCTACACACTCAACATCGAGATCATACGACGCCCGCCTGCGAAATCTTTACTAATAGAACAGTGGTAGTTGTACATAATTAAGTCCAAAGGAGACGATGTTACCTGATCTTGATGCACTTGCAATTGCAAGTACTGTGTAACATGAGAAGATTCTTGAAAGATTCAAATTTCAAGCAGTTGTAAGTTGTAGCCGGATGTTGTCCGATCCGAACACGTGATCCAAACTCCCTGTGAATTCAAATAATTAATGTAACGTCATTCTCTATGATTGGACATATTAGAATGGCTGCTCTCACACGGTAAATTGCAATTGTAATATATAAATAATATATCAGTGAGTTCTTGCTCGCCTTTGCTATTTACACCAAACTTCAAAATCAGCGCAGGTCATATCTCATGCAGCGTAGGGGTGTTGGACTTGCAGCTTTCGACCATCAAGAGCAGTCTAAACGTTCCTTTGCAGAACTCTCTTCTGCTTTGTCCAAGACCCAGGTTGAGCATCTTCATTCACAGTTGAACCAATTTAGAACTTCACTGGCACATTTTGCGGCCACTCACCGTGAATCGATTAAAAGTGATCCTTCGTTTCGACATGCTTTCCAGCAGATGTGCTCTTCAATTGGCGTGGATCCATTGGCAGGCCCACGGAAAGGCGGCTGGTGGGCAGAGCTACTCGGTATAGGGGACTGGCAATACGAGCTTGGCGTCCAAATCGTTGATGTCTGTGTAAGCACGCGGGAAAGAAATGGTGGTCTCATTGACATGACCGAACTCATCAGACTGGTGAGCAAACTCAGGGGTGGAGCTATAACAGAAGACGACATTATACGGAGCATAAAAACTCTCCAGCCGTTGGGTGCTGGGTACCAAGTAATAGAGATAGGTGGCCGAAAGATGGTGCGCAGCGTGGTTAAAGAACTCGACGATGATCAAACGACTATTCTTTCTATCGCCCAAGAGGAGGGAGGGCGAGTTATTGAAGATCTGCTTATTGAGCGGAAAGGCTGGTCTCGGGATCGAGCTCGAAATGCATTAGAAAATATGCTATTCAGAGATGGTCTGTGCTGGTTAGATGAACAGGATGAAGCTACAGGACGTGCTTATTGGATTCCATCTGCTTTGCAATGGGATATATAGTGCTAGCAGTGCATGAGTAGTACAGAAGGTATAACCAGCTCTATCCCCCTTATAGGAGTATGTGGAATAATATGGCGTAAAGAAACACAGCATTGAAATTGTATATTATACTATGTCCTGGCTATTTTCAGATTTTGACCCCAATGACTATGGTTCGACTGGCAGCGAAGTAGGGACTTTGTTATATTGTGATCCTACAAACCGACGGGTGAGCCGTGGCCTCGCACTCGAAACAAACGATGTCAAATTACCTTCCGATATCTTCCTTCCTGCAGTTCCCATTCCATCCACTGCAAACTTAACGCATCGAACAGAAAGGGTACGGAAATTCACAAGGACGAGAATACCAGTATTAGAAAAGCTTGGTATCATAACTATGCGACACTTTATCTCCGGGGATGTTGCATTACCGGGTGTAGTGACCATCTTAGTGCCGAACGAATCTTGTCCCCCTACAATATACAGATGTGGTGTTTCAGAGATTATAAATGGATCGGCAACGAAATAAGGATGACACCACAGTGTATCAGGGGCGGTCGGCGCCATATGTCGCCACTTGAGAGTAGACTCTAAAATCGACAGCCGGGTACTCGGCGGAGTAACTAAATATTTAAACATGTCATTAAGTGGTTGCCCCGCGTTAACCAGAATGGTTCTTTGCATCGATAGATTTGGTTCCAAATTTTCGTCTGATATTGCTGCGGGTGCAATATTTAAATAAGTTGGGTTCGTTTCGCAAAAAAATGTAGGAAACTTTGAAGCTTCGCCAAACATCGCTTTGGGTAGGGGTTGCTGTGGCAAAATTGTTGCAGCCGGATCGGAGTCGCCTGGAAGAATATGGATCGGCATAACGCGAGCAATGTCTAGAAGGTGTGCAGACAAGTTCAACGTAGGATGAATTGAAAATGTGCTTGTATCTTGTGCCTGCCGCCTCTGAAGCAAGATCATCAGCCAGTATATTATATGGTATATAATAAACAAGTACAGATTTTCGATCTTCGCCGTGCATTATTGGCTCTCCACGACCTGTGACAGAGATCGAGGCTAGCGAATTTCCTGCTATTATCAAGCGTGATATTCGTGATGCGGATGTTTGTTCATCCATGCCTCCTCCTTCTCCCGCCAGATATTCCACGAGCATTTGAATCTGTGCATCTGAAGTTGAGGAAGACCCTATGTCTAATCCTGATACAATGGCAATCCACTCATCCGGTGCATCTGAAGGGAAGTATCGTTACTGATTCAGCACAGTAATAAGATTAGCCTACTGTCAACATCCATCTGGTCACCATCCTCACTGCCCAAAGATACTGCCGACTGAGGGGGCATTCCCGGATAACATATATCCACAACTTCAAAGTCACCATTAGGTGTTTCCATTCCAAGTGCACCTATGATAACTCCGGTAACTAGCTTCGCATCTAATACTTTGTCGCCTACAAGGCGAATGCGTCCGGATTCATCTTCCAACATTATGTTATCGTCCAATGAATTATATTTATCTGGTGGGGGAGGTGGAGGGATAGAGAACTGGTAGTGGATATCAGACTACAATTGAAGAAGGTATAAGTGGCTCACATCACGCGCAAGATCTTCCATCACATTGGGTTTCAATGGCATGTCCATGTACACCGTACCTATGATGTAGCATAACTTCGACTTCATCACTTCCAACACGCGAGGAACCAGAGTTGGGTTTCCTACGTCCGGAAGTATAAGTCACGCTGCTGCTTAAAGCTGTAATATCAATGCAAACCAGCAAGAACCCTCCAGCACTGTTGCGCTTGTTCCTCGACATATGGTCGTAGATATCGTAGCCGGATAAAGTAGATGTTTGAATACTGATGTTTGTAAGTTCTGTTTTCTTTACTTATCAAGAAAGAAGGAGTATTGGCGGAAAGCGGAAGTGGGACAGTTGTGGGTCGAATTAGGTTCTCGGAAGTCTTTGGACTATTGAGACTGCAGTCAGGCGAAGATGCAAGACAGAAAGAGTTTGACTAACAATTTCTGTATTGCCGCCATTCTTTCGTGATATATCCTTTCAATGTTAACGAATGCCTGCAGAGGAAGATATGATGAAGGTGAGTTAAAAAAAAAAAGCGATAATGAAGTAAATGAAGTTAAGTCATGTTACTGTTATTTTCACGCGACGCGTCCCAGTCTCGTAAGTTTTATTTGACTATGTTGTCCCATTCACCTTATAGGGCGTAGGCTTACTTACATAAGTGACTACTTCATGTGCTAGTATGGATTCTGGAACAATTCTGGAATCCCAAAAATTCTGTGGTATTTTACAACAATTTTAAAAAGTACACGAAGTATTTATTCCAGCACTACCATATTGCAAGCGATATCACTTTTCCGTCGATCTGACGCTACAAATCAGCAAGGGCGAGCATAAGTTCCTGAACTCTCTGTTCCATTCCCTCGGATTGATTTGGCTTGCTGTGATCATGTTCGTGCTTTTTTGCATCAATGTGCGAACCAAGTAAATTCAAAGCGTGTTCAGGAGAACTTTTACTTGCGAGATCTTCCGTTACGGATATCTGTCGATAAGTGTATGTATTACGGACAGTGTCCTTACTGTTAAGAAATTACTACTCACAATATCGGCAACGAGTCGGTCAATCAACTGCCATAAGTATACTACAGGTAAGCTTAAGATAGCCATACTGTAACAGACTACGTACCACTTCCGACATGGTCTCCCTGACAACGACACGCAGAATAGGAACATTCTGCAAAGTAGGTGGGAGCTCGTAATTGGGAACAATCCTATTGGGCAGTGTCATCAATTCAATCGTCTTTCATCTTTTTATGCATGCTTACCACCCTTTAACTCTGAGGAGAGTTTGTACCCATTTTTGCTGAACATCAGGATGCTTCTTCTGGAATTCATCTGAGAAGCGGAACGCGACGACAGGAAGTCCTGGTTCATAATCCTGTAAACAATGTTCAGTCGTGCTTCAAGCAAAAACCGAATATATGT
Organism: Cyathus striatus; assembly: GCA_025738555.1. Lineage (NCBI taxonomy): Eukaryota > Fungi > Basidiomycota > Agaricomycetes > Agaricales > Nidulariaceae > Cyathus > Cyathus striatus. The sequence continues at coordinate 5,147,284 of JAOVFP010000005.1, read as the reverse complement.
TGCCAACCTCGACATTAGAGCTATCAATTCCGGTACTGTCTTTGGCCCCGACCGAACGGTGAATGTCACTTAAAACAGTGTAGTATCCACTCTTCTCCAGAGCACGACTGAGTAATCGAGCATTTTTCAGGTCGTCCAATGCCACTGCACGATAGCCCTCAAAGCCAAGATACAGGAAATTGAAGTATTGCGCAATGATTGGTGCAGCTGCTCGAGAAAAGTTTAACGAGAAAGAATACTCGACGGATCCCAAGTAATGCAATTCGAAAATAAGTTCTTTTGGAAGATGAGCTTTATCCCTCCACACCACCCACCCAACTCCAACGTAACTAAGACCAAACTTATGGCCACTGTCAAAAATTAAATGACATCAGTTTCATTACATATAAGAAGTAAACGAACGATGTGTTAATCGAAACCACACGCGGAAGCTTGAAATCCCAGAGAAGTTTTGGCTAAAAAGCTATTTATAGCTTCATAACTTACTACAGATTCAAATACTCACACTGGCAAACGGTGCGATGAATCCACCCGATGCAGCATCAACTGCATGCTACTTAGCCAAGGCTTTCGAAAGTAATTTTCAGGAGCCTCACCATGTATGGGTACCGAATTCCCTGTCTGTTTTTCGTATTCGTCTAGAAGGTCAGACATTTCTTTGACGGGTTCATAATGCCCAGTATAAGTGCCTAAGAGTTACTCATGAGTTTATAAATCTAGGCTTTAGTGACCTCACTTACTTCCAAGGATCACAAAGACACCAATGGTATTTTCATCCACAAACTCCATGGCCTTCTTGGGATCCATTCTGTACTTGCTCTCGACAGTAACAGGAACTAAACGGCATTCAACGTCAAAGTATCTTGCGAATTTCTCCAGCGCAACCTGGGCATTTGCACCCATCACAATGTTGGGTCTGCGCACACCATCAGAACGTCGCGCATTTCATTCATTAGATTGCTTACCCGGGCTCATGAATGCTCTTTCCAGCAGCCTTGCGTTTTGCCTGCCAAATCTTTTTCATGGCAAGACCTCCAAGCTGAATCGCTTCTGATGATCCCGTCGTTGCTGTTCCGATAGCCTGCTTTGCGGAAGGTGCATGCCACAAATCGGCCAAAATAGATACGCCTGATGATAACGTTCGTAATTTAAGGAAAGACTCGAAGAAGTCACTTACAACGTGTATGGATGATTTCTTCCGAAATAGAAGATAAGGAACAATAATATGCAAGTGAAAAAACACGTACGTGTGGCAGGATATTCGTCCGAATCTGAGAAGTGGTTAGGTCATTATCCCCACACCATCTCGGGCAGTGCCTCACCAATGAGATTCTTTGAGATGTTCTCTTGAACGAGTTTGTTGGCTTGATCTGGCATCCAAGTGTGTACGAAGGAAGCAAGATTAAGGATAGGGGAACCGTCTACATATCACTCAGCCCATTAGTAACACAACTCTTTGTTACAAGTTGATTCATACCTAGACTCAGTTCGTCACGAATTAGCCTGTATGCAGATTCCGCAGGAACGCCCTACATCCATAGCATAGAAGTCGAAGATAATATCACCAGAAACCAAAGGAGTACGAACATTGGAAGCCATCCGAAACTTCGGGACGGGACTTGTCCCATAGCGTGCTCCATAGCTGAAGTCGAGATGACCCTGGGACGTCAATGGGCCTTTTGCATGATGGTGACTTTTATCCTATATGCACGTTGGCTTGTGAGGATGGTGGAACGAACCGTTATAACTACGTACGTGAGACTCTTGGATAAGACGGTCTGGGTTTACGTGCTAGTGGTTTTGTCTCAATGCCTATATTCTTTAGGAAAAGCAAAATAATACCTTTGAGAGAGCCATGGTGGATATGAAGGAAATAAGCGGGGAGAGAGACTGTGTTTCTATACATACGTAGTTACTTATACTGGGTCAGAGTGAAATTAAAATAGAGCTTGATGTCATTTCTAATAATAAAACGCACCTTGTTTTTCTCGGCAAGGTTACGGTATCGTCATTGCAGCATGTACGTCGCTTCTTACCCTTGCCCGTGGCCCCATGACAAAAAACACACACTATTATTATACCACTCGAGTGATGGTACGACGCGAAACGTCCAAGTTTACAAATAGCACGGTGATCTATTTCCCTCAACACCTAGATGATATGTTCTCGCCCCAACTAGTGCCGCATTACCCCCAACGAATCGATGGGTCTGTAGTATCATGCATGACCCTGCCTGTACATATGATGGCAGACAACGTCAGGAGGTGCCACTTGTGACATGTGATTGTTTGTCTGGACTCCGCGCATGTATTAGCATCTATTTGAAGTTGTCTATAACAAAGGCTCTCGGTAAATTAATGTTCTGAATCCAAGTAATCCTCGACACCGTCACATTGACCATTGAAGAATGCCTCCCAAACGAGTGTCTAAAAGTCAAAGAAAAGGAGGAAAATCTTCATTCTCTAAAGATGACTTCGGTGGTATCGATCCCGAACTGATGCTGGTTAGTATATTGTTAATCATTTCCATAAAATATTACCATGTCTTTGACGCGTGCTGCAATAACTTAGTCTATCGTGAACAAGATTCCTCCGAATCCCGTAACAGGGCAGGTTGACCTTTCGGATATTATCAAGTGCGCTGTATTCTGTTCCACAGGAACGCTCCGCTGAGTCCATACTAAAGCTATATGTCTCAAAACCCTTCTCAAATGGAGGACGTCATGGCACAAATGAACACGATGGGGCTTGATGATTCGATCGAAGACTTGTCAAAGTTCAACTATACGTCACTGGCAAGCAATATTGTTCATGAATCCTTCTGGGTAGTTCAACTGGAGAACATGGGAATGGTAGATAAATCTGGAAATGTGGTCGACCCCGCCGATATTGAAAAATCTCCGGCTGGGCTGCGACCTTCATTTATTATTTATGTTTACGATGACAAGGGCTCCTATCGCGTCACACATGACTGTATAGGGCTTCCAGACTCGAAAACGGTTCTACAGTAAGTGTTTGTTACTCTCCCCTTCCAAGTTCCCATACATGTGTCAAGGCTGATGGTGGCCAGAGCTATCCAACGCGCAATTGCAAAGCCGTTACCGCCGTTAAAGCCCAGCCTTCCATGGTTCCTTATGGTGTCTATCAAGTTTAAACAGCACACAAAGGTGTTGAAGCCATTTTTGGATTCCTTACCTAAACCATTTCACTGGAGATATGAGACGGCGGAAGAAGCTGAGGGGGTTGCGGAAGGAATTCACCAAAAAAACGAAGATGTCTTCAAAAAAGCCATACAAGAAGGTGAACAGCTAAAGAATAAAGGGAATGCAGCTTTTTCCCGGCGCGACCGAGCCGCTGCCATGGATGCGTACACAGAGGCCACCCACTGCTTACATGTTGCTCTTAGTTTAAATCTGGATGCCGATGAGGAAAAGATAGCGGAACGCCAGTTAGCTATTTGTTATGCAAATCGTGCAGCGTGTCGACTATTACAGGGTGATGGCATTGATATTAAGGGCGCGCTTGAAGACGGAGAGCAAGCCGAGAAGATGGACCCCAGTTATAACAAATCGTACGCTGTTGTGTTTCAGACTGTTAAGATATCGTTCGCTCATGGTACATATCAGATACATCCGGCAAGCCTCCGCATATCAGGCTATGGGGAAATGGACGAAGCTCAAGACGTCATCGTCCGCGCGTTACTTCGTCCAGACCTCGAGAACGATGCTGGCCTGGTCGATCGATTAATTGATCTTCAAACTGGCGGAAAGGGCCTTTCAAACGACGAGGCCGTATTTAAAAATTGGGTGCTTGATGTTCTCATTAACAACGAGAAGAGTCGGGACAGAGTAGCAGAATTAAAGGGTGAATGGCGTAGGAGATGCGATGCCCATTTTGCGAAGTTCAAGCGATGATATGGTATTGCACTTATTACTCAAACAACCTATTAATTATTGTACGCATCGTATTGATCATTTAATGAAGAAATTATGACCCGTGCCTTCGCCGATAGATTGTTATCTAAAGCTTGATAGACGGTAAGAGCGCCATGTCACGAGAGCCGAAACACACGAGCTGGCGAGGTACGGTCTATCTTCGGACGGTTTTTACGGGCCGCTGCATGTATTGTGACCTCAGTTAAGAAATAGGCCAGAGTTATAAATTGCAGCGCTGGATGTGCAGGATAGCACAAATCTCAACAGTCTTTCGCCATGAAATTTAACGATGGTTTTTGGCTTTTAAAGAACGGTGTCAAACCGTTCTATGGTCTCCAAGTGGCGCAGGTGAAGAGCGATGCGCAAGGATATGATTTACAGGTGGCTACTCGTCCTATTAGGCATCGTGGAGATACTCTAGGTGGTAAGTAGCAACTATTGACAATCTCGATATAATATATTGAAAGCCTGCTAGGTCCTGTTCTAAGCGTACGCGTCCACTCGCCCACCCAAGGTGTTGTTGGAGTCAAGATAGAGCATTTTGCTAGTGTTGATCCTTACCCCAACATTCCTCTCTTCCTGGATGATGGACCTATTCAGGATGTCACGTTATCGAAGGGGGAGACAACACACACCCTCACTACTGGAGGGCTGACGGCCGTGATCACAGAGAATCCCTATACTGTCACATTCCAGTCTCCCACCCAAAAGCTCACGGAGGCGGGAATCAAGCACCAGGCAATCTTTGATGTGCCTACTCGGTGGACATTGCACAATGCCTCTAATAGCTCATGCTTGGCGTTGGACTCGTCTTCAAATCCGAATCCAGAGAATCTGCCTGAGACGGTGAGATATATACACTCCGAGCTCAATTTATCTCCTGGAGAATTGGTGTACGGACTGGGTGAACAGTTCGGGGCATTTGTAAAGAACGGTAAGAATGAGTTGATAGCGATACTTTGATTCGATGACGACCATTTCGCATACAGGCCAGTCGATTAAAATCTGGAACCAAGATGGTGGTACGTCGAGCGAACAGGCGTACAAATGTGTTCCATTTTATATTACGAATCGAAATACGGTGTATTCATTAACCACCCTGGCGAAGTGGAAGTGGAAGTTGGATCGGAGAAGGTCAGCCGTGTCGGGGTTTCCGTTGCAGATGAAAGTTTGGAGTACTTTATCATTTATGGAGAGACACCTCTGGAAGTGGGTAAAAGCGTCTTACCGAAATTAAACCATATTGACAAGAAGGATAGATCTTGGAACGATATACAAGGATGACGGGACGTCCCGCGTAAGTCTTCATTCCTGTTATGTGAATTTTTACAAACAGGTATTGTAGAATACTTCCGAGCTGGACGTTCGGCCTTTGGTTGTCAACTTCGTTTCTAACGTCGTACTCGACCGCCACTGTTTCGGGCTTCTTGCAAGGAATGAAAGAGCGCAACTGTCCGGTGCGCGTATTCCACCTGGATTGTTTCTGGATGAAGCAGTACGAATGGTGAGTGGGTTCTGTGCTTGATGACCAAAAATATAAACAAAATACAGGTGCTCGTTTACATTTGACGCGGAAAACTTTCCGGATCCAAAGGCATATCTGGCAGAGATCAAGGAAAAGTATGGCGTGAAGATTTGTCTATGGAGTACGTTTTATTCACTACAGCGAGAGCATCGGATGCTGACGAAATGCAAGTCAATCCATACATTTCTCAGCTTTCTCCGATCTTTAAGGAAGGGGTGAAGGGCGGGTATTTTATCAAGAGAACGAACGGGAAGCCATGGCAGTAAGTACACATATGTTTGTGCTGAAATGAAGCTGACTAGGAGCATAGATGGGACTTGTGGCAGCCGGGACTTGCTGTACTGGATATCACGAATCCGGAGGCGAGGACATGGTATGCCTCCAAGCTGAAAGAGCTACTTGATCTGGGAGTAGACGCATTCAAGACCGATTTTGGTGAACGGATCCCACACGCGTCGGTGCAGTTCCACGACGGGTCTGACCCGATGCGAATGCACAACACGTACTCGGTAGCGTACAACGAGCTAGTGTTCAATGTACTGAAAGAGCGGTTTGGAGAAGGCGAGGCGGTGGTGTTTGCGCGGTCGTCTGCTGCGGGTGGACAGAGGTACGTAGGAAACGGGCCGGTTCGTCGATTGATGATGAATTGATTAGCGGATGGTTGCAGATTCCCGGTGCACTGGGGAGGAGACTGCGAATCGACGTGGGAAGCGATGGGAGAAGCGCTGCGGGGAGCACTATCGCTGACGGTGTCTGGATTTGGATATGCGTCGCATGATATTGGAGGATTTGAAGGACACCCCCCTGCGGAGATTTACCAACGATGGGTGGCGTTTGGACTGTTCTCGACGCACTCGCGGCTGCATGGATCGTCGTCGTACCGGGTTCCTTGGAATTACGGGGAAGAGGCGGCGAGGAGCATGTGCAAGTTCCTGGAAGCGAAGCATCGGTTGATGCCGTATTTGTACGGGCTGGTGAGTAAAATACAGTTTGGATGTGTGTGTGCAGAACGAGACTGACGAGTGTGCATGCACGCAGTCGATTGAGGCGAGGATCAAGGGCCACCCGGTGATGCGCGCCATGTTCGTCGAGTTTCTGGGCGACCGGACGACGCACCACCTGGACAGGCAGTACATGCTGGGCGGGAGTCTGCTGGTTGCGCCGGTGCTGGTGGGGCCAGAGGAGGAGACAGAGTACTACGTGCCGGCGGGGCGATGGACGTCGTTCTTCGAGGAGGGGCGGACGGTGGAGGGGCCGCAGTGGGTGAAGGAGCGCGTGGGGCTGGATGCGCTGCCGGTGTGGGTGCGGCCGGGGAGCGTGCTGGTGCTGGGGCCTCCGGGGATGGACCGGCCGGACTACGACTACACGGCGGGGGTGGAGGTGCGGGTGTACGAGCTGGAGGAGGGGCAGGTGGTGTCGGCGTCGGTGCCGGCGGGAAGCGGGGTGGGGATTGCCGGGGAGATACGGGCAGAGCGGCGTGCGGGGGCAGTGAGGGTGTGGGTGTCGAGTGGGGACGTGTCGGTGGGGCGGGCAGTGGTGATGGCGGGGGGAAGGGTGATTGGTGCGGAAGTGAATAGCTGGAGTGTAATAACATAGCTGCGGAGTGATATTCTTAGGGTGTGCTGCGGAATAAAGTGATCACGTGGTGAATGAGATCTTATCGTTGCTGCGGAGAAGATGCGCAGTGTCAGTTGTTGCTTGCGCTCTTCCCGCAGTTAATCCTTTTTCTCCTCGCTCGTCTTTCTCTTCTACCACCATGAACAAGGGAAAGCAGCCCGCATCCATACAGCCCACAGACATCGACGCTAAGCTCACAGCCCTCAGGCGAAAACAGGCTGCGTCCGTAGTCCAAGTCTCTCTCCCAGTCCACTACTTATTCTCCTTCCACAGTGCTTCCCGTGATTCTCGTCCCAGAGAACGAGACAGAATGCTTGCTGAACCACAACTGCCCCCCTCCTCCTCCCACCACATCCCCGTCTCCACCACCAACAGCCCCCTTCCTCGTCCTGACCGCTCTCCTCGTACAGGCGCTCTTCCCCCCTCCGCCGCCACTGCCCCACCCCCTTCCTCCTCCTCCAGGCAGCTGCCCCATTCTCCCAGGCGCACAGGTGCTGCTCCTCCTCATCTCCTCGTCTCTCGCCCCACTGCAGACGAAGAATTCGCTCGCCTCAAAATCTCAAGTTCATCCACCCCGCGACCCCACCATTCTGCCCGTCCCCCTCGCACTGCCAATGCCAAGCTCTACGACCCCAATACAGACCCTATTCCCATTCGCCGTACTGCAGAGCCCGAGCCGTTGTCAGACGCAACCGGCAGTTCCCATCTCCCCCGCCATGCTTCTTCCTCCCGTCCCAGGGACGATCGTCCCTCCGCTCAGGGTGCCCAGCGCCAACTTTTTGATCACAGAAAGGACGATCCCGTCCGCTTCTCCGTCCTCGCCTTCCCTTCTTCACAGGCCCCCTCCCGTCCACAGCCCACCCCAAATCTTCTGCAGACTACATCTCTGCCTCCTCCACCTCCTCCTACGCCCCCTCCGTCTCGTCCTCCACCTTCACCCTCTCCTCCACCACCGACGGCTCGTCCGCCTCCTCTGCCCTCTTCGATGGTCGTCCAGGTCATCAGGACGGTTCCTCTTCCAACGTCTTGTCCCAGCAGCTCAAAAGGATATATAGAACCATCACAGACCTCGAGGCAAAGATTAACAAGGAGAACACCGCCGACGAACTCGATGACGGAAGAAACAGCGCCCGAATCATGCTCAAAGGAAAGGAAGTCGAGAACGAAGATCTCGAGAGGGAAAGGTGGAGAAAGCGAATCGACGATCATAAAAAGTGTGCTATTCTTTTTTTTTTCTTAAAAAGACTTTGTCATTAACAGTCGCATAGTCTCGCAGAGTACATTCACAATCTCCTCGAGATATCGCTTGCTCCCACCGTCCCCGCCTCCCTGCGAAATATCCCCACCAAATACAATATTATCGTTCGATTATGGACCTTTGCGTTTTACAAACTCCTTGAATCCCTTCGGCACGCCTCCTCTTCACCTATTGCCTTGGAGCATCTCCAGGATTACATTTACTACGCATATACATTTTACACTGGCCTCCTAGAGGAACCCACCCTCAGCAGTTTCAAGAGCGGATGGCTTGAGGCCCTCGGCGATCTCGCGCGCTATCGCATGGCTATCTCGCCCCTTTTGAATGGCGGCAATGCAGGCCAAGGCGGACTGACCACCAAGGCTGTTTCCGAGGTAGCAGCTGAATTACAGCCTACCGCAGACGACGGCCTGAAGCCCCCTAAAGTTGACGCGCCGAAAAGCGTCAGCGATGCTCCCGCTGCGCGCATCGACGACAGTCCATCACCCAGTGTCGGTACTGCTGCCGCAAAACTGTTGGAGATTGAGCCAGATCATCTGAAGTGGAGGCTGATTGCGCGCGATTGGTACGGTGCTGGACTGGCAGAACAACCCGGAACAGGCAAATTGCATCATCACCTTGGTTTGTTGTCCAAAGAGATTGAATCTGAAGAGCTCAGAGGCATTTATCACTTTGTAAAGAGGTTTGTTCTTTCTAATTTTTCGTTTACTTTCAATTCTGACAAGAATTTTCTTAGTATGACCACTTTACACCCCTTCCCTACTGCTCGCGAGTCCGTCTTGCCCATTTGGTCTCTCGCTGCACAGACACGCCGCGCTCTGCCCGACGCCCGTGCGCCGGAACTGTTCGTTCTTCTCCAAGGCATGCTTTTCACCAACATCCAACTTGATGATTTTGTCCCCACCCTCGCCCGCTTCATTGAGCGGCTCAAGATTGAAGGAGCTGAAGAGCGCGAATGGATCATGATGGCCGTCTGCAATATCGCCGCTGTGCTTGAATACGGTCGTTCCAGCGGTGTTCTGCGCAAGATCGGCGGCGTCGGCGCTCGTGATGTTGGTGGTCAACAACAGGCAGCCGTCATGCGCGTTATGGCCAAAAAGGCAGCAGCAGGAGTTGGCGAACCTACCGATGAAAGAATGGACGTGGACGAGGCACCGGTCCATCCTGAATCAGAACCAGAACAGCCATTGCAGCCTCCTGCGTTCAAGTTTGCGCTTCAACTCATGTTCGAAATGCTTTCTTTCGTATTGCGCCATCCTACTCGAAAGGCGTCTCAATTCTCGCGGTCCACCCTCAATCCTTATCTCACCGTCACACTCACGTTCCTGGCCACCATCTTGAAGCACGCGCCGACTCTGGAAGTTCTCGAGAGAAGCATGCCGTGGGAGGAGCTCGCTGCATTTTTCGCAAAAGTTCCCAGGAAGATAATGGAGTCCCAGGGGCTGTTAAGTTCGTCGCACGGTGGTGAGGAGAGGTGGGCCATGCTGACAAGCGGCACTGCACCTCCCCTGCCGGAGGACTGGTGTCTCCGTGGCATGGAGTGGGTGGGCCGCAAGGTGTTTGAACGCGGCTATTGGAAGAGCGGCGAAGATAGGAAAATGGAGTTGGAGGTTTTGGATCAGAGTGAAGGTGTTGAGCTCAACGACGGAAGGATCGAGGATGATGATGAGCGAGATGGTGATGTTGTTACGTCCGGTGAACTCGGAAGGAGATGGGTCCGCGTTGTTCGTTGCGCAGTTGGCATCCATGACATCGTGGATGGTTTCACTTGGGCGCAAGGAACTAGGGAATGGAAAGTTGAAGGCGCGCTTAACGAGAAAGTTGAGCAGTGGAGAGATCAGGATAGGCTGGAGAAGGAGGAAGAGGAACGGAGAAGGACAAGGAGGTGGACTGATGACGATATGGATGTGGATGAAGACGAAGCCGCCCTTGGCTCGTCAGAAGAGGACAGTGAAGACGACGAAAATGACACTGAGGAGGTCAAAGAGCTCAAGGTAAGTTTCACTTTAAGTTTCGAGAGAATGCCAATTGACTTTCTATTCTCTAGGCTCGTCGTCGTTACTTGAAGAGTCTCCTTCAATCTACTTCGCGCCCTCAGGAAGTTTCGTCACGCCGGCGCACGCGTGGCCCGAGGAAGGCTGTGGATGAACGTGCTTCGCTTCACATCATTCCTGGCTATACCGTTCTAGTGATTGACACCAATCTCTTGCTTTCCTCACTCTCGATGTTTTCTTCCCTGGTGGAAAGTTTCCGCTGGACAGTTGTGGTTCCTCTCCCAGTTGTCATGGAACTTGATGGTCTTTCCATGAATGCCTCTCCTCAACTCGCCGAAGCTGCACAGGGTGCTCTTTCCTACATCTCAACACACATCCGAAGCCATTCTATGTCACTCAAGGTGCAGACCTCCAAGGGCAATTATCTTCCTACGCTTAGTATCCGAACGGAGGAGGTTGATTTCTCCCGCGGAAACATGGAAAGGAACATGGATGATCTCATTCTGAAGGCTGCTATTTGGCACGACGAACACTGGATTGATCGATCTGCAATGTTGAAAGCTGAAGGCGCCAAAGACGCATCGGGTGCGGTGAAGGTAGTCCTCCTCAGTCTTGACCGCAACTGTAAGCTTTTATTTATTTTGCAATGTGAATAGCATACTGATTTTACTTTGCAGTACGTCTGAAAGCTCGCTCGAGGCAATTGCCTGCCGCAAGCGAGAGGGATCTTGCAGCTATTTTCGCCACGGGCACATAAGAGGGTTTATTGGAGCTGTACAAGTGGCACAGTATTTCACTTAAATCGTCTCCATGATCTTTTGCCGTGGGCTAGAAAACATATCTGAAGTCGTAAGCATGTTCTATGCGTTCGGGAAGGGCAGCATCTTTCGGAACGCATATAGCATGCCACCCATTGTTTCAGATACCATCTAAATTGCCGATGATTTCTACGTCAAACGCTTCATGGGCAGTAGTATGCTCGGAAGAGTGCCATAGACGCCTGCAATCCATCTGCAGTTCATGTCTATGCACAAGTACAGTTAGTACTGCATATGGCTTTGGCTTTTCCTTGCAAATACATCCTTCGCTGTTGTTTACTACATTCATTTATATCTTATTTCATACCCTCTCTACACAAAACTATACCTTTCCTTCGCTATCCGGGCACATGTTGTATGTACTGTATTTAACTTCACAGCTTAGTTCCGCGGGGAACTCGAGTATAATAAATGAATTACTACAAAGTGTGCGTTAAACGTGTGTTAAAATGATTATCTTCACTGCCAACTTTGTCGTCAACGCCATCGTCCTCATCGTCGAACAGTCTGGAATCTGGCGAAGACACATCGTTTTGCAGGGACACGTAAGTCTCTCGGCCATTGTTAATCGGCCGTGCTTCTTGGTAAAGTTGCCTGCGTAAGAGGCAAAAACCAACAACGTACGCCAACAAAATTATCTGTCGAAAAGTTAAGCCGCAACCTCACCCAGATACAGAAACACCTGCCAAGCCCCATGAAGACCACAGGTATCGCATCCACTTGGGGATAGGCGTATGACTTGTCACAATTTCCCATTCATCAAAGCCGCTGCGCACTTGGAGGAATGCGCAGCCAATGACACTTAATCCTAGTATAACATGTAAGATATTAAGCGGTGGATGCGGTCTTGTCGGCGGCTCTTTTTGAGAATGCTTTCGTGCATGAATGTATCGGCCAAGAAAGACCTGGATACAGTAAGCGATGACCAGCAAGACACCGTAAACCTGTTCGCATGTTTAGTACAGCATACTTATGTGGCTGCTCGTGATATTTACTGCATGTTGATCATCTAGATGAACGCCACCACGATTAATTATTGCCACAGGCGCTGCAATTATACCAATGGAAATAATAGGAACGGCTAATGCCATGTTTAGGATCCAATGTTGCTTGAACCACATGGAACTGAAAGTTCTTGTCCATCTTGCAGTTATCACGCCTATTGGCAATAGCCCCAAGAATCCCAGTGATACGAAAATGGCGTGGACAATCAAAATGCGTTCTTGTACAGTGAGTTGTCCAGAACCATCAGCTGCGATGGGTACTTCATTGCTAGGTTGGGATGGTCCATTTTTGGAGGAATCATCCTGATAGTGTGGTTGGCCATGGACTTCAGTCTCAAGAGGTTTGGCTAAGGGTTTGGTCAAATCTAAATTAAAAAACCCGGCCATGTAGTGAGGTTTTAAAACAGAATCAGGAGCTTTGGCCGGCCTAGACATCGAATATGCCCAAATTAATGTCTCGGAAGGTTCATCACTCGCCAGAAGGGTAGTGTTGGCGGGCATGGTGAACACGAAGCTAGTTTTATTGGACGAATTCCCCTTTTAAATGACGAAAGATAATACAGTAGTATGTGTAATTAGGCTTCAAGCGAAAAGGACAGATAAAAGAGGAAACCCACAAAAATCATAGATGGCTCAAGTGTCGCGATTCGAGGTGGGTTGATTGCGGGATGGGGCTCACGATGACCAGTTGCAAATCTCTGAGACAATGTCGCTGATCCATCTTCGTTTGACCACACGATGATCATGTGGGTGTCCTTCATTCGACGGCCAAAGCCACTGTAAAATGTTAGAAGCTCTGGGAATCAAAAATTGACGCAAACATACATCGCCAGCCAGCCGAGAGGCTCTCTAAGGGCTGTTAGTTGATCTTCAAATTTGTCAATATGAAGAGCGTGGCAGAGGATAGTATGTAAAACCATACATGACACAGCATTGTCATTTAGAGTTGCATTGATGCACATATACCTCCCACATCCAGAATCACCAGTTAGGGCTGCCGCTTGAGCCAATAAGCCTAGGCAACAACTTGGAAGCAGGATGAGCCAAGATAACATAGTAAGTTTTGTTGCAAATGCATCGCTGAGGTGTTCATTATATACAGGAAAGGGTTATCCGTGAGAGAGAGAGGATCCACCGTGCGACAGATGTGTGAGAGGATACAGACAGAAGACAGTCAAGTAAGGTGTTTGACCTTTGAAGCGACGTCAGTATATTTCCACGTCTTGGAGTCGAATGTAGATTCAAGTAATCAATCTTATAGCATGTACGCATGGCAACAAATGTGAAGAGCCAAAAACAATCCACGGTTTTGAAAAGCTAATATACACGTGACTTGATATTTTGTATTTACTCGTAGATCCAGGACTCAGCCACGCTGGCGTACTGAACGGTACCCTCGGGGAACCAGCTAGAAGGAAACATTTAGGTCCTGCATCCACAACAAGATGGATGGAACTCACAGTTTGATCTCCTTCTCAGCGTTTTCTACGGAGTCGGACCCGTGGCAGACATTGCGACCGACAGCCAAGCAGTAGTCACCACGGATAGTACCTGAGACTGTGTGAACAAGGCCCAGATAACAAGAAAGAAATACATACCGGCGTTGGAGTCAAGGGGGTTGGTGGCGCCGAGCATGACACGGCCAGTCTTGACGGCGTCAAGACCCTCCCAAACCATGGCAACAACGGGACCAGAGGCCATGTACTTGATGAGACCGGGGAAGAAGGACCTGCCCTTCAAGTCAGCGTAGTCTGTAAATCCAATATGTCATTAATTTTGATGGATGCAGTGAGATTAGATTTCTGCATACGCTTCTCGAGGTGCTCGGGGGTAGCATGAACAAGCTTGAGGGCAACAAGCTTGAATCCGCGCTCCTCAAACCTGGAGATGATCTTGCCAACGAGGTTGCGTTGAACGCCATCGGGCTGTATAGAGAAAAAAAAAGTGAGACGGTCGGGATTAAATGAAGAGAAACAAGACATGCCTTGATCATGATGTAGGTGCGCTCAGTAGTGTTAGGCATTGCGGGTATGAGAGGATGGCAAGATATGGGGAGTGAGGATGGCGGGTGGAAGAAAGGCTCTAAGCATGGCTCTGCAGATTTTATAGTCGTCGTTGCTATCGAATCGCGATCGACCGTTTTTCTGCATCTGCCCATATCGGGACTATCATATTCTGATTATGTAATCACCTCCTATTGCTCCTGCATAACAGCCTCAAACACATCTCCGGAAACATCCGCGGAGCCAGTTACACTCGAGGTCACCACCAGAGAGCTCATCGTTGCTGATTCTCTACTATAATGTTTGGTCCTTTAGGTCCCTCCCTCGCCCCCTACATCAAGGCAAACGGCGCCGTTTACAAGTGGCTTATGCCCATTGCAAACTGGTACACCAATCTTTCTGGCTACAGAAAGTATGGCTTCAAGTACGACGACCTCAGTGCGTAACGTTTGTCCCTTCTCTCCCGCTCACATGCCCTTATCATCTCTGTAGTCATGGAGGAAAACGACACCGTCCAGAGGGTACTATTCTCAGTTCATCCCGTTTCTACAAACTCACTTTGACTCTTTCACAAGGCTCTTACCCGCCTCACTGAGCGCGAAAAATACGATCGCGCATTCCGCTTCAAGCGTGCTTCTCAAGCCAGCGTGCTCCACGCGCCTCTGCCCAAGGAAGAGTGGACAAAACCCGAAGAGGTCTATTTTCTGTCGTCGCCCTTTCGTGATGTTGCTAACGCTGTCCTTTTCAAGGATGACCGCTATTTGAAGCCTCACATTGTGGATGTTATGCGGGAGGAGGCAGAGAGGAAGATGTGGGATACCGTCGTAGTGAAGAGAAAATAAACTCCGTAATTCATATCTAGACTTCATTCAACAATTTAGACTTGATCACTACTGTCCATCGTTCAATCTAGGCGATGCTTTCTTTGTTTTCTACACCAACGCAAAACTACTGAGGGGTAACATTCCTGTTGTACAATCTACATTAATCTATAATAATTCCAATACCCACTTGATTTCCATTCAGATAATTGTTTTGTCCGATGGTGTAATCGTTTACAATTTGATGGCCTTAACAAGAGGAGAGGTGACTTCGCCGCCTTTTTGCTTGTAGAAGTCAACAACCTTCTTGCCGACAGCAGCAATATCTGCAACGTGGTCAATTCAGAATATAAGAATCAAATAACGAACACAACGAACTTGGGCCTGTGATGCCGAACTTCTCGTAAACCTTCTGGTAAGGACCAGACGCACCCCACGCTGGAAGACCATATTGCTAAAACAAATACTGTCAGATACTAAATCATCAATTATTCCATTCCTCTTACCTCGTGACTGTACTTCTGCCATCCAGCAGTCTATAACAGAGTTATGAATAATCCATCAGAAGAACAAAGAAATAAAACACTTACGGAAAGTGCCTCTAGGGAGAGAATGGGAGCACCGCTGCGAAGAACGCTAAGCCTGTATTGATCATCCTGTTGATCAAAGGTGAGCCAGCAGGGGAGAGAGACGACCCGAGTCTTAATGCCCTCAGCCTTGAGCTTTGCAGCAGCTTCAACGGCTATAGAAACCTCGCTACCGCTGGAGACAATGGTCAAATCTTCGTTGTCCTCCTCATGGAGAACGTATCCACCGCGGACAGCTTTCTCAATCGTCGAACCTTCGAGATTGGGCAGGTTCTGACGAGAGAGAGAAAGGATGGAGGGAGTCTTGGAAGACTGAAGGGCAACGTAATATGCAGCAGAGGTCTCATTGCCGTCAGCGGGACGCCAAAATGCAAGGTTAGGTGTAGCGCGGAAGTGGATAGCAGTCTCAACAGGCTGATGGGTAGGACCATCCTCACCGAGGCCAATAGAATCATGGGTGGCTAAAGAATTCCACTATTATTGACAGTCTTGGAACAAACGAGACTTTAGATGCTTACCGACCCAGATAACCTGATGACCGCTAAGTGCAGAAAGACGAACAGCACCAGCTGCGTAGGACACAAAATTCAAGAAGGTAGCAACGAAGGGGATGATACCACCGTACGCGTGGAGTCCATTGGCAATAGCTCCCATGGCATGCTCACGGACACCATAGCGAATGTAAGTACCGCTGTAGCTACCCAATCCGGTGCTGGGAGGCTGGAAATCGACACTGTTCTTCACCTTTGTAAGATTGCTTCCTGTGAGATCAGCCGATCCACCGAGAAGCTCCGGAAGAGCAGGGGTGATAGATGTGAGGACGATTTCAGACAACTTACGAGAAGCCTGAGCAGCGTCGCTAGTTTTATAAACGGGGAGGTTCTTCTCCCAACTTTCGGGAAGCTTTCCAGAGATGCGGCGAGTAAGTTCAGCGTGCTCGTTGGGGAATTTCTGGCCGTAAGCCTGGAGAAGAGAGTTCCACTCCAACTCTAATGCAGAACCGCGCTTGCCAAATTCGGAGTACAGGTCGTAAGTCTCTTGGGGAACCTGGAATTTCTGGTCAGGGGCAAAGCCATACTTGGACTTCAGTGCCTCAATATCATCTGCCTTGAGAGCTGCAGAAAGCAATAAATTGGGAAGTCATCGAAGTCAAGGATATAGCACGTACGAGAACCATGGACACCATGTGTACCTTGTTGCTTGGAACCATAACCAATGGTAGTCCTAAGGCGGACCAGAGTGGGCTTGGTCTTGCTTTCGCGAGCTTGGGCGATTGAAGTGTAAATAGCGGCAAGATCACTTAATCGTGGTCAGATCATTGTTAATGTTTTTCAAAGACGGTTCATGCTCACGTATCTCCGTTATCAACGTGGAGAACCTCCCATCCATATGACAAAAAGCGTTGCTCTACATTTTCTGTAATGCAACGGCTGTGTCGCCATCAATGGAGATGTCTAGGAAAACGGATTAGGCGGATACTAGAATCCAGGTAGCTATGTATCGCTTACGGTTGTCATCATAAATCTTGATTTAAATGGTGATATAACAGAGATCATAATATATCGATAAATAAAACGTACCACGATGAGATTGCCGAGTTGTAAGTGACCTGCAAGACTGGCAGCCTCCGATGAGACACCTTCCATAAGGCACCCATCACCAGCGAAAACTATCATTGCGCGAATAAGTTATGAGAAACGTAATCGATAGATGAAGATGCGTACCATATGTGTAGTTGTTGATGAGGTTGAAACCATCCTTGTTGTAGACAGCACCAAGGTGAGCTTGAGCGATTGCCAAACCTACACCATTGGCGAAACCTTGGCCAAGGGGACCAGTGGTCACTTCGATTCCTATAGCTTGCTGTCAGACATGTATATGTATAAAACGTTGCAGCTTGCCGTCGGTATGGCCTGCCTCGGGATGGCCAGGCGTTTTGGAACCAAGCTGACGGAATTCCTTGAGGTCATTCATGGAGAGGTTGTAGCCGAGGAGATGAAGTAGGACGTATTGAAGGGCACATCTATTGAGCGGTGACTATCACGAACCAGACAGGAGGCACAAATGCACATACGCGTGTCTGCAATACAGTCAGTCAGTCAGAGAGGACTAGTACAGCAAACAACATACCCATTGGAAAGAACGAAGCGATCACGATTAAACCACTTGGAGTTCTTGGGGTTGGCGTTCATGAACCTGTAAGAAGACGGAGTGAGCTACTGATGGGTGGGGTGAAATAAGAGTACGGGACCTGGAGAAGAGGATGTGGGCGACAGGGGCCATACCCATAGGGGCACCTGTTGAGGATGAGACACTGCAGTGGGGTGCACGGATCGATTGTGATAGAGCTTACCAGGATGGCCCGAGTTGGCCTTGCCGACAATATCGACAGCGAGGTGCGGATAGTGGCAACGGCGACATTGTCAGCGGGATGGGGAGTGAAAGATGGCATTTGGAGGGGATGGGGGTATGGGACAAAGAAAAGGGAGCTTAGTGATGGGTCACGGTGTCCAAGTTTTATAACATTCCGTGCTCATTTTGCGATGTTTTTTTTTAAAGTTATCTAATCTCCCCCAATTAATAGCATTTATCCGTAGATCACATCGCCTGCCTCCTTTGGAACTTCCCCTTTTCGTGCCTTTCCGATCCGGGCCGATCTTTCCCCGCTTCCCGGTTCTCTTGCCGACGCCCGACTTGTGAACGTTCCCAGACATAACCCACCGCCGTGACAACAACCGTGCTCGTTCTCATAAGTAATTACTTCGTGAATATTCTCCATTTCAAATTTCTCCCCGTGCCTCTTGCTTGACGGGTATTTCTTCTTCATTCCCATGCCACTCCCCGCCTTGCCTGACTTTATCCAACAGGATGCACCCACAGCTGTCCGACAGAAAATTAGTCTGCAAGGACTTCATAGAGGCACTCGAAAAATGTCATGCTACTAGCACCTGGGGAAAGTTCCTTGGCGTCTGCAACAGGCAGAAAGACGAGCTTAACTACTGTCTTCGGACTGAGGTGTGTACCAGAAACCGTGCAATGCATCGCGCTCTGGCTAAGTACATATCAAGCGGGTCGCCAGAACCACTCACAATCGAGAGCTGGCAATCGAGCGCAAGGCGAAGGCAGATCAAGCACTGAAGGAATTTCGTGCATTGTGACTCTGAACTAACTGGATGTATGTTGAGGATTAATTCATATCTAATACCCCATTCCATGTTCATGTGTCGTATTTCAAATGATGTTGCGCCGCTCTTCTCTCGATTTTCTGGCTGATCGTCGAAGAACAGATTATACATATACTAATGACTAGAATTTCAGCCGCACACTAAATCCTTGTTTTCCTCATGGATACCAGTGGATTTCTCGCGTGTGCAAACTTGTACCTGGAAAACTCTCGGTAGAACTAGTATTGTAAGATTGTTTATTTTGCATCACAGTTGCTGTCATACTCGAAATTTGGCTAAAACTACCATCATTCGCTTGTTCTGACATTGTTCATATCAGTGCATCGCTATGTAATTGTGCTTGCGTGCAAATTTCAAGCAGCGACCATGCATTACCAAGAATGATGACCGCCACTAACAAGAATGCTAAGACATTGTTTGTCAATAACAATGTTAACAGAAAAAAACTGGTAATACGCACTCGCTGCCTGTGCAGAAACTCGACGCATCGCTTGCTAGCCATGCGACAACACCGCGTAACTCGTCCGGCCGACCAATCCGTCCCATAGGATTTAGATTGGACCACTTATCAAGCAAATGTGGCTGGGTATCCAAATAAGCTGCAGTCATCCTGTGCAATAGATCTGTCAGCTGTTATCACAACAAGAACTATTATCTCGACAGACGAGGTGTAGATATGACCCGGGGACAGTGTATTAACTCGGATATTCTTGCTTCCCAGCTCGCATGCCATGCTACGCGCCATTTGGAGGACGGCCGATTTGCTGGTGTTGTATGAGACCCATGCATGATCCTGAAAAATGAATGGTTTTGTAAGTTCGACACATTCCACTCATACTAATCGCAAAACCCACTCTGTTGGTGATGCTTCCTGACATGGATGCGATAAGGATAATACTCCCCGGTTGTCCGAACCTGGTCATCTGCTGGCCTGCGGCCTGAGCTGTATACAGAACACCATTGGTATTCACGTCCAAGACCTCTTTAAATTGTTCTGCTGGGTACTGTAAACAATCTGTATGGGTCTTCAGAATACCTGCTGCAGCAACGCAAACGTCCATTCGTCCTTCTATGTCACCAATGTCTTTTCCCACTTTCCAGACAGCTTTTTGGTCTCGCACGTCTACGCTCATGTAATTAAGGCTCGAGCCATTTTCCATTCTCGTGACAAATTCTTTCGTCTTTTGCCATTCATCAGAGGGCGAAGAAGGAAGGTCCAAACAATAAATTGCTCGTGCACCGGCTTCACACAAAGCCAATGCCATTTCAAGACCTAAACCCCTATTTCCGCCGGATACGATCCCAATACGGTCAGTGAGGGAGAACTCTTTGAATATCTTGGGGCGGGGTTTGACGGATGGATCAGAAGCAGCTTGGATAGCTGCAGCTACTCCTAGGGGAGCCAGCGGTGATATTGACTGTATAGGGGGACCTTTCGTCGCAAATCTGCGTAGTGTCTTGTTATGGTGATTTAATCTGGTCGTTGAAGATATGGTGTATGTACTGCGAAGCGCTTTCAAAGCGGGAGGGATGAGTGTCATTTTGTGGGATGTCCACTTCTTGGTATGCACCGTGAACATCTTAGTATTTATGGACTGCTAGATAGCCTGTGACCCTGTACGTAAATGTGTCGCTCAATATCTCAGCTGATCTCCTGAGAGTGCATGTAACAGTTATGGAACTTCTAGAAAGCTCGTGCAGGGCAGAACGCAATGATGGCTGGAGCTCGCAATTGCCTCACATTCGACTGTTTATTAAATGACGTTAGAGCATGCATCGGCACAAGAATCCGAACAGAAACTGAATACATTACAGTTCCAAACTATTGGCAACTAATGTACATATATAAAGCTACACTTTCAACACTACACACATAGAAGAACAACAATATACTGCAAGTGATTAACGATTGAAATGAATTAAGGACTAAGATGTGAACGTTTGGGAACATGGCACAGCCAAGATGTAACCTTCGCATTAGCTGTGCGAAGGAAGGATGCACCAAACCACGACGGTAAATCCTTTCCTCCCCATTGCTCGACAAGCCTGACAATCTTCTCATTATCGTCCATATCGACAACAACCACAGACTCGATAGTCTTGAGAGCGCGAGGATTAATAGACATATCCTACATTTCAATTAAAGTGTATTACCTTCTTGTGTCCTGATAATCGTATGGTATATTCTTGCACTTGGTAGTAAACGAGGCGATTTGGAAGGTGAGTGGATGACATCACTCTGCACGATAGGGTTTCTGATTTAGAAACTAGTTTTGACTGGGCAAAGTCAGAACATGTTGAAAGTTAGAAGGTGAATAAAGCATACCAGAGCAAACCACTTTATGCCATGTTAGATGACAATGACGTATACATATTTAATGACTCACCTGTGCCGCATATTCGTTAAAACCCTTACAGATACACAAAGGATCCTAAGAAGCATAAGTTCGTTCGCCAGAGGCAGGGCGAGAATAGGTAATTCAGACCTCAAAAACAGCATCTTCACTCCATGACCTCTCAAAAATCTCAAGAGTAGGCCGGCAGCAATACAGCTCCTTTAGATCATTCAATATGCGTTCATGATCACACTTGAGCTGGGTATGTTTATGAGAAGAATGACTGCTTCTCCTATGTTTTAAGACGGCATCTGAGTCTACTCTAACACCTGAGTAATGTGCTCCACCTGCAACCGATTCGACGAGGGCAGGTGTTGGGATTGGAATCGGAAGGTGAGGAGGATGGTATGTTTGAGTTGGAGGAGAAGGAGACCTCGGCGAGAGAGGTCTCGAAGCAGAATCAGGAGAGGAATAACGAACAGTGCGGGCAGCTGACATAGTTTCTGGAACTGGGTAAGGAAAAGAATAAGAAATGTGAGGAATAAATGTTCTCTGGTCAGTGTTAAGTATCCTGTTATGGAGTTATCGCTAATGAGTATCACATGTCTTCATGTCATTACTTAGGCTTCTGATGATAACATGCACAAATACACTCTCAACACTGGCATATCGCCATTCGCGAAAATTTCAGTCAATTCCATCTGCTATCATTTCTTTCTCCGAAATGGCCTCCTCGTACGCATTTTCATACAAAGTGCATAACCACAGCTGAATATCTGATAGTCAGCAAAAGACATCTTGGGCTGACGACGTTGATGAACTCGGTGCGTAGATCGCTCGCATTCAAGTCTACCATCTCACAGTCTTCCATCAGATCAACCAAAAAATGAAGAGTATGATGATGAGAATGGCATTCGCACGACTATCCAGTATGTTGAGAATGAGGAGGGAAAGAGAGTGAAAGTGCGTTTCTCATGATTTTTTCAGTGGTCTCTGCCCTCACCTTTACATTGTCTAGATCACTCGCCGCACCAAACGAACACTTCAAAAGTCTGTCGTTGACCACACTGTCGCAGAACGCCAAAAGTGGGCCAAGTTTGGTCAGGAGCGAGGGAATAAGCCAGGACCAGACAGGGCAACCACTACCGTTGGAGAGAATGTCTCACTGAAGCTTAGCGCGGTAACAAGGTTCTTCATTTCTTTCAAACATCCCCCTTGATTTAGCCTCTGAAAGTTTTTGCACATTATCAGAGCGCAGGTGCTGAACCTGCACCAGAAGATAACGTTAAAGCCCGCCTTAATAAAGCCGGCGCCGGTAAGGTCCTTTGTCGACTTTGCAAAGGTGATCATTTCACCGCCAAATGTCCCTATAAGGACACCCTCGGTGTCCTTGATGCTTCAGGTATGTATTATCAATATATGTTATCCACTCCCTCATAGAAGTTTCCAGCAGAAGGTGGGGCAGGGCCAGATGATGATCTTGGAGCTGGTCCCGATGTTGCTGCACCCCCTGCTGGTGCAGGTGCCTCTACCGGAGGGAAATATGTGCCCCCTTCTATGCGTGGTCCTGGAGGTGCCCGTGTACCCGGAGAATCTATGCGCACTGGAAATAGGGACGACCTACCAACACTTCGCGTCACGAATATCTCAGAAGACACTCAAGAGAGCGACCTTCGTGATCTTTTCGGTGTCTTTGGTCGCGTTGCAAGAGTGTATGTTGGTAGGGACCGTGAAACTGGTGCTGGGAAGGGTTTTGCCTTTGTCAGCTTCGAAGATAGGGACATTGCTCAGCGTGCATTGGACAAAGTTCACGGAAGAGGCTATGACAACCTTATCCTTAGCGTACAGTGGAGTCGTAAGTTTTTATGCTGTAATCATTGTATGCAACTTTAATGTTTATATTTGCAGAACCCCGACCATAACTGTGGTAGTTTAAATTACCATTTTGTGTTGTATTATTTCTTAGCAATGTTCACTGATAATCCTTTTTGTGTAATGTTGGTTCTTCTCACCGAACTTTGGAGGCGTATCACTCAACAGTATAATATGAAGTAAAAAAGCAATATGGCTTGAACTTGTCAGAACTTTGGTAACTACAACAACGTCATTACAACATAGTGCTCGATGGCACGATCAAAGCCAGGGAAATACCTTGTCATAAATCTTCCAGACTATACATGTTAGCATATTAGTATAAGGTTTCCTGGTGCCCATTAATGTTGGGTGCGCCCTGCCACAATCCATAAGTTTTACCAGGCGTTGTCTGCCACAATCGAATGGTACCTAAAATAGCTCCGTGTCAGCAAACATATAATATCATGCAGAGGAATGGAAGCACTTACCATCCTCTGATTGAATTTAGATCACAACAAGGTCAGATCGCTTCTTGCAGTAATAAATTTTACGCACCGCTTCCGCTTGCATACATTTCTCCGTCTGGGCTGAACTCAACACAATGAACAGGCCCATGATGACCTTTCAATACCTCTCTCTCTTCTCCGTCCATCCCATGCACCCTCACCCATTCATCGCCCAAATTTCCAGTGACGAACCGGTCTTGTAAGATAGGATGGATCGAAGCAGAAGAAGGACTGTAAGGAAGCGTGAGGCTATGCGTTGCCTGGCCATTTGGTAGAGCGGGTATGAAAGCCACTGTTTTTCCTGAAGTGACAACAAGTCGTTGTGTCTGTGGTGAGAATTCCATTGAGGTTATTGGATTAGGAAAAGCAAGACTGGTGGTCAGGCTTCGTGTGCGCAGGTCCCACCACCTACGTGCAATAATCAGGACGACATCGGAGAGCTGCAAATGCAAAAATCGACTGACTTGACTTTTCCGTCTTCACCAGCAGAGACACCAGTATGATCGCCAACCCAGACGACGCTCTTGACCATGCCGTCGTGAGATAGAGGCCCATTATCACAAAGAAAATCAGGTTCCGCATCGGGGCGTGTAAGATCGAATATCCGTGCTTTCTTTTCTTGGCCACCCGTGAGGATGTGGGTTGATGTGGGTGATATAGCAACGCTACGGACGATATGATTGTGGGGAAAAGAATGTAGAGGGTTGCCGGAGTAGGTATCCCAAACTTTACTACGGAAGTTATACGTTAAAACAGGATGCAAGAACGGAGAAAAAAAACAGATAAACTGAAACATACGCAGTGAAGTCTGCACTTCCTGATACGGCCCTGGAGGCATCCGGAGAAAGTTTTGTGCTCCATACGGCGCCTTTGTGACCCAAGAAGGTACCAATCCAGTCTCCAGTCCACTCTCTCAGCATTGGATTGCCATCTTTACAACTTGAGACCAGCAAGAAAGTCCCGTCGTCTTGGATTGGGGAAAAAGAAAGATGTGTAACTGGGCGGGTGTGGCCCGGGGCGACGAGAGGCGTAGACTTTGGATGGATCGACATTATAAGATAGGTATTTGTCCTGTGGGTCGTTAGAGCGTGATAGGATGCGCGCCGCGCACTGGCCTTGGTGAAGAGCGGGAGAAAAGAAGAAAGAAAGATTGACGAGGGGGTGCAAGGAAGATGGCGGAAGGAGACTGAAATGGCTTGCTTGGACGATGCCAAAAACCAGTCGAGGTCACCGCCACTGCAAACTGACAACACCTGCCAAATATGGACATTTTCATATATTGACTCGTAAATAATTAACTAAACGTTGTTCACCAAAACTTATGTAACTTATATATGATATTGTGCTTCGGTGCTCCTGACTCCCGAGCCGCACTTGGTCTTGAAGGCGGAATCAATCGCCATCGCCACGATATCCTGCTGATCGCATGCTGCAGCGGACGAGCAGCACGAATATCAATCTAATCGCATCCCGCACGTCGGATCGCCTCGCAACAAACCATCTCAGCCCCAGTTCGCGAATGGTGGAGAGTTGGCGCTCTGGAGTCTGCACGCTGTCCGCCCGTTCTTCACATCGACTCTCGAGTCCATCCTCTGCGACCCCGAGATCCTCACACGAGTCACGGGCATGCAGTCACGCTGCACATATTTAGTTGGACTTGGAGTGTGTCACTATTTGGCATCTGCTGATGGACCGACCCAAACTCCGCGTCACTGGCTGATGATGGCGTCATGTTGCGGTCAAATCACAACAGTCGTGCTCATTCGCGCGTATCCCAGATGGCGCATGATTCTCTCTGCATCTGTCCACCGCGCCCATGCGATAAATATATCCTGGCTCTCATTTCTTCCTTCTCGTAACCCTGTGGTACTATCTGCTGCTTGCGACCCTACCGCCCCATTTGGTCTCTAAGCGTCTCTCGTCTACCCGTCCTGGCTTCTTACGATCTTGATCTTGCCCTGGTTTCTTTCAATTGACTCGTTGCTCTCGATAAAAGTTGTGCCTGTTATTTCCGTTACGGGCGTGGTACAAAGTGTATAACCTTGTATAACACCCCCAATACCCCTGGATTCACGTTCGCTCTATAAAAGACCTCTCGTTTTCTGACAGCCCATCGTCACCTACCCTTTTCCGCCATGAGCTTCTCCACAGTGAAGGCGAAAAAGTTGGGAAAACGTGCTATAGGCTATCCAGAGCATGCCGTTCCCGTCATTTCCTCCAAGGACTGGCTCAGCAAGTTTATTGTGAACCCTATCCAACCCGTAGGCCCGGTGTCTATTTCCAGTCATGGATTATTGTTTCATAAATTTTTCTTTTTAGATCAAGAATTATCTTATCAGCCTATTCCCTATCTTAACATGGATTTCACGATACAGTTTGTCTTTCGCACGTTATTTTCTGGCCGTGTACCGACTTTGCTTTGCAGACCTTGGATGGCTTACTGGTGACGTTATCGCTGGCCTCACGGTTGGAATGGTTGTTGTACCTCAAGGAATGTCTTATGCCGTGGCAAGTCACCTTATCTTAGTCCATGCTCGAGAATCCCAGCTAATTCGCACCTTAGCTTGCAACGTTACCTGCTGAATATGGATTATATTCGTCATTTGTCGGTGTGCTGATCTACTGTGTAAGTAACGATGCTGTGCTTTTGAGTTAAATAGTTGCTAACTCTATATTTGTTTAGTTCTTTGCTACATCGAAGGACGTTTCCATTGGTCCAGTCGCTGTTATGTCTCTTACTGTCTCACAAATCATAAAACGTGTGGATGCGCGGCACCCTGGCGAGTGGGAAAGCCCTCATATAGCAACAGCTTTAGCATTCATATGCGGCTTCATCGTCCTCGGAATCGGTCTGCTGCGTCTAGGATGGATAGTTGAATTCATCCCAGCTCCGGCTGTTAGTGGGTTTATGACTGGTTCGGCGATTAACATCGTCGCTGGACAAGTCCCAGGATTAATGGGTATCACTGGTTTTGAGTCAGTCTTTATTAGTTGCGTTTCTTCTAGCTCATTAATCCTTTCTTACAGCACCCGCGCTGCCACATATCTCGTAATTATTAATTCGTTGAAAAACTTGAGGAATACGCAACTTGATGCAGCTTGGGGCCTCCCGGGTCTTGTAGGCCTTTATACCATCCGACTACTTTGTGTAAAGCTCTCGAAGAGATATCCTAAACATGGTAAATCATTTGATTGCTCTTCATTGCTCTCTTCAATTGCTCATACTATTCTTGACTAGCGCGGCTATATTTTTTTATCAGCGTGCTGAGGAATGCATTTGTTATTCTTGTCCTTACAATTGCAGCTTGGCTTTATACTCGTCATAGACGAACAGCCTCCGGGAAATATCCTATCAAAATTTTACAGACCGTTCCCTCTGGCTTCAGGCATATCAAACAACCTTCAATTGAACCTGCTCTATTATCCGCCATGGCGCCTGAACTTCCCGTTGCAACGATCATTTTGTTGTTGGAACACATTGCAATCTCGAAATGTGAGTTTTTTCCGTTCATTTCTTGTATAGTTTCTTACGCTGCACGTACGTAGCCTTTGGCCGTTTGAATGGGTACAAGATTAACCCAAATCAAGAGCTTATCGCCATAGGTGTCACCAACACTATTGGATCTGTGTTCGGTGCTTATCCTGCCACTGGATCATTCTCTCGATCTGCATTGAAATCGAAATCTGGAGTTCGCACACCTGCTGCTGGCATTATCACCGCAATCGTTGTCATCGTTGCTTTATATGGATTAACAAGCGCATTCTTTTGGATTCCCACTGCTGGACTTTCTGCAATTATTATACATGCCGTTGCTGATCTGGTTGCGTCACCTACCCAAGTAAGTTTCAGTAGGCTTCCATCAAAATTCCTTCACCTTACATGACCCTTAGGTATATTCATACTGGCGCGTGTCTCCCTTTGAATTTGTTATTTGGTTGGCAGCAGTTCTTGTTACGATATTTTCGTCCATCGAAAATGGAATCTACACCTCTATTTCGGCTTCTGTTGCTCTGTTGCTGATTAGAATAGCTAGGCCAAGAGGTGCATTCCTGGGCAGGGTTACTGTTCATGGCGACTCGAAGGAAACTCGTGAAATTTTCTTACCTCTCGCTAAGGACGGCGTCACCGACCCGCACGTTAGGATTGTCCCACCTTCTCCTGGTGTTGTTGTATATAGATTTGAGGAGAGCTATCTCTACCCCAACTCATCTCTGGTGAACTCTGCGTTGGTCGACTATGTGAGAGAAAACACGCGACGGGGCAGAGATTTTAGCAATATAAAACTTGCAGATCGTGCTTGGAATGACCCGGGTCCTCGACACGGGTCTGCAGACGAAATTGAAAGAAACGAAAAGCTTCCCTTATTGCATGCGATCGTTTTGGATTTCGCTTCAGTGTAAGTAACTTAGTTATTTTGCTAATGTGTTGACATTAAAAAGTTATTTAGGTCGCATATTGACACTACATCTGTGCAAGCCCTTATTGATGCCCGCACAGAGATAGAAAAATGGGTTGATCATCCAGTGGAGGTAAGAGCCACTTTTACCATGTAAATCACAGAGCAAGCTAACTTTTGTATCAGTTCCATTTTGCACCGATCCTCTCACCCTGGATTCGTCGTGCGCTTGTTGCAGGTGGCTTCGGTATAGGATTAACGTCCTCTAGAGTTGCTCCTGATATCGCATCCGTTGTTCCATATCGCGACGGAAGGAAGGACCTCAATGAAGTCGTTGAACATCAGGTTCTTGCTTCTAGTGATGTGGAGTCAGGGGATATCAAGAAGCACGGTGACGGCTCAAGCTCCGTCGACAACTCCCCTGATTTTGTCCCGATAATGCCGGTTGATACCCCATTCTTCCACATTGATCTTGCAGCTGCCGTTCGTGCAGCGGAAAGTGGATTAGGAAGACTTCATGCACTCCAATAAAGGAGGTTAGCTTCGAGGTGAATAATATACAACGAGATTTATATATAAGGAAGAAATTTTCATATTGACGATTGTATGACTATTTATGATGTCTTGTAATACCACATGGTCCTATACAGTACTTAAGCTACTTACATACTACTTCCCCAGCACGAAATTACTTTACTTCGATCAGGGTTTGCTTGAGTTGCGTAAGTGACAACAGGTAACAACTATACGGTCCGGTTACTAAATTTAAATTGAGCCTTGAGCACAAACAGATCCTCGGCTAAACAAACTGGTCATTGCGCGTGCCAGAGGCCCATGCAGAGATCGCTTGTTTCGTGCAGACCTAAACTCGACGCCTGTAGTCTGAATGTACAATTCCCCTTTGCGCACTGTGCTTCGACGTTCATTCTCTATCTCAAGGCCGGCGTTAGCTGGACACAACAAAGTCTGTTGAATTAGCTGCCCTGTGCACATAATTCTGATATTATACAGTGGTCTAAAATAAAAGAAAGAAAAGGCGCAAATGACCAGCAAAAGAGCTTGATTTATGGGCGAGCCAATAAGGTAATAATATGGTTATGGTTTTGGGTTCTGCTTCATATTGACTTCATATAATTACTCAGGAAATTGTCATCGCGGTTAGAAGTTGGTTCAATGCTTTATTCTCTTCCTGGAGGTATAGGAACATTCACATTCTGCGACAGCGGGTGGTTCTGCGGATCCAGCTAAGAATTTGCAGCTTGCTGGGGCGATAAAAAGAGCGAAAGATCAAGGTGTTCCTAAAGAGAATATTGCGAAAGCTTTGGAAAAGGTAATTTAGGCAGACATTGTCATGGCTTCTATAACGACATTTCTAAATTTTCATAGGCAATTAAAGGGAAGGAGGGTAACGGGGAGATCATTACTTATGAAGCACTTGCGTTTAATTCAGTAGGCTTGATGATGTAAGAAACCCAGTATCATATTTCCCGTTATTGATCATGTTTTCAGAGAATGCATGACAGATAATTCCAACCGCAGCCTTAGCAGGGTTCGCGAGATTCTGGGCCGACATGAGTAAGTTATGGGTTTCGGTCAAGTAGACGTAATTAAGCCATTCTAGGTCTCGTCTAGCACCGGTGAAGTTCATGTTCCAGCGTAGAGGTCGGGTCAAAGTTGCGGTACCTAGATCTAATGACATGCAACAGACGGATTCGTTGATCGAAATGGCTCTGGGTCATGGGGCGGAAGATTTTGAAGAGCTAGAAAACGAAGTGGACATGAGAAAATTGACAGTGTACAATGTACGCACCTTCGGCATTTACACAGGTTGCTTTCTCTTACAGTCAATTAGTTCACATGCCCGCCTGAAGAGCTGAATGTGCTAACGGAAAGCTTAGCAGCATACTGCGTTAACCTGGATGCAAAATTACTGGAAAGCGGACTGATTTATTCTTCAACGGAACCTGGACAACCTGACGAAGAAACGGGAAGCAAGTTAACAACCCTTATTGATGCTTTGGAAGACAACGAAGACACTTTTCACGTTTGGACAAGCCTAGACTAATAATAGCGTCAAAACTCTTGCCATTTCTCCAGTAGATATCTGTAATCAATCTCGAAATAATAATCTGTATCTCCCTGTTAAGTATTATACTTACCTCCAGAAGACTAATTGCCAGACATTGACGTTCGGAATGGACAGAAACTTGCGTATGACTCGTAGTCATAGAAATGCAGCTGCAGGAAACTTAGCCATATGTCAGAGCGTCGGTACCCTCAGAACAGCGCGCAGAAGGCAGTTCATAGTTGTATTTGGTATTTGGGTGGCAGCGAAATAAACGCGTGATTGGTGATAATTTATGTAGAACGCGAACGAACTCAACCAGCTCATTACAGTGAACAGCATGTGAAAAAGCCGCATAAAAATTTAAGTGTATGGTTAACACAGTAGATGTTATATTGCCTCTGTAACACTGGCATCGTGAACAACGACTGAAGCATATCTAGGCAGGAGCTAAACTAACAGAATCGTGCCATTTCGGACAAAGCGCGATCCAAGCAATTCCAAGGTCATCGTGACCAAGTTGTACAAGCCCGGCTTTCTCAGCCTGTATGGAATATTGCTTAAAATGGGTAGTGTTAGCTTTCTGATATACTCCGCTGTCAAGCTTCTTGAGTTCAGTGGCAACAATGCTGCGCTCTGCGTGTACCTTTCCGCGATGTAGATGTTGCTTAAGGATACGAACCAATGGGATATACGGAGTTGGTACAACATTAGGAAGGGACGAAGAGCTCGGAGGATCACGACTCGCAGAGGTCGATGCATGCTGTTTCGCATCTTCCTGCTCCTTGAGTGCTTGGGTATTCGATAGTATCCCACTATTTGTAAGAGGCAATGACGAAGGAGCTGTTTTGGGAGAGTGAGACCCTAAGGCAGGAGGTCCCGAAAGTTTTACTATGCGGCAATGGTTGGACATCAGCTCGGAATTCGGGGCGTTCGCTTCTAGAGTGAAGGGAGGGTCAGTCTGTGGTAGTTGGGATTCCACAACAGGAACCTTCTTCGATTCGAACGGATCTGTTGAAAATGCCGTGGAAGAAAAGGGGACAGAAGAAACAACAGAGAAACTAGATGTCGATGTCTCCGAGCCTTTTGATATTGAGTGGGAACTCGATTCGTGCTCTCCTAAACCTATATCGCATTTTTGCAACACACTGTCAAATGGGGGATGAAGAACCGGCAGTAAACCTGGCTGGTTTAGGGAATCTGAAAATGGGTTCGGCAGATGTAAGTCGGGAGATACGCCCTTCACTGTGCTTATCGGGGTGATATCGCCTGGCTCGGAAAAAGGAAACAACCGATCCTTGTCCTTATTGATTCTAGTACCCGTGGGTTGTGCGGTAGACACGCGTGGCGTCGGAGTATGCTTTAAGTCGAATGTCGAGGTCTCTCTATTGAACAGGCTGGTAAGAAGCTGAGGTGCAGGATGTCTAGTCGATGTCCCAACGACCGGTTGGCTGTCTGCATCGTACTGAAACACAGTCTCAATGTCCGATATAATATGGCCACCAGCGCCTGCTGCCGCTGCGGAGACTTCATTCTGGTGGATTGGAATATCAACGTCATTTACAGTCGACGTCCTAACGGTCCCCATAGTGTACCAGTGTTCACATTGAGAAACTGGTTCAGTGCGATTTATAATAGGCTGCTTGAAAAGTAGTCCCACTGAGTCACAATCGATAAAATGACTGGCTTGTACTTTGAGGCCAAGGTGAGCATCAGAGGGTGCTGCAATGACAACGAGGTGCTTTCTCAGACGCAGAGTGGATATCAAGTATGCGAAATTGGGGTCGCTACTTATGATAATGATGGTGTTTGCTGGATGATCAGTAGCGTACAATATAATATCGACTTTAAAGAAGGAGAGTAAGAGTTTACCACTGGAGTGAAATAAGAATGAAATACCGCTCATAACTTTGTCAGCGTAATCACCGTCACAGCTACTAGCAGGACACTCGAATATAGAGACACCACACTGGTGAAACTCTGTGCGGAGATGTTTCATACTGGGGGATATCTGGGAATCGTCACAATAGACCCTAAATGACTTGATGGTTCCGAAAGTATGGGCTATTGTTCGTATCTTCTCTACCACAGCGTAGCCAGTGGTGTCATTAGCAGGTGATGCATTTCCTGATAGATAAACAACTTGAGAGCTGGGAGGAGCTCGAGAAATGAATTCACTAACCAATGTTCCAAAAAATTGCAACATCATGATTGATATCCATGTTGAGGTGTTGCTGAGCCATTGGCAGCGGCACTCTTATATATGCATAGGATGGCTTGAGTCGTGTGTGCAAGCACTGTGAAACGCACTGTACACGACTCTGGTTGTATTAGCTGGGAGAGAACATGTTTGCGAGGTGATAAAGTGACTTGTATTGCACGAGGCAAATACACTACTAGGTGCTGTGGGGAGCGCAATCTAATTAAATTATTTAATACACATGTGTGGACGGTAGAGAGTGGACACTGGACCCAGAAGGATCGCAGCACTCCAGGAGGCGGAAAGTTATAATGGTATCTATTGCATTTTCTTGGCGAGTCTAGCAAGATGGTAATTAATGGTAGGTTTATGGATGCCTTTACCGGAGGGCTAAATGAGAAAAAAAATGAGCAAGGGCGGGAGGGAAACAGTGAGAATAATGGACGCACAGCAGACCGCATGCACTCAAAGAGGTCCCGAGCAGGCTGTTGGCATTGGGACATGGATTGAAGGTCGCCAGTGGCAGCCCAACAGCCGAGCATCTTGGAGAGCTGTGGTGCACAGGCGACGTTAACAGGTCCTGGAGGCGGAGATGAGGAAGATACGTGGGAAGAGAGGATGAACAAGCATACGCTTCTTTGCGCGGACCTTGAGGTTTTTGATAGTAAGGGACATGGTGTGTGCAGTCCCCAGTGTGCAAGGACTCGGAGCGGGAGGAGGGAAAAGTTGGGATACACGTGAGTGATGTGACATGTGACCTCCACGTCTGAGAGTACGTCTGTGAGAGACTGAGACTGTCAGACTGAGAGTACAGTAACATACTACATAAGTACTACGGTGTACAGTGACACTGTATTATATAAGTTACTTACCATACACTCCGTACCAACAGATCTATACAGTACTTAATTATACCACTCTTCATCCAACTCTCCATCCTTTCTCCTCCTCGAATATGCCACCCACCTCCCTCAACAAGAACAACTCAGGTCCGTCACTTCCCCGCAGACCTGCCTATCTCTAATCTCTTGCCTATTCCAGCTGTCAAGCGCATCATGCAGGAGGCAAAGGAGCTCGCCAATGATCCATCTACCGACTACACCGCTGCTCCACTCGAGGTATGTTCTGCCATATTTTACCCTGCTGCCCTTGCTCAACCACAAACATCACAGGATGATATTTTCGTTAGCATTCCACCTACACCCTGCTTCGATCTGCTTCTGACCCATGTCCTGCCTGTAGGAATGGCATTGCACCCTGCGTGGTCCACCAGGTACTGAGTTCGAGGGCGGACTTTATCATTTTCGCATCCTCTTGCCTGCCGAATATCCATTCCGTCCTCCTTCTATTATGGTGCTCACTCCCAATGGCAGGTTTGAGCTCAATACAAAGGTCTGGTTTGCTGGCTATTCCGTACATGACATCTGACCTCTATTGTCATAGATCTGCATTAGCTTCACAAACTGTATGTGATTGCGCCATAAGCCAGGCAAAGAGACCCATTGATATTTATTTGCGTCGTAGATCACGAGGAATTGTGGCAGCCGGCCTGGGGTGTTAGGACAGGTACGCTGGCCAGTCACTAATGAAATCCCAGCTTTTAATCCTTGATTTGTGCCAGCTATCATCGGTCTCCAGGGATTCTTCCCACTGAAGGGCCAGGCGGCTGTCGGCGTGGGATCAATCGAGTATCCCAGCTCGGAACGCAAGAGGCTTGCTGCTTTGTATGCTTCCTTCAACACCGATGTCATTTATTCTTCTGCTGATCCAGTACAGGTCGCGAGATTGGGTCTGTCCTCATTGCCAGCAATCCAACTTTGAGCTTCTACCCGATCCACCAGCATTGAGCTCTTCATCTACCGAGGACCCAAATTCTATCTCCAGAGAAATTAACGAATCTCGGGAAGAATTGCCGCCGGCCACTGTGAATTCCGTAGATGCCGCAGGAAATGCTCCCTCGAGGACCATAATCACGCTGGAAAATAAGGACGAAGATTCAGAGCTTTCGGATCGAGGTGAGGGTCATGTGGCGACAGTGGGGAATCAAGTGGATGGAACCACGCGCTCGGCGCCTAGTGCAGTGCTTGGGCGTGGGTCAGGGGCTGAGATGGTAGTGGAAGGCGGGCCAACGCTGGGTGTTGGGGGAAGACCAAGCGGACAGAAGCCGCCTGTTCTGCTGGACACTGCAATATGTTTTCTGTTGGTGCTGCTATTTGCTATAATTTGTCGGAGGATAGTGTAGTGTTGGTGTAAGATTATAATCTGTATTATATAGTGTATGTAGATATTAAGGATTTAGATATTCCGTCGGAATGCCAGAGAACAACATGGCTCGAACGGAACGAACAGTCTGGAATCGGAATGAAGCCGAGAAAAGAAGCAAAGTGATTATCAAAGAGCAATTAGCGCCGAGCTTTGCGTTAAATACGGGTGCTCACATTGACAATGCTGCTCCCGCCACCACTGATACCGCTACCACCTGGCACTATGTCCCGCCCTTCGTCTTCTCACTCCTCGTCCTCCCACCGCCCTCCTTCTCCCCTCTCACTTCCCCAGTCCAACTACTCACCGCCTCCTCGGCCTCGCACCCCCTTAAAACGCAGGAGATCCCTTCATCTCCTAGCTCATCCTCCTCCTATTCCAATCCCACCCTCCTTGCTCCAGTCTCCATATCTTTCTCCTCAAAGCGACAACATCAAGCGGCAGCTGTCCGTCCCAAGGCTACCCAGTAGGGAAGATGAGCTCTGGCTCCAGGACACAGTTCCCCTTGCTTCTCAGACAGCTCACACAAGTCTTGAAAGGGCACAGAACAGATCGCCTGGCCCAAGTCCATTACAGTGGCATACATCACGCTCTGATAAGGCTTCGGGCGATTATATCTCAACCCCATGTCATCCTGAACATCCCAGGGGAAGGGACCCGAACCCGCGCAACTACGGAGTAGCACAATCTCCGCATCCGTTGCTACATCACCGAGTACTCCCTCTTGTTTATCCTACCCGGCCTCAATGGCTGACACACGGCCAGGCTCGCTCAGAGCCTGACATTTCGCGTCTGGCCGATCATACTTACTTGCCTACTCTAGCCTCTCTCAGGCGGTAGAGCATTCCGGCCCCATCTCACATATATACTACTGCACAGCGTCTCCTTTCCGGCTTAGAGTGCTTCAGGGCCAGCCAGTTTTTCGTTTTTCTTTCTTTTAGCTTTGGGGTATTAGGTTAAAGATTTGTTTCTCTTGGGTTTTGTGGTGAACAGAGTAGGGCACTTCAGGTCGTTTTGTATCATCCATCCACACATATAGCTAAGTATTCCCCGTATTAGACTGTAACACTATCCATTTCTGTCTACTTCTCTGTTATTTATAACAATAAAAGTATACCATAAACGTTACAGCGCCTACTCAACTTCTGCGTATGAACATGTAATAATTACTACAATATTTCCTTCATATGCCATTCACGACGTATCAGACCGTCGCTTCATTTCTTCTTCTTTTCTGTAACACTAAATACCAGAAGATCTTCATCTTCCAAATTGTAACTCGCAATAGAGCTCGCGTTCGTGAGCATCTTGCCCATATATGAAATCCGAATCCTCGACGCTGGTACAGCACTTCCCGTATGTTGGATGATTCGGTCACGTAATGTAGAGACTAACAAGGTCATCGGAAGATCAGGAATGGTAACAACTGTACCATCGAGCTTCCACTCAGGCTTTGATGGATCATTAGGAAGTTGAACAAGAAGCGAAATGGGATGCTACAATATGTCAGTATAAGTTGGAAGAGTGTTTTTATGGAAGCAAAACATACAGGATGCATCGCGATCCAATCCGCTTCGGGATATAAAGCTCCTCCAGGCAATTTCGCTACACGCTGTCGTTTCGCTGGCGGTAATTCATTGACCCCATCCCCTTCCATTTCATCCGCAGACCGAACCATACCAGTTTGCGCTTGTATTGCACCATTGGCCGCAGCCAATGCAGCCATACGAGAAGGATGCATGCCAGGAGCAGGCGGTTGATAACCAAAGGGTTGTGCGGCATCGAGTCCCTGGTAATGCAATGGAGGCAACATGACCGGCGGTGGATTATAGGCAGAAGCTGGTTGAGGTCCAGAGGATACAGTGGCGGCAGAGTATGCACCTGAGACTGTGGCCGCTGTCGGCGGAGCTGGTAACGAGGTTGGCGCTGGTGGCAAAGTAGTTAAGGGAGGTGGCACTGCCGCTGGACCGATACCTGGTCCAATCGCATTAGCGTCTTGACTATAAACAAGCATCAATGTAATATTTAAAATGATACTAAACACACAAACACAAAAAAAACTTACGGTCCTAGGCCCTTCGCACGATGAATAGCGGCGATCTGCTCGTCGAAATTAACATTCGTCGAAAACTTGTCCAGCGTATTTGCTTTTGAGGCAGTGTGGCCATCCCAAACTACCTTCTCTCTTTCCTTGCGTCGCTCGCGCTCTTCTTCCTCTTCTCGCTTCCTACGTTCTTCATCTGTTTCGGTTCCGAAAATATCGACACGAGTACGTGCAAGATTTTTGAGAGATGAGACAACATTAGCCCCGCGCTGTAGCTCTGATGCCTGAGCCTTGCGAGCCTCAAGGGCGTCGCGTTGTTCCTTCCATTTAGGATCGAGCAATTCAATACGCATGTGTTCCTGCAGTTCATCAACAGGAATTTGCTGCCCACAAATGGTGCATGTTGTTAACGTAGGCTTTCCTTTGTTTACGCCAACTACAATGTGGAAGAAAAATAAGTCTTCGCACGGAAGTCTTATAATACCACGTACGCCTTGGAACATAATCCGTCCTAATCTTCATAGGGCCAGCAGCCGCGGGGTTCATAGCTTGTACTCGGGCCAGTTCTCTCTGTCGCTCTTCTTCCTCTTTCTTCCTCGCCACAATCTCCTCCTCGTCATCGCTTTGCTCCATCTCAGCTCCATCATCACCATCACCATTACTTGTACCAACTCCGCCAACCGCGGCAGCGGCTTCAGCCTCTGCTGCAGCTTGTCGGGCTCTGAGGGCTTCTACATCTTCAGCGGTGTTCTCCATGATCATGGCGGCCATCCTCTTCTGGGCAAGTGTCATGTTTTCAACCTCTTGCACACTCATAGGCGGCGGGAGTTCTGAGTTCGCATCTGCAGCAGTAAACTCAATAGTCTGCACGATGGCATAGTCGTGCCAATCAATCTCAGCAAATGCGACTGGGGAATGTTTAAATGAAGAATATGAATCGCAAATGAAAAATACGCACTCCTCTCCGCCTCTTGGTCATCCTGTCTCTTCTTCTCTTTCTCTCTCTTATTTCTCTCCCATACGGCATGCTTCCTTGCAATTTCAAGTGTCTTCCAGCGGGCATCATCTTGTGTACGTTCCTTAAGCTGTTCCAGCATCTCCTTATTAGGATATAACACTTTCGTGTATTGTTCGACCAACCGATTGAAATATCCGAACAAGGAATGAGTAGGACGAAGAAAGTCAAATTGGTAGTTACGTCCTTCCCGAGCGGATAAATTTGCGAGAAAGCTGCGTCCTCTCCGAGCAGTGAAAAGCGCCGTGAGCTTCATGATATCTCTAATAATATTCTGATATTAGCAAAGTTTCTGTAAACGTAACAGCATACGCACAGGTCAATAGTACTTATGTTCGGAAGGTCTATAATAAACTCAGAAACTGGCGGTTCAACACCTAGGTCTATCACCTGTTTCTGGGTCTCTGCCTCGTCGATTTTGCCGTCTTTTGGGACAATTTCATCGCCAAGGTCGCCTTGAGCCACTCTCTCCATTCTATGTTTGTAATATGCATGGTACGGGTCGAGGGGATTCAGGAAAGAAAATTTAGGGTCGGAACGTTGACCTTCCCTGATTTTGTCTTCAAACTGTGGAGGGTTCGCTGAGCGAGCTACGAAGAGAGCAGTTCTATCGATGACAGCTGGTAAACCAATAAGTATTAGATCAAAAAGCGGAGAGATATGATAAACACTGACACTTTATTTCGGGGGGAGGAAGAATGAGACCTGTAGAAAAGCGGAGTGAGGAATCCTTTGATGGAGGTTGCATATCATAATCTTGTGCTTCATGGAGATGATGTATATTGGAATGGAGAACGACGGTCTCAGCCATAATGTAGAGTAAGCTGAGGTGTGAATATTTGAATGGGAGTGTGCTCTGAGCTTGAATGAGGCGAGTAACTGTTTGAAGAAATCTTTGAATGTTGCAAGTTGCAGGTAAACTCGATGTTGAACGTTGACGTTGAGCGCTGAGCATACGACTAAGCGCAAGGTAAATATTTAATTACGTAATGCATCTGGGTAAACACAAAAACATTCCATCAGTCCCCTTTAGCTTTTCCCTCCATGTTCGGCGCATTTCGACCTTCGCATGTAAACCACTCCGGTCTTCTATGGTAGCTTTCCTCTTGGACATTTGTCATTTATTTTTACATATATATTTTCAGGAAGATCCCTTGGAAACTCTCTCCGACACGCAAAGCAAATGCTCGCGCACGCCTAAAGAAAGTTGACGCCGTAATAGAGGCTGTTAGAGCAAGCGGAGTGGAATGCCGCGCTCTGGTATGTCGTGCCGGTATTGTGTCAAGTCTGTGCTGCAATTTCTTTTTAGGGGCGTGCTCTCGAACTTCCTAAAGAACACGAAATGCCTGCGCGGGACAAATACACAGTCTTCAGTCCTGGAGCAAGAGGCTATCGAAAAGGCATTCACAAGGTACCTAAATGGACTAGAGTATGTTCTCTTCTCTCAATGTGTATACATATTTTTAATTCTTTTTCCCAAGTTGACGTTGAGAACAAATCCAAAAGGCTTCTAACATTATATATTATACCCTAGTATACAACGCCCATTATGTTGTATGCAAATACTACATTATGATTCATTTATTTTGAAATGCGTGATTTTCGATTGATATTAGAACAATACTAATTTCACTTTACCTTCCTTCAACACTTTCAACACTTGTGGTGCACCGATTACTGTCTTGAAAAGCTCGTCTCGTGTTTCAGGAATATCAAGTAAGGTTCGATTTTTAGCGTCCTTGTACGATATGTCCAGAATTATATGTGAAAGTGCTGATATTGAAAGGGCATCTACAGCGTATGCGTGTTAGTACATATATCAAGGTATGAATTTATGAACTCACCAGTTTCGCATAATAACTTTCCTATTCTCCCTGGAGTTCCGACGGCGCTTCCTATCTTTGTCCGCTTTAGATACGCCACGTGCTCTGACAGTTTGAAGTGCTTTGCAAAAAGTTTTCCAACTTCTGCACCTTTATCTCCGCGTAGCCTTTTATCTTTTAATACTCTTGTTACGTCGACAACCCTTAAGGCAGATCCGGTGACAAATAAAAGCGTGGGTGAACCATTTGCTTTGGAATTTTGGGATAACCTCACATGAAGAGCGGGAACAGCTGCATAAGTATAAGAGGTATAAGATGAATTGATTAGTGTCGTCGTTACAGTTTTATATGGAAGCTCCAACCTTCCGTTATAAATTCAATTAACTGTTCCAAGGTTCTTGTTCCTGTCCACGATGTCGTGTCTACAAGGGAAGATTCTAGCTAATTGTCAATGTATATGGACCTTGACATGACAGTCGCCGGGGCTTACCTGGTATTCGGATATCTTCAAATTCTATTACTGAGAGATCTTTGAACGTTTCAGCTTGCATTGAGGACATCCAGTCAGACAAGACTGCAGGAGGTCGCGATGTCACCAAGTCTTCAGCGGAATTACCATTAACGTTTTCTAGTAGCTTCCTCTTCTACTTTTCGGAAGAGAAGTAAATATGCATTTAAGCCAGTTTCTGGGGAACGCGACGTACTTTAATCTTTCGTTCCTTTTCCTTTTCCCTTCTCTTGCGTTTTTTCAGCTTTGAGGAATCAACTTCTGTCGCTTGAGCAGCATCAACTTTCACATGTTGGGATTTATCGCCCGAATCAGAAAAGTATACAAGGTTGTCTGCATCTTCTTCTCCGGAGAGAGCAACAATATCATCTAGTACGAAGTCGTCACCCAAGTCATCCCCGCCCTTCCTCGAACTAACGTTCATAATGGAATGGGTAAGGTTACTTCACAGCAACAATGAGAAGTGACGACGACATTAGCATCATAACAACGACGTACACGGGAAGTATGAAGGAATCAGGATATCAGTTATTGAACCTCGCGATTTTTGGCTGTAGGTTATTACAAGCAGAGCCGCATTGGAGCCTTAAGTTATGCTGATAAAATATTTATATGTAAGTAATTTGTCAATAGTGAGGTTTAAAATTGCTAAATCAATTGCTTATGTAATACAAATAAAAATTACTGTATGGGCTCAAACCGGCGGCCCGATTGGAGGGCAGGAGCCGCCGCTAGTAGTACTGGACTCAGCATGACAGTAACTGGAGTATTACTTTCAACATTTACATGTCGTAAGCCTTGAAGCTTGACGCGTGACGCGTGACGGTTGACCGGGACCGGTCGACCAGAGACCTAACCCCATCCAACTTAATCTTTCGGAATGGTGCAACGGACCATGACGCACTTGTAGACTCGCACAAGTGTGAGTATTTGAATGCCTATCATAACTTGACCGTAACCGGGTACTGCCTTGACTGGAATTCACAAGTTCATCAAAAGCGGCTGAGCTCCTCGAACAATTGAACGCTTGAGCGTTTGAATTCCTCGGTGCTTCTCATCATATCTCACGCAACGCTTCGAATCGCGTGGTCGACGACCGGGAAAGTTTCTTCAACCAGATACCGAAGGATACCGAATGCCGTGTTTGATTTGCGGATTGTTGGTGAGAAGGCAATCGGAGTCTAGAGATATGACACGGTGTTATATTTGGCACTGTTCGTATAGGTACTACAGTGTGGCGCCCAGGTTAAGTATAGTATATTGTGAAATCTATTGCCAAAATATGTGCCTTTACTCCCTAATATGATCGTGATAGATATGCGCGGAAAAAGTATATGTAACTATCCATTACTATAATACTTATATCAGTAATTACTAAAACATCTAGCTTTAATTGGCACTCACAAAATCCCACAGCGTCCCGAAAGCTGGGATACCTGCCTCCTTACAACCCTGCATGATTTCCGAATTACCGATATAGTTCGATGTAATGAATACGACTGCGGAATATCCGGATGAGTTTGCGAAGGGGGATTACAAAATCCATAAGAATACCTTCGGCATCCCAGTATGTGTACGCTTCCTTTAAAATCTTCATGGTATCCGGCCGTCCACCTCGTGCCTTGCTGTCCCAAAGGAGAAGGCGCTCGGGGCCAATATGTTTGTGGATTAATCCACTGATAGTGGGACCAAAAGTCTTCTCTTGTTCTGACCCTATATGTATCAAAACGATTGTCAGTCATTACTGCAATGAATAACATCATGCCATATCACTTTACCTATCCAAATGAGATACCTGTTTTTGCGAATCAGTTTGTAAATTATACAGGCGGAATGATAACGCTTACCAATAGGGTGATTGGAGGCAAGTAGAAAGGGCAGCCCCTATACCAGTTCCAGTGCAAACACGTATTCCACGTTTGTATAAGGTGGAAGTATTAGAGACACCAGCAAACTAATCATTGTGAGTAAGAAACCTGTGCCGAAAGAAGAAACATACCTTCAATTCTCTCGTCCATAATGTTTTGGGAGGGTTCTGCACAAGACTACGCGTGAAGTCACCTTGAACGCCTGCAATCATGTAATGATACTCTGCGTGTTTTCCTTCCCTACATTGCAATATATGAGGTACCACCCAAGACAGGGTGTGTTATCAATAAGAACATACGAAATGATGCCAAACGCATGATACTCCATAATAGACGAGCGGCTGATACGTCCCAGAAGACCTTGCTGCATTCCACGTTTGAAGCGGATGATGGCGACCTTTGCAGATGGCTAGAAATAGTTAACAAATGTAGATCAGGATCATATACTAGCGACATACCAATTCTATGTCAATTGGCACTTCCCTAACAAAGCACCAAGGTAAGGCAATGCTGTAACTGAGTTAACAAACAAGAAAAGAACGAGTTTTAGTGGTATTATAGTCTCACAATACAGTCATTCCCATTGTGAACCAGAAATCTTGGTGGCGAATGAGATCAACTCCGTTAAGATTCCAAGTTCGTGTAATGGGGTCGTAAGTATCACCAAGAATTACAAAAACCCCTGTAATATCTGTCAGAACAAAACAAATAAAAATATGGGATTCTTACATGTTGAGATTAGTCCTATCCATCCAACAAATCTGTGATGGCGCTCGAAGACACTACATAATTTAGTTACCATACACGAAATAAACAACACGGATACTCTTACTTATGATGAGTATTGCGGACCCAGGGGAATGCACTTAACGCGCTTATCATTACAGCCAAGTTTGTTACTACACCCATGATCAAGATTGCATCATGGTTAACGTCGAGGTTTCGGAAGTTGTTCACGACCTTGAATAAGAGCCATATAACACCGGACAATGCACATCCACTATGAATACCCCCAAGGTGCTGAAAATCGTTTGGTTAGCTGTAAAAAAATTTGAGCAATAGATGTCACATACCTGTAAGACTGAAGTGCACCCTAAACGGAACCAGAGAGGAGGCCACTATTGATGATGCTGTATTAGTAGGTACAAAATATCCAGTGTTTGATCCCTACTTTAGCAAAGCATGTATTAATGAACAAGTAAAGTAGGCGACCGAAAACTTCATTCCGCATGAGAATTGCAAAATTGAAATTGGCAACAACCATGGCGCCTGAGAACTTAATGGCGTAGGGGAAATGTCCAGAGGCTGCCAACGCAAGACCTATCATGTTGAATCCGAAGGTGAAAGTGAAAAACTTCCTATGTACATAAGTGCAAAGAGTTAAGCAATGGACAGAGCTAATCCCAAGGCACTTACCGGTATGTATTGAACCATAATTGAAACAGAACCCACTTCGAAACCTTTTTCTTCTGTCTCGGTGTAGGTTTGGAGGATTTCTGGGTGACTACGACTTCTTTAGTGGTGGTAATCACCACCTCCTTCTCCTTCGAAGACGGATAAACAGAAGGCGGGGTCACGCTTCCGGGGAGGGCTTGCTTCTCATCCTTTTGATCATAAGGCAACCGAAGAGGTAAGGGATCGAGGATCCCTTTCTCTGGATCAATATGTGATTGAGTATATCCCTTGGGCTCCTCAGACATCGTAGAGTGCAAGAAATCGACGTCAATGGCTCAGGAAAGCTGATAAGTTGCTAGAAGGAAGGGCAAGGGAATCGGGATGGAAATCATTGCCTCCTTATATGTACCTGAATCCGCGTTGGAGAAGCCTGGGATTAAAGACGAGAGAAGGCCAGCACTTGAAACTGCCCATAGGAATGAACATCCAAAAATGAGCTAACCCCGTGGCTCCAGAAAGTAATAAAGTCGCAGGACGTTTAATGGTAAGTCGGGTTGCTTGTTTCCGGGCACCGGCTTTTCGGGTTTGATCGCATGCGAGCTGGAGCGGCATCGATGCTTTGGAGGGAATAAACCAGAACTACGGATAGGAAAGTATACGATTTACATCGTGCATCCTTTTTTTTGATAAATGTAAGATGAGTGGAAAGCGAGTGGCTTGGTGCTTCGCCTCTGAGAAGAAAATATAGTAAACAAAATTGAATTACGGTGAAAAATCACAACACAAGTGCAGCTATAGGTATTTTTGTTCCCCCAGTCACTTGTACACCGGAGCCGCATTTCAATAATTCCATAGGAAGCGCTCTATAAACGACCACTGGATTCACAGGACAGGATGGAGATTTTGGGTGCCATACCCCTAACAGCGGGGAGCTACCGAAACCGAAGCTTTGGGAGCATGCAAAATAATAGCTTGAGAAATTCCAAATCATCGTTACTGCTGAGAGAATACAAGTGTACCGGTACCTGTAAACGGTATAAGAAACTCACGCAGAAAGCGCTGATACCACCAGACATGTATTGTGAAGTATGTCGGCCACAAGGACATGGAGCCGGGTGCCTGATTTTGACAACCCAACACTGAAAGCTTACTTATCAGTACCGTCCTCTCGCATTGTTATAAAATCTGCACCTACGTCCATAAGAGATTCCCGACCGGCGTGCGTAGGGAAGACGTGTTATCGGGATACTTGCCACAGCATCGCTCGCCGGCGTTATTTATAGATCTGCTGAGAACGGAAATACACACCGCATCGGTTGACTATTCGTTGCAGTCTTTATCCGTTCCATCACTTACTAGGTGAGCTGTAGCAATTAGTGGGTTAACTAAGCAGACTGATGGCATTATACCACCATATGATACACGAGCAAAACCATGCTCAAGCTAGTGATACGCTGTTTAGTATACACAACATAGATAAACAAAGAAATCAACAATCAGTCGGTGTCCGCAAAATCACGTAGCTCTTTTAGATGCCGAGAAACTTCTTCCTTGAACATAGCAATGTCATGACTATTCCTAATAATTGCGCGAACGGTATCTTCCTTCAAGCGGTTGACTTTTTCAACCTGCTCGCCATAGCTATGGTCGAGTCAGTACATGATTAAACGATAGAAGGGTATACCTAACTTGAATTGTAGGGCTTGCAGCCTTGACTTCACCCCCATTCCATTAGCTTTCGCAGCAGTTCTTGCATGCGCCAAATCCCGCTCTAGCCTTGCTGCTTCTCCATTCGCAACCATTGCCTCCTGCTGAGCAGCCTAGAAAAAGG
Source organism: Cyathus striatus (assembly GCA_025738555.1). Classification (NCBI taxonomy): domain Eukaryota; kingdom Fungi; phylum Basidiomycota; class Agaricomycetes; order Agaricales; family Nidulariaceae; genus Cyathus; species Cyathus striatus. The sequence goes on along the minus strand of JAOVFP010000005.1, from coordinate 5,102,434 downwards.
AAGCTAAGTACACGCCATCACAAGGTACAGGAAGCACGTACATCGCGAAGGTCATCTGCTTGTTCATTTAATCCTGCCGCTTTCTTCTCAATTTCAGAGACCTCCATCTCCAAGTTTTCACACTCGGCCTGCACTTCATCAATTTCATATTCAACTCTAATACGCTCGCTCTCAAGGGAAGCGCGTTCTACCCTTTTGGACTCAGCAACCTTGCTCAAGGTAGGTTTGACTACTTTGCGAACGTCAGCACCGGTTAGTAGCTGCAGTAAGTTTGAGGTTGCAGAATTCAACTCGAGTGTGAGATCGATATCTTCCCAGGGCGCGGGAAGAGGGGGAAACAATTCCAGGGATGATAAGAGGTTGGTATAAGCATCTAGAGCTTCCTCTGCAGCAGCTATTCGATTGGTTACGCTGACCTCAAGTCCCATTACTATCTTGTGGGCCTCCGTAATTTTTTCCTTGAGATCTTCCAGATTGCGAGAGAGTGTCTCGTGTTCTGTATTCATGCGTATTACTTCCTCCGGCGTTAGGTTTTGGGTCTTCACTACATCTGTAAGTTTTACGTGTTCGGACCTAAGTTGTTCAAGGTGCTCCTCTGGATAGCACATTAGTATAAAAGGAATCAAAGAATAAACATGATATATACCTTGAGTACCTAACTCTGCTCGTTCATAAGCAATGGAATCCAGCAGTTTCTTCTTTTTTCCTTCGTATCGTTGCAAAATTGTCTGAAACTTTTCCGTATCTTTCAATAGTTTGCCGTTTTGCTCCTGTAGGGTTGCAAGAGGCGGCTACAATTATTCGTACTCAGCACAAATCCATCTCTAGGTATTACAAAACCTACAGCAGACGACTTGAGCTTTGCGTATTCAGCTTTTGCTAGATGTAGCTGATTTGTTTGTTCCTCGAGATCATGTTGTACGTGCTCATTCTTTCTCGCTATCGTTAACACCAATTAGGAGTAGGGCCTCTTTATAACTTAAATACGCGGCCTACCGTATCGACTTTCAAGTTTCTGATTCGGCACGTCGAAGTCATCTTTCATGTCTAGCCATTCTGTATACGCTTCGTCGCAATAATTAAATGCTAATGCTTTATGGTCACGAGCATCTTCAAATTCATCAGGTACGCTAACGGGATCCTGGAGTGTGGGATGTGCACTGCAAAGATATTCGTCGCGCATCTTGCAAAGCTCTACGAGCCAGTGCAATACACCAAGAAGCGAAGGCCATGAATGCATACTCGCTGGAGCAGCTAACCATTTATTATCAATTTGATGGGAAAAGGGATAGCGGAGGGCTTTCAGTGCTGGAACAAACTGATCTTCGAAGCGCGTACTAGGATTCAAAGGGTGACTGGGATCAAGTCGTAGGACGAGAAAATCAAATATCGCCCTATAATCTTTTCCTTGGATATTTGTTAAAATAGACATGTTGATATCATACCCAGAGCTTTGGAGGTAGCTCAGAATATCTTGACGCATCTTTGTTTGATATTGACGGTCGCGCAAAGGTCGGCTATCCTTGACAGTTTGACTACTAACGGGAGGAGCTAGTACAGTATTGCCTCCCCATACCGATACACGACGTGTGCTGCTAAAAAAACAAAATTTAAGACGTTATTGTCAAACGTTACGGAGAGACCACGCATGCAATTGGATGCGAGTACTCACTGGTTCAGTGGAGTTCTTCCGTAGTTAGGGTTGGTAGTGCTCTGGAGTAGCGGGTTTATATTTTGTGACCTCATGATAGACTGTCTTGGATTTGTACCTGGAGGTACTGGGTATGATCTGAGAGCGGGTCCTGCCAAGGACATGCGGAAACTTGAAGACGGGGTGGGTTTCTTGACAGTAGATGGTAATGGAATTCCTGAACGCGCATTCCCAAGTGGATCTATGACTGGTTGCATGGTGGACCTTCTCTTATGATCCATGATGGCGCGTGAAATAGGAGCAAGTCGATACGAATGAAGCTATTCCAGCTTATATAAAAGTATGCAAAAGGGGTGGAAGTGGGGGCGGACCTGGAGGCTTGTTATTGTCAACTACTGAAGTAGTTACAAATAGTTACTTACTTGGAACCATTATGTGACGGAACGCGTCGTGTGTCACGTATATTAGTCATGTGATGATGAACCACTAGTAAGCTTACTTGACAATGACTAGTATAGTAATTGATATATACTATAGTCCTTGTCATACTTATACGGCCCCTGGATAAATACGGGATCGTTCAAACGTTCACCGTTGACGTTAAAACTTGGTTGAAGCGTTGGAATATTGAACATCGATATTTACTCATGTGAGTTCCCTTCTTACAGAATAATCCATACCTTGTCCATACCAACCAATAACGTGAACTTGAGAGCATGACACAACCATATATTAAGCGACCTCTCTTTGGAGGCGCAATCGTTGCAGATACTGCCCCTGATCTACTGGACGCATCGTAAGTTTTAAAACATGCATCCTTATTGAGTAATAAACTGTTGGTAGGCTTGTTCGTCAGATTCCTGACACACAAGAGGTATTCATGTATAAGGAATCAGACGTCAGCATTATTGTGGAGATTTTGCAAAGAGTTGAACCTTCTACATATGACGATGCTATTAAGTTCGTGTGCCAAACTTTACTGAAGTTCTTCCGAAATCATCATACTATCATTTCTAGGTTTCATTTTGACTCCCTCGCTGAAGATAATTCTGCTGCATCAGCTCAAGTGCATGATATTTCTGTTATTCCTAATGACCGTGAAGATGCAACACCCTCCGCTATCGTTCTCTTCGGTCTTCAAATGGTTTCAAAATTCAACTCCGCCACTCTCGATGAAGTGTTGATATTCATGGCTCTTTTTCGCATCGAAGAAAAGGCGACTGATATTGTCGTTACGTTCAATACCCCCAAGGGCAGCTCCGACGGAAGGTACATCGGCGAAGAACGTATCAACAGGATAAAGTCGCAGTTTGATACTTTCGTTCGTACTTTTTCGATCGTGAACTTTGATCTCTTTTGTTGAAGTCTTCATTTGCGAGTCGACTGTACTTACGGACTATTATATCATGACGACAGTACTGAGTCTAATACATTTCGAAATACATATCCATAGCAAATCCATAGATTAGTTGCTCAATAGTTGATGCTAGCTGTCGGTTTTGTTGGTAAGCATCGCATTCAAATCGCACTATAGTCTACATGTACTTATTAGTACGGTACGTCCGACGTCGTCAGTAGAGATAAGTACGCTCTACGCAGAGACACTCAACTTTTGTTCGTACCTAATTAGCATAAGTATTCGAGTTAACTTAGTTCGTACTAAGTATTGTCAAAATGTGGTAAAAATCTATATTAAGTAAAGCATATACTAACGTCAGTTCGTATCCAATTTATCTCGGGAACGTTTTTCAATATTAGTATGGGCTATTTCTCCCACAAATACTTTCCACTCATTCGTTTCTTCCATTGGTCTGGATACACGAACTGTATCCATTATCTTGGTTCTTATTTGTACATTTGTGTTGCCTGTTGTAAGAATAGTACTGTAGAGCTGAGCGCTGACATTTTGCTATACATCTGAGTATTTTAATTCAAGTTAGGTATCAAGTTCGTATGTTAAATCTTTTTAAACCGTAGAATGCTCTACAGTACGTGTGTCGAATCAAACGAAAAAACCAAATAGAGACACACACTAGGTCTCAACCAAAGTGTGGCCAAAAGCGGCAGTAGTAACTCGAGCCTCGAGCACATTATTTATTTTCCACAACCTGATTTTGGCCTGTCTGAGGTGAGTTTGGTTACAGTAGAACGGGACCTGTGGAGCAGCTTTATCACCAGTTAAGTACTATATATCTTCCATAAAATGTTCTTAGATGAACAATATAAGTGAAACTTACTAATAATAACCCTACTAACTTAAAAGGTAGTGAGAATAAACAAGGAATGCGTAGACATCGTCGTAGATTTACACAGGCATAATTAATATTTACAAATATGTTAGTTGATAGATTCAAGAACTGTTAAGCCATGCCATTTCTTTTCAATTCCTAGGTCTTGTCTGGGACAGAGCCACCTAAGAGCACATCTGAGTAAGTATACTTAACTTGGAAGTATTTTAACGGAAAAAGTATATATCCTTATACTTACACGGCGAAAACCAGGCCTGTAATTCCAACCTGTATCAACTACTTCTAGATTATCCAACTTGCTCATCTGATGCTTCTTTTACTTCAGGTTCTTCCACTATGTGTTCTCTCATATTAACATTAACGGTTTTGAGCTCTTTTTTGCGTTTCGCAGACTCCTTTAACTTTTCCCAGCGTTCCCGAAACTTCAAGATCATAGCTTTCTGTTTGAAGCATGAGTTGAGCATGAGCGAAAGTTCTCAACTGTTTAATGTTATCATGCACTAACATTTTTTTCATTCTCTGTCTTGATCGTTCGTAATTCGTCTTCAAGTTCTTTGATACGGCGAAGATACTGCGCCTCTCGACCACTGCTCAGGCCAGATAACTGATTACCCGTCGTATTGATGTTTGGAGTATTAAGCTCAGATGGCCGATGTAGCAGTCCGGACGCACCCATCACTCGCTGAGCCTGTAACTGATATAAACGAGATGAAGGTAACAACAATATTTAAAACCGTTGTACCTCTCTGGTTGCCTGAAAAATGCTGTCACGTAACTGTAAATCTTGTTCTTTACGAAGTTGGAGAACCCGCTCAGTAGCTTCAAGGCGTTTCTCCATGACTGCTAATTCAGACTTCAACACTGTGTTCTCCCTCTTCAGAGCAGTAGACGAAGGTTCAGGCTCAGAAGAAATTAAAAGGAATGATTCTGAGAGCTCGTCACCTATTTATATAACTGTATTAGCCATGTTTACTATTGCGATAAATCCACATCGAACCTTCGTCGAAAAACCCGTCTACAAAACTGTCGGCATCTGATCGATCAACAATATTTGCTTCTTCTGAGGTCCTGATACGCTTTTCCCGACCAATTCCAAAATGCCTGGTAAAACGCGCTAGTATTGGTTCGTCCACATCCTTGTCACTTGCGAGATAACTGTCCATACCCAATCTTGATGTAACTTCTCCTAGTTTCGTATCGGTAGCATGGTCCCCATCGTCTGTGTAGTTATTGAGCGGTATCGTGGCAAATGCAACAGGTTGCGATAGGTTATCCAGCATTCCTTGCATGATATTCCAAAAGTGATTGAAAGCATCCCCCGGATCAGACTAAGCATATTTAAACAGGATGTCACGTCTGAATGGCAATGAACAGCACCTACTCGTTGACCACCTAAAAGCATAAATGACTCATCTACTGTGTCGACCATGGTGCGCTGTAACTGAAGGGGAGAAGATGAAGATATTCGAGAGGCATCAGTTGGAGTGGTAGAATTCTGGCGAGTGGAGGCAGAAATCGTTGTTTTGCGGTAGTCGGACTTTTGTGGGAGTGCAGGGTCCTTTCCTTCACTTTTGAGTTTCTCAATTCTACGCTCTAGTTCTTTTGCGGCTTTGCAGTGCTCGTCGAAGAGTTTTCTCAGTGTCCTTTTTGCCTTCATACAAAATATGATCAGTACAACGTACGAGCAAATGTTGGGCAAATGACAAAGGCCCTACAGCTTCATCCTGGCTGTGTTCCACTGCAGCCATATATCCATCTGCTGCTTTAAGGTGTTCATCCGCAGCAAGGACGATAAGTCCGCTTTCCGCATACTCGTCAGCATTTGCTGCATGTTGATGAGCCTGAATATGAAATAAGTTCGCTGATATTTCAGCAAGCGCAACCAGCAATGATGATTACAGTATTCATCGGTGTATTCATTGTGACTCGAGTGCAGGCCGTTGAAACTCGATGTGGTTTCGTTTGTTTATTCGAGTGATATCAAACGAAAGCGTATCGAAGCAGACTGAGATTTATAATTGTACGTGCAGTCGAGAAATAGAATTGAAATAAACTTGAGCTTGATGTAAAGTACAGAGGTAAGATGTAACGTACTCTGACGTACATACATGTACATACACGAAACTTAAAATTAAAAGTTATGTAAAACGTTAAGAACTGACTTTGATGACCCCACTACAAACTAGTTAATAACCCTCTGAGTCGACGTTCCAGGCTCGTGCAAAGCTTGAGCTTGAGCTCATTCACTGTAGCCCATCCTCACCATGCTTTTAGATGAAGATGCCCCAATAAGGCATCGCTTGCTGGAGATAACAGAACAATTCCAAAATCCAATTGCTGATCTCACTACTCTGCTTGACCTTCTTACCGTTCCACTTGAATACCTGAATCTTCTCCCTCCACAATTCAAACCATACAGCAAAAATCGTATCTACAAAACCAGACTCGCTATTTTAAAGTATATTCCCTCTATTCAGCGCGCCCTACTGGAGCATGTTCTGCCGATATGGGATAATATCCTGGAGGAAGATGGCTCATTTACTCTGTTGGAGCAGTTCTTCGCTCCTGATACCGATGTCGCCTCTGTTTCAGGACAAGTAGCGATTTCTGCCTTCTCCATCCTTATGACTACTCGTTTGACGAAGCAAGGCATACGTTTATTGCGAAGTTTAGTAATCAGGTATCCCGTTGAGAAATTGTACGCGGCTATTTCTCTTCGATCTGACTTGGATAATACGGTCAAGCTATCCCTTTGGGAAGACTGCGTAAAGACTGTGCTTATGGTACCTGCAAAAGTTGCCAACGCTGTGCGGGGCAAAACAGACTATCCTCTCGAACTCGAACACGGAACCTACTTCACCAACATATGTCTAAGGTCTGAGATTTTGGTCCATTCTTTATCGTCCAAGCCACTTTCAGGTCAGTCGCAGCAAATATACTCCTGATGTATATAGCATACTCACACTCGGTATTATACAAGAATCAATAACATTATTAAGTTATTTGTTCTCGAGATTGGTCAATGTTGGACTCTTTCCTTCTTATCCCCCTGTATCGCGTTCCCAACCTTCGTTTTTCCAATCTACCATGCCGGTGCTAGAGAGTCGATTTGCTTCTCGCACTGACTCAGATTTATACAAGCTGTATTGGCCCTATTTGCTGCGGAATATTTCTTCTGGGCACGCAATACAGTCTATTCTTCATTCCTTGTTTTCTTCAACGGATAAGCTAAAACCTCCTCTAAAATCTGACGTATTGAGCAGGTTATGCATAAGGAAGATCTCGTGCCTTTTAAATGGCCTGGTCGGGCGTCTTTACCCTGGAGACGAGTTATGGGAATACACAATAAACCTGGTGATTCAGCATGACTGGGACGAGTCGAGGGCCCGTATTTTTGTTTGTTGGATTTCTGGTGGTTGTGAAACAGGCATAGTTGATCTCCCAGGTTTTTAGTCTGTTTTATTTATTTATTTTTAATTCCAACTCATGAAGACATTAACACAGTTCTGGCTTCGTTTCTGGATGCGGTTGTTGAAGCCTGGTCATCAACTGAACATGTCAAGCGCTCGCTACTTTCTTACCACCACTGTAAGCTCTCTGAATGAATTTGAACCAAATGACTGACTTAATGGAAAAGACGTAACCTCGTTACTGATCATCACCTTGTCGTATATCCGCTCATCTGAGCAAACTATCCTGGCTATTGCACACTCTCCCAATTTGATACAAGGTGTCTCCAAATATATCTCACACTTGGACCCGTCAGTCCGGCGTTGTGGCATGCTTACAGCAGAGGTTGTAGCGAACTTTTCTGGAAAAACGCTAAATTTCAAGGATTGGGAGGGAGGTGATCTTGATAGACAGTGGGCAAGAGACTTACGGAAATTAATTGAACGAAGAGATGTTGATGCTGACATGGCAGAGAAAATACAGCAAAATAGTGATATAGACATCAGCGTACCACAGCAAGCTGTGGAAGACCTTCTGATTTCCAAGAAACCATCATTGTCCAGTCATCAAGAATCTGATTCTGATGACTCACTAACTGGTTATACATCACGCGACTCGTCACGTTCTGTGTCACCAACACCTACAGACCTCGACGAGTTGGAAAGAGAGCCAACCTTGAATGTCGGAATAAAGAAAGTTTCTCGTCCAGCATATCTCGTTCAGCTGGGACAGCTACTCCGAGGTGTCAGTAAAAATGAAATGGACAAACCACACGAAGCGGACGAACAGGAAGTTGCGCTTTCTTGCGCTGAAGCGTTAATCAGAAAGAAGAGAGATTATGGAACGGAACTAGGTAACTAACTTTATGTTTTTTATTGGTTGTTTATATATTTCGTTTTATTTCAGAGGAAAATGCCATCAATCTCACGTACGGCCTACTATCATTGCAAGATAACTTCGACCTTCCTCGGTTTGAAGAAAGAAGGCAGGCAGCGTTAACTGCGTTAGTTGCATGCGCCCCAAAGCAAGCAGCCCCGTCAGCCGATTTCCTATTTACAATGCATACGTGACTGTTATTGACAGCCGATTTGCACAGGGTTCTGATTGAAGAATTTTTCAAAAGTCAATATTCAGTGGTACAACGGTTTGCTCTTCTAAATGCACTATCAATGGGGGCGAGGGAACTCGCTTCGCTTCCCCTTCCTTCCAGAAATTTAGATTTAAATCGAAGTTCAATGGAGCTGAAAGATATTTCCCAAGTGATTAGTGTTGGTTCCATTGACAAGCATAAACTTAACGTTACTAAACGTACCACATTGGCTCGGGAAAAGCACTTGCGTATTAGACATATTCAAACTATTTCAGAGGTGTCGAGCGCCGCCATATCTTCTTCATTAGTCGCAAAAACAATATCCTATATTGACGTTGCAGCCCAATTCTTTATTATGCCTCTCGTTCACCGATTTTGGGAATTTCTGCGCGACGAACAGATGAGAGAAGAACTGACGATTCATTTAGAACAGAGGCAGCGCTACCATAGTGCTGGAACGGGATTAATACTAAATCCAGTTGTCTTTGCACAGTATCTTCGAGCAGTCGCTATCCTGGTGCACGCATCACAGAACGCACCTGAATGGCTAGCGATAATTGCCCCGAATGCCTTAGAGCTGGCTGTAACCTCGGGGACAAGACCTCTTTCATCCACAATGAATGAAATTGAAACGGATGAAGCAGTAGAACAGTGGGGAAAGGAGGCTTCGGTGCTTACGTCTGCGTTCGAGTTGGCACTCGTCGTTTTGGATGGGTGTCTTGATCTAGATAGTGGTCGGTTGATTAGTTTGGAGCATACAGCACTATTACTGGGTGCTGGTGACTGGGCAGGAAAAGTATTTTCACTACTTGACAAAGGCATCCAAGCTCAAGGAGCAGGCGGATTACATGAAACCAAGCTAAAAAGTGTGGCAGCGGGCGTTCTGTTGAAGGTAGACGAGCTAACATCCAGGTGGCGAAGGTCGATGATAGACACATAAAACAATTATTTGAGTAAAGAGTGTATGTAGTACTCAATGGAAATATTTAGTGGCATATGGTTGAACAGATAACCAAGCATCATCCAATACTTTCACAACTTCATCCGCTGTTTATTACATATTCTATAAGTAAGCAAACTTCTCAGTCCATTGCCCGACTTACGTAGAGGTCCTTTCTCAAGGTCAACCAAATTCTAACATGATTCCATCAGTGCAGATATCAAACATCTAGCAACAAGCCAACCTACTTGTTCGATATGATTCAAACTAGATGCTCCGATTAGTACCGCGTCACCATGTTCCCGCTTCATGAGACTGTGATGAGAAATCCAACGGAGAGCAATTTCCGACATTGTAAGATCATGTTTCACAGATATACCTTGAATGACTTCTAGTGCCTTGAAATAAGGGCCCTTCCAGTATCTGAGGCAAGATGAGTACATATTTAATGGCTCGACGCAAGAAGTATAACCTGTTCCGATAATTCTATGCGTAATAATGATATATTAAGTAACATGAAGAATTTGCAGTTTGAGGCGAAAAACATGCATGCTTACTTTCCCCTGGGTTTTATTTGGGTCAAAACGAGAACCAGCTTCAGGTACATCATTAATTGAGGTATACCTTCCGGTGAAGAATCCACCAGCCACTATAACAGGTACGTATTGTGAGAGGAAGGGTGTTACGGGGTAAAACAAGTTGGTACTTACGGGGATTAAATTCATAAAAGCTGATGCCAAACTTACGCAGACAAGGGAAAAGTTCTGGTTCAACTGCACGGTGAATGACATTATATATCCCCTGATAAGCAGTGGGTTGTATATAGCAATTCGCCTTGCAGATACCAACAATTTCGGCCACTTCCCATCTACATTACTGATGAGAAAAAGACCAGAATACAAATTCATAGTGGCACGCACGCCGCATAGTTGCTGATACCAAAGCGTCTAAAATATCCTTCTTTATAGAGATCGTTCACAGTTTTGAGTGTAATCTCATAAGGAACGGAACGATCAGGAGCGTGCAGATACCACATTTCCAAACAGCTAGAGAAGAGGTGAAGAGCTGTAGTAGTGTGATAAGTAAGTGATTAAGTAATAGAATACCTACTCAGTATTGAGAGCCTTTAGTGAGCGGTAGAGATGTTCGCGCAAACCCTGAACAATCAAGGGAGTCAGTCACACATGCAAAACAGTCTACGAGCACAAGGAACGGACTTCGGGTGTGTGTGTAATGCCCAGCGACTAATGGAAGGAATAAATAACGAGGCTGAATGTGTAGACAAACAACATTCAGAATACTTTGTTAGGATATAGTTTTGTTTCAAGCTTGAGACCATTTTCCTCCAGAAATGTGCGGATTTTACCGAGATATTCTTCGCTTGTTCCTGAACAGTAGACACGGGCGGTATCGATCTATGCAAATGAGTCACTAAGTATGTTTGACGGATGCATATCGTGCACGGAGATGAACTTCGGAATGTCCATGAGAGGAAAACACATCAAGAATAGCTTTCACATCATCGACGTCGTGGACACGAGCACCATCCTTGCCGGGCTCCCCAAATGTCATGGCGCCCTGGTATTGGTAAGAATAAGCAAGAGAAAAACTCGGAGATGTGGTATAAGTAGTAAGAACAGTACCATGACGATATTAAGTGTCGATTTTTGGACTGCAGTGGACATCGTTAGGGTGGAATACGATATCTGAGTGCTCAACGGAGGGGAAAATAGGAAGGTTATCTGAGAAAGAAGTATGTTATTGTTAATTTATAAGACAAGGGACTGCATGAACCCATGATCAGGAGATTTACTTATAACTGGAGACTAAAATTATCATAGGACTAAGGAAACTGTTACGAAACAGTATCAACGTGAGATGTTTTGGAGAAATTATTAGCCATCCACTAGCATTGCGTAAATAACTAAGACCGTTTATTACATAAGCAATTTGTGTTCCCGGGGACAATTCGTTTCGATCCGCTCACCGTCGACGCTCTTAATCAACCTCAACTGAGCAAAGTCCTTGAACAGGCTCGTTAGCTCAAGTCTGCGCGTTTTATTTCTCCTGCGTTCAATCTGCCCCACCCCTTCTTCCCTTCTTTGCTTTGCTTAATTGTCTACTTAAGTTCCTCACTCGTCTCCACGCCAGATACTTCCTCTTCAGCCTCACTGTCCTTCGATATGTTTGCAAGGCTTTCAAGACCGCTCTCTTCTGTCATTAAAAGGCCATATTCGTCTCCATTTTCCTCTACTTCCCAGAAAAGATCAGATGCTCTATTTGTTGTAAGCCTGTCTTACCCCAGTACAACTAGTCTCTATACTTACCCGTTCGACAGCACAGAGATACCCCGTATAATAATCCAAAGGTACATATATCAGATAATATTCAATTTATCTTCATTAATTATCGTTTTCCAGGTCCCATTTGAATTTACATCGCATAACATGGAGCACGCGCAGCAAATCATCTCTCATTATCCTCCTCAATACAAAAAGGCAGCCGTTATTCCTCTTCTAGACCTTGGCCAACGACAAAATAAGGGATGGACAAGTATCAGTGTCATGAATTACGTTGCAAGTCTTCTCGAAATGCCACCTATGCGTGTCTACGAAGTCGCCACTTTCTATACCATGTTCAATAGGCACGCCCCACGTCCCTCTATTATCCTAATCTTTAACTCACCTAACTGTTACCTGCAGGGAACCCATTGGAGAGCATTTCGTACAAGTCTGTACAACTACCCCTTGCATGCTTCGTGGCTCGACAGAGATCCTCGATACTGTTTGTCGGCATCTCGGAGGAATTCAACCCGGGCAAACTACCAAGGATGGCAAGTTCACCGTCATCGAGGTCGAATGCCAGGGCGCGTGTAGCAATGCACCCATGTTTGTTATTGGTGATGACTTTTATGAGGATCTAACACCACAGACAGCCAAGATGATCCTGGATACGTTTGCAAAAGGAGAGAAACCTAAGCCTGGCCCTCAGAGTAACAGAAAGACCAGTGAGAACTCAGCGGGTCTGACTGCACTGACATCAAAGGTTCGTAATTTTTGAGATATTTGTAACGTGTTTCTTATCTCTCTTAATAGCCATACGGGCCTGGCGAGTTCTGTCAACTAGATTTCCAGTAGTAATTGCCATGCCTATATACTGCTATATACTTATAAATGATTGGGTAAATCAGGGTGAATAAGTGCTGACGGCGATGAAATGTGATATTCTCAAAATATATAACTGAACTAATTTCCTTTAGTCGTCTCCCTCTCCATCATCATATCCATGAAGCTGCTCTCCGCCTTCTGGCAGCCGATCAATAATGTAGCTAAAAAATATTTTTTAAGCTAAAACGCAGTGTTCGTTAATGAGTGCTCACTTAATTTCTTCCTTCAAATCGGCACAATAACGATCTAGAGAGGATGACCATCAATACAGAATGTATAACATTTCAAGAGCGCCTAACCAAGTGGCAAATCTCGCTCGTCCGTTCCTATGTGTACTAGTTAACTACTGCAATATCGGCGCAATATCGAAACAATACCAACCAAATGGCATCTCAATTTCATCCGCGATACCCTCTATTCCCATGAATGTGAAGGCTACAACGGTTACAATGGGGATCATAGCCCAGCCCAGTTCATTTACCAATGTTAAAGGCAAGGCAAAAAGATACAGCATGACACACTGCTTCAGATGTATACCATCTATCACGCCTCGTCAGATATATTCGAAATGATCTGTTTTTGGTACATACATGATATGGGGATGGGGGTATTAGCGACACGCTCCATGGATGTCAGCTGGTCAACCATGCTTTGAACTCTGAAGAAAAAGGTACTAAATAAGTTGTAAACTTTATCTGCCAGCGTTGAACTTACAGTTGCCCCATTGCATTTGTCCCTGGAATCGGCCGAATGAGACTTACGGATAGATCTTAAAAGTAGCTATAGAAAGTTGATTTACATACCTGCAGGGCCAACCGTCTCCAAAAAGCCCTCGCGTCGAAACTGAAATATGAGACGTGTTAATTCATGCGCAATACTTAAATGTGATCAGATTATCAAAGGTATGAAAGACAAGTCACTGGCTGACGTACATAAGTGGAAGAGGCAAGGAAACTTCAGCATATGGGTCAAATTCAACGCTACGATGTGTATCAACAAGCAATGGAGTAGTTGTATCTGGTATCTGCTGTTTGCTTCGTTTTACTCTAATTCTCTTGGTAGCATCTGGTCTAGTGGATTGATCTGGGGTGGCACGACCGTTGGGGCTTGCTTCTCGGCTGAAAGAGTTACTCCTTGTCGCTGCATAAGAAATGCCTGCTGTGGTTTGCTGTGTATAATATCCCATTTCATCGAACCTCGCAAAGGAAGCGGGCAAAACCCCAAGGTAATCTGCGTGGTTTGTGCCATCCTCGCCTCGAAGATAATGCTTTGTAGCAAAAACAAAGGAGAGGCACAAACGCAATGCTTCTATCTTGCGTCGCCGGAGTTGAGATGATGTAACGTCTGAGTTGGGAGTCTTGCTTTCATCGTAATTCCGGGATTCTGATCTATAGGACCGGGCGGGACTCCGACATTAACCCAGAACTGGCGTGCCAGATTGCGAATATTTGATGATAGTGTCGCAAATGATTTCCTTCCTTCCCAATATCGGTCGTAGGAGGTTCTTTGTAGAAACAATCACGATTCACAACTAGTCATGGCAACATATACAGCTGACAGAAACTCACCCGTTCCTTTTCAAATCGTATGAGTTATATGCGCAACAGGCATAATTAATAGGTAGACTCACCGGAACACCAGAATAAGTCCAACCTAACATGTAATTATTCAACACGTCACAAGTACTTAATGAACACTGCTTACCACAACTGAAAGCAGGGGAAAAATGGAATTAGTTAAAACAATTTTGTACCCTCTTGACCAGGCATATGCCACAAGAATGGAAAAGGAAGTAACAGTAAGAACTGGCCCAATTATCCGTGCTATAATCTATCAAATCGGTTAACCGGAAATAGTGACTTAGTGATATAGGGTCTTCGTCGTACGCTGCCTTTTAAACGAAAAACATCAGGTAGCCATGAATACTGTTCTGAATATATAAATTTCTTCCAGTAGGTACGCAACAAAGTCGCTTACCCTTCTTAAATGCTTCCTTTTTATTTTGGGAGGCTAAGTGCCATTGAAGTAAACTGTTAGCGTAATGCAGATACGGATACGATATAAGAATTTGATCACCATCTTGAAGGGGGGGAGGACGGATGTTAAAGAGCTTTTCACAGTTCTGATACCACTTGCGGACATTTAGGGGAAAGGTAAACGAGCGCGTTAAAATAAATGTAAGCCCAGTTTGTAGTGGAAGGGAAAGAGCTCGTGAGAATCAGAATGTGGCATAAAATCATAAGTCACATGGGCCTGCATGTTGCCTGCACACTGTATCATCCTTGCAAGTTTCAAGTCATTCAGCAACTTGAACCCATTCATTCTGAAGCTTATTTGTTTACATAACATATATAATCGTCCAAAGCATATATTACTAGTACTCTTCATCGTGACCAAGCACGGCATGATATTTATGGACCGTGTAAATGCCTCCTTTCAAGCTTTAGCTGCAGCTACACGTGCTGGGTATTGCGATGAATATAAGTCGGAAGCACTTCAGCAACCTTTGCAACGCTTGGAATCATCTGTACAAATGCTTGCATGTCTTCAAACGATACAAGGCAGCTTATCTCACTCACTGACATAATACTTATATAGAACACCCTTCAGCCTTCTTCCAAAGCTATTATACATATATCGACCACTTTTCGTCAAGATATAATTCTCCTCTATGTTGCTGTTACAACAGTCGCGTTACAACTTTGCTCTAGCATCCTTCTCCTTATCCATAACGAGAGGATCGATTTTGAAACTAGGAAATCTCCAGTAAATCAATCCGACAAAAACCATGCATGGGTGTCGATTTTAATTTCTATTCTTTCGGGTATCCGAGTAAGTCCTGGATATCATAAGGCTCCCCTTTCGATATTTCACTGCTTTTCAAGGATTTCCTCGAAAGCTATCCTAGTTGTAAGTACAAAACCACCTGGCTCTGTATCGAAGGGTTGACTGCTTTCTAAATGCTAGACAGAAATCGGACTATTGTAGGCAACGAACTGTATGGTGTTTTATGCAGCCTTTATTTTCCCTTACAACTTCCGGCGTCTGCGGCGGATATCCGCGAAAATATTCTTAGTGCAGTGAGTCGAAATCATCTATTGTCTTCCTTGGCGCATCCTTATCGAGTTCATTGCCTAAAATCGGATCCAGGCTTGCCAGGTATTATTTGAAACTGTCGTTTCACATGCTGAAAATCAAAGGAAGTTACGCGACTGCTCGATTCTTGGAGGGTGAGCATTCATTGGAATATAGCATGACTTTCTCACATTCATGTCTGCAGTCAGCGAATCGGGACAATAATTTCAAACGTCCAGCGTCAGTATGTTTTACGCATATATTGGCCGTTCTAACACATACCATTAGATTATATTGCTCTTGAGACAATTTTAGATCTTTTTGCGAGTTTGTTGCCTTCAATCAAAGTACCAAAAGGCCACCAAAAGCGCTCAGAATTCATCAAGGACACTTTCCACTCTGCCTTTCCATGCAGTGAACAGATCATTCACATTTTGGAAAATATTGAAAGCCCAGATTGGCATATTACTTCTTTGAAGATTATCGATACACTCGCCAAGTCTAATGTACTTTTGTGAGTTACCTTGTGTATCCATCCTGATGCTGCATTCCTCATTACTTGACCATTCATATAACATTCATAGCCCCCAACCATTTGAAGTCTATCATGTTTCTTTCGGGAAAACACTAATAAACATAAATAGACTATACTTGGACGGAAATGGGTTTTTCGCGATTCTAGACCAGGTCAGTTGGGATTCTTCTGCTTGCCGAAGTTTGAACTATGCGTATGAACTATGCGTGTTAGAATGGCGAGCTCGAGATGATTTCCATTCCATATGTTTCAGTCGCTCATATTCGGATTCGTAAATCGTGCAAAGACAAGATTACCATGTCATTGCACTTAATTCACTTGCCAAGTCTTAGGGACAATGTGCTAGGCAAAGGGGACTCTAAGATCGAAAGGCATACCGTAGGCTGTCAATTAAGCACTAACGTTCTGGATAGACTTCTTTTGGTCATGAGGAATAGAGGACTGGTGCGTAACAACACCCTTATCGTTTTGAGTAAGGGTACTGAAAGGAAACCACTGTAGTACGACAGGATTGATACTTCGCAAAAAAAGGAAATAAAAATGTCGAAGGCCGAAGCTATTATTGAGCTAAGCTCTGATATCAAGCACTTCAACGGTGCAGTGACTCAGGTTTGCAGCAGCATGGCAAGTTGCAATACCGAACAAAACTGACAATTTCATTTAAGAGCAAGATAAAGAGCATCTCTGACCGTAGGTCACTACAGATATTCGTAACTAATGCTGAAACGTACTTTAGTCTGGCAGCAAAGTAATATTACTTCACCCTTTGTGGAACATCCATCCGGTGTATTCTGTATAACTGTTTAAACTGGAGTCTTGCCATCCATTTTAATATGTTGACGTAGCGCCGGCAATAACCAAGAGAAAACGATTTGAATGCTCCAACGAACCTGATTCCTATTGCGTACAACATTGCGAAAGCGGGAAAAACGTTGATGCTACGGTCATGGCGAACAACAACTGTGCAAAGCGCTTGAAAGCGCATTCTGATTGCATAGTAGCAAATAAAAATACCAAGAATGTACTCTCTGGGCCACAACATGAAGTTTGCGGAGTGGTGGATCTTACGGTTTGTGATACAATGAACATTACTAATTATTCGCTGATGACATTTTACTATAACTATTTTTCGTCTGACTTTAACCATAAGGGAGACCACCCTGATCAGCATTCGGCGCTGCAACATAAGCAGGATGTTGAGGAGCATATCATCGAAGAATACCAACAACAGTTGAACGAAATATCTGTATACAACGATGGTCCTATTGTTGCTGATTATGGACATTTTACATCAAAGGTTCGTTGCAAATATTTTCACGGGGTTAAGTTTTTTTTTTCAGGATATAAAGCTGACATTTTGAGAATTGCGAAGACCCCGCAAATACCCTCTTCTAAATCGAATACATCTGAAAAGCCTGATAGAGGTCGTCGACTTCAGTCTGTGTCAAACCGCTGCAAGTCGTTAGAAAAAGATTCTCCGACAGTCATGCAACGTTCGGCTTCGGAGATATATAAGATGCATTGCAAGGGTACGCTAAATTGGTAGTACAGACGTTCGGCAGACGTGAATGCCGATTACTCTTTAGTCGACGATAGTACTATTCAAAGACATTCTGATATAAAGCCTTTGGAAAGCTTGCCCGTTACGCCAAGGTTTTCTAACGTATGTTCCTTATGAATAGTTCCAAATATACTTATACTTATATGAAAAACACCTTCGTCCTTTTAGCTTATTAAACAAATCAACGAAGTCAAGTTTCATGTCACTGGTAGGGCTTTGTCTTACCCTCTGTTAATAGGTCCTACTCTGCAAATACACACGACGCTTTGATGATGTCAAGCAAGATATAGCCGAAGCAAAATCGCAAATTTTGAACGCGATAACACGTGAAGTCAAGATGTTTTGTGACGTTCGGTGTGTAGTCTTGACATTTCGAAGCGTTTAATAATTATATACTCATAGACTGACAGGCTAAACCATACTAATTCTATGGCTAATGTTGAAAATCAGTATAGCAAGTATGCACGTACGCTACTTCATGATTTAGACGCCATCGACAATTTTACCGGGGAAGTCTCGAATCATCTTGGAGATGTTATTCAAACACATAGCCGTCAAAGAATGTCTAAAAATCTTCCAGATCACGCGTTCCCTAACTCATTACCCTTCGTTATTTCACCACTGAAAGTATAGAGGCTGTGTTGAACTTTTTATGACTTTCGTTGAAATGACTAGGAATCCACAAGTAGATAACAAGTAGATAAGTATAACTTATAGTATAAGTAATAAGTATGCTCTGAGTCTTACATAATTGAAGAAGCTAAAGCACGTGTTCCCAAGTTGATAACTTAACTACTAGGTAATAAGTGGGATTAACTAAGGATTGACTAGGACTTCTGTTCAATACTAAATGCATTACCGGTCAATGCAAAGATGGTCTAAATTCAGGCCCTCTAGGCTTTTAGAGAGAATCGTCGCAAGCTCTCGCCAAGGCCGTCTCTTCGCCAGTTTTGCACTCGATCGGCCAATCAGCAGTACAGCGCGTGGTCGTAATTGGGAATTCGCACATAAAAATATAAATAAAGCTCTCAATCGATTATCATCAGTATCTGCGAGGATTTCTATAAAATTCACTCAACACTACTCTACCATGGCGGGTCACATAGACCAATATCGTCTCCCAACGAATGTTAAACCTACACATTACGATCTTGCCGTCAAGACAGATCTAGAAGACCTGAAGTTTGAAGGCTTTGTCAAAATCAGGTTAATTCTCATACGCTTGTCGGAGACTTTGCTAACTTATCGCTAACACTATTCTCCTCAGTCTGGACGTGAAAGAGGAAACCTCGAAGGTCGTGCTAAACGTGTCTGAACTTGAATTAGAAAATGTGTACGTGTGGTGATATCTGGAATATTGTTTGTTATCCAGGCTCTTACAATTATCTCCCCATGTAGCTTGGTTTGGTGCGATGCATTGGACAAGGAGCAGGCACCTGTCAACTCTCACTTCGACTCCGCGTCTGAACGAGTTGTTTATGAATTGAAATCCCCACTGCCCACAGGGTCGAAGGCAGTGGTGAAGATAGGTTTTAGTGGTAGGCTGACTGGAAGCATGATGGGCTATTACAGATCATCGTGGACAAAGGACGGGAAAACTAACTTTTACGCCTTGACTCAATTTGAAGTATGTATTCTCTCGCGTCCTGGTATTCAATGGTTCAAAACTCAGCTCCCCA
Source organism: Cyathus striatus (assembly GCA_025738555.1). NCBI lineage: Eukaryota > Fungi > Basidiomycota > Agaricomycetes > Agaricales > Nidulariaceae > Cyathus > Cyathus striatus. The sequence goes on along the minus strand of JAOVFP010000005.1, from coordinate 5,083,037 downwards.
TTTTTTTTTAGCCTACTGCTGCGCGACGCGCATTTCCTTCACTTGATGAGCCATTGCTAAAGGCGACGTTTGACATTACACTGATATCTAGGACAAGTACAACGAGTCTTAGCAATATGCCTGCCATTTCGGAAACGACATACGGTCAAGGTTATGACGCTTCTGATGAATTACTTCCTTTAATATCTAGCTTGCCGGAAAATGGCCAATGGAAAATAACCAAATTCGAGACCACACCTCCAATGTCTACATACATTGTTGCATATGCCAACGGTGAATTTGCGTATTTGGAGAAGTCAGTTGTTTTGCCTTTGAGTGGGAAGACTGTACCCCTTCGAATCTACGGTACGTTTATAGCATTGTTCATAACTGAAGGTCAAAATTAAAGTATAACGCGATTTCAGCCACGGCTGACATTATACATCAAGCACAGTTTGCACTTGATGTTAAAGCTGCGGTTCTTCCTCTGTATGAGAAGGTATTCGATGTAGGCTATCCGCTTCCGAAGCTTGATACACTAGTCGTCTGTGCATTCACTCTTCAATTGTGTTCATGCATATAAACATATCTTTGCAGGCCAGTGACTTTGATGCAGGTAATGTTTTCTGGTTTAGAGAATACCTCCGAAATAACCTCATTAGGTGCTATGGAGAATTGGGGGTTAATCACTGGCAGGACCTCTGCTCTTCTTTTGGACCCTAAGAATGCTGATCTCCTAGCAAAGAAACAAGTTGCTACGACGCAAAGTCACGAGGTTGCCCATATGTGGTACGCATCATATTGCTTGTCACATGTGAACTATTACATGTTTTATCTGTAGGTTTGGGAACATAACTACCATGGAGTGGTGGAACTATCTATACCTTAACGAAGGTATTATTATGTTCTTCCAAAATCTAGCTCATATATTGATTTCATTTTGCAAGGGTTTGCAACGCTGGTACGTCGCTTTTATATGCGGTTACGCATTCATTATACCACTTATCTTCGATTAGATGGGGGAGGTGATAATTGCAGGTAAATGGCTATACATAATCCCGAGCATTGGTTTACTAACCCACATGGACAGACAAGTATATTTCCTTCTGAGTCGTACTCGTGCATTGGATTAACCGCCGTTCAGGGTTTTCCCAGAGTGGAGGGTAGACTCAGAATTTATTTGCGATCATTTAAACAAAGCCCTTGCCTTGGACTCTAAGTATTCTTCCCATCCAATTGAGGTTGAATGCCCAGATGCAAATCACATCAATCAGGTATCACACTCCATGCTTTTATGAATTCCACTTACCACGCGTATTCAAGATATTCGATAGTTTATCGTATTCAAAAGCGGCATCAGGTTTGTGTGCAATATTCATTCTTGCATGTATTGATTCTGACACTTGCGGATATTTCGTAGTTTTGAGAATGCTTTCAAACTATGTCGGGGAAGACAAATTCTTGCATGGGGTATCGCTGTATCTAAAGAAGAAGCTTTACGGGAATAGCGTGACGAATGACCTTTGGGAAGGCATCACAAAAGCCACTGGAGTTGACATCACCAAGATGATGGACAATTGGATCTCTAAGGTCAGTACATACATATTGGCTTATTCAGACATGTGCTTGGAACCATCTGATTATAGTGAAGATTGGCTACCCCGTGCTTACTGTAACTGAAAATAACAACGGGATTTTTGTTCGTCAAAATCGATTTTTAGAGACAGGACTTGCCAACGAGAAAGACAACCAGACCATCTGGTGCGTTCTTAATTTCTTATCTCACTCAAAGTTAAACTTGACCTATTGCCAGGAATGTTCCACTTAGCATTCTTGTGATTGACGAAAACGGAAAGACATCTATCGACAGGACTGTGGTTCTTCAAGAACGTGAAAAATTCATTCCCCTTGATACCAATAAGGCTTACAAACTAAATGCTGGAACCACTGGTGTTTGTACGTGGTTATCTACTGCGCATGGTTCTAACGTTAAAACACGAGATGACGTAGACCGGGTCTTATATACTTCTGACAGGCTCAAAAGGATTGCTGTTGAAGCCGCGAAGACTGACTCTGTATTCTCCTTAAACGATAGAATTGGCTTAGTGTATGATGCTATGGCGGTATCGAAGGCGGGCTTAGCCAAGCTCAGTAGCGCATTGACACTGATCGATATTCTCAGAAACGAGAAGGAATGTAAGTGGTTATACATGAAAGTCTTTTAGTATAACGAATCAGAATAGATTTGGTTTGGTCTGGGATTTCGGATAATCTAAGGGATCTGGTGTCAACTTGGTGGGAGCATGAAGACATTGTGGACCAACTCAATGCATTCCGTCGTGTAGGTTTTAAAATCTTCGGAAATCGTCAGCAACTTACAAAATGTACAGGCTTTGTTTGTTCCAGTCGTCAAACAATTAGGATTCGATTACTCCAGCTCTGAACCAACAGAGGTCACGGAGTTAAGGACCTGTGCAATCTCACAAGCCGCTGCCGCTTGCGACGAAGGGTAAGTATTTGAAAATGTCCGTCTCGAAAATTAAACGCAGATTCGAAATAACAGAGTTATCACGGAACTCAAAAAGCGTTTTCATCATTACATGAAGACAGGCGACGACTCTCAAATTCCAGCTGATCTCCAGCGTATTATTTACGCAGTGGTAGGCCAAATACTAGAACCAGATCTAATCAGTGCTGATGACACATCCACAGGCTACTCGCCACGGAGGACGGGAAGAATACGAGGCCGTTGTACAAATTCATGACATGGCGAAGACACCAACATCGCGCATAGCAGCAATGTGAGTTTCAGAGTTGTCTTATTTCGATTGACATAGTTATCGTTTTTATAGTCATGCCATGGGAGCACCGGAGTCAGCTGATTTACTTGAAGAAACATTCAAGTTCATGGAAACTAAGGCCAAAAATCAAGATATAGTTTACTTTTTCCGTGGATTATCGACGAACTTCAAGGCTAGAAGACTGCTAGCCAAGTACTTTATGGATGAGTACAACAACGTAAGTGTGATTGAAAATTGCTGAGTGAATAAAAGAGAATGACGATTTAATACAGTTATATAAACGATTCGAAGGAAACTTTAATCTGCAGTACCTAGTGTCGGTGGGTTTGGATCACGTATGAGTTGGGCACGCATAAGTATTCTGACAGGAATGTGTTTTAAGTTTTCGATGGGCGCGCTGTCGTCGCCGGAGGATTTGACGATGATTAGCACTTTCTTTAAGGTGACAGCGGATGGCTACGAAAAGTTTTTGAGACTAACGTCTGAGATGAACAGGACAAGGATACCTCGAAGTACAATCAGTCTTTGGCACAGGCGGAGGATACGATTCGAGCCAAGATTGGATTCGTCGAGGTATGTGAAGCTATAAGCAGACGACGCGAACTAATGCGATATTCAGCGATCGACGGGGGATCTTGCAAACTGGCTGAGCGAATGGAAGAAGAGGGAAACGTTGTGATGTTGGAATGCAGGAATTAGCTAGTAGTCGTGTGTAATAAAATGAATATTACTTATTTAGGCAGTTGGGTTGCAGCCAGCCATCCCTAACCATCGTACCCAACTGGCAACAGGCTCTGAGCGCTGAGCGCTGAGCCCTCGCAGTCTTTAACTTTCAGAATGCCCGCCTTCGATCCTGTAAGAGATGCCGTCCTCAACTCCCCCATCGACCAACCCAGTTCCTTCATTGCACGCTCTGATCTTTCCTTACAAAATACCACCCCAGTACCCTCCTCTCCATCGGCGAGCCCTTCTATTGGACGAAGAGCAACTGATCTCTCTGTGCTGCTGAATTCCGATTCTCAGCAGCCCAACCTACGCACGCCGCCTCCACGTTCCTCAGCTCTTTCACACCTCTTATATGCCCCCGACAGAAATGATGACAAACTGGCTGGCTCCGAACCTCTTCGCCGCTCATCCTTGAGCAATGATATTACACGCGACTCCCCTGAACTACTTTCAAATTTCTCTTACACACTTCCCACTTCTCGTCCAGTACCCGTAGCTTCCCGTCATCGCTCATCCTCCCCTATCCCTCCACATCCTACAGGTTCTCCCTCTTCTCGTATCTCCTTTTCTTCCCGTCCATCCTCTTCGTCGTCTTCGATATTTCCTTCCTTCACAACCAAGCGTGGGGTAGATTCCCCTATAATAGGACCTCCACCAACGCCCCCGCCTTCCATAATTCCATATAATCCCCAGAGCAGATTAACTCCAGCGACTTCCATTTTGATTCCTCTATCTCTGGCAGAACTGGAGCATTATAAAAATTTTCGTGGCCAAGGTGCTGCGCGCCTGTCCAAACGAAAGCGCGTTGATAGCGAAGATTCTGGTTCAGTGGATCGGCCCCCGAAGAAAAAACTTGTTGGAGATGTAGGCGTAGTAGTACATCATTGTATGTTTGACTTTATCCATTCCGCTACCGACCTCACATTTCTGCCTTTAGATAATTCACGACCTGACGTTGGAGTTATACAACGGCTTGATTCCCCAATTATCGGTCTTAAGAACTTCAATAACTGGGTGAAGTCTGTGCTAATTACTCGCTTTGCTCATCCCGTTCTCGCGGCGAGTCAAGTAACGAATGGTCGTGGCCGAGGTTCAACTTCAGGCAAGATATTGGACATGGGCTGTGGTAAAGGTGGCGATATAACAAAGTGGGCTAAAGCACGGGTTCGCGAAGTGTGCGCAGTTGGTGCGTGTTACACTCATGTTAGTTTTACTTTTTACATGAATTGGTCATTTTTATTATTAGATATTGCGGGAGTTTCTGTTGAGCAAGCTAGAGCACGTTGGGAATCTCTACGGGGAAATCGATTCGACGCAAGCTTTGCGACGCTGGATTGCTATACTGAACCATTGTCTAAAGCATTTTCACCTGCAAAACTTGCACAACCATTTGACGTAGTTTCAATGCAATTTTGCATGCATTATGCCTTCGAAACAATTGATAAAGCCAAGCGTATGCTCGATAATGTTAGCCGTTACCTGCGCCCAGGAGGTGTGTTCATTGGAACAATACCCAATGCAGATATATTACTGTAAGTATTATGTTTTTGGAACACCGACTCAGCTGGGTGACAGATCCGACTTTAGTGACCAGTTGGACAACCTCCCAAAAGACGCAGAGGATTTATCATTTGGAAATTCTGTGTATCAAATTCGATTCGAGAACCGAACGAACAAGCCTGTCTTTGGTAACAAGTATTGGTTCTTTCTTAAAGATGCAGTCGAGGATGTGCCTGAGTATGTGGTAAACTGGGATAATTTTGTTGAGTTTGTACAGTTTCTTTATGGTTTCATCTCACTCTCATAAGCTTGCATAAGGATGGCGGCACAGTACAATCTCTATCCTACCTATAAAAAAGAGTTTCATCAAATTTTCGAGGAACATCGAGAACATCCTGAATTTGGCCCTTTGATGGTCAGAATGAAAGTTGTCGATGCCAATGGTGAAAGTGCAATAGACGAAGACCAGTGGGAAGCTGCCAGTTAGTCGTTTTATTTGATAGCAACAGATAAAGTAATTTAATACTTCTGTTTAGATATTTACATTGCCTTTGCATTTGAAAAGCGCTAAACTGATTCAATGAAATTAGCTGTAGGGAATTGAATAAACGTAAATAATAGCCATGACTTCGTTGGGCAGAAGTAGAGAATCATATAGGATACATCATGGTAACGAAATCAATATAAAAACCAAACATCTTTCTTTAATGGGCTTATTCTTGACCAAAACCAACGGTCTCCCTGTAAGAAAGAAGGGTCAGTACAAGTTTTTCTTGAAATAAATGAATTCCTTACTCGACTGCGAGTGTTAATTTCTGTTCCAAGCTAGCGTAGTCTTTGTATGGCGGAAGGTCTATACGGTTAAAGCAAGTGTGACTCTTCGGAAGCTGCGATGGATCTCCAGACTTCTCAATTGTAAACCTTCTGGGTCCATCGGAACCTTGAAGATCCTTAAAACCATTAACTGGAATACGAGACGTGCCTGTCGCAAACTGCAGAAGACGAGACTTTCTTTCAGGTGGCCAGCTGCGTACACATTTCCAGAACCACTGGATGACTTCATCATTAACCTCGTATCCACGATAATCGGTAAATTTGGTCCAATCATCTCTGTTTACAACTTCAGCTAAAGTGACCTCGGCGATAAAAATCAAGAATACATACACATCAATTTCGGACATGCCGCCAATAAGCAATTCTAATTCTCTCTCATCGAATACTGTGATAAGGTCCTGAGGAATTAGCTCGCTAAATCCAGACATGAAGGCCTCGAACTGTTCCTTCACACGCTTGGATATACGATATTCGACTACCAAATCAACATATTCTTTCTTGTTTTCTTCCGTCACAGGTACATCCTCTCCTCCAGGTTTAAGTTCGATAGTGACCATTTCACCGAATCGTTCTTCTGTAGTTGTGAAAGTTTCATCGATGACGTCCGTAATGTCGTTTTCTCTAGAACATGGAATAGTTTAGCAACAATAAAACTGACTTATTTATAATAATAATAATACTTACAACATCCACGTCATTCCACGGTGAAGTTCTGCATCGACACTCTCCAAGTCTGCTAATGTGACCTTCTTTTTCAAAATCATTTTATAAAAGCTAACAATAAAGTAAGCATCCAAGAATCTGCGATGAAATATTCCTAGTCCTAGACATCGCCCAATAAACTTGAAGTAGTTAAGATGCTCTGGGTTTACACCCGAGGCAGGGTTTATCTGAAGAGTGTAGTTGTCATGGGCCGAATATTCGAAGAGGCAGTAAAAGGGGTTGAACATCTCATGAGACAGAAGAAAGAAGAATTCCCTTAAAATAAGTTAGTCCTCCATCAATCGGGGGAGGGGGAAGGGGTGACGAAATTCTTACCTCGAAAGTCCTCCATAATCGAGTCCATCTTCACCATCGAATTTAATCATCAATCTTTTCTTAAGATCATTGGGAGTTTGTCGCATAATTTCAGCGTAGCTATCCTCGAATATGTGATTCCGCCGGATCTTAATTTGACAGTTACCGGGCTGAGCACGCATTGCTGGTTGGCTTCGGAAATAAATAAGTTTCCTGCGGAAATCACGCTTGTATTGGGGAACATTGGCATCCAATGTTGAAGGTAGGCGGGGATCATCCCAGGTGGTAGTTTTCGTGTTATGATCGACAAAATATACGCGAGCTGTAGAGGTGAGGCGCATTTCCCACCCTGATGGTAAAGGTCCAAGCTGTGAAATAGTTTGTGGTTGCAATGCGCTACCAGTGCCCCCTGGTCCCATCACACGAATAACAGTCTGGCGCCGAGGATCCACCCATGTAGTTGTACGAGTATTATGGTCGACGTAATATGGTCTACCCTCCGGCGTGTATCGCTCTTCCCAACCGTTAGGTAATGCACCAGTCCCTACTGTAGTTGTATTTGTGGTAGATATAGTTGCAGGAACAGTCGGCGTTGAATTAGTGCTGTTTCTGTTATTATTTGCCTCCAGGAGATCATCGGCTAAAATTCGTCGGGAATGCTGATCGCGAGCAGCATTGGTTTCTGTATCCTGTGTGTTGTGGTTCACTGTTGCGTTAGGAGAAGGTCTATTCCAAGTGGTGGTGCGGGTATTATGATCAACATAGTAGGTACGCCCAAGAGGGTCAATACGCCTTTCCCAGCCCATGGGTAATGGCCCATATTGGTCGACATTGGGGTTAAAATTACGTGTTTGGGTACTCTGAACCGACGCCCCCGGCGAAGTTGCACCTTGTGGCTGGGAGGTAGGTGTGTTTGATGCAGAAGTAGCTGAAAACGAGCCTGATGTAATGCTGCCAGCAGCAGTTGTAGAATGCGAGGAGCCTACTGACGGCTGAGTTTGTGTATCTTGCTGCGGCGCAGGTAGGGCAGGAGTGGCTCCACTCGGCACAGGCATCGAAACGAGAGTGGGACTTGTATTTTCCGCAGCGTGGGAGCTAGAGGTACGAGACAAGGCAGTGCTACTTGAAGTGGATGGTTGTAAAGTAAGATTTGAAGTGCTTGAACCGGACGGGTTCATGGTCATGTCAGACAGTGCAGTAGCGAGGCCCGAAACTTGAGACGGACCGGGATTTGAAATGGGCTGCGTGACATTGGTGGAAAGGTAAATGATCAGTTTACCGTGCACTACCAGGTTATCGTTCGATTTCTTCAGGTCCAACGTCAACATTTCTACAGCATTAGGTCAGAAATTGGAACATTGAGCAGCATAAAATAGAAGCTAACCATGACCATCGAGCTCCAAGTCGAGCACATCACTCACACGAACATTGACGACACCTAAGAACCCTTGATCTCGTCGTTTGAACTTGCGCTGGTCAAATATTTGAACCGCAACCACGGAGGAATCTTTAACTGTGCTGCAGACAAGGCAATTATTAGTTGCAACAGAATATGGTACCAGTGGACGGACGTACATGTCGAAGCTTTCGTTCCAGTAGGGATTAAGAGTTTTCTTTATCACGCTTGTCGTATGGGTTTGTTCAGCGTCCACCGTAATCACAGCGAAAGGGTCTGGCAGTCGAAATACATCGCGCTTTGAAAGGCCGTCTGCTGCGACCACTGTTAAGAGATTAGTCGAAGTCCGGACGTGAACCAATAATCACTAACCCGTTATTCTAATCTTCTTGGTCCTGTAAAGACACCATTAAAGAAATGCGTTTAGTACCTCAAGCAAATATCTTACAGTACTCCAGGAGTTGCGGACATGAGGGACGGCGATATTGGCGATTCACGAGCGATAGGAAGACAAGGTAACTGGTAAGTAGCGGGGAACTGTAACCTACGAGACAGACGGGTAGCTTACAAAGACCTATCTAGCATTACAGAGAGTTCAAAACAAAGACAAACCTTCGACAAATCTAGTCCGGTAGCCGTCCCGCCTATCGCCGATCTCACGCTGGCGTCACATGACTGGCGTGGGGTATCTCAGAACCCTGGATAATTCCACCAAAACTTAGATATGAATCCCCCTATAAATGGGCGAAATTCTGACAAAGGTTGGATACACTTTGGCTAGTATCCCCCTATTGAAGCCAAAAATATTCCTATGATGCTGGATTCAGTGCCCCCTAAGCATCCCCCTACAGATTGCAATATTGCACATAGGTTAGATAATTATTCCTCTATATATCACAGCCTCACATCCATAACATGCCTTTTACACATAAAGTGCAGGGCCAAAATATTCTGCAGAATTTGATTAAAATATGGCATATAATTTTGATATTTGGAAACCTTTGGAGGCTAATATGTGCTAATTTCATTACTACTTATGTACATGTCACATGTGCTATAGTAGTGTTGTGGAAGAATGAGTTAAGGCACACTTAGCAAGTGTAGTCCCACTTTGTTGGCTACAGAACTAGAAACAGGAAAGAACATTAGTACTCAGCAAGTGATTGAATACTTAGCTTATTGGAGAATATTTGACAGAACATTGGTTGGATTTGACACTCTTCATAAGACTTAAAGCTTGTGGTTTGTTGTTGCATAGTAAGGAATAAGCTGTAAAAGAGGTAAGATTTTGAATGCCAAAGCACTCACATAATATACAATGGCTGTGTCCTACTGGTATGGATCAACATGCACATGCTCTTGCACTGTCAGAACCCAATAAAGATACAAAAAGAGTAAAGATACATCATGTGGTAAGTAGAATGACCATGTCCCAGAATGAATAGAACAAGGTAAGTAAAATAAATGAGCTTGGCATCCCTGAACCCTCCAAACCAACCAGACAACATTGCCAATGTTATCTCTTGAGGAGGAATCCACAGTGCTAGTATGAAGACATAACCACCCCTTCCTGAGAGTGGATGCAGCAGCCCAAGCTGCAGGTGCAGCATGACAACAGCAGATGGTGTTGGAGTCAAAACATTGCCTTGTCACCAAGTTGATCAGTCAGATTCCTGAACACTTTGGATAGAATTAGGCAAGAGCAAGGGTACCACATACCCATGCAGGTCACGGGTACGGGTACTTGTGGGTACGGGTATGGGTATGGTTCATCACACCTGCTACCTGTGTACATACCTGCTCTGAAATAATTATGAATCATTTTATTATGAGCCAAGAATTACAATGACCAGATCTCAACATATGCCTCATACTATTACTAATTCACCTGGAGGTCCTGTATAGTCTCAAGCCCCCAATCGATGATGACTAATTTTTTATGCTACCCACATCAACAACAAACATGATAGTCAGGCTAACATATCATCACTATGGCAGACAGTATGGCAAGACGCTCAGAATGTGCTCCAGTACCAAAGGAAGGAGCAGCAGAGGCGATAGCATCTTTAGCTCCAAAAAAGCGAGGCAAGAAACCCAGCGGTGATAATGTGAGCTCATACATGATAATTTACCAATTATACTTAAACGAGCACTGACCCACTCAACAGGATGAGCCACTGAAGAAGAAGCCTAAGGGATTTACCCCTTCTGGACGGCATCAAGACACAGTGAAGGGTCCCTCAGTACAGGCTGCTAATGAGGTCAGTAGTCATTTGTTTATATAGAAGTAGACATAACTTATGATCTATTATTCAGCAGGCAATGGTACCTACTATTATTCAACCAGTACCAGTACCCAAGATGCAGACAGCACCTATTGTGCACAATAAGATGACTATAGAGTTGTCTGATGATAGTGAGGAAGAGGAGGTCATTGAGTCACCAGAGGATGAAAGAAGTATGTTACAACTCCCTGAAACGAAAGATAATTAACATTCAATAGAGCGTCTAATGTCTGACTGGACCTCACCTATTTACGCCTTCTATCACCCTATTCTGAAGATTGGACATGATAATGACAATCGTCAATACCATGAGTTCCACTGCTATTCCAAGTCCTGTATGTCGAAGAGCCACCGATATCTCGACACAAAGGATGCATCTTCAACAGGGAATATGCATAAGCACACCAACCGGTGTTGGGGTAAGGATACATTACAACTTGCGATGGCAACAAAATCGGTGAAGGAAGCCCGTGAGGCTCTGGCTGAATCTAAAGACAGTTCAATAGTGGCTGCGTTCCATAAAAGGGGGGTAGGGAAAGTGACATACTCTCATCGCCAACACACATGTACAGAGGCACAGTATGTACTTCCTCCACCTATAGTCACCTTCGCTGATTCACCAATAGGGCTGAGATGGTGCGCTGGGTCTCTGAGAGTCTTAGACCTTTCAGTATTGTCGATGATCGTGGATATTGATGCATGATGAAGACTGGCCGACCTGAGTGCTATATACCATCCCCCAGCACCATTGGTCAAGATGTATGACAGGTATTTAAGCATACTCGAGAGCGCATTGCATCAATACTACAAGTAAGTAATCATGTTAAAGAAAGATAATATAATAATGCATAACATACTAGAAACTCAACAGCAAGCTGCATGTCGGTACAGATGGCTGGACATCCCCAAACCATCGTGCTCTTGTTGCATTCATGATCACCTTCGAATATGATGGGAAGATGATAACTTTAACTCTTGATATCGTCGAGGTCCCAAGGTCACATACTGGTGAAAATTTAGCGGCAGCATTTGCAGAGATGTTAAAGGATTTCGGGCTGTCTTACAGAGTTAGTATTCTTTTAGATCAAATAGAATCATTGTAACAGCATACCGTTAGATCCTAGGTATGACTTGCAATAATGCTGCCAACAACGATACCATGATCTCAAAACTTCATGACATGCCGGGCTCATTCACGAAGGTCAACCATATATGGTGCTTTTTGCACATTAACAATCTTATTGCACAAACATTCATTAGACAATTTGACACATCTCAAGTTTCAAAGTCTCAGCTCAAGGAACTTGTGCAGGTGAGTACCATCGAAGACACCCAGTTCTATGAGCTTTGCTGTGAGGAAGATGTCGACACTTCAGATCTGAGTATTGTACTTGAAGAAGAGTCCACATTGTTTGCAGAAGGGGATGATGATAATCTTGACAGTTGGATTGATGAAGTTTCTGCACTATCACAAGCTGAGTGTAAGCAGATGGAGGGAAAGCTTCATCCTGTGAAGCTCATACTTGCAAAGGTAGATTAGTATTTGCTACTTCAATAACAATTCTTGCTTACCATAGACATAGGTTCGGAAGCTGGCATACACTGTTGTGTACTCTACAACCAAGTTACTGCCTGCATGGAGGGAGTGCCTCGAGGGGTTGGGACAACCTGTTAAGCTTATACCTCATGATGTAAGAACACGATGGAACTCAACCTATGACTTACTTCTTTTCTTGCTCGAACATAAACATGCATATATGTGGTTTATGGGTGATGTTGAGAATGGCCTGTGAGATACGTACGAATTGAATGAGGACGAGTGGCATATAATCGAAGAGATGTGTAAGATTCTGAAGGTGAGGCTGTCCCACGGGTCGATACAAAGCTGGGCTAATTTTAATCCACTGTAGATTCTCAAGGATGCTACCCTTGTATTTTCTCGTGTGGTACCCAACATTGCCAATGTGATTCTGGTAATGGATGTCATAAACGATAAGCTCACCTCTATTGCAATTGACCATGGGGTCCCTGCCTCAATTCGCACTGCTTCTGGACTTGCAAAGAAAACCCTCAACAGGTACTATTCACGGACAGATGAGTCAGAGGCATACAGAATTGCGATGAGTAATCATTCTATTTGTTCCTCACTATTGTATAGTATTCTTACCTTTATATTCTAGTACTTCATCCTAAGTACAAGTTACAATACTTCAAGAACGCAAGGTGGCAAGAATCCTGGATTGATACTGCTATGGAGGTGTTGCGTACTCAGTATAGGCTATACTACTCAAGTGCTGCTGAGACATCTGGGATGAGAGCTGGAACACCTACAGCTGAGGCGGTACGTTACTATACTCTATGTCTTTAATTACTGCTTGTACTGATTGGTTTTCTTCATTGACTTTAAGGATATGAGTGATGAAGCAAATATATTTGATAGCATTCTCAAGCCTGCTCATTCCCAACTGTCATTAGAACTTCTTCAAGATGAAATTGATCGCTACTTGTCAACAGATACTGAGAATATCAAGTCGGAGGATGTCTTAATGTGGTGGTGGGAACGTAAAGCGATGTTTCCATGCCTTTCGAGAATGGCGTTAGATTACCTGAGTATTCCAGGTGAGTCTTCTTATTGTTATTTAGATTAGTTTGACTAACTTTGAGTGTAAGCTACATCTGTAGATGTCGAGCGTGTCTTTAGTCATGGCTGCCTCCTGCTATCGCATGTCCGTAGCAGGCTTTCTGTCCAAACGACTCATGCTCTCTTATGTCTTGGTAGCTGGAGTAAATTAGGATATATCAAAGATTCTGATATTGAGGCTGTTGCGCGAATGGCTGAGCTTGAAGGGGAGGATCTGGAAGAGCTGAAAGTAGGATGGGACCACATATCTGTGTAAATAAATCTTATTGCTATTGTCAAAACTGGAATGTAGACGGTTTCAATTGGGTTCCAATTTCATGTGCATATACAGTATATCTATTGTATTTTCCTCTCCGTCAAGTACACCTATGCACTCGTTCTTGAATTGTATCCCCCTCCGTTGAGTATGCCTATGTGTTCGTCCTTGAATCGTATCCCCCTCCATCGAGTATGCCTATGTGTTCGTTCTCAAATCGTATCCCCCTCCGTCGAGTATGCCTATGCGCCCATCCTCGAATCACATCCCCCTCTGTCGAGTACCTGCCACGCCCACCCTCCCCCACCCTCATCAGCATCACACGGTCAAGTATGCCTATGCGTTTGTCCTCGAATCGTATCCCCCTCCGTTGAGTACGCCTATGCGCCCATCCTTGAATTGCATCCCCTTCCCTCGAGTACATGCCACGCCCTTCCTCCCCCACTCTCATCAACCTCATGCAGTTGGGTACGCCTATACAATCATCCTCAAATCACATCCCCCTCCACAGTGTCAAGTACCCACCATACCCACTCTCCCCCACCCTCATCAGCATCGCACAGTATGCCTATGTGCTCATCCTCAAATCACATCCCTCTCCATCGAGTACCCGCCACGCCCACCCTCCCCCACCCTCATCAGCATCATGCGGTCGAGTACGCCTATATGCTGCTCGTCCTCAAATCACATCCCCCTCTGTGGCGTCGAGTACCCACCATGCCCACTCTCCCCCACCCTCATCAGCATCGCACAGTCAATGTGGGAGGGGGGGGAGAGTAGGTACACACACTGCCGTCAACACACTTGATGCCGCCACCAAAGGTGACGGTCTTTCCCATGATTCTAGGTGGAGCTGAGGGGTTAGTGCTGGCTTCCTCGGGCATCTTCAATGTCATGAACTCGGAGCTGTGAGACTTGCAGATGTTTATGAAAAAAGTGAGCATCTCCAATGTCACAAACTGGCTGTGGGACTCATGGATGCGGTGTATAACTTTAGAAAATGAGATGGTGTGGGGAGGGAGTGGGAATGTTGTGGGAAAGGTGTGAGTGGAGAAGGTGTACGTGCTGTTACTTGAGTAGCACCTGTTAGGATGGAGGAACACCGCAGTGTACACACATGAAGGCTGGAAAAGACAGAGAACTAGAAGTAGAGAAGAAATACAAGAGAAAGAATACACACCTGATCCCCATTCATTTCCAGACATCCAATCCACATCCAATCCGGAAAAAACCTCACCTAGATCACGTACTCCAAGTTCCATATGACAGTGCTATGCCTTCTGTGAGGGGTTAAAGTGGATTTGGTTGGGGACCCATAGATGACGAACTTGAACTCGTGCTTGAAAACGCCCACAGACAATGAACTTGAGTTCGTATTTGGTATGCACAGAGGTTCATGATGTAATTGAAGCATTCATAATCGCACCTCTTTAATTCTTTCCATGCTTACTCAGCTTCATGCTCCGTCTCAAATCCACAGGTATACCCGTTACTCATAGTACCCGCTAAATATATACCCGTCGTCTGCGGGTACAGGTTAGTGTCAGTACGGGTACGGGTAGCCCTTGAACTACCCACGGGTTACCCGTGACGTTGCCTAGATAGAATAAAAGAGTGCCATCAAGTACCTAATTGTAAGATACAATAAAAGAGCAGAACTACAATAGAATAGAAAGAGTGAGCAAAACAAAAAAGGAATAATATGAAATACAACTCCTAGTCCTCAACCTATGACCATCCTTTCCATCACAGGATAATGTCAAGTAAGGAATGATGATGGTAAAACCCAGTTGCCATTCTCAATCTTCCCTTGACACGATGCTTGGAGCTTGAGGAATGGTGAAGAAAAGACAAGGTTTGGTGACAGAAGTTGAATAAATGAAGATTTACTAAGCACATGTTGAATGCATGGCCACTGATGCATTGGTCAGCTGACATTGTTTGGCGAGGGCTTGTTTGGCTACAGCATTGAACTTGTCATGCCTGTTACATACCAATTCCCTTCCTACTGGGAAACGAATGCAAAGATGCCCAGAAGGCATGGGAGAACTATAACAGAAACCCGAAGTGAGTATGGGTACGGGAACAGGAGCGGGAGTGTGGAAGTGAACCGTGGCTTCAGCATATGTGCTGCACCACCTGGATATCCTCAGGGAATGGTTCGTATTTCACAACAGATGATATCCAATGTAAGGAAACATTCCAGAGTATGCAAGGGGCTTCGCCACTACACTAGGCAGTGGGAGAGAGACCTGAAGGAAAACCTGGAGTGGGTTTCGGAACTTAGAGTAGGAAGAAAGTGTACAGAGTTGATATGAATACTGAAGACTACCTAGTACATTTGGAAGACTATTTGTATGTACTAGTAAAATGTAGATACAAATCTGGAGACAGAATACTAAGTGTAAGTAAACAAAATAAAGACTGGGCAAAGAGGAGTAGTGGCACAAATGACGCACTCAGAATGAAGAATAAGAAACTAAACTACATTGACCATAATGAAACATACAAGTGAGAATGGAAGAGAGGAGTAATGGTATAATGACATGGTGAGGCCGTCATAAGAGAAACTATGTATCCAAAGTATCCAATAGAAAACCCAATGGGTTCCGGGTATGTTCCCGGGTGGGAATGTCAGGAAGTGTAAACCCATAGTGGGTACATTCTGGGAATGAACCAGGTATGTTGGAAGGTCATGTGGGAACCTTTGGTAATGTTGGCACGATATAGCCAGGCATGGATATAACAGTATCCCCCTTTTTGGGCTGAGCCCACAAGGTCATACTGTGTGTGAGAAAATATAACTAAAAATAATATGAGAAATTCTATTGGTTAGTGAATGTTCAAATAAGAGAACATATACACATCTGATTCCTTTCTAACCCCCATCATAGATAAGAGTGGCACTTTAGTGAATATGTCTTCAGAGGAATTTGCTGCTTTCCTAGCCTTTTGAGTGGCTAACCAGCAGGCAGAAACTTTGACTCCAGCCTCCTGGAGTAGTTCTGTCATGTCCCATTCTTTTCCACTAGGGACAAGAACCTCAGAGTAGATAGTCTAATAGCGGAGTAACTTGTACAACATTAGTAAGGTGTGTGGAGATAGATGAACAAGTACGGGAGTAGTGGAACGTTGGCTTCAACTTGTGTGTTGCACCCCTTGGACTTCCAGTTCCATATTTAGAACAAAGCGGAGTAAGTGGCAAAATAGCGGAGTTGGCTCAAGGCCCAAGTGGGAGAAGGGTGTAAACGTAGTTGATTTGAAACTGAAGTCTATCTACATTACAGGAGTAGTTTATATAGTAAACTACTTTGTCCGAATGCATATGGAGTAATGCTCATGGGTATGTGGCATCCTAGAGTTAAGTAAACTCCATGAAATGTAGAACATGGTAAACTAGTAGTACGCCTCTAGATTATAGTCATAGGAGAAATGGCTGCGGCCGGAGAACAAGGTAGTAATATTAAAGGGAAGGAACAAGTAAACAGTTACAAGTAAACATTAGTAAGGAAGAGTTCAATATATAACAAGTATACATAGTCCAGAGGAAACGTACTAAAAGCGGAGTAAACCCGGAGTTGACTCCAATGGTACAGGGATTGTCACAGATATGACAAGTTCCAGCAAACCAAGACCAAAGCCGAGGCCTGTAAATCCAGCTCCAAGATGAGAGAATGCTGTGTACCTTGATGTTTCGCTGGCACTGATTCCATCTATTCATTCCAGTAAGGTGGCAGACACAGTTGTACTGTGGGTTGTAAATCTGATGGAGATGAATGTTGGGAGTGGGTCGGGATTGTTGGGAGAGGTGGCAGGATCTGGATATGAGGTGGAAAGTGGCAGAAACATTGGCAAAGGCAAGGGCAAGAGTAAAGGTAACTCTGGGGAGCCAAAGGAACAATGATACCATCATACAGTGCCCTGCACAAACTGTCAGGATCAGGGAACTGATTGCTATCAGTTAAGGGAGTCCAACAGGTGAGTAAGTCATGATTATTAGTGAGGTGTGTCAGCCAAATTTATCATTTAAGCTTGACATTTTATGATATGAAATATCATAAAACGTCAAGCTTAAATGAGTACAGATTACTCATAAAAACTCATTACTTTGTGCTTCTTACTATTATTACAATTGTATTATGTGTACTCATAAGTACTCATTACTTCACATTCCCTATTGTTATTGTAATACTATTATGTGTACTCATAAGTACTCATTACATTATGTTTCCTATTGTTATTGTAATAGTATTATGTGTACTCATAAGTACTCATTACTTTATATTCCTTATTGTTATTGTAATAGTATTATGTGTACTCATAAGTACTCATTACTTTATATTTCCTATTGTTATTGTAATACTATAATGCATACTCATAAGTACTCATTACATTATGTTTCCTATTATTATTGTAATACTATTATGCATACTCATAAGTACTCATTACATTGTGTTTCCTATTGTTATTGTAATAGTAATATGCATACTCATAAGTACTCATTACATTATGTTTTATATTGTTATTGTAATAGTAATATGCATACTCATAAGTACTCATTACATTATGTTTTATATTGTTATTGTAATAGTAATATGCATACTCATAAGTACTCATTACATTGTGTTTCATATTATTATTGTAATACTAGTATGTGTACTCATAAGTACTCATTACTTTATGTTCTCTATTATTACTGTAATGCTTCCTATTATTATTTAATGGTATAATGTGTACTCATAAGTACTCATTAATTTATGTTTCCTATTACTATTGTATTAATATTATGTATACTCATAAGTGCTCATTACTTTATACTTTCTATTATTATTAATAGTATTATGTATGCTTTTCCCTTATGTATTGCTATTACCAATTACTAGTTGACCTGCGCTTTACATATTTCCCACGCTTCGCATTTGTCACATTATTCACGCGCGTCACGTTCGTCACACATACTCCCGCACCTCATATTTCTCCCGCACATTGCATTTGTCACGTTCTTCACGCGCGTCACGTTCGTCACACATATTCCCGCGCCTCGTATTTTTCCCGCGCATTGCATTTGTCATGTTCTTCACGCGCGTCACGCTCGTCACACATATTCCCGCGCTTCGCATTTGTCACATACTTCCCGCGTGTCACATTTGTCACATATATTCCCGCGCTTCACATCTGTCACATATTTCCTGTGCGTCACGTTCGTCACATATATTCCCACGCATCACATTCGTCCCACCCGTCATGTCTGTCACACATATTCCCGTGCATCAATTCATCATACATTTCCCACACATCATATTTGTGACAATTTTCATGCGCGTCACATCTGTCACAATTCTCCCACACTACGCATATATTGCACTTGTCACGCTTTAGCGCATTTGTCATGCTTTCATGCGCGTCACGCATCACATTTGTCACATTCTTTATGAGCATTGTGCTTTTATGAATGTCACACATCTCACATCTATTTGTCACGCATTTCACGCACGTCACACGTGTCACGTCTTTGAGGCGCGTCACGCCGTGATGATCTGCATACATGTCACACTTTTCACATATGTTACATATATCATTTTTTAAAATCCATTATGTGTTCATGCATGTAACATTTTTCAAATGCATTGCAACTTTTCACAAATATGATGCTTTTGAATCACATTATATTTTTCTGTCTGTCATGAGAGTGGAGTAAGAATTTAATAGTATAGAGTGAATTAATTATATATGCAGAGGAAACAAAATGAACTTGTAGAAGTGGAGATTGTAACATGGAAAATTGTTATATCTGTATCCGGATACATCGTGCCGATGTTCCCACATTCCCTTCTAACATACCCGGTCCGTTCCCGGAACATACCCACTTCGGGTTTACACTTCCCAACGTTCCCACCTGGGAACGTACCCGGAACCCGTCGGGTTTTCTATCAGATACTTCAGATATGTACTTTCTCTTATGACGGCCTCACCACGTCATCATTCTATTACTCCTCTCTTCCATTCCTACTTATATGTTTCATTATGGCCTTTGTAGATTAGTTCCTTATTCTTCATTCTGAGCACGTCATTTGTGCCCCTACTCCGCTTTGCCAAGACTTCATTTCCTACTTACTCCTTTGACTTGTCCTTTGTATAATACTTCTACATTCGTATCTACAGGTTCCTACTTAGTATAAGTAGTCTTCCAGATGTAATAGGTAGTCTTCAGTATTCGTATCAACTCTGTACACTTTCTTCCTACACTAAGTTCCGAAACCCACTCTGGGTTTTCCTTCGGGTTTCTCTCCCACTGCCTAGTGTAGTGGTGAAGCCCTCTCTTGTACTCTGGAACATTTCCTTACATTGGATATCATCTGTTGTGAAATACGAACCATTCCCTGGGGATATCCAGGCGGCGCAGCACATACGCTGAAGCCACGGTTCACTTCCGCACTTCCGCTCTTGTTCCCATACCCATACTCACTTTGGGTTTCTGTTATAGTTCTCCCACACCCTCCGGGTGTTGTCACATTCGTTTCCCAGTAGAAAGGGAATTGGTACGTAACAAAGTAAAAACTATAATGGTTAGTCTGGATATGAGAGATCATGAGATCATATGATAGAAATGAATGTTTTGGAAATATTTAACAACTGAACAGAAAAGGACATACTGAAAGAACTACATACAGATAAAAAATCTGAAAGAATAGTGAGTATATGTGATTCCACATCACATCAAACTCACATATCTCAGTTATTAAATAATCAATGATTCTTGCATTAACTATTGGTTATTCTTATATCTTCTACTCACATTATTAAGTCACATATATGCTTACTCTATATGATTACATGACACTTCTACACTGTCATATGTGTTCACATCTCTGATTTATGTTATATAGTTCTTTAGTATTAGTATCCATTTGGTCATTACTTGCTTGTCTATTCTTTAGTTTAGTGTCAACTACATCATCACCTTCTTTTCTTCTTGTTCTCTTTTCAGAAGGACTACTTTGTCTTTTCTCCTTTCTTGCCTAAGAAAAACTTACTATCATTTTTCAATAGTGATGTGCAGTATTGTCATACAGGGTCTGAATCAATGACTGACTTGTCAATGCAAGAGGCTGAATTACACTGCTAAGTAATGAGATATGGGTTAAATGTGGCATCACTGAGTGCTCTGATTCCTTGGATATGAAAGGTACAGAACATTTTTCATTATAGACCTGTTGGAACCCCATCAACATGTCACAATCATGATACACATGCAAGCATAATGTGCTTGAAATGTATTATACATCTCAAAGATGTGACATAAGTAATGCTTATGATGTGTGTGAAAGCATGATGTAAGTCCCAAAGACATGATGAATATGATGCATGTACAAATCATAAGAAACAGATGTGACTTATGTGACATGCATGCAGATTGTCACAGCGTGATGTGCCCCAAATGCGCTAAAGCGTGACAAGTGCAATATATGCGTAGTGTGGGAGAATTGTGACAGATGTAACGCGCATGAAAATTGTCACAAATATGATGTGTGGGAAATGTATGATGAATTGATGCACGGGAATATGCGTGACAGACGTGACGGGCGGGACGAATGTGATGCGTGGGAATATATGTGACGAACGTGACGCACAGGAAATATGTGACAGATGTGAAGCGCGGGAATATATGTGACAAATGTGACACGCGGGAAGTATGTGACAAATGCGAAGCGCGGGAATATGTGTGACGAGCGTGACGCGCGTGAATATGTGTGACGAGCGTGACGCGCGTGAAGAACATGACAAATGCAATGCGTGGGAAAAATACGAGGCGCGGGAATATGTGTGACGAACGTGACGCGCGTGAATAATGTGACAAATGCGAAGCGTGGGAAATATGTAAAGCGCAGGTCAACTAGTAATTGGTAATAGCAATACATAAGGGAAAAGCATACATAATACTATTAATAATAATAGAAAGTATAAAGTAATGAGCACTTATGAGTATACATAATATTAATACAATAGTAATAGGAAACATAAATTAATGAGTACTTATGAGTACACATTATACCATTAAATAATAATAGGAAGCATTACAGTAATAATAGAGAACATAAAGTAATGAGTACTTATGAGTACACATACTAGTATTACAATAATAATATGAAACACAATGTAATGAGTACTTATGAGTATGCATATTACTATTACAATAACAATATAAAACATAATGTAATGAGTACTTATAAGCACACATAATAGTATTACAATAACAATAGGAAACATAATGTAATGAGTACTTATGAGTATGCATATTACTATTACAATAACAATAGGAAACACAATGTAATGAGTACTTATGAGTATGCATAATAGTATTACAACAACAATAGGAAACATAATGTAATGAGTACTTATGAGTATGCATTATAGTATTACAATAATAATAGGAAACATAATGTAATGAGTACTTATGAGTACACATAATAGTATTACAATAACAATAGGAAATATAAAGTAATGAGTACTTATGAGTACATGTAATAGTATTACAATAACAATAAGGAATATAAAGTAATGAGTACTTATGAGTACACATAATTCAATTGTAATAATAGTAAGAAGCACAAAGTAATGAGTTTTTATGAGTAATCTGTACTCATTTAAGCTCAACATTTTATGATATGAAATATCATAAAACATCGAGCTTAAATGAGAAATTTGGCTGACACTTATGTATCAGTCTGTATAGTTTATAGGAACTCCCTGTAGTGCTTGCATTGCTTGCAGAGTGATTAAGGGAAAATGTTCCCTTAGTACTTGAGGCCGGAACAAAGCCAGAATGAGTTCTGTCCCATCTGTGCATTCAGAACACTTGGATACCCACATGGGTGTCAGAAGTAACAAGAATAGAGGGGGTGGATGGAGAGAGAATAGAGGATAATAAGAGCAAAGAAGGTGATAAGAGAGCAAATGACTCAGACACAAACACTAACACAGACACAAGATGGGGAGGAAACTTGTTAACATCTACCAAAGTACAAGGGGTTTATATATACAAGAAAGCACAGCCATGTAACTAAGGTAACTGACAGCTGTCAATCTGTCAATCACATATCTGTCAATCACAGAACTGTCAAGTATGACAGGTGACAAGTGACAGCTGTCAAAGAAGCTGTGCAACCCTGAATATCTAACAATGGGTCCCCTATCTGTTGCACCATCTCACCAGTCGTCTCATCAAAGCATGAAGCGGGCTCGGATCGATGATACAGATGATGAATTTATTCGTCCTTCATCTGCAGTAGCAGTCCATCATTCTGATCCTCTAGTACAAACGATTCTGCTAATCTGATCTCCCTGTCCACATCCATGAATGTTGTGACATCTGTCCTAAGCGCTATGTGGTTGCAGAATGACACCATCATCTCTCAGCAGAGGGAGATGATTACTCAACTTGGAAACCTTGCAGATACTAATCACCAAGTGGTAGGTGAACTTGGTAAGCTAACTCGAGTCATTGCCGAAGTATCTGAGCACGTCATTCATGTTTCCAATATCAAAACCTTGCTCACAGAATGCCTCTGGGAACTGGATGCATATGAGGAAGATGTAACAGGTGCTGGAAATACTTCGGAAGGTGAGGTAGTTCCTTGGGTTGAATCGCAGATGCAGAGGGAGTGATAGAAATGGTTGTAACACATTACCAAAGAATTATTGTACTTGTATCTCGTTTTTTGGCATGTTTATTCATTGTTTTTGGTTTTTGTATAAGATGAAACTGCAAGTGGATAATAAGTAATATGAAATTAAGAAATAGGAGTAGGGCTGGGCTTATCTGGATAGCAGGAGTGGAACTCTTCAATGATATCTGTAGCATGTTCCAGTTCCGTGGCTGGAAGCCATGAGAACTCTTCATTGGTCCCTTCATACCCTAGCCAGTGTATGTAGTACCTCAGTTTGCAATGGAAATGACGATCCAGTTTAGAGTCCAAGATTTCCAGACCTTGTATTCAATATCACCATCAACCTGGACAGGTGGTGGTGGAGGAATAATGCAATCTGGAATAGTATTTTCAGTATTGGGTTCAAGCATGGATACATGGAATACTGGGTGGACTGCACGAAATTGTTCTGGAAGGCACAAGATATGTGAATGCGATCTGGCAAGTGTGATGACTTCAAAAGGTCCTAGGAACTTTTCTGCAAGTTTCCAGGATGGCTGGGTTGTCCAGAAATACTCAGCTTTGATGTATACCTTTGTCCTGATGGGGAATGCAGGTGCGGGTTTGTGATGCACATCAGTGGGTGCTTGGTAATGTTTCTGTGCACTGAGTATTTTGGTCCAAAGCATCTTGTGAAGTTCCTTGAGGTTTACTGCGAAGTGCCAGGCATGAGTGGAAGTGAGATCACATTCTGGATGTATTGCAAGGTTTGGGTGATAACCCTTGTTTGTGTGGAACAGTGAAATTCCTGTGGTTGTGCTTGGTGCATTATTGTAAGCAAATTCAGCAAGAGGTAAGAGATCACACTAGTTATCCTGCTGGTAGTTGCAGTAGGCCCGAAGGTATTGTTCCAGAGTTTGATTTGTGCATTCCGTTTGGCTGTCACCTTTGGAATGATAACCCAAAGTGAAATGCAAAGTGATGTCGAGGGCCGTACCAAGAGAATGGAAGAAATGTGACACAAACTTGGAACCATGATCAGAAGTGATGTGTTCCGGGACTCCATGCTTGGAAAAAACATGATGTTACACTTTCTCCATCTCAACCCTGCAAGAGCTGTCAGAAGTAACAAGAATAAAGGAGGGTGGTTGTGAGAATAGAGAGTAATAAAGTGTGAGATGTGCAACCAGGGCAGTGACCTGCAGGACTGAGAGAGACAATAGAGTCTGAAGTCCAATGTACAGTGAGCAAGTATTAGATTGAAGTAGTATGTGTACAGCTTACCTGAAGTCCAATGTACAGTGAGCAAGTGGGGATTGCCACTGTAGGACCTCAGGATTATATACTACTAGCTTATCTACCAAAGTCCGAGGGTCTAAGGGTCTAAGGGTCCAAGGGTCCAACCAAGGTCTAAGGGTCCAACCAAGGTCCCAACCCAGGTCCAGTACCTAAGTTTACCTAAGTCTACCTAAGGTTCATTAGTCAGCAGAGAAGTGTCAGATCACATCTAACACCCCCCCCCATGATCTGAACAGTCTCTAAGTATGTAGTTAAGTAAAGGAAGTAAAAGTGAAAGAATGTGAAAGAAAGTAAATGAATGAATCTAAGGTAAAAGTCCCATGTTCTCTCTACAGAATTCAACCTTTGGAATGGTAAGTGGCTTGGTGAGAATGTCAGCTATTTGCTTTTCAGTTGGAACATGATGCAAGCTGATAGAGCCTTTTTCAACAGTTTCTCTAAGCCAGAAATAACAAAGATCAAGTTGCTTCATGCGCCCATGGTGTTCTGGATTCTTGGTGACAGAGATGGCAGACTGGCTGTCAATGTGAAGAGGACTAGAAGTGGGAATGGGGAAGCCAAATTCCTTCATGATATTCTGCATCCAAAGTATCTCTTTGCCAGCTTCAACAGCAGCAATGTACTCTGCTTCAGTTGTGGATAAAGTTACTATAGTCTGTAACTTGCTAGACCAGCCAATGGCACCTCCATCAATCAGAGTTACATAACCACCAGTAGAATGACCTGTGTCTTTGCAATCACCATGGGAAGCATCACAATATGTGAGGAAGAGTTCATCTCCTTTGGCAGCACTGTAGGTCAACTTGTAGTCAAGAGTTCCCTTCAAGTATCTGAAGAGATGTTTGACAGCTAACCAGTGTTGCATGCCAGGGTTGGAGTTGAATCGACCTAAGTACCCAACAGAAAAAGCAATGTCTGGTCTTGTAGTGATAGCAAGATATTGTAGAGATCCTACAGCACTCAGATAAGGGATGGAGGCCATCTCAGAACGTTCCTCAGCTGTCTGAGGACCCATAGACTTGGTCAGAATGAGACCATGATTCATAGGAGTTCCACAAGGTTTGCAATCACTCATGCCATATCTCTCAAGCATATCCAGCACATACTGGCGCTGTGAGAGAGTAATAGAACGATTTGGACGATCCCTGTCTATCTTAACACCCAGAAGGAAAGAAGTAGGGCCCAAATCTCGAAGTTTGAAGTGGGCAGAAAGCTGCTTGACTGTATCATCAGCAGCAGAAGGAGAAGTTGATGCAATGGTAATGTCATCAATGTAAACAGGCATGATGATCTTAGTATCACCCTTTGAGTAAATGTAGACTGAGTGGTCTGAATGAGTTCTAGTAAAGCCCATAGTGGTTAGAACATCTTGAAGCTTCTTTCTCCATTGTCTAGCAGCTTGTTTAAGTCCATACAGTGATTTCCTAAGTCTGCATACATGATTTGGACCACCTTGATGGAATCCTTCTGGTTGGAGCATGTATATCTCCTCCTCCAAGTCACCATATGTAAAGGCAGATGAGATGTCAACAGATCGCATAGTCATGTCTTTGATAGCAGACAGAGCAGCTACAAGCCTGAGAGAGGCAGGACGAAATGTTGGTGCAAATATCTCTGTGTAATCATACCCAGGACGTTGTGAGTACCCTTTTGCAACAACTCTGGACTTGTATCGCTCAACAGCCCCAGTAGGAGTTGGCTTGATCTTGAATACCCATCTAGAGCCTATAGCCTTCTTTCCTGGGGGCAATTCCACAATATCCCAAGTTCCATTTCACATCAATGACATGATCTCATCATTGCAAGCTTCCTGCCATTGTTGTGCATCAGGGGCTTTCATGGCAAGCTTGTAGTTCTTGGGATCAACTCCTGTTGATGCAGCTCCAGCAAATTGAACCTCCTGATACCCCCCCAAATCATCTTCACTGCTATTATCCTGTAATGCATCAGGCTCCTGAATATCCTCATCTGGGTCATCAGGTAGAGGAGCAGGTGATGATGGTACTCTTACTTTCCACCACTCACCAGGAGGCCTAACATCCCTTCTGGGACGTCTCTGAGCCAGTGGAGGAGTAGCAGGCAGAGCAGGAGGAGCAGGAGGTGGTGGTGAGGGAGTGGGAGTTGGGTTTGGTGTGGCAGTAGGAGATGATATAGGAGTTGTAGGTGGACTAGTTGGAGAGCTAGAATGATTTGGAGGTGATATGGAAACATCAGGAAAGGGAATGGATGAGTCTGTAGATTCATAGACAGCAGGCTCTGGAGAAGAGATAATGTGAGGTGGAATTGGAGATGTTGGCTTGGATAGGCCAGGAAAGAGCCTTTCATCAAATTCAGCTCTTTCTGAGATAACAGTCTTCTTGGTGGTTGGATTGTAGAATTTCCAAGCCTTGTACCCAGCTGGGTAACCAATGAAGACACATTTCTGCATATGTGGTTGAAGGGACTTTCTCTGCTCTTTGTGCACAAAGACATAAGCAGTACAACCCCAAACTCACAGATTGCTAAGGTTAGGTTTCTGGCCATGCCATGCCTCATAGGGTGTCTTATCAGGCAGAGAAGAAGTGGGAAGACGATTCCACACATAAACCATAGAAGATAGGCATTCACCCCAAAATGATGGAGGGAGATGAGACTCATTGAGCATAGCTGTAACATCATCAGCCATAGTGCGATTTGCACGCTCTGCAACTCCATTTTGCTGAGGTCTGGCAGGAGCAGTATGTCTCCTTACAATTCCACATCTATCTGTGAACTTGATGAATGCATTAGACATGTATTCACCTCCCTTGTCATCCTGTAAAGCTTTAATCTTTCTCCCAAGTTGATTCTCAACTAATGACTTGTAACTCCTGAAAGCATCAAATGCACCACTCTTCTTCTTCAAGAAGGCAACACAACGATATCTGGTGTAATCATCAATGAATGTGATCCAGTATCTATAGCCAGATGGAGTCTGAGTAGGCAAAGGGCCATGGAGGTCAGAATGAATGAGCTCTAAGGGGGCAAGTTGAAGAAATGTTGGCTACTTCAGAAACAGCAGAAAGGGCTTCTGTCTCTCCATCCAAGTATGCATTATTGTTGGCAGTGATGGAAGCAGAGAATATGAGACTTCCATTCTTGCTGAAATCAACATACTGTGATCCAGCAGTCATAATGATGCCCTTGCAACAAGTTAAGTAGAGACAGGAGAGTAGATTGTTTCTGAGCTGGGGTACATGCAGAACTCTGGTGAATTCTATAGATCTGGATACCTTTCCTCTAATCACTGGGTGAAAGACCACAGTGCCCACTCCTTGGGAATAAATGATTTTCCCATCAGCTAACTTGATTGGAACCTTCTTGAGTGCATAATTGCGAACCCAATGGCGATGGGGTGTCATATGACAAGATGCCCCTGTATCTGTGTTCCAATCAAAGTCTGCATCAAGTTGGAGTGGGTAGGAAGGATCTGAGGGATCCAGAGAACAGTACTTGCATTTCCAGCAAATTCAGTAGCATCTCCATTGAATTCTGAATCAAATTTGACATCAGCAGAGGCAGTAGTGACTTCTGAAGTGGAGGATTGTGCTATGGAAGCAGTGGAAGAGGGAGAAGGCTGTGCAGAACCAGTGGAAGATGGCAGACTAGATGAAGATATGCCAGGAGAGGTGCTTTTGAATGAAGTGGAACCTGGAATGGAAGACCTGGTAGCCTGCTTATGAGCCTGTGATCTTGCTCTTTTGAATCTGTAGCAGTTGGATAGAGCATGACCAACTCGAGTGCAGAATTCACAAGTAATAGGCATGGTGTCACCAATGTCTGGTTGTGAGGAGAAGAAGCAGGTGGTTGATCTAGAATAACTAGAAAGACCAAAGGAATGTGATTTGAAATGCACTGTGGGTAATGACCCAGACAGCACACTGAATAGATGTACAGAGGAGAAAGACCAGAGTGTGGTAGGAACTGCACTGTTGGTAAAATCCCAGACAGCACAAGTAGAAGGAAGGTGATGAGTTGTAGTGGAACTACCAGAACAACTGGGTAAAAAGAATGTGGAGTGGAGGTTGATTTAACAAGCAAGCAGTTAAAGCTCGGGGCCCATAACCTGTGAGATGTACAACCAGTGCAGTGACCTGCAGGACTGAGAGAGACAGTAGAGTCTGAAGTCCAATGTACAGTGAGCAAGTATTAGATTGAAGTAGTATGTGTACAGCTTACCTGAAGTCCAATGTACAGTGAGCAAGTGGGGATTGCCACTGTAGGACCTCAGGATTATATACTACTAGCTTATCTACCAAAGTCCGAGGGTCTAAGGGTCCAAGGGTCCAAGGGTCCAACCAAGGTCTAAGGGTCCAAACCAAAGTCCCAACCCAGGTCCAGTACCTAAGTTTACCTAAGTCTACCTAAGGTTCATTAGTCAGCAGAGAAGTGTCAGATCACTTCTAACACATATACTGTTACATACTGATTCCCTTCCTACTGGGAAATGAATGTGAAGTGTCAGAAGTAACAAATAGAAAAGAGGGTGATAGAGGAGAATAGAGGATAATGAAGGGCAAAGAGAGTGATAGTGGAGCAAAGACTCAGACACAAACACAGACACAGACACAAGATGAGGAGGAAACTAGTTAACTACTACCAAGTTACAGAGTGTTTATATAGTGAGTGTGTCTACCAAAGTCCCAACCAAGGTCCATGTAACTAAGGTAACAGAC
Source organism: Cyathus striatus (assembly GCA_025738555.1). Lineage (NCBI taxonomy): Eukaryota > Fungi > Basidiomycota > Agaricomycetes > Agaricales > Nidulariaceae > Cyathus > Cyathus striatus. Next base: position 5,053,962 of record JAOVFP010000005.1, on the reverse strand, counting down.
AGCTGTCAATCTGTCAATCACATATCTGTCAATCACATATCTGTCAATCAAGGATCTGTCAATCACAGAACTGTCAAGTATGACAGATGACAAGTGACAGCTGTCAAAGAAGCTGTGCAACCCAGAATATCTAACATGAAGACACCCGGAAGGCGTGGGAGAACTATAATGGAAACCCAAAGTGAGTATGGGTATGGGAACAGAAGCAGGAGTGTGGAAGTGAACCGTGGCTTCAGCATATATGCTGCACCGCCTGAATATCCCCAGGGAATGGTTTGTATTTCACAACAGACGATATCCAATGTAAGGAAACATTCCAGAGTATGCAAGGGGCTTCGCCACTACACTAGGCAGTGGGAGAGTGACCCAAAGGAAAACCCAGAGTGGGTTTTGGAACTTAGAGTAGGAAGAAAGTGTACAGAGTTGATATGAATACTGAAGACTACCTAGTACATTTGGAAGACTATTTATATGTACTAGTAAGATGTAGGTACGAATCTGGAGACAGAATACTAAGTGTAAGTAAACAAAATAAAGACTGGGCAAAGAGGAGTAGTGGCGCAAATAATGTGCTCAGAATGAAGAATAAGAAACTAAACTACATTGACCATAATGAAATGTACAAGTGAGAATGGAAGAGAGGAGTAATGGTATAATGACGCAGTGAGGCTGTCATAAAAGAAACTACATATCCAAAGTATCTGATAGAAAACCCGACAGGTTCTGGGTATGTTCCCAGGTGGGAATGTTGGGAAGTATAAACCCATAGCGGGTACATTCCGGGAATGAACCAGGTATGTTGGAAGGTCACGTGGGAACCTTTGGTAATGTCAGCACGATATAGCTGGGCATGGATATAACAGAGAAGAATAAATATACAATACATACTTCATCAATCGCTAGAAGCTCAGTGAATGCAGTAGAACTCAGGCCTCAATATTTAGCCTATTTTGCAACCTCCCAGTGTCAGAAGTAACAAGAATAAAGGAGGGTGATTGAGAGAATAGAGTGTGATAAAGAAGCAAAGAGGGTGATAGTGGAACAAAGACTCAGACACAAACACAGACACAGACACAAGATGGGGAGGAAACTTGTTTTACTACTACCAAGATACAGAGTGTTTATATACTGAGGGTGTCTACCAAAGTCCCAACCAAGGTCCATGTAACTAAGGTAACTGACAGCTGTCAATCTGTCAATCACATATCTGTCAATCACAGAACTGTCAAGTATGACAGGTGACAAGTGACAGCTGTCAAAGAAGCTGTGCAACCCTGAATATCTAACACTCCCACCTTGCACAGCTAGTACAACCAAACTCCCACCTAATCCAACACAAGTCCATAGAAACCAAAGTCCATCAAAGAACATATTAGATGTAGCAAAGTGACCACACCAGGGTTTGAACCTGGGACCTATCTGATAGTTTCAGAGTGCTCTAACCAACTGAGCTATATGGTCTTGTTCAAGTGAAAGTTGGGTTGTATTATATATACCCAAGGACCAAGTGTGTTATTCCTGCCAAGAGCCTCTGTGTATTACTGGGTAGGCATGTATGGAATACTCAGGGACTCTACCTGTCACATGACTAATACATCATCATGCAACACCATAAGTTCAGAAGCATTGTGGAGAGACATGGTGAATGATGAATGAATGAAGGGATAAAGTTCTAAAACAAATGAGGGATAAGTGGTTGAGACTGAACTGTGGGAAAGGTCCCAGACAGCACAAGTATGGAGTGATGAAGTGGGTGAAGTAGCAGTGGTAATATGTTGTGGCAAAGATTAAAAGGCGGGGCCCATAACCTGTCAGAAGTAACAAGAATAAAGGAGGGTGATTGAGAGAATAGAGTGTGATAAAGAAGCAAAGAGGGTGATAGTGGAGCAAAGACTCAGACACAAACACAGACACAGACACAAGATGGGGAGGAAACTTGTTTTACTACTACCAAGATACAGAGTGTTTATATACTGAGGTGTTAGATATTCTGGGTTGCACAGCTTCCTTGACAGCTGTCACTTGTCACCTGTCATACTTGACAGATCTGTGATTAACAGATATGTGATTGACAGATTTGTGATTGACAGATTGACAGCTGTCAGTTACCTTAGTTACAGGACTTTGGTTAGGACTTTGGTAGACTTACTCAGTATATAAACACTCTGTAACTTGGTAGTTGTCAACAAGCTTTCTCCCCATTTTGTGTCTGTGTCTGTGTTTGTGTCTGAGCTTCTATCTCTTATCACTCTCTATTCTCTCAACCACCCTCCTTATTCTTTGTTACTTCTCACATGAGGGTGTCTACCAAAGTCCCAACCAAGGTCCATGTAACTAAGGTAACTGACAGCTGTCAATCTGTCAATCATATATCTGTCAATCACAGAACTGTCAAGTATGACAGGTGACAAGTGACAGCTGTCAAAGAAGCTGTGCAACCCTGAATATCTAACAGAACCACCACCTATGTGTGTTGTAATAAACTCAGCCTTATCTTGTCCAAACATATCATCTTCATATTGGGCCACTGTGCCAAATGCATCACCAGAAAAAGATGTTGCTTGTGAGCTCAAGATTTTCTTGTGTTTGACACCTTATGTCCATGCTTGGTTTTGAGCTTGAAGGGCCTCATACTGATGACAGAATGGATCATGGCTTAGGTGGAGGTGCTTCTCATAGCTGGTTTTCATTAGGTGATGTGTCCCACAAGCAAGACAAGAGTATTGTTGAGGTTCCATTTGAGTGCAAAGTGACTATGTAGAATTGTAGTGATATGTAATGAACAACAAAGAGGAAGAGGGTAATCTGCAGCTCGAGTTAGCCTAAAACTTGGCACAGTTGTGTCACATAACAAATCACAACTCACTCAGTACAAGTTCATATTTGCACCACATTGTGGTTCCCCCTTTCCTTCACTCCTGCCACTTTTGACTCTACCCAAATCCTGCACCTTGACATTGTAACACCATGCCTACTGAATCCAGCACATGGTCTATGAAGTCAATTGCAACTCAAGCTCGTAATTGTATCTTGCAAGAAATTGAGGATCGAAAACTGGTTGATGATGTAGCAGTGAGTGGTTAGTATCAATTTCAGCTTTAAAGTTTCCAGGTACTCACATTATAAGTATGAAGGTAGACAAAAAGCAAAGGAGAATGCACTCATGCACCCTAGTTAGTAGAATGCTTAACAAGTTCAAGTTCCTGTGGCATTGATGCTGAAGTGATTCAGCTTGGCTATGCAAAGGTGATGAAGAGCATCAGGAAGCAGGGAGAAAATGGAAGCATCATGATACAGAAGGTAAATGTTCTCTCAAGTTGATTTCACAAGTTCTAGTACTGAGGAGTCAACATTTGTGTTTAGCTTCTGAGACTGAAGGACTAGATGAGAATGATGAAGTAGACACTACCAAGAGCAAGAAGTCGAAAGCACCAGCAAAGAAGAAACAAGCAAACAGGGATAGTGGGGATAGAGATATGAAGAATGGCAGTATGAAAGGAGGGACACAAGATAAACAAAGTAATCCTTTTTCATCTGTTGAACTTTAAAGTCATTGATAAACACCTTCCTCAATTAGGCCAAGGATCAACTCACCCCACTATTATAGAAAGTGATACTGAGTGCAATATTGAGCCTCAAGCTTCGAAAACTTCCAATTGTTAGATATTCAGGGTTGCACAGCTTCTTTGACAGCTGTCACTTGTCACCTGTCATACTTGACAGTTCTGTGATTGACAGATTGACAGCTGTCAGTTACCTTAGTTACATGGACCTTGGTTGGGACTTTGGTAGACACCCTCAGTATATATAAACACTCTGTAACTTGGTAGTAGTTAACAAGTTTCCTCCCCATCTTGTGTCTGTGTCAGTGTTTGTGTCTGAGTCATTTGCTCTCTTATCACCTTCCTTGCTCTTATTATCCTCTATTCTCTCTCCATCCACCCCCTCTATTCTTGTTACTTCTGACACATACTACAGTGTCTCTTAGTTTTTCATAACAACAAGACCATGTACCCCACCAACTATTCCAGAGTCAACTACACCATTTCCTATCTTCAGGGTACAGCCATGAATTTATTTGCACCGCACATCTCTAGTGGTACCACTGAGGACTGGATGTCCTCTTGGCCACACTTCCTTGTAGTCCTCCACACTCACTTTGGCCTTGCCAATCCTACCAGTGATGCAGAGTCACACATTATGGTTATCCACATGGATGACAACCAGCACATTGCTACTTACGAGGTAAAGTTTAATGAGTGTGCCTCTCTACTGGACTGGGGCGAGTCTGCCCTTGCAGCTCAGTACTATCGTGGCCTCTGTTCTCACATCAAGGATGACCTCGCTCTCCTTGACTTACCTCCTACCCTAGGGGATAGGAAGTACCTTGCTCAGAAGGTTGATATGCACTATTGGAGCCAAGCCAAACAGGGTTTTGAGTTGAAGCCTTCTAGACAAGCTGCAAAGTCTTCAGATAATGCGGCATCTCTGAGTTCTACTAACAAATCCAACTCTTCGACTCCCCCCAAGCCTTTGACGTCCTCACCATCTTTGGGAAAAACTACCAACACCCCGCAGATGCCAGCCTTTGACCTGAGCAGTAAACTTGGAAAGGATGGTAAGCTGACCCCCGAGGAACACAAATGCTGCATGGACAGCAACCTTTATCTTTTCTGCAGAAAACCTGGCCATCGTGTTAGATATTCAGGGTTGCACAGCTTCTTTGACAGCTGTCACTTGTCACCTGTTATACTTGACAGTTCTGTGATTGACAGATATGTGATTGACAGATTGACAGCTGTCAGTTACCTTAGTTACATGGACCTTGATTGGGACTTTGGTAGACACCCTTAGTATATAAACACTCTGTATCTTGGTAGTTGAAAACAAGTTTCCTCCTCATCTTGTGTCTGTGTTAGTGTTTGTGTCTGAGTTATTTACTCTCTTATCACCTTTCTTGCTCCTATTATCTTCTATTCTCTCTCCATCCACCCCCTCTATTCTTGTTACTTCTGACACATCGTGCTAAGGATTGCCGTAAGGCATCCTCCTCAGCAGCTAAAGCTCGAGCCACGACCATTTCCGCACCTGCTGTTGAGGACTCTATTTTGAACTCAGATGAGAGTTCGAAAAAATAGAGTGCAGCCCTCAGGTTCCCCATACAGACTGAGGGCCACATTGATCCCTCCTGTACACCCAGGAGATCTGCCTCAATGCATCTGCTCTTTACAACCCCCAGGCATTACACATTTGTTTATTATCTACTTCTGCATCAGATTCTGCACTTTCTTTTTCCTTTTTCACACTAGTAGATTCTGGTTCTGTTAGAAGTGATCTGACACTTCTCTGCTGACTAATGAACCTTAGGTAGACTTAGGTAAACTTAGGTACTGGACCTGGGTTGGGACCTTGGTTGGACCCTTAGACCTTGGTTGGACCCTTGGACCCTCGGACTTTGGTAGATAAGCTAGTAGTATATAATTCTGAGGTCCTACAGTGACAATCCCCACTTGCTCACTGTACATTGGACTTCAGGTAAGCTGTACATATACTACTTCAATCTAACACTTGCTCACTGTACATTGGACTTCAGACTCTATTGTCTCTCTCAGTCCTGCAGGTCACTGTCCTGGTTGCACATCTCACAGGTTATGGGCCCCGAGCACTACACTGTGTGTGGGAATCTGCTTATTCAGCAAAGTGTCTCACGGTCACGTGATCCAAAGTCACAAGACCTGCCACATCAGGGGAGAGTGTTGCATGATGATGTATTAGTCATGTGACAGGTAGAGTCCCTGAGTATTCCATATATGCCTACCCAGTAATACACAGAGGCTCTTGGCAGGAATAACACACTTGGTCCTTGGGTATATATAATACAACCCAACTTTCACTTGAACAAGACCATATAGCTCAGTTGGTTAGAGCACTCTGAAACTATCAGATAGGTCCCAGGTTCAAACCCTGGTGTGGTCACTTTGCTACATCTAATATCATCAAGAAGGAGAAGGGAGGAATAGAACTGACAGTTGTACTTGTGCATGTAGATGATTGCACACTGGTGGCAATGAGCCTTTCATTGATCAACCAGTTCAAAACCCAAATTGCTGGTCATGTGGACATTACCAATTTGGGTGAGCTGCATTGGCTACTTGGAATCAAAGTCCACTGCATTCATGAATGTCACACTCTCTTTCTTTCTCAATGTTCTTACATCAATTCTATTCTCTGTTGCTTCAACTTGCAAGATGCAAAGCCTCTCTCAATTCCTATGGACCCAAATATTTGACTCACCTCCACTCAGTCTCTGTCTTTGACATGTGACTTCATACTTATGTGCAACATCCCTTACTCTGAAGCTGTTGGTTCTATCAACTATACTGTGCTAGGAACTTGCACAGACCTCACATTTCCTTTGCAAAATGTCTCTCATTTTATGTTAAGCCCTGGTCCTGCTCACTGGGAAGCTGTTCAACACATTCTGCATTACTTGAAAGGTATGAGGGACTTGTGATTGAGATATGGTGGAGATTCCACAGAGTTGGCAGGATACTCTGACACAGATGGGAACATGTCTGAGGATAGACATGCAATTTCTGGATATGCTTTTATTCTAAATGGTAGCACTATTTCATGGTCCTCTAAATGACAGGAAATTATTTTGCTCTTGATGACTGAGAGCAAATACATCACAGCAATGCATGTCTTGAAGGAAGCTCTTTGGCTTTATTCTTTCATCTCCCAAATCTTCAGTCTCAACCTCACCCCTACCACTCTTTTTTGCAACAATCAGTCTGCAATCACCCTCACCAAAGATCATCAATACCATGCACACATAAAACATATCAATGTGCACTATCATTTCATTCACTGGATCATTGAAGAAGGATTAATCCATCTTGTCTATTGTCCCACTGACAACATAGTGGCCAACATCTTCACTAAAGCCTTGCCCTTCACAAAGGTCAAGCACTTCACTAATGAACTTGGACTTGTTAGGGCTTGAGAGGGAGTGTTGGGTTATGCAAATGCCCTCAATTCTGTGTCCACTCCATTTGCCCTTGGATTGTGCCCATACTAATTCACTCAGCAGCCACCATAGTCATGTGCAGCAAGAAAATATATTGTATATATGTTGGAGGGTATATGGCAGGGAGGCTTCTAGATGACTGGATGACTCAATATATCCTTGGAACAATGGGATAATAACTGGGTTGTTATTGAGACTACAAATGTAGAAAACAATAACAACCCAGGAGAATAAAAATGTTAGACATAACCCTAACCTAAGCCAAGAGCACTACACTAAATATAGAAAGTCTGCCCTTCAGCACTGCCCTTCAACACTCCCACCTGATGAAGTACTGGAGTACTAGGACATTCAACACTATGCAAAAAACATCAAATGAGATTGATATATCGCTCTAGCACAAGATCAGGTCGAGTTGGGGGCTCCTTTAACCTGAACCACCATCATCTATGGTCTATTGGTTCACTTATGGTTATTGGACTGGGCACTCAATGGTTATACCTCAGACCTTCCCCAGGGGAGTGATGAGACTATAGCTAGCCCTCAGGGAACACATCCCACCCCCCATAATATAACATAATATAATATAACTCACAACATGATTTGATGCCGAACAGTATCAGAGACAGTGTATGTGATTCTGACCTCCTGAGACAGTGACATAGTGACTACTCTAAGCACCAAACAGAACATCACAAACCAAGGAAAACACAGACAGCAATGTCGCTCACACTCTTTGAGACCACACCCACCACTACTACACCATCCCCAACAATGAGAAATCTACCCTATGCCACCCCCCACTACCCCTCATAGTCAAATGAGCCACTTGTCCCTCACTAGAAGCATATGTCACTGCACAGCACAGGTTCTATCTTCATAACAAAAGGAAAATACATCAAAGGACTACACACTCATGCTGAGCAACCACAATGCACTCAACAAAGGATGCCCAGACCACAAAAAGCCACTCAATCCCTTGTCATCCTCAAAACAAAGGGTATGGTCCTCTATATATCTGTACATCTCTTCTCCTGCTCAGGCCAACCCCCCTCTCCAAGGCGTTGCTGCCTCCATTCATACTCCCTCCAACTCATGCCCTCCCCTGAATGTTGTGGCCCAAGCTGAACTTGAGGCCACTAGATGTGCCCAGTTAGAAGAGGTCATGGAGAACACACATGAGTGCCACTGGAGAAGGTTACTTGAGGAAGTATCTGCTGTGAATCAAGCCTAACCTCCCTCCACCCAGTCTACACTCCCCAATGCTCATCCTGTGGCCCCCCAGGCCACATATCATGACCTAGCCCTGAATGGCTTAGACTCCTACACTCTCTTTGAATTTGTCGACCAATCCACCAACTCCCACATCTGGAATCAACATGACAACAACCCTTTCTGCTGCCTTGCTATTCTCAGCAAGGACAAAGCTACCTTGTGACAAGGCATCAAAGGCCCAAAAGGAGAACGAGTGCTAAGTATTTTCTGCACAGTGATCACTGATGATCAACCCCTCCTTGTAATCCCAGCTTGCACAACTCTGTTAGAAGTGATCTGACACTTCTCTGCTGACTAATGAACCTTAGGTAAACTTAGGTACTGGACCTGGGTTGGGACCTTGGTTGGACCCTTAGACCTTGGTTGGACCCTTGGACCCTTGGACCCTTAGACCCTCGGACTTTGGTAGATAAGCTAGTAGTATATAATCCTGAGGTCCTACAGTGGCAATCCCCACTTGCTCACTGTACATTGGACTTCAGGTAAGCTGTACACATACTACTTCAATCTAATACTTGCTCACTGTACATTGGACTTCAGACTCTATTGTCTCTCTCAGTCCTGCAGGTCACTGCACTGGTTGTACATCTCACAGGTTATGGGCCCCGAGCTTTAACTGCTTGCTTGTTAAATCAACCTCCACTCCACATTCTTTTTACCCAGTTGTTCTGGTAGTTCCACTACAACTCATCACCTTCCTTCTACTTGTGCTGTCTGGGATTTTACCAACAGTGCAGTTCCTACCACACTCTGGTCTTTCTCCTCTGCACATCCATTCAGTGTGCTGTCTGGGTCATTACCCACAGTGCATTTCAAATCACATTCCTTTGGTCTTTCTAGTTATTCTAGATCAACCACCTGCTTCTTCTCCTCACAACCAGACATTGGTGACACCATGCCTATTACTTGTGAATTCTGCACTCGAGTTGGTCATGCTCTATCCAACTGCTACAGATTCAAAAGAGCAAGATCACAGGCTCATAAGCAGGCTACCAGGTCTTCCATTCCAGGTTCCACTTCATTCAAAAGCACCTCTCCTGGCATATCTTCATCTAGTCTGCCATCTTCCACTGGTTCTGCACAGCCTTCTCCCTCTTCCACTGCTTCCATAGCACAATCCTCCACTTCAGAAGTCACTACTGCCTCTGCTGATGTCAAATTTGATTCAGAATTCAATGGAGATGCTACTGAATTTGCTGGAAATGCAAGTACTCATTCTCTGGATCCCTCAGATCCTTCCTACCCACTCCAACTTGATGCAGACTTTGATTGGAACACAGATACAGGGGCATCTTGTCATATGACACCCCATCGCCATTGGGTTCGCAATTATGCACCCAAGAAGGTTCCAATCAAGTTAGCTGATGGGAAAATCATTTATTCCCAAGGAGTGGGCACTGTGGTCTTTCACCCAGTGATTAGAGGAAAGGTATCCAGATCTATAGAATTCACCAGAGTTCTGCATGTACCCCAGCTCAGAAACAATTTACTCTCCTGTCTCTACTTAACTCGTTGCAAGGGCATCATTATGACTGCTGGATCACAGTATGTTGATTTCAGCAAGAATGGAAGTCTCATATTCTCTGCTTCCATCACTGCCAACAATAATGCATACTTGGATGGAGAGACAGAAGCCCTTTCTGCTGTTTCTGAAGTAGCCAACATTTCTTCAACTTGTCCCATGGATTTACAGCTATGGCATCGTCGTCTTGCACACCATAATTATGCAGACATTCAGAAACTTATATCTGAAGATATGGCTACAGGGATTGTCATCAAGTCCAAGGAGAAGCCTGACCCTATTTGTGAACCTTGCTTAGCTGGCAAGATGCATTCTAATCCATTCCCTTCATCTGAATCTCACACTTCTGCCCCCTTAGAACTCATTCATTCTGACCTCCATGGCCCTTTGCCTACTCAGACTCCATCTGGCTATAGATACTGGATCACATTCATTGATGATTACACCAGATATCGTTGTGTTGCCTTCTTAAAGAAGAAGAGTGGTGCATTTGATGCTTTCAGGAGTTACAAGTCATTGGTTGAGAATCAACTTGGGAGAAAGATTAAAGCTTTACAGGATGACAAGGGAGGTGAATACATGTCTAATGCATTCATCAAGTTTACAGATAGATGTGGGATTGTAAGGAGACATACTGCTCCTGCCAGACCTCAGCAAAATGGAGTTGCAGAGCGTGCAAATCGCACTATGGCTGATGATGTTACAGCTATGCTCAATGAGTCTCATCTCCCTCCAACATTTTGGGGTGAATGCCTATCTTCCATGGTTTATGTGTGGAATCGTCTTCCCACTTCGTCTCTGCCTGACAAGACACCCTATGAGGAACTAGTCCACCTACAACTCCAATATCATCTCCTACTGCCACACCAACCTCAACTCCCACCCCTTCACCACCACCTCCTGCTCCTCCTGCTCTGCCTGCTACTCCTCCACTGGCTCAGAGGCGTCCCAGAAGGGATGTTAGGCCTCCTGGTGAGTGGTGGAAAGTAAGAGTACCATCATCACCTGCTCCTCTACCTGATGACCCAGATGAGGATATTCAGGAGCCTGATGCATTAGAGGATAATAGCAGTGAAGATGATCTGGGGGGGTATCAGGAGGTTCAATTTGCTGGAGCTGCATCAACAGGAGTTGATCCCAAGAACTACAAGCTTGCCATGAAAGCCCCTGATGCACAACAATGGCAGGAAGCTTGCAATGATGAGATCATGTCATTGATGCGAAATGGAACTTGGGATATTGTGGAATTGCCCCCAGGAAAGAAGGCTATAGGCTCTAGATGGGTATTCAAGATCAAGCCAACTCCTACTGGGGCTGTTGAGCGATACAAGTCTAGAGTTGTTGCAAAAGGGTACTCACAATGTCCTGGGTATGATTACACAGAGATATTTGCACCAACATTTCGTCCTGCCTCTCTCAGGCTTGTAGCTGCTCTGTCTGCTATCAAAGACATGACTATGCGATCTGTTGACATCTCATCTGCCTTTACATATGGTGACTTGGAGGAGGAGATATACATGCTCCAACCAGAAGGATTCCATCAAGGTGGTCCCAATCATGTATGCAGACTTAGGAAATCACTGTATGGACTTAAACAAGCTGCTAGACAATGGAGAAAGAAGCTTCAAGATGTTCTAACCACTATGGGCTTTACTAGAACTCATTCAGACCACTCAGTCTACATTTACTCAAAGGGTGATACTAAGATCATCATGCCTGTTTACATTGATGACATTACCATTGCATCAACTTCTCCTTCTGCTGCTGATGATACAGTCAAGCAGCTTTCTGCCCACTTCAAACTTTGAGATTTGGGCCCCACATCTTTCCTTCTGGGTGTTAAGATAGACAGGGATCGTCCCAATCGCTCTATTACTCTCTCACAGCGCCAGTATGTGCTGGATATGCTTGAGAGATATGGCATGAGTGATTGCAAACCTTGTGGAACTCCTATGAATCATGGTCTCATTCTGACCAAGTCTATGGGTCCTCAAACAGCTGAGGAACGTTCTGAGATGGCCTCCATCCCTTATCTAAGTGCTGTAGGATCTCTACAATATCTTGCTATCACTACAAGACCAGACATTGCTTTTTCTGTTGGGTACTTAGGTCGATTCAACTCCAACCCTGGCATGCAACACTGGTTAGCTGTCAAACATCTCTTCAGATACTTGAAGGGAACTCTTGACTACAAGTTGACCTACAGTGCTGCCAAAGGAGATGAACTCTTCCTCACATATTGTGATGCTTCCCATGGTGATTGCAAAGACACAGGTCATTCTACTGGTGGTTATGTAACTCTGATTGGTGGAGGTGCCATTGGCTGGTCTAGCAAGTTACAGACTATAGTAACTTTATCCACAACTGAAGCAGAGTACATTGCTGCTGTTGAAGCTGGCAAAGAGATACTTTGGATGCAGAATATCATGAAGGAATTTGGCTTCCCCATTCCCACTTCTAGTCCTCTTCACATTGACAGCCAGTCTGCCATCTCTGTCACCAAGAATCCAGAACACCATGGGCGCATGAAGCAACTTGATCTTTGTTATTTCTGGCTTAGAGAAACTGTTGAAAAAGGCTCTATCAGCTTGCATCATGTTCCAACTGAAAAGCAAATAGCTGACATTCTCACCAAGCCACTTACCATTCCAAAGGTTGAATTCTGTAGAGAGAACATGGGACTTTTACCTTAGATTCATTCATTTACTTTCTTTCACATTCTTTCACTTTTACTTCCTTTACTTAACTACATACTTAGAGACTGTTCAGATCATGGGGGGGTGTTAGAAGTGATCTGACACTTCTCTGCTGACTAATGAACCTTAGGTAGACTTAGGTAAACTTAGGTACTGGACCTGGGTTGGGACCTTGGTTGGACCCTTAGACCTTGGTTGGACCCTTGGACCCTTGGACCCTTAGACCCTCGGACTTTGGTAGATAAGCTAGTAGTATATAATCCTGAGGTCCTACAGTGGCAATCCCCACTTGCTCACTGTACATTGGACTTCAGACTCTACTGTCTCTCTCAGTCCTGCAGGTCACTGCCCTGGTTGTACATCTCACACTAACAACCCTCTGCTCTTCATAAGTATATGAAGCACATGATGTCATGTCTTGTCCACCCCCTTTCCTTCTCTTCCATACTCACTCTGATACATTCCTTCTGTATTCTTAAAAACCTCACAAAACAGATCAAACAGCACCTCACTAAAACCCTCGCACATTCTGAACTAACAACTTGAAGCCATGCACAGTACCCCTCCTTACAGTGCAACAAATGTCTCACTCTGCAAAGTAATCTAGTACTAGGCAGATTAAGTAGGAATAATCTAGTACTAGGCAGATTAAGTAGGAATAATCTATGTCGAATAGATGCAAACAAGTTATTGCCCAAATATACTGACCTTATGAGGGACAGGAAAACATTGTACTTTACCAGATGAACTGACAACCATCCAAAACCAGTGACCTATTTAGGTCTGGACATGCTGTGCTGAGAAGCTGAAGTCATAACCACCTGAGGATGAATTCTAGATTACCCAATGGCAACGTCGACATAGTCTGCCAATGGAGCCCCAGCATAAGGGTACTGACCTTGCTTGCCACAGCTGTATGAGCAAGGACCTATCACAGCTGCTACTCAACACTTATTTTCTTCACACACAGATGCAATTCACCAGTCTTACAGCAATAGCATCTCAACCTCCAGAGGAGGTGCAGGTCTGTCTACTGCTCAACCCCCCGATGATGGAGGATGGGATCACGGAGGTAGACACTCAGACACTTTACTGGGCTACTCAGACCCTTCTGACCACTCAAGGTCAGTGCCAGTCTCATCTGATGGACATGCACTTCCACCAAGTTCTGGAGGGGTAACGAATGCTACCCACACCAGTTACTCCAATGATAGAAACAGCAGAGGAAGGAGCATGCACACACAGAGTGCACAAAATTGACCCTCTACTCAAAGGGGGCAAAGTCCAGACCAAACTACATCTGCTCCATCTCCTCCTCAGATGCACATATTAATCTGGGGAATTCTCTCCCCTCTTCCCCTAGTCAAACAACGATGGCTACCCCACAACCCCAACATGTCAACTCAACAGCTAACATCCCCAGGAACAAAAGAAACCAAGGTAAAGTGCTGCGAGCACATATCAAAATAGCCTCTGCAAATATAAGAGGAGGTGCATCTGCCTCGAATCCCAAGTGGCAGAAAATAAACCAGCTAATGCAAGATGACAATATAGGATTCATGGCTATACAGGAAGCCCACCTGACACCCACTGAAAACAGTAATCTCAACAACCAATTCAAGACCCACATGAAAGTAGTCAGCTCATCTGACCCAAATAACTCCAATGCAGCTGCAGGTGTTGCCTTTGCTTTCAATAAATGCTGTGCTTCTTGGTCAGATATTAAAATGATCAAAGTGATCCCTGGTAGAGCACTCATGCTAATCACACCCTGGAAGAAAAGTGAGGGTGTCTTGAAAGTCCTAAATATCTATGCACCTAATAAAGAAAGTGAGATAAAAACCTTCTGGGAAACTATAATATCCCTAGTCACACACAATAGAATACCAAAGCCAGATGTTGTTCTAGGTGATTTCAACCTTGTCGAAGACAGTGTGGACAGATTGCTGGCACACCCAGATGACCATGTTGCATGATGATGTATTAGTCATGTGACAGGTAGAGTCCCTGAGTATTCCATACATGCCTACCCAGTAATACACAGAGGCTCTTGGCAGGAATAACACACTTGGTCCTTGGGTATATATAATACAACCCAATTTTCACTTGAACAAGACCATATAGCTCAGTTGGTTAGAGCACTCTGAAACTATCAGATAGGTCCCAGGTTCAAACCCTGGTGTGGTCACTTTGCTACATCTAATAGATTATGGGCCCCAAGCACTACACTGTGTGTGGGAATCTGCTTATTCAGCAAAGTGTCTCATGGTCACGTGATCCAAAGTCACAAGACCTGCCACATCAGGGGAGAGTGTTGCATGATGATGTATTAGTCATGTGACAGGTAGAGTCCCTGAGTATTCCATATATGCCTACCCAGTAATACACAGAGGCTCTTGGCAGGAATAACACACTTGGTCCTTGGGTATATATAATACAACCCAACTTTCACTTGAACAAGACCATATAGCTCAGTTGGTTAGAGCACTCTGAAACTATCAGATAGGTCCCAGGTTCAAACCCTGGTGTGGTCACTTTGCTACATCTAATAGACCAATCAACTGTTGAAATTTTCAAAGCAGCCAAAACTATGCTCCACCTGGCAGACAGGTGGCATGATGCACACCCTAATGAGCTAGCATACACATACCTACAAAAAAACTCCAATGTACAATCAAAACTAGACCAAATATATGTTATAAATACTATGATCTGCCATAGTCAAGGCTGGCACATGGAACATAGTGGTATTGAACATGCAGACCACAAGTATGTCTCCATACAGCTCTTCAATCCTGGCACCTCTGAAATTGGTAAAGGGAGGTGGTCAATCCCCAGCTTTGCCCTCAATGACAACTTATTGATAACTGAAATTGCAAAGTCCACCACAAACCTCCAGACAGAACACTCTCAGGATGACCACCACCAGAGCAACACAAAACAAAGTCTCTATCTGAACTACAAAAAAACAGTCACCTTGATAATCAAAGAACACTGCCAGAAGAAAATACTGAAAATTCAAACCCTCATTAAGTCCAAAGAAAAATTACTTAAGGAAACCCTAAATTCCACAATACTATTCCAAGATGACAAAAGAATTAACTCTGTGCAACTAGAACATGACATTAAAGACTTACATGTTAAACAATTTGATGTGATCTGAAACTATATCCATGTCAACTTCAAAATCAAAGACAAAGTGGTGGGGAAGCACTGGCTGAGGTCAGTCCAGGAATCTAAACCCTGTGATATGATCCTAGCACTCCAAGTCAGGCCAGACCCCAATAACCTTGTAAGAAGCTCTAAAAAAATGGCATGTATTGCTCAAGCACACCATCTATTCCTTCAACATGACAAAAAACCCATCACAGAAGCCAATAAAACACTCAACTGACAAAAAATCAAATAAGCACTCCTCATGCTGAAACACAATTGGACCCAGAGGAAGCAGCAAAAATTAGCCAACCTTTTACAAAGGAAGACATATGACAAGCAATAAAAGATGTCCAACTAGGAAAATCCCCTGGGCTTGACGGTATCCCAAATGAGTACTGGAAATGCCTAGTAAAAATAGGAGATGACAGCAAAACAAAAGGAGAATGTACCTTTGACATTACCATCATACTAACTCAAGTATTCAATGAAATTCAACTCCAGGGTCTAGAGCCAAACTCCAATTTTCATGAAGAATGAATGTGTCCTATATATAAGAAGAAGGATAGGACCGACATTGCAAACTACCATCTAATTACAGTTCTAAATACAGACTATAAGTTGTTAATGAAGATCTTAACAAATAGAATAGCACCTACATTACTCCAGCTCATCCACCCAGACCAAGCAGGCTTCCTAAAGGGGCAATGCATAGAGAATCAAATTGACCTGCTATGAAATATTATCTACTGGGGAGAACTCAAAGAACATAATGGCATCATTGTCTTCCTCAACCAAGAGAAAGCCTATGACAAAATCTTCCACCACTACCTCTGGCAGGTGCTGAAAAAATATGGCTTCACCTCAGACACCATAAAACTAATCATGACCCTCTACTCCAATGCCCAAACCCAAGTTATGATCAACAGTATTCTGAGTGATCCATATGAAGTCACGAGAGGAGTCAGGCAAGGAGACCCCCTCTCATGTTTCCTTTTCAACCTTGCAATAGAGCCACTAGCCTCCATGCTGTGGCACAGCAATATGAACAGATTTCAAACCCACAGAATGGCACAGAAACTGATTACTAATCTCTTCACAGATGACACATCAGTATTCCTCTCCAAAGAGGATGACCCCAATGATATCTTCAAAATCCTAGATGACTGGTGTCTTGCCTCCAGGGCAAAATTCAATGTCAGTAAAACTGAGATACTACCCATTGGGACAATTGAACACCATACCAATGTTACACAGAACAGGAAACAATGCGAGAATCATCAGCCCATCTCCACTACCATAAAAATAGCACCAGATGGTGAACCAGTGTGGGCACTCGGGGCCTATGTCAGGAACAAAATTAACCAAACAAACATTTGGTCCCCCATCCTAGAAAAATGTGAACTAGCACTGCAGAACTGGGGTAGACTGCATCCAACACCTGAAGGTAAAAGACTCCTGATCCAAATCATCATTGGAGGCAACACCCAATTCAAAACTTGGGTCCAAGGCATGCTGCCAGAAACTGAAAAACAGCTGCAAAAAATGATATCAAACTTTATATGGGATGGAGGGAGATCAGCAGTCTCAAGAGAAATTATGTGCGAACCCCACTCTAAAGGAGAAAAGAAAATGCTAGACCTCAAAATCAGAAACAAAGCAATAGAGGTAATGAGATTACACTGATACCTAGATATAAGCCCCAGCAGACTGTGATAGGCCTTCATAGCAGACAACCTTATCTCCCATGAAATACCTATCAATGATGAGCTCTTTACACTTAGCCATGTGTTCTGTATGGATCTGCACAGAATTTGTATGGAATTTTTGGAATCTGTGTGGAATCTGCACAGATTTTTTCATTTTGGCAGAGGTTTTTTTGGGTCTGTGCAGATTCTGCACAGATTCCAAAAATTCTGTACAGATTACACAGAATTCCTCAGAATTCTGCATTACAGACCTGAAAATTCTGTACAGAATTTAATTATACTTATTTCCTTGTGTGTGACACTAGGTGTTGAGTGTGACACTAGGTGTAAAATGTGACACTATGCATTAAGTGTGACTGTTACGTACCGATTCCCTTCCTACTGGGAAATGAATGCAAAGACGCCCGGAAGGCATGGGAGAACTATAATGGAAACCTGAAGTGAGCACAGGTACGGGAATGGAAGTGGAAGTGCAGAAGTGAACCATGGCTTCAGTGTATGTGCTGCGCCACCTGGATATCCCCAGGGAATGGTTCATATTTCACAACAGATGATTTCCAATGTAAGGAAATGTTTCAGAGTATGTGAAGGGCTTCGCCACTACACTAGGCAGTGGGAGAGAGACCCGAAGGAAAACCCAGAGCAGGTTTCGGAACTTAGAGTAGGAAGAAAGTGTACAGAGTTGATACAAATACTGAAGACTACCTAGTACATTTGGAAGACTATTTATATGTACTAGTAAGACATAGATACGAATCTGGAGACAGAATACTAAGTGTAAGTAAACAAATAAAAGACTGGGTAAAGAGGAGTAGTGGCACAAATGATGCACTCAGAATGAAGAATAAGAAACTAAACTACATTGACCATAATGAAATGTACAAGTGAGAATGGAAGAGAGGAGTAATGGTATTTTTTTTTTTTTTTTTTTTTTTTTTTCTGGTTTATTGTCCTCTGGGCGAACCCATGTCAGACCTTACATGTGCGGCATTGATCTATGTACTGTCTCCGTTCCCCTCCCGCACCTGTCTCCCTGTGCCTCAGCATTCTCTTTCTTCACCTTCACTTTTGAGTACCTGTCCCTGGTAGGGAGTAGCATAGTGTGTGTACGAGCCACCTTGGTCCGTTTTACGCCTGTTTTGTCTGTGTCTCAGCTACTGTTGCGCTTGCTGAGGTGTCACGGGTTTGGCCTGGTGTCCGTCCCACAGTATGAGTGCAGGTAGAGTAATAAATAATAGTCGTTTCATTCAGTCAAAGGGTGGTTTTCTTGTTGGGGTTTTGTGATCTGTTTATTTTGCCTGATCAGGAGCTCATAACGCATGATCTGTTGTACTTCACCTGAATACTTCTGAAAAATGCTTGGATGTCCCTATGAACGGAGTAATGGTATAATGACATGGTGAGGCCATCATAAGAGAAACTACATATCCGAAGTATCCAATAGAAAACCCGACGGGTTCTGGGTATGTTCCCAGGTGGGAACGTCAGGAAGTGTAAACCTGTAGTGGGTATGTTCCAGGAATGGACCAGGTATGTTGAAAGGTCATGTGGGAACCTTTGGTAATATTGGCACAATATAGCTGGGCATGGATATAACAGTGACACTATGCATTGAGTGTGACACTATGTATTAAGCATGATACTAGGTATTGAGTGTGACACTATACATTAAATGTGACACTATATGTTAAGTGTGACACTAGGTGTTGAGTGCAACACTATGCATTGAGTGTAACACTATATATTAAATGTGACACTAAGTATTGAGTGTGATACTATACATTAAGCATGACACTATGCATTAAGTGTGACACTATGCATTGAGTGTGACACTATGCATTGAGTGTGACACTATGCATTGAGTGTGACACTATGCATTGAGTGTGACACTATGCATTGAGTGTGACACTATGCATTGAGTGTGACACTATGCATTGAGTGTATCACAGATTTTCATGTAGTGTCACACTTTTCACAAAGCATTACACTTGGCACCTGTGACAAGACAGCAATGGAGACAAGATGGTGGTAGGGATGAGATGAGATTATGAATTAACAGTTTTAATTGTATTCATTATGATTTGAAACAGGAAGATTAAGGTATTAAATAGATCTTACAGATTCTGCATAAATCTACACAGAATCCATGCAGAATATATATGGATTCTGTATAGAATAATCACCTCTAATAATAATAATAGCCACTATATAAATTCTGTATGGTATCTATACAGGTCTGTACAGACCTCTTGGAGTGTAAATTACTGTCAATAATAAGGTTCAAAACTAGAAAGTAGCTGTGAATTGCTTCATCCAAAACTGGCACCCCAAACAGCACCACTCTAGTCTCCCTACCGAACTCAAAACCATGCTGAAGACTACTTAAGAATGCAGAACCTATTTCTTTGCAGTCATTCCAGACAAAAACATTAAAAAGGAACTACTAATATGGCACCACATAGGTCAAGACCCCAACTCAAGGCCAATATACAACAGTGTAGTTGCCAGGTGCCTACAAAACAACCATAATTGTCAGAAGTAACAACAATAAAGGAGGGTGATTGAGAGAATAGAGAGTAATAAAGGAGCAAAGAGGGTGATAAGAGAGCAAATAACTCAGACACAAACACTAACACAGATACAAGATGGGGAGAAAACTTGTTTACAACTACCAAGTTACAGAGTGTTTATATACTGAAGGTGTCTACCAAAGTCCAACTAAGGTCTATGTAACTAAGGTAACAGACAGCTGTCAATCTGTCAATCACAGAACTGTCAAGTATGACAGATGACAAGTGACAGCTGTCAAAGAAGCTGTGCAACTCAGAATATCTAATACATACATACCATCTAGTGATGCATTGTTTCCCAACAGAGCCAAACCAGAGCCATATAATTTTGGCACTGATCCTGAACATGAATGGTTTGTCAATGACATTATTGGTCATTGCTGGGCTGATAATAGACTTGTGAAATTCCATATATGATGGTCACAAGGTGATACCACTTGGGAATCATCCCATGCTTGCAAAGATCTTGATGCATTATGTCACTATCTCAATCTTCACAGCATTAAGCAGATTAATCTGTTAGATATTCAGGGTTGCACAGCTTCTTTGACAGCTGTCACTTGTCACCTGTCATACTTGACAGATCTGTGATTGACAGATTGACAGCTGTCAGTTACCTTAGTTACATGGCTGTGCTTTTCTGTATATATAAACCCCTTGTACTTTGGTAGTTGATAACAAGTTTCCTCCCCATCTATGTCTGTGTCAGTGTTTGTGTCTGAGTCTTTGCTCCTTTATTACTTTTTATTCTCTCAACCACCCCTCTCTATTCTTGTTACTTCTGACATAATCAGCTTTACAAGTGATCCACCAATGAATGACTAGCTTTGTGTTTGTTGACATTGACAAACTTTAATCTAATTGACACCCACATCAATTCCTTTTTTCTTTCTCTTCCTCCTACTACCACTTTCTTTTTTTTTGTTCACTCCCCCCTCATATCTAACCATCCCTTCAACTCCTATGGCCCCTGCTATAACTCAAATTCTTGTGAAGATTCTGAAAGGGGAAGGAGTGGTAGGGATCACAGGAACTTCTATAGACTGTCTCATTTTGATTCATTATATTCTTGTAGTACAGTTGTCAGAAGTAACAAGAATAGAGGGGGTGGATGGAGAGAGAATAGAGGATAATAAGAGCAAGGAGGTGATAAGAGAGCAAATAACTCAGACACAAACACTAACACAGACACAAGATGGGGAGGAAACTTGTTAATTACTACCAAGATACAGAGTGTTTATATACTGAGGGTGTCTACCAAAGTCCAACCAAGGTCCTGTAACTAAGGTAACTGACAGCTGTCAATCTGTCAATCACACATCTGTCAATCACAGAACTGTCAAGTATGACAGGTGACAAGTGACAGCTGTCAAAGAAGCTGTGCAACCCTGAATATCTAACAACAGTACCACCCCAGGATAGTGTCAGAAGTAACAAGAATAAGAGGGGGTGATTGGGAGAATAAAGGATAATAAAGGAGCAAAGACTCAAATACAAATACAGACACAGACACAGATGGGGAGGAAACTTATTTTCAACTACCAAGTTACAGAGTGTATATATATACTGAGGCTGTCTACCAAAGTCCCAACCAAGGTTCATGTAACTAAGGTAACTGACAGCTGTCAATCTGTCAATCACAGAACTGTCAAGTATGACAGGTGACAAGTGACAGCTGTCAAAGAAGCTGTGCAACCCAGAATATCTAACATGTACAGTGAGCAAGTGGGGATTGCTTCTGTAGGACCTCAGGGTTATATACTACTGGCTTATCTACTAAAGTCCAAGGGTCTAAGGGTCTAAAGGTCCAACTAAGGTCTCAACCCAGGTCCAGTACCTAAGTTTACCTAAGTCTACCTAAGGTTCATTAGTCAGCAGAGAAGTGTCAGATCACTTCTAACAATTAGCACAAGCTTTCTAGCATTAAATGAGCCCCTACTCCTGTTAGTGTGACTCCTGCTGTTATGATAAATGATCCAATCAAAAGATGGGAAGCTCCAGTTGTATTCCTATGTCCTGGTCCTATTTGTCCTCCTCACAAAGTTATCTTCGATAGGTTGCAAGATGTGGATTCACCTGATAAGGGTTCTGATATATCAGATGAGAGGTTGTGCTCCCCTGAGCCCAGTACCCAAAAATTACACAAAGGGAAAAAGGAGATCACACCTGGTGACCCCCAATATAATAACCCCAGGTGCATCTCATCACTATTTAGCATAGTAACTGAGCAGCATGGAAAAAAGGAAAGGGATAACTCCCTATCTGGGATGTATGGACTGCTCATTTACATCTCTTCATTCACGAATACAGCCTTTGTTCATACTTTGGTGGAGGATACTTCAGTACAAGAGGTCAAACATGATGAGACCTACTTTGGAAAGTCACCACTGTATGAACTTGCACCCTGTGGTTTTGCAATGAATCCAGCTCAGGCAGATGCCTTACATTTGTTAATGCTCAATGTATTCTATGGCTGTGATGCTTGTTCACAAGCTTATGACCTCCTCATAGTTTTCCAGCAAATTGTGAGGTTTACTAAAGCTCAGGATCAGGATTGCACTATGAAATATGTACTGAGGAATGAGCACTTTGACTTTTCTGCACCACCTCATCATGTGTTACTGCATGTATTTCCTCTCATCAAATAGCCATCTCATTCCTTTAGATACAACCCTCAATCAACTAAAATTACAGAAGGAGCTGGATTACTGGTACCTGCCCACAATAGTTCCCTACTGGTGGATACATACTGCCAGTACATTGCCCATCATTGTCATCTGAACAGTAATAATGTGTTAATAGGTATTGCTGTTGACTGTGCATTCCAGGTATATCAATGAACTGCATTCAGCTATGGTTTGGGAAAGGCTATAGCCCCCATTAACAGCAAGTTGTGTGCAATCATTCTTCAGGAATTTGCTCATTTGGTGGCTCTTCCTCATCATTATGCTGAAGCCATCAAAACATGAAATAATACCCATCCTGACAATTATTATGAACCTCAATGAGGAAGCAACTTCACTTTCCAATGGTTCTACTGCCCCCCAGCTAATGCCAACAATTTAACTATAGATGAGGTCATAGAGGCATTGATTTTCATGTCAGAAGTAACAAGAATAAGAGAGGGTAGATGGAGAGAATAAAAGATAATAGTGGAGCAAAAACTCAAATACAAACACAGACAGACACAGATGGGGAGGAAACTTATTAACAACTACCAAGTTACAGAGTGTTTATATACTAAAGGTGTTTACCAAAGTCCAACCAAGGTCCATGTAACTAAGGTAACAGACAGCTGTCAATCTGTTAATCACAGATCTGTCAATCACATATCTGTCAATCACATATCTGTCAATCAAGTATCTGTCAATCACAGAACTGTCAAGTATGACAGCTGTCAAAGAAGCTGTGCAACCCAGAATATCTAACACTTCAATGGTGTTTCTGTCTCCTGGATAGATCATGCCTATCCTTATGGTTTGAATTTCCTGGATCATCACTTCTTCTGTTCCCTTTTGCAGTCTGAAGTTTATGAAAAACTTGATGATCAAAGGCTGGCACACCTCAGTTGATTTGATGGACCAGATGCAATTCTCACATGGTCTGGATGGTGGTATCCAAATACCAATGATCTTCATTGCATTCATATGCTCTCTCAGATAACCCAGCAGCTAGGAAAAGTACCTTCAGATTGAGATCATTGGTTTTTATCATCTACATTTACTTGTCTCTACAGTAGGGCTGTACACTGTATCTGTACTGTACAGTTTATGGGTTACCATATTTATGAACCCATACCATTTTTGGAGGGGCTTCGAGTGATGTTGTTACAGTACAGCTTAAGCCATGCCATCTACCATATATTCACCATACCAATATGGCCATATTACGGTCACTTATGGTTATACAGTAAATAACTTCTTAGCAGTGATAAATCAAAAATTAGTGTGATTTTCTTGACTTCTAACCTACTTAAAAACAATGATAAGCATATCCATATACTTCAAGTCTAACAATTTAGATAAAATTTAAACTGTTTTTTTGCAATTTGCACAATTTGCACCACATTTACACTTGAAAGAAATCAAAATTCAATTCTCAACTCTTGAGAAATGCTAACATGTGATTCCTATGCACAAGATGGTACTAGTGAGTTACTTATTACATTGCAACAGTTCACTGTAGTCTTTCTATTGGAGTTCTTGGTACCATTTAGTTCTAGTAAAGTACTACCAAATGATATACCTTAATGATTACTTGCTTGTAGTTATAGTTTTCTGCATAAATATTATCCTTTATCATTATTAACTTGATGGAGACTCAAGTTGAAATGGTTTCCTTAGGTGCAGCTCTCCTCCCTCAATGCAATATTGTCATAGATTGCACATACATGTAGTAGCATTTGTATACATAAATGTCAAATTTACCTGATACATGTATGATGGCCCCACAGTGGTAGGTCTACTACAGAATAAATACTATTATACAGGAACTACTAGACTACTCACAGTATTTGCAATGAAGTGGTACATATGTAAGTTCCAAGGATGAACTATATAATTTATTCCCTGACTATAACCATACATTCAAACAGAAGAAGTGACAACATGTAGTCAACCTAAGCTTAGAGATATTTAATAATACACATAAAGTCCTGAGTTGACATCAGTATCAAACAGTCTTGATAACTAAATGTATTTTACAAACTCATATCTAAGTTCCAGACACTACTTATTGTTATTAATTTTTAATGAATTTAATTGATAGCTGCTATTGCTACCTGAGTCAATACTACTTGTAGAAGCATGTAGGAATCGGATTCATAGTGATGTCAAAGTCCGGTTCAGTCCGGTTTTCAGACATTTTCTTTGAACTCAGGACCGAACTTGGGGTTCGGTTCAATGAAAATTTAGAACCTTGAACTGAACTTGAGGTTCAGGTTCATAAGGGTTCAGTTCAGGTTCATAATGTGTTTGAACGGTGAACTGGACTTTCTAGGCTCTCCAGTTTTTTTTTTGGTAATCTTTTGTACAGAGACTTGAATTAACAAGAATAAAAATACTTTAAAAGATTTAAATTAACTTGTAGAATAGAACTAGTTAACGACTTGAATTAACAAGAGTAGAACTAGTTACAATATAAATGAACAACTAATTATCTATGTACACTCCATCATTCTGTGAGGGAATAGCATCAATATCGTTAGCAATATGTTCAGCTGCTTGCTGCGAAGCAGTGATGTGCCCATTATGATAAGCACTTTTGAGAATCTGAAGTGCACCAAAAATATCAGGAGCAAGTCAGTTTCTACGTGCTACATCAGTGATGCCACCACTACTGAATGCTTGTTCAGATGGTGTTGTGGAGCCCTGTATTGCAAGATAGTCGCGTGCCATGCACTTCAGCATCGGATACTTCGTATCACTCTGATGCTAAAAAATTGTAAGTACATGAATAACGATACAAAGAGATTACTTACCCCCCACCAGCGAATCACATCCTTTGCCTCAGGATTATTAATCTCTGGACCAGCACTGAGATATTGGTGGAGTTCATCCCTAGGATTCAAGACTGATTTCTCTACTTTTTGGTATGACTGTACAGCATCCAGGAGGAATGAGCTACCATATATAAAATTGGTAGTGTTGGAAGAAGTTGTATGAGCTGTAAATTTAAAGGTAAGTTGCTAGCAATGATTAGAAACATTAATGTTGGCCTACCATTTTCTGAATGTGTAGATGCAACGGCATTAGACTCTGGTGCTATATAGTAATCATCAAACTAGTATTAAGGCATAAATTAATTGTAAAGAAGCGTTAAAGAAGTTCTGGACACATACCACATCTTTGATGCGCTTCATTACTGCCTGGAACTCTTCAGTTGTCCAGCGTATCCGGAAATAGACATCCTTAATTTTCGGATCAAGTACTAAGTCAAAGGAAGAATAATGAGCAGTCGAAATGTTAATAAGAAAGAAACTGTGACTCACTGAGACAGATTGAATATGCTGTAGATGTGTCATCAACTTGATGATACCATTTCTTAAGATTTT
Organism: Cyathus striatus; assembly: GCA_025738555.1. Lineage (NCBI taxonomy): Eukaryota > Fungi > Basidiomycota > Agaricomycetes > Agaricales > Nidulariaceae > Cyathus > Cyathus striatus. The sequence continues at coordinate 5,027,955 of JAOVFP010000005.1, read as the reverse complement.
GAATCCCTTCTTGAAGTGGATTCTTAAATTCAACAAATTTCGGATTCTTTAGCATCGCTTCCCAGTGTTTGATAATATACTCAAGACTGGGAATAATCTTCCAGACTGTAGGGTGATGTACACCAGAGAATGATTGTTGTACAACAGATGGGTCCTGCACCATGAAAGTAAATCAATAAATGCGACACAAATTACAATACAAAAAAATAAACTAGAACTTACACGTAGTACCTCCCAAATGATGTCAAGGCGCTCCCAATCCCTTTTCGAGAGCTTAAAATCTGAATACAATTGATTACCAGATAGATTTGAAACCTTTTCACTCTTGTCTGCAAGAAGTACAAATTGATCAACAGCCTAATAATTAATTTTAGTAGCTTTTAACGATATCAAGACAGATGAGACTTACTAGCTTCTGTTTAAATAAGCATTCCAGGAAGGTATATAGTGATGCCCAGCGCATACGAACCCAAAGAAGTAGTTCAAGTGGGTCAATGCCAACCTGAGAGCATGTTGACCTAAAGAATGTATGAGCTTGTGGAGATGCACGAATCTGTAATAAATTAAAGTTAGAAATGCATTACATATATTACTTAGAGCATAATACACATACCTGTTTTACAAGAGCAAGGGCCTTTCCAAGAGAGTCACCTGGAAGGAATGTGTTGAAGTCTTCATTATCACTGTTGTCTGATTCAGTGTCCCCTTCAGGGTCTTCTAGGTTGATTTCTGCCAGCTCATGGTCGAGTTCATCAAGATCAAGATCACCATTGTGACTGGACTTCTTAAGAGCTGCTCGCACTTTCTTGCTGATCTTAGTTGACGATGGCGGAGCAATAGCTTTGACAAAGTGCTTCGCAGCAAGATGAAGTGCATGCTCCATACATCTGGATTTCATTTAGAAAATAAGCACCTCAGTAGAAATGAGAACGTACAAAATATTGTGTTCTTGTGCACTCCAGTCTATTTCTTCAATGGTTAAAATCTTCTTGAGTTCTCGAATTGTGGTCCAATTGACAGCAGCACCATCACTCGTAATCCAACCAATCTAATAAAGTAGTTAAAAATGTATAGTGCAACTGTAGTTCAATAAACTTACCTTTCCATGAAGATCGTAACGTTCAAATGTCTGTTGAATTACAATGGCTATGTTCTTGCCAGTATGTCGACCTTGAACCAATTCAAAAGCCAGCTGTTCATTTCATAGCTCCCAGTCATTTGGTCAATCAGGAGGACTATATATGTAGTGTCCAGTAATTGAAATATGAGGATCACCAGACTTAGATGTCCAGAGATCAAATGTGGTCGAAATTTTACTGGACATGCTCTTTAAAATGTCTCTAACATGTAGTTCCGCTAGCTTTTCTCAATTCATAATTTCATTTCAGAGAGTAACACGATGTGGAATATCCCTCTCCAAAACTGATGGACGGCAGAATTGAACTAATCTGTGGAAAGTCCCTTGGTCAATAAGACGAAAGGCCTATAAATAAATAAGTATCATTCTTTAAGGATAGACATGAAATACTAACCTCATCCTCGCAAACAATAAGCTCAATAATGTGGTCCATGAGCCCTTCCGTTGTAAAAGCAGGCAGCTTGACCTCAGAGATAATGGCAGAGTCAAGTGAAGTCTGCAACAGACTGCATATACAGTGCATTAGAATGTAAAAAAATATAATAACGAAGTAAGCTTACCCTTGACTCACTTCTGAAGATAGCTTTGAGAGAGCACGAGAATTTGTCTCAATACCAAGATTCTTGCAATGCTCAATGTACTCTTCAATATGAAATCTAGTAATAAATAACGTTAGATTGAAATGAATAAGTGTTTCATAAATATGAAGCCTCTTACCGTGCAATGTGCATGCGAAGACTAGATGTGCTTCCAGTGAAGAAGTTCTTTTCGTCCCCTGGATTTGTTTTGCTGAATGAAAATGTTAGCTGTGATCTTGATTTACCCCATAGTAGTCACCACACTTACTGGCATATTTTGCACCACCAACCACTCTGCACTTTATTCATGTGAGGGTTAATGCACTCTCTTTCACGAATAAAGATGGTAGAGATATCGGCAGTCATATCCCATTTGCTACAAGTACTAATAAAAGACTAAATTAACAGAAACACATGATTAGTGGTGCACAGGAAATTGAGGAAACTTAGATGACTTACCTGATAGTCCACTTCCGCCATGCCCTGCAACTTCTCATAAGCAAGACCAGATGACTTGACTACAGAGTCATCCTCCCTGTCAGTATTCTCTGCATCTGTCTCTTCACCAGACTCCTCAGTGCTTTCAATAACAGTCTTCTTTGCAGCATGACAAGAAGACTTTGGAGGACTGCCAGATGCTGGTCGTTTATTCGTGATTACTGAACTAGATGAGTTTGCTGTTGATGGACGAGACCGAGCTGAGACACTTGATGACTCTTTAGACTCAAGAAGGCGCTGTGAAGGCTTTGCAGTGCGAAGAGAATGCCACCTCGGAGAGTTCGAAAGAGGGGTCGAGTCATCAACGTCATTGTACCAAACAATCTCAGAGGCATCCTTCAACATGCCATCATCACGTACAGCACATCCAGCATCCGAGTTCACAGAGGCAGAAGTAGACATAGCACGTAGTAAGTATCTATAATATTAATCAGTTAGTATCATAAAAATTGAATACAAAGAAAAGCTCAACTGTATGAAGTGGGTTTTTGCACAGAAGATTTCAGAGATGAAAGCTTATGGACTGCAAAGCCCTGAAGATCAGCTTTATATATATTTTTGAGAGCTAGAGTGAATAAGATTATGAGAGACTCGGAAAGAGATGGGATTTCTTATTTCACGAGTTGCTGTCGCACACACTTTGAAAGCTCGTTGCTTGAGTGAACGGAATTATGTGAATGAACTGGAATATCTTATTTGAAGCGTGGCTGATGTAGAGTTCACTGAGCAGTGAGTGTTGAAATACTCCGCCGGAGGATCACATTGGAAGGTCTGAAATTTGCCGCTCCATATATAGCCTGCTTGTCATTGAGAAAAGATTCTTAGGCTGTTGACAGCTTTCTTGTACCCAATGTTGAAGTTTTCAAGCCAGAGGATCTGGGGTCAAGTGTTGTCATTGAAAGAGGATAACTGAGGCAGTCGGGGTGGGGTACATGATTAGTATGAATGATGGATGCAGTGCAGTGCGATCTTGATTACTAACAATTAACATTGATCTCAAATGGATCTCGGAACGGCATGTTGATGAGCTCTTTCTTTTATGCTCAACTTAAAGACGAAGGCTGGATGTTTTTATACAGTATCTAATACAGGTTCAGGTAGGTTTGAACCCATTCAAACAGGTTCGCAAATTTCTCCCTTTGAGTGGACTGTAAACCAGACTTACAGTTCGGTTCATACCACGTGACCGAACGTCAGACCGAACTCAGGTCCAGTTCCGAAGGGTTCAAGTTCAAACTTTGGTTCTGGACTGAACTTAGACATCACTAAATCGGAATAATACAGGTAGAACAGATTTTGGAAGAAAAAAATTGGAAATATAACCTGTAACCCATATAAATCTGTCCTGTAGCCATAAAATGGTCCATACCATTCTCTCAAGGCCAAAAAAATGTTCCATACAGTATGGTTTACAGGCAAACCATAACTGTCACATGACTGTAAACTATATGGTACAGTGTACAGCCCTACTCCACAGCCATCCCATTCTGGTTCCTGCTCCAAGACATTTCCTACCTGCTGCTGGCCCTTCTCATGTGACTCCACAGGGGTCTAACAACCCATCTGCTACCTATGAGTCTAATGACTCAGTACCGGTAGTAGCCATGGACACATTGGAGGATCCTCAGCCAATGGAAGGAGAGGATTTGAGGTCAGACTTCTAATTCACTGAATTACTTATGTCTTTATTCATGCATATTGTATTAGGATTTCGGTCATTATCTAATCTATTATCTAATCTATTATCTTATCCTGTCATGTGACTAGTCACATGATACACAAAGCGGACACCATACATATTGACATACATTATTCATCAAGACTACAGGCACAGTGCACAGTTCAGCCATGCTTGTTACATATGTAGTGATGAGCAAGGGGTACAGTGTACCCTGGGGGTCCATGGGTAGGGGTAAGGGTCCAGATTTTTCAGAAATGAAAATACCCCTACCCCTGGCAAGGGTCCAGGAGTATTACTAATGTAAATACTGAAGATACTAAATAAACATGGTTCTACTACTTCAACATGTTTAAAACCCTGAGTTTGATATATACTTAGATACATGTCATTCTCTAAATATTTATGGAAAGTGAACTGTATAAAAACACTGTATATTCAAAGACAAGTAAGTACTGAAACCATTTGTAGGATGTAAGTAGTGGCTAGTAAAGGTATTACTTATCAAGTACCTATGCAATGTTGTAAAACTTATGTAGTTGCTTGCAAAACCAAAAGAAATGTAAGGACTGGATAATGATATAGATGTTATATATAAAAATACTAAATAGTCTCCCCTTTATTCTTCCTCTATTCTCCTCTGTTACAAGTAACTGGCATGCTATTAGACCTGAATATCAAATATTGTTCATTCAACATCTCATATAAATTAATTGAATGTTATCTTAGAAGTATACTTTGAATAATGGGAAGAATATCCTGTATTGATAATTATATATCAGTGATCATTCAGTCTGTACCCTCACCAGATACCCTGGGGGTATGGGTAAGGGTCTGTACCCCTTGGACCCTTCACAGATACCCCTACCCTTGGCAAGGGTAGGGGTATTTTGGGGGTAAGTGTAAGGGTACAGCTCAGATACCCAGGGGTATACCCCTGCTCATCACTAACTGTTGAACATACCCAGTCCGTTCCCAGAATGTACCTGCTACAGGTTTACACTTCCCAACATTCCCACCTGGGAACATACCTGGAACCTGTTGGGTTTTCTATTGGGTATCCCAGATACATAGTTTCTCTTATGACAGCCTCACTGCATCATTATTCTGTTACTCCTCTCTTCCATTCCTACTTGTATGTTTCATTATGGCTTTTGTAGTTTAGTTCTTTATTCTGCATTCTGAGTGCATCATTTGCACCCCTACTCTGCTTTGCCCAGACTTCATCTTCTACTTACTCCCTTGACTTGTTCTTAGTATTATACTTCTACATTCGTACCTAAAGGTTCCTACTTAGTATATATAGTCTTCCAGATGTACTAAGTAGTCTTCAGTATTCATATCAACTTTATACACTTCTTCCTACACTTAAGTTCTGAAACCCACTCTGGGTTTTCCTTTGGGTTTCTCTCCCACTGCCTAGTGTAGCAGTGAAGCCTCCTCTCATACTCTGGAACATTTTCCTTTGTCATATATTGTCTTCCATGAAATACAAACCATTCCCTGGGGATATCCAGGTGGCACAGCACATACACTGAAGCCACAGTTCTTTCCTGCACTCCTGCTCTATGTTCCACACCTACACTCACTTTGGGTTCTTGTTATACTGTATTAATCAAATCAATTCATCACCCCTCTGAGTGCATGACATGCTGAACCATCAAATCAGTTTGTCACTTTTGTAGATCTTGTGTGATGCACCAAAATTTTTTGTCACTTTCACTACTTGAACTAGCAAAAGAAAATTTTATAGGTCAATTTAAGCCCAAATAGCAAGTTTGACCACTGCAAAAAAAAAATTTGAACCTGCAACTTTGCATGACCATTTGAAACCTTCGTCATTTTTGAACGTGACACGTGACAAGCACCGAATTTCATCTCATCAAAAGGGTGTGTGACATGTGACAGACAAATTGATTTGATTGTTACAGTAGTTCTCCTGTGCCTTCCAGTTACTGTAGACTTTCGACCAACTGTTCAGTCACGCATCACACAACACTTTGAACTTGAACAGATGTCTCATTAATCATGCATCACAGAGCAATTTGAACAGTGGTATATCCGGTTTGAATAGAGGTTAGGGTCTATTTTTCGGCAGCTCGCTTCACTCACAAAAATTCTCACAAACAGATATTCCATTCGTCACGGATCACAGTGATCCTTGAACAGAGGGTCCAGCTGTTCATCGTCATCACAGTGTAATTTGATGATCAGTTGGTCGAAAGGGTGCAGTATCTTCACATATGATCCACTTCTCAGTAGGAAGAGAATCAGTACGTAACAGTTTCCTCTGTTCCACTCAATTGGACTTGATTAAATCAAGCCAGGGCTCACATTTGTAAATTTGGTCAGCACTGAGTACTGAGTGCTTGGTCAATTCGGCTCGATTCCAAGTCAATCCACCTTGATCCGCCTCAACCGATTTTTCACTGGGCCTCAAAGGCCTCAACACTCACCGTCGTCTCGCTTGCTCTGGGTCTGGCTGGGGTTAATTATAACGGTACGTTGTACATTCATTATTTTATCGTGTCCCCTGCCTCTTTCTCCCCACCGCGTGCGCCAATTGTACGCCAACACGTACCACGGCACAACGCCGCCTCCGCCAACGTCCTCTCCCACGTGCCGACAACAACGTACGTCAAAGCGTACTTTTCTCTCACCCCCGCCTCCTCCTCCCCGTCGCGTGCACTAGTTGTATGCCAACGCATACCACGCACAACGCCGCTCCGCCAACGTCTTCTCCCACGTGCCGTCCCCGCTCCTCCCCCTCTGCGCCTCGTCTCGCAAATGACGAGGTGTCATTCCTCTCCTCCCCCACACCTCGTCTGGCGAGTGACGAGGTGCCGTTCCTTCCCTCCCCCCCGCACCTCGTCTGGCAAATGACGAGGTGCCGTTTCTCCCCACCCCCGCAGACTCCACGTTGCCCGGCCCAGCCCCTCCTTGCTTTGTGAAGACGCATGAAGAAGGCAATGACGCCACGTCGCCCAGCCCGGCCCCTCCTCCTTGCTTTGTGGAGACGACAGATGACGGTGCTAAGTCGCCTACCCCCTCCCGCTCCTCTTTGCTTCATGGAGGTGACGACGCCGCTGGCAAGAACCGCGTCGACGCTACGTAACCCACCCTCCCCCTCCTCCCTACTGCGTCGCGACAACGACAACAACGCCGCGTCACCCAGCGCCCCCCTCCTCCCCCTCTGTATCGCAACGACGCCACGTCACCCCTTCCCTCCTCCCCCTTCATCACGTCGGCGATGGTGCCACGTCATCTAGCCTCCCCTCCTCCCCTCCTTCGTGAAGACGGCGGCGCTAGGTCACCTGTCCCCCCTCTCTTCCCTCCTCCCCCCTGCGTCACGTCTACAACAGCGCCACGTCGTCCAGGCCCTTCCAGCCCCGTTCTCTCTGCATCGGCGGTCCCACCCTGCATACACGCATCGTCACCCCATTCAACGCCGTCCCCCATCGCCACCCCCTTCAACAGCAACCCTCGACGTGGCTGCCACCCGGCGTACTCCATCGCCACCCTCCTTCAACGCCCCCCACTCGATGTGCGCTGCTACGCGTATCCCCTTCAATGCCCTCCCCCATCACCACCCCCCTTCACCCGCCCTCGATATGCGCCTGCCCCCCTGTACCTTCATCATCACCCCTCAACGCACGCTTCCACCCGCGTACACGCATCGTCACCCCCTCAACGTGTCGTCGCCCGAGGCGCTGTGCGAGGGAGCGCGCCGGGTAAGGAGAAGAGAGCCAGAGAGCGCGATGAGGACTCAGATGGAGACGAAGGAGGCGAGGAGATAGGGCGGATAAAGAATGAGGGAGGCGTGGACGAGAATGGGGAGCGGGATTGGGGGGGAGCTGAGGGCGGGATGGGAATGGGGTGCGGAAGGACAGGGGATGACGAGGGTGGCGACAGCGGGCGCATAGCGAGGAGAGCCAGGAGGTCAGAGCCCGCATAGGTCGGCGCCAGACAGCCACAACAAGGAGGAGGATGGGAAGGACGTGGAGGGTGGTGCGTGGCAGGAGGGCAGCGGCGGCGGGCGCATAGCGCCTAACATCACCATGCACCCACCTTCCGCAACGGCCTTAGCCCCCAGCCCCTCCTCCCCACTCCAGCCCTTGCTCGTCGCCATCGCTATGTCTCCAACAGCCCCAGCCTCTCCTACCACTACCCCTCCCATCCACAACGACAACGACCCCCCTCCATCCCCCTCCTTCCTTTCTTCACGACGGCGACGACGCTGGCAAGAGCGGCATCCACAGTATGACATCCAGCCCCCTCACTGTGTTAAGAAGACGACGTATATTAGTATAAGTAGTTGTTATATTAGCATAAGTAATTATTATATTAGTATAGTTAAACTGTATGTTAGTAGTGGTAGTGTAGTAATATATATTTTTATTAAAAGCCTAATTTGTGAAATTATGAGTGAGCGTTGCTGGTATCAGAAGAGGCATTGGAAGGCGCGGTAGGGAGGTATTCTGCACTACTCAGAATTGCCTAAATTCTGTGCGGATCCGCACGGATCCGTGCGGACCTCTTGGGGGAGCGTAAATTACTGCTAATGTTGAATAAGTCATATCAGCTTTATTTACTACATGACTTTTGATAGTTATAGTAAATATTTTAACTATCTCCTTCATAATTTTAAAGCAAGCACTGTCTGTGCCTCTTGATATGTTAATTTCCAAATAATTCCAGAACTATTATAAAAATCATTAACATTTTCTTCCTGCAATTAAAAATCAATGGAATGTACAAATAAAATAAAATAAAAAAGCTTACACTGTCCAAATTTAACAAAGTAGAAATTTGCTGTAATTTGACATATCTTTCTCGTACATCACCCAGAATAGTTTGAGATGATAGAAAGGTTATAATTGAACGCAGATCATGATCAAACCGAATTGCTCCAAGCTATATATAAAATGTTAAACAATAAAATCAACAGCCATATAAGGAAAATCTTACTTCCGTAAATCTGAGGCTCAACACAAATTTCTCCCAAGGTCTAAGCATAGCGTCCAGTACTAGAGTAAGAAGAAGGTGATAGTTTCCTTCAGAAAACATCTCCTGTGCACAGTTCAGCAATATACACATGCACTGAGGAATATTCAAACCTTGTATCCATTCATAAGCTGATCCCAAGTCTTCACAAATCGTCTACGCACCAAATCCTGATGATCTGATGTAATATAGCCATCATCATCAAGCACATATGTTACATCTTTATAAAGCTCAGGAATTAAATTCCTTAGTTTTGGCCTTATTAGTTGATTAAATAACTGTTCGATGCCAGCCTATGACCTATCAAGTAGTCATTTGCAACAACAAGACCGAAAAGCTCACTCTAAGAACTGACTGGATTCGATTTCCTAATATTCCAACGGACAAAATATATTCCATTATTCGAGCTTGGTCTGAATCAAGGAAATAATGGCTTATAATAGAGCTTTCAGTCAGGTTTTTTACGAGCCTTTCAAGATGTGAAGAGGATATGTCGAAGTCATTCAAGAGGGTCTGGCATATTCATAGGTAAAATATGCTAAATGGTAATGGTTGATCACTTACGACAAACACGATCTTGTTCTCTTTTTCTGCTTTATCACTCCGTGTAGCTGTCCCGCCGGAAGACACATTTCTGTACACCTCATCCATCTTCTTTTTCAGAGTGCCGATGTAATCATTTTCTAGTAAGGTTCGAAGCTGATCGACAGTATATTTCACGGTAAACTCTGAGCCCGTGCTAAGAATGCGAGAAAACACAGATTTCAAGATGTAAAACACATCGTCAGGAGCAGTGTTAACGATGGGCGTCTGAGTTAAATCGGGACTTGATAAACGATGTGCCTGCGCGTCATCAGCTGTCGTACATTAATTGGAATACAGATTTTACCTTATTTACGACACTTTTAACGTACCAGAGTTCAAACGGGGTATAGTAAGTAGTCAACAATGTTTCAAACATTTTCCCTGAGGCTGAAGAGTCCAAAGATGCACGAGGGTCTACGACCGATGGGCAATCCTCAAGGCCCTTGCCGCCCTCAACCCGCGTCGGTTCTCCGTCCTGAAGTGCACGCTATTAGGTGAACCACAGTCAAATACGAATCGTTGATGCATGCCTTGGATAAATCTGAAAGGAATTTTCTAAACAAATTCCATCTTCCAGCCATACTAGCCAATTCTGACACTACTTTGTCAATATCCCTGGGATCAATAACCTCTTCTTCGTCTGTGGGCCCTGCCCCTGCTCTGCGCACGTTAGAACCATATAATGGGGTTGATAAGCTTTCCTTAATATCTGCCAGCTACCTCTACGTTTGAAACTGTATACAGCATTCCAGGAGAGGACGAATCACCTTGCGCTTCATAAACCGGTCGGCTTCCCAACTTTCTAGCGAAGCTTTAATCACGTTGTCACACTCCGCTAGTAGACGTTGTATCACTCTATTCATTTTTCCGGGACCATAGTACTTCTCTACAATGGGCTGATGCTGGTCCACTATCTTCGCTATACTCTCAAATAGTGATACGAGCGTATTGATGTAATAAAAGGGAGAAGCTGGGATCAAGAGTCAGATATGCCGACAAACGAGGAGATAACTAACTTTTTGCAGAGGTAGGAAGTTGGAGTAGAACAAGTTCGGTAACAAAAGTTGAATACGCTTGTAGTCCTTCTTCTTCAAAACCAATCGAGGGGAATAACTTGAAGAATCGACTCGTAGCGGTGGAGTCTCTCAACTTTGTTGCTTCTTCGAAGTTTTCTCGAAAAATGTATAGTAGTTTCTCCCTCAAGTGCCGCAATACTTGATGGGGTGGTGAAGGGTTATCACCTGTTGGCTAAGGACCCATGCATCAGTAAAAGAAATGTCGATATATAAGCTGTATCGTACGACCGCAATTTCAGCAAATGCACCCGATATAACTTCGTCCGGTAGAGACATTATTCTAGAGCAATGCCTTGCAGCGGTTTCCCAGTCCTGAGAGTTTATAGCCACCTGCAACTCTGCTAGTGAGGCCTAGGCTTATGTTAATTCTCATTCCGGCCGTAAAATTGTTTTTAACATACTTTAAGCTCTATTACTTGTCCAACTCGATCCATGGCCTCCTTTACGCGTCCCATTTCTTGGTCTAGGAGCCGAACGCGACCCCCAACCCGTTCAGCGATGGCGGCTGTGCTCCTTACACTTCTTGATAAAATGTGGGACTCATCTTGTAGCTCCTTAAGCGTTGGGGACAGTGACTGTAGACGTGTTAGCGACATGAATACGACTACTTGCAGAGTGGGATACCACTGGTTATCGTTTGGGCCGGTTTAATAAGTCACGTGGTGTGACATAGCGGGGGAGAGCAAGGAGCGTTAGGGGGAGCAAGCTCCCCCAATAAACGAATGTAAGTAATAGACAGGGGAAATATACAAGGTATTCTACAAGCCGCTCCACGTGAAGGAATGCTCTAGTCTAAAACCATCTTGTAAAATGAGTTTATTGCTGCTCGGCCCTATTGCTATCCCATACACTCCTTCAGTTGCCACCCAACACCCATTCCTTTCGTCCCAATAGGAAAAGGCATATTTGTCCAGTACGATCGACGCTGTTACCGTATATCCTTCTTCGATGTCATGCACCTTCGCGAAACCCTTGAGTTGATAGGTCGGGGTTGTAAGTCCAATTTCTGGATATCGAATGTACAATTGAACAACTTCTGATCCTGTTTGCTTGCCCGTATTTTTCACTGATACGGATATACTAACTTGTATCGATTCGTTGTGTAACGAAATACAACTTATCGTCAAATCCGAAAATTCAAACGTTGTATAAGATAAACCATGACTAGAAAGAATTTCAGTAAGTAGGTTCGGTTCTGAAATTAAAACTGACCCAAATGGAAACAGCGGTTTGATACTTCGCGCTTGATAGTGTTTATAGCCCACGAATAGGTCTTCCCGATAGCTTCCAGCCGTACTAATGTTAAAATAAATTCGATGAAACAAGGTGACTGACATACTGAATTTTTCCATTTTCGCATGTTTGATTTAAATGTGCAGGAATATCCTCCACACGTACTGGAAAAGTTATAGGAAGACGTCCACTGGGGTTGGTCCTGCCAAAAATAACATCGCTGATAGCGCTACCTGTTTCATTGCCCAAATACCACGTTTGAAGTATTGCAGCGGCCTCATCAACCCATGGCATCGAAACTGCAGAGCCCTAACGTACTGTCAGAAATGTTAAAATATACACCATGAATGCTTACAGCCTGTATACAGATAATAGTATTGGCATTTGCGCTACAGACTCGCTCTATTAACTCGTTCTGGAGCCCAGGAAGCTGAAGGTTAGGCCTATCAAAGCCTTCGCTTTCCCACTCTGGAGAAAGCCCAGCAATGATTATAACAGAATCAACCTGCGTTGCTAAGACTGTCGCTTCTTCTAGAGCTTGACCTGCGTCAATCTTTTCACAGCCTCCGAAACGCTAAGGCCCTTTCAGCTACAGTGAATAACGTTCATACAACTAAAACTTCTTACCACCCCACGCATCAAAGCCGGCTGAGATAGCTTTCCTTCTCCATGCTCGTCGTCCCCGTCAGGAGGTGTATTTGTATACTCCACCATGACATCCACCGGGATGCCTGCTCTGAAATAAATTGCTGCCTTCTCTTCAATGGTACCTTGTCTAAATACCAGATTAGTAAAACTCAACTACAGAACAAGACGCTTACCCATAAAAAAAATCACCCGGCGTTTGTTTCGTCCAATTATCTATGGTCAGTTCATCATTTATCCAGAGTTTAGCACGGCCTTTTCAGAATAAGCAACCGAAGTTACACAGAGATTAAGTTGGAATACCAGCAACAGTCAGCCCAAGTTCAAATGTACCGTCGGTTTCAAAAGTTAACTTTCCCGTCAGCTTAATGGACCACGTCGTTGTTAAGCCATCAGGCAAAAAGTCATTCAGCTTCACCCTGGTGTCTTGAAGGTGGAATGTTGCAATTGGCTGATCTGGCTGCCCTTCTGCATTATGAGTATAGAATGTACAAAGCCAGCCGCGAGCGCCGGTCGGTGTCGAGAGGTAATTCTCGAGCGTTGGAAGATATTTATGGGCTAAACATGCTGTCAGCAGTTTTTCGCAGTTTTGACCGAAAAATAAATAAATAACCGTAGCAGCCAACATGATAGGAGAGTTCGCATTCTTCTGATAAACCACTTTTAATCCCATCCCAAGGGGTAATTACGTATGTGGGTTTCAGAGCTGCAGACCCGCCTCCAGATATGATAAGGCTTTTAGCGTTAGGTCCTATTACAGCAACTCGCTTTTTTCGTAGCGGCAACGTGCCATTCTCGTTTTTTAATAGGACGATGCTTTGGCTTGCTAAATTTCTGCAGAATGCTCGTGTTTCTGGGAGATCTCTTGAACGCTCAACTCCATCTCCATATACAATTTCTGGGTTTTTTCTGGATTGTTTTTGCACAAATGCAAGCAGATTTGCTACTCGCTGATCGATAGTATCTGTGTGTATTTTCTGACACGAAAGCATGTGTAGAGCAAGAAGTGGAGTGCGCCAGCGAGGTGGGCCAGGCATTTCAAGATCTAAGCCAGCATTTATAGCCAAATCGACACTATATGTACCGAACCTAATTTATTGGCCAAAGGTTATCAGCATTAAATATAGGCAGTATTATTGCTAGGTTATTACCAGTCGCTTATGACAATGCCCTTGAACTTCCATTCGTCGCGAAGAATGCCTTGTAATAGCCCTCGATTTTCGGAGCAATGCACGCCTTTTATACGACCATAGCTATGGATCATGAAGATGCTGCTTATCAGAATTATAAAGGAAACAACATACGAAGTCATATATACCATCGGACGTGCCAGTCGTTCAGCCAACATGAATCTGCCATCAATTGTTATAGCCATGGGAGTTAAGTTAACTTGCGTAGAATATGACGTACGGATACAAATATATTTCTCGTAAAGCTCTATCGGACATGACGGAATCAGCTGCCGTACGCTCATGTTCCTGATCATTCCCGACAAAGTGTTTGATTGCTGATGAATACTTATGAGTTCATGTAATGTACGACTAGTAGAAACGTACTAGCAGCTACACCCTGCGACTGGAGACCATTGACGAACGCAGCCGCCATGATACCTGACACGTATTGAATGTGAAATGCGAGCTAAGTACTTATGTATAAAGACTACCTGAATGGTGGGGGTCTTCAGAAAATGATTCGAAAGATCGCCCGCCCAATGGAGTGCGCTGTATATTACATGTGGGAGCCAAAAGGACGACAGATGACTTCAGCTTCGCTTCCTCAGCCAGAAGCATGCCGACTTGATGGACTAAAGATGGATCAAACGTTGCTGCAAGCGCTGTTGCACACTGGGGAAGATTATGAGCATCAATGCACAAGAAAACTATAAACGGACCGGAATGCATTGGGCAGGCGTTGAAACGAAATGCGAGGATCCACGGACTCCCTAATTTTGTGTTAGGAAGGTACATACAGAAGATACGACGATGCGGATAGTACATTGGGACCGTCGCTCATTCGGATGGAAGGTATAGAAAGACGATCAATGGAAGTGGTATTCCACCAGTTTGGAGCTCCCAGAAGAGCGAGCTTTTCATCCACCTTTAACTTATTCACAAGTTCTGGAATAGAAGCGTCAAGAAATGAGCGAGACATGTCGAGGAGAGGCTGTAATGGAGATGGATATCAAGGGGAGCATGACTTCGTTGATCTGGTTATAAGATGATTTTGCGCGGGAATTCCTCGGACGAGACTAAGCTCGGATAACAGTAGCAATACGAGGGATGGTCGAGGAATGGTCAGGTGATGGAAGAGAGCGAGGGAAGGCGAGCGATTTATGTTACTATCATTTGATGGGTATTGCAAATATTTTAAGATGCGACACCATCTCCACATCGAGAGATCGCATACACACCATGCATATACCGTTCGAAAGGTATGCTTCTCAGCTTTCAGAATATCTAATTTTTTTTATGGAAATGCGATGTCTTTGAAGTGTAAACCACCCTCTGCTGAAGGGTCCTAACTCATGGGGTTCTGCCAATTTCGTCACGCTTGGTCACACTTAACCTTGTTCATTTGCGAAGTGGTTTTGCACTTCGCTTACACTTTGCAAAGTGATTGACAACATCGTGACAGCCTACATCTGTTCACTTTGTCACGCTTGCACATATTTCTTACTTATATACTGTAATTCCACAGACACAGTCAAAATTCGTGCGCAGAATAGTTTGTATGTGTATGTTAATTGTTTGTCTAAGATATGAGGATGTATGTGTGATTTATCGCTGCGTTATTAGCTGTAAAGTATGAATAATCAACAATTTTTGGTGTAATTGGTACATATCAGTTGCCTAAGCTCAGAATTGTATAAAATAAAACATAGAATATTAAATTTCAAATGTAAATACATCTATATGCCAATTTTTAATGTTATCGGACCAGCCGATGTGTTAAAAAGTTGCATTTTGCAACACCCCATGACTTTGCATCACTCATCAAATGATAGTAATTTAGGATTTCTGAGTCCTGACAAGCGACTTGACATCCCGACATTGACCCGATACCCGGCACGGTATGCTAGCAGAACCATTAATAATATTACAGAGTACTTACTGCTGCCTTGAAGCTACAGCTTTCGTGCGGACTTGCTACAATATTAAGACATAGATACATCCTATTTAAGTTGAATTATTGGCTTCATTTAGTCTGTAACTTAAAATTCTCCTCAAATAGACCATAAAAAATGACATAAGCCATGCATATCGTATCTATGCATACTACTGCAAATAAAATCGCAAAAAATCTGATCTATGATGTTCTGTGATGGCTCATGCATATATATCTACTTCCAGAAGTCTAAGTCTCTTCAGACGCGCTGTTCAAGTGGAGTATTGACTTTCATATATATGCTCTAAATTGTTATTCTGCTACTACTATACTAAAAACTAGCATTATAAGCTAAGATATATGGCAATTATTACATTAGATGATGCTCCATTGAATAAAGGGTGCTCGAAAATAGCTACACAACATTATGTTGTACAAGGATGGGGATGGAAAATGCAGAGAAATTGTCTTCGAGAAAGCGTGTGAGAATCTCCATGCTAAATTTAGCTAACTTTGATCGGAATCACATACTCATTGCAACATTTCTCAGTAACCAGACATGCTCTCACCACAAAAATTGAGTATTATGTTACTATAATAGCTAACTACAAATATGTGCAAAAAAACTGGGCAGAAAGCGATTGTGAAAGCGACAAGATGAAGATTGACCAGGTTCTGGGTATGACCAGGTTCCGGGTAGCCGACAGTATGTTATATGTTAATAAAGTACTGTAACTAAGTAACTTTATAAATAATTACTTCATTAACAGCTTGCCATAACTTACCACATTTCATATTTCTTACATCTCTAGTTTTCACTGCTTTTATATCCCTATTATGTCGACAGATCCCTCTGAAGTTCTTACTAACATTTCCCGCCCCAAGTCCTCCGCAACTCTCACTGTCCGCATTATCAAATCTTTCGAATTCCGTACAGAACGTAGCTTGGTGCTGCATGACATAAATCTGGAGACAACCACTGTAAAGCAGCTTAAGGACATTGCTCGTCAAGGTGGTTCCGCGCGTGGCTTCCGAGACTAACGCGCTGATCTGTCCCGTAGCTATTCTCACACAACCCGGATGGAAGCCTTATCACAACGTTGGTTTGGGTAAGACAACAATATATAAATTCCATGACTGTTCATTATTTTTTATCAACACAGATACGTTGAAACTGTATACAAAAGCCCATGGTTCCAAAGTGCTCATCTTTCCCCTTTCTTCTATTCTTGATTAATGTCGACTTTTGAGACTTCAAACTTGATTATCAATCTTGACCACGATGACTGGATATTGGATGGCGAAGATAGCTTGTTAATGGACTGGGGTTTCGGTAAGATCGAACTTCTGATTTCAACGTATAACCTCTGACTTGGTGGTGGCAGAAAATGAAACGGAAGTCAGTTTCTTCCATCGTGAAGATTATGAGAAGTTCAAGCTCAATCCACAAGTAGAGCACCAGCTACTACCAGTTCCAAAGTAATTGACTAACCTCGTTTTACTTAGACTAGCTGGGAAAATTAAAGCGATTGCAGTAGATACTAGTATCATGTTTTATGTCATGGAACAATTGCATCGCGAAATATTCTAATGCACAACTAATTGTAAATGTAATCCGAATAAGATGAAAAAGTATACACCGCTCTACTCATCATTGATTAGCGCATTGTACACGGGGCTCGTCATGATCCTCATCCATTGGCTCATCATGAATTCCTCCTCGCGTTCGTGTATCAGCGTCATCCATTGTAACCTCCTCCAACAATGTGCTCTTGTCAAATTTAGGAAGAGGGTTGCGAGGCGGTAATGCGCGTTCAAGCAATGGGATGGCCTCTAAGTCTATGGCATCCGGGAACTTCACATTAAGTTTGACATACATGTCGCCAGGTTCATGATGACGCTGAGAGGGCATTCCTTGTCCATGTATGACCTTCAGCTCGCCTACGGAATTGGTTCAGGTCGGAGAAGATATAAATGTACAGTGTACACACCGTGTTTTACCACTTCGCCAGGTTCCAACTTCACGATTAGTGCCCGTTCATCAAGATGGCGGATTGCAATTTGCCCGCCAGCCAAAGCGGTTAATAGGTCGATTTCGATTTCAATAATTAAGTCGTTATCCTGTCGGCGGAAACGTTCATGAGGTTTTTCTTCGATAACAATGACAACATCGCCCGGTTCCGCATTTGGTGACTGGTCACTCTCCCCTCGGAAATTGATTGTTTGTCCTCCTTTCATACCCTTGTCGATATGAACCTCTAGGAACTTCTTTTCCGGCAGCACCTTCTTTCCTTTGCAATTCGTACACCTATCCTTAGCATTGATGATCTCCCCGGTCCCCGAGCACTCATCGCATGGTGATTGTATTTGTTGGATCATCGGGCCCATCTGGCGCAAAGTTACCTTGATGCCACGTCCACTGCAAGAACCGCACGACCTAACAGCCCCGTCCTTGCCTCCTTTCCCTTTGCATTTTGAACATATAACGTTGCGTGTAAGGGCCAATTTCGTCGTCTTTCCTCTGTATAAGTCTTCAAGTGTCACATGGACACGGTGAACAAGATCCTTTGTTTTCCTAGGTCCTTGGGATCTTCCCCCTCCCCCTCCAAAGAACCCTCCGCCACCACCAAACAACTGACTGAAAAGATCCTATACGAACAGATATTATGGCTGATGACAAAGAAAATACATAGGGCACGGCGTACCTGAGGATCCATGCCACCCATCCCCCCTTGTTCAGATAGTCCTGCTTCACCCCGCGCATCATAAACACTTCTTTTATCGGGATCAGACAGAACTTCATAGCTAGTTCCGAACATGTTACTATAATGTAGTCGAAGCAGAACGTTCAGACATACGCATGAGTAACTTCCTTAAAGAGCTCCGGATCGCCGCCTTTATCAGGATGCAGCCTCAACGCTCTGCGAGATGCAAAATAGATGGTGAGCAGTAAATCCCAGGTGTGTTGAGATGGCGTACTTTTTGCGATAGGCTTTTTTCAGCTCTGACTCAGATGCTGTTGGAGATACCTCGAGGAGATCATAGAATTTTCTGAAATAAATCAGCAATGTACGATGTAAGGAGAAGAAAAGTACATACGTTTCTCTAACCATGATAGCGAATGAGAAGGACAAAGGAAGGGAGGAAGGAAGAAGAATTGAGAATTGAAGCTGTGCAAGTTGCAAAGGCTGTTTTAGAGGCCTGCAGACAACCGCCTTGGATTATTCTACAACCATCTACAGGGTTCTACAGCATTGACTAATCCGGAAATCGCCATCATGTCTGCTGTTATTTTATTCCGTTTTCTATTCAACAACCATTATTGAATGTACACTGCTGTACAGTAGCTGTGAATCATAGCCATAGAGTATCCGTACTGTATCTTATACTAATCTTACACCTTCGCTATGTCTGGATACACATCGAACCGTCGCTGCGTCGTGACTGGTATTCCGGCCCGTGCGTCTTGTAGCACCTGCGGATCTAGCAAAAACGTCATTAATAGCTGAAGATGACAAAACGATACCATACCTATGTCAGCATAGATTATTTCTTCTGCGTCGCCTGCCTCTGCCAGAATCCCCCCCCTAAAAGACAATAATTGGCTACAAGCGGAGGGCAGTACATACTTTAACAACAACTTACATAGGATCGACGGCCATGGAGTGGCCCCACTAGTTCACACTCATCGTCAGTGTCATTAAGAAAACAATTTTGGTAGCATACTGCGTGGTATCCTGCAGTCAGGTCACGAGCAGGACTGCACATGGACATGAATACTTGATTATCCACCGCCCTGTGTTGGCATGTATCATCAACGATCCAAGAACGACAAAGGAGGCGCCAACTTACCTCGCTCTCTGCAAAAGTTCCCAGTGTAGAGGACCTGTCGTCATATTGAAAGCCCCAGGATAAACCAAAACATGGCATCCTGCGGAGAAAAATAAAAGTGGCTTTAACATGTACCTTTAGCTTTACTAACCTTGGCGGGCGGATATCATCGCCAACTCGGGAAAACGGATATCATAGCAAATTCCAAGACCAATACGTGCAAATTCTACGTGACCAGGGATATGCTGTGGGGAGATACAGTAGAAAATAAATGAGACATACCAGTATCAAATGAAGTTAATTTCCCTCC
Source organism: Cyathus striatus (assembly GCA_025738555.1). Classification (NCBI taxonomy): domain Eukaryota; kingdom Fungi; phylum Basidiomycota; class Agaricomycetes; order Agaricales; family Nidulariaceae; genus Cyathus; species Cyathus striatus. The sequence goes on along the minus strand of JAOVFP010000005.1, from coordinate 5,008,274 downwards.
TGCGGTCAACGTTTCACTCTCCTACGAGAAAATAATCATACATATTTTATCCTGGGGAAGAAATATTTGCTACCTTGAATTTTATTTTATTCGGGATGTCAATATCGAAAAGATGAACTTTACGATGTATAGCAACGAGCTCTCCTTGAGCCGAATACGTCATTTCCATTTATTACATACCGATAATCAACACATTGAATTACCTTTCGGATTGTATACTGTGGCCGTATTATAGATATCACCCCCGTCCTCACGTTCCGGTATTGATCCTAAAATTAAAAATGAACGGGTAAAGCACTTGGACAGTATATCCGTTCAAACCTCCGATCAGCCATACCCCACTTTCTTTAGCAGCGGCAGACAACATTTTAACGCTTTCGCTTTCAGAAGCAGCTGTGTCATACGGTTTGCCGTTCAAGTAACCTATCTTTTCTGCATAGACAGGGAAATGGACATGGCCATAAGGAGAATTGAAACATTCCTGTGAGGCCTGGTATCAGTTGTCAAGGAGGCAGAAGAGAAAGATAGACTAACAGGAATGACGACAAGGTCTGGTTTCTTAGTTCTGCCTTCGGCTGCAGCGGCCCTGAGGATGAGTTCTCTTGCATGACGAAGATTATCGGTCTTGTTGGCGCCGATGTGACCCATCTGGATGAGAGCGAGAGTAAATGAGCGGAAAGAGGGAGCACCTGAAGGGGGGGTCATGTTGGCGATAATGATAATGTGATAACGTAGCGCAAGTAGTAAGTAGTAAGTACTAGTTGTCCGAAGCAGTTATTACATAAGTATCGTATCATGAGCCGTTTGACCCATATATGGAAATTCCCAGCGTGTCAGCGCTTCGGCTTCAGCTTCAGCGCTCATTCCATCGTCCATTGCCATCTCATTGCAATTGATTGCAACGACCATTTATTTTCAATTCCAACTCTTTCAATTGTACCACAACTATTTCCCTTTCTTTAGTTTCTGTTCGAGTTTGTGCCCCACACACCACACGTTCTTACCTGTCTTCCTATTAATCCAACCATTTCGCATGGCTCGCGGAAGGCGACAGCCTGCCCATAAGGCAGATGAGCCATCTGCTTCAACATCCTCCAACAGTCCCAGTCCACAGGTGGATCCTATTCACGAAGATCGAGGCACAAACGGCTCGGAGGACGTCTGTCCTTCATGTCCTACACATAGAGAGTCATCTCCTGGTTGTGGAAAGGAAAGCTGGATTCGGTGTGATGCATGTAGAACGTGGTATCATTGGAGGTGCGCAGGTAATGGCGAAGACGTAGAGATGATTGACAAATGGTTCGTCTCGCGCATTGCGTTTGAGTACAACAATTAAAAATACTCCAGGTATTGCCAGCCTTGCATAAATATAAATCCTAGCCGAAAAATTACTGTCCGTGGTCCTGCCCGCAAATCATCCCGTAAACGCACACAACGTGACTATGCTAGTCTGCACAATGGTTTGGGCTCAGACCCAAACCGTTGGTTAAGAATGTTGGAAGGCAAACCAGTACAACCTGATCCATTTAAGAGGATGGATGGGAGTTGCGTAAGGCTGTCGTGGGTAGAAGAAGATGACAGTGCATTGCTAGAACCAATTGTCGTTGAAACCGCCGACGGGCTTGGAATGAAAATGCCCCCAGAGGATTTTACAGTTAACGACGTGACAGAGCTTGTCGGATCCGAAACACCACTAGAAGTTATAGGTGCTATTCGTCGTGCGATGCATATCTAAGTAATATCTCTGATCAAGCTATTTTGTAGATGTGGCTACGCAATCCACTTCCCCCGGCTGGACTCTTGGAAACTGGGCCGAATATTTTTTTTTGGAACCTACCAAGCGCGACAAGATTTTAAATGTGATATCCCTTGAGATTTCAGGTACTAAACTTTCAGCTATTATCAGTCCACCTCGCATCGTAAGGGAGTTGGATTGGGTCGAAAACTATTGGCCAGATGGAAGGAAAGGAAAGGGTCACTCTTATCCCAAAGTTCAGTTGTACTGCCTGATGGGCGTTTCAACAGCTTGGACAGTAAGCTATACTTTCACCATTCACTTATGTATTCTCAGAATGGTCAGGATTGGCACATTGACTTCGCGGGTTCTTCTGTGTATTATCATATTCTTCACGGGTCAAAGGTACGGTAGCTCCGCTTTCGTATTTAAACGTTGCATATTAGTTTAATTCAAGTCGGATTAGGTTTTCTATTTCATCCGACCTACGCCTTCTAATCTTGCTGCGTATGAACGTTGGTCTGGATCAGAACTACAGAACCACACGTGGTTGGGGGACATGGTGGATGAAGTTTACAAAGTAGAGTTAAAACAGGGAAATACGATGATTATTCCCACAGGTTGGATCCATGCCGTGGTACGAACAACTACATTTCCTTATCCTAAACGAATTAAGACAATTATGATGCTAGTATACTCCAGTTGATACGCTGGTGTTTGGCGGCAATTTCTTACATTCCTACAATGTGGCAACTCGTGCGCTCTTAGATTTTCGTCCCCTTTGACCATTACTGATTGCGTCCCAGAATTACGGGTACGAAATATAGAGATTGTCACGCAAGTCCCAAGAAAGTTCCGATTCCCTTATTTTACAAAGTTAGTCTGCCCTTAACGACATGAATGATAAATCATTGATACGCATACCGCAGACTTTGTTGGTATGTTGCAGATCGTTATTTACGCGATTTCAAGTCGCACAGCGCGCGCCGACGAATGCTCGTCTTGTCTCATCAATACTGGCGCTGGCAAATTTTCTGATATCTGAAGTACATACTATTGAGCAAGGAAATGAGCAAACAAGAAAAGAGGCTAAGGATCAGATTCCATCTGATCGCGTCAAAGATGCACCAGCACTTGCCAGAGAGCTGCGATGGCGCGCAAGGCATGCAAACGGCTATGCAAGTGATGACGAAGGGCATCGATTCGGCTACAGTTATATGAAGGATAATTCTGGAGAACATCTAGTTACAAACGGAGTTAAACGGAAACGTATTTCGGAAAGCCCTGCGTTAGAAGATCACGACAGCCGCTTTAAACACTTTAGACCAAAGAAGTGGGACACAATGTCTGAGAAGGAAGATCTCGCAACTCGACAATGCAGAGCTCCCAGACCAGAAGGACAGAAGTCCTGGGGCGATTACTGGCTTACTTATGACGGCGAGATAGATGAAGAAGGGGAAGAGGTGGACGTCAAAGTACGTAAGCAGACCGTAGTCAAGGTTAAACAGACTGTTAGAGGTTTGGAGCGTCATAAGATTGAACGGATTGTTGAAGAATGGCATTGGGAAAACAAGCTGGATGGTTCTTCTACGAGTTCCGACAAGACGTGAGTTGCATAGGTTATTGTTTGTAATTCTGGCATATTGCAATTCGAAGTTGGGAGTATGTATATATGTATATATTTTACTAGTTTTATATATAGGAAGTTGCTTATACTCAGTGTGGGAACACAGCGAGTTCATCAGTGCCGGCCGTCGTGTTCGATCGTTACCTGTGTGTGTGGTATGTTCAGTGCTACTTGACTACTAACCGGCTTGCAACTGTTCACCTTATGCTCAAGGCCGTTCGCTCCTAGAGCTCGTGTCTGTCTTTTCTTGCTTTCAGCTGTTTCCTGCTAGCTACTGGCAAAGAGCTCTTCGCCGGAGAGTAAGTCCATTTTTCGACAGATTTGCATCATATCCTAACCTTCGTTTGCAAAGAATCAGTCTTGTTTATATAGCCAATGTCCAACCTAAATCCCACTGGCCGCGATGTTCGACCATCCTTTTCATCACAAGACGTTCGCCAAGAATCTGCTGCATCTTTGCGGGCCCCCGCTCTAGCACCTATACCAAACGATGAACCATCTCTTCAACCACCTCCTAGCAAGTGTACACTTTCTTTTCCGCGAGTTTCAAAATCTAAACATTCTTCCAGCTCTCATGCAGCATCATAACTATTCGGTTCCATGTTTGCCTTCAGAACGTCCACCGCATTATACGGAATCTTCCAAGATACCATTCGATTCTTCTGCATCTTTGGATCTCTCTTCCCTATATATATCTGATGAGTCTTCACGCAGTGGTAGTATGTTATCATATGCCTCCGACCCTGTCCCAAGAGCTCCGTCTTCCCTATCAACACATTCTTTTCAATCGTCCCACCGACATTTCCAGCCCAGAACAGCTGCAACTTTACCACCAGCTTTTGGCATTCCCCCGGTTCATGAATACCAAAACCATCAGGAACACGGTTTTGGGGTTCCATCCGAATTCGCTGATCGTTTGGCTCATTCAAGGCCTCCTGTACCTGAGCATTCGCAACATGGTTGGCAACAGCCTCAAGCCAGAGGTTTCAATCCACTCTATGCAGCTGCCTCTGACGTGCTAGGCCTAGGGCCTCCAGGTGCGCCTGCAGCTACAAGTACTTATAGTGCTGAGAGCCATATTCCCAGCACGAATTTGCCTGTGGCTAGTCCCCCACCGTTTAACAGGAATGTGGGGTACGGGTCTGTTAATATGGCTCCAGACGTCCAGCAACCAAGCAATTTGCAAACTTTGGAAACGGATGAGATAGAGGTTAGACCTCCACTAAACCGCAATGGAACTTCAGCTTCAGTGAATCTCTCTACCAATAAATCAAAAGCTATCGATCTGAGTGCACCACCTTATACCAAGGAGTACATTGATCAGTATCGCCAGCGGATTAAGAATGATCCAGACCCAGAAGCTCATTTCTTATATGCCAAGTATCTCATCGACGCTGCGAAATATATACGGACGTCTTCAAAGGATCAACGGGCTGCGAAAAAGTACAGCGAAATACTTATTGGCGAGTCACTGAAAGTTATGCGTCGTCTCGCCACTCAAGGCGAAGCTTATGGAGAAGCTCAATTTTTCCTGGCAAATTGTTATGGGACTGGGGCGCTGGGATTGCAGGTTGATCACGAGCGAGCATATCATCTATACCTTCAAGCTGCTAAACAAGGACATGCTGCTGCATGTTATCGTGTCGCTGTGTGCAATGAAATAGGTGCTGGCACGCGCCGTGAACTGCCTCGTGCCGCTGCATTTTACCGGAAAGCGGCATCATTGGGCGATACAGCAGCCATGTACAAACTTGGTACAATTCTCCTTCATGGCTCCCTCGGGGAACAAAAAAATACTCGTGAGGCGGTGAGTTGGTTAAAGCGAGCAGCGGAACAAGCTGACGAAGACAACCCGCATGCTTTGCATGAACTGGGTCTTCTGTATGAACAACCAAATTCGACGTTGGTCCTTTATAACCCAGTTTACGCTAAAAACCTTTTCACTCAAGCAGCTCAACTTGGATATACCCAATCTCAGTATAAGCTTGGACAATGTTATGAATACGGCTCTTTAACATGTCCAGTAGATCCGCGACGATCAATCGCATGGTATACAAAAGCGGCAGAGAAGGGTGACGCTGAAGCAGAGTTAGCTTTGAGCGGCTGGTATTTGACGGGTAGCGAAGGTGTTTTAAAACAAAGTGATTCCGAGGCATATTTATGGGCACGGCGCGCAGCGAACAAAGGTCTCAGCAAAGCCGAATATGCTGTGGGATATTACGCTGAGGTGGGGATTGGGGTCAAGCAAGATATTGAATTTGCAAAGCGATGGTACATGAGGGCTGCAGGTACGAATAGTAATTACTAAGGATCTTTCTTCTCTAATACATTCTAGCCCAAGGGAATAAGCGTGCAATGAATAGGTTGACAGAAATGAAGCGTATGGGTGCTAAGCGAGCTAACATTGTTCGACCAACACGGCAACAAGCCAAGGATGAGTGTGTCATCTGCTAATTTTCGCAATAATATGACTCGTTTGTATACTCTACAAAATATAACTACAAAGATAAGTATCAGAACAATATTTATTATTCTTACTTTAGATCAGAGATTGGCCGCCCGAGGCCCTGAACCTCCGAAATCTGTCATGTCAAGTCTACATACCTCTGTTCCCAATGTTTCTTCGTTTTAACAGAATGATGGGCAGTGGGACATTTAGACATGGGTACTGGTAAGAAGAGAAAAGACCGCCAACTGAAAGATTAGGGTTAGGTGTTGGCTGGGGTATCAGTTAGCTGAAGTGCCACTTGAGTGGTACACACACTTGTTACACACCTCTTTCTGCATACTATTCTCTAGCTCCTTTCCATCGTATCTCAACTTTTAAGGATAACTAGCCACGTTGAGCGCTGAGCTGCAACTGTAGAGTATCCGTTACGTAACCCTACTAATAATTAAACGAGTTTGTCATCGGCGTTTGATACAAATATGTATGCATCTTTGTTAAATAACACGGCCAGCATCGGACGGCATCATTTAATTAAACTAACCAATTTTCGCAACTTATCTCTCATTCCGTCTCTGATATTTCCCTGTTACATACTGTAACACTCATTTACCTTCATTCAACTTCAAGAATACCCTTTAGGCAATTGATGGAGCTTTCACAAATTGGAACACATTGCTTCCATTCAGCCTGCAAGGAATTAGATTTCCTGCCTATTCAATGCGATGGATGTCTTCATCATTTTTGCAGACATCATATCATGCCTGATACACACCAATGCGAAGAAAACGTCTCCAATGTAAAATCACGGGGACTTGTCGAAACCCATGGATTAGTGAAAATTAAACGATGTATAATGGTGGATTGCAGAAATCCGAGCTTAGACGCTTATGATTCATCTGAATTTTCAATCATTTGCCAAGGATGTAGAGGATCCTATTGCGCCTAGTAAGCTATGTGTATGGCTATTAGCCGCATAGCGGCGGTGCTGTAGCGGACTCACTTTATATATATATAGTCACCGATATCCAGAAACGCATGGCTGTAACGGACAGCAAGATAATATAGGTACGCAATCAACGTCTAAAACTCAAGCAGCGAGGGCTTTGTTGCAACGAAACTTTCCCTCCTCAAAGACTACTCGACCTGTCTCATCTACCCGTATGCGACAAGGCGGCAAACCTCCGTCCGATCCAACGAGGCTGAGACAATACCAGAAGGCCGAAGCCATTAAGATGCGACATCGAGCCTTTCCAGGTGATCCTAAAGACCAAGCTGGGTCTGTTTCCCTACAGGAACGAATACATATCAAGGTATCCGTAGGTGAAAATGAGAAGGTATTCTGGTTTCGCAAGGTAGATGTTGTTTATTGGTAAATCGAAGTCGTGCTTAAACGTTCAGACACTTATCGCCGGTCGAGTGCTTGACCTACTCGCATCGCTTCTCAATCTTCCATCTGTAGGTTGCGCACTATCTTCGTAAGATATTTTATTTATATCATCATAAAATTTTTTAAGGCTACGCAGCTTGTCTATTTGAAGGAGAACGAGCACATCTTCATTCGTAATGATTGTCTACTGGCAGATCAGGTGGAAGACGGATGTATATTGATGTTGGATCCCTGAGGAACGTGTTACATACATATCAAACAAAAACGTTAATGCAATTAACATTCTTAAATATAACGTTGCGAGTAAGGTTGTATTCCGAAAACGAAAACGGGTAGGGTAGAGTACGAGACTAAAATTAATGAATCTTAACAAAGAAACTGAAACCCCAATCATGAAACGAGAGCTGCTAGGCGTCGTAAATGCGAAACATTCAGATACGCAGGAACGTATGTTTCTAAGCCAGACACTTCTCGGGGAAGAGGAAGTTCATACGGCCCGACCTCTTCTGTTTCTGGTGACAGAAGGAGATGGTCATTTCGATCATTTGCTTGGACCCGGGAAGCAACAACCCGAAGAATTTCTGGGGAAATTGGGTTCTGCAGTCCTTAAGTAATAATCTCGTTAAAAAATATAAAATCACAAGTACCTCATAATCGGCAACGTAGTAGTTCGTGCACATGCGTTGTATTTGCATGGGGCTTAGCATCCAGCATACGTCGTAGATGATTTCGATATCTGCTGGCGTGGCCTAAAACAGGAACGTCAAATTCACGTTTATCGCCAAGAACTAGAAGTGTTACCTTTTTCAACTGTAATAATTTAGTAGCTTGCATAAGATGCTCCAGTTGCAAAGTACCCTCTGGCATATCATGAGATTTGCACCATTCCTCAATACGAGTAATATTGTACTGAATCTGCATTGCTGTGAAAGGAATCCAATAAATAAATTATATACAAGCACACTTTATTAAGCATACCTCGTTTCCAAGAAGAGAAGTTTCGTCTCATCAAGAGATCATTGAAACTAGTTACTCCGATAAGTTTAAGCAGTTCAGTAATAACCTGTTGCACCACAGATTCCTCCATGTAATAGCTCTTCAAACTCTTCCAAACTTTGTTAAGGAGATTCAAGATGTCATCCATACTGTAGGCAGGCTGACTATTGGAGCTCAACAGACGGTTAAATAACCTTCCACCTCCGTCACTAGTGGTGAAACCTGGAAGAGACTGGCTTTCGATTAGGGCAGGTATAACCATTTTTGAGAGCTTCTTCTTGGTTTCAAGCATCCACGTGTGGTAGATATTATATTCTAGACTGTCGAGATCATGTTTCACTACGGAAACAAGTCTTTCATAATCGTTCCAGTCAAATGGCCGCACAGCGTTCTCTTCTCCTGGACCTATACCTTGAAGCATGTCGCTCTCTGCAACACAAATAAACGAGAGCATCTCGTGTACATTTGACAACCAGAAAATTCCTGGGACGATTGCGTCTTCACCTGTGAATGACTTAAAGATCGTTAGATGTGTGGTAGTGGGAATGTAGTGTAACTCACCATAACGTGTGCCTGTATTGTTTGCATAACGTTGGCAAGAAATCGTTCACTTTCGGGAATAAGTCCATATTTCCACATCTCATTTGTCACAAGACTAATGAGATTCGCTGGGAATAATATTTCTTTCACTGCGGATGGGTTGGTCAGACTAGGAGCTGGAATCTTCAAGCCCCGAATGAGGCCATCCAGAACATCCTCATCGAGTCGTTTGACGTCCTGCATCAAGCGAATTTTCTCCTCTGCCGGATCGTCATAATCGCGAATGTCCGGAAGACCATTCCCATGGCGGAAGCGCATATAATTATCTTCACCATTGAACGCTACAGAAACTGCCCTCGGGTTCAAAGCTTGAGTTCTCTTAACGTCAATCATAATTTCATCCGTGGACGTGCGGTTATCATAGGGTGGCATTGAAAATACACCAGCTGAGCTGTGTCTGCGTTGATGTCGCTGCGTTTGACCATTAATAGGCTGGCTAGAGGCTTGCCCATTGGCTTCTCCAGTTCGCAGAGTTGGAGCAAAAGTTGGGGACAAAGGCGGATCCGCGCGCGAGCCCCTCGTCAAGGCGTTCAAGGCATTTGAACGATTCAGTTGTTCCCGTAGGCTGCTGACTTCGTTCTTCAATGTCATAATAACAGAGTTATCTTCTTGATTGCGAGGAGGAAGAGCTTCTAATGTACGCTGTTGTATTTCAAGTTGAGTAGTTTGGTGTATCAGATCATTTGTCAACTTTTGTATCGTAAGTTCTTGCTCCGATATTTTCGTTATAGCTTCCTCTAGCCTCTTTTCAACATCAGCCTTGGCAGTAAGAATATCCGCTCGGCGGCCCAATTCCGTCTCAGCTGTTTGCAAAGAAGATTGATAATGCTTCGCTCGTGTATCAGTTTCCTCGTGGCGATTTATCCACTGCTGTAGCTGTTGCTCGAGCTCTCCGAGTTGTGTTTGCAGATCCTTTTTTTCTTCTGTGCGTTTTTGCAAGCTTTGGGTAAGTTCCACAACCTTATTCTCCAGGCGATAGGAAATCTCCTTAAACTTAGAAACAGAACGCGCCTCGGCTTTGAGCACCTTGAGTTCTTTGCGAGCCAGACGTCGGCGAACGCAAGATTGAAGATAAGTCACATGTTTAACATCCGAACGGAAGTTGCGACGCGAAGAACTAAAAATGAGATTAATGTAATTCAAATGACGCAAGACACGGCATACACTCCACGTAAAAGACTCTGCAGTAATGTTGCTGCCTGAAACGTTCGCTCTTGACGATAGCGTTGTCGAGCTTGCAGTCCACGAATCCCTAGTTGAACAGTCAATCTCGATCTGAAATAAGTTTTCAAAGAACCTACGGCTCTGGATAATGATCAAACCATGCCTTACATCCAAGAACCATTTCCTTCTTATGAATCGGCGTATAGCTGTCTGTAAACGGCTCGCTGAAACTTCCCGGCGAATGTGTTGAACTAATCGTCTCGCCAGAATGCCTCTCCACCATGTTTGAATTTGGATTGCAGCACTTCGAAGTGCCTTGTACTTTTTCACTGCCATACGCCGGCGCATGTTCTTCTGTACGACAGTGACCATGGCATTCAATCTTTCAGAGCGTAATGATTCGAGCGCCGCAAGCATTCCGGCTCGGAAGAAGATTTTGGTTAAGCCATTTTGATACATATCAGGATCTGCAATTGTTTTCTCTAAAATCATACTGCAAAGTTTCCGGAGGTCCATAGCTTGAATCATTGGTTGCCAATCAGATGAAGGAACAAGCATATAGTATCTGTTAAAATTTGGTATCAGAAATAATCAACTGGCTGCTCAATATTCATACCGTTCTGCAAATTCCTCATATATCCATCTAGTAGGGTAGCCAGCACAACTAATTCTAATGGTTTCCAAAACACCGCACGCACGTAGCTGGCCCAACACCTGTTGGGGTTGGAATTCCCATGGACGCTTTTGTTCGTTCGGTTTGATGCAACGAATGTAGTGGACATTTGTAACACTCAACGTATCCATCAGAGTAATCAATGATGCCTTGAATATCGAGCCTTGGGTAGGCTTCTTTGTGGCACCAGTACGCTTTATACCAGTGGTAGTCACGGCGTTAGAAGCTTGTGCTACAAAAGATTGTCGTCCAGGGTCCGGAATTATTGAAGAGCGTCTCGATCCGCCACTACCGGAATCAGAGAAAGCAGGCGATGCCGGAGGAGCACCTTCAACACTTTTCGTAGAGTTAAGAGCCGCGTCAAGTACTTCCTTAAGAAATGGATTTTTTGTTGCAGCTAACAACGACATATGCTCGTCGGGAACCGTGTCGCGGTTCTTTTCCAAGAACCCTTCCACTTCATAGGTAACGTCCAGCGCATAATGAGCAATAGTAAAGGAGGTGTTCCCAAAACGAGGCTTCTTGTATACATTTTTGAACTCCGGCTTCGCAAGGATTTGCGTATTCAACTTCTGCAGAAACGAAGAGTCACTTCCAGATGGTAGTCGGGATTCTTCGTCTAGCAATGCCAAAACGCCAAGCTTCCCTTCGATAACATCAATACATGGTTGATTGTCAGAGAAGTCAATGAAAGTCCAATTAATTTCTTCTTTCACGTATTCTTCTTGTTCCAACTTGAACACATGTGAATTGAACTGACGGATAGTTTGAGCCTGATATAAATACAGCGGAATAAAGTATAAAGTCTACCTCTTGTTGCAATTTTTCGTTGGCGTAATTTATGCTAAACTGTTCAAAAGAATTCTGAAAAACAAAAATATAGATCAGATCGCACAAACCGTGGTAGCGAACTGGCCTACCTTCTGAAAATGCTCGAACCCATAAATATCAAGAACACCAATAAACATTTCAGCGCGCTCAGCCGCATCCCCATTTTCACCGGCCAAGCTCTCATTTACAATGGCCACCAGCCATTCAAACATACACGCATAAACAAACTTCGCTACACTGTCCCTCACGACTGTGGCCTGCGCAGCACTGAGAGAAGTTATAATCTTTTCCGATCTTGTTGTTATTTGTTTTTTGACTGTCCATTTCTTAAATTCAAGAAGGTTAACACCTAGGAACCTGGTTGCCAGAAGAAGGGCAGAATCATTATCGTCCAAGTTTGCATCTGAGCGTAACTGCGTTATCTTTACATTTCCAAGATGGAGCAAAGCAGCCAACAATCGAAATACGGCCCACTGCTTTTCAACGCTGATGCCAACCGTTGAAAGCGCTTGTTGAGTGGCCCGAAACTCCTCTGCATCGTCCACTCCTGCAATTGGCGTTGATGATGGGCCGCCTTGCTTGAGATAATGAAATTTGGTGATATCTGTATCAAGCCCAAGATCTTTTCGCTCTTTCAGAGGCGCGCCAGCGCAAAGCTGATAGAAGATGTGGTAATTGCGCTCCGTCAGGGGTTGAAATACAATGCGAGATCGCTCCAGCAAGTATGTGCGGATCCGTGCTCCTACAATTTCTTGTTTCCCGTCAAACAAGATCTAAGATATGATGAGTGGATGATCGCTGAACTTCCAGTGTTCTCAAACCTGTATATACTTTCCAAAACGTGAAGAGTTGTCATTTCGTGTCGTCTTGGCGTTTCCGAAGGCTTCTAATATTGGGTTGGTCGCTAAGATCTGACGTTCGATTTCACTGGATTCATCCAAAGAAAACTTCGTCCTTGACTTAGCATTAGTATCCGGAGGATTAACGGATGCAAGGTAGCGCATGATGAATTTCGCCTGTAATATGTCGTCAGACCACCATTTACCATTCAAGAATGGACTGCGTACCGACTCTGTTTTTCCTGCACCGCTATATGTCTCTAGTTAGAGTGGGAAAATGGTGTTATTGGTAGCACTACGAACCTTTCACCCGACACAATGATAGTTTGCCCCATGCCTTCCTTTCGCATCGCAGTATAGGCGTCCTCTGCGATAGCAAACAAATGGGGTTCCAACTCTCCTCTCCTCCTACCACTGTACGCCTGAATAATCTCGGGGCCATAAAGGGTAACGCGTTGAAAGGGATTGACAGCAATCAACACTATACCACTGTATGTGTAGATGCTATGCTGGGCATAGCGATTTCTTATAGTATGAAGGACTAGTGAAAAGCGTGACAAAAATGAAGAGTTGGCAAATATCAAAACAAACCTGACGGTTCATTCAAATGAGAGAGCGTTGCCAAATCGTCGGCAGTTTCCAACAAGGGCGGATTACGAAGAGGGGGTAAGCCTTCCTTTCCATCTTTGATCTCTTTTCCAGTAGTGGTTATCGTGATTTCCTGAGAAAAGGAATGAACAAAAATGGAGGAGACGCGAGGAAGACGATGAACCTTGCCGCGTTCGTCAGTGAGCACGAGCTTGATGGCGTCGTCAGAGCCTTTGGTAACAGAGGAAACTTCTGCAGAGATCCATGCTTGATCCTTGTCTTCCAGCCACACACGGGTGCCTTTGCTGTATATATTCTCCGCCATTGAGGGTATATAAAAGAGAAAGAGGAAGCCAGAGCGCACGCCTTCCCCGCAACAATCGAAGGAGAAGACACTGGACAGGCGTTGTGCTGTGTTGTGTGCTGTTGGGCAGCGCGCGGAAGGCACTGGCCAAACAAGAGTCTTGAAATTTTTTGGCATTAACTAGCTGTTAATTATAGTTATATAAATACACCATTTACGGTCATTTTTGTAACGATGCCCAAATATCTTGTCCAATTTGCAGAGCACCACAGAATCCATCCTTTAATTTTAAAATTACTCTGCTAAGCTATTAGTATCAGGTATCCACCCACTCGACAGACTGCCCCTCCGCTTCCCGTCGCATCACCTACCCGTGTCCCCGTCTCGCCCCCGACCAATCCACCCAACATCCACCGCTGACTCCATGCATATTAAATAAACCACGCACTCCAGCCTGTCCCTGTCCTGCCTGAGATTCAATTCTTCACCTTTACGGATGTTCTCCTTCAATGACGCTATGCCCTTTATTTCTTCCAAGCGTCTCCAGGCCCGAGTTCTCTCCACCATTATCTGTGCTATCCTGATAGTTCTCCGCCCATTCTCAAAATTTGGTGGCAGCTCTGCTTTTCTTGCCTTAACCATCAAAGAGCTTGTCTTCTCTGCTCAAGGCAATCTTCCTCAACAAATCGAAGCCACTGTATTACATCTTTCTGGCGGCCTACTCGCCATTGCTGTGTCTGCTGTCGCCAACTCCCTTGCTTCACTCCTCGACCCCAGTTCCGCAACAGCACGATTTATTCCTGCTTTATTTCTCGCTCTGATCACTTTTTCAGGTGAATGTCCTTCCTTTTTGTTTGGAAGAAAGACGTTGCTAACGGACAGTAGCTGGTTGGATTAAGAGCCGTTTACCGCGATTAACCTTAGCCAGTCGTATAGCCTGTTTTGTGTCAATTTGGCTGCTTACTTATGATGTCGGAGAGCGTCAGGTATGTCTTCTTTCTATATTTGTATATATGGTATAATATTTCAGCCATTCATGAAATTTAACCAGAATGTCAAAACTCGATCTCACAATTTCCTGTGGATGCTGTTGGTTGCAGCCTGCAGTTCTCTCTTTTCAAGCATGCTTTTACTGCGATGGTCATCTACACAATTTGCATCCGATCTTGCCGTCGCATTCTCTAAACTTAACCGGGCTCTCAGTGCCTGTGTCAGCCAAACTTCTTCGGAAGATGTACCAACTATTCACGCAGATCTTCTTAGGATATCGATGGCACTTAACTCTGTATATCAGCAGGCTTCGTTTGAATTGCGTATCGGGCGAGTTAATGGTAAGAAATTTCCTTGCTAGAAGTCTGGTTTACGCTGATTTCCCCAGTAAAATCATTGAAGCCATTAATCGGATTGGTGGAAGTGAGTGGTTGGTTATTTTGAATACATATATTGAATTTATGACTATGTTGCATAGCATCTTCGTAGAGCATTGTCAATGAAAATGTTACTTCCTGCAGCAATTTACGATGCAGAAAAGAACGAAACCAAGGAAACGTTTTATAAAACTGCAACGGAACTTACGAACGCCATCTTGAAAGCCATGAAAACCGTTGAAGCTACCATTCTTGGTTGTTTTGATAAGGGTTTATCTCCTCCCCTTCGAACAGAAAAAGCAGACCTTTTAGCCACCCACGGCCGGTTAACGAATTGCATCGTCTCTGCTCGGCATGAACTGAGAAAGATATGTGACGATTCTGATGCACAGCCACCGTCCCAGAAACCTGTTAACCTTCCTGTCGACATTCTTGAGTTGTGTTCTTGCATGATTTCACTACTACAAGTAAGTAGCATACAATACTTTATGTGGTCGCTGCTTCTCATACCGCCTCTCAGATAGCGCACGAGATGCAGCACGCCTTGAATATTACAGGTGATATTATCGA
Source organism: Cyathus striatus (assembly GCA_025738555.1). Taxonomy (NCBI): domain Eukaryota; kingdom Fungi; phylum Basidiomycota; class Agaricomycetes; order Agaricales; family Nidulariaceae; genus Cyathus; species Cyathus striatus. The sequence goes on along the minus strand of JAOVFP010000005.1, from coordinate 4,993,144 downwards.
TACATATAATCAATCAGCCCTTCGGTTGTGGTACCCACACTTCTCGTTAGCATGGCTAGGTGTTGCACCGAGTACCGTTCTTGTAGATGAAGATGGAAGTTTTTTTGATGAGGAAATTTCAGACATTGGAACGACATCCCTCTCCACTCAGGAAGCTATTCAAGGAATAGCAGAGCATGCTTCTCCAACAGAAGCCAAGAAGCCGAAACTTGTTGGAAAACCCATGTCGGCTGCCTGGTGGCGCTCTTTAGTATACATTCTTTGGAATCATCCGCGTGTTTTGACTTTCCGGTTGGCACTGTCTCGTGCTTTCAGGGCAATTAACCATTCGCCACATTTACGGCACGCCTTTAAAAATGCTGCTGGCGTGACAACTCTCGCGATTCCTGCCTTCCTGTCCCCAGGCTCACAAGGCGAGTATTTCGATTAGTTTTAAATTCTATAATTTAGACCGGTCTTAAGGTCGAAAATGGTTTACAACATGCTACGGTCAATGGATGCTTATTTCATATGTATGGGTGCTGGAGACCAATACCGGGGCAACAGTAGGCTCATCCAACACGCTGTTAGTTAAATGCTTATCCTTTCTTTATCTCCAGTGGCGCGTGGCATATTTACGTCTGGTTCGCGGTCAAATTGGTATAATTAGCACGAGTATTGACTATTCTTTAGTCTGGAACAATCACTGGAGCAATATATGCATATGTCGTATGTTGCAGTTATTTTCTATCCGTAATGACTATTTGGCTTACTTTACTGGAGGCGTCTGTTATTTGCCGCTCGAACCCCTATGGTCTTGTTGTCCTTGTTGCTGTAAGTATTTTTCACGTTAATTTTATGATACTGCTAACCAGTACGCGTTCGTAATATTCAGTTCGCTGAGCTGCCTATCAGCTGGGTTATCATTAAGACGTCATTTTTTTCTCTTGGAACAGTCGCGTATGCCCAACTTTTTTGTGTATTTATGCGTATAACGAATGTTGTACAGGTCTATAACGCTTCCACCCATACTTTTTACAGCTTACTTTAATTCTAATGCAGACTCCACATGGGGTACGAGAGCGAGCCACACACTGTCAAGTATTTACTCGCTAACGTTTATCATAGAGATTGCACTGCTACGTACGGCATTAATATCAGCCGGTATAGTTGCAGCGCTGCTGACGAACAGCATTTTCTTTCCTCGTCACTGTCGGGTGAGGGAGATACAAACTCACATACTGAAGGCTTATAAACTCATGCTCGTGTTAGGTTATGTTTCTAAATAGTGCGTGTCGCACTTTGGGGTTGGCAAGTCAACTATATATCAGCATGAGCAGGTCGTTAAGATATATATATTTCAATTTATTGCTGTATTGATTTCTTTTAGGGATCTCTTTCACCACCATCAAATACCTCCTATCATTTACAAGCGTGAAACATACATACTTGAGCGAAGCATTCGAAAATCATTACATCGTAAATTTTTTACCATGTGGCATTCCTCAGCTTTGACCTCAGCTTGATTTTAGGGATGTCGTTGCTTCTTCGTACAATGGATGATGAACTAAGTCTTGTACCGGTATGTTGGTAGAAATTCTGCTACAGAGGGTCAGACTTTCTGATTTCTAGAAGAAACCAATGCGACGATACAGACATCTGCATGACATTTTGCGCCAGTTGTCTGACTTACTAACAAGCTTACGGAAAGTTAGGGAACATATACCACGGAAATATACCGTCACAGCTGTAGCACGGCAAAGGCGAGAAATGGTATTTCATTTCCTTGGAGTAACAGTTTTTTCCGTACTGAAGCCTATTTTTCTTCGGAAGGTTTCAAGTATATGTGTTTCTCTGTTTGCCGCGGAACAGGTATTCAGAGCACGTCGACCACTTCCGCAATTTCTTCCTTCCTGCCGAACGGCAGTGAGTTCTCTTGGAAATGCAATTCATGCCCAAATTCAATCATCGATCGATAAAGGTGGCGAACCTTTAGGGATGGCGCTTGTGTATGCATTTGCGGAGATGAATGCATTAACCGAACTTGTTGAAACGATCGATGAATTACTAGATGTTACACGACAACTATTTGGAACTTCATCTTGGTTGGGGCAAACGCTACTAGAGACGACATGGACAATGAGCATTCAGGACGAGTTGCCATCTGCAGTTTAATTTTTAAACCGAAACTCGTTCACATCTCTGTTGTGCTAGTACTACTGTCTTACTAAAACTTGAAGTGTTTAAGTATAAGTATAAGTACTACATAACTTAGTATAATAATAATCCATAGTGTTGGTATGGTGTTTATTACATAATAATTGCGATTTCCAAACCAGTTGGTTTCTGACTTAGGTTCTGGTCGTGTAACTTATGTTAGTACTACCAGTGCAGGATATCTCTATGCTTTCCGTCAGCTAGTCCTTTCATTTCGTCTCATCACCTTCGGTTCTCTCCAATCCACCCCGACTCTCTTCTCAGAAAGTTCTCGGTCTACTACCCATCACAACGTATCTCAAACGTATCTCCAGCTTCAATCTTCACCATGGACACCATCTTCGGAAGGAAGAAAACACGGCCACGACAGTCTTCTGTATCTACTCAGGACATAGGCGAACGTTCAGTTCCATACGATAGATTACCACGTTCCCCAATCCCTGTTGGATCCGTTAGCCAAGGTCTGCGCGGCATATCAGCGCCTAATACCAATCCCGCCCTCACTGCTGCAGGTACAGAACTGAACAAATTCACCATTCAACGCAATAGGCTTGACAGAGAAAAAACGTACGACCAACCTGGATCCAGACGTCAAGGTTCTCCGAGCACATCTATATCTACCGCGGATTCATCTACGCTCTACGAGGAAGTTATTACACCTCCAGCTTCCTCAACAATGTACCCGCCATCAGCTCAACTGGATGGTTCTTTCAGGAATGAGACACCTATCTCTGTCTATGTAGCTAGCCCCAATCTCCCTGATTTTGGTCAGTTCAACTCTCCTAAAACTCCCAGTCATTTTACAACTGCAATTCCGGGGCCTACTCCACTCAGGCCGGTGTCCGGAATGACTACAAGATCGGAAACTAGTCGTGTATCCAGATATACCCCATCCCTCATATCTTCAGAGACGGGCTCCCATCACTCCCACTTGTCACACATATACAACCGGCTTCACAGTGGTGATACTTTTCAATTCCCTCGACCCGAGACAGACGAAGAAATTGAAGCTTTGTTTGAGAATGTAAAGAGGACTCGAGACCTATCAGAAATGCCAAATCTTTCAATCGAACAGAAATGGCACATGGTGTATAGTGATGAACAAATCCGATGGAAAGATGAAAAGCAAAGAAAAGAACAATCGCGCAAGAATCAGGATGGTGGACTAGCCGTCAAGATTGAAGTTGAAACACCTGAATGGTACATACAGAAATTCCTCGATAAAACTATCACGCCGAAGCAAACAGCCAATTTGCATGTCTCCCTGCGTGGTCGAGAACTTCGGTAAGTGCGAAACTGTTGGATTATACCAGTCTACTGATGCTTGTCCACAGATGGCTTCATCAATTTATTTCTCTTGGTGGCACGCCTGTGCTTGCACAGACTCTTAACCATCTTAGTCGAAGGGGTACTTCCAGGTAATTGAAAGTTTTGAACTATATGTCTCACTTTTTTCATGAGCCCCGAATAGAAAAGACTCTGATATCGCACTTGAATACGAGGTTGTAAAATGCCTCAGATATATTTTGAACAACCAGGCAAGTCCTCTTGAATCGACTCACTCCCTTATTGTTATAAATTCAACCTTCTAGTCGGCAGCGAACGAAGCTGTAACGCACAGTCAAATTATAACACATATTGCATCGTCCCTCAACACGCCTCATATTCCTACTAGAAAGATGTTATTGGAACTCTTGACGTTCTTCGCATGTTGGAGGGATGGCGAAACTCGTGGACTTGTGATAGTTGCACTAGAGGCTCTCAGTCAGGCTAATAATGAAGGAGGAAATCCTTTCGACTATTGGTTTAAGTCGACAGAACAATCTCTCTCAGGTCGAGGAAAGATGGGCAGTTTAGTGGGCGCAAGTGACGAGGTCCGACGCACTGGAGGACTTGATAGTTCGTTGAATGAATATGCGGTCTGTCGTCATTTGTTCCGGAATTTATCGTAGACTCATCGTATAGTAGACCAGCACTTTACTTCTCATCCAAGCAATTATTATGGACAATGACGATCTGGATCTTCGACTTCATTATAGGACACAGATGGATGCGGCTGGGCTGCAACGAATTCTGGATATTTGTCGTGGCTTCGAAGTTCAAGGTTTAACGGACCTCCTAGATACCCTTCAGTCTTCCCTTGATGAGGATGAAAATGCTCTGCGGGAACGGTTAGATCACGAAATACTTCGTGACATCAAAAATCCGGAAGACGTTTACAATGCTATCGTAGCCAAAACACAAGGAACTAAGGCTCGCGAATTCTTCCTTTCCATGATGCAACACTTGCTCCTCATTAGGGAGGAGGGGCAGTCTATGGTTCATTTTTATCAGTTGCTAGATTCTATAGTGACAGACGTTGTCCTTGATGATAAGCTCGCGGGAGCTGAGCGTCGAATAGGACAATCTGTTGCACGTATCATTGCCCAGTTTAATGAAGCAGACAGAACTCGTGCTGCAGAGGAGGAGGCTGCAGAATCTCGGACATTGGCCCTTCGGCTTAAGCTGGAAAAGGAAGCTCTTGAAGAAGAAGTTGCCGGAGGACATGATGGTTTAGTTGGAAAATTGAAAGCCCAGTTGAATCAAATGGAAGAAAAGCTTAATATCTCCAGGGAAACAGCTTCTCGGCTACAGGGACAGCTAGTAAGTCAGAAAGTCAAGTACGAAGAACAGATAGCCCAATTAGAAGCACAAATCATGGAACTTTTCCGCATGCTGAAAGAAGTTGGCAAAGGAGTAGATTCTATTCTAGATGGTGGGACGTTAGATCGCAAGGCTCTGGTCCAAACATTGGAAAGAAACTTCCAACGACACAAAACCATCAGTATTCTAGAAGGTAGAGATTATAAGAAGACATCATTGAAAAACGGTACCTTGGAACAAGATTCAGAAGAATCGGATGGAGAGAATCAACGGACACCTGGGAAGTCGAGCTTAAGACGGTCAGCTGCATTTGGAGGTAGCCGAAAGAAATCTGTCAAAAGCTCGCGGTCACCTCTCGAATCATCCAACGATGCAGCCCGCGCGTCACAGTTTATGGATGCGGACGAAGAGGATGCACAAGAGCAAATTCAGCAGCAGCTGGCTGCCGGTGCGAAACTGGTAAGATTGATTATCGGAATATAATGGATGCTTATTCTAAAGATATTTTCCGCTAGTATTCTCCTCGTCTTACGAATGTATCGAGCTCCCGTAGCATTCGTGGATCGCCTCGACGTGATCCTAGACCGGCTTTGGGACTGATAGACGATCATTCGCAACTAGTATTTAAGGGGGATTCCCATGTAGATGGCAACACCGACTACCTTTCACCTGATCCGGAAGCAAATATTTCACTGCTAAGAGATCAAGCTGGAGAGGATCACCGTGTGCAGATTGGCGTGGAATTAGATGGAACGACAAAACGATTTACAGCTAAGTTACAGTGCGAAAGCACTGACGAAAATGTTTTACATGAGCAAGACGCATTACCATCTTCGAACAACTTCTCGACAGATTCACCCCCAGCTCATCCTTTGCCACCTCCACCTCCACCTCCGCCGCCGCCACCTCCACCACCTCCACCACCACCCCCGCCTCCATCAATACTGGGAGCTAAGTCTCACGGTGGTTCAGGGCCATTTCCTCCGCCGCCACCTCCACCTCCTCCACCTCCTCCTCCAGGTCTCAAAGGTATTAGACCGCCAACTTTCAATTCGTCAGCTCCTGTCCCTCCCCCACCCCCTCCTATGTCTGGGATCCATTCGTTGTCAAGTTCTGCACCTGGTTCTACTCGTAATTCTCTTCTCGGATCCAGTTTTAATGCGAACTATTCATATGCACGCAAAGAGATTCCCATTACTCCAAGTACTAAAATGAAACAACTACAATGGGATAAACTTCCACAGCAGCAAGTTGGAAAGACGGTTTGGAAAGATGAACAGCCACAGAAAGAAGAAGAAATACTTCGGAAACTACAGAAGGACGGTGTTTGGATGGAGATGGAAGAAGATTTTAAGGCTAAACAACTTGTTATAAATCTCATAGGAAAGTTTTTATTTTAAAAAATATCATTTGTCACTGCTGATGTTTCCTGTAGCTCGTCAGAGACGCGCAGAGCTACGCAGTGTTTTAGATACTCAAACCAAGAAGCGAGTCGGTCAGTACAACTATGTATTATGATCATCATCATATTAACTATAGTTAGAAATTCTCATACAAAGAGTTCGAAAACTGGAACCAGAGGAGATCGCAAATAAAATAAAACAATTTGACCAGGAATTATGCTCACAGTTATTCCTAAGTGAACTTAAACCACTGCTTCCATCTCCTGAACAGGTGTGTTGTAAAGCTCGTGCTTCTGACCACTTGCTGATAGCGCTAAGGTGGGAAAACTTAATGTATACCGAAATGCAACCCCTGAAGAATTGGCGGAGCTTCATCCTTCTGATCGACTGATGGTCAAGCTCATTCAGATAGATCGACTGGGACCAAGGGTTGAAGGAATGCTTTACAAGGTTGTCTTCGAAGAAACGTGGTCCTTGCTTGACGAAGTAAGTATTGGGGTTATACCATTGCTGAATTTCTATTTACTCGATGCAGGGGGCAAAGAAACTTTCTGAAGCAGGAAGAGCCCTGCTGGATGCACAACAATTTAAAGAGTTGCTCAATGTGAGCGTTATTCTATTTGTGTATTTTACAATCTTATCATTCTTTTCAGTTTATTCTTCTCATTGGAAACTACATGAATGGAAGTGGAATAAAGGGAGGTGCATTTGGATTTAGAATCAGCAGTATCAACAAGGTCATACTTTTCACCAATTATCGTTCTTATTCTTATCGTTGGAATGCCAGCTTGTTGATACTAAATCTGTTCACAATACGACTTTGTTACATTTCTTGGAGCGCACTGTTTCGAAACATTTTCCTGAAATGGAGATGTTTCTGGACGAACTCGAAAAGCCGGCGGAAGCTTATCGAGGTTGGTGACTTTGTTTTTGTTGATATGATTGTAGCTTACATTTTCAACAGTTAATCTCCAAGATTTGCGCAAGGGTCTTATGGAACTACGGGAAGGTTTGAAACGGATACGACAAGAGCTTGGTGAACATTTTGCCGACCTAGATACAAACGACCAATACGGCATACAAATGTGGTCTTTTATCAGCAAGGCCACTTCTCGGCTTGAAGATTTGGTTGATGATGTACGAAATGCTGACACGACGTTTACGGACGCGATCAATTTTTACGGGGAAGATGATAAAAGCATGACATCGTCTGAATTTTTCGGTATTTTCAAAACATTCGTCACCTCTTACAAAGTAAGTCGTTGTTTCTGTGTGACGAGCGGCAGATAAGTGATGGAAAATACAGAAATGCAAAATAGAAAACCAAAGCGCAGTTGAAGAAAAGCTTGCATTTGAGAAGAGGCGGCAAGCGATGGAAGAGAGCAAGGCGAACCGTCAACGATCTTTAGCTGATAATGCTCCCATTGAAGGCGATGTACTAGACAACCTCCTAGACAAACTCCGCAAAGGTGGACGACGCAAGCGTCCGAGTGCAGCGAACCGGGCTAAGGTGCCTTTGAAACTCAGTGTCGACGGAGATGTTGCTGTCAGTAATAATACTGCTGATATTGCACGAGACATGCTTGCTCGTTTACGGTCGGATGGATTTATTACGCCCATTTCGCCAAATGTACCACAGACCACGCCGCCGCAAGGAGCAGAAGAGGCGGAGAATATTGCATCAGACAAGCGTTCCAACGAGGAAGAGGACGCAATGAGCCTTTAAGGAGATGATACTCATGCATAATGACCCATAGATTATTATTTAATATTGTATGTAGTAAAGTACTACACAGTGGCTGTAGTTGTAATTGTCATTCAGCTGGCGTTGAAGTAAGTAAATATGACAAGTGGCGGACAGAAACGCCGCCCGGAACTGGTTGATTCAGGGGTCTTTGCTTGGATATGTTAGTACCCAAGTACTTTGCCACTTGTACTAATTATTTAAGTAAACTAGTTGCGTCCACATAGCATTCATTCCTTTCTTGCCATCGTTTCACCCGTCGCTCTTTATATTGTCATGGTTCAATTCTCTCTCTTAGCTTCCGTTGCCTTACTCTCACTCGTTCGAGCGCAGAGCACTGATCATTCCTTAGATGTGAAGGCCATTGAAGCTCACTTCTCTCAGTCCGGCATAGTTCCCCAGCTGCTGGCACAGTTTGAACCAAGTGCTCTTCTCACCCTTAACTTTCAGGGCAAGCTTTTTTGAATTTCTTCTTTGTATGATTACAACTAATGTAATGTTCCAGGTGTCGGCTCTGTAACTCCTGGCCAACTGCTGACCAAAGAACGTTCGTAATGTTATTTATTACCTAGTTATATTAGATTTTAATTGTTCCCCGCAGAGGTCTCTCCGACACCTGCAGTGACTGTTACCCCAGCCAATGCTTCTGTCCAGCTAGCGGGGACATATACGCTTGCTATGGTGGATGCTGACGTCGTCGGTAGCGATATTTCTCAAGGTGTTACTCGGCACTGGTTGGTCAATGGTGTCACTATTAATGGTATGCAGCTCTAGTTACCTTTATATCTCTAGAGTAGCTCACGGGAATGGCACAATTACATCATAGATTCCAGCGTTTCTAATACCTCTGCCACGGCAATTACTTCGTACGCTGGTCCATGGCCTGCCGCCGGAAGTGGGCCGCATCGGTACATCTCTAATTTCTGTCTTTTTATTTTATTTTGACTTATAATAATAATGCATTTAGGTATGTTGTTGTTCTGTATGAGCAGCCATCGAGCTTCAGTGCTCCGGATGGATTCTCTGAACCTATTGGTGTTTCTGTCTTCGATTTCAATGCTTACGTAAAGGTAATATTTACAGTCATGTTTTGATACATCTATTCTCAAGTTCACAAAATTTTACAGAATAGTGGATTGGGTGCTCTCGTTGCCGTCAGTTCAAGTCTGTCTCCTCGTGATATGTGTCGTTTACATTAATTTTACAGGGAACCTATATCCAGGTGGAGGAAGGAACAGCAACAGTGTCTCTATCAGCTACTTCGTCAGTTATTTCTTCGACACTTTCTCCTTCATCTTCCTTTTCCACTGCGACGTCATCCACCCCAACTGCCAGTCAGACAGGAAATGCAGATAACACATCGAACAGCTCTCCCAAATCTCACATTAACTGGGGTGTATATGGTATCATTACCGTTGCGGTTGTGATATTTATGTTTTAGTTATATGTAACGCCGCCTCTAGATTGATTTTGTGGTGAATGGAAGCATATTCAGTACTAATACGTAGAACACATTATATATACCATACAAAAAGCATGCACTTAATAAAATACTTGCATACTGATCAAGTACCATAGCGCTCCCGAGCCTTATAGACATAAAAGTTTATGTTATACAATTGTCCAGCACGTTATGAAGTGACTTACAGCTTCCTGAGCCATGTGAACGTAACCTGAATATCCATCGGCATATCTTCCTAGCTCCTTGCCTTTGCTTGCACCAAGTCCAACGCCCTGAGCGTAAACAGCGGTATGGCTGCAAAAGTCGTTTTCCATCAGTCGCCTTCGTACATCGCACACGTGACTTACATCGGCTCTACTCGTCCTTCACCATCTGTTCCCAGACCAGATCCTTCCTTCCACCCCATCATCTTAAGTAGTTTGTTGCCGATATTATTATCGTCTTCACCAGGTTTCAAAGCAGGAGGCGTATGTGCAGGAGGCTCCTCAGAATGCCGTTTCTTGCTAGTTTGCGTGGCTTCTTTGTCAGGCAGTGGAGTATCTGGTTGATTGAACAAAATTCGCCTTTCTGACGCACGGTCGCGATACTTGGGCTGATCGGTGTTATTCTTTCTTGCAAGAACTTTTTGGCGAGCAACTTCACGCAAATTATTATCTTTATAGTTTTTCTGTAAAATAGAATTGCCGGGGACAATTAAAAGATGAATGTCAGTAAAGAAAGAACATCGGCACACAGCGCTGAAGGGTGCGAGCCTTATGCAAGTCAGATTCCTTGTTATGACGCTTCAGTTGATCCAGATTCTTGAACTGTCTTGCACATAGAAGACACATCAGCGCAGCGACGTCAGAATATTCGAATTCAACTTCCGCCTGAGAAATCTCTTTCATTGGTAGTGGCGCGATAGTGGGGATGACAGAAGTTGAACTGCTGGAGACTTTGACTTTTGACGCGGTTCCGGTCTGAAATTACACGTCACAAGGTACATCAATATATGCAACGTCAATCATACGAACCTCACTTGCAAGCTCTTCTTGAACTTGATTCCATTTATTTATGTTACTAGCAGTCTATTTTGCACGGGAAAGATATAACACCAGTGAATAAATGAACTTGTGAGCATACCTTTTTGCTAGCAATTAACGGTGCCACTTTTTTTACCACAAGAGCTAATAGAACAATAAGCTAAACAAATACTCCTACGTAAGCTAAGCTAATTCACACTCACGTTTATTGGGCTCAGAACCCGTATCCTCCTCTGTAACGTCGTCGATGATAGAGTCATCTAATGAAAAGGAAGGTGCTTGAAGCCTAACTGGTCCGCCTTTTAACTCTCATCAGAAATAATTGGAATAAAATGTAAGCATGTGGTGCTTACTGAGATTGACTTTGGCTGGTCCCTTGCTGAAACTAAGTGTTACAGGCTTATCTGAAACAGGTAGAATAGAAGGGGCAGCTGCAGTGGTCTTTTCACCCCCATCGTTTTCGCCTGTACGAAATCTTCGTTCATAGCAGATTATTTTTGGTTCTTAACCTCTAACACACCTTTAGCACGTTTTTTTTCCTTCTTTTCTTTCGATGGCGGAGCAGCGGGAGCAAGTTCGTCAACCTTGAACTCCAAGACCTGAACAGTCGAATTCTCGTCCCAGTATCTTACCCATGTTCCCTCGACACCACCTAAACTTAGCGAGGAGGGAAGACAAGCTTCATCACGGGAAAGAAAATCGGTCACCGGTTGGAAAGAGTAAGGATGTGCAAAAGACGCAGCAACAGGACGATCTGATATTCTGAATCCCTCGGGATGTATTTGTGGGGACATAGTAGCAGCAAGGACTGAGGCAGCCGACTATAAAAGTGAAGTGTACATATGTGCTTAAATAATTATTATAGAAAGACGTACCTGAGCATCAATAAACTCCACAAAAGCGAAGCCAAAGCTAGCCATGGTAATTTTATCCTTGACTAGTATTATACGCTTCATCCCTTTGGCACCTTCTTTACCTGGACCGGAGGAGTACAGCATGGCTTGATATATGGCTTGCGGCCCAGAAAGGGGATCAAGACCTCTGAAGAGAAGGACAGGCCCCTGGGAATTACCGATATCACGAGTACCGTCGTTTTGATTGCCTCTGCTTACGCGACCTCTTTCATGGGGACTAGCGCTTTGTGAATAATCGATCTTCACTCGACGTCCATTGTGAGGAATGCCTGTTTCGATAGCTTTATAAAAAGCAGCAGCAGCTGAGGCGCCATGGGAAGCTGGAGGTGGAACTTGTATGAATGGAAAGAGAGGATCCACGAAAGCGCGGGCATGTTCTGTGCTGGTGAATTGCGCAAAGCCAAAACCTTTTGATGCACCTTTAATCCAATGGCGAATAACGTCAATGCGTGTGCAACAGCAAATACAAATGTGCAAGTGCCTGATGATCTTTCCCGAATTATCGTAACCGTTTCAATGCTACAACCGTTGGAAGAGAGATAGGCTTGAAGCTGAAACGAAGGAATTAGACATGGACAAATTAAAGAAAGCGTGCATACATCTGCTTCCGTAAAATCAGGATCCAGGCCCAAAAATATAACATGAGGACTTGGCTCGGAGGGAACAAGACGCTTCTTAGGAACGAAAGGTGCCCCAGGCGGACGACGATCGTCCTGAGAATAATCATGCGAGTGGTCGGATTGGCGGTTATGTGCGTACGAAGCGGGATAAGTAGACGTGTCGTAAGAACGGGATGAGTCGTAACCCTCGAACGTCTAAAGACATTGTAGGTATCAGCTGCAATGAGGCAAAATCGAGTGCATGCATACGCCGTTGTTGAACTTTCTACGTTTACCATCTCCGTAATAGTCTTCTTCTCGGAGGCGAACGTTAGTATGAGGATCCGAAGGAGTTGGCATGGTTGAAGGATCGTGCCATGAATCCTTGCCTTTATCCCATTCGCGGTTGTAAGACATAACAAAAGAATAGTCTGCGCGAGTAATCAATACAAAAGTTAGATATAAAAACTAAAGAGAATATTGCGAATAACGAAAGAGCCTTGGAGGATAGTGGATGTCTGGGACAAGCTAGGTTACTGCGACGAGCCGTTGTGTATTAGGTGAGTCTCAAGCCAAACATGCCAAATTAATGTCAAATACGATCCCGGTCAACCTCCAGCGCCGAGCTCAACTTGCTCGTTGCTCGAAATCCCCTCATCTCCTCTTCTTGACAGAATTGTTCATTATGGGGCATGGTCATGGTTTGCGTTTCTCCTCTTCTTTGTGTTTCTCCGCTGACTACTCTGCCCAGGACCTCTCAAGGTCGATCCTGCTATTGAGCGGTTCGATATCATGGTACTTCCATCTCTGTTCGTTATTCCGAAATTCTTACCGCTTCCTAGCGCGAGAACGCATATCTTCACTTCCGTTGGACACCACGCACTGTTAAAACTGCCATTTTTGGATTCATAGTGTTTCCTGTTGCCACTTATTATATTGCAGACAGATACTACGTGAGTAGTAGCGAACATCCAATGCCGTCCCTTCTATCTGACGTTCATTCCACTCTAGCGTCATTGGAACTGGGTGGGAAAGCTCAAAGGAGAGTCCTTGACTGTGTATAAATCTCAATGAAGAATTGTGGGACTTCGCATCATTCATTTATTGGCTTCTTCCGTTGCAACACATGTTATAGTGCATGTTCTTAATAACAGTTTCTCTCAAATTGCATGGATTAGCTATTCCACTTATTATACTCGCTTACACATCTCTATAGCGACCTTGCATCCAAGGCCCACTACGCTGCTAAGCAATGCATGTGCTGGTGCGCGCTGTGAATGATTTTCGACGGCGATGTCCAAGTGTTCTAGTTCGTCATTCCTGAATTCGTGTATCACTTCTCGCAGCAGAGGAATACTCGGATGCTCAGATGGCAACGACTCCATTTCTTTCAGTTGGCTAAGTTGATACCGTAAGATGGAACTTCGCTACAGAAAAGTGAATTGCAACTTACTCGTCATAATGTTCACCGATGACCGTTTCAACAGCTTCCGTACACGCCATTGCGGCTTCCCTGCTCATGAGAGCTGTTCCTGCGCCCAGACCAAATCCTGCGAGTTTCGCAACCTCAGAAAGTATGGTAGGGCGGACTCGGTGCTGTACTTGAAGTTTATCCATAACTGCCAGATGTTTTTTCTCTTGATCCCACATCTCCTGCATTACGTTGCACGTTATCAACACGGCGATTGAGGACTGGACATAAGCGGAATTTATACTTGTATTAGAGGGCCTGTCCTTGGATCACGGCCTAGCACTGCCATTTGACCCATGTATATCCAGTTTGCAGCGACTTCACCTGCCTGATCTACGCGCAATGCCGCGTCCAAAGCATTGCGTTGGGTAGCTGTTATGTGCTGTGGCGAAGTTGAGACTGAAGGGTGATGCTGTCGAGTGGAATCGAGGTATATAGTCGAGGGAAGAGGGCGTGAGGAAGTAGAAATGGTTCTGAGATGAGCCGAAGCATGAGAGATGGATTGTCTGGTAGCAAGCATCCAAGGCAGGGTAGCAGGCAATAAAATGAACAATAATAATAAGTAAGTCTGAGATTATTCGACGGCGGACGCGCACAGCCCGCTTGCCAACGACTTTAAGTTTAAGTGCGCCACGGTCTCGTGATCTTCCTAATCAGGGTATATCTGAATCACGCGCCGACTCCCAGCCTCGAACCTTTCTTTCATCTCTCCAGCCACTTCAACCTCAGAATGTCTTCTACGTGAGCCGCTATTTCGCCTCATATGTCTGTTTTTACTGATGTACTCACTTTCCTCACAGTTTCAACCTATCCTCCGCGATAGATCAGTCCAAGGAAAAGGACTGGCCCGCCGCATTAGGTACGAACTTGCATCCATATCCCTTCACTGCGGATTCCAACTCTCGCTCAGGGATGCTTGACTGGGATTCCACCAGTATTGTTTTTACCAAACGTTCCCTGGTGGAATTCTAAAGTGTGTCTTCCTCCTTCCAGATGTAAAACTTGTCTATATTAACCCGCGTAAGATATACTGGCACCACCGTGGACCCCAACTTCACCAATATTCAGAAGCTCCCCAGTATGTTTATACCATCGTTTTATGGATACCAATTTATGTTTAAAAGGATATGCCAAGTTCGGTACATTGTCTACCCCGGCTGGGGCTTCGGCCTCTGAATCAACCACCAATGGTATGCCATATTTATAAACACTACTCTCTTACCCACTAATATTTCTCATAAGAACAAGCCCAGGCAGACGTCTCGACTGATGCATTTAAGCCCTCACGTCGCGTTCGAACTGTTCCCGGTGGTCCTCACAGCAACATTTTTGGTCACGAGGAAGACGACGACGCGTTATCCTCCGCCCCCAGACAAGAAGTACTACATGCCGTTTCGTATAACGATTCTATTCTAATGCCTCAGGAGCGCTTTATTCAGAATTCCACTCCTGTAGCGACTACAGACGATGACCCGGCTCATTCAGAAGAAGAATCGGGAATAAACTTTTCTTCGAATGTCAAACCCAGCAGGTTGGTGATGTAGTTTTGTCAGAGCCCAGCAATCTGACAGAAATCGTTTCTCAGGCGTGTCAGAACTGTCCCTGGTGGAAGTAGCAGTATGGCTAGTCTATGGGAACCTCAAGAAACAGTAGAAGAATTCAAGCCTACGCGAAGGTATTTCTTGATTATGTTCCTTTCGTGTTCAACCTGCATGCTGACGAGTGGTTACTTAAGAGTGCGACAAGGTCCTGGCGGACAAGACCATATTAGTGGAGTAAGTGCCAAAACATTATTATTTTATTAGGTGTTGACGAAAGTGCAAGTTATTCTGAGTGGCTTCCATAGGATGGCGAAGCCAAAGTTTTAGTAGTGTTCTGTATTTTGTATGTATGAAAATGTAAAATTTGGTAGCGGCGAGACTCGAACTCACGCGGGATTGCACCCATTGGGAATCAAGAGATGAACTTAAATCCAACGCCTTAACCAACTCGGCCACGCTACCGTATGTTAGCATGTCCAGCAAGTGTTCCAACCATTTTATCAGATCGTATTACGTAATATATACTTAAGTGGTACATTACATTGTAAAGATAAGTGCATAACTCCTTTAGTAATTGGTTCCTGGATTACTGCCTTTGCTGCCACTTTATCCAAACTGTGACACTGACAGACGCTTATCCCCCGAAAGATGCTGTGAGCACTGTTCTCTTTTGTTCATATCATTGCTTCCTTTGATGAGCTTGCAAGACATCCTTGCCATGTCCGGTATCCCTGGACTCGGAGCTGCGGTGAAAATCTGTGCGTTGAATATTTCTTTAATGTATCTCGTAGTGCTCTGACTCAAATGCTAGTGGAAAGTTCCTATCAGGCCATCGACAATATGAATGTCTATAAAGTGAGTTTTTAACTGGTATGACGCGTATTTCGATATTCGTACCAAACTCATTATATATGTCAGCGACAATGCCAGGAGCTGAGAGCTCATTGCGTGAAGCTGCTTATCGTTCTTCGCGATAGCTCCGTTGGTCTGGAAGGAACAGGGCATGCCCGGTACGCTGATGAAATGACACAGTATGTATATCGCAAATGATGAAGCTAGCTTCGCTCAATCTTGCGACAGCGTTATTGATCGTGTCATTCGTAAAGTCAATTACTGGGCAGGCTTGAACAAATTTAAAAGCCTCAGTCGCCAAAGGGAAATTAAGGATGGCATCGACAGTTTGCATAGAGATATTGATGCTGCAATGATACGATTTCTTGTGGGTGTACGTGTAGAAATTGTATGGCACTTCAAGCTGAGGACTTTTTTCCTTCCCCCTCAGGTGCAAAACCATATGGACCTAGCGCGAAGCTTTCTGGAAACCAGTAAAGCTCGCGAACATAAATTGGAGCTGTTAACAAAATTTGTTAATGAGGAAATGGCGACAGCTGACCATATGGATTCCTCTAAACTAGCTGAACAATATATGCAGATGCTGAGCTTACAAACCGTGAAAATGCTTTATTATTCTGAAATATTCTTGCTCATTGTAGTTAGGAACTGAGAGAGCCTGTCTTGCAGCCTAAAGAGGAGAATGCTGTCCAGCAGAGTCCGCGGGTGCTGCACCAAGACTTTCTTCCACCACTCGATTGTAAGGCTGTATAGCATAAATATTTGCATGATAATATGTCAACTATTCGCTCCTTTTTTCAGCAACTGACAAAATTTCTCCCGAGGACATTTATTCTAGGCCTTCTACATCTGGTGGCAGTGGATCTTATAGATCCCTATCCCCCTTGTCTGCAGTGGGTCTTGGCCTCAACAATTCGACTGTATCTCATGAAGGAAATGGATCCTCGTATTCGCAAGGTACTTCGTCGTCAGGATCAAGTCTGTCTCCGTTAGGTTCATTTACATCATCGCATGTGTACGAGCCTATCGTATCTGTCGAGGAGCAGTCAGGAACGACTTTAGGTGGAACGCTGGACGGCTTAATAGAAAGGTTAATTTATAGTTTTGGTGAGAGGTCACTCCCTTCGACTATTTATATTATCATAGTATTCTGACTGCTAACTTTTTACTACTGTTCAGATCAACCTAATTCTGAATATCAAGACATTTTCTTCGCAACTTACACAGATTTTGCAACTGGAGAAGATATTTTTCAGGTTATTAGGGGGCGGTTCTTCGCCGTTCATCAAGACAAAAAGATTCTCCCTAAGGATCGCATTAATTTACAATATAAGTTCAGTGATTTCCAGCCGATATGCAATAATCTTTTCATTTTTGTCCCCGTAGCGTATTCATAGTATTAAAGAGCTGGCTTACAAGTCCTCGGCCATGCATTAGCACTCAGCTTAGACAGAAAATAGTAACTTTCTGTCAGGATGGGCTTCATCTCATCACCGCGCCAACTTTGGGGGAGAAGGCCAAGCAAGTATTGCAAATAATTGATGACAAAGCCCGTCCCCGTCCTATTGATCATGTTTTATCACCTACAAACCATAAATTTTCTGAAATGTTTCCCCTTCCTTATAACCTTGCCCTTGCCCTCACCATACTCGAGGGTGACCTCTATCGCAATATATTTCCATGTGACTACATTGCGCATCTAAAGCGGATTGGCGTTTCAAATCCTATAGAACAAGCATATTCCACTAATAACAAGATAATTCTATGGGTAAAGGAATTAATTATACGCTATGATAGCGCAAATGAACGGGCACAGGCACTAACTTTTTTTATCAACACTGCTGTGGTAAGTTTTTGTATATGTTCATCTGTAAACGTTCTTCACGTCATGCCTTCAGGAGTGCCGCAAGCTGCGAAATTTTGCCTCTCTAACAGCGATTGCGAGCGCGGTGCTATCCTCTACAATAGAACGACTTAAGCACACCCATTCTTTACTTTCGCCGTCATTAAAGCGAGAGCTTTGCAACTTACAAAAGATAATACAACCTGCATCACGTCACCGAAGATACTGGGAAGAGCTTGATCAGAAAGTGGAACATGAACCACTTGATAAATGCATACCATGGCTGCGTAAGTCAAGAGTAGATATACCTTACATTATGCTGAATGATTTGTGTAGCTGTTCATTTGCTTGAGCTTCGTGCAGTATTCGACCGCAATCCATCTGAAATGTGTATTAATGGGCGGCGATTGATTAATTTTCAGCGGTGCATGCGATTAATGGACCGCATAAAGGATATCTTGTACTACGAAGCTCCAGATTTGGAGCATTATCGACAAGGGCAACTTGCTTGTCTTGAACTAGAACTGAAGAATGTAGACCCTACTGTGGTTACTGATGATAAACTTGAGGCGCGAAGTGTCTCTTTAGCAAAGCAGGAAATTCGGATACATAATACTGGGGAGAATGCATTGCATCAGCTAGGCTTTAAATTTTGATACCGTACCTACGTACTATCTACATATGCTTAACCATGTATATTTATTATTCATTTGTTATTCTTTATATTATAAGATACTGATTCCATCATGTGGTATATAATCATTGAGTAGCTTAGCAAGATACATAGTGTTAAGTATTGTATACAACTTAGAACGAGAAATAAGGATATTGGTATAGATAATAAATATGCAATACCATAAAATACTGGTGTTAGCCTGCAAAACTCCACACCTTAACTGTACCATCATCACTACCAGACACAATTTTGTCCTCGCCCAGTGCCACACAGCTTACAGCAGCCTCATGCCCCACGAGCGTAGCTGTACACCGCCCTTCTTCTTTCGACCATACCTGATAAGAAAAAAAGGATTATTAATATGAATTATCAATAAATATCAAGCCTACCTTGATAGTGCGGTCATGGCTACCACTGACCAAGCGCATTTTATCGCTGGCGACTGACCATACTCCTTCGATATGACCAAAGAAAGTGCGAACAGGCTTGCCAGTTTCAATGTCCCAAAGTTTAATGGTATTATCTAAACTTCCAGAGATAAGAATAGGATTCGCCTTCTTCAATGATTGAGTAAATTGAGGAAGCGGGGGTGGCAGTGGTGGAACTCTGAGATTCATCCTCACCGTCGTTTTGGATGACCGGAGGAACGTCAACGTCGCAGTCACCTGAAAGTAACAGCTTCATACTTTGTACCTGACCCATATGCCCGGTAAATTGGCGGACGCAGGTACGAAGGGTCAAGTCCCAGAGCCTAATGGTGCCATCATCTGAGGCGGAGAACAGCATCTTGCCTGGATCGATTTCGAGCGACGTGGCATTGGGATTTGGGCTCGAAGAGCCGCTTCCATAAAGGAGAGGAAGAGTCGATTGGGAACGTTTAGTGGTTGAATTGGAGTCCCAAAGTAAAACGGAATTGACCCATTCCGAATGGCCTCGCAGAGTAAAGGCTCCACCTGTCCGAAGGTTCCAGACTTTGATAGTCGAGTCCACGCTTCCACTGGCAAGCACATTTTCATCAAAATTCAAGCACACGACGCCATCTTGATGTCCCCTGAGGGTGCGTACACAACGACCACGTCTCCAGTCCCAAACTTTGATGGTATTATCCATACTACCGGTGATGAGTTTAACGTCGTCGAACTGAAGAGCACGGACGGCACGGGTGTGACCTTTAAGGCAGTGAAGCTCTGCACCTGTTTCGAGGTTCCATACACGAATTGTGCGGTCGTAAGAGCCAGTGATAAGGACGGGAAAGACAGGATGAGAAAGATTATCAGAAAATTGGAGACACATGACGCCATCTGTATGTCCCTTGAAGGTGCGAACAGTACAGCGACCGCGACGCCAATTGCGCTCGATGGCCATGCGTTCACTGTAGACGTCCTTCCAAGGTCGTGTGACGGCAAGGGGAGTGGAAGAAGGGGCGGAAGAGGATGGCGACGACGAGAGGGAGGACGAGGGAGGACGAGATGCAAGAAGGGCATGTGAGGGAGAATCGTATTCTGAACCGTAAGAAGGCGGAGAAGAGGCAGAAGCTGGAGATGGCTGCATTGATGAGGAGGTAGATAGAACGAATTCGGAACGTTGGCGTTTAAGAGGTAAAAAGGGAAGAAGACTCTGAGGGGCATCTTCGGCTGGACGCTTGAGGGACGGAGAATGAGAGGAATCAGCGGAGGAGGAAAGAGGACAAGGGGATTGCGATTGAAGACGGCCATACTTGCGTTTCTTGTCAAGGATGGGAAGGCCCCAGCCGCACTTTGCACATTTCTGGCCAATGTGTTGCTCGCAGATGCCGCGCCAAAGAATATCGTCATCTGCGAGATGCTTCCATTTTCGCGAGACCTGAGCAGCACGGCAAAGAGAGGTAGCATCCAGGTAACCGAGGATCTTCAGGGAGACCTCACGGGGAAGAACGGCAAAGGGATCTATTCTGATGAGGTGTGCGAGCTGCTCGGTGAGTAGGGAGAGCTGGGAGAAGCAGCACATGGTGAGAAGACCCTGGAGAATGAGGGCGCGGCGAGGATGAGAGGAGGAGGAAAAGTTGGACCAGATGGCGTTGACGGCCTCTCTGTCCTGCATTGGGAGGGCATCAAGCGACTGAAGAAGAAAGTGTGAGCAGAAGAACAGGAACACGAGAGGAGAAGTGAGAGACCTGCTGAAGCTTGAGATTTGTGCCTTCGTCCGCCATGCGCTGATGTCTGACGCAGAGTTTTCTGGGAGGAGGCTGCTGGAGGGACGGAGGTGGTGAGGGCGAGTATCTATGGGCGAGAGCATTGGGAGGGCTGGACGGGGAGGGCTGGATGATGAGAGGGAGGTCGGGGTCGGAGATGGCAGGCTCGTGGGTGTAGTTTGGGGCGTCGGAGGAGGCGAGACGGGGGGCGGGGAGAGTGTCGCAGACGTATGAGGCATGGGCGGGGACGTGAACGTTGGCGGGAGAAGAGGGAGAGGCCATGAGGGAGACAGTGACAGCGAGGAGTTTAAATGAGCATGAGCATGACCGAGTTTATTTAACCAACGCGTTTGGCCATTCCCCCTTCATATTCTGCCATACCCACGCACGTGACCACTCAACACCTCGCGTCGCCCTTGCGCAACATCGCGCAATCTCTGTCGGCCCGCCAATTTTACTTTCTCAATTCAAGATATATAGAATCACATCGTAGACGGCGAACAGAAAAAAACAGTTATCAATCCCCTACTTAATCCAACGTAATCTTCAGATCCTCCAATGGTATCGGTACAAACGAATCAAGCACAATCGACCGAGACCCAAGCTCCGCTTCACAGTGCGACGGAACAAGCTGCCGGATCAAATCTGGTCGCACCGACAGCTCTGTAAAATATGAAAAGATCATCAGAAAAAAAAAATTAGATAAAGAAAACGTCATCTCTCACCCTCCCGCGTAAAGTTGAACAGAGGTGGGAAGTCTTTCCCGCTCGGCAGCCGCGTTCCCTCAACGCGCAGCTCGTCGAAGAATGGGTGCACCATCGCCTCCACCGCCGTCAGACGTGCACCCGGAGTGTACTCCAACAGTTTCGAAACCAAATCAATCGCCTCGGGTGATGTCCGCGGCCGGAATACCTGACAACGTATCAGAACAACC
Organism: Cyathus striatus; assembly: GCA_025738555.1. NCBI lineage: Eukaryota > Fungi > Basidiomycota > Agaricomycetes > Agaricales > Nidulariaceae > Cyathus > Cyathus striatus. The sequence continues at coordinate 4,971,674 of JAOVFP010000005.1, read as the reverse complement.
TCGCCGACAACCTCTCCTCTCTCTTTACACACATACCTTGGAGAACGGATGGGGCTTGATCTGTGGGAACTTGTGTTCCATGTAATTCGGATTCATCGTCTTGATCTGCTCCCGTGATGGCGTACCGAGAACCTTGATAATCTCGACCAACTGATCAATTCCACTCTCCCCCGGGAACAAGGGCTGACCCAACATCAGTTCTGCCATCACACATCCCGTCGACCAAATGTCGATGGCTGTCGTATAGTTTGTCGCCCCGAAAATGAGTTCGGGAGCGCGGTAGTACCTCGAGCAAATGTAGCTGACGTTGGGTTCGCCAGCCACGAGGATCTTGGCGGAGCCAAAGTCGCAGAGCTTCAAGACACCAGTGGCGGGATTGAGAAGCAGGTTCTGGGGCTTTATATCACGATGGCAGATGCCAACCGAGTGAATGTAGGCGAGAGAACGTAGGAGCTGGTACATGTAAAGTTTGATTTGAAGCATGGGCATGGGCTGCTTGAGTTTAGCATAGTGTCGACTGGCACGATAGACTGTTTCCGGAACATATTCAAGGACGAGATTTAAAAAGACCTCGTCTTTCTACAGCACGCTGAGCAAGCATCGGTTACCGATTAAGAGGGTCGCACGCACCTTGTCACCACTAGAGTAGAAAAAAGCTTTGAGATCGACGACGTTTGGATGAGATACGAGCCTCATGATCTGTAGTTCACGGTTCTGGATGGGAAAGAAGGTCACGTTGGAGGACCCAAAAGAAGACAGACTCGCGTGCAGACAGCAGCGATGTGCGGGAAGAGAGAAAAGAGAGGGGGACGAACCTTGAAGCGCTTGTCCTGTAGGACTTTCTTGATGGCGACGTCCTCGCCATCGGAGGGGGGGCCAACGAGCTTTGCCTGGTAGACGACGCCGAAGGAGCCATTGCCAACAACCTTGCTGTTGGTGTATACGAGTTCTGTGGCCTCGCCGGTCTTGCCATCGGATGCGGAGACTCGTATGAGCTTGTGTGGATCGTCGACTGCGGGAGAGAAGGGAGACGCGGGGGCGTGATAGGAGACGATGGGGGCGGACGATGGAGGGGACGATGGGGGTGGATGGGGTGAGTGGTGGTGGTGGGGCGAGAGAAGGAGAACGCACAGGAGATCCTGACACCGTTTATGGGTGCGTGGGTGGACATTGGGGACGGGAGGGGCGTTGGTCGGGGAGCGGGGAGCGGGGACGAGGGAGGATAAGCGTGATGAGGGGCGGGGATGAGGGGCGCTGTCTGGGGCTGGCAGTGGGGTCGACGAGAATGCTGGGAACAACCGTCAAGTGACCTCCAAACAAACACAATTTATTATGTAATACTACTCCTACTAGCAGCATCCAGTCCCACTCCCGCTGACAGTCCCGCCGCCCTCACCCACCCGCACAGACCCCGCACCCGACTCCCCGCCCACTCCAGCCCCAGCCCCGTCCACATCCCCTTGCGAGTCAATCAACCGCCCCTTGATGTCCCGCGCAAGCTCAAAGAACGCCTCCTCAACCCCGAGTTCGCCTTTGCTGACGTCTCCATGAACCGCATCCCCAGCTCTTCACCCAGCGACCGCCCCTGTTCTTCCGTCACAGCCCTCTTCTCCGTCCAGTCACATTTGTTCCCAATCAGAATCTTGTTCACCCCCTCCGACGCGTGCTGCTCGATATTCGCGTGCCATGTCCGGATGTCTGTATCAACGCTCAGCACACATATTCCTGCCCACATCCCCTAACGTACTGTTGAATGACCGCTCATCCGTGACATCGTACACCAGCAGAATCCCCATCGCGCCGCGATAGTACGCCGTCGTGATCGTCCTGAACCGCTCTTGCCCAGCAGTGTCCCACTTTACTTCACGTTAAATCATGTAAAATACAACACCAGTCACGAATATACGTACAATTTGTAGTTTGATTCGTTTTCCGTCCAGCTCAATCGTACGAATCTTAAAGTCAATCCCAATCGTCGTGATGAACGATGGCGTCCACGCGTCGTCGCAGAATCGGAGCAAAAGACACGACTTGCCCACACCTATGCTCTGACCGTTAGCCTTCCTTCCCCCTGCCAGCATTCATAAGCCCACGATGTACCCGAATCACCAATAAGGAGCAGCTGCAGATTACTCATCAACTATAACCCTTTTGGCATCCCTTCTAATGCTCACCTTGATAAGAAAGTCGTAGTGAGGCGGCGGCATGTCTTCTTGAACGTGAAGAAAAGTCGAAATTACGGATGATGAAATGCGTATTAATGATTCATGAATGTATGGCGACGGCTATCGCTACCGTGAGATCTCTATTTTAAGTACTAACTTATAAATACCATCCATGCAATTTCTTGCATTTAAGCATCTACCACGTACTTACTCGCTTTACGGAAAGACCTAGCTATTGCACCAGCGTCCTTTGAAATATATGGTAGTAGTATATAGACCACGTCCCAGAGAGTTTGCATACTTATGCGGTGCCGCTCTGAATGGTGTCTTTCACACTTCGCGCCAACTTCGCGCAATACTTATCTATCGCTTAACTGACCGATATCTGACCCGGTATTAAAGATAATTCAACTTTCTCTAGCGTGCACCATCAGTTGGAAAGACCTTTGGAAGGAGAAGATTCTATGAACCATCCGAGCGGAGAATTGATAAAGAAGTACTCACCATACGATACCTTCCGTTCAGAACACTACAAGGTGAACCCTAAATTATCATGCTGAGAGCTGAAATAAACGCCATGCAAGTGGGTAAACTCATCGATGGACTGAGAGGCGAAATGCTCGCCTATAGGTACCTCTCACGGCACATGATGCAGGTATTCCTGGAAGCACAATCAAGTACCCCATAATCTCATTGGTTCCATCGACAGAACAAAAGCGACCCAGAACCCAGGTCGATTGATCAGATAGCACAAAGTAGACAAGTAAAGCCACTGAATAGCGCTCTGAGCCGTAAACAGCTGGTCAGACAAATCAATTCGAATCCAGCAGCCAGTAAAGGTTGCTTACTTCCTATCATTAGATAAACAAACGCTTCGATTAGCTGACATTGCAAAAGACAGTGTGCCAAGTAGAAGGCGAGGCTCTACCTAATCAAACTTGAGATCCGAGGATAGAAAGCCTTCTCATAGCTGGTAGCAGGGCATAGAAATCACGAACTATGAACCCGTACGTTACGACCTCGTTTCATTTTCAATGGAGTACATTCTTTCGTAGCTTTAACGGAAAAGTGCGTTCCGAGCGTCACATCTGAAGTCGCGGAAATAAACGACCTTCTTAGGAAGCGAAGTTAACAGGCTACATGCGTTGGACAAGCGGAGGCCGCATGCTGAGCACTGGATGAAAGAGTGTCTGGTATCATATCGCTCAAGTTTACATCCGGGACAAGTAAATGCTCCAACAAAAACGGCTAAATGAGCGCACTGCTACGATACATCAACGACAAGAGAGAGAGAAGGCTTACTTCAAAACCTTGTTACTAATCCGTCGCTCAACGCGCAATCCCGTAACGAGAGGGCGGAACGGCAATGAGCATGATCATATGCCAGGCTTTGCAAGCAGATCCCTTTCACAAGCTGTAACATTTGCATCGGTACAGAAACAAATACTGACAGCTAAAACCACTCAAACAAGACGACGAACTTCGAACACTGAGTGGTTCAATATTGGAGTCGAGCATATGTGAGACAGAATTGTTGGCTGAGACTTTAAGCATATGAACAGGACAGAGTTGGGACAGAGCTCCCGGGATCCAGCGTAGTGACGTGCAGGAGTGAGATAAGCATAGGAATATTTCTGAGTTGGGTTCATCAGCGCGGTAGCTGCGTACGGCGCGGCGCGAAACCCCCGTCCTTGTTGGCGTCTTTGTTTATCTGATTCTAAACTTACTATTTCAACTGCTGAAACAAAACCAAGAAATCTGGACAGGCTTTCCGCTTGTATGGAAGCGCTGCCACTATTGAAGGTGAAGAATTAGAGGCCAAACTAAGCAAAGAAGTGCTCCTTACGAATGAAATGTGGGTCGAAGCATATATGTAACAGCTGTGCAACGCCGTATTCCAATCAGCTCGTGGTAGCTGTTCAAGCGTGGTCTAGTACTTGAAACTGGGACACTGGATGCATCTTTCAGCTCCTCGGATACCTGGACAACATGCTGGTCGTGTCAGTGCCATAAATGATGCCACGCCTACAACCCCGTCGCAGCCTTATTTTGTTGCCAAGAACGCGTCAGCTGTAGGCTGTGAGAAATTCCCAGAGACATGTCTGCATGCACACAGAAAGGAACCTTTGCTTTACGCCTTACAGACTTTGGAGCATAGTCTCACGTCGCGAGTCTGCTATCAACGGAGGGCTATTTAAGTTATTTGCTCAGGGTCGAAGTGATTGGAAGTACTTTTGCAGAAAGACCAATAACTCTTTGCCAGTTCTCAGGACCATGCAGCTCATAGGGCCAGTAGTAGGCACGACTTCGCGCCCAATGCCTTTGTCGCAGACCCACATAAAAAATTACTTCCACTGCTGGAGATACGGTAGGATACGGCCTTCCTGACTTCTGTTTGTGGTAATAGAAACTAAATTGCCGCTCCATCCCCAGCTGCGTCCCCGCGCGATGGAGGGTTCTGCTCACACACTCGATCTGCTCCTTCAGATCCTCTCTCTACGCTTCTTTCCTTTTCAGATAAGCATCCGAGACGTGGGATATTAATACATATCACCGAAGTTCAGCTTGGATTAACATCCTGCAACCGAGGACATAGCCAAAATACTTTCACATCCTTTATATAAGAATACATGGGCATGATCTTAACTCTTGCATTGGGCCTCTTCACGACCTCCCGCACTCATGTCTGCCCATCATTGGGCCTCTCCATCCGTGCCAAGCACCTTGCACGGTCATGGCGGCGAGTCGTCCAGCCCCTGTACCAGTCAAACAGCTAACTCTGTCCATGGCGGTCAAGACACATACCCCGCTGACGTCGAGAAGTCTTCTGTAAATGTAGATATTCACGCTCCCTCTCCATCGGTGCATCCACAACCTTACGTCGGGAGTGGCACGTTGGATGATCCCTTTGTTGTCGATTGGGAATTGGACGATCCTGAAAACCCTTATTCATGGCCAAAGGTTCAGAAGTGGATCATTACTGCACAGGTATGCATGCAGTTAAAATCTCGATGGACTTTATTTCCGAGGGCTGACTCCGACCTTTCCAGCTCGCACTATCCACATGGACAGTGTCCTTCAGCAGCAGCTCATACACCGGTGGCTTACAAGACACAATAGCTGACCTGAACATCTCTACTGACGTCGCCATTCTGGGGATTTCCCTGTACGTGTTGGGTTTTGCATTAGGGTACGTTCAACGTAATTGGGAGTGCCTTCGAAGACGGTGATAATCTCTTCTTCCGCTGAGTAGGCCGCTTGTTTTTGCACCTATGGGTGAAGTAAGTGAACGCTTAATCACACAATTTCTCTGTTTATCTGCGATATACTTACATGCGATGATTACCTGCTTTACAGATGTTCGGGAGGGTAAGCGCGCACTCTTTCCGTCTTCGATCGTTGGCTGTATTGATCCCGAACGTCTATATGTAGCGCATCGTTTTTCTCGTAACACTTTCACTATACACGGTGTTCCAACTCGAAGGAGCCCTCTGCCAGAATCTTCCCACTCTTCTTACATGCCGCTTGCTTACCGGTATTTTTGGGTCTTCCCGTGAGTATATTCTATGAACGTGTCTATTCCTGTCATGTTTATGCTTATATCATGTCGAGCTCTTACCAACGCTGGAGGTGCAGTGGGTGATATATGGAACTTCCGGGAACGTGGTCTAGCTTCAGCAATTTATGCAACAGTTCCCTTCCTTGGTCCAGGTATGATTACAAGATCTCGAATTCCTGCGTAGATGTCAATGTAATACTATTCAGTCATCGGCCCGATTGTGGGAGGTTTCGTCGCACAAAATCCCCGACTTGGATGGCGCTTTAACTTCTGGCTGATGTTCATATTTTCGGCAGTCACCCTTGTCAGTGGATACTTCGTCACTCCAGAAACTGTATGTGCCCAAGCTTTTGGTTCCTGCTGATCAGTTTACGAAGTCCTTGATTGTGAAAGTATGCACCAGTACTTCTTCGGCGGCGTGCACGGAAGCTTTGTGCAGCCTCGGGCGGGGCCGCCCACTATACATCGATACATGACCTAAAGCAATCTAAATCATTTCCTCAAGTCATGCGTACCAACTTCAGTAGACCCTTCGGTGCGTAATACCGATTGTTCGCACAAGGCTGATTTGCTGATGCTCTTCGAATTGAACATCAGTTTTCATTGTCACAGAGCCAATTGTGCTACTTCTTGCGATATACATATCGATTGTTTACGGCACGCTCTACGCCATGTTCTCTGGGTTCCCCATAGTCTTTCAGGATCATCGGAATTTCACGCCGGGACAAGGGGGCCTCGCATTCCTCGGTATAGGCTTTGGGATTGTTGGCGGGATCGCCTCACAGTCGATCCAAGATAAACTTTACCTGAGAAGTATGGCGAAGAGCGAGAACGGCCGAGCACCCCCTGAAGCGTGAGTCTAATATGGCCTTTGCTATAATGATGCTTCCATCTAAATTTATCGCACATTTCTCCCCAAGTCGCCTCCATACTGCTATCGCTGGAGCTTTGCTATGCCCTATAGGACTATGGTGGTTTGCCTGGTAAGACGACTTGCTTCTCTTCAGTCGTTGTCCATTAAGTTTGAATAAACAGGACCACCAATCCAAAAATTCACTGGATTGTTCCCATCCTTGCAGGAGTTCCTTTTGGAACCGGAATAGCGCAGATTCTGCAAAGTCTTACGACATATCTGATGGATACTTACAATGTCTATTTTGCGAGCGCAGTCGCATCAACTATTGTTCTTAGATCCTGCTGTGCCGCCGTGTTTCCCGTGTTCAATCCAGCCTTGTTCAAAGCCCTCGGTGATGAATGGGCGATGAGCATCTTCGCTGTCATGTCGACTGTATGTATGCCGATACCACTTTTATTTTGGGTGAGCAGCACATCCTTTATTGACTAGCACATGATGCCTGAACTGTACCGCAGAAATACGGATGCTGGATTCGTAGCAAGTCGAAGGTGGCTTATAAAGGACCAGAGGAAGTACTAAGAACCCAGGGAAGGAGTATACAAGAAGAAAGAATTGCGCCTGAATCTGTACAAGCTCTTGGGGGGCAACAACAGTCATTACACCCACTACAGGCACGCCAACCTCAAAGTGCATGCGGAATGCACGAGCGGGTGAGCGAGAAGGACCCTGAAAAGCGAATAGGCTCAATATCCACCTCGAAAGAAGCATAGTGGGTACGCATTGCTGCCTACCGCATCTTTACATGCAGTCGTTGGGTTGAAAAGAGAATCGATGTGCCTGACATGCTTGCCACAGTTTCACATACTTACTTAGCATTGTTGGAAGCGGGAAAACCCAATACCATGTCCTTGGTGCGTGGGCAAAAAGTCGCTAAAAATGACCTCAGCAAGTTTGGACATTGTCTTTCATTTTTTCCGAGTGATCCATGGAGAACTGAAGAGAGTATTGATGTAACTTATAGAGTTGTCTTGCTTTCATGTTCGATCTTTAGTGCGGCACTGTTTTTTTTTTTTTTTTTGGATACGACACTTAGAACGAGAAAGACTATTTACAGAACTGTATTACTATGACGAGCGTTACATTTTTGTAAAAGTAGCATGCATCCTATTTTTTCCTTCGAGCACTTTCTAGACTTTATGCAATGAGACATGATTGGGTAGCGCAGCCACCATGCATGTTGTAATTGGATATAGAATGTACACATGTAGCGACGACGATATAAAGATGGAAACGCAAGAGAAAAAAAAAACTGAAGGGAGACATGGAATAGCTATAAGTCATAAAGAAATAGGGGAGTGTAAAAATAAAATCAGGAAACGATGAATTTATCGGCGTCAAATGAAAGGTCGTCAAAATGAAGGGAGTCGAGTCGCATTTCAAAACTGACGTCTGGATCGGAAGGACGAGGATGTGGAGACATGTCAGTTGCGACAGATGATCCTGCGAAATCAAAGTCAAGGGGGGTGTCGAAGGACGCAACAGCCGGGGTGCAATGCCGAGAGGTGCGACTGGAGCGAGGAGTAATTTCGTTGGGAGGATCTGGGGAATCTGTGCTGGTCGGGGTCTGGGGGCCAGAAGAGGAGGTGTGGGTAGGCGTTGTTCTTCCTGAGCTGGCGGTGGAGATGGAGGCGGATGAAAAGGAGAACATCTTGCGAAGATTAATGCGGGAAAAGGTGCGACGACTGGTGGTGGAAGGAGTAGGTGAGGGGGAGCGAAGTTGTGCCAACTCGTGGGGGATAGTCTCTGCATAGAGGGAGGAGCGTCGGGAGGAGGGGGGCGATATGACGGTGTCTGTAGGAGGACCGGAGAATGTAGATGAGGTTGGAGAAGTAAGAGGAGGATCAGGGTCACGGTCGAAAGAAGCGATGGAGGCGCGTGATTTGAGAGAGGCGGTGGTGGTGGAGGAGTTTGAGGAGAATAATTGGGAGAGGACGGTGGAGCCACGGCGCGATAGTGTGGGTACTGGAGTGCTGTCTTGTATATGCACGGGCTGGGGGACCTGAGAGACTTTTGATCCACGCAAGGAGCCAGCTAATGACCGGAAGGCTTTTGAAGCTTTGGACTTGAAAGAGGATGCTCGCTTGAGTGGGACTGAGGGAGGAAGAGGGGGAGCGAAGGTATGCTGGGGCAAGGTAGATCTGGACTTGCGGACGCGGACGACCTCTATGACCTCTGAGTCCTCCTCTGGGGGGGGAGGGTGGGGGTCGAAGTGGGTGGGGACATGGTCGTCCCAGTCGTCGTGGTAGTCGTCATGGTGGGCGTGGTGTATATTTTGGTACGCGTCGAGGACGGATCTGGTTGGAGAGGAAGAGGAAGGGGAGGAGTTGAAGGGATGAATGATATGGAGGTCATTAAGGGTAGTGGGTGGGGTGGAAGGATTGGCGGCATCGAAGCAGCAGTAGGGCTCTTCCTGATCCTCCTCTGGAGGGTGGACAAAGACATTTGGCATGTGCATAGTTGGAGTGAGTTGGAGTGAAGGAGTGTATGGGAATATAAGGAGCGGAGAGAAAGAAAGAAAGGAGTGCTAGTGAGGAGAGAAAGAGAAAGGAGAGAGTCAAGGAGTGACAGAAAGTGAGTTCATGGTTGTAATCTCACGTGATCCATCATATGCGTCTCTTTCTTCCTACCTCCTTCAAGTTTTGTCTCTCTCGGTCTCGCTCGACGGTCAGGACGATGCAAGTCGACCGTCCGCCGTACACTGCAATGGATGTCACCTTTCTCGGCACGTCAAGCGGGGGTGGCCCCACCGAAGCACGCAACTGCTCGTCGCTCGTCCTGAGTCTCCTCGGCGACGGCTCTCTCTGGAGTTCGGCTTTCGTCCCTCTCCTTCCTTCTACCCCTTACTGGTGCTCTTCTTTCTCCAGTGGTTGACTGCGCAGAGGGCACAAATCGCCAGTTCAAATTCCAGCCAAAGGGCCAACCCTACGTCAAGCCAACAAAGGTTACCAACCTCTTCATCACCCACATGCATGGTATCCCGTCCCCTCTTTCTTCTTCTCCTCTGCCATTCCTCATCTCCCTCAGCCGACCATGTCATGGGCCTCGTCCCCTTCCTCCGCAACGTTCTCTTCCCCCCTCCTGCAGGCTCACCTCCTCCACTCGAAAGAACACCGGTTCGTCCTTTCTCACCCCAACCATGCCCCTCACTTCCTTCCTTCCTTCCCTCTCCTCTCAGCCCCGCATACAAATATACGGCCCTGCTGGCCTCAGAACTTTTATCCGCCAAAACCTCAAAATGACCCTAACCTTCACTCGATATACCTACACTGTACATGAACTCCTCACAACCAACGACAAACCCACCCCGTGTGATTTACCTCACAACCCCCACCATCCTCAGTCTGGTCTCGACGTCGCCCACCAGAACATCCTTCATGCATGCGAAGTACCCGGAAGAGACATTCGCGCAGACGACAAAGGGCTTTGGACAGACGTCCTTTCAGCACCTGGCATTTTTGGCAATATCGTGGTTACTGCCGGTCCCATACACCACAGAGGTCACACCCACACTATCTTTCTCTCAGCCACTCAGCTTACACCCTCTGTGCTTAGATCCTTGCATTGGCTATATATTCACCGAGTCCGAACAACCGAACAGACGACTCGTCATCCTTGGCGATACCTATGACCCGTCGCCCATCATCCCTCTCTGCATCGATCCTCCACCCTCCCTGCTAGTTCATGAAGCAACCGATGCCCATATCCCACCCCATTCTGATCCATTCGGCAATCTTTCCAAGCGAACCAAAGCAGAAGTACGCGCTGTAGCGCTTGCCCGTGGCCATTCCGTTCCCGAGATGGCCGGTGAATTTGCCAAAAAGATCCATGCCCAGCGTCTTGTCCTCAACCATGTAGGCGCAAGGTACATTATCTTTATTTATTTATTCGTATCATCCTCATCTTCACCAGGTTTCCCTTCCCTCGTCGTCCCCGCGATGGCGCTCACATGATTGTACGCGAGATTGAACAGCAAGCCACCCGCGCATGGGGCTCAGGTGACCACGCCGTTCTCGCACATGACTTCCTTCGTGTCACCATTCCAGCACCAGCACCTTTACTTCCCGACCAACATCTTACCGTTCCTTCTATATCATCTATATCTTATGGTGTACGGACCTCCCAGTACAGCGTAGAACGAGAAGGCGCTAGTGGAGACAGCAGCCACGTCGATGAAAAGTCATTTCAGGTTCGCCATGCCAATCCCGCTGAAGGCCTTTTATATGTGGACAATAAATATAGCGATAAACCGAAGAAACGGAGAAGGTAGGCTAGTACCGTATAGTATCGCTTTTGTGTACCGTATTAAAAATATGTAATATATCGAGTATGATAAGACATGCTTCAAGACTGTATACGAAGAGAATCTTGTAATGATGGTTCCACCCATACCGCCTAGAAAAAAGGTCGTCAACATAAAACAGCCAAACAGTTCCAGTACTATGAACGTACTGGCATCGTAATTTCTTCTTGCCCTTCCTTCCCTACTGCCCGATTTTTTTTACTGCTATCCACACTGGGACTACTCACAAACCGTGTAACATTTTGCATCTGTTGTAAATCGAGTCCAAACTTCTCCGCCAGCTGCTCAATGTCCGCTTGCCCACGAGCCGCCTTTCGTGCGTCCAGAAGTTCCGTCAATGAGAATGCTGTTAACCGGTTTCTTGTAGGCTGCGTTGAAGATGCTTCGTGTTCTGACTGCGCTCGCGACTCAAACAAGCGTTTCGTGTTACTGGCTTCTAGACGTATAGTTTGCATGTGGTGGTCTACTCTGACTGGTCCCAAACGGTTCAAGTTGGCAAGGAAGTGGGGATCCTGAGCATCTCTTTCAATATCTGAAGGTGGAGCACGTCATGTCAGCAATTATTTGCACGAACCTCATTCCTAGTCCACTGACCTTCTGTTTTGTGCTCGCTAGCACGGGGCCGGTGAGGCGGCGGTGCTCTGGATCTCACCGACAGAGGAGGTTCTGCTCTCTTGGGGAGTTTCCTCGCTGCTTTGGATGCAGAACTTCCCATTTCACAGTCGCAGTTTAGAGAAGAACTATATTATACAACAAAACGCGCAGAAATATTCCATTATTTAAGTAACTGTAAACATGCGTAGACAGTACAATACGTCATTCACCAGGATACTTCGTACAACAGGTAGAAGTGTTGGGAATCCTGTCCACTTTAACTATACTTGGATATAAGGAAGAGAAATGAAGCCATGTCTATCGTTTTTAGTGGCACTATTTGTTGTACAATTTTGAGGAGAAAAACTAAATAAGGCAAAGGAGATAATAATTGTTGTTCCAGCACCGACCGTTTCATCCAAGACAGCAGAGTCCTTATTTTATTTTGAAAGAGGAAATGTTGCGAGGTTTTTCGTGCTTCATGGAAAGGGTATAAAGGAAGAAAGTAGGTGGTGAAATCCATAAAAAGGGGAAGGGGCAAAGCGCACAACGTGAAGTCGGACGAGCAAAACGAGCGTGCAGATGTTCCTCTTGATATATGTACTGGTATGATATTCATTGGATATCGGCTGAAACTTTGAAAAGAACGGCGTCATAAAGGTAGTCGTAAGAATGGCGTTTAGGCATGGAATGCCCCCATGTTAGAAGCAGGATTCTGCTGGTATGACTGGTACATATAAGCTTGATAGACGTGAGGGGGAACGGGCTGAGGAGTCGCTCCAGTAAAAGCGTTTGGCTGGGGCTGGTTCATTCCCATCATTCCTCCATTTTGAGGGACAGATGGCGGCTGTCCTCCGTAGTTGCCTGCACCGGGTGTACCCATCGACCCATTTGGGGGGAGAACACGCCGGTTGTTGAGCTGGCGAGGGCTATTCGCTTCCGGAGTCCTCAGACCAAATGGATTGAAAGGATCTGAAGGAGAAAATGCACCGGGGTTGGGTACGCCTCGTCGTGCTGGCCCGGGTCCATTATTATAGGTTGGATCAATGTGAAGCTGCGGTGGTCCAGCTTGTGGATTTTGTCCTCCCATCTGCAATGCTGCCATCATTGACGCTAAACCTTGATCGTTTGATGGATAGCCAGATGGCAATCCTGGTACTCCGTAAGCCTGGGATGATGCTTTGGCGGGCTTGCCGCCTGCAGGAAGATTGGAGTAAGTAGGTTGGAAATTGGGAACAGGCAACCCGACTTCTTCAATCAGTCTACGATATGCTTGAGTAGCTATCACTTTCAATTCGATAAGGACGCGCTTCGTAGCTTCAATATAACTGGGCTTTTGGATAGGATCAATGAATGGGCTGGTAAGAATCTTATGGACAACAGCGACACCATTGACTTGATCACCCAAGACATCCGTAAGAACATGATCGCCCGGGGAAGAGAATAGAGCATCGACAATCTGACGAGACGCATCCGGTTCAATCTTCTGGTTGACGATACGAAGAACTGTGAGTGAGGCGAGCTTGTGAGTACAAAGGTGAGATAGATGAGGTGTGAAGCGGGGAGCCAAAAGATTATAACGGGATGGGAATCCAGATGTATCCAATAGCCATGTCAGGAGGAGAGCCCCGTTCGGATTGGTCGCGAGAGGTATGGAATTGAGAATGACTGCGGTCGCGATACGCCTCTGCTGACTCAACGTGATATGATGGCTCTCAAGGCATGCTCTCATACTACGCGCACCAAATCGTCCTTGAGCAATTTCCCACATTCTGTCTACAATGGCATCGAAGATAAAGTCGTTTGCAGGGGCACCGAATCGTAAACAACACCTGTTAATGAAGTGGATGAGTTATATCAATGAGAGAAAAGCTGGCAAGTATATTGGACGCACTGGACAACATAGTTTCCAAACTGATCCAAAAGAAGAGGAGGCGCATAAGCTCTCAGATTTTGTGCAATGAGAGAAACTTCTTCCGGAGTGGTAACGCATTCAATGATCTTCTGCGCAGCCCATGTACCGTTCTTGTGAATTCCAATCATAGCAAGGTGGGGAGCGATACGTTCAAGCATCGCGAACCGAGGAGCAGAAGAGCATTTTTCGAACAATTTTTGAACAACCTGAAACCTTGCGTTAAATTCAAGACAAAAAAGTTGTAATCCACCCTTGGTCTTACTGTATTTCCTAGCCAATCAGATGCAAGGTCTACAATTTCCCCATCCAAAAAGTCGCCCGCAACTTGGTCAACCTCATCCACGGTCATAGTACCAGAGTCTAATCGCTTCCGCAGCTCACGTAATTTAGATGCGTCCCAACGACGGTTATGGGCTCTCTCAGAAACGAGTGGGATGGTCGTATAATACATCGTAGGAGGGCGGAAGTCTGTATGGTCAGTGAGAATGTGTCAGTTGAAGTCTCAGAGGGTGGCTCACCAGCGAGGGCCTGAACATCTGCCTCGGCATCGGCGCTACCAACACTGAGCTCTCTCATGATCATTTGTTGCTCGGTAACAGAAGGTGTCCAGCCTGGTGGCTTGGGAGTCCCATCAGGCATGTAACTGGTTGAATGAGCGCCAGAACCAATCATGCTGAGGAGCAAATTAGAACGGTAATTCTCAACAGCACCGCCAAGAACCTGCTGGTCAGCAGGAATAGTTGATGCGCCTTTCACTGTGCGCAAGGCGTGAATGGTAGCACCGACGCTGAGATCACCGACACCGGTTACAATGACATTCTGACTTTCCTCCGGTCCACCGGTCCCTTCTTGACCGTTTTTAACGGGAACTTTGGCAAATCCAATGCGGATTGCGCCAACGTCACTGCCTAACACGTCACGCCCGTTAAGAGCCTTGCGTGCTCGAACCGCATCGTCAAGCCGTTCGAAGTTAACTACATGCAAAGATTAAACGTGAATTTGAAAACAGAATCAACGACACTAACTGAAACCGCAGTTCTTGTGGGTTAAAACCCTCGCACTTTCAATAGGACCGTAGGGACTGAAAACACTGAGGATAGTGGCTGGCGTTGTCGTCGAGGGAATCGAACCAATCCAGAGGGCACGCGTAGGAGTCGATTGCAACTGAGCATCCATTCCTCCCATGGTTGAGTTTGCTCCAGCAGATTTTCCCGCATTAACGCCAGGAGACGTGGGGCCAGGACTTGCAGCAGCGCCTTTGGCAGGGGCGACAGGCGCGCTGTCAGCCTTACCAAAGCCAATGCGGACTGTCTGACCATTAGGCATTCCAATATTGCCGCCCAACCTATTAAGAACATCTTCCTTGGCACGGATAGCATCGGCCTGATCTACAAAGTTGACAAACCCACATTCCTTGCATACATAGATCGGTAATGTATAAGAGGTTCATTAAAATGGCAACTTACCTTCTCTGGCAGGAGCCTCAAGCTTTCAATTGCACCGTAAGGGGCAAACACGTGGATGAGCTGCTCGCTAGTGACAGCACTATCCAAGTTCCCGATCCAGAGAGAGCGCGTAGGCGTTTGAATTTGTGAAGAAGGACCTTCAGATTTGGGAGAGACAGATCGGTTCTGCGAAGAAGGTGCGAGAAGGTAAGGTGAAGAGCCTCTTCCTGTTATTGAGACTGGATCAGAGATGATTTCACGACAAAATTAGGGCATGCACATACCTGATTTATCTTGCTTCAAACCTCCGGCAGTGGGTCCAAGATTGGATGTGAGCAATGATAAGTTGGATGAAAGGTCGCTAAGGTAGGGGTCGTTGGCAGCAGCATTCCTTGCGAAAGAGCGTGTCGGGTCATCCAAAGTTCCAACGGTAAGTGCTCGAGGACGAGCAGGAGCAAGGTGATCTGTCGTAGTTTTATAACCTTTGGTAAGGTAGGAAGCACCGAAATTATCGTCGGTGGCTGGAGAATCGTATGGGCCTAATTGGCGACCGTAAGCATGAGCATCATAACTGTCAAAATACTCGTCATCTTCTTCCCCAGCAGGTGTTGGAAGCAAAGAGGCACCAGGAGGCCTAATGCGGTAGGGATTCGAGACCGTGCTTGCACGGGTCCTGGAAGGATTCGCGAGGTTACCTGCAATAGCTGCCTGTGCTTGATTGCGAAGCTCTGAGATCGTTGCAGCAGGCGGAGGCCTGTGATCGTCCAAACCTAAATAATCCAAGGTATGAACATCGAAGTCATCTGTAACCGAATCGGCAGAGGCTACGGAGCGCAATTCCTCTAACACGGGGAAGCCGTTACCAGCCCCATTGGTTGAAGGTAGCCAGGAAGAAGAGAAAATGGAGGGACCAAAAGCGTTGGAAAGTCCAGCAGAGGGAAGGGTAAGAGATCCTGACCTAAGCCGACTATTTCCCGTAGGAGCAGCAACAGATGAAGCAACAGATGTAGACGTATGGCGCAGCCCGGGCCTGGCTGGAACAGGAAGATTTGTTGCTTGGGAGGCGACCACCTGTCTCTGAGATGAATCAATCAAAGTATCAGTAGAAGCAGGAGTGGTGAGGGTGTTGGATGTCGCGGCGAAACGTTGTTGAGCAGCAAGTTGAACATTGGAGGGTAAGGTTCCAGCCCTTGCCCTCCTAAAAGTGGGGGGATAATTAGTTGGGGGCAGGGTCGAAGGATCTCCGGGAGTCATTACAGGAGACGAGACGTCGTTTGGAGGGGAACCGCCAGAAGCCAAGGCGCGAAGTGCGGGAGGCCTGTACCTTGCACCGAGAGATTGTTCAGCTTGCAGCTCTCTAGCTCTAGAACAGGAATGAGAAAAAACGCGGGTGCAAAAGAAAAGAGAACCGACCTTTTGGCGTACGCAGCTGAAGGAGCAGGAGGAGGCGTCTTCCCACTGTGAGGAACCCTTGAATAGGAGCCAGTATTGTCGGAGGCAGATAAAGACATTATAGATGAGGTTGAGTGAAGAACGATTAGGGATTACGAAAAGATGGGCAGGATGGGCCCTCCTGAAGTAGAAAAATCGTCAAGGGGTAAAAGCCAATTAGAGGGAAAAAAGGAAACCCCAGGAACTATGGAGCGGGCGATGAGGATGTCGTGAATAAAAGTCTCCGGGCTCAAAGAACCGAAAAAAAAGAGCACGAAGACTAGACAAGGATCGCCCACGACTACTATTGTAGGTATACTCGGAGAAAATAGTACTACTAAGTAATAGTGAAGGCTAGTGAAGACGGTCGATGGGGAGCGAAAGGCTGAGCAAAAGGAATGCGACTCTCTCTCAACCAATCTTTGCTGGCTCTCTTCCCACGATCACTAATCCTCATGCTCCCTACAGTCTCTACTATCTCACACTCACAATCTCACACTCAAAATTATCTGTACATTTCAATATATACTGCTACGGGTATCCAACCAATGCGTACGTAGCTTACTTATTATCGCCGAAACGCGTCTGCACTTGCACCTCCAACAAACAACAAAGCAAATAACCTGAACTATACTTGATACAAATCTAATTGTAGGAGTGAGGTGCAAGCAAGTGGATTCATCATAACGCTGCATAAGATAGAGTACTAGCAACAACGGAAGCAACAAAAGAAGCAAGTTAATAAAAATTCGCCAAAAAAAAAAAGATAAAAAAAACCATCGAAGAATGAGCTCCCATAGGCCATAATGCACAAACCGTAAGACTGTATTACGACACTGAATTTCTCGAAGTTCCTCGACGAGAGCCGGTTCGCGGCTGCGACTGAGCTACCGCTGCAACACGCTTCGATCTTCGCAATGGGCGTGCAAACCGTTCCTGCACCGACATATCCTTAAGCGAAGGTACGGATACAGTGGAAGCTACAGGTGACGGCGGCTCAGATGCAGATTCCTCAATGGAAGACAAAGGCGACAATGGGGAGGTAGGCGGAGTCTCCGTCGGCATCCGCACTAGCACCTTGCGCTCTTTTGAGCTTGACACTTCCAGAATGCTTTCAGTAGCTATCTTTGTCGCATCATCAACTTCCATTGAAATGGCATCTGCGCTTGCAGGGGCTTCTTTATCCCAGTCTGGTATAACACATAACTCGTGGAAAAGTTCCTGCTCTTGCGCGCTTAAGGGAGGCTCATCCTCGTGGTTATGCCGCTCGACGCCGAGTGCAGCAGAGAGTGCAAACGGCATGCATACAGTAAAAGAATTTCTCTCTCCGCCATTCACAACATGTGTCGCCCTTAATGTCGATGTAAAATGCCGACCAAATTGGTTGAGAGACCTCCCTTGAGAATTCGAGCGATGGAAATCCTGCAAGGCCGTGGGAAATCGCTCGTACAACGTATCGGACAAAAACACATCAAGCAAGCCACCTGGTAGTGGATGGTCCCTAACATGCGCTTGAGCGGCAGCCAGAGGGACCCAGGTTCCCGAAACAATTGGCGACCCTTTCGTAATCACAGTGGCATTTGAAATGGCGCTCAGAACAGGTTGAGGGGCACCTGAGAAAGCTAGGATAGGAGAGAGGTTAACGAAATCGGTATCAATGCGGCGAAGAACTAAGTTCTCGCCCAGCATCATTTGATATACTGATATATCTATAGAAATAAACACGATGTCAACAAAAAAAGAAAAGAAAAGATGTTGTACGGTCGAAACGAACCTTCGACTTGAGTGGCACTAATAGGAGGATTACATGGCTGACAGGTATGTACTACAACTGCTTGAGGGGGGGCTACCCAAGGTACATCCTGGGGATGACTAGGGTGGACAGCTGCAATATCTGGAAATGTGAATGAAGGAGGGGCAGAGCTGGTGGTTGGTGAGTGCACTGAGAGCGATTGGATAAGTGAAACGAGGGTTGAAGTAGCAGAAAGCGGAGGAGGTAATGTGGTCGAATCTGAACAAGTTGTGGTTATTGATGGTCTATTACCGGGACGCGAAGTCGACGGACTGCTAAAAACATTAAAAACTGAAGACGAAGGGACGGTTCGAGCGCGCGGTCGTACCGTGGCGGATGAAGATGCAGTATTTGGTGAGTCGTCATCCAGAGTACGAGGGGAAGGGGAGTCCGAGTAAGGAATGTCAGCAAATGAAGAGGAAAAGGAAGGCTTTAGGGGATGAGGGGATAAGGAACCGGGGAAGTCTGATGTGAAAAGATCATCTAGGGCGAGATCTTCCTCTTTAACCGATATTCCTTCAAAAGGTGTCCCCCACTCGGAAGCATATGAAAGTCCGCGGGAGGGATCCCACTCCCATTTGTCAGAAGATTCCGTTTTGATCTTTCCAAGACCTTCAGTGTGCAAAACTTGAGCGGCAGCTCGAGCTAATGCCTCCGCAACGACTTTTGCATCAGCGGCACTGGAGTCTAGGTCATCCCACTCGTCGATGATACCCTGGACATCCTTCGGTTCCTGCTTAACCGTAATGTCGGGTACGACTGGAACAAAAGATGTAGACGGCGACCTTGGCCCGGGACTTTCGAAAGTCTCATCCTCATCCTCATCCTCCTCTTCACTCTCGAGGTCTGCATCCCATCCGAATTCGTCTACATTGTCACGTCGTCGACGCGTCATGGAGAGGTGAAAGTCGTCATCATCGGAATCCGGAGGAAGAGAGCCCACACTGCGAGCAACAGAAGGGGAACGGCGGAAAGGGTCTTTAAATGTGTTGGCAGACGGTGAAGGAAAATAAGACGGATAAGGACCTTCTGAACAAGGTGTGTAGCATGGAATAGATATGGAGCGGCGAGGATATGGTGGAAGAGACCACGGTTCTTCTTCATTCTTTGGCTTGGGGTTATTATCGTCCTCAGACGAGTCAACTGACATGGACTCATCGTCATCTTCGAGCGAAGAAAGGTCTGTAGGACGGCATGACTGAGGAGTTTGCGAAGAGCGGATTTTGGCAAGATTCAGGCGCAAAGTGAGCTTCACCTTTGGGGGAGGTTGCTCAGCTGGACTCTCACTATCAGAGGCAGATTGAGAGTTCCTGGCAACGCAACCTCTGAGGGGACGTTTGCGCTTCTGGCCGCAGGCGGGGGGAAGATCCCAGCGATGATGCTTATCGCGCTGTCGCTTCTTGTCCTTGGGGTCGTCCCAGGGATCAGCCTTTCCGGATTCGGTGTAGTCGCAGAGACGAATGCCAGCACGGGCGAAAGGGCAAGGGGCACCAGTGGCGCGACCAAGATACCAGACGGTGGTGCCCCTTCTGAAGTTGGTGAGCCTGTTTTCAAGGGGTGGACAGTGGGCGCCTCCTGAGCGAGAATAGAGAGCGGGGAGAAGGTCGTCGTCTGAAGGGGTGCCGGAGAGGACATGTTTGAGGAGCAAAGGACAATCTTGTTCGACTTGACAGCGGTGCATATGAGAACGAATATAAGAAGTAATAGCTTGACTGGCAGCGGAGACACTAAAGATACAGCGGATGAGAAGAGAGAAGGAGAGCAAGAGAAGAGGGACGGATACTTTTGGCATACGAGACCAAAATGAACAGACATTTCGGCGAGGTCTTTGATGGTCATTGCACGGTTATCCTGGAAAGAGAAAGAGAAGAGATAAGGAGGAGGAGAAGAAGAAGAAGAAGAAAGAAGAACTGACGACTGAAAGAAAGGAGCGGGCAATGGCAAGAAAGACCTTGCTATTAGCATCGTCAGGATGCAATACGACGCCATCTGGCGGGAAAGTTGGATAAGAATTAGGATTAGAGGTATGCTGGGTAGTATTGGAGGCATTAGCGAAGGGGGGCTTCGGGGGAGAGTCGGGGGAGTTGCGAAGGCGGGAGGCGGGCTTTATGGGGACATTGTGCTTGATGCGGGTGCCGTAGGAGTGATGCGGGGGAGAGGAGGGGATGTGGGTCTGCATAGGGGGTGGATCATGAAGCAGGGGAGCTCGACCAGCGACGGGGCAGTGGGGAGGAAAGAGGACAGAAGAGACGGGAAGCAACACGAGATGACTGATTCCAAACAACACAAGAAACAGACTCCGAACGGGACCCAGATCACCCCCGGCCCTTGCTTTTTCGTCCCTCTCCAATCGAGATCTCACTCTCTCCTTCCGGGGTCTTGTTCCCACATCTACGCGCGTCCCTTACTCTCATCCCGTGACCTTACATTACCGTCCTTTGTTCATTACATCACCTACTTTCATTCTTATCAAATCGATTGTGCCGCATGTTTGTCCTCACTCATCCAGCCATCTGCTGCCTCTAAAACTCTGCTAGGAAAATGGTGATACCAATATAACTGTACAAACATCATAAACGATACAAAAGGAAAAGAGCTCAAGATGCAAAAATAAATAAATAACAGACACTAGAAATCCTTCAAGCTGATACCTAGCCATAGCATCAGAAATCCATTCATAGACGCCATCAAGTCAACACACACCTTCTTAGCTTTGGACGATGGTTTTACCGTCGCTTTCGACTTTGGTTTCGGCTTCGTGGCAGCAGCACCCTAATTAGCTTCGTCAGTATACCCTATCCCTGCACATTATTCACCAAATCACAAACCTTCGCTGCGGAAGCCTTGGCTGTAGGCACTTTCTTTGCAGGTGTCTTCTTTGCAGCTATTTTGGCCTTTGCCGCAGGTGTGGTACCGGTTACAGCCTGACGCCACATGCATGAATATGTACTACTCAGATCATAAGGACCAGACCCAAACGTACCTTCTTGGCTGTTCCACGCTTCGTCGATGCAGTCGTCTTCTTTGTCGCCGCGACTGCCTTAGGCTTCCCAGCGAGGGTCTTTTTAGTCGTCGACTTGGGAGCAGCAGCGGGCTTGCTTGCAGTGGTGGTCGATTTCAGAGTGGTAGTCTTCTTCGCGCTGGAGGGTTTCGTCGTTTTGGTGGAAGGAGGCTTAGAGTTCTGTAATGCAAAGATTAGCCATCCATCATCAACCAGATTATGCGCTCATTGATTTTACCTCTTTGGCTGATCCCGTCTTGACCTTGGGTGCAAGCTTGACTTTCCCAGACGGCCCCTTAGGAAGCACGAAGACGCCATCCTTTACACCAGATGCAATGGCCCTGTTGAGCTGGAAAAGATTTGCGTTGCTGATCTCAAGCTTGTATTTCTCTTCAGCATACTTGTGACAAACTTCAGCCTTCAATGCACATAAATCTCGAGTCATCTTACCTTTTTGATAGTGTTGCGCGAAACGCCTGAACGAGCATCGTCCTTATTCTCTGCGATACATTCCTGCCACAGTATATGGGTGCCTTATAAAAGTGTAGTCACAAGAATAATTACCTTTACAATATCCTTCCAGGAAGGATGGGAGGAAGTAGCCTTGGCAGTCTTTGGTTTGGCAACAGCTTTTCCCTTCAAACTGGATTTCTTCACAACAGCCGTCTTCTTAGTGGTAGCAGCCCTGGCCATCTTGGAAGTGGATGCTGGGGCAGAGGGCTCAACAGGAGCGGGAGATGGAGATGTATTGGATGACATTATGAATGCGAGATGAGTAGCAGAAAGCGTCTGGGACTGTTAAAAAATAAAAGTTGGAAACCGGGAAACAGCCAGAGTACGTTTCTATTTATGCCCAGCCGTGGTCATATCTAGTGTAACCACGTGACCAAGATAAACAAGTGGCTGTGCTGCATTTCTGGTTTGTTGATCCCCCAAACGCGTCAACGCGGTAATCACGTGAATAAGGTAACACAGTTTCCTTTCCTATATACCATTGGCAATCAAAATGAGCATTGTCATGCATTGTTCTCTTTTGTCCTCACCTTAACAATGAATATGTATTGTTTAATCAGGTAAAAACATTGTCGATTCAATTGTTGCCAATTCTGGAGTGCATTATCATCATTATATATATCACAAACACAAGAGATATATGTAATTCAAGGCCTGTTATGTATCAAGAAATAATCTTGAATGAGCCATTGGTTTGCACTCGAGCTTTTTTCCCTGTAGCAATCCAACCTTCTTTATCGTCCTCAGAGGGGATATCAACATAATCTTCCACATTCACAAGCTTTGCAACAGGTGGCCCGCGCACCAGTAGATCCCCAACAGGATCAGCCCCATTCTCAACTGATGCGTCATCGACACTAATAAGCTTGGCTTCAATATTCACGCTAGGAGGTCCAACATGTGCGATTGAAGAGTCGGTATCGGTGACCGGGAAGTCTTGTAAATCCAGAGGGTGGGAAGCGAGCACTGGTCCAGGAACCAAAGGATGTGTGAACGCGTTCACCAGCGGCACTGAAGTTGCAATCCTTGACGGTGTTAGCTTGGATGCTTCGAGAAGACCTAACGAAGGGTTCATACTGCAAACAGTTGATAAACGTGTGTATACTTACCTCCACTTAGGACGATTGCTCTAAGAGAAGCAGCGGTATCGCCCAAGACCCTGGACCTTGCACCGTCAAAGACTAAACGATCCCATAAGCTATCCTTCGTCAAAAAGCCTTCGTTTACACCAGCAAGCTTGTGACGCCATGCAATGGGGTACATCAGCCGAGATCGAGATGCTTCCTTAATGATTCTAGATACAATATAATTTAAATGAAGCGGCTTGAGGAACAGAATGGTTGGAGATGGAATTGGGTATCTTTTAGCAGAATTGACATCCGAACCGTCGTACTGAGGAATTTCTAAAATGACGTTGAATATGTACTTGCCAACGGATGAAATGCCTACATACCGGCCTCCGGGTGATACAGGTCAGAGCTTTTCAAAGTCGCAAAGCTTGTTCCTTCAAATATAGCCATATATGCGATGGCGCGTCCATACGGTGTACTTAAGGAATGAGCCGACACTAGCGTGTCCAAAGGAGAAACAGCATGGGAGAGTGGAAGCAGAGCGCGCGTGGCAGCGACGCCAGCAGTCATATTCTCATGGGTAAGTTGAGCTCCTTGAATCTGACCTTTTCCGGTTTCAAAGAATGATACAGTGAAGACATCGCTAGGATCTAGTGTAATTGAAGTTAGGGGGAAACGCACAAGTAAAAGACGTCAAAATTTACTTGGTACAGGGCTCATGATCTTTTCCACCTTGAACCCTTCCCGTTCGACGTCGGCAAATCTGAGCACTTTAACTTTGCTGGCAACGCTTGCCATTGCTTCGGCGCTTGGATCACCAACAACAATAATGGTATGTTGACCGTCTTGCTCTCCCGAGTCATAGATAAGCTCCAGGATCTGTGGAAGGAGGAATGCATGGGTGATAATGGCCGAAGGTGGGTGCGACTCCAGGATGGGCGCCAGCAAGTTAGTGGAAGAGAGAGTGAGAGATAAAATGGAGTGTGCAGCGAGAGCAAGGTCAGATATAACAAATTCTGGTGAAAGATATCAATCGAGGTGCAGATAGAAGAGCACTGGACACAAACCAAAGCCATCATTTAGAAGCAATAGAACATTGGACTCGTGAGGTTGGAGTTTGGCAAGGCGAATAAGGCCTGTACCAACTGCAGCAACACGGTCCTGCAGGTGGGTATTCGTAATCTAAACGAGATGGATAAGTAAATGGTGCGTGCAGGTCCGGTGATGAAGCAAGAAATCACACCTTGGAAGACCACAGTGTGCGGGAAGTCTCTGCCTCCGACTTGACAAAATCTGCGAGGGTGTGAACATCTTTGTTCGGCCTCAAGGGAAACTAAGGCGACGAGAACATTGAGTGTGCGGCAGAGATGTAATAGAAATGTAACGCACCCTTCCCATGAGACCAGTGCCATAGTTTCTGTAAACGGCACTTTCTGAAGGATTCCGGGCACGTCCAACGTCACTCTGCCTGCCGAGGAGAATAGGATGGACGAGAGGTTGAGGCTTGTAGAGGTTATTGAGAAGAAAGACGGTAGCACCAATGAGGGCCAGCAGAACGGTCAGGTCGTCAGTGACGAGATACTGGGATAGCTGGCTGGCAGCAGATGCCATTTCAGATGTGAATGGAGCAGCGGGAAGATATGACAAGAAATATAATGAAGGGACGAGAAGACAGCAGTTGGCTTGAAGCAGGTAATTATTACAAACATTATTATTTAATGCACGTAAGCTAGTAATTGCTGACGCGCTGACCGTGTGAATGTACTAACGCCGTCTAGTTTCTCAAAAACATTTCAAGAAATTATTCGACAACTCTTGCTCCAGCTTCCACCGGCACCTCGTGCGTCCACCGCCTCTCTTCTCTCTCTGCAATTGCACTTGACACCGCTCGACACTGTTGTATATCTGCTGTCTCTCGCCCTCCCATCGTACTCATCTTGTCCTTTTCCTCTGCCCACTTCAATCTCCAACGCGAACACTGCTCCCGAGCCCATTCTGCTCGCCTTATCCATCTGTTCTCTGTTATTCTGCATCTCTCACCCATCGGGTATCTCTGTGGCGCACTCTGCTCTTCGTTCTTCTCTCTGTCCAATCCCCTTCTCTTTTTGTACTCTCCTGCGTCCGTGCGCGACTTGTCCTCCCACGTGATGCTCAGCCAGTGCCACTTCAACTCGCGGGTTCTGGCGAGCAAATGGCCCGTCTTCATCCCTCCTTTCTCCCTTTCCTGTCCTCTTGTTTACTCCGTCCCGCTTTCCCGTCCCTTCCTTGTGCACTATGCCTACCACAACCAAGAAAAGTTCTACCAAGAAACCTTCCAAGGCCTCTATAGCCGCCTCTAAATCCCATGCGGCCACCCATCCTAGCTGGGTCGATATGATCAAGGCGAGTCGCTCACTGTTCTAACCACACATCTTTCATCAACCAGGACGCTGATCCTTATCATCCATAGGAGTGTATCATCGCCCACCCAGAGGACGTTCGTGGTGGTGTTTCACGCCCCACAATAAAGAAGGTATGTTATCACCACATGCATAACCCAC
This sequence comes from Cyathus striatus, assembly GCA_025738555.1. Lineage (NCBI taxonomy): Eukaryota > Fungi > Basidiomycota > Agaricomycetes > Agaricales > Nidulariaceae > Cyathus > Cyathus striatus. Next base: position 4,946,433 of record JAOVFP010000005.1, on the reverse strand, counting down.
TTGTTAATGATCATCCCCGCCAAGTTTGTTGAATCAAAGTACCATATCTACCTCAATGCTACCGCAGCAAGCCAACTTAATCGTGCCATTACATCTGGCAGTGAGAAGGGGATTTTCATGTTACCAAAGGGTAAGTTATTTATCTTGGTCATCACTTCTCCTTCCTCGGCCTTATCTTCCTCCTAGGGCCGTCTGGAAAAATCAAGCTAGCGCCCAAGGTTCGTGTTGATGCTTATAAGGAGGTATGTGACAGCATTTCCGGTATCATCGTCAACCAGGGTTCTAATACATGCTGTTTGATTCCTCAGAATACTAAGCCTGCCGTTAAAAAGGGTACCGCTACAGCCAAGATCACCACCAAAGCCAAGATTAATACAGGGAAAAGGCCAACTTCTTTGAAGAAAGCTTCCTCCGCGACTATAAAGAAACCCAGTACTAGCGTAATAACTAAGAAGTCACCTACTAAGAAAGCTTCGGCAATGAAGAGGACAGCAACGGCTAAGAAACCTGTTGCTGCAAAGAAGACGATTACTGCGAAGAAGAGCTCCGCCAAAAAGGTTTGTGAACAATGGTATTACATTTAGTCATGATTAAACATATCATGTGTTCAGGCTATTACAGGGGATGTTAAGAGGCCCAAGGCAAAGACAAGCTCAAATACTGGAAAGGCTCGTTCAGCTACAACACCCTCAAAGGTTAAACCTGCCTTTAAAGTAAAACCAGCTTCCAAAGTTAAGCCTGCGTCAAAGAGTGCACCAGCTCCTGCCGCTGCCGGCTAGAGTTTACTTGATTTTGAACTTTTCTTGGAGAATGTATTCTATGTATTTTTTGTTATTATTTCTTGTTTTTTTTGCTACTATTCCAGCTTCAAATGAATTGTACTTTTATCGTGTGCTTGTTAGGATCCAGAGTAAATATTTACTGTTGAACTGCGTGTAATATATGTATTTTGAGCTAAACCTGAAAATGTCGTAAAAATCGGGAAAATACGAAAATATATGTTATAGTACAATTTAAGTCGCCCGTTGCGCATTGAGGGAAATATCTACCGTGCATATGCCGAAAGCTAAAAAAAATAAGATATCAAAAAAATTCAGACAAATTCATCATGAAGCAGCTGTTTCCGTTTTGACGACAGAATCTCGTTGCAGTGCCATTTCAGCAGGTGAATCGACTGAAGGAGTGGCACTTGGACTCAATACAGATGTTGTTGCATCTACAGGAGTGGACTTGTCGGAAGAGTCACGCTGAGAAGCGCTTGCACCCCCTCCTCCTCTGCCTCTACCTCTTCCCCTGCGAGGACTGCTGCCACGAGACCAGTTGGAGTTTCCTCGGTCGGGTGATGTTGGAGTAGGAGCAGCAGTGGTGACAGAACTAGTGCCAGCAGCAGGTACAATACTCTTTATGTCTACAGACGCAGTAGATTCGGTGGGTAGTGCGGTCTGTACAACAGGACGTTTCCAATTGGAAGCAGGCTTTCCTGAATCCCATTCACGACTTTGTATCTTATCCATCTTCCTCTTTGCGTTTTGCTCGCGAGTACGATCGACATTTTCCTGAACTTTGCGATTCTGCGCCATCTTTGCACGCTCAACTTGCTGGGTCTGACGAAAAGCATCCTCGTCAGCCTGGACATCCTGAGCAAGAAAGAGAGATTAAATGAAAGACAGGACGGAAGAGGAATAAGGAGGCATACAAGTCTTCTCTGTTTGATCTTTTCATTTTGTTCGCGCATGCGAGCCATACGCTCCGACAAAGCTTCCTCTGAGAGTTTATCCTGGTCATGTAGATGGATCAACAGGGCGGAAGAGGGGAGAGAGAGAGCAAGCTACACGCTGGGCACCGCCGGTCTTGACACGTTCTGGATTTACATATGGCTTCTTCTTTTCCCTGGACGGAGTAAGTTCTGGAGCAGAGGGCTGCTTGGGATCTGGGAGGCTCTGTGAGTTGTCAGGAGGAACTTGGTCGGTGGAGGACTCTGAGAGCTTGAGCTGGTTAAAGTCGAGGCCAAGCGAGTTTGAGGGGGAAGGATCTGACATCGCAATTTGGAAGGAGAGTACAGTGATAGTAGCAGAATGTAGTTAGAATGTAAATGTACAACTTGGTACTACAAGTCTCTAGACTCTCGGTATAACCCTAACCTTACTCATCCGATATCGATCAGACCGGTACTCGAGAGTCGAGCCTCGACCAGATCGGAAATGTCGATTATTTATTAATATTATCTTCCGCCTATCTCTATCTGCTACCGTACTTAAGCCCGTCTGCCTCTTTTCCATCTCCATCCACAACCATCATCTCCCCATGTCTCTTTCAAACAAGCTTTCCATCACTGACCTCAACCTCACCGCCAAGCGCGTTCTCATTCGCGTCGACTTCAACGTCCCCATCCAGGACGGAAAGATCACCAACCCTGCCGTATGTCATCCGTTCTTCTCTCGTTCCCCCTCTCTCTCATGACCCCTCCGACTCCCAGCGCATCGTCGCTGCTCTGCCCACCATCAAATACGCCCTTGAGCATGGTGCCTACATTCCTCTCATTCATCTCTGACATCTTCTGATCTTTGTTTTAGGCGCTGCCTCCGTCATTCTCATGTCTCATCTTGGTCGTCCCGACGGCAAAGTCATAGAGAAGTACTCTCTCAAGCCCATTGCAGCTGAACTTGAGAAGCTGCTAGGAAATCCTGTTACTTTTCTCTCTGACTGCGTCGGTCCAGAGGTTGAGAGTGCCGTTGGCAAGGCTCCTCAGGGCTCTGTCATCCTTCTCGAGAACCTTCGCTTCCACATCGAGGAGGAAGGTTCTGTCAAGAACAAGGACGGAACAAAGACAAAGGCTGATCCAGCTAAGGTGTCTGAATTCAGAGAGCAGCTTACAAAGCTTGGCGATGTCTACGTCAACGACGCCTTCGGTACTGCTCATCGTGCTCACTCTAGCATGGTGGGTGTCAAGCTTCCTCAGCGCGCTTCCGGCTTCCTCGTCAAAAAAGAGCTCGACTACTTTGCAAAGGCTCTTGAAAATCCCGAGAGACCCTTCCTTGCTATTCTCGGCGGTGCGAAAGTTTCTGACAAGATTCAGCTAATCGACAACATGCTCGACAAAGTCAATTCTCTCATCATCTGTGGTGGAATGGCCTTCACTTTTAAGAAAACTTTGGATGGTGTCTCGGTATACTTTTATTCCGCTTTCACTCGCACATTATATCAATTTCCTTGGATATAGATCGGTGACTCGCTCTTTGATGCCCCAGGTTCAGAAAAGGTTGCTGGCCTCGTCGAAAAGGCCAAGAAGAATAATGTCAAGCTTGTTTTTCCCGTGGACTACGTCATCGCCGACAAATTTGACAAGGACGCTAAGGTCTGTATACTTTCTTAGCTCTCCTTTTGCGTCTTATCCTCTGTAATCTATATTTAGACCGGGATCGCTACAGACTCCGAAGGTATCCCAGATAAATGGATGGGTCTCGACGCTGGCCCTAAGAGTCGAGACCTCTTCCACGAAACCGTTCTCGAGTCCAAGACCATTCTTTGGAATGGGTCAGTAATTATATTTCGCTTCTAATGAACATGTAACTCTGACCCTTCTCTCTTCTCTAAAGTCCCCCTGGTGTTTTCGAGTTTCCCGCTTTCGCACAAGGATCCAAGACTCTTCTCGGTGCCTGCATAGACGCCGTCAGCAAAGGTGCTACTGTTATAGTTGGTGGAGGGGATACCGCAACAGTTGTCGCTCAGCATGGCGACGAGGACAAACTCAGCCATGTTAGTACCGGCGGCGGTGCGAGTCTCGAGCTTCTTGAGGGAAAGGTATGCAGGGTTGAACCCACCGCAGCTACTGTTATCTTACTATAAGTTTAGACACTTCCTGGAGTTGCTGAGCTTAGTGAAAAGCAAAAGTGACTTGTAACAATGGGTAGGCTGTGAAGAAGTTGAGCAAATATATTTGTATTATTCTTATATAGATTCCACAGGACATTTCGTGTATAAGCCATGTTTGTAACTCCTGCAAATGTATAGAAAGCCAAGAAAAATTTGACCAGCTAAGTGTTATATAAAACTGCATCCTCGTTTGCGCGCCTTTCGTGCAATTCACGGATATATTTACTCTGGGCAATCGGTCCGCGCAATAACCTCGAGGAAGGTGGTTTAGGCGGCGGAAGGCCGGTCTCTTCCAAACATTTCATACGTATTTCACTGAGAGTTCCGCCGCGGTTAAATAGATTTCTCGATTTCTCTGTCTGGGCCGGTCTCATCTTGGTCCTAAGGTCCTTCGTTGCGAGCATATCCACGCGTTTTTTAGCATCAAGCACGACTCCATACCGTGCTGGATTGGCAACTAGCCCACGACGAACCTCCTCGGCAACCAATTCTGCATCTCTCTCCAAAGGATTTCCCCTAAGCACGACAATTATTTTGCATTGATCTCTCGTATAACGATCGTAACACGTACCATCCACCCCCTGAGCGTGAACGGAAAGTAAATACCTATCGTCATACTATTACGTTAACGATGAATGGATCATACCTCCCCAAGTTATCCATTCCAATGTATCTCCTTCTGCGACCTAATACCGTGTCTACTGAGACGTTCATACATAAATAAAGGCACTGACCTCCACGAAATCTTCTTTAGCGCCTAGAATAACACGAGTAGGGTAGAGTGGATCCACAGAATATTTTATGAGCGTCTTTCGCGATCTCATTCCCACTCCGCCTCCATGTACTCCCCAAGGCTTCGTATACCAACGATCATCGTGAAGAGAAATAGTACCGGATTCCAAAAACGTATAATCTTCTTTTACATTAAACAATCTCGTACAAATACATATACCGAAGCTTACCTATTCGTATTGCATTGCCTCCGCGATATAAGCCTTCACCTCCAGAATCTGGCACAGTCTAGAAATATTGAACCGCTTAAAGCAGAACGGAGCGCAGGAACAGATACTTACCTCATATCGATCAATTCTCAGAGGAAGAGTACTCTCCAGAAATTCGTTTGGCACCGCCCTCATGGAGGGCCACAAACTGTGGCCATCTGGCCCATCACCATGCGGGCGCGCAGGAATCCCCTTATTTGCTGGAGTCAATTAAAACAGCGATCGAAGTTAGGTAGGGCTCACCCCAAATCCAACTTGATAGAGCTTTTGATCATCAAAACAGACAAACAATAAGGGCATACTGAAGACTTACTTGGAACCACTCCCCTTCTTTGTCCCACCCACTAAAGAAAAAATGGGGAGAATCACTGTAACCTGCAGCAGATAGGAATTCAGGCTGATTTTGCCCAAAGAGTGCTCCGATTACATCGAATAGACGACCTAATAGATGTGTGCGACAAGATAACGCAGCTGGCCTAATCGGATTCAGTATAGTTCCTTCAGGTATACGGACTTTTATTAGATCGAACGACCCATCATTTACTACAGTCGCAGGGTCCTAGATGCGGTTAAAAATTAAAAAGCGTAGTACGACACCTAAAGGTTAAGAGTAAATATACTCACGAATACAGTGAGAAGGTAAATTGCAATGAACATTTTCAGCATTTCATGAGAAAGCGCCAGATTTATGGATCTGTCGGATTGGGGATCGGTTCCTTCAAAATCGAATACTACCACTTCAGCATCGTTGTCTATTTCCTTCGACATCGTGCTTGAAGGATATGCTACATTTACAGGGAAAATAAAACATAGGGAAGATAGACCTTACCATGATATTTTCCATGGACCATATCCGAATCCGTCGTCGTCGATAAAATCTTCGAAATAAACAGGCTCCATGGGAACAGTGAGTTTTATGAGTTTCCCGATAGCCGTCTTATTTCTCTCCAGTAAGGCATCCAATGCCTTCTCGTATATATCTGTTCCAAAGCGTTTACACATTTCAATCACCCGTCGGGCCCCAATTTTGGTCGCTGCAACAAGCGCTTGAATGTCACTCCTAGCGAACTCTGGTTTTCTGCTGTTACGTTCAATGATCTATTTTAAAATTTAAAGAATATACTCATAAAATCATGAAAATAGCTGTACAAACCTTAAATATAGCAAGATTGGCCAAACCATGAGCGTAAAGTTTACATAAAGGGATTTGTATCCCATCCTCGAAAATGCTGGTTGCACAATCTATCAAAGTGGAAACAAAGCTGTTTAACAGGAAATTTGAAACAAAATGGGGCATACTAGGCATGCTTCCGGGAACAATGGAGCCAATATCCGTGAAGTGACCTAAATTCGCTACCCAGGCAACGAGCCTTGTTTCATGGAATACAGGAGTTACAACAAGGAAATCATTGAGATGTGAAATGGCATTATTGACTGAGTAAGGGTCATTTGTGACAAATATATCTCCTGGAGAAGGGCATATCACCATACTCACATCATCTTACCTCATCTCATATTAAGTTTACAACTTACCTTCTTCGATGGTCTCGTCCCATGATGATAGAAACCCTGTGAAATCATTTGTTATGCTTACTATGGTATAGCGAAGCGAATTAAATACCTGGAATAAAACTGCCGAATTGTCCACAGACCATCTTCCCGACATTAATCCCCTCTCCAACGGCAATCATTGGGAAATAATCGAGCTACAGTACTTAATTGGGACAAAGTTATTAATGGTAAAGAAAGGACAGGTAATACCTGTTCGCGCATTGCAGGAGACATGGCAACCGTGCAGTCGACATGTAAGACAGACTTCTGTTCATGTGGTTATGACTTATCTTTGAATAAGTGTATCCATTTCAACCCGTGCGTTTTGCAAGCCGGCTATAACAAAATGAAATGAGAAGACACGGCGACAATCATAAATAATATCCCAACCTTCAATTAACTGCACGACAATAGGGTTGATTTCAAGTGTCTCTGAAACATTTTCTGCCACTCGCGTTGAAGTGGACGAAGGTTCTGGCCATAACAAAATATTTCTAACTTGATCAATTTCGGCACAAAAACCGGGAACGACTAGCGTGTTGCTATCTACCTGCAGGGATGCGATAAATCTCACATACTCACTTCAGAGTTAACACACCTCCGTAATAATGCACGGGCCTTTCAGAATTTGTCCACACCGGAGGAGAATGCGCTCGTATATGGGGACGTCAGCATACTCACGAGAACCATAGAACTGCCCCGATATCGTACATCAGTACATTCTTCTGACTTAAAAAAAATTAAAGTATAGTGCTTACAAGCCTTTTTACTACCGAACTTTGTAGGCTTTGAGGGGTATGTCCTTCAGGAGTATTTTCAACACTGTGCGGGGCGGGTTTGGATTCGGATAGTCGCTCCTGAGCTATCACTCGCAATCCAGTCATCTCGATCTCCCCATCGAGAATGAATGAAAATATTTCTTTGTGCGCTATCTCAAATCTTATGTATATGCTATTAAGGATAATGGCTATCTCATATAGGTGAGATACACTCACTTTTGTTTGAGGTGTGCCATCTTAAGCAACGAAAGATCACCCAAATTGAAAGGTACCGGTAGACTAGTGGCTTGACCAAGATATCGAAGATCAGCCAGATAGTTTACATCTTGAGCGGACGCGTGAACTCCTTGATTAGTCATAATATCTGTTACTTGCAGCCGAAGGTCCAAACAGAATTTGACGACTTCTTCAACAGATAACTGAGATAACCTTCGAATGACGGTACAGGACACTTCGTGCTTAATATTCGTACACGCATCCCCGAATGCGCATAGGACTTAAAAAGCAATAGTTACTACTTATCAACACCATGAAGCATATAACTGACCTCCTGGAGATGGCGGAACGATAGTTGGATACGATGTCCCACATAACATGGAAAGTTGACAAGCGACGAGGCCGCCCGCACCCCCAAAGCTAACGAGATGAAACTGTCGTGGATCCTTCCCCTTTTCTACGCCAACACTGCGTAAACTCCCGTACATTTTTTCAACAGCGATGCGAATGATGCCTTCTGCCGCTTCGAAAACCGACAAATTCATAGGTGTAGCGACATGCGCATGTACAGCTTTCATGGCTTCATCAATATTCAATTGGAAACTTCCACCCAGAAGAGCTGGAGGCAGCCATCCCAAAACGGCAAAAGCATCGGTCACAGTTGGAAGTGTCCCACCTTTAGAGTAGCAAGCAGGCCCTGGAGTTGCTCCTGCACTTTCAGGACCTACTCTAAGGGCACCCGTAAATTCAGTGACGGTGGCAATTGAACCTCCACCTGCACCAACAGTTCGAACATCGAGTGACGGAGTCCTGACTGTAAATCGGTATTAATTATAAATAACATTCGAAGAGAGAAAAATAGACTTGTTAGGTCGCCGATCACGCTTTCGCGGCGCACAACGGGCAGTCCATTTTCAACCAGACACACATCCGTGCTAGTACCACCCATATCGAATGTCAAGAGGTTCTAAATAATTAATTGTTGCAGGCCTTAATCAGGATGCAATATACGTGTGACAAGAAATACCTTAAATAATGTTCTTCCCGCGACTTGAGTGATAACGCCAGTAACGCCTCCTGCGGGACCCTTCGACATAGATTAAGCAAAAATAAAATATATGCGGCACTTAAATCTTACTGAATATAGTAAATTTACACAATGCTCCTGAGCAACGTACATGCTTGCAAGTCCTCCATCGCTGCGCAAAACTCTAATTTGCATATCTCCCAGCTTCTTGGCTAGATTTGCAAGGTATTTGGTGACAACCGGCTTCACATATGCGTTTGCGACAGTTGTGACAGTTCGCTCGTATTCCATTATCTCAGGAAGAACGTCGACGCTAAGAGACAAAGGTAACTCAGGCAACTCTTCTTGAACAATTCTTGCAACTTCGCGTTCATGTGTAGGATTTGCGAATGAATTGATCAGACAGATGGTGACAGACTCTGGAGGAAAGGACCACAATGCTTTCATCGCAGAAATTCGGGAGCGGAGGAGCTTTTCATCAACGGGACGGACTATTTTACCAGATGTTGATATGCGCTCTGGAACTTCGATCGTCTACACGAATTTTACGTTGTAACGTTTAGCAAAAATGAAGCTGTCCACGAAATGAATTAAATGTTTAACAAACCATGTCAAGCGATGCCAATGGCTCTGGCTTAGGCCAAACAATCCTAAACGAGGCGTACTGATGCAGCAATCGCAACGCTGGCATGCTTAATGAATACTTACCATCCACCGAGGCCTCCAGGAACGGCCGAACGCTTAACTTGAAGAATATCTTTGTAGCCTTCAGTCACTAATAATACCACACGAGCCCCTTTCCCTTCGAGAATTGCGTTTGTCGCAACGGTAGTACCTAAATAAGATGATTGCATCGAGATACGACACCACCAAATCTAGGAAGGAAGAATCACCGTGATTTATAGTCAAAACTTGTATATCGCTATTCTCTTGTTGGCGTAATTGTTCCCTGTAAACCATTAGTACGAAGCGGTCCAGGTATAAATACATGTTGCTATTCGAACCAAAGAACTGCCACAGCATTTATGACACCCTCACTCTGATCATATGGAGTACTAGGAACCTATAATCATGGTCAGCCTTCAGGTTCTTGCCAAAAGAAAAATGCGCACCTTCGCGCGAATAATTTCACCACTCTTAGAGTTGTAAAGAACAGCGTCAGTAAACGTTCCTCCAACATCTACACCAAGTTTCCAGGAAGATATCATGGGTTGATTGGGTAAAGGAAATGTTGGGAACTAATAAGATAACAAAGGAGGTCATCCAGTTATGTATTCAGTGATGCACTGAGTAGGTGCGACCATACATGGCGTTACATTCCCAAGAAGTGCTAGATATGTAAGTAATATGGATATGGCGTGGGATTAAGGGGATAATTTCATTCCAAAAGTATTCCCAAGTCCATGTGTAGCCATGTACTTGGAGGATTTGAGCTCGTTTAAAACTGAAGCTTGAAGTACTGTACTTATACTGTGAACCTACCCTTGTGGTTACTTGATTACCGGACTCCGGTTAAGCGGGAATTACTTATGTATTACATAATATCATAGTATAGTAGTAAGTAGATCGTAGTAAATCGCATACCTAAGTACTCCAGCTTACTGTATCATTTCGACCGAATGTTCAGTCACGCGTAACGGCACCTGTCTGAACTGAACAAATTTCGCATTTGTCACGCATCACAGATGGGTTTGAACAAAGGTTCAGTGAAACGAAAATTTGCCTAAATTTCAAAAATTTCTCGTGCATTTTGAGCTGGTGTACATGTAAATTAGATAGGATAGATATTCTAATTCTCTTCCAAAGCATTCGAAGAATACATTATATTTTTATATTTTTTCCTCTCGCAATGCCTCAATGGTGTTGCATCCGTTAGGGTGCCTCAATAGTAGTGCTCTCTGCATCTGCTGTTACTAACCTCAAGGATCAAGTCCACCCAATATTCCCACGGTAAAGCTTGTGGTATCCTAGATGTTTGGTGTATGCTGTATACTGGTAACTCATTCACTTGGTGGGTTTTGAACATTTTCCTAACCTCATCAATTGCAGTGTCGGATTCTACTAGCTGGCCAGTTACGAATATCCCTCCAATCTTGATATCGTGATGATGTTTAGTAATTTTGGAGTGACGAAGGCAAGGCGAGGGACTGAGTCGGAAGGAGTACCCAAGATACCCTGAGAAAAATGACCGTCACGTCACGCACACGGAAAAAGGCTTCATTTTGGGTCCCAGAAACCTTGCCAAGCAAGGTAATTCTCAAGATACTGTACCATTTCAACCAACTGTTCAGTAACGCGTCACACGATATCGTGAACACGAACACATATATATTTCGTCATGCATCACAGCACTTCATGAACAGAGGTACAAGAAGATGGTTAAAATAATAATAATAAATCCTCGCTATTCGTGAAAAATTTTGCTACAAATTGTTTAGTGGTGAACAATTTCTCTGTTCATCACGCATCACGCTGACACTTGAACAGTTGGTCGAAATGGTACAGTATTTCTCACCTAAAATGTTGCAAATGCGAAATCGGGAGGGGGGATAATTGACGCTACAGTCAGTTACAGCATTTTGAGTCGAAGATATCATTGTAATTTGTTATCGTTGTTATCTTGTTTGAGGAACTTGCAGATTACGGTCCATTGTTTTCAGCATTTCAAATTTTCAATGAACCCTTACATTGTCATACCCAGCTTTGAACAAATTTCACCGATGTCACGCATAAAATATCACTCTGAACTGAACAATGAACCAAACTTTATTGTCACGCCAAAAAATCGTGAACATTCGGTCGAAATGATACAGTACTCCAGTCAGCTGAAACAAAGCTGAAAATCATTGGGTGACAAGTCCGAGCCCAAAAGGAGCCTTTGGTTTCGTTTAGTTTTGTGTACTCGGAATTACAACTGAAACATCATTTGTACACTTCAAGATTAGTTTAAGTGTTCCAGCATGCAAAGATCACATTTTATCACTATCATCACCATCACCATCCCCACCCAATTCCCACTGGTTCTCGATAAAGCTGAGCAAGTATAAGTAATTATTGTTTCACCGCATAGAACATTCAATCGAGATATTAAAATGTACCCTTTCAGTTACTACACGCGAAGGTTCCTTCCGTCGTCCGAAGTAAAACAAAATGGGCGTATTCGTTCTATATAATCCTGTCTGCGGGGACGGCACTGCAAAAGATTTCTTTGCGGCTCATGTCCTTCCCTTGTTGGAGATACATGGAAAGACTGTGGACGAAATAGTAGAAACGAATTCGAAAGACCATGCTGGGGTAGCACTTCATGACTACTTGCAGAAATCTACACTTGCTCCAGGTTTGACAATCATACTGGGCTCGGGTGACGGTACATTGCATGACATTATTAATTATCTTTCGTCAACGGACATCCCAAACGTCAGTCTGGATCATCCATTGCCAAGAATTCACTTTGTACTCATCCCTTGCGGGACTGCAAATGCTCTGTATTCATCTCTGTACCCACCATCAGATACATCTGAAGGAACAGAGTACAAATTACAATCACTTTATGCATACCTCAATAATGAGCATGGCATCCCGCTATCTATCGCCATCACCACAATCTCACCCCCTCCTAATGACCAGACAACAAGGCCCAGGGTTGTGGTTTCAGTAGTTGTTTGCTCCACTTCATTACATGCGTCAATTCTACATGACTCGGAAAGTCTGCGTGCGGAGATGCCCGGAATTGAGAGGTGCGTATGCGTGTGTGTATTCAATAAAAGAGAAAATGACTTTTGAGCACTCCCACAGGTTCAAAGTAGCTGCCAAGGCGAACAGTACGAAGTGGTACAACAGTACCACAACGCTTCTTCCTATGTCTGGGAAAGGCATAGTACAAATCTATGATCATGAAACTAGAATGTTTGTAAATCATCCCGAATCCACATTTGATGATCCTGTTGTCGAGATGGATGGCCCATTTGTGTACTTTCTTTCAGCAATCAACGTGGATCGATTGGAACCACATTACAAAATTGCACCACTTTTAAGATCAAGTCCTCCCTCGGAAGCATGCTGTGAAGTGATAATGATACGTCCACTTCGAAGTCCTAAAGTTGACTGGGATACAGAAGAAACAAGAGAAGCATTTGTTGATAGCTTATGGACAACTATTAACGCGCCATACAACGATGGTACCCATATCACTTTACGCTACAATGAAGATGGAGAAATTGTTTCAGAGGGAAACGGGCCCAGTGTGGTGGAGTATGTTCGGTGTGGAGGATGGAATTGGGCTCCTGTAAGTAATCACCAATCAATAATCCTATTGGTGTCAACTGAAGACCATCTTCAGTATGACATTGATGACGGTGCTCATATTCTTTGTTCGGACGGGGACATTGAAAAGATCGAGAGAGGAGGAAGAGCCGTGTGTATCGCTGTCGCTCCCAAAAATAATTCAGGTTTCTCTGTGTATTAGCAGATATATCCTAAATAGAAAGAGCACAGCACTATCCAGTGTACTTAAATTCTGTCTACGAAACAAAGATGTGATGAGACTTGCACTAAGACAGGAAATTTTGAATTTTGACGACTCACACATAAGTATACGATTGCCAGAAAAACTAGCCTAGCCGCATGTCGTTCCTTCAGTAAGTAGCTAAATGACCAACCGAAAAGCGAAGAGACGGACATACCGCTGGTTCATTCGGGTGGCAACGCAAGAACGGTGTGGTTACATGGTGGTTACTCGCTTTTGTGGCGCGGAGGAACAAGAGGATGGTCTGTGTGTCGTGGTTGCGAAGAGGCGGGATTGGTCTGTTCTCTTCGTTTTACAATTGAATAAAATGCACCGAAGGAAACAACAGACAAGGCGAGAAAAAGCAAAGGATTGGGTGCTTGCGGTTTCCTAGGACTAGCAGCGGGCATGGGAAACAGCTGTAAGCATATAATTGTGCGAGGTGTCGTATAGAGCACTGAGATTGAAATATTTACATGCAAGCACTACTACTGAAACTTTATTAATTATTTAGTAAACAGGTTTCGAACATATTATATTGTTGCATTCGACAACCCTAAATGGATATCCATTATGACCACCGCGCAGAGGTTTCTGTTGTCCGCGCATGTTTGAGCGATGATGCGAACGATCTCCTCGCTGTCGGTGGCGAGCATTCTGTGGACGTCTTACGTGTTGTACGTTTCCGTTACTGCCAACTACTTACATGCAGTGCTTACATTCATCCAGACAGATATCGGATTCCGCACCATTGCATCTTTTCATATTGGAACACGTATAACCGCATTAGCTTGGTCTTCAAATACTATCTCTCCTACTGCTGCCGATGAATGGGCAATTGAGTTCGTGTTCGACCTGCTGTGTTCTTACAGTACTCAACTGATTGTAGCTCAGGCTAGCAGCGTCAGGCGAAGATTATGGCCTGTATCTCCTCACCAAATCTGCAGGTGCTGAAGAACATATTTTTTCCTTTGGAGGAGGTCTGAGTGGTCACCACGGTAGAGTGAATGATATGATCTTCTGCGGTGGCTGGGACGAAGATAGTGCGCGTTATGTCGCAACCGTTTCCGGTATGTGTTAGACTAAGTAATATTTGTATCCCTACATCCGTTAACATGGTTTGCAGATGACAAAATGCTTATGGTTTGGGATCTACTTCCGACTGTTAATATATCATCCTCCAAGCCATCTCCTGCTCGGTCGACTGATTTAGATAACTGTGCGACCACTTCACGGCCACAGCCTACAGCATATGTAATACCATTTCCCCATCCTCTGGTAACCATAGATTCCCATCCGTCTACGAGCAAAGAATTTTTGGTTGCAGATTGTCATGGATCCATTTATCTTACGGATTGGCGCTCAGATCCAGATGATCCTAACCGCGATCACCTGCGCCATTCAAACGTTATGGAGTTTGCGGATCCACACGCACTCGCAATGGCTTCCATGGGAAATTCTGCTCGATGGACTGGATCCGCAGCGTGGAGGGCCGATTCACCTGATATGTTCGTATGATTCATGTTTTCTGGGTTCTCAACACTGAAATGTTAACGTTAGTATTGGTGCTGTTTATGGCTCGAAATTTTCAATATGGGACATTTCCCATCTTCGAGGTGGATTGCCTTTGTTTTCTTCCGCTAGCTTCTCGGAAGGGGGACATAGGTTCCGGTTAGAAAAGCCACGTTTTCTGGTGTAGATCTGTGCACTGACTAAATTCATAGATGGTGTCGAACATACCCCGAATATTTTGCCATATCTACTCAATCACCTAACAAAGGGGCTGTTATCCACGTTCATAACTTTAACTATGTGCATGCACAGCCTACTGCCTTCAATCTTCATGCGCGTCCCCATTATATCAAAGATTTTGACTTTATGGCAACCCGCGGGATTCCTCGCATTGCAGCAGCTGTTGGCCGCGAAGTTGTCGTTTTTTCAATAGGTGTTGAATCGTAGTAGTCCCTCCAGCTGTTCATAATTGATCATGGACGGTAGTGTCCTAGTATATGTTATTGTTACTGATCAGCTTGAAATCAGTTACACCTTTACGCAATAATTATCCAAAGCTACTTCATGAAACATTCTACATATGTTATACAGGTACCGGTAAGTAGGAGTGAAACTAGATGCCTCCACATTATTGGCCATAAGTTGTAGGAGAGTAGGGTTGAGAATGATAAGCAAATTGTTGGTGAGGTCTAGTATGGTATGGCTGGGAAAGGTGGTACTCAGGATTGGGAGGGGAGTTAATTTCTCCTTCTCCAAAACCTAATTCCAATAGCATGTTCTTCCAATAATGTGCATCTAACTCCGTTGCATGTGGCACTATTGACATGTGGGAGTGATAGTCTTCACGGTTTGAGTGATGTGGCTGCCCTTGTGGATGTGGCGAAGCAATGAATTGGAATGCTTGCTGTTGACCCAACATAGCCCGTCCATGTTGGGCATAGGCTGGTGGTGAGTGAGTTGGACCATACGTCGCTGGTGCTAATGTCAAAAATCAACGTCGTGAACATGATGCCTGTGATTAGGCAAGGTTCATACCTTGTAACCGGGGATCGATTGCCATGCCGCTACTTCTCCGGGGTTTAAAGATATCCGCGTTCGCTACTAGACTGCGAAGGAAGCGGGCATGATAAGCAGCATTTGTTGAGGCCGGTGAAATAGAGGATGCATCTTGATAAGCGTCTGCTGTCTGTGATATGGCATCATGAATATCCCTTGCAGTGTTCTCGTCTATGTGTGACAATGTGCTTGGGCTACGAACGAGCTGATAAACAAGGAGTTAGAAGTTTATTTACAGTCGAGAGTAGAGTATACCTTAAGTAGGAAAACTGCAGAATAAGCTGTCATAACTGTTATTGTTTCTTGCGTATAGCTCTATATAAGATAGATTGGACGACAAAGAAGGATCGATGCAGATATGACAGACATACCAGCATGCTCATGCTGACGAAATCTCTGGATACTACCCGAAGCAAATCAAGAGCGCTAGTGCAGCATACAGAAAGGGCTTGCGGGCTGGGACTTTGACGACTCCCCTGAGAATCTTAGGTCAGATAATGGGACAAGACTATTTTAAACCAATTCTTTTCACCGATGTCATAGATGACTGAATACCAAAACTGTTCAAGAACAATCTGACATACAGACGGAAGAAGCTAAGAAAAGAGAAATGGAACTTCGTTCCATTGGCTGAAATGCAGGATAAGTCTTACGTGGAACAAAAAGTAAATTAAGCCTGCGCGTACCTCGCTCCATTTCGTGACGCCAGGCAGTATCCCAGTCAGTCAATTTATTGTTGCAATTGCGAAGGAGAACCTCAAAATTTATGTCGTTGTTATTCCCAAGCGTGCTATGTTTAGACGCATGGAAAACATCGGTAGTTTCAGCCTAGAAAGATAATCAGCACATACATCATATAAATACTGAATAACACGTACAGCAATACGTCGCAAGTGAACAAACGCCGCTATAATAACATCTTCAGCTCTGATGACCCCCCCGCCTTCTTGATGCCAGGTATTGGAATGCCGGATGAGCTCATCTTCTGGGAGCATCCAGTGGCGACCGGTCTGGGTGCTTAAACTGCGATCATGAACGAAAAGAACTAAATATGTCCTTTCACTATTACGACGCTCCAACCTTTGAAATTCATTTTCATTTGCTGAAGGATGTGCAACATATCGATTTAGGCCAAGTTCCACAGCCATACGACATGCCTTTAGAGCTCCCCGTAAAAAAGATTACACGAATAAGGCAAACGCCACTCACATATCCGATGTATGTCCATGTACGCTAAAGCAATGTCAATTACTGAGCTAACAACAGCAAGATATAAACGAACATTGTCATCAGGATCTTGCCAGTATGTAAGGCATGCGAATGCTTGAACAACCTCAACCCTTTTCCAGGCGTCCGCGAATGCACGAAGGGCAAGATCATTCGCCAATTTTTGACAATCCTTAAACTTCTCAGGCTTAAAAAATTTGCATCCCGCCATGATAAGAGTGGTAAAAAGGAAAGGGCAGCGTGCGCGCACATAGCCAACAGAATGCAAGGAAGGGTCAAACAAACAGATGAAGGAATTGAGACGAAGGAATATGAGATCAAATAAAACTTTGGCTTCATCCTCGGTGATGATTCCAGCTGTGATCGGATCATTAAGGCCATCAGGAATATGTGCAACATCAGGTTGAGGCGATGTGTATGAATTCCTGTCCGCAGGCCTTGTTGTGGAGGGCTCTGGATTGAGAATGGTGCGGAAAAACGAATTTCGCTCGTTTTCCTTCTTAATCAGCTTAGCTGGAAAGAGAGTTTCTTCATTTTTTTCGTCATCTTCATCAGGGTCAATATGACGTGATCCGGGGCTTGAGCCAGCATAAACGTCGGGACTGGGGTAATGGGATATGCTAATCTCATTGGGAGAAAACGATCCCCCCTGTGAGTACTCAACGTCGGCGGAGCGATGCTGGTAATGTTGCTCAATAGAGGATCCTGCACTGTGAGCATCACCATTAAAAGTAGAAGGCCTGGCTGGATCAGCTGACTGGGACTTCATCTTTGCAGAATTAAGGCCCTTTTCCAAGCGACGCAGCATTTTGGAAGCCTCGGACAATCTTTTTTTGAAAATATTTTTGGTTAGTAGTAGTCTGATGAATAGACGGTAAGTAACCTTACTTCGAGCCGGGCTTTCGGCCTCTTCTATGTTTTTCAAAAATGCATCTGAGAGCAGGCCAAATGAATTTGAATAATAGAAAGAATATATGCAAATAAAATTTACTCGGCGTTTGCACGCTTGCAGCGCTGGCACTTTTTCTGACCGTCTTCGGCACCGACACATTTCATCTAGATGATGAAGTAAGGAGGTATAGAACTTTATGATAGTAGAGATAATACCTTTGCTGCGCGGCAGACGGTGCATGCTCTTGCACCACGCACGACCGGTGTCTTTGCGCTGATGAGCGGATATGAGTAAGGGATGGAAGCATGGAGGAGAAGGGTGGTCTTACGGAGTCTTAGAGTCAGAGAGAGACTCTAGCTGGGAATCCATGACGGGGAGATGATACGGTGAAGGTATGACGACGATGGGTCCGGTTTTCAACAAAGAGAGAGGACGGTGATCAAAAAAAGGGAAGAGACGCCGGAGTGTGGGTGCAGTGTGGCAGGGAAGTAGGAAGAGAAGGAGAGGGAAGCGAAGGAGAGGAGAGAAGAGAGAAATAGGGGGTATAAGAAAGGAGGAGGAGAGGATGGAGTGTGAGGGGGAGGAGAGGAGGGAGAGGGAGAGAGAGGGAGGAAGGAGGGAGAGAAAGGGAGATTGAGTGCAGTATGCAGTAAGTAGTATGTAGTATAGTTACTAGCAGGACCGGCTGATGGCCAAATACAATTCAAATCTGATCCAATCCCGATTCAAATCCGATTTAAATATACCACATCTGCATCAACGCACACAGCCTGGTTCGAGCCCGGTGCTGCAGTCAATCGACCGGCGAGTGCGAGCAGGCAGCAGCACGCACCTTGAGACCGCCAGCAGCCTTGAGCTGAGAGCTCACCGGTGACCGCTCCCCGGCAACTTGTTTGCGCGTGGTTCTGGTTTGTCGCTTATTTCTTCGGCAAACAGCCGTGCGCGAACTGAACCACGAATATGAATCGCCCCTTCCTTCTTTCTTCATGAAGGGTCTCCGGCAACTATCTCTATCACTATCAAATCCCATATGTAGATTACCATTCCCATCTCCCTCCCTCCCTCCCTCTCTCCCCCTCTCTCTCCCTCCTCAGAGAACTGCTTCCTCTATTTTAGCTTCTCCCTTCTCCGCATGCTCCCGACTTCATTCCGCTGAGACCGCTTCCCACTTCTTCTCTCCGTCCACTTCGGTAACCCGCGCGGCTGTTTGCTGTTGACACCCTTTTCCATTTCCTTTCACTTCCTCCTCCTCTTCAAGCTTCAAACCCACTCCGTTCCAACCTGTTACTTGTATCCGGCACTCCCAATTGCCGTCCTATGTAATATCCACCTATACAGTATCCAGTACAAGCGCTCTCGCTCTTCTCCGCCGCTACTGTACTTAAGTATCTGTTTATGATCAACCTCTTTATGCCCGTGCCGGTGGCGTACTAAGTATGCTTCACACCCCTTATGTAACTAATCAGCCGTCCTATCAACGCCCACCTGAAAACCGTGGTAGAAACAAGGCAGAACTGCATACCCACCTCCAGCCTCCTCCAGCTTGGTCAGTTCCCTTGTTCAATATTGCATGGACGAGAATGTACATTTCAGAGGGTGGGTCATACTGTATGCTATTCTTCGTTATCAGCGGACGCGGTTGGCGCTGTCATTCTATTTTGACACCCGTAGCGCACAAGGGGAGGGGAACGTATACACCGGCATGCTGTGCTTGATCTGCAACTTCGATTGGTATACAAGCACCTACAACGCGCTACTTATTTGTAGGATCTTCATCTTGTAGGCACTTGTAGTACTCCGGAGAGGAGACCGGCTTATTTGCCGGCCCATAGGTATGTAGTCACCGGACAATATTTGCCGGAGAAGGATAGATTAGTTGTTTATGTAATATACATACAAATAATCGTATATTTATAATATTGCTAAGTAAATATATTATCTAAGTAACAGCAATGTCACATGTCACAAGCGAACGCTGTGACGTTGGTAACGCGACAGTTGAAGCCTACCATCTCACCGTCAAGTCTAATTCATTTCAAGTCGACTTCAAATTCTTTTGTATCACATCTTACCTTTACTCTTTTCTATTATTCTATTTCTTCGTGCTTATGGTTAGAATAATTATCAAAGGAGGTGGGTACTTAATGATTGCCAACGCTCATTGTTGCTGCTAATGGCCATCTCTCCATTTGCCTAGGTGTGTGGAAGGTTTGTGCAGTATTGTATTCACATCTCCCATCCTTTTCTAATCATGTAATAGAACACTGAAGATGAAGTCTTAAAGGCAGCTATTGCCAAGTACGGCAAAAATCAATGGTGTGCACGCCTGCTCTCTTCGCTGCACCTCCCACACATTACTTACATTCTGCTACTAGGGCTCGCATTTCCTCCCTTCTGGTTCGGAAGACCCCAAAGCAGTGCAAGGCTCGTTGGTATGAATGGCTGGATCCGTCTATTAAGAAAACAGAATGGTCCAAGGTATGTTACTTTCTCCTCAACTAAACATACATGTCC
The DNA here is from genome assembly GCA_025738555.1 of Cyathus striatus. NCBI lineage: Eukaryota > Fungi > Basidiomycota > Agaricomycetes > Agaricales > Nidulariaceae > Cyathus > Cyathus striatus. The sequence goes on along the minus strand of JAOVFP010000005.1, from coordinate 4,926,281 downwards.
TGATATGTTTCCATTAGACTGAAGACGAGAAACTTTTACATCTAGCTAAGCTCATGCCTACACAATGGCGAACAATTGCTCCTATCGTTGGTCGTACCGCTACTCAATGTCTTGAAAGATATCAGAAACTCCTAGACGAGGCGGAGGCAAAGGAAAACGAGGAATTGGGACTAGCTGGTCCAAGTGGTGACAGTGGTCCTGGCGCAGACGATATTCGGAGACTACGTCCAGGTGAAATTGACCCGGATCCGGAAACTAAGCCAGCTCGACCGGATCCTATTGACATGGATGAAGATGGTAAATGTCCTATACTTGTTTTGCCTACGTAATCTGACCACATGAGTAGAGAAGGAAATGCTGTCGGAAGCGCGAGCTCGTTTAGCAAATACGCAAGGTAAGAAAGCGAAGAGGAAAGCCCGCGAAAGGCAACTGGAAGAGGCGAGGCGTCTGGCAGTGTTGCAAAAAAAGCGTGAACTTAAAGCTGCAGGCATCATGTAAGTGTACCATTCTGACAATAGTTCGAATGCTAAATCATGGATTTTAGCATGCGACATAAGACAAAACGCAAGGGAATGGATGTATGTTAATTCGCATTTCCACTTGTTCGACTAAGCAATTCTAACTTATGTGTAGTACAATGCGGATATTCCGTTTGAAAAGAAGGCTGCCCCTGGGTTTTATGATACCTCGGAGGAACAGGCTCGTGTTGCAGCTGCTCCTGTGGGTCAAACACTGCGCCGGTTGGAAAATAAAAGGAAGCCTGAGGAGGAAGAGGCAGAACGCAAGAAACGCCAACGAAAAAACGGCAAAGAGTCTGAGAACACGGGTAGCCAGACAAAATTCATTCCAGCGCGTGACGCTCAAATTCAGAAGTTGAAAGAAGCTGAATCCATAGGAAGACGACGGAAGCTTGTTCTACCATCTGCTCAAGTTGGAGAAGTGGAACTGGAAGATATAGCTAAAATCGGCCAATCCGGAGAGAATGCTAAGTCCTTGGTAGCAGGGGGGAGTGATGCCAGTGGACGTCTACTTGGGGACTATGAAGGTTTAGAGGCAGCACGTATGGCGCGTACTCCTAGGACTGCACCACAAGGTAAATATACTTCATTTGAAGTAATCTGTGTTACTGATTAGATAATTTGCGTAGCGGACACAGTAATGATGGAAGCTAGAAATTTGCGCAACATGACGATTGCACAAACACCATTACTTGGAGATGAAAATACGCCTTTGCATGCTACGTCAGATGGTGGTACCGGATTTGAAGGTGCAACTCCCCGTCACCAGACGGCGTTCACTCCCAATCCTCTGGCCACTCCCCGCGGACAGCCTTCTCATGTCTCTGCAACTCCAAAAGACGATAGTAAAAGCTTTTCTGCAACACCATTCAGAACACCTCTCAGAGATAATTTGTCTATTAACCCTGACGATGTGTCTGTCGTCGTGGAAACCCCGAGAGATCAAAGGCTAGCGAAGCGCTCATTGAAAGCCGGATTTATGAATTTACCAAAGCCAGAAAATAATTTCGAGCTTTTAGTACCTGACAACGAAGAGGGGGGCGCAGATATAACACACGAGGCTCTACTTTCTGAAGAGGACGCAGCTGAACGGGACGCCAGAAATAAACGTGCTAAAGAAGAGGAGGAGCGGAAGGCATTGTCCCGACGTTCACAAGTGATGCAGCTGAGTCTTCCCAGGCCAGCTAATGTAGACGTTGACACACTTCTTGGAAAACTATCATTGGACAACATTTCAGAATCCCCTGATGATAGTAAAGTGCAGACGTTGATCAATACGGAACTTGTGCAGTTGATGCAACATGATGCCATTGCTTATCCGATTCCAGGCACTGTACATCCCGGAGCAGCGCAGTCAAGTTATCATATGCCTTCTGATGATGATATTGAAGCTGCCAAAGTGTTGATCCAACAAGAACTGGCGTCAGTGGTCGGATTTCCCCATGCTAGCGCCGAACAGTTGCGGGAGGGCCTCCTCAGTTTAGCAAAGGCGGAGAGCGTGGACGATGTGAATTCTTGGTCTAGCATTCGTAAGCGGCTTGTTTACGATGCAACATCGAAGGTTTGGGTCGACGCTGAAACACTTTCGCTGGAAGAGCGTGTGGTCGGTTATAGCGCTGTTCTCAATAATAGTCGTGAACGTATGGCTAGGGATGCTAGTAAGGCATCTAAAGCGGAGAAGAAGTTAGGGGTAATGCTCGGCGGGTACCAAGTTAGGGCACAAGCATTGTCCACACGCATCACGGAAGCTTTCGAACATATGCAGAAGACAAATATAGATTTGGATAGCTTCTCGCGACTTCGTGTGAATGAGGAGGTGGTAGGTCCCCGCCGGGTTGCTGCTTTGAAGGAGGAAGTGGAAAGGCTTGAGACGAGGGAGAAGAGATTACAGGAGCGCTATGCTGAACTTGAGGCTGAGAGAATAGAATCGGAGGCGCGAGTTACGGCACTAGAAGAGAAAGTGATGGCGGAAGCAGAGGCTCTAAATGAAGCGCATCTTGCTGCAATGGATGGCGGGGAGACGTAGTGGATTGGTATTGGTCGATGTTGTGGTGATACCTGTGTCTGTACTCTGTAGGATGGCCTAAGTACTTACGAATTAATACTTGACTATGTAGAATATCGACTTGGAATCCGGATGAAGTTGCAAGCCATGTCCGCTACTAGTCTTTATTTCCCATCTTGTCTATTGATATCTTGCACCGTGTTTGCCTGAGCCTCGATGTCGGCTTGGTACTCGCCGTTTATCTAACACGAGGCAGCTTTTTCAGCATTACTCGCGGAGGACTTCGGACAGGCCGTAGATCTGTAGAATCTGGTACATATGTCCAACAGTTCTTGTACGTACATGAGGCTTCCTCGTTGAACCCAACACTCATTATCCCTTTCGTTACCGTCCCGCCAGTTGCCGCACTTTAACTTATTCATAATGCCATTGGTCCCTATCGATGGTGGGATCCATCTCGAGCATCTCTCATACGTGCAAAGAGCTGTTATTACTACAACTTTGTTCACAATACCTCCCTCACAGGTGCCTGATCCATCTGGTGCAACCAACCCCCATGCTTCAGTGCCTGTCGGAGCAATAGCGGGCGGGGTTGTGGCTGGTGCAGTCCTTGCAGTCCTTGCTACGATTGGATGGTTGTGGTGGGGAAAGACCATTAGACGGCAACAGGCAAAGCAACGGAAGGAAGCCGTGAGTGCCTTATAAAAACTCTGAATATAGCGTCATATATAATCAAAACTGACTCCAGGAGGCTTTGAAGAAGACGAAACGGAATACCCTCCGCAATGCCCATATCTCGAGGCCGCGTATTCATTCATACCGACCCCTCTTTCCCCGTCCAGCGGAAAAGAAGATAAAATTTGCAGACTCTGCTGAGCCCGAGACCAAAGAGAAGAATGATGAAAATGATAGACCAGTTGCTCCGTCTGTCTCATTTATGCGAGAGCCAAAATCTAAATCCCCAGTAGAGCAAGCTACACCCATATTTCCTCGCAAAGCAACTGTTTTCAAGCCATCTACGACGATAACCTCGTCCACCCCGCCCGAACGATCCCACCCCCTTGCTGCCAAGAAACTTCCGCACAAACCATCCAATACCGATTCAGCCTCGGTGTATTCAACAGCGAGCGGCGAAGAACATCAAATCAGGGCCCCACCTAACCTTATTATCGCTGCACTGGAAAATTTGGCAGGGAACTCGGAAGTTGCGCATACGCGAAATTCTGGGAACCTCGCAGAGCGCCGGTCGAATTCGTCTATATGGAGTTTATTTTCAAGGGGAAACACTAGGGTGTCCCAAGGTAGCTACGATTCAGCAAATCGATATTCAGAAGAACCAATTGGCCCTGTGGGCATTGCTCTCTAAGGACCACTTGAACGTTGTAGGAGATAGACACTGTATAACACACATGAGGTTAGGGGAATGTCGGACAATGCAACAATATCATCACGGACCTAATATTATCATGTACTATTGTAGAGACTTAAAGTATTGCTACGGATTCAGATGATATCATTGAGCTGGTGCGCGCAAGTATGCTTTAGTCACTTGCCTGTTCTAATTGACTCACTGCCACTTTAAATCCCTCGACCTCTCGCCAACAATCCAATGGTGTTGTTTTGTTGTTCCTAGGCGCATAGACGAAAAATACTTCTAGATAGAAAGGCTGAAGGCTACCAGTGTGCTTACCTGTAACAGTCAACAACCGCTTCACCGTGAGCTCTCACTTCAGGATATTCCTCGAGATCCTTCCGTACTTGATATTTTTCAATTTTTCCTCGAATCTCCTCGAGGTCCCCCTGTAGTGCTGCACTACTCTTGACATCACCTGCAGCGGCTTCATCCGACCCGGAAGTGTCGCCTGCCATACTCCTTTCGCGATCCAAGTTCTCCTTCTCGAGAGCATGCTCAATAGCCTCCCGCACATGCTCTTCTTCTTGTCTCAGTCGTTGCAATTCTCCTTGTATGCGGTCGCGTATGTGAGCATCGAGAACAGACTGGCGCTCGGGACTGGTTTCAGGCGACTCCGCCCGGTCGGACAACTGGTTTACGACGTCCTGGGAGAACTAGAGAGAAGTAAGGTAATGGAGACCGTCAGCGGGGCGAGAAGAACGTACTGAGATGGGGACTTCATTGCGGAAGACTTTGTCGTCGCTGTCGGCTCTAGATTGACTGGCACCCATAAAAGCGTGAAAGACTGCAGGAGACGCGGTTTCACGGAGAAGTACGTGCCGCACTGTCCACGAGTAGCTCCCACGCTTAAGGCGCAATTTCAATTTCAAATTTCATAGCTTAGCACTCAAGCTTTAAGGCTCAAACTAATTTGCAAATATTACAAACTGCTTCTTTGCATTGCAGAACACGTATTCTACCATGGCCAACATTTTATCCATTCGCCACTACCCCTGTTCGTTTATCATGCAATGTATGACCATGTTCAAGTAGCCTGTCTCTTCGTAAGCATTTCATTTTCTAGCTTGATATCCACACATACCAGTCAGGTTCAATTTCCGTTAGTATCCGTATCCTGCCAGGAGCGTCAGAGAGCTGCTGTTCATCCTATCGTATTGTACTCACTGTGTCTTTTTCGTTTCCTCCATCTCGTGGAAAATCACCCAGCCAGAGCGTGGTTTTCTCGTAAAAAGGACGGAAGTCGGATGCACATGGAGAACCTATAACGATGTAATTCAACAGGAACAACAGTTTCTAAGATAACCCTCACTTTATTTCCTCGTACAGAGCGATATGTCCCATCTGCCACCCATCGCGCACCATTGCGCCAGTATCCACTCACGAGGCAGTGGCGAAGACGTTTCGCATCACCTTGACAGCTTTCAAGGGGAAGATCGAATCGTTGCATATATTTCTTAAGTTGTGCTCTTATGGATACTGCTCTTGACATAGCTCGGAAAGATAATGCATGCGCTTTGCACCAGGACGATGAGCGGCCATACCTGGTGAAAGCATTGTAGGCTAGAGTCATGTTTAGCCTGTTGTCGACGCAAGAGGGGTTACAAGTACAACCATTGAGCAGAGTCAAGTGATCCTGTCAAAAATGTAAGTGACATCAATGTTCAAAACATCAATCGATACCTACTCCTTCTTCCGCCGTAAATTTTCGTCTTTCTAACTCTGCCAGTGCTCCTGGAGCACCATCTGGAATTACGAAAACGTCCTGATATTGATCAGGAACAGCACTATCGATAGTAAGGGAACAAACCTGAACAGCTGTCATTGCTGCTACAGTGAGTATCTCCTCCCCACACTGAAATTCCTTGGAGCGAAAAAGCTATTGTTGTTTAGCAATGCATTATTACGCACTATGTACGAGACATACCATTCTAGCAATTCCAACTTCCACAGGACATTCTGCGACGCGTTCCCCAACAATAGTTAGACGTCCATCTTCTCCTATCATTCCAGCTGCAACAAGACCTTCCAATGCTCTCAACACACTTTCCGCTGGAGGTGCCGAAACCCATTCAAATCTCATCAGATCGTCGATCCCCAACGATTTCAGTTGGAGTATTGGGGTTGTCATGTCCGTGCGAGTAATCTCCGGGGGAGTTGAGTGAGAAAGTGACTTGAAAGCAGAAATGGTATACAGTCGGTAGCAAATCCCTGACGATGTACGACCTGCGCGACCCGCTCGTTGTACCGCAGAGGCACTTGAGACAGGAACAGTACACAGTGACGCAAGGGCGGTAGTCGGATTGTAAACTCTAATCTAGATTCATCTAAGTGAAAGCCAGTATGTGACATGGCTCGATTTACCTTTACAAAACCAGAATCTACTACAAACTTGATTCCTTCTATTGTCACGCTGGCCTGATGAATAAGTGTCGCCTTACTAGATGTAGCATTTATTAACCACTCACTTCGGCAATATTCGTTGCTACAATAACTTTTCGAACTCCACGTTCGGCAGGCTCAAAAACTCTGAGTTGTTCCTCTGTCGATAGTCCTGCATGTAAGGCTAACAGTAATAGGCGTGTTGCATTCCGCGGTAAGCTTTTCGATGTGAGCCCGCTATACGAATTGAGGATGAAATATTAGACATACGTAGGCAGTAGTTCTGACAATTCCTCCAAACACCGATCAATTTCCTCTCTGCCAGTAAGGAAAATCAAGATATCGCCCGGACCTTGCTTTTAGAAAAGTCAGAAAGACACATAGAATAAAATGAATTGTTAATACTTGAAGGTTGATATTCCATGCTACCTCTGCAGCCTTTCTAACATAGTCAGGCGTCGGTTGATCTAGATATGCGACTTCCACAGGAAACATACGCCCTTCTAAGCTAACAATGGTCGCTTCCGTTGAATCATTGGAGCTGGTGAAATATTCCAAAAACGAGGCGGCATCCAGTGTGGCAGACGATACAATTATGCGTAGTGATTGACGTTTTCGTCGAATCCTGTACACAGATTCAGTAGGTGATGATTGATCATATACAAGTCAGAAAATAAGGACTTCTTGAGAACCCCAAGTAGCAAGTCTGTATAAACACTACGTTCATGTGCTTCGTCTATCTGATTTTTTTTTACTACATTAGCTGATGCCCCGCCGTCGCAGTAATACATCACTAACCATTATGACACTATACCTGCTCAGCAGAGGATCTATGAGTGTTTCACGGAATAACATCCCATCTGTCATGTACAATATTCGCGTTCGCTCTTTGCTGCTGACATCTTCAAACCTAATGGTGTACCCAACCTACGAATGTCATATGAGACAGTTAGGATAAAGAAAAAGAAAAGCGTACCTCGTCTCCAATAGTTGTACCCACTTCAGTCGCGACGCGGCCAGCTACAGAAGTTGCCGCCACACGACGAGGTTGCGTGCAAGCGATGACATGGCCGTTACTTGCCCAACCAACTTCGTGGAGAAACTGAGGAAGTTCTTATAATCACTTCGACGCTGCAAGCTTTAAAGCCATTACTTTTGCTTACGAGTTGTTTTCCCGCATCCTGTCTGACCCACGACGATTAATACGCCAAAATTCTCAACGCAATACAGTAGTTTCTCTCCTAGGATTCTGTATCAATATGTATAATTCTTACCATATACATACGCAACATACTATGTTTAAAGATGGGGAGACGCTCTCTTTGACTCTGAATAGATAGGGAAGTATATGTTGGGACGGAAGACACGACATTCCCCTCGTTCTCGGAAGCCCTATCAAGAGAGCTCCCTGGACCAGCGGTTCCCGGCTTCCAGAATTTGAGAGACATTTAGTTCGGTACTATATTTGAATCCAGCGTGACGCAACTAAAGAAGCTAGATAATGAGTGAAAGTCGGCAGGATAGTCAAAACAGTCAACTGTTACTAGTAACTATCAGATTTCAATTGCACAAGTTTGCTGTTGTTTTATTTAGCTTGGAAAGGCAAATAGAGTACCGGTCGCTTGTAACTCTATATTGACTCTATACTCTCTACATCCAACAACCAACACCCCCTTGACACCTACTCTAGTCTCTACACCCAACAACCAAAACCTCCTTGGTACTTACTCTATTCTCGACACCCAGGAAACAATTCTACCATGTCCGAAAGAAAAGGCTCGTTCATTTATTACTTATCTTGCCGTTGCTGTTATGAACTCATGTAATCTTCAGTGTTGAACAAATATTTCCCGCCGGATTTCGACCCCGATCTTATTCCAAGGAGAAAGCAACCTAAGAATTCCCAGCAGGTTGTCCGTCTCATGGCGCCTTTCTCTATGTAAGTCCATGTCATTGTATAGCTTGTATAGCCTTTTGTGACTCATCAATGGTTAGGCGTTGCAATACCTGTGGTGAATATATTTATAAGGGAAAGAAGTTCAACGCTCGAAAGGAGACAGTAGACGGGGAAGACTATTATGGAATTAAGATATTTCGGTTCTATATCAAATGGTATGTGCTTACATATTGTGACTTAACATTTTGTTGATGATGTTCTACAGCACTCTTTGCTCCGCAGAAATCACATTTAAAACTGATCCAAAGAACACAGACTATGCAGCAGAGCATGGTGCCTCCCGTAATTTTGAGCCTTGGAGAGATGAGAAAGCGGTTGAGGAAGAGGATCGGTTGGCTAAGCTAGAAGAAGAAGAAAACAACCCCATGAAGGCACTTGAAAACAGAACCGTTGATTCAAAACGAGAGATGGAGATTTTGGATGCATTGCAAGATATCAGGGCAAGGAATGCCAGGAACGAACGTGTTGGGCAGTCGGCAGATATTCTCTCCCACATAGCTATGCAGGAAGTTGAAGAAGAGGAAGATGCAGAGCGAAAGCGTTTGGAGGACGAGGATGAGAAATTGGTACGAGAAGTGTTCTCAAAGGTGCCGATCTCCCTCTCGACGTCAGGGAATCCGGCATCGAGTAGCTCTGACGAAAATCCACCACAACTTGTGACAGTCAAGCGGAAAGCAGATGACTCGGAACCCGACTTGCACAGTCTTCTTCCGGAATCGACACGGACATTGATTTCTTCGAAATCAACGACCCTGCATGCGATAAAAAAGAAGAAAATGGACGGTAAGATGTCTCTTGGAATTAAGGTGTTGAAGAAAAGCAAAACAAAGGTATAGAGGATACAGTGCAGTACACTGCATATACGTAACCCAAACTTTTCATTGTATAGTATTATATATTTGTATGTGATTAATTATAAAGTATTTGTAGTATACATTCACAGTCACATGCTCGAGGCAGTAAGTGTGTAACGCGCAAGTAACGCGTCGCACTTATCATCTTAACCAAATCTTAACTCGCTCAAGTATTCTGTTGAAATGAACACTCGTGAAGATCTTCCCAGAATTTCTGTTGGAACGGTTCAAGACTGGCAACGGCTAAAGGCCAACTATACACAAACCACGCTGGCATTACTGGAGGAAAAAATGACCTCCTCCGGCTGTTCAAATGAGCGCGATGTCTTGCTTTCTCACCTGCACCTCGTAACTACGCCTCAATAATGCCATGAACATGTTCTGATTTTAAGCGTATAGTTTATTGATCAAACATTTGCTTTAGCCCAAACCAACCTTCGAATAAACGGCCATAACTTCGAGGCGTTAGACGTCAGTGGAAGAAGTACGCATCGACGCCTTCATCCTTTTACCTTGCTTTTGATACGGTATCCTTACCTCAGATATGGAGCCCTTTGATGAGGCCCTAGATAGAAGAATATGGTCCTTGGCTGATACAAGGCTACAATGGCACCGGCGCATCGCTGAACGTCGACGAAGAGTACCGCCGGAAATTGAAGCTTCCGTTTCTGACATTCTATTACAGCGACGACAGGCAGACGAAAAGGTTCTCGCTTCAATGATCTCTGATCGTGGCTTCATTGAAGATGAGTATGTAGCTGAAGGTGCGCTTGACAGCATTCAATTGCTGGCTTAAATTCATCTGGTTCAGATTTTACGCTACCTGTAGAAGAGCTTCAGGATTCCATTCAAAAAGCATCTGCTGTTGCTGATGAATTGGAGCAGGTGACTGCTTACTCTTTTTCTCGAAGTGTAGACATGCTCACGGTTGAGATGCAGATGCTTCCTGCGCAGCAAGAGCGAGCCGGAAGGGTGAAGACTTCATCTCTAGATGTGAAAGCTCTGAAACCTTGATACTGCATGAATTAATTGTAATTTATACTGGTTGTATCTTTATGTCTTTGTATATTAGTAATTTCCAAATGAACCGAGTCTGAAGTTTATGTACGCAAGTAAGACTACTGCATTTCAGTCATTTATGATACGGTTAGTGTTATGTACTATCGAACTATAAGGCTGTGGCTCGACAAGGGCATGAAAGGTATTCTTAAGATGTTCAAAACGACACTGTATCTGTTGAACGGAGCTATGAACCACGGAAGCCGCCTCTTCCGCGACCACCTCCGCGACCACCTCCGCGACCACCAAATCCACCACCACCACCAAATCCACCACCACCACCAAATCCTCCTCTCGATCCACCACCACCACGCCCACCGAAACCACCTCTTGCACCACCACGGCCTCCTCCCCTTGCACCACCACGTTGAAAGGCTCCTCTTCCACCGGGAGCACCACGTCCACCCCTTGCTGATGGACCTCCACGGCCGCGGCCACGCTCTATAAGTAGAGAACGATGAGATATCTATTAAATGGCACTGAAATATGCAAGAGGTCTTACTATTAACGCCTGTAGACACAATGAATTCAGTAAGCTGTCGTCTATACACATGCTCTAGTCTCACCTGTCATCTTTGGTTTGGGAAGGAATCGCTCAATTGGAAGTAACTTGTCTCCGCCAATATACACTTTATCTCCCTTTTTGAAACTGCTTGCAACCATGCCCTCGCCCATTTTCACTGAGAAATAAACTTCGTTGATGGGGCCCAAAATTTCGTCTACCTTTCCAATGAGAGATTTATTTTGAAGATAGATTGGGGCGTTAAAGTAAGGGACTTTGTCTGCCATAAGAGAAGAGCAGAGCATTTCATCTTCTACGGCATGGACGAACGAGCCCATTTCTGCAAAATACTTGAGTGGCGAACAGTGAGCGAAATAATAAATCTAACCCAATACTTGATCAGGAGGACCCATGTCTCGTTGTTGATAGCCCCCTCTAGCAGGACGACCTATAGAGGATCGTGAAGATTGAGTACGGAAGGAAAATGAGCAAAAGGAGGAACACGAACCTGCGCCTCTTGAAAATCCTCCACCTCGTCCTCGACTCATGATAAGATGCTTATATTAAGGAATGGGGAGAAAGGCGAAAAATATAATACAGGACGAAGCGTCGAGAGTTCAAAGACTTCGAAGTACACAAGTTGTGGCCGTCGAGTGAAAAAATATTTGGTCGACACAGCCAAATAAGATTAGCGCTCATGATACTTTAGACGCGCGTTTGTTGATATAAATACTTATTGTCCCGACGTTCTACTTATCAGATATACACTTGAATTATAATAACACATCGGCCGGCGATGACACGGACCGGTAGACTCAGCTCGGACACACAGGGTGCCATACTACTGCTGAAGTTGCGCACCTGCAACCTTTCTTCGTCCTAGCGTGTTTACTTATAACTACTAGGATGCCTGAACCTCATACTTCTCGCATTGTCCCAGGTCGATATCCAGCACCCGGTGTATCTTCTATCGCAGATGCTATTCGTGCACGTCGCGGCGAACGAGACCTTACCGCATTAGATGGGGCATTATTGCATGTCCCACCGGCTGCGGAAGGGTGGAATATGCTACTCGGCGCTGTGAGGAATAGAGGAAGGCTTCCTGGGGACATCAGAGAACTCATGGTTGGAGCGAAATGCAGTTTCCAGCAGTTTTATTGCGGCTAACTTACGTCTTCGCCGTTAGATTCTCAGGGTGGCAGCTATCAACAATGCGGCGTACGAATGGATACACCATGAGTCTGTTGGACGAAGCTATGGCCTCACTTCTGCACAGTTGTATATGATCAGAGATATCGAGACACCTCTTCCCCCCTCAGAAGGAATTTTGACTGCGCTACAAATGTCTGCGCTTCTGTTTGCAGATACAAGCACCCGGAAGGTTGCTGTTCCAATAGAGGTAATCCTGACTTTTAAACAGGGTCTGAGGACATGGGCGATCGAGAAGGGAGAAGCTGGTGAAGACAAAGATGTACATAACATGGTGGATGACCTCTATGCAGAAGCAGCATTGGTGACCTCTACGTACAACATGGTCTCTCGATTCCTGGTTGCAGCGGACATCGCTGGGATGATGGATGTCAGCGTTCCATGGCCGATCGAAAGAAAAGAGGTAGGCGGATAAGTAGAATTATATAACTTTACAGCAATGATTAACGATTAATTTATGGGACATAGTATCATGTGTCTATGGGTGGGCACACTGTTCACGCCATCACACTTATTTCATCGATATCAGCAAGATGGGTAGTGTTCGCCAACTCGCTTCTAACAGATCTGAGGATGTGGAACTACGTAGTTCCGTATTTCCTGTCGGGATACAACATACTGCTTCATTCACAGCGTGGTCACGGGCAGACGACAATTCCACGGGCTGGTGAAGGACAAGCGATGAGCACCATCGTGTCGCTGGCGAAGGACGTTCATGTTTTGCTTTCAGAGCTGAGTATACCGATGCCAGTGCATGGGGTGATTGGGGTGTCGCAGGGAGGAGCAGTAGCACTGGCGTTCGCAGCGCTTTATGGAAACAAAGGGACTAAGAGTATCGTGGTTTGCGATACGGGGCCAAAGACGGCGGAAGGGAATAAGGAGGCTTGGGAGGAGCGGATCGGGTTGGTCTACGAAGCAGGAGAGCAGCATGCAATGTCGGTGGGGATGAAGACATTGGCAGGGATCACGATCCCTCGGTGGTTCCCAGGGGAAGGTGAAGGTGGACAAAGATCTCGCGCGTTTTGGACGCCGAGTGAATCAGGTTCAAGGGGCCAAAGGGGCCAGTGGGTAGGCAGTATGATCGAAGGCACAGATGTCAGGGGGTTTGCGGCGGGAGCACGTGGACTGGGAAACTACGACGTAGTGGAGGGCATTAAAGGGGGCCCGGGAATACTGGAGAGCGACGTGGGGGACATCCTTTTAGTGAGCGGGGCACTAGACGGGGGCGGGAAGGTGAGCCGGGGGTTGGCAGCGCTGGCAAAGAGGTGGAACGAGGTCAGAGGGGAGAGAGGGTTGAAGAAGGTGGAGATGAGGGAGATGGTAGGGGCAGGGCACCTGCCAATGATAGACGAGAGCGAGAACTGGTGGGCGATTGTCGGACCATTCTTGAGAAATATGTAATAAGTAAGTAGGTATGTATACAGTTAGTCGTGTTGGTAAGTAGCAGTTGTAGTGGTATTAGTAGCAGTAGCAGTAGTAGTACTAAGATTAAGTAGTATAGTGTTAGTGGTTGGTGGTATTAGTGATAATGTGTACTTAGTAGTACATAGTACTAGTGTCGTACATTATCAAACAACGCAATGCGATTGGTCCGTCACAGGCATCTCCGATATCACGCGACAACCGCGTCCATCTCCCCGTCTCTCCTTCCTTCCCCTTCCCCTTCACCTTCCCCATTCCCATTCCCATTCTCTTTCTCCACCTCTTTCCTCTTCACCACAATGCAGGCCCTCCTCGCCGTACGCAATGCCATTTCCCGGCCATCCCCTCCCCTCCGCGCCTTCGCCACCTCTGCACGCGCATCTCAGGCAGTTCCCCAGCAAAAGCCTGTCCTCCTCAAGCAATTCAAGATTTATCGTTGGGTCCGTCTCTACCCCCCCCCCCCCTTTCTGTCTTCTCAATCCCCGCCCGATAGAATCCAGATCAACCGGAAAGAAAGCCAACTCTTCAGTCCTACACCATCGACCTCAACCAGACAGGGCCCATGGTACTGCTTTTACATCTAGCCAACTCTTTGTATGTAAACTAATATCCCACCCGATAGATTCTCGACGCCCTCATTAAAATTAAGAATGAGATCGACCCCACTCTCACCTTCCGTCGCAGCTGCCGTGAGGGTATCTGCGGTTCTTGCGCCATGAATATTGATGGCCAGAATACCCTTGCCTGCCTCTGTAGAATCGACAGGAACGCTGCAAAGGACTCAAAGATTTATCCTTTGCCTCATAGTGAGTGGCTTCTCCTCTACAAGACAAGAGGTTGTCCGAATGTGGCCGCTCTTCCGCTTGCACTCTTCCGGCCCGCGCCATGGTCAGTAGCTGTGTATACGGGAGTCCTTTCCGATTCTATGCCTAATTCCGCACCAGCTGCTACCCGTAGCTCTGATACAGCCTTTCCGCGTTGTTGGTGTCATGACGACCCGCCTTCGTCCAATTGACTACTTCAGTGTCCAATCTCTTTTGCGCAGTTACTAACTCACTACCCCAGTGTACATCGTCAAGGACCTTGTTCCCGACCTCACCCTCTTCTACAAACAATACAAGTCCATCCAGCCCTGGCTGCAGAATGATAATCCTCCTGCCCAAGGTGTGTCAAACCTTTCTGACTTGGCCTACCCTGTGTATATGCTTGCTTTTGATCTCCTCTCTTCTAACTGACTTGCTCATCGATCTATGCCTTCAAATCATTCTGCCAACACTGACGTTGTGCGGTACAAGCTTAACCCCGCATTCCTATTTCTTCCGCCGCTTATTCGACGTCAATGTCACGTGATATATCATAGCTGACCTTTCTTGCAGGCGAATTCCTTCAGTCTCCCGAAGACCGCAGAAAACTCGATGGCATGTACGAATGCATTCTTTGCGCATGCTGCTCGACTTCATGTCCTTCCTACTGGTGGAACCAGGACGAATATCTAGGCCCCGCAACATTGATGCAAGCGTATCGGTGAGGATTCAGTGCATACTCCCGCGTGCGCTGCTAATATGAATTCTCTCTTAGATGGATTGCTGACTCCCGTGACTCCAAGCAGGAGGAGAGGAAGGAGAGACTGCAAAACGAGATGAGCATGTACAGGTGTCACACAATCTTCAACTGTGAGTTCTACTTCTTTGATCGGCTAACCTGTTGCACGCTGGTTGAGACCAACACCTTTTCCCTTCTTCACTCCTGTTCTTATTATACTAATCTTGCCACAGGTGCTCGAACATGTCCAAAAGGCCTTAACCCCGCTGCTGCCATCGCTAAGATCAAGCTCGAACTTGCCGCCGACTAACTTCATACCAACGCGAGTATCCTCTCATCGCAGACGACAATCATGTCGCTTGGTTTAATCCTTCAACACCATCAATGGGGCGGCGTAGTACTGGGTGTATAAATTAAATAATACATGAACTGATGTAAAAGTCGAGTCTTGAGTGATGTTTCACGTCAGGTCCTTTTTAAATCGTTGTTTTACGGTTGTACGTATTTTTTTTGTGGTTTTTACCATCCCGATGTGTAGGAAGTTGGAAGTAGTCCTTTTACATGCATGTTGTCCTCGGGAATCTGCTCCGTGCGGATATAAGTGGCATTTAGCGCGTGTTATTTCCTGTTATTATTTCATTCGTTCGGTGTCTTACATAGTCCGGCAATCACTTGATGCGGTACTTATGAACTGCTATTCGCGCATAAACCTTCCGGATTCTCTTCATCTTATTTCTATTTTCTTCGAATGAGTCTCTTCGCAGGCACTCCATCGGTCGCTCACGCATCGTTCCTCGTCAAGGATACTCCGGAACAAGGCTGCATTAATACTGTATTGCTTGGATCCAACATTTGGGACTCCATTGCTTCAAATATAGCTCTCTCTCGCATCCCCATTTCGGTCTCTCGATTATGTCCTTTCTTTGCGGTTAAGAAACGTCTTTTTCGAAAACTCCAATGTTATGCCATTCTTGACGAAAATGTGGGCGCCCGTGCTTTATCGTAATCTACCATTCTCACTGCATATAGATAGAAGAGTCATCTATAGCCATCCCCCCCACATGGCTTGACCGTTACGACCATATTTTCGTCAGATCTGATATTGATGCAGGTTCTGCCGCACGGTCGTTGGTCATCACCCTCTCCGAGCTGATTCCCTTAACGGAGGTCATAGTTGCAGCTCTCTCCGAGGAGGCTTATCAAATAGCCTGTACCCATAGCAGGGAGCTGGAAATTTTGTTTACAGATACCTCCCTTATACTTCGACAGGGAGAAGTTTACAGATTTTCAATTTCGGATTTTTCGCAAATCAACGGCAGGAATACTCACCATGGAGTTCAGCGCATTCAATATCGCATTGATATGTTGGAACCTGTTTTACAAGGTCTCGCGGTCCGTGGAACGACACGCTTTATCTTGACAGCTTTTGACGCGTCTGGTTCTGGTATTGAATATGACACGACCAATGTAGAAGGAAGAGATGTAATTGAGATTGACGAAGGCTTCCTAGAAAACTCTGTGCTCGCTACTGGATATCCCTCTGTATTATCCGACAATTCTCAAGCCAACCTATTATCATACAATGCTGTACACTGGAAACCTTCAGGAAATTTTACTTCCCAGATACTGCATTCACCCATCTCGACTATAGATGATCACTTTACACTGTATTTACGAACTGTGGATCTCGCCCGCCTAGGTATTCTGAACGGAGACTGGGTATGTTAGTAATATCTCCATGATCATACCCCTAATCCATATGTTAGGCTGTTGCTGGATTTCCTTTTCGTTCTAGTAATCGGCTAGTACGCGTTATTGCAAATGACGAAATTGTTCTGCAGACGTAAGTTGCTTGTGAATGGTCCGTCTCAAAAAATACATTTGTCACTCATCCCATCACCTTCTACAGAGGAGATGTGCTAGGATCACCTATCTTGCTGCACAACACTTATCAGGAGTGGAACAGGTCGTCTTCGACCGAGGATAGTGCTATTCATGTATACCCCAGTCCATTTGGTTCCCGACAGCCAGTGATACCTACTGCACGCACGGTCACGATTGCTAGGGTGGCATCGCCCTTAACTATTAATCGTTCCTATCAAAATCTTTTCTTGAACTCCCTGAAGTCATTCTTCGACATGTCAAGGCGTTTATTGAAAAAGGGAGATACTATTGCAATCCCTTTGGATACAGACCTATCTCGACATTCTCCAGAAAACGATAATACTGACGCAGATACGAACAGTTATGTGTAAGTCCTGACACCCCATTTTCCTTCCCTCACCCACGAGTTTAAACAACATCTGACTGATGTACCAAGCCAATCTTACCGTTCCAACGAAGTCGTCTTCTTTCTCGTTACCAACATCGAACATGATGTTGTACCAAATAACCATACACCCGAACAAGATATATACACAGGAGCTACTATGGGGGAACTTGGCTGCTGGGTGGACCCAGCTGTTACACGTATGATTCAAACAGGCATCGAACACGCCAGGATCCCAGATAATGGAACATATTTCCAGTTGGGTATGCATGTTGCTTTTCTTACTTCTCTTTTCCCGTCCCGACTTACATTCAGATGCCAATGATCCACGTGCCATCTTCTCTATATTGTCCAAGCGGCCATCTAGTTGTTTACTTGGAAAGGAAGGGCCCTACCAGAAGATACTATTACTTTCATCTGCTGGGCTAATAAAAGGCGCTGCCGATTATGACTTGCCTTTAGCAATGCTGCTTAAAGGCGCTCGTGGAACGGGCAAGTATGCCACACTTGTTTGGGTATCCCAGAAGCTAGGACTTCACATTTTTGAGGCAAGGAACTTTTTCAATAGATGGAGGAGGCTTGTGACCATATTTACTTAGATCAACTGCTATGACATCATCGGTGATTCCGATGCAAAGACGGAGGCCACCCTTCGTGTTAGGTTTGAACAAGCTAGGAGCTGTTCTCCTTGCATATTGGTGTTACGACATCTCGATGCATTATCTCAGACAACTCAGAATCTTGAAAAAGGTACTTGAATTGAATTATGGTGTATATCTCAAATTTAAGCGGGTACTGAATGATCTTGCGAAAGAACCCGCCATGGTTAGTCCTTTGCGCGAATGCATGGAAGATATTCAGCGGAGCTGGAAAGTGACAGGATATCCCGTCATCGTTGCTGGTACGATATGCGATTCATCACGGGCGCCAACAAGCATTCTTTCATGCTTTAAGCATGAATTCACATTTGAGGTCTGTTTGCACACCCTTTCCATTTTAAGTTAGGTCGATTTTAATATTATATTATATATATAGGCTCCCAATGAATCCGAAAGGAAAGAAATTCTCGAGTGTTTGCTAGAAAAGTATTCTTTGGCACCTGATGTCTCACTGTCGAGTATAGCTACACAAACTGCTGCCTTAGTTGCTGCTGATCTTTTGGATCTTGTGCAACGCGCGAAATATACAGCATTTGAACGAACTACGACATTTGCGTACGTGGTTGTTATTATATCATGTGTTTAATTTTTAATTTTGTTTTATTGATTTATTCTGTAGGCAACATGATACGGTACACATCTTACATGCCGGCGTACATTTGACCAGCAATGATTTTGAAGTTGCCTTGGGAAAAGTAAGGGCGTCCTACTCCGAGAGTATTGGCGCACCCAAAATTCCCACAGTATCTTGGGACGATGTTGGAGGTCTGGCTCACGTGAAGTCCGATATATTGGATACAATTCAGCTGCCTTTAGACCATCCTGAACTTTTCGTAGACGGATTAAAGAAGAGATCAGGTATGAGAGCTATGCCAGCACATATTATCAATCATACGCTAACCAAGCTCAGGCATTTTACTCTACGGTCCTCCTGGAACCGGAAAAACCCTTGTAGCCAAGGCTGTCGCAACATCATGTTCTTTAAACTTTTTTTCAGTCAAAGGACCCGAACTCCTTAATATGTACATTGGCGAGTCTGAAGCCAATGTGCGGAGGGTGTTTCAGCGTGCAAGAGACGCGAAGCCTTGTGTCATATTTTTTGATGAGCTTGATTCCGTTGCTCCAAAGCGAGGGAACCATGGCGATTCTGGTGGTGTAATGGACCGCATTGTTAGTCAGCTGCTTGCAGAATTGGATGGCATGTCGAACGGTGGCGATGGCGCAGACGTTTTCGTAGTCGGTGCTACAAACAGACCCGATCTTCTTGATCCAGCCCTTTTGCGTCCTGGCAGGTATGCTATTCTTACTACAACATTTGGTTGGTTCTCATCTGCTACTGGCACCAAGGTTTGACCGCATGTTATATCTTGGGGTCAGCGAGACACACGAAGCGCAATTGAATATATTGGAAGCATTAACAAGGAAGTTCCGACTAGATCCCAATCTGGATTTAAAGGAAATCGCGGAGAAATGCCCTTTCAACTATACTGGAGCAGATTTCTACGCCCTTTGCTCAGATGCAATGCTACATGCAATGTCGCGGAAAGCCGCGGAACTAGAAGAAAAAATCGGTGGGATTGTAATTTTACTCATCAAAATTATTACTATTAATTAAGATTATTGTGAACAGTAGAACTGAACAAAACACCTGGTCCACATGCACATCCATACCCATTAACTGCACAATATTTTCTCGCTGAACTGGCATCAAAAGCGGATATCGCTGTGCTCGTATCTCGTGCTGACTTTGAGCTAGCACTTCGATCGCTTGTTCCAAGTGTAAGTCAAGCTGAGATGGATCACTATGCCAGGGTGCAAGAGAGGTTCTCCAGTGGCGAAGTTGAGCAAGCCTAAAGCTACTTAGCAAAGCTTATAAAAAGCCATAACTTGGCCATAACCTAAAATATGTATGTAGAATTATTTTATTATTACGTAATATATATATTATTGCGTATCACCTAACTGGGAAAGATTCACACATCCTGATTTTGCAAAATTGTAAAATATAAGCCAGTTATCACTAAGAACGTCCACCCTCTGAATCAACATGGGGCGCGGCGTCCTCCTTACTTCCAATCTCCCACAATTACAAAACCTTATTAAGAGAGACCCTATCTCATACAAGGAGGAGTTTTTGCAACAATGGAACCATTACAACAGTATACGTGAAATATTTCGAATCAATCCTGGCGAGCAGGCTCAACATTTCAGGGAGCTTGTGACATTCATTTCGCAGGTATGCTAAGTTTCTTGATGTCTTAATGTCTTAGATGCAGTTCTGATATATGCCCAAGGTCTCCACTTGTTATCCAAAGGAGACTGCTGAGTTTCCCTCTCAGCTGTCTTCATTGCTCCTTGAGAGCTATAATGTTCTTTTTCCGGACACGCGGAAAACCCTTGTTCAAAACCTTGTCATGCTTCGAAACAAAAATGTTATATCATCGATACAGTTAGTATGCTCTGCATGGCAATATTTCAGGTCTATCTAACGATTTACAGGCTACTGAAGTCGTTATTCCCTTTGCTCCCTCGAACAACGTCATCTTCTCTTCGACTATTTATCCGTAAAACAATTCTGTCAGATATTCGTACAGCCAATATACGCACAAAAAACCATAAACTGAATAGGGCTGTCCAAGCAATGCTGTTTGGTATGGTGGAGCGAGGAGCGGGCGGAGAAATAGTTGGTGACAAGGGGAAAAACCGTGTAGCTTCCACTGATAGAAGTGTCAATAATGGAGAGGATGCGATGTGGGCCATTATCCTGACAAAGGAGTTGTGGAGGAAGGGGACGTGGTAAGTTTTGTATTTCGATTGCTGTATTTTCAACTAATTCGCCGTTATAGGACTGATGCTAAATCAGTTTCTATCATTGCGCAAGGTTGTTTCCACCCTGTTACGAAAGTTCAAAGCGCTTCAGTACATTTCTTCCTTGGTAGCGAAGAAGAACAAGACGACAGTGACGATGAAGAACAAGTGTGTGTTTTGGTTGTTTCTGATCAGCTGAATTTTCATTGCTTCTGCAGGATGTTGATGTTCGTGCTCTTCATCATAGACGAGAAATAAATAAAAAAACTAGAAGTGGCGACAAAAAACTTAATAAACAGCTGAAAAGTGCCAAAAAGGTATGGTTGCATAACTGTCGAATATCTTAGTCGCTTAATGTCCTGATTAGAAAAGGACCTCAAAAACAGAAACCACGCCCAACTTCCCTGCGATTCAGCTGCTGCATGATCCACAGACATTTGCGGAGACGTTATATGATATTTTAAACAACTATGACAAGCGATTTTCGCTAGACCGCAAGATCTTGCTCATGCAACTTTTGTCACGTGTTATGGGTGCTCACAAATTATGTGTTCTCAGTTTTTATACGTATATTGTCAAATATCTGACTCATCGACAACTACGGGTTCCCTCGATACTTGTGGCACTTGCACAATCGGTGCACGAGCTTACACCGCCAGATGCTGTCACCCCTGTTATACGCAAATTGGCACAGGAATTCGTCCATCCAGGTGTTGCCAGTGAAGTTATAGCGGCAGGTTTGAACTCAATTCGGGAAGTTTGTCGCCGCCAGCCATGGGCTATGGAAGAAGATTTGTTGGGTGATCTGGTGGAATATAGAAAAAGTCGCGATAAATCCGTAACATCAGCAGCACGGGGGTTGCTTAAACTTTACCGTGAAGTTAATCCGGGCCTTCTTAAACGAAGAGAACGCGTACGTATAAGAAATGTTGTGCCTTTGCGTATACTTAAGCACTCTATCTAGGGAAAAGATGCCAGTATGGGTATTGCAAGCGGCAAACAGCCTCTTCCATATGGCCATAATCCTGAAGCAGCTGTTGACATTGAAGGTTTATCTGTGAGTTCTGTAGCGAATATGTGCACTTTCCCGACATTAATTCCGTTACAGTTATTAGAAGATCACCTGCAGAAGTTGCGAAAAGAGGGAAATACTGACAACTCGGAAGATGATGAAACAGCTTGGAATGGATGGGACGTAGAATCTGATTCTTCGGAAGACGATTCTGACTCTGAAGAAGAATGGATAAATGTCGATGAAGATGACGATGATTTAGTCATTAGCGATAGTGAAGATGAGAAAGAAGGTCAGAAATCCGCTATTTCAGGCGAAGATTCTGGTCCTAGTCGTATATCGACGCTGGTAACAACGAAGGTATACTAAACCTTGATGTGCAACTTTTAATACTCACATCAGTGTAGATTTTAACGCCAGCTGACTTTGCTTTGCTTAATGATCTACGGATTCAAGCTGCTTCAAAAGCTATTGAATCCGGAGGAGGTTCCAAGGCGAAGCGCAAGCTAGCCGCGTTGGGTGCGAATAAGACATCTGTAGGATCCAATCAAGATATCGAAGACAGCTTCATTTCAGAAAACGATATCCTTGGACCGCGAAAAAAGGCGAAAGCCGACTACGCCGAGCGAATGGCTTCCATCCAGAAAGGACGTGAAGGACGAGAGAAATTTGGGTCGAACAAAGGCAAACAAAACAAAGCAGTTCCGAGCAGTTCAACCAACAGGGAGAAAGCAAGAAACAAACCTATAATGATGATTCTTAGCAGTGGAGCTGTTCGAGGTAAGAAGAAAGCTTCATTGAGAGAGAAGCAGCAAAAGTTAAGAGTACATATCGAGAAATCGAAAAAGACTCGACACTAATATGTAGAAGTAATATTTATGTATCTACCTGACCGAGAACAATTTCTACAACATCATTGCAAGCTCATCTTTACATGATCTGTTCACATAAAATGGTTTTCGTAGCGAGTGTCCAAGCTACAGTAAGCCTTGTTGTATCCGCCTAGCCATTTCATATCCAATGGCGAAATGCGAAAGACGAGCGTCCACAACAAATCCCTATACGGCCACATCAATTATCTGATCGAAACAATATGCACTACACAAACCTTTCGGTCGTATTCTGTATTAAACATCAGATAAGAAGTGAAATAAAGAGTAGTTGCTCCGAACCTTTTAATTCTTCATTTAACTTAGATATCTCAACTATACGTTTCACAATGAACTCCCCCGCGTCGAGTTTAGGTTCCGGCATCTTTAGATGATCATCCAGTTCGACCTCCACAGTCACCAGTTGCATGTTCGCATTCGTCATGCCTATGTACAGCACCCGTTACAACTTCTGGGGGGGGGGGACAAATAAGACACGAAACTAACCTGGATCACTGACTACAACGGGTGACGACTCGAGAATTTTGTCAGCTTTGTAACCAGTCTCTTCCTCAAGCTCGCGAACAGCTGCTTCTTCTGCCGTCTCACCTTCATCAATAAGACCTAGAAAAAGTAGGAATAATCAGCTGCAAAGAGCTTAAGCATATGCTCGTATTGGTGGCTAACCGGCAGGAAGTTCTATCCACGGCGTAAGCACAAGTCAGCATAAAAAGTATGTCTTGCCACTTCACCTATGATGAACTTGTCAATCGGGGGACGATATTGTTCGATTACAACTGTGGAAAGGGGAAATGAATCTGTTTTAGAACGAAGGACGGCAAATATTGCGACAGCTGTAAAGGCTGTTAGCAGCTGTAGTCGAATAGACCTAAGCAACTAGCCGTCCACTCCAGTAGATTTCCGTGTCTTTCGTTCAGCACATTCCCAGAATCTCTTAAATTTGTATAGCATTAGAAAGGATCTCCATAAGAACGATGTATCGAGAAACCTGTTTTCCTTCTGCATCAGAATAGGTTAGCTTCCTTAAAGTGATCCACCTGCGATCAAGCACCCTTGGAATCAAAAAAATAAATAATTCAGTGGAATAACACCAACTTCGATTCGGAAGGTGATAACTCGGTAGATGAAATGAGTTTTGGGATTCGTGCCATGACTTCCCTGCGAAAGAAACTATGATATAGTCTGTGATAGTTAGTGTGTCGAACTATCATGCAGAAGTATAAAGTTCCCTTCGATTCCAAAGACAAGAAACAAGATTTTGCAACAAGAAAATGAACGAACGGAAGGCCGGCTAAGAGAACGACAGCTACGGTGACCAAACGCGATATCATACGATAAGTAGAAACTAGGACAAGCAGCATCAGCGCCGATGTATTGCAAGTAAAACAAGTACAAAGAAGCCATAATACATTGCGAGCGAAGCAGTATATAAATTTATTTGCCGACGGCCGTACTAAGTACTACTTAATATCATTGCTTTGTTTACGCTCTTTTAAGTTGAAATAACTTAAACGGATACAGCTGAAGTCGCAGATATGTCCAAGTCAGTCGCGTCTGTATCTTCCAGGAAACGCCCGGCTCCCGACACAGGAACAGAACCTTCGACCTCCAAGGTTCAAAAAGGTGCTTATAACCATCAACAAATGATAACAATTCTTACCTATATTAGTGCATCCTTTCTTCGTCAAGGATCAAGGCCAGAAAGATACACCATTTCAGTGGTTAAAACCTTTAGGCCCCAAAGGCACTTGCCTTCACGGAACGAATCTGCAGCCTCAGTATCTAGCCAATGTTGCTGCCTTTGATTTGGATGGCACTCTCATCAAATCAGAATTTTCAAAGAAAGATACCCCGTCACGATGGGAATGGTGGCGCTCGACTGTACCTGCGAAGTTGCAGGAACTCCATCAGGCCGGGTAATCGCATGTTAACCCCGGATATATGTCGTCGAAATAACTAGTGCATTTTAGATACTCCATTGTGATAATATCCAACCAAGGAATCAAACCTGCAGCTCTAGACATCTGGAAAAGGAAGATACCCCTTATTGGTGCTGCCGTAAGCTCTGCATTTTTCAGCCAACAGCAATTAGTGTGATTTAAATGATATCTAGCTGCCCACAGTTCCCTTTAGAATCTTTGCTGCTGTGTCAAGGGATGGTTACCGAAAACCAATGCCAGGGATGTGGATCGAATTAGACAATATATATCGTAAAAATGGAGTGGAAATCAGTATATTCCTTTATTAGTGTGTGAAAAGCATGTGTCTTATCCATGGTCTGGTAGATAGGACCAACTCTTTCTTTGTTGGAGATGCTGCTGGCCGACAGTATCCAGGTGGGAAGGGGGATTTTGCTAGCACCGATCGGAAATGGGCTCTCAATGTCGGAATTGCCTTCCATACACCAGAAGTGCGTCGTAAAGTCGATCACATTCATTTTTAATGTCATGTATGCTTGCTTAATGACATATTTAACAGGAATTTTTTCTGGGCCTTTCTCCAAATACTAGCATAACGCTACCAGGATTTCATCCATCGTCACTTGCTGATGGTTGGTTTACAGCTGT
This sequence comes from Cyathus striatus, assembly GCA_025738555.1. NCBI lineage: Eukaryota > Fungi > Basidiomycota > Agaricomycetes > Agaricales > Nidulariaceae > Cyathus > Cyathus striatus. The sequence goes on along the minus strand of JAOVFP010000005.1, from coordinate 4,901,215 downwards.
CCAGCTGTTCCGAAGTTATTCTGATTTTTTACCGTTTGTAACAGCACCTCGCGTTACTCCCACTTCAACCCCCATAATTCCGTCTCCAAGAAGACAAGAAATAGTGTTATTTGTTGGCTACCCTTGCCTCGGGAAGTCGACTTTTTATCGCCGCAATTTCTTGCCAGAGGGGTATCAACATATTAACCAAGATCTTCTGAAGACTCGTGATAAATGTGTTAAAGCAGTACACGATGCTCTTGTCAAAGGCCAGAGTTGCGTGATAGGTATTTCACGGTCTTTATGTTTGTTTAAAACCTCAATAAACCAACCTTAGATAATACTAATCGCAATGCAATGACAAGAAAATTATATAATGACGCTGCGAAAAAGTATGACATTCCAATCAGGTAATGCAAAATCTACCTGCTTCGTGATCATATCTCATAATAGAGACGAAGATGTTTTTTATTCTCTGGATCCATCGAATTAGCCTGGCACAACAACCTTTATCGTGCGTTTAATTTACCAGCATCAGTGCGTAATTGCGATGTGAGTTCCTTATATTACTTCACCATTTACGCTATTTAGTAATGCGACAGGCTAACCGCCAACTCGTCCCCTATGGAGCTTTTACAGGGTTCCGCGACAACTTCGAGGAACCCAAACTTTCCGAAGGATTCATTGGAATAAAGAAAGTAAACTGGGTATTTGAAGGCACAGAGGAAGAGAGAAAGCATTGGTCAATGTGGCTTCAAATTGATGGGAAATAAAACAGTGGTTTCCTTCCGTCCGCTTCCTCTACAAAGGAACATTTATGGTATGGCGAGATTGCCTAGTTTTTATATACTTAGTATGAGCTGCGTCGATCAATACGTATAATTTTACATAAAGTTGCTTTCCTTTTTCGAGCTCGATGCCCCTATCCATGAACTATTTATATTATTCCTCATGCTGCTAATGACCAATCCTTTAGTCCTACCAGCACAATAAGTAGATACTCGTAGGTTTCAGTCATAGATATTGTACTGAAAGCATGAAGCACTCGTACAGACGGCAAAAATATATCTGACGTCGTATAGCACACTTTATTAATTCAGTTACCAGCCCAGGTGAAAACATTCACCCTCGCACAATATTATTAGTTTATTGCTTGCGCATAAATAATAAATCCAATCAATGCTACGAAGTTGTACAAAACTGATCTTTCGTATTTACTCTGCCATCTGCCGGAATTTGTCTTGTATTTCGTTATACAACGTGTCCAGCTTCTGCTTGATGGGCTCCTTCCCTTGTGACGGAGACTAACATACAACAGCCTTAAATAAACATTTTCACCAACAGTACGGAAACGTACCTCAAATTTCATTTGCGAGAGCTTAAACATTAAGTCACCAGCAGCGTCCTTTATCTTTGCAAACGTAAGATCATTCTGCGCCACTGCTTTAACGGCAGCATCATGGAAGCCCACGAAGTTCCTCAACATTCCGCTGGTCTTGTAGAAGGGACAATAACGGTCATACTCGCTCATTCCATTCTGTTGCAAGAAATCGTCCTTTAGCATCCTAGCAACTTCAAGTGTTATTTTGTCGTTCTCTCCAAGGGCACTTTTTCCGACAAGCTGAACAATCTCAGCAAGGTCCTCCTCTTTCTGAAGAATTTCTTTTGTCTTCGTACGCAATTCCACAAACCCTGGTTCAGTGGATTCATAGTATGGCTCGAGAACTTTAGTATACTTCGAGTATGAGAGGGACCAATTGACCGATGGGAAATGTTTCCTTTGAGCAAGTTTTTTATCAAGACCCCAGAACACTTGAACAATTCCTAAGGTTGCAGAGGTAACGGGGTCCGAGAAATCTCCTCCTGGTGGTGATACGCTGTTTGAATATGAGTGACGACCAAAACCAATATCAGAGAGAAAACGTACGCGCCGACAATTGATACAGTCCCTTGCCTCTGTGGATTTCCGATACAAACGACTTTTCCTGCACGCTCATAGAATCCAGCTAGTTTGGTTCCGAGGTAGGCGGGGTACCCAGAGTCGGCAGGCATTTCTGCAAGACGACCGGAGATTTCACGAAGTGCCTCTGCCCATCGCGATGTAGAGTCTGCCATCATCGAAACATTACTTCCTTGATCGCGGAAATACTCAGAAAGGGTAATTCCGGTATATATAGAAGCCTCGCGGGCAGCGACTGGCATGTTTGAAGTGTTCGCGACCAATGTTGTTCGCTTCATAATAGGCTCTTGTCGATCCCCAACTTCCATAGTCAACTCGGGAAACTACGACAGGCTGTCAGTTGACAGGGCGAAAATGTCAAGTAGGAACTCACCTCCATCAGAACTTCGGCCATCTTCCTCGAAGATTAGTATTGAGCTTCTAAGTAAAAGATATATGAACACACTTCGTTTCCACGTTCTCCACATCCAACATATACAATTATATCACTGTTAGAGAACTTCGAAAGTGCTTGAGAAATAACGGTTTTTCCACATCCAAAAGCACCTGGAATAGCAGTAGTACCGCCTTGAACGCAGCTGCGTAGTCCTATGAGCTAGAGATTTCATGCCATAAAATTAAAAGGATTACGGGAAAAGTGCATCCAAGATACGTTGTCCTGTCAAAAGGGGGTGATCTGCCGTTTGCTTCTCAGCCACTGGTCTTGGTGCACGAACAGGCCAGAGCTGCATCATTGTATGCTTTGTAGTCTTCCCTTCGAAATCAGTTTCGAGAACTACATCCTATTCATCGGTGTCACGAATAACAACTACTGTCATAATGGATGAGATACTTACGTCTACTGCGTAACTGCCCTTCTCTGCAATATGGGTAATGGTGCCAAGAGCGCGAGGAGAGAGCATAATCTTGTGGTTGTCCACCAACGAGTTCTCATAAACACCCCCAAAGATATCACCCCCTGTTATATGGTCGCCTACCTAGGCAATAGTCAACAAGGAAACTGTATATGAACATCATGACCACACCTTAAAGTTCATAGGTTTGAAATCCCACTGTAAGGAGCGGTCCAACGCATCAGTATTAATCCCACGAGGTATGTAGATAGACTTCGAAAGTTCTTGTATAGACTGAATAGAAGGATGAGAGCTAGATTAATGAAGGTAGATGAGATACATACTCGAAGAGGACGCTGGATGCCGTCAACAATATTCCCCATAAGTCCTAGGAGTGCGTCAATGATGTTTTTTTTGTAAAAAAATATGTTGATTTTAGATACCAGGACCAAGCTCCACAGATAGCGGCTTGCCAGTTCTTAGCACCGGATCGCCGACAGTCACGCCAGAGGTCTCTTCATAAACTTGGATAGTTGCTTTATCGGCTTCGATTCGAATGACCTCTGGAAAAGATGAGAAAAGAAACAATATGAAAATGGAATGAGGTACCTCCGACTAGTTCATCGTGTCCGACACGAACTAGCTCATACATGGCAGCACCGACCATGTTCTCCGCAATGACGACGGGCCCGGAGACGCCAAAGACCTGGCCGAACCTGCTTTCGCGATCTTCATCCCTGATTTTGAGAAGATCCTTCTTTGCGTTCTGAAGTGCACCTGCCATGATATGTACAATAAGCGAGGGACAGGTAGATGTATTAGAGTTGGGTCGCTAGTTGGTGGTCGATTCGAAGGCCTTATCCGAGTCGAAATAAACTAATCTTTAATATTATAAAGTTACTATCGTTCTCACGGCTTATTATTGGCTGATCACTGAGATCATCTGACGTCAACGGGAGAGCTCATCGCGCTCGCGTTTTCACGCCGCGTCCTGGACTTGCAGCTCTCCAGCGTTCCCGGTTCCCTGTTCTCATGTTTTACCTTGCCTGCGTGGACCTTTCAACTGTGCTGTGAACACTATGGAGGCAGCCCGACGCGACTTCATCAAAATATTGTTCTCGAGGCATCTGAAACCATTGACATCATAGAAATCATTAACTTTGCAGAGGAAGTTTATCACGTTTGCGTGAGGCCTGCATGTTCGAGAGTTTCGATATCGGTTGTGGTATGTACTTAACAGTTTTCTTACCGCGCTATACTTCCCTTATATTACTCCCTTACAGCGCAAGAGGGCTAAAAAAAAGTTTGCTTACATATCTTGCTGGAACATTATCAATGAGTCGAAAGACAAGCCAATCAAGAAAGTGAAGCGCAGAGGAGGCTTTTGAAAGAAATGGTAGCGTGTTTGTAACGAATGAGTCTATGCTGATATGTAGTAGTATCGAGTTTCTCACTAAGTATCAACTTCTGTGCAGAAAGTGCTTCATTGCCATCGGCGTCATCCCATGCTCGCGAATCATTGAATGTACCGTCCTCAACTGGTATCACGCCAACAGGTTTTGGGTTGGAACCGCCGACCTCCATGTGTGGAAGAACTGTTTTATTTCCTATAACGAGTTCGCCCTCATCGTATTCAGCTGCGGCACTTTCATATCAATCAATTTATAATTCTACAACCTCACCTTCCTCATACATGCCGCCATACACATCAACGTTGTTTACAGGTTCACCTTCGAACTCACGAACAATGCTAACTTCAACAATGCCAACTTCGTATTCAAGTTACTACCAATCTCTAGGTAACCTAAAAAACTTTTATCAGGTAACATTACCGATACAAAAAGAAAAAGTTTACGATTTCATTTTGATGATGATGCTCCAATTTCCTCTAAGATATCCAGAGTTGAAAACCAACTTAACACTAAAGCATTCGAAAAGTAATTTTTAACTCAATTTGTACTCTCCTCACATATATCTGTCATCTATTTACAAATGTATAACAATTTAATCTTTATTCCCAGTAAAACTGAAATTGCTCACTACGATAACCTAACCTAGCCGATGCCCGTGCGCAGCACGGGCTGTCGGCTAGTAATATATTATTATTACTTATAGTATAATCACGTGACAAAAGACGCGTAATTGTATACTCAGCTGCTTGTTGCTAGTTTGTGCAATAATTTACTTTCAGCTACCACCACATCCCCCTCTCTAACCCATTCTTCTGCTTGTTGCTCGTGACTATGCCTGCTAAAGCGTAGGGATCTCCCTTTCTCTGTTCTTCTCTTGCTGACAATGCCACCGTCACACATATAGTGACTGGGAGAAATGTGCGCCCGCTAATCCATCCGTTCCATCCTTCAAGTCTAATATCCTTACACAGACGAGAAGAAGGCCGACGAGAAGGCCGACGAGAAAATAGTCGGTAAGTGTTTATGTGCCATTGTATTATTTCCTGCCTAACTTCCCCAGCCCTCGATGACAGCGATATTCAAATTCTGAAGACTTATGTACGCCATTTCTGTTACCTTGGTGGTCTGCAGGAAACTTACCCACTTGATTATAACAGGGACAAGGTCCGTATGCCGGAAAACTAAAGACGGTAGAGAAAGACATCAAAGATATTCAGAAGCGGATAAACGAGAAACTTGGTCTGTCTTGTTCACTTTTTTGTTGCTACTTACTGACTCGCCCCAGGTGTGAAGGAATCCGACACGGGTCTTGCATCGCCAAACCTGTGGGATTTGGCTGCCGACCGTCAACGTATGGGGGAGGAACATCCTCTTCAGGTTGCTCGCTGTACGAAGATTATACCTGTCGATCCCAAACTGGCAGAAGCCGCCAGAGCTGTGAACCCCATGGGTGCTTTACAAGGACAGAAAGGCGCAGACGAGCAAGACAAATACGTTATTAACATAAAACAAATTGCGAAATTTGTCGTTGGCTTAGGGGACCGCGTGGCGGCCACTGATATCGAGGAAGGAATGCGCGTCGGGTGGGTAAAGTTTAATGATATCAGGCATCCATATTTACATTTTTCAGAGTTGATCGAACGAAGTACCAAATCCAAATACCTCTGCCACCTAAGATTGACGCTTCTGTCACCATGATGCAAGTCGAAGAAAAGCCAGATGTTACGTACTCTGACATAGGTGGCTGTAAAGAGCAGATTGAAAAGCTTCGTGAGGTCGTTGAAACGCCTCTGTTATCAGTGAGATTCCATTATATAATATTGTATGGGTAGTGCTGACAGTATATGGCAGCCGGAGCGATTCGTCAATCTTGGTATTGATCCTCCGAAGGGTGTGCTGTTGTTCGGCCCTCCTGGTACAGGCAAAACGCTTTGTGCCAGAGCCGTCGCGAACCGTACGGACGCTACCTTCATCAGGGTCATTGGTTCTGAATTGGTGCAGAAGTACGTTGGTGAAGGTGCGCGGATGGTAAGAGAGCTATTTGAAATGGCACGGAGTAAGAAGGCATGTATTATCTTTTTCGATGAAGTCGATGCGATTGGAGGTGCTCGATTTGACGACGGCGCTGGAGGTGATAATGAGGTTCAACGAACGATGTTGGAGTTGATCAACCAACTCGACGGATTTGATCCTAGAGGCAATATCAAAGTCTTAATGGCTACTAATCGGTACGATACTCGTCGGTAGTTATTGATTCTGTATTTTACCTGTTACACAGCCCTGACACTCTAGATCCTGCATTGCTACGACCGGGTCGTCTGGATCGACGCGTCGAATTTTCTTTACCTGATAATGAAGGACGTGCCCACATCCTGCGCATTCATGCACGGAGGTATGTTTCTTGATGATGTCATGCACTACATTAGACTCAACCTTGCTTAAAGTATGAGCGTTGAACGGGATATACGTTTCGATCTTATTGCTCGATTGTGTCCCAATACTACTGGTGCCGAGTTACGATCAGTAGCTACCGAGGTACGTTGTTGCCCTCGATGTTGGATCGTACTTCATATCTTCGACAGGCGGGTATGTTTGCCATACGTGCACGTCGGAAAGTTGCTACAGAGCGTGACTTCTTGGACGCTGTAGAAAAGGTTGTTCGACAAGGGACAAAATTCTCCAGCACGTATGTCTCCAGTTTTATCTACGACTGAATAATCTCTAATATGAATTACAGACCGCTTTATCAAGTGTACAATTAGATATTTTACTTTGCTCCTTGTCGCTTTACTGTTTGTTTTATGATATATACGGTATTAACATTTGAGATAAACCCAGATAAACTCATACATGATAAAAACATGGATGACATTGATAATTAGTGTCTATAAGCAACTTGTAAGTGGAGATTGTTAATGTGAAACTCGTTTGAGGCTCTGGCTAGAGCTGATAGGTTATTCTAATGTTTGTTTATGTAAATACTGTAAGTCGTGTAGCAGTGTTAAAAGTGTAGGTTCGACGCCCATTAGTATAATGGCTCCAATCTTGCACCAGCTATATGTGAGTACAGAGCATCCTGTCCCGTTACTGAGAGGTCCGCTTAAGCTCGATATTGCAACAAGAGACCCAGTTATAGCGCTTCGTTATGCTTTCTTGCTTTCTTGTAGTTCCTCGAAGGAATCTACCAGCGTCCTTTTCATCTCGAAACTTGTTTAACAAATCATATTATCGCCGTGCTCCAGAGCGTACGTCCGATGAAATATCTGAACTTATATCCAAACACGCAGCTACTACGCCCCGCCCACTCAATCTGTCTCAGCTACTTTCTTTTGGACGCCCGGTCACAACGGAATCTGTATTGTCTTCTGTTTCATTCGCATTATCTGAAATTCCTCGTCGACTTGCAACACGCGTCCGGTCGCTGGAAGCACTTCCGTTTATCGTTGGAACGAATCCTTACGTTGCTAAAACACTTCGAGCCTACAGAGAAAGTTTTATATGGCTTGCAACGTATCCAGCTGTTACCAATATCCAGGACAATGCACGTTTTGTTGATCAATTAGCCGATTTAGTTCAGAGACATGCAAATGATATTCCAACTATGGCCAAAGGGTAAGCAGTTCATTCCGCATTTTACTCTCTCCAGGGCCATAATTCACTTGTAAATAGTTTCCAAGAGTGTTCGCGGTATATGTCTGCTGCAGATATTAGCAGTTTCTTAGACGGGACCATACGCAACCGCATCTCAGTGCGTCTCATTGCTGAACAACATATAGCAGTTTCTCAAGTCCTGGATAAACCGGAGCTTAGTGGAAATCTCGTCGGTGTTGTGGATATGCAATGTTCACCAAAAGCTATGGTCAACATGTGTGCTTCATTTGTTTCTGAGCTATGCGAGGCCACTCTCGGTATGGCGCCCACCATTATTATAGACGGACATACTGACGCAACATTCGCGTGAGCTACATTTTATTACGTCGCTATTTACACTGCAATCACTGATGAAATGCTAGATATGTTCCTGTCCATCTTGAATATATATTAACTGAAATTCTTAAGAACTCATTTCGCGCCACTGTAGAGCATTATTCACGACTACACAAGGCGCCTTATTCCTTACCACCAGTGATAATAACGTTATCGCCACCCCCTCAGTTACCATTAAAGCTGGAGGCAAATTACTTCTCTATTAGAATCCGAGATCAGGGTGGAGGCGTTTCTCCAGCAAATATGGAACGGATTTTTTCTTATGGTTTTACTACTGCTGGGAGAAAAGCAGGTATTGCGGACAGCATAGATGATGGAAGTGGCGGTGGGCCTTACGTGGCTCAGCATATTGGAGGTAGCGCAGCAATTGGCGATGCTGGAAATGGGGATGGAAGTCTTTTTGTAGAGATGTCTGATAAAGGACTACAAATGGGGATGGGAACTATTGCAGGTCTTGGATACGGTCTTCCTATGAGCCGCTTGTATGCGAAGTAGGTTCATATTTGTACTGCATCTTTCCTTTATTGATTTGTTTCCAGATATTTTGGCGGATCGCTAGATTTATTCCCACAGGAAGGCTGGGGTAAGTATTAGTTTTGGCTTCCTGGATGTCGCACCATTCTAACGTCATATCACAGGAAGCGATGTATTTCTCAAGTTACGATGTCTTGATGAAGCTGGTGACTCTAGTATCTAAGCAGATATATCCCCGTAGTTCTACCGCTTTCAATTGGAATTTATTTTCATGAGTTTCATCCTTAATACCGTTATGGGTAGCAGCGGATTCAGATGAAGTGCTATTAAGATATAATTGCTGGATGTCATGTTGCGAGAAATATGCAAGTGTTTAAGAAAAGGTGAAATAAAGAAAGCAAACACAATACAACAGACCAAGGGTATGCATAAAAAAATTCTCGGTATTATTGTAACGATTCCACGGTGATGCAAATAGATAAAAAAACACTGAGACTCATTTACTACCAGACTATAAAAAGTAAGTTAATGTTGATGTCAGTTTAAATAGCTGATGACTCACAGGAAAGCTGCTCATAGTCCTATTGGAGCTATAGGAAGCCAAACTCGCCGGCTGTGATGTGCGGTAAGATCTCGAGGATGAACCTAGCGTCGAGGAATGTGATGTGCTCGGGGTAGTAGGTACCCCATTGATCGTTGTGCGAGATGAACGAGCCGTTAAGGGTGTTGGTGCGCTAATTAAAGACTTCTTTGGAGTTTCGGTTACATGCTTGCGACTTCCTCCCAAGGACGACGATGATGGCGTTGACTTCGTCGTTTGTGGAGCTTTTGGGCGTCTCCCAGCGGTAATAAAAGGATGCCGCATCGCAGCCTGTGGTTTAATTCGTCTTTCGGGATCCCAAACCAAGCATTTGGAAATGAAATCAACAAATTCCTCGTCATTGCATCTCAAAACTTGGGCCAATGTTTTGGTTCCTGGCCGTCTTCTACGTCCTTTTGAATTGACAACAACCCGAGGAGCACCGTTGGTATCTGTAACATTCAGTAAACAATACTGTCGGTCATACTTACATAGGAGAAACATACCAAAAAATAATTTCTTTCGAGAGCTTCGATTTACAAATTCTTTATCAGGCACACCCAGAACTTCCATGATACAGGATAACTGTTCTTGCTCATTCTCTCCGGGAAATATCGGGAATCCTGTATAAAGCTCAGCAAGGATGCATCCGAGACTCCACATGTCAATTGCCATATGATAGTTCATGCCAAGTATGACTTCAGGAGAGCGATAGAAACGACTCTGAATGTATGTATAAACTACAGAATATTGTGAGGATTAAATGAGCAAAGGATAGGGAAACGAACAGCTTACTCTTTTCGTGTTCGAAACAACTACTTCCGAAGTCGATCACTTTGATAGCACTTTTTGCTGGGTGCTTTAGCAAGACATTCTTAGAAAGAGAAGTGTCAGTTGATACCACCCTCGAAATAGTAAAAGCACTTGCCTCGGGTTTCAGATCACAGTGAACAATACGATGGTGACGCATTAGCGAAAGCGACATTAGCATTTGACTAGTGAACCGGCGGATTAAGGCAGTAGTAAATCCAACAAATCCATTTGCCTTGATGAGTTCATAGAGATTAATGCTAAGCAGTTCCATTGCAATACATAAATGATTGCGGAAATAGAAATGCTCAGTCATCTTAATGACATGATGTTTCTCATCCGCATCCTTTAGGGAGTCAGATATTTTTAAATATTATATATACAGTGAAACCTACCCATTTCCGAAGATTATCCAAAATCTTAATCTCCACTAATGCCTGATGGTGGAAGCGCTTTTTATTGCGAATAATTTTAATCGCGACCGATTCGCCCGTGCAATGGTCACGGCAGCTTAGCACTTGTCCAAATGAACCCTTCCCAAGGGTATCCATGATTTCGTACCGATAAGCAAGGTGATCGTTAGTTATAATCAAGTAGTCACCCCGTTCATCGTCATAGCCGTAGTTATTAGTTGAATTGTCTGGCACTGCAAGCTTCTTTTTACTCTTTGCTCCTATGCAATAGACTGAAGGGTAATCGAGAATCTCCTTGCGTTCATATTCGGACAAGTACTGCGCTTGACTGCTTCTCAACACGTCTAGAAATGTAAAGTTAGGCAGAACCTGCTGAGAAAGACGAAGTAGCGTACCCGAAGGGGAAGATGGTGTATTTGGACGCATTGGTTCCGGGAACTTCAACAGCTCATCAAGTTCTTCTTGAGTTGCGCCAGCAGCAAGTTTTTTAGCCTGTTGTCTCTTAATGTAATGCAGCATTTCTTCATCGCCTAGAAGTTCTTCCTCGTCAACAGTGCTAGGAACAGGAGAAGGAGTGGAAAGAGACTGTCGGCTCGAAGACGGAGACCCCATCGCTTGGTGTATATTTTGACCTGCTGCGTTGGATGAACGCGAGTTCGAAGAGCTTTTTGGACCCAACAATCGTAATCCTCGAGACGGAGACAAAGCAGAGAATCGATGGTGCGAAGACGATTCCATTGTAGATGCAGTTGCTGGGGTGGGAACAGAGGTCACGGAACTCGTTGAAGATTTGCGAAGGCCAATAAAAGAAACGGAGTCACGATTTGATTTCCGCTGAAGTATACTGCCAGAAGAAGGTGCAGTGACAGAGGCTTGTCGAGGAACTCGTGACGTGGGCGCAGAGGGAGATCCCCTTACAGAAGGATGTCTGGTCGCCACACCAGATTTCGGTATTGTTCCTTCGTCGCCCTCCATAACACCAAATTCATTGGTTAATATTCCTGTTGGTGATGCATTAGTGGAAGAGGAAACCAAATTATTCACACTTGCTCCGCGATTAGCTAAGGAAGAAGAGGAGTGCTTTAGCGGCGGAGAAGGAATCGCAGACGATCGGCTAGAAATGCGAGGAATCTTAGTGGGGGTTTCCTTGGGAAGTGCTGCTACAACATGTGATAGAGACGAGGGTGGATCTTTCGCGTCTTTGAGATTATGAGAATAGGATGGGCCACTAGCACCGCCAACAGATGGAGAGCCAGCTATGGTTGGTAACTGGTTTCGGGATCTTAGTGATGTATCAGACTGTTTCTGCATAGAACTAACAGTTTGAGACGTCAGTCTGGAAGAAGACGATGTTGTTCTGCTTGCAATAGGTGAAGGTCCGGAAGAGATTGAGGACGACTTCAGCTTTGCAACCCGTTGCGCGGTGGCCGGTTCCAAAGCTGATATTTGCATGGGAGGAAGTGTGACGGGGGATTTTGGTTTCCTGGGATCGGTAGATGAAAGTGTCTGGCGATATGAGAGTAACGTTAACAACATTTGGTCTTAATTAAATTGAATACACAAACCTTGCCCCGCTTACGACTGATCAATACAGATATTCTGCTCTCACTTCTATCTTTATCATCCTTTTTCTTTTCGGACTTGGCCTTCTCTTTCTCTGATTCCCGCCCAGAATCTTTCGACTTCTGACTTTCCTTTCCATCTTTCGAGTCAGACTGCAAGCTTCTCCTAGAACTAGATTTAAGCAGGGAGGGTATTCCTAGACTTAACATCGACGATTTTTTCTGTGCAGAACCAGGTACGGACGCTGAAAGCGATGCATAATCGCGAGGAGAGGAAGATTCTTTTGCGTGCCTGTGACTGCCTGTGGCATCGGCTGTTAGAAGAGTCGGCGAGGTAGAAATGGCAGCTGCATTTGAGGGAGGTAACTGTATAGACTGGGAAGATGATCGTCGGAAAAAAGGAATAGATGATGGGGTGAGACGCTTGGATTGGCCGCGACGGACAGAGGAAGTCGGGCTAAGCGGTCCATTAGAGGTAGCCGTTAACGTTGAAGCATGATTCGTACTCGCACTGGAACCGGTTCCAGGTCGGCTAGAGATTATACCTCGGTCAGGAGTTTTTGGTTGAGGAGGTTGCAAAGCTGGTGTACGAACGGACCCAACAGACGAAAGAGATGCTAGTGATCCAGCAGAGGCCATGGCATCGGGCTGCTTGGGAGACCATGGTCCTTTAGATGATGCTGAAGATACGGAGTGATCTTTTGAAGTCGACTTTCGAAGCTGCTGGCCGAATGTTACAGCACGAGGGCTTAACGGGAAACCAGTTTTTTGACTGGAAGGAGAGCCGATCTTCAAGTTTAGCGCACTCGAGAAACTCCACTTTTTTGACGGAGTCTTTAGTGTTGCTGGTTGCTGCTCAATAGTAGAGTGAGCGTGTAAATTAGTGGAAGGGTAGTGCTGACTTTGTCGGTGATAAGCTGATCCAGACAGGTTGGAAATGGAAGAAGGCACTTCCAAAGAAGTTTCACGGTCCGTGTGGTTGGGGCTGCTTTGTTTATTGTCTTTCTCCTCGGAATTAGCTATCACAGGAAAGGCCAGACTCGTTGATGTTGAAGGCGGAGACTTATAAGACGAAAGATCTTTAGGAAGTGGGGGAACAGGTGGTACATCTACATCTTCAGCAATCTCTCCCGCAGATGCTAATAATGCAGCACGATCCTTGAGATGGTTAGCATCATTGGAGTGAATACTTGAGACATCACTACTAGCGCTGTTTCTCCTGGGTTTGCCCAATGAGTGGCGTCCCGAAACCGCAGATACCGATGTCGCACTTGTGCCACCAGACATTGATGCTGAATCCCTGGAACTTGTGGTCGGAGTACTGGCGTAGGTGGTAGAAGAAGTTGAGCCACGCTTAGGCGTAAAACTAAGCCTGGCAGATGTACTATTAGACTTTTTAGGCGTTTTTTCTGGCAGAATAGGGTAGCAGTTTCGTTCGTCTGGCTGCTGGAAGTGGCTTTCTGCGACCTCCTGCGAACCAAAGAAAGCCATGCCAGAACCCATTGACTGTCGATGATCATAATCTCTTTCTTTACCACTAACACTACCACTTCCACGTTTCATTTTGCCACCGTCGGCAACAGAAACGCCTTCCCATTGCAAACCGCCCGTTTTACTGGCAGGTGTCCCAGGTCTACTGGCACTCGAGGAACGACCAAAACTTCCCACGCTTGCACGAGTACGGGCAGTTTTGCCTGTTAAGCCATCCAATTTACGTAAAGCTTCGGCAGTTGCCTCATCATCCAAACCAGACCAACCTTCTTGTGTTCCTCGTAGCAGCGAATGAGCAACATTAGGAGAAGAGTGTAAAGAATGCGAGTTGTCCTTGGAAGTAGAATTGGCCAAGGGAGGTGTTTGTGAGACAGCAGGAGTCGTGGTTTGCTTAAGAATCTGTTGGATAGACGATGTCGAAGGAGAAGGCGGCAGCCGAGAAAAATCAGAGGTATGGACGCGTCGACTATGAACATTATCGGCATTGGTAGAGGAGGAAGAACTGGCAGACGCCTGCCGAACATGTCTTTCTGGAGACTTGACGGACTGCTTGATTCCGCTGCCAATCGAGACCCCGATACTTTCCCGACGTCGCTCCTTGCCTTTTACATCACGGAGAGAACTACTATTTGTTGAACCTGCATTGTAGCTACGATGTTTTCTGGTAGTAGACTTGTCATCTTTTGATTTTTCTTTCGTTGCAGAAGCGATACCAGCGCGCTTGGAAACAAGGGAACCAGACTGATCCATTTCGAACTCATCAGAAGTGCGTTTTCGTGCCCGACGAGAAGACGAGCTAAAAGCGCTTGGAGGAGACTTGGACAATTCCTCCTCGGGAACAGACTGGCGCAGCGAAGTTCTCAATACTTTAGGTGTATCTTCCTCCAACTCGGCGTTCTCATGATATTTGGAGGGATGATTGGCAAGGATGCCATTGGGTTGGCGAGGATACAGAATTTCTTCTCCTCCACTTTCATCTGCTACGGAAGGTCGACTGCGCAAAGTCCGTACTGGCTCTGGTTTAGCGTCCGAAATCTGTTATACAAATAATTCAAGATTAAAATAGTGTAGAATTCTGGAAATGGTGTAACAAACCTCCTCCTTCCCAGAAGATTCGCCGTCAACGGCTTCTATTGTCCAGGGACTGTCAGGAAGGTCATAGTCACCTTCTTGGGGGGAGGCGGGGTGATAGGATTCGGTGTCAGGTAATTGTTCCATTTGCTCCGAATCGCTGGCTTTGTCAGAGAGCGCCCATCGAGGAGTAGCAAGTTCACCGACACCAACCAGCCCTCGTCGATCAATCGCAGCAGGATTACGTGCCGGGGTTACAGGCTCGTTTGTTTGGTTGTGGTCGGGGGTGGTACTAAGACCGGAAGGCTGAGTGGGAAGAGGGGGAATTGGGGAATCTGATGGAGATTGGATTCCAAAGTAATAGGGATCGAGAGAAGATGTAGCAGAGGAAGGGCGAGATTGAGATACATCTTGTTCAGTAGAGTTGGTATCGGTTGTTGTAATCGAAATGCTGAGGACAGGGTTCTAACAGGTAAAAGGGTATCGCGTTAGAAAGCAAATAAAAGACTTAAAGAAAGTCAGTTACCCTAACATCGATAGGGATATCCTTGTGGTGGTTGAAGGGGTGATAGGTGACCTCTGCGTCTGATGCCACCTGCCTGTGGTTGTCGTGAGAGATATCGAGTGCTGGTGGACGATCTCGTTTCCTCTGGGGAGAAGAATGGTGTACCAGACGTGGAGAAGGGGGTGCAGACATGAGAGAACAAAAGCAAACAAAAATGAAGGGAACAAGTGGTATGAAGAAAGCAAGGATATATGTGTTATGGATGTAAGTAGTAGGAAGAAATTGTAAAGATGACAGCGTGCTAGCAGTCGCGTGGCCGCGATAGATAACTGTGAACAAGCGCCAAGCGCTGAAGAGGAAGGCGAGCAGCAACAAAGCGGTTGCCCTCAGCAAAATCGGCGATGTAGGAGAATGAGAAGGTGATAGAACTTGGGCGGAGGAGCCTGAGCTTGGACTTGCTTGCCGTGGCCCGCTAAGTATAACAATGCATGGATATGTATCTATTATTTATCAATATCTACTATGCATTTATTTAATGCATATTTTGGTTTTAATATTAATTTTCTTCGTTCTACCGATTGCTCATTGAGAAACTTCTCAGCCATTCAGCCTTAAGCTTACATATGAGCACGAAAGATGAAGAGGAAGAAGAAGGAAACAGAAGAAAAAAGCCAGTGCTCGCCACTGGAGGCCGAAACTGGAGCTGTCATGCAGGCTTGCAGCTGCTTATGGTGCATAAATACTATTGGTTTAATTGCTAATTGATTGCTAAGAGCGTTTAGAACAATAATGTATCAGGATCAAGATAAAGTAGTGACTCAGAACTTAGAAGGATTCAATAATTTAATTTAGCATGAATACAAAAAAGAAGGCCTTTACAGGTTTGTATAATAAAATAGTTGAGAAGCAGGAAACCATTGCTAAATAACAAAAGCAGCAATATTACTTAACGGGCTAAAGGAGTGAAGAAGATACGTATGTATTCAGTGATACAAAAAAATTACAGCGATGGTACTTGTTATGTTAAATACCATGGCATATACATCAGCGCGGGCTGCATCCTCGCACTGTTTATGAGCAAGAAGATGGGCATTTTTTTTTGCTGTCGTCGGTGGTCTTCGGTGGTGTGTGGTTTGCTGAGTTCCTCTTAGCAATACCTGAGGGCAGGCGAAATAAATGAAGCAACGCAGCGTCGAGCGCGCAAAGAGCCGACGCAGGCCGACGTTTGACACCAAATGGCGAGATGGTGAGAGCTAGTGAGAGCTCGCTTGGGTTTTGAATGGGTAAGGTATTACTATGATATATGATCGATGATCCGGCACATAAGGGTCAAGACCAAGTCAATTTTGTAACCAGATGTACTTATGTAAGCACTGTGTTCGAATCCTAATCAGGTTACAGACGCGTATAGAACTCTTTACGTTTAAAACAGCCGGTTTTCTGCCTCTTTTGCTTTTGAACCTGAAAGCACCGAGTATTTTATTTGCGAACATGTTGTACAAGTGTCTCAAACATTTCGGGTTTATTTTTACTGATAATGCTTGGATAATGCAGTTAGTATGCTTGCGGCCTGAGGTTTTCATAATCGTCATTTAGTATGCACTCATTTTACTAACTCTTTAGTCATTGCTACGCCGGGATAGGTAGCGTAAGTCATGTAGCACAGTCCAAGACAATGAACATTGCTGCAAACTCGTACCTCGGCGTTCAAATCTTCGAACACTTCAATCAAAGTGTCATTGGAGCTTGATTGGAGCGACAATATTATGATTCAGCATTTGCTCCCCGTTCTTTTATTTATAAGCATGTGTTTTGTTTTCTGTGTAGGGTATATTGCTAATACCAATGGCCTATTACATTGCTTCTGTTTTATATAAGGGTATTGTAAGCATTATTTATTGAGAATCAAGTTTTGAATTTGTGAAGCAACTGATGACATTGGTGGACGCAAACCTGCATCATTGCACCAACAACTTTGCATAAGCCTCCATAATCCATCTGTCAGCCATTTGCAAGCATCCTCAGTTGGGCGCACAGGTGTTTTCTTCAATACCACAATGTCATGTATGACAGAGGCATCGCGTTTACGATCTGCGAATGGATGCTTTCCGGTAAGTAACTCAAGAACTGCCATTGCATAAGAATACGTATCCGCCGGTGTTGTTGGGGATGATATAACCCCTTCTATTAGCTCTGGAGCCAGCCAGCGAGCACTTCCTGCTTCTGTAAGTGTTGCAGATGCGCTCTTTTCTGTGACTTCCTCTACAATTTTTGACATTCCGAAGTCACATATTCTAGCCTCGCCCTTTGACATGCATTAGACGGATTCTAATTTTATAGGTACGAATGTTGCCGACCTCTTTAGTAACGAGAATATTTGCCTATATAAATTAATAATATAAACAACATTTCATATTTTCGACTCACACATTTAACTATAACATCGTTTTGAAGTGAACTGAAATTGCTGAGTAAATGTGGTAACAAACCATTTCCATGTACAATGCTTCGAGAATGCAGATACTCAAGGCCATTTGCAGCTCCCCATATCTGATACTCAAATAAGGAAGATGAATACGCTGTAAAGTAGTTAAAACCCACGAGACACATCCGGTCTGCAGTAGGATGACTTTGGACATAACTAAAATATGAGTGAGAAAGGAACAAGACAACTTTCCAAGATTACTGACTCAAGAACATTGCCATTATCTTGCCAAGGAGAGACCTAAAATATGCCAATATTAGAATAATAAAGTAGTGAAGTTTATCGATGCACTATAAAGTACCATATGGATGTGTTGACCTAAATCGGTGACCACCCCGTAGAATGGAAGTATATGATCATGTAGAAGTTCAGCCCACACTTCTATTTCATGTTTAAACCTCTCATGAACGAGAATAAAATGAGTCAAAGCTTACAAACAATAGGAAAATGATAAGTACCTTTTGAGCTTTCTGATCGGAAGCCTTTATGTTTCGTAAAGCTTTCAGGGCAACCTGCGGCACATATATAAACAGGAAAGAGGGAAAAGACTTGTGTGAAGTCACACCTTCTGTTCTCCCAGCCAGACACCAATCCATATATCACTATAAGTACCTCCAGCTACAGCCAGATCTCCTACTTTCTGTACCTCGCCATTCAGTATCTTGACAGCAGGAAGTATTCCAGTAGATTTATGCAGCTGCATCAATCCTCTTTGAAACTGCAAGTAGCGCTGTCCATCGCGTGGAAGCGGTACAGGTGATAATGACCGATTCGGAGCAACTAACAATTGCCTGCGGCGTAGGCATCTCAATTCCTGTCAACGCTATATTTTAGAGCACTATGTTATCATCCAGCTCAGATCTGATACCTCTTGCCCGGCGGCCATAAAGGGCTCTGCAATGTTTTCACCATTTCGTTGTTGTTCAGCGATCCGCTGAAGATCTACTTGACTAGTAATTACTTGCAAGAGAAGCTCCCGCATCTCTTCCGTGTTGCTGCGTAAAGTATCTATAACATCTCTTTGGCCGTCGTAAAGAGCCGCCTGAAACCTGAACGGAATCTTTAGCAGGCAGAAAACATCAGAAGAAAGCGACTTACTTTATCTTTTGCCGTATAATACGTTGTCAATACGTGTGCATGTCAAGTATAAATAACTTACATTAAGCTGTGATATGGCAATATCTAAATCGTGTTGGCATTGCTCAAGTCCTTTCCCTATTTCGCCATTTTTAACTGTGCACTGAAAGGTTTACGATGTGCCTATCTAGTAGCTGATGAGTGACTTACGCCAGGCCGTGACACGGTTATATTGGGACCACTGATGAACGCGTCGCTGAATTCTCCCAAAAACACTAGATGGTATGTAACTGATCAGTTTTTCCATAACCTTTTGCTTGAAGGGGCCTGGTGTTCGTACACTTCTATCTCATCTACAGCCTCTTGCAAATTTTGTCCACTTAATTTCTCCGGTAAGGCATTCCATATCCTTGTGCATTTGTCCATCAGGCGTTTGGCTTCACGCTAATTAAAATGAGTGTTGTGAAGCATTCATGCATATTGAAGCCGAAATCCTCGAATACCTTATGTGTCACAACCTCCTCGCAAGATCGTACAATTTGTTCCAAAATCGTTGCAGCTGCGCCAGCGAACGGTATACCAGACAAAGAACCCGCGAGCTCCAGTGCACCAAGGGTGATGTCCGTGGCCACTGCTATTTTTCGCATAGTTTCAACAGTGGTTCAATGTGCAATGTAGTCTTAGAACTCGTTCAGAACTTAGTGACGATGGATTGAAGGAAGTTAGCAGTGTAGCACAATTGATTGTGATAAGCGCTGAGCGCTGATTTCGCGTTTTCCCGTCGGTCGATAACTATTAAGTAGTGGTAAATACAGTATGTCAGTAAGACTAAGGTAAGTACTTCAATTTGTTTATTGTCCGCAGTGAAGCCATGTGACACTCAAAAGCGGGGCTATACTTATAATTAGTACTTAGTCTATAGACATGAGCCTAGCCCCCAGGCAACGCAACGCGTAGCTATACGTATTGCCACCTAAGTACTATACTAACTATATAAAGCACCGGCAGTGGCATTACTTGGGCATTACATAGACATGTTACGAGTACTTATATGTACTTCTGATAAGTAGCTTGCAGGAGTCTGACGTCTAACTTTAAGACCCCACTAACAAGTTGCCACTGACGGCCCGGCTCAACGAAGTATGTATGTGTGCTTATACAATTTATACTTACTATATTCGATGAGTTCAATTCAGAATAGCAATACAAATTAACAGATGCTATCTCTAACATTTTAAAAACAATGTGAATGACCACTGCAATAAGGGTAAATGAAACAAGCAACAAAATAAGTGACTTGAATATTATATTAACATCTCCACAGACAACTTTGGAGATAGAGTGTAATCGAAAAGAAATAAGTCATAACCGCGCAGGCGTGTCTGCATTCGTTCCGATCCCATTAGAAGTAGTCTGTATACCAAGGTTGCTCAAACGGGGAAGCCTGATTTTCAACGAGGGTGTTGCTGGAGTAGTTGGCGCAGGGTTGCTGGATGTTGCAACCAGAGGCGTTATGCCGGTTTGAAGAGATGTCTGACTTTGACGGGTCGGCGTGCGAATACTTTTCCTCTTCTGGGTCTCTTTATCTGGCTTTTCCCTTTCTTGTCGCTCCTTCCGTTCTTCCCTTTCTCTAGGACTCGGATCGTCAACAACACGTCCTTCATTCCTTTTCAGACTTGGAAGCTCGTCGTCCCTTTCTTTGCGTTTCCTACCTCGCTTTTCACGAATTTCTTTTCGGGGTTCTTCGGTCTCCTTCTGCGTAACACGTCGAGGCATGCGAGGTCTTCTTGTCAACACCTATCAAAATAAGTAAGTGAATCACAACTGGCAAAGACTCCAGTAATTACCTTTTGTGACGAGGATGGCTCAGAGATACCGTTCAGAAGATGGTGATTATCGGCCTCTTCTAGCTAAGCACTTGAAATCAAAAAAAAAAAAAAACCTTTACAGATGTAGAAATCGTTTACTTTGACATTAATTGCAATCGGTTTCATTGCCACTGGTTGAGGAAAGGTAGGAGCAGGCATACAACTGTCGACATCTTGCACTAACTCATCACTTCTTTTGGAAGTGGCCTAGAAACGAAATGGGTCAAACCAACAAAAAGGGTATTCAGAAATATTGAATCGTTACCTTGGTAATGGCAGCAGGTAACGATAGTTCTGCATTATGATTTCGACTTCGCGAACGCAGTTCACGTGTACTCGGCTCAGGTTGTGTATGCTGAATGGTCCGCCTTCGCCTTGTTTTTGAAAATGTAGAAGTCGACGTGCTGCTGACAGTTTCAGAGCTCGGTGCTGCAGCACCGTTCGTAGTACCATTGTTGCTAGCGTTCTTTAGCGGACGCTAAACCATAGTAGAGTCGCCTAAGCGTACAAATTCTGCGCAGTAAAAGGGGCGTACCTTTGGCACGGCACCCCTAGACGGCCTGGAGCTCGTAGTAGCAACGGGTTGCGGGAGAACTTCTTGTTCTGTATAACAGGGGTGTTGAGGAGGAGGAGATTTGGAGCGGGAGGTAGAAGCCGCTGGTTGAATACCGTTAGTTTGCGATTTACGTGACCGTAGATCTGACAGCATCTTTATAAAGCTGCATGTTAAATGGGCGTTCTGTGTAAGAGAATGAAACGCACTTGAGCTATTTCCATGAGGTCCGGTGTTGGCTTTTCTTCAGCTGTATTTCGATCTTCCAGATCCTCTAGCGACGACAGAGATGTTAAAGGAGAGGACATGCCAGAAGGAAGCTCGGTTTCCCTAGTTAATTCCATGACTATAGTGGATATTAACAATGTGAATGAAAGCATACCCTTCTCCGTCAGGATCTTGCCTATTCAGTTTGTTCCAAAAATCAAGAACAATAATACGTTCAGGAACCCGGTAGCGACGACCGTTAATTAATACCTCGTCTACAGGAATCTTGGCGTTTTGCGTAGAAATGGGTATTTCGGGATGAATGATTTCGATGTTGCCATTGTTAAATTGTCGTGGTTTGATAATTTCAATAGGTGGTGCGTTTTGTTTAGGAATACGACGCTTCAAAGGCTTCGATAGATCAATCATTAAACTACGCAAAAACAAGTGTTATACATACCAGCACGCGTTCTGCGTGATTAGGACACATCCATTTCTTGTTATATGAAGGCATACTTGAAAGAGGTGGGTCAAGGCAGTCCAAATGCCAATGCAAATTACAATAATCGCATGACACGATACTCTTCCAAGCTTCCGTTCCAACAGGAGTTGCTGTGGATCTCCGTATCCGTTTCAAAGCTGGGGCAGTTGCTGCAAGTCCATTGGGTAAGGCAGACATGCCACATTTAAAGCAAAGGATCGGTGTTCCATTTCTATCCCGAAGTCTATAAGGATCCCGGTCTTCAAGTTGCCCGTGACGACTACAAGATATCAGTATCACACGATGATACAAAATAAGGAAATACTACATACTTTAATCGTGGCTGTTTAACCTCAGAAGCATCCACATATGCGCCTCTTGGACCAGTGGCGACTGTCAAATACAAGCGATTATTAAAATGATAATTGAATATGCTTAACATGTAGATTATTACCGTCTTTAAAGAATGACCTAATATCTTCAGGAAGCTGAAACTCAACCGGGATAGAGGTCTGTAGTTGATGAATTAAAGGCGAGAGTAAAGAGGGTGGTGGTTTTTTAGGAGGGTTCTGGTTCAAATACATCCTCAGAAGACACCTGCAGTTCATATGCTGCATTTACGCACCTTTCGCATTATACAGCTTGGACAAAACCATCTGCTATCTCCCTCATCTACACTCTCCATTGGAGGGTCCAAGCACCAGAGATGGAAAGCTTTTGGACACCCATCGCAGTACACAAGTGCTCCATGCGATCGACAAGACGAGCAATGGTCTTCGTTATTAAGCTAAATAAACACCGCATGAGATAAGGGTAGTTCAACAATGCAAACGTGATTATACCGACCAAATTAATAACGGGTTCAGGAGAGTTCAACGAAACAGCTTTGGGCTCTTCTTTCACACGGATGGGAGTGGCCTCAGTCTCTTTGCATTTCCCTTTATCTTTTCTTCTTGACCGTGAAGAGGTAGTAGGTTGGGAAGCAGAATCGTTGATGTTAATGGTGGAACTAGACCGGGTCATCGACAGCTCATCATCCACCAGCATAGCTTCACCATCAATATCGACCGAAATTTGAGGTGTCGGAGTAGTTCCAATGGTAGGAGGAGGGTGAGGATCACTTGCAAAGATGGCACCGTTTTGATTGCGTGCGGACGCACGCTGAGCTCTGCCAGCAGCAGTTCTGCGTAATATAACGATGGTTGTGACGCGGATGGAAAGGATAATGTGCAAGATATTGTCAAGTAAAAGACAATAGAGAAGAAAACAATATGATATTTACAGATGAAATGTCAGAAATGAGAATTTCATAAAAGAGGAGGTAACGTACCCTTTGTCAACTCTGGAACGCTTCGTACGCGGACCCTCTGGCTCTTGGCCTATGAGAGTACCGTGCATTATCCCAGAATATGTAGATCCTGGGTCGGAATGAGGCAAATAGGAATAGATAGTAGATGGTTTCCTGGGGTCACGCTTTTGAGTAGCTTGTTGAGCTGAAGCAAGAGAAGGTGGGCCTGGCAAGATTTCTGTGGCAAGACTAGGGTCGCCTTCGAGATGTGGTGGTTGCTGAACTGCAACCCCTGGTAGCATGTAGACTGGCATTCCAGCCGTGCTAGCCATCCTTGCAAGTTGAGACAGAACTTTGACGGGACAGAGTGGAGGAGGGAACAAGCGGACAAATTAAGTCAAGGTCATCCGCCGGGCGACAAAGTCAGTCCTTACAAACATGCACTCATACAATCTTTTCCTCTGAGGCAGCGTCGTTATATCCTATGCAATTGATTCCACCACAAATAATCTACGTTCATGTCGTATACTCTACAGCTACGGCGTACGCTCTGATTATGCAAACAGTTCGCCTAATAACGATTGAAAGTCCAACCTGTCCCCAGTGTAAATGTCTACATATGATCGCTTGTAACGACAACGTAGGTTCGACTGTTATTATATGCAATAAGTAGCTCGTAGAGTAGCACAAGAGTAGCAATAAGAAGCATACCAGCACGACTTAGAAGCTTTTGGTCTATAAATTTCAGTGTATGCGGATTCGGTCACGGGCATCTCATACATAGCGAGTGTGCTGATGGTAGACACGCCCATTCACATCCTAAACGTCAAGGAAGTTACTTTATAACAGTTCCTTTCTTAACCTTGCTGTCGCCTTTAGGATCCATATTCTGTGAAAGACATCTGCAAACAGGAAGAAGGTGTACTAAACACACCATTGTCGACTCTCGAGTGATTATTTAATGGCCCAAAGTTGGCCCGAAGCCCAAATTTCCATGTAGCCTATATAACAAATGGCAATGCAGTCAAATACAGGAGCCTCACA
This sequence comes from Cyathus striatus, assembly GCA_025738555.1. Classification (NCBI taxonomy): domain Eukaryota; kingdom Fungi; phylum Basidiomycota; class Agaricomycetes; order Agaricales; family Nidulariaceae; genus Cyathus; species Cyathus striatus. The sequence continues at coordinate 4,877,135 of JAOVFP010000005.1, read as the reverse complement.
ACTAGCAATTTAGTGAACGGAATTGACTTGGAATTGACTTGGGATCGGCACAGACATGAATTCGATAGCGGAATCCTGGAGTACTTCGAAATCTTGAAAATTTCTAGGAACCTAAATTCCCCTGGACAAAAGTGGGAAGGACGATCCGGGAAAGTAGTACCAAGCATTGGCAAAGCCGACAATTGAGATGTACATAAGAGGGAAGGAGGCAGCGTAAATTTGAGAGCAGGGCGTTCTTCAACAAAGTTGTCGCCAGCCCAGCGGCAGAGAAGTACAACGAGCTACCACTCATTGATATATTGGCACTTTTTATGTTCAACGTTCATGGTTACGATATATGTATTAAGTAGGTCGAGCCCAGCAAGAATCAGATTCTACACCAAGAGCATTAAACATTATTAATTTGTTTTTACTAGGATCGTTATCCAGAGGATATCTGTTACTCACTTTAGGTACAGGAAATACAAGAACGAGCAATAGTGTGGGTATACGTTGCGGGACACTAAGATAGATAGTGGGTACTGTAGGCGGCCAAGATTTGGCCAAGACCGCAAGTAAAGTACAAGTCGAAGAACTTGTGTACACCAGTCGTTACATAAGTGACTGACCTATAGCGCTTAGCCGGTCCTCAAGCTTTCAAATTCAACTTCAAGCTTTCAAAACTTCAAACCTCAGATCTCAGACTGCATACTGCTTGCTATAGAGCTCGCTCTCATTCGTTCCTTTAGAAAATCCCTTGGTACCTAATGGCAAACACAACAGTTGTTGGTGCTCAGGCAATCCATGGTCAAAATCCTCAGGTATGAACAGTTGTCTCATTGTGCCGTCGAAATTTCACATACATTCAGTTTCTAGTAGAGACGGTGATTAGGAACCGTATATATGAATCAACGTATTGGAAAGAATATTGCTTCGCACTTACAGGTATGGTGCTTTCTGTTACGTCTTTTTATGTCTCGGTGTTGATACTACTCGTAGCTGAAAGTTTGATTGATAAGGCTATCAACCTCAAAGCCATTGGAGGTGTTTATGGAAACCAGAGGCCCACAGAATTCCTGTGTCTGTTACTAAAGCTCCTTCAAATTCAACCGGAGAAAGAGATACTCGTAGAGTACCTAAGAGCAGAAGAGTTCAAGTGAGGCGAATCCATCCGGTATCTTTGATATGTTAACTCACATCGGCGATTAAGATATCTGCGTGCTTTGGCCGCTTTTTATATACGTATGACTTTTAGAGCCGCCGATGTGTATGAACTGCTGGAACCTCTTTTGAAAGACTACAGGAAACTGCGGCAAAGGAATATGTGTGCGTTTTTGGAACCTCATCTGTTCCATATAATCTAATATTTAATCTTTTCTAGTGGGTTATTCCCTCACGTATATTGACGAATTTGTGTATGCGCTATTAACTGAGGAGCGAGTTTGTGACATCATTTTGCCTCGTCTGATAAAACGGCAAGTCTTGGAAGAAAATGGTGACATCGGACCGAGAAAGAGCAGATTATTAGATGCTATGGAAGGAAGAAGTGATCCTGGACGTGACAGAGGACGCAGTCGGAGTCAAAGTCAAAGTAGCGACAGAAGCTCGAATGACATGATTAGTAAAGCTAGCAGCAGAGGCGGAACTCGAAGTCGCTCTCGTAGTCCGAGTAAAGGTCTATCACGTTCTGACGCTCGTTATGTCTCTCGTAGTCCTTCGAGGTTACGCTCTCAATCTCAATCATCGTTCCGGTCACGGACCCATAGTATATCTCCAGATCGTATAGCAATGGATGTTTCTAACTAATTAAATATATTACTCTTGATGCGTATGTATATTATATTTTCTCGTGTTTGAACTCCTGCTTTTTCCATACAGTCAGTTCTTTAGAGAGCAGCTTCCATCGTTCCTCTACGAATGCCAGATCTCCCAAGGACTTCAAGGTACTAGGAGAAATAAAGCCTCTATTACAATGTTTGCTGTACCACGCTATTTGAATGAACGTAAGACACGACGATGGCAGAGAGAGAGAGATAACTTACTAATGTCTTCACGACGAGTAGGAGCCGCAGCAACGCGGCCGATGCGCCCTTTGACACAGTCTCGCATGGCAAGTTCATTATAATATTTACAAACAACCTTTCCGCCATTGTCTTCAATCGCCTTAATGGCACTGCTGCTTGCTCTGGATGCGACGACATAAATAGGCGACTTGAAATGTTGTGCACCCTGAAAGAATATGTTTCGTACTTTTTGTGACATAATTTACAGTATCTACTCACATCTCCTAAGATTTTTACTCCGTCATGGACGTCATGAATGCAGCCGCTCAAAAGTAACTCGCGAGCAGTTATAGGCTTATCAGGGGAAGAAGACAGTCGACCTTGGTCAATCCAATGCTGTATGCGATCCAGATTTACGGGCGCCCATATCTTCGCATTACTGTGGATGTACTCATTAGCATGGACAGAGAGCAGACATATAGACTATATACGGGTTGACAAATCCTCGCTTTGGAAACAGTTTTGTAATGGGAGTCTGCCCTCCTTCAAATCCTGGCCTTATTGATCCACCAGAGCGTGATTTCTGACCGTTGGAACCTCTTCCAGCTGTGCCACCATAGCCGGAGCCTTGGCCACGTCCGACGCGTTTTTGCTACAACGATACATGAAAACAATGAAGGCTGTCATTATAAAAGTTAAGGCACCTTGTGTTGGGAGCGTGGAGCAGGTCTCAGGTTTGCAAGAGACACCCCGGAAACTCGAATCCTGGTAGCCATATTTGAAGAACACCAACAACGGAAATCACCGTTTGAGAGTATGTAAGTAATAATTAATAAGTTTTGGAATAAGAATTATTTTGTTTACTTATGAAGACACTAGTAAATACATGTCAGCTTCGATTCTCCTGACAACTTGAATGAGTTACGACTCTCATGTCCCTCAAGCCTCTCATAGCAATATGTGGCACGACAGGCGTAGGAAAATCTAATCTGGCCATTGAACTCGCTCTTCACCTTACCTCTACAAGTTACAATGGACGCTGGAAAGGCGCAAAGGTTATAAATGCCGACTCTATGCAAGTCTATGAAGGGCTAGATATTATTACGAACAAAGTTCCTGCGAATGAGAGAAAAGGCGTGGAACATCTTCTAATGGGTTTTAAGAAGCCCGGTGAACAGTATGTGGTTGGAGAATGGGTTCGTGATGCACTACAACTTGTGAGTTCGACTTGAACGTATACTAATCTCAAAGGTATCGATCATTACAGCCATAGATAGAAAACATACACAAGGAGAACAAGATACCCATCGTTGTTGGGGGCACTTCGTATTGGATTCAGCACCTGATATTTCCTCACAGATTGATGTCTTCCAGCCAGGACCTTGCTGATCCCCCCTCGGTGACGAGAAAATGGTCAAAACAGCTGGCTGAGTCAATCCATTGCTTACCCATAGAACTTAGAACTCGATTCGAAGTCCTTCCCGAGGAACCACCATCTGCGAAAACAGATCCTGACGGTGCTTTTCATCTTCACACTCTCCTTGCCTCATTGGATCCCTTAATGGCTCAACGTTGGCATTGGCGCGATACTCGCAAGGTTCTAAGAAGTCTTCAGATTATAAAAGAGTCTCGGAGACCTGCTAGCGAAATTATTGCTGAACAAGGTTCAAGATCGGAGTGTGATGTACCAAGGTAAATGTCCTGTAGTTTAATACACACAAATGTACTCACGAAATTAGATTCCGCGCTTTGTGCTTTTGGTTGTATGCAGATCCTTCCACTCTAGGCCCACGACTTAACACGCGTGTTGATAATATGATTCAGGTTAGTATCGTTATTTAGGTCACGAGCAGAGAGCTTTGTCTTAATTGTATTTAACTAGCAAGGGCTGTTGGATGAAATTCGGAAGCTTCGTAAATTAGCTGAAACTCTACCTAAAAGCGATATTGAAGCTGGTGTTTACACACTAGGAATTTTTCAGTCCATTGGTAAGGTTCTGTGGTCGTTGTTGATACAAATCATAACCACACTGCAGGCTATAAAGAGTTTAGTGACTATCTCTCAAATACTTCTATTGACGATGCTCTATTTGAGACCGCAGTTGAGCATATGAAGCTATCGACACGACAATATGCAAAAAGACAGGTGTCGTGGATCAGGAATAAACTATTGCCCGCCATCTACGCGGCGAATAACAATGAGCCAGTAGTACCAATGTATTTGTTAGATGCCACTGGTACGTACGTATTCTTCGAATGGCAAAAATCGGGTTACATTGACAAATTGATAAGATCTTCATCGCTGGCATTCAAATGCACTAGATCCTGCAACACGACTTACGGAAGGTTGTATAATTCCTCCTGCATTTGCGCCTCTTTCTAATGTGTAGAGTAGATTTTTTGTGTGGGTTTCCTCTTCCTGAACCATCCTCTCTGTCAGAAACTGCGCGAAGTTTACTCGATGTGAAGAAGAAAGACATAAGGTATGTATCGAGGACTTGTCTATATTTTGCACATTCTAACTTGTTATATAAAGTCCCATGGCTATTCTAAATGCGCGCCGTAAACTCGTCTGTTCTGCATGCACAATTGACAAGAATCGCCCAGTGATGATTGAAGAAGGAAATGAATGGATTATACATGAGAAAACTCGGTCTCATAGACGTTTTGCGGCCAAGAAAACCAATGGTCGGGAGTCTCAGATTATATCAAGCAGTGACAGCTGATTTTACAACGGGAAATGAAACTGCAATATCTGTAAATGTGCATGTGTTATATGACTACATTGGCCTTCCAATCCTGCAAACCAGTATGTAGTAATGTACAAGACGATACTGACTTATATATCAGAAAGATCCAGGAAATGGACATCCGAACACTCTTTAAGTCTTTGCGCGGCTTGTTCGGGGGTAAGATCACGTTGTGGCTCCGCCATTAACTCAAATCTGTCCTTTTAATTAAACAATGTTCGAAATTATTTACAAAATGACACTGACCCAACGAGAAATTTGCGTATGGTAGCACTCCTTAGGAGAGGTGGGGTGAAGTGAAGGTGCAAGTGAGCTACATCTTCTTCCTTCTCTCCTTGCTTTTTCAGCCCCGGAACTGGCCTTTGGTGAATTCCCATGGAGTATGCAAAGGAACAGGAGAATAGATTATCGTATTTTTTGGTAATCTTAGAAAGAATGCTGGCGAAAGCAGTTCTTTCTACGGCTTCAAGGTCGGATATGGATGGAATATGTCTTCGGTAAGGAAGCACTAGACATAAAAGGGTCATTCAATAGCATGAATGAAAGCTTTGTGCAAGCATACTAAGGATTTCAAATGGCCATATTGCCCACCAGGGTACTAAAGCTACCCAGTGTTCATTGAAGCTCACAATCCTGCTTTGCGAAGACTCTTCTTTCATTTCTAGATTGGCATAATCGCAGAGAAGGCAAGCTCGGCCTTACCTGCAATTAGCCTAATTATAGCATGTTTGAAGAGAAGGAGGACAGACCACCTGGTCCAACCGGTGCGCCCTTCGTTGGTACATTATTGGAATATTGCATGAAAGAGGTCATTTCCGTTGCTGGTATGGAAGGCACCGTGGACGTAGACCAAACCTGACAGTGGGGATGCGGATTTGAGCAACCCATCATGGACCCTTTATTCTACAGATGGGCATGTCTCAATTCAAGGAGCATGTGTGGAATTAAAAAGCGAACCTCAAATATCTGAACGTACTTAATATTTGGTTGATTTCCTCGGGTTTCGTAAATCTTTATCCATTCTTCGAGCACCAACTCGATCTCTGAAACATCCAGACGTGCGAGCGTCAGGTCATGTCTTGGGTGGAAGATAACAACGTCACAAGCTCCCTCTACGGGTTGTATCTCAAAAAGGGAATGCGTAGGAGTTGGTGGTGAAGGAGTTGGGTACGAGAGCAGGGCAGGGAAATCGTTTTTAAAAGTAAATGGTTTATCGTAGGGTGGATTTTGTTCGCCTCCTGATCGAATGTTTCCCGGGCAAAGGTAGCAAGTAGGATCGTATTGTGGTAGCTCTGCTGGCTGAGGCTGCTCTGTTTGACCTAACCAAGGACGTTTAGTTCTATGAGGGGAGACAAGAATATATTCATTTGTAAGTGGATTAACTGTGAAAGAGGTGTAAGTGCGATGCCGGTGTATGACGGGAGAGTATCAGCAGGACATACAACGACGATGAGGATGAAAGTTAGGGTCAAAGTACGCCATAGATGCTGCAGGGCCAGTACACAGTGACCTGTAGCTAGGCGGTAGATCATGTAGGTGACTGCTGGTAGATCAGGCTCTTTAATAAGATATGAATCATCGCGTATCCGGGCCGGGTATTGGTACCTTCGGACCGATATGTTCGTATTATGTAATCGCATGAGACAGTAAACTTAGTAGATTTACATACTTACGTTCAACGCTGTCAACTTACACTGCTCTCATGGAATCAGCTTCGAAGCGTCGCCGTTTACAGCGTTCAACATCACCTGTCTATAAATTAGACGATCCAGATGACTCTTACGAGCCCTATATTTCTGTTTCAAAAAGACGTCAGGAGAAACTTGCCAAACTATCTACATGGGGTGTCAACGCCGAGAAACAACGTGCTAGAAAGCAGCAAGAGGAATTAGAAGAACGAGAGGATGCATTAAAAGAAGAAGAGCAGCGAAAAGAGAAGACGCGAAAGGAGAGGACCTTGCTGATGGAAGCTCAGGAAGTACACTCACGCAAGGCTGCTGAAGGTGAGTCTATCTTTTAACTGATGTCGAAAACTTTAGCATTAAGGCGTTAGATGCGAGAAAGACTGAGGGTGAGAAAGCAGAAGAGGCGGACGCTGAGATATTGGAAGCCATTAAGAGTCGCCGAAAGCTTGCCTCGGACATGGAACTAGCAAAGGGAATACAATATACGGAATCACTGGAGACAAGGTTTAACAAAAATTTTGGCCTTATTGAATGTGCTATATATCTAACGATTCGCTCATAGTTGGCGGTCTCCGAGGTATATCCGAGAGCGCTCGGAGGAACAACACCAGAAGTTGCGAGAGAAATATCATATTATTGTGGAAGGCGAAAATGTACCACCACCAATCGAGCACTTCGAGGTATTTGTATGTTATTCACTTGTCAACAGTTCTCACTAACGCAGCAACACAGGATATGAAGATACCACAACCGATTCTCGACCATCTAAAGTCTAAACGGATCATCAATCCTACACCCATTCAATTACAAGGTATACCAGCGGCGTAGGTGCAACCACTAGCAGTTTGAATGGACAATAATTTAACACAGTTATTAGGTTCTCTGGCCGTGATATTATTGGAATTGCTTTCACTGGTTCAGGCAAAACTCTCGCTTTCTGTTTACCACTCATAATGATGGCGCTTGAAGAAGAGATGAAGCTACCTTTTGTGCGGGGAGAAGGACCTGTGGGGGTCGTTCTTTGTCCATCACGCGAGCTTGCAAGTCAAACATACGAAAACGTGCTTACTTGGTGTACGGCGCTATCGAAGGATAATAAATATCCTCAATTAAATGTTCTCCTGTGTATAGGGGGGATTTCCATGAATGATCAGGGCCATGTTCTTAGCAAGGGGTTACACATTGTCGTAGCGACGCCGGGAAGGCTAATCGACATGTTGGAGAAAAAGCGTTTCACCTTCAATAACTGTAAATATCTATGTATGGACGAGGCCGACAGAATGGTGGATCTGGGCTTCGAAGACGACGTTCGCAATATCATGAGCTTCTTCAAGGTATCTCTGAAAATCCTTATGGAGTTCGTATCTAAACTAACATTTAATACCAGCGTCAACGGCAAACACTACTTTTCTCAGCTACTATGCCAAGGAAGATCCAGGAGTTCGCTAGGGAATCGCTCATCAAGCCTGTATTGGTTAACGTTGGTCGTGCAGGAGCAGCAAATTTGGATGTTTTGCAAGTCGTTGAATATGTGAAGCAAGAAGCAAAAATGGTATATCTGCTGGAGTGCTTGCAGAAGACTGCTCCCCCTGTTATCATCTTCAGTGAAAATAAAAATGAAGTTGATGGTACTTACTGGTTACTGCCTTAATCTACGCTATCCTGGCACTGATCCTTTTCCCACTAGATATCCAGGAATATCTATTATTGAAGGGTGTTGAAGCGGTAGCGATTCATGGTTCAAAATGTAGGTAGAGCTAGTCAGTTAAATTACGACAGCTAATGTAGGTTTCAGCTCAGGAAGAAAGACAGTATGCCATCAAAGCCTTCAAGTCGGGAGCCAAGGATGTCATGGTTGCATCGGGTGTAGCTTCGAAAGGTCTCGACTTCAATGACATTCAACACGTTATAATTTTCTCCATGCCAAAAGAGATTGAAGACTATGTTCACCAGATTGGACGTACAGGACGAAGCGGTAAAACGGGAATAGCAACGACGTTTGTAAACATGAATACCCCTGAACAAACTTTATTAGATCTGAAATATTTATTAATGGAAGCTGGGCAAAAGTGGGTTATTGGTGATAGCATAGCGGGAATTCGAATTAACATGCGCACATAGGGTTCCGCCATTTTTGGCTACGATTGATGATCCTCGAGCAGTTCAGGGAGGAGAGCTGAAGGGCTGTCCTGTATGTGGTGGACTTGGGCATGGGATATCGAATTGCCCAAAGCTGGAAGATACACAGCGGCGGCAAATGGCATCACATAGAGCTGATGACGGAGGAGGATATTGAGATATTTTTAGATGATCGATCATTCGGCAATGTTGTGTATTTCGATCAAATATGTGTATTCTGTATTGAATTTGAACATTGCATTTGTGACATTGTGTTATGTAAATTTGCATAGGGAAAGACAGTCACGTTGCAGCCCACTGTTGACACAACTCGTGCTGGACTGCACAGTGCTGCATATTCTCATATCCACTCATTGAAATTCCTCCCACTACCGCCTAACTATTTCCTGTCCTTCACATGAATCCTGCGTTCTCGCGCCCATATACCCCCGCTATACTCTTTGTCTGACGAATTGTCTTTATTCTAGCTTCCCATCCAAGCACACCCCAACATCTTCCTATCTCGCTCATACCATGGACGCCCTCTCTCAATTATGCTCTCCCCGCAGGCGGAAAACGCTAGCTTTAGGTTTTATCGCGTTCCTCGTTGCTGTGTTTCTCTTCGTGAAGGACTCTGCGATCACCGTGAGTCTCCAAGCCCACTGGGATGAAGTCCCGCCTTTGCACACCTCTCTGCAGTCCTTGGAACCATCCGTCGTCACAACTACCGTACTGGCACCTGCTGGAGCTGATACAATAATTGCGCATGCACCCATGCCTCAGGCCGTTGTCTTTGTGCTGATCATGTGGTCTGAATCTTCAGCAGCAGAAGGTGCTTTGCTCATCAAGGTAAGTAAAATGCGCGATATCAAATAAGCTACCTGGATCTCCTGATGTCATATACAGTCTATCCTCATGTACAACAGCAGCCCTTCTGAATTCCATATCGTCTGTGACGACGTGGCAGAGAAGTTTTTGCGCCAACGGCTCTCACTTCTTACTCGAACCAAGCATCGGGTAACTGTACACTTTTACAAGCCATCATGGCAAAGTATGCTCGATAGAATACAACGGGAGGGCTCTATCCAGACTGATCATTCTGCTGGACTACGTGTGTATCCAACATTCAACCTGCTATATGACCACTGATGTCACTTTAAACCGTCATATTATCACAGCAGGACTCATGAAACTCTTTCTTCACGAAATTATTCCGTCCTCAGTTGAAAAGGGTATCTATGTAGACACTGATGCCTTTTTCATTTCAGATCCCACTTTATTATGGAAAGTGTTTCATACTTTGAATGCATCTACCGCGATTGTCATGGCTAGCCATCCAGATCAAAATTCACCTGAGTGGAATAATGCTTCACGCATTTGCTCCTGCGTAATGCTACTGGACTTTAAAAAATTGCGTGCCCTTCGGCTCATGGACTCTCATATATATCGGGAAGATCACACTGGAAAATACCCGCCAGCGCTTTCACCACCAGCTTTTCGAGCGATGTATGGCCTTCCAGGCGGAGATGGAAAGGGTCAATATGACAACGTACGCTTAGGTGATCAAGGCTATTGGTGGGCTATAATCGATTATCGACCAGACATTTTCGAACCATTGAGTTACGACTTCGAGGTTACGAGCTGTCTTCTAGATACATATTTAACTGGGCTTGGTAATGAAGCTATAACAGAAGACGAGGAGTTGTCACACCAGATACATTTGAAAGACACGCCTCAAGAGGTGAAGAAATATTTATATCGTCGTAAGTAGTCCTATTAACAGTGTTTGTGTATAGGGTAAAGTTGTCCTTCCAAAGTTATTGCATTTGTGAGGCAATTCACCTACCTGCGATCAACTGTTCACTAACTGGATTGATTATCTATCAAGCAATTGCTTACATGGAACACCCATCTATATGGAGTGGTCGGGATGGAATGATCCAGAAAATAGCCTAACAAAACGTTGGGGCGCTGCTCTACAGTATCACGTTGGATACAAGTGGATCTGGCTAAATACTGCATCGATGTCCACCTCAATGGTTATACAGACATTTCCAGATATTATCTTTGCAGACGAGCAGTATAAATACTAGTAACTTTGTATTATTTGCAGTGAATCTATACGAATACTTTGTACAGCGCAGGAATGAAGCAAGATTGATTAAATAAAGTTATATAACAGCATGACATAAAGTAACATGATTATACTGGTTTGAACTTTTTCCGTCGATTTACCGATGCAGAGGGATCAGTACCGGAAGTTTTATATTCGAATTGCAATTGCCAGTTCGCATCGATCACTGGCGTAATTGCTTGATTTTGCCTGTCATTATTCTTTAGCACGGGTATTATCTTAGTCCAGAAGGTATTATTACCCTCTTTTCACTTTATGGTTAATACAGAGATTTAGAAGCTGTTGGCCATATTTGCTGTATATATCATCTACAATGTGCTTTAGCTCCCTGTCGTCACCTTGCATATCTTCCAGTGCAATATTCAAGCAGTTCTTAACTCCCACATAATCTGTAGCTTACCCTAAGTGCAAGGTTAAAAGACATAGAAAGTGCTGACCTCGGGGACATAGAGCAGATAAATATTGCAATGTTGAGTCATCCAGGATGTGCCGATCGTTCGACTCAACAATCTGTAAATAATAATTAAATGGTTTACACTAATTAATGAACAAGCTTACGCAATCGCATAACATTTTCATTTTCCTGTAAAGCACCTCCGGACCTTGAGAAAGCTCGAATGCCTCGACGTCTTCATCATTAGGCAAATCTTCGTATGCGACAGAGTCATCATCATATAGTTCAATGGGATCTTCAACTTCCATAACTGTTCTCCGCTTTCCTTTTGAAACAATAGACACATTTTGATCACTAGCCCCAGTGGTGACTTTCTTCTTGCGGGGAAGTCGCGATTTAGGCCTCCATTCGAGCTCGATTTTGATTGTGTGTTGCATAATTGACAGCCCGTCTGCACTAAGCTTTATGAAATACATACAATCAGAGACAAAATGCGCATGAATTAATATTGTAAATACCTTTAAATATTCCGTATGAAACCCAGATCCATTATCGATTGAGAAGACCTCCAGGATCTGAAGACGATAGAGGAGATGGCGTACTAACTTTTCAAGGAGCTCTTTCGGAACATCATTTGCGGAGCCATACAGAGGAGATTTATCATGACCTTTGTCCCGGATGTCACTGGTGTTGGCGCCTCTCAGAACGTTCTGTAACTGATTGAGGGTAATATTTTCTCTTTTGGCATTTAATGACTGGACAATCATAACCGCATTTCTCGCATACACTGTGACATCTTCAATGACGACTTCTCTCGTGTCAGCACAGTTGTCGCATCCGTTCGCACAATCTTTACTGTCAAAATTTTCGCCGAAGAACTGTAAAAGCTGGACACGACGGCAATCTGAATTGTTTTCGCAATATTGAACGACATCTCGCGCGGCATCCTCTTGTCGTTTTATAGCTTCAGGAGAAATGGCTGTTTCCCGATCTTTTGAATCTCTGATCATCCTGCAAATGGTTTGAAAATCATGATAGCTATAGTCTAATTAACCGAAATAGTAAAAAAAAACAGAGGGATGATAAATAAAATCTCGGCTTAACTTACATAGAATGCAATCCGCAGGCTTCCCGTCGCGACCTGCACGACCTGTCTCTTGGTAATATCTGTTGAATGAGTCAGAAGTAATAGATAAAGAGTTATATAAATGCGCACCCTGATAGTGATTTAGCTAGATCATGATGAATGACAAATCGAACTACACATGATAAATGCAAGGTATCACAAAATAAAATCAGAAAGTATTACCATCAGCTTTATCGATACCCATACCAAAAGCAATCTATGAGTAAATCAGCAATTATGTGAAAGGAAGATGGACGAACAACTACCGTTGCCACGATTATATCAACCGTCCCATTTTGCCAATCGGACAAAGTTGTATTCTTATCTTCCGGAGTCAATCTTGCATGGTAATGGGTGGCGCGAAGCCCATGTTGCTTAATTTTCGATGCAACTCTTTCGCATGTCTCCCGCCCTGTACAATAAATGACTCCAGGCTCTCCATTATGATATGACTTAATATAAGTGATGATATCATCCACGAGTGTTTTTTTCTTCTTTTCCCTGATATAATACCGCAGGTTCGGGCGATTAAATGATTGTTGATAATATCTGCAATCTGGAATCTTCAGCTGTTTCTTAATGTCCTCAATGGTAACGTGATTTGCAGTGGCTGTAAGTGCCATTATTGGAACATGTGGATACTCATCTCGTAGGGTTCCTAGGTTCTGATACTATAATAATATGAGATGTCGCTTTAAAGTTATTAAAAAATGTCTCTTACTGCTTCGCGGAAGTCTTGGCCCCATGTCGAGATACAATGAGCTTCATCGACGACAAATCTTGCCAATTCGTGTTTGTGATACAGCTTGGATAAAATATTTTTCAGCTTGTTGCTCTCCTTCAGTTTCTCGGGAGTTATGTATAAAAGAGCTGCCTTATGCCCTTGTCCATAAAGAAAATGATTAACATCTTCAGGAGGTGTGTCAGAATTCCATAAAAAAGCACTGATTCCCTTTTTTAAAAGCGCAGCAACTTGGTCCTGCATTAACGCGACGAGGGGCGTGACAACTACGGTTAGACCTTTTGTTTCCCCAGTGCGACACACAGCAGGTAATTGATAGCACAGGCTCTTGCCACCTCCGGTTGGCATTAATACAAAGACATCATGTCCTTCCATGGTCGACGTTATGGCTTCCAACTGGTTTTTACGAAATTCCTGGAGACCAAACACTCCTCGCAACATGCGCATAATCTCTGGGTAATAACGTGTATCTGTTAGATGCCTGGAAGAGGGAGGGCTAAGTGCAGAATTGGCCGCTGCCACGGAAACTGACGCTGAAGGACCTTCGACGCCAACAAAAAAATCATGGTTCATTTCAAAATCTGGCAAGGCATTCCAATAACTGCTATCGTCTTCGAGTGTTTGAGCTTCCACTTCCCGAGGAGTAGAATATACAGAACTAGAAGCAAATTCAGTTGCTGTTGAAGACCGGAGAGCTGTACTGGAATGTGTTGGTTCACATTGCTGTCGAGGAGGCACTGATATGTTTACTGGGTCTTTGCGCTGCGCAGTAGACTCTAACGTAGGTGCTCTACACGGTTCCTTAGTTTTTAATGCTTTCTCGATTGCGTCTATACGATCATTGATTACATTGCTAGTAATTGATGTTATTAGATTGCTCATATGTTAATGATAAAATGAAATTTACAGGATATCGTAGATGATGACAGTATCCTTTGGTTTGTTGCTGGGTTCAGAATAAAGCAGTTGATTTGATATCAGGTGATGAAGTCCAAGACAATGTGTACGAAATTCATTTAAGGTTTTCTCCGATTCCTAAGAGGTTATAAAACGCGTTTAAATAAAAGTATAGAAAACGATAGCACTCACCATCAGTAAAGAGTCTTCTTTTTCGTTTTTCTTGGGCTTAGCTGGCGAAAGAGGATAATCACGGTCAAGTTCTGCCCATGGGTCATAAGCCGCTGGCATGCTTCCACGTTCTTCACTGTCTGTTACATTATATCTGAGGCGATTCTGTACCGTAGGCTCAGATGTAGTATCAAAATTTTCTTTATTCTGTTTTAGTTTCTTAAGGGATTGTGGTGATGGATCTGACGACACGGAAGGGTCAGAAGACGTTCGCTTAACAGCATTAGCTCGTGCTGGAATCTCAGTAGCATTTCCGTGAATATTGGCACGAGAAATAGAGTTACTGCTTCCCTTGTTTGCTGACGCATATTGGAACCCAGTAGTCGAAAATGATGGCAAATGGGTGGATGTATGTTTTGGAGCTACTATTCGTTGTCAATTAAGTACCAGCAATTTAGATGTGAACATACCGGAGACGCTTGCACTATTTGGCGTATGCGTAGCAGGCTTGAATTTTGATCGCTAGAACACCGGCGCAACTCAGTTTGTCTGATCCACGAGTAATACTGAACATATGCTTACCTTCCCTGTTGCTGTAGAGGACCCAGGACCAGGAGAAAAGGAACAAATACGAGTAGATGTACTCGCGTTCGTAGCATCTCCTCGAAGAACTTCTGCCAAGTTGTTTTTAGGTCCAGCCATTTGAACTTGGATTGGTTAACCTAAGGTTCAAGCCTTTCACGAAAGAATTATCAAATTGATGGGGGGCCCTAGACGGGAAAGGCAAACATACCTCAAACATATAGGCGCAGAGTCCGCGAAGTTTCGAACAGAAGGGTGTATAGTGGACACTGGACGGGCTAATTTAGTAAAGAACCACTCTGAAGTCAAGCAGTTGTCACGCGCGCATCCCCAAACGCGTTGTCACAGTGCTCGTGACCGCTGAATGCAAACTGTCACGTGTACGCGTTTGTTCCGCGCTGAACAGCGAACATAAACTAAACATTGTTTATTTCCTAATTTCTTTTAACCAACTGGTAGCCAACTACCACCTCTACGCCTCCCTGAGACCTTGCAAAGATCGTACATACATTTCTTGCCGATTCACATTCACATATGGCTAAAGGCATATTTCCTCAAATGCCCATTCCGGATATTATTACCACTCTCGCAGACTGGGGTCTATCAGTTAGCCAAGAGCAACTTGTCCGCCCAACTTCAGACTTCGTAGAAGGCATTTACTGCGCTTGCCTCCAACAAATCACAGGTCTCAGCTCTGAGATGCTCCGCGACCCATCAGAAGATGTAATATCTGCGTCGACTGCGGATGATAAGGTTCGGTACTTGCACAATCCATGGCCAGCCTTTCGTCCTTATCCCATATAATTAGGAATTATACACAGCTGCATTAACAAGCAATATATTGCTTTATCACCTGTAATGCATATTATCGGAATCAGGCGTGCGCTATTGACCCTCCTTCCCCTGTAGTGCACGCGTCGCAAAAGCAGCAAGGGTGGACGACTTCAATGCAAAAGACCTTCATGCACCTGAGCGGGAACGCACACTTGTTGTCTTATCTGCTTTCATCAATTTCATCAGATTCACTGAGCAGTATTGCAATGCCTTTGTTAATGAATTACGAGAACGCTCTCAGGCTCTAATTGCGGAAAGAGAACATGTAACAGAGCAGCTTTCTCAATTGCAGCGAGCAATACACGAGATAAAGTAAACTCAATTTGAACTCTCGTCCTTTTTTGCGTATTTATCTGCAATCCAGGGCAAAAATGGCGGAGGATGAACCGAAGTGCGAAGAACTGCGGAAGGTGAACGATGCCATGTTCGCCAAATTAATATTCACAAAAGATATTCAACAAAGCGCGGTTCATGAAGTCGAGAATTTGAAAGAAGAAAAAAATACTCTTATAAAACGCAAGGTGACACATTGTATTAATCTATATTTGAGGTTTTTCGATCTCTTTCCATTAGGAACTTATAAATGACGAAATAACAAGTATATCCGATGCGATATCGCGGACGCGTTCCCGTATTGTTCAGTCTCCAGAACGTATCAAACGCACCATAACAACTATGAGTGTCACAGCAATTGAAGATAAGAAGATGTTGGCGCTTCAGGAAGCAAAGACAAGAGATTTACAGGCAAAAATAAACACCTTATTAAACGTCGAAAAGGTATACAAAAAAGTACTTATATTGATGAACAGTCCTGACAGTCATCCGTAAGGATGTTCGCGGTTGCGTTGAGCAACTACAAACAATAGAAAAGGAAGTTCGATCACTTCAAGACATTCAAAAAGACCTTTCAGAACTCAAAGACCATTTAGATGAGAAGAATATCGAACGAAGTGAATTACAGCTTCGCTATGAGGTAAGAACATCTGTTATATATATAAAAACATTTTTGAAGTTTGTTTCTTTAGCGTGTAGAGAAGCAACTTGCCAATGCTTATGACAAGTTGGAACGGGCACAAAAGCACGCAGAGGATAAGAAGCTTGGTAGCCAGCGTACAATCGAACGGCTCCAGAGAGAATATGACGAGATGGTAGTGGAACGTCGCGACAATGACCGACAGGTTGAAGAGCTCCGGGCAGAAGCCAACGCAGTCGAGGCCAAGGTCCCTACACTGTTTTGTGACCGTAACTTATCTAATGACATTGCATAGATGAGCGAGCATCTTAGAAAGAATGAGGCAGAACTAAACGAATTACTCGCAGAATATTGGAGGTTACGACACGAAACAGGTAAGTACGGAACATTCAGTAATGCTTGGTGGTTACATTTTTCTTGGTTAGATGTATATATGGAAACATTAGCTAACAAACTCAACATGCGCGTAATTGCAGAGTGATGCTTTTACTTACAGGACTAAACTACGATTACCCCTCGTCTTTCTGGTAGATCTGCACTCTTCACAAAACCATTTCCCTTTTGGGCTCTCTGTAAGTCCAACACACCCCAGATGAAACTGTCCAGAGACATTAGCCATTAATAGTATAGTTTGATCAGAAACGAACCCATTCACGCCTGCAGTGCAGGCTGTCGCAAGCTATCATCTATCCAAAGAATATGCTAAACTGCGCAAATGAAACCAGATGGTACTAACCTCTCCGAAAGACACTCTGTTGCAAATGCAATATACTTCTTCATTTGGATCGATCGCAGCATCCGGTTGGGCAGGAATCGTAATCATAAGTTTTGTGTCATTTGAAGCCTCTTTGACGTCCGGACGGCGTTTTCGCTTAGGCCTAGCTTTCACACTTATACCTGCAGGTTCATCCTTGTCACTCTCCTGATCAATGCTATTGTAAGAGATGACGCCCTCTCCATCTGAGATGGGGCTCATGGTAACACGAGCAGTCCGACTCCATCGAGGGACTGCGAGATCAGGAAGAAGCATGGGTAAGATGTTACCATCAGGTTGCTGCCCTGCAAAAATTGTTGCCTCCTGCTCTTGTATAGCCTGATCAAGCAGTCGAATATGCCTTTCGACCTATATGCTTTCAATGAATGGATATTGAGTATAGAAAAAAACTACTGCTCGCCGAATCGTGCACTGTTTGAGCAAGGTTTGCTTTTTCCTGACAAGCCTGCAGCAGCTCATCTGATAGACAAACTACTTGAGTCAATATTTCGCGTGAATGGAATGGCTTCTGGTTCGTTGGAGTGGATCCGGGACCTGAAAGTGCGCTCTCCTTGGATGACGGAGTAATAAAGCTGCGTATTGGATCATGTTCGTCGATAATCCCACTGTCTTTTAATAAGCTTGTACGTTGTGGTAAAATGGGTGCTCTGCGAGTTTGTATATATTGTTTTAAAGTAGAAAGTAACGTCGAACTATGTCCTGAAGCCCGTAATAAGCAATGTTGTAATCTAAGTCAAAGGAACGTTCAAACCATCGGCTTGTTTATCCAATTGATACATTAAAGAGAGATGCCGATGTAAAGTGAGTGGTAGCTGCTCAATGGCTACTAATTATGTCAAGGATTTGAACCTCAATGTAGGGAGTAACGGGAATACCTTCGAAATGTTCTTCACGAAATGCATCCCATATTTCGCGTTGTCTCTCTTGTATTTGCAGGCCTTGAGACGTGGAATCGCATATGTTCGCTTCGTAGTCGACTTGTTCGTGTTCTATATACTGTCTTTTACGACGAGGAGACATTTCTAGCGTAGGAAGACCAACAACAAACCAAACCAAACCAAAGACGTTATGTATGTAGTAAGGCAGTGGCCCGGCGTACCATTACTTATTACAGCAGTTTGCAAAAAGGTTGGCACTCGCGCGCGTGAACAAAACGTAAACATTCATAATTAATAATGTGATCGAGCTAAGTACCTGCCGTTTCGGGCCGAACGCTCTGGTTGAGACTCATTCCGCCCAAATACTTATTCCTGCTACTGTATCAATATGACCAAGTGTTCGCCACTTTTCAGCGTGACAGCCATGAACACTTGGACCCTCTGTTCAAAGGGCCATGCCTGGTGTGACAAAAGTTGTAAGTGTTCATGGGGATCTATGCGAGCGAAGCGAGCGGCCGAAAATTCAACCTTAACCTCAATTTTTTCGTTGTATCTCTGTTCAAAATGCTCCGTGACGCGTGATAAACAGGACATCTGTTCCTGTTCATGACCCTGTGTGACGCGTCACCGAACACTTGGTCGTATTGATACAGTACTCTCTAACCAACTTCGCTCCCCTGGCCAATCTCTAACATACATAATCAACACATAACATGGGTTACCTCGCCATATCAAACAATGTCAAATGGGCTGCAATAAATAAGTATCTTGGATATGTTCATTGTTGGCCAATTGCAGCAGTGTGTGATAACATAAGTATCATGGCTTGATCATGGCCATAAGAAAAGTTAGATGCAGATGTTTTAAATGTTTTAAAGCACATAGTGCTTAGATGGA
Organism: Cyathus striatus; assembly: GCA_025738555.1. Taxonomy (NCBI): domain Eukaryota; kingdom Fungi; phylum Basidiomycota; class Agaricomycetes; order Agaricales; family Nidulariaceae; genus Cyathus; species Cyathus striatus. The sequence continues at coordinate 4,858,198 of JAOVFP010000005.1, read as the reverse complement.
ATGTATGCCTGGAGAATAATATATAGATGGGAAGGGTACAACAGTACAAAAATGCAAGGTGAACCAAGATGGAATGAGTCTCAACCAGAGTGTTCAGCCCAAAATGGCAGGTACTTAGCTTGATCACATTATTAATTATGAATGTTTATGTTTTGTTCACACGCGCGAGTGCCAACCTTTTTGCAAACTGCTGTAATAATAATACTAGTAAGTACTCAGGCTCCTAAAACCATCCTATCATTCACAGGTAGGGGGGCCCCATCCTAGTAGCATAGTGTACAAACAATGTGCAAATATAAACAGAACCAAACTCAACTCTCCCCTCCTACCTGTGAAGATAGGCTAGCAAAATGTTGCCTCATGTGATAATGTCACCTCTAAATGTGACCTCAGAATGTCCTCACAACCCCTACTGTAGGGCTTACATATACTTGAGCAGTTCAGATATTTTAGATATTTTATACTTCCCATCACTTGTAACATCTCAAAGTAGTAATCACATCATTTTCAAGTAACACATTTGTAACGTGAACATGCTGGCAAGGAAAAGAATCTGTCATGCCAAACTACTATGGAAGATAACCTCAGTTCAACAAGAAAATGGACCATTCCTGAAATTCGGAGGCTCGTACAATTGAAGTTCAACAAGCATGCATGTTGGATGCAGCTGAAGATTGCCATGGCACTGTACGCTGGCAAAGATGTTATCGGATGCGCTGCAACAGGTTCCAGCAAGACCTTGTCATTCTGGATACCACTGCTTATGGCACTTGAGGATGGACTAGATAAGATGTCAATCATTGTGACACCATTGAATTTATTAGGAAAGCAGAATGTTGAGATGTTGGAGAAGGCTGGAATAAGAGCAATAGCAATTTCACAAGACAATGCAACTGCAGAAACATTTAAAGTGCATGTTATTAGTATTAATAGACAACATATACTTACTAATGGGCTTAGGCTGTTGAAAGTGGTGCATATCAGGTCATGGTTATGAGCCCAGAGTTAGTAATGGGAAATCCCTATGTTCAGAATCTATGGGAGAAGCCCAAGGTCATCGCACGAATACTAAACTTTATCATTGATGAGAGTCAATGTATAAGCCAATGGAGCAGGTTCCAGAAAGAATACTCACAACTTGGTTCACTTCATTATGTTGTGTCGAACAAAATCCCAATATATGCTGCCACCACCACATTACTGGACTCTGTATTGCAAGATATTATAAGAGTCTTGCAATTCCACCCTGAGAAGACTGAACATGTATTGTATTCAAATGATTGCCCTGAGATTTGGCTCAAAGTCAAAACCATGGAGCACCCTGCTAACAGTTTTCAAGACTTAGCATTTGTTATACCAGATGACTTTAAGGAAGGGGACCCACCGCCACCAAAATTCCTCATATTCTTTGACAGTACAAAAGAGACTGAATGCGCTGCAAAGTTTTTGCAACAATGACTTCCTGCCTCCCTTGAAGACAAGGTCCGATACTTTCACTCCACAATGACAGGGGACTACCGGGAGGACAACTTTGAAGCTCTTCATGATTCGACCATTTGGGGACTATGCACTACTGATGCTTTTGGCATGGTAGGTATTCATACTCTGTTAAAGATAATGTTCATTGATACTAAACAAGTACATACTTATAGGGTATGGATCTGCCAGATATAAAGCTCATTGTCCAGTGGAAGGCAACATGTGGGCTTTGTGCACTGTGGCAACAGTTTGGTCATGCAGCGAGGGGTCCAGGACAAGATGGAACTGCATTGCTAATTGTCAAGAAGAAAGACACAAGTGAAGGAAGAGAGGAGAAGGAAACACGTACTAAAATGTGACAGGCTCTTCAAAGCCAGGTGGGAACAAAGCGGAAAGGCAACCAATCACATCAATCTTCGAAACAGAGTAAACAGCTTGCCCTGGCGAACAAGGATGTAAATGCTGAGGTTGAGTGTCCCGATGTCATCTGCAGTGATGAGGAGTCCACAAGTGATCTTGAAGGGGAAGAGGAGCTGCAAAGCCTGGCAGCTATTCTTGATGTCAGAGCGACTACCAGTAGCAAGGCTCATGAAGAATACAGTGAAGAGATGCTGAGGTTGAACAATGAAAGACAAGCACATTATGCAGATTTTGACTGGAAGAGGAATGCTGGACCATCCATGATAATTCAAATGAAACAAGACGTGGTTATCGAACCAGGATGCACAATAGACAAGTATATAAATACCAACGCTATGGACATGACATGCCGGCGTGCAGTTCTTCAAGTCTATTTCTGTAATGATCAGTGAAGTAAGCCATTTACTGTAATATCAAGAATATTTACTTACCCTGTATTACTAGAATCCAATGACCATATATACTGCAACACCACAACTTCAAGTGTGTTAGCAACAGACGAGCAAAATACTCGAAGCCGAACTTAAACACTTGAACATGAGAGAGAAGTGAGTCTTATTGCTAATCTGGAATAAACTAGCACAAGAATAACGAACTACTAACTAGAAAGACCGTATTTATAGAAAAGAACCATGAAGTAATCGCATGTACATTAACCTACACTACAACACATGTTACTGTGCTTCTACATTAAGAACTCATGTAATACGTATGGCCGAACTGTGCAACTGTGCCCACAGTTATGATGAATAACGTATGTTGATACACATGGTGTCCGCATTGTAGGTCATGTGACTATCACATGACATAGATAAGATATGATTAGATAAAAGATTAGATAGATGACGAAATCCTAACATTACCCCCCCTTTAAGAGTCGTGTCCTCACGACATTTCAATGGATTCTTCTGTTTGTGGAGGTTGTTCTTGAATTTGAAGTATAATTTGAGGTATATAATGACCGAGTATGAAAACAGCCATGCAAAGAATGAAGATGACAATGATGTAAATTAAAAGAGTGATGTTGTTGGAAAGCATTTTGAATAATTTAGATTTTGAATAAATCTGTTGCTTTTATACGTTAGGACATTCCAGATTTTCCCGATGAAATTTATTTAAAAGGCTTTTTGATCCGGTTAATGACGTAATCGGTTCCCATGTACAATGATCATAGGAATAGCCTTTCCATTTAATTTTATAAAGAACCTTCTTCCGATTTATTTTCCAAGCGAGTATTGCTTCTACTTCGTATTGTTCCTGATCATCTATCACAACAGCAGGTGGGGGTTTTGGTTTCTGTTGTGATTTGTATTGCGCCGGAACATGTTTCATAAGTAATTGTGTGTTATACACGGGGTGTTTTCGGTTCCAGGTTTTTGGTAATTGGATTTCATATGAGGCTAATCCTACTTTCTTTATTACCTTAAAGGGGCCGTATCGTTTGTCGTCTAACTTTGCAACCGGTCTATCGGATTTAATATTAATCCCTTCTACGTAAACTAGATCTCCAGGTTTATATTCGGGTGATTCCTTTCTATTCCTATTGTATCCTCATTTCATTGCTTCATTGGATAATGTAAGTGCCGCCTTAGCATTTTCCCTAGCTTTGGTGATTGTAGAAATAAATTCATCTACTCCGATAGTTCGTGATGTTCCATTTGGTCTAATTCCTCCATAGGGATGATGTCCATACATTAAGTAGAAAGGGGTATATCCTGTTGCTCTATGTACCGTGTCGTTATAGTTGAATTCAGTAACAGCTATTCTATCTGCCCAATTGTCTTGGTTGTAGTTTACATAAATCCTAAGATATTGTTCTATCTCCTGATTTACTCTTTCTACTTGTCCATTTGTTTGTGGTCGGTATGCAGTAGATAAATTCATTTTTACACCTAATCTTTTTGTGAATTCTTTTGTGAAATGAGATGCAAATTGCGATCCTTGATCACTTATAACACGTTGAGGCATTCCGAAGTTTTTAAATACTTTCTCTAAATATAATTCTGCTACTCCTGGACTATCAATTTCTTTGTTGCATGGAATGAAGGCTGCCATTTTAGTGAATCGATCAACAACTACCATTAAGAAATCGAATCCTTGCAAATATGGAAGTGGTCCTATAAAATCAATCGAGATTGTATGCCAGGGTCCTTCTGGAATACTATTAGGATTTAATAAACCTATTGGTTTCGATCGATGTATATTTGTCCTTTGGCATGCTTCACATCCAGAAATGTACTTCTTTATGTCTGCCATTATTCTGGGCCACCAGTAATCTCTCATAATTAATTCCATTGTTTTGTACTCCCCATGGTGTCCAGATATTGCAGAGTCATGACATAGTTTAATTATTCGTTCTCTTAATTTAGCATTCTTAGGAATGTAAATTCGATTTTTCCATGTTATTACGCCTTCAGATGATTCAACCCAGTCTTTTGACTTAAGATTAAGCATTTTGATTACTTCTTTATCCTTGTTTTTTCTGGATTTTCGAACTTGTTCCATTATATCTTCATCTTCACCATGAACTTCATATATTTGTCTGAAGTGTTCTGGTTTAAGAAGTATAATATCTTCATTGTCGTGTTCACCTTGTTCGTGTCCAGCCCTTCTAGATAGTAAATCGGCTTTAGTCATTTGGCTTCCTAGTTTATGATGTAATGTATAATGGAATTCCGATAATTCTGTATGCCATCTTGCCTGTCATCTATTTAGTTTCTGTGGTTTCTTAAAATATTGGAGATTTTTATGATCCGTCCAAATCTCGAATATTTGTTTTGCTCCTAAGAGATACTGTCTCCATGTGTCTAATGCTCTCATAATTGCTAGCATTTCCTTATCATAGATTTCATAGTTTCTTTCGGTTGGACTTAAGGCATGTGATAAAAAGGCTATTGGTCTCCATTTTCCATCAATTTGTTCTTGGGATAGAATAGCTCCATTAGCAAAATCAGAGGAATCGGCTTCCACTCTGTATTTTCCTTCATCATTCGGCATTGCTAGAATTGGTGCCGATATGATTTGATCCTTTAATTCGGAAAATGCTAATGCTTGACTTAATTCCCATTTCCATTCATTTTTCCCAGTTAATTCGTGAAGAGGTTTTGCTATTTTCGCAAAACTTTGAATGAATCTTCGGTAGAAATTTATGAATCCAAGGAATTGTTGAAGTTCACGTTTATTATTGGGTACTGGCCAATCGACTACTGCTTTTACTTTTTCAGAATCCATTCTTACAGAATTCTTTGAAATAATAAGTCCTAAGTATTCGACTTCAGCTTTTTCGAAGAAACACTTTTCCGGTTTAAGATAAAGTTCATGTTGTTCTAATTTCCTAAGAACTCTTTTAACCATCTTTCAGTGTTCTTCTAGTGTTTCCGTGAATATCAAAATATCGTCCATGTAAACGATTACTGTTCCTTCATTAATTTCTGTCCTAAAGATGTCATTCATCATAGTTTGAAAGGTTGCTGGGGAATTTGTAAGTCCAAAGAACATGACTAATGGTTCGAATAATCCTCGATTGGTTCTGAATGCAGCATACTGTTCATCTCCTTCTTTAATTCGAACGTTATTGTATCCCCATCTAATATCTAACTTGGTAAAATATCGTGCCTTCTTCAATTTATCTACTAATTCTTGAATCAACGGTAAGGGATATCTATTTTTAACCGTTAATTCATTTAGTTTTCGATAATCTTGAATTGGTCTTAAAGATCCATCTTTCTTTTTGATGAAAAAGAATGGTGATGCCCAAGGTGATTTCGAGGGCCTGATACATCCTGAATTTAAGTTTTCATCAAGGAATTCATCTAACTGCTTTTGTTTGTCTAGACTTAACGGATAGATTTTACAGTCAAATGATGTAGCTCCTGGGAGTAATTCGATTGCGTGATCCCATGGTCATCAAGGAGGAAGTTTATCAAATGATTCCTTTGCGAATACTCTTTCAAACTCATGATAGTACATTGGAATAGTCTCTTTCCAATGTTTCTTCAGTTTCTGCTGATTTTGTGCCTCAGCAATTTTCGAAGCCATAGTCTGAAACGTCCTTAATTCAATTTGTTCGAATATATTAACTGCTATAATATGATCGTCCATTTCGAGGTTTATCTGTTCATCTAGATCAGATTCATCTTCTTCTGGATTCATCGTATTTATTAGCAGAGTGCATTCTATTGGACATCGTGTAAATTTGATTGTTCCCTTTTTCCAATCTATTTCTGGATTGTGGGTTCAGAGCCAATCGTGTCCAATAAACATAGATGCCTTTCCTAAATTAATAACGGCTAATTGTAATATTTCTATGTGTCGTCCATGTCGTACTTTTAGTTCAACATAGTCAGTAATAGATCCATCACTATTTAGAGTTCCGTCTGCATTGTAAACCAGAGAGGGTCGTGGGTACTTCTTTGTCGTAAGTTGATGTTCCTCTATGAATTTTCGATTAATGCAGGTTCCAGTACTTCCGCTATCAAGTAATGCTTTTACTCCATAGGTTCGTTGAGTGTCCAAAGTCATAACCATTAGATCAAGATCCATCTGATTTCCATTAATTCCTCTGATAAATTTTTTGGGTCTTTTTAATTCTTCCAACGCTGGAATTACATCGTGATCGGAAAGATCATTTAATTCCGTGATCGTTTTTTGAATTACTTCAGGTCTTCGTTTGGGATGCGTCCAAATACTTAATGTAGCCAAGGCAAGTTCCGATGTTTGGTCTTTTAATCTCCGTGCGACCCAATACATGTTTCCTGGTTTTACTTCCTGATTAGGGAAGGCGCGTTTAGTTCTTTCCTTTTGTAACGATACATATTTCAATTCCAGATCTACCATAGATGTAGCATTTGTCACACTTGTCACCACTTGTCACATATGTCATACATTTTACTACTGGTCATATATATCACACTTATTACTCTCATCTGTCACAAATGTCATACTTTCCACATCTGTCACCCTTTTTTCTGTCTGTTATACCTGTCACACTCTTCAAGCATCATTCATATAACACTTATCATATTTGTCACATTTTCCATGTCTGTTATATCTGTCATATATTTTCTCTCATTTTGTTACACTTTTCTTACATGTCACATTTTTCAGTTATATTACACATCATACTTCTTTAAATATTACATACATTACAAATTGAAGATTCTATTTCATTCCCCTACTTCAAACCTGTTTTGGTGAACACATCTTTAGTGTACCAATCTTAAGTATTAAAATAGAAACATATGACTTGCTATAATATATTTGAACACAAAGAACTGCATTGTACACAGCACACAAGCTGAAGTCAATTATCCTTATGTTTCTGATCTTTGTCAAAGCTCACATCAGTATTTAGACATTCATACAGTTACATGTGTAATAATTGTCTCAAGAATCTCATGTCAAATATGACATATATGACACTATGCCATCTGCAATCAGTTTGAAATTGTCAAGGTTGATAGCCTTCACTGAGTTATGGGAATTATACATTTTAAGCACTCACATGATTGTTACATTTAACTACTTGTCAGGAAAGGTACAATGTTAGATATTCTGGGTTGTACAGCCTCTGGTTCAGACCTTGGTAGGACTTTGGTTGATAACTCTAATATATAAACCCCCTGTAATTTGATAGTTGACCACAAGTTTCCTACTAGTTGTATTTGTATCTGTGTCTGTGTCAGTGTCTGAGCTTTATATCTCTTATCACCCCCCTCTCTCCCAACCTACCCCCCTTCATTATTTGTTGTTTCAGACAACAATTGGTGGCAGAAATGGTGTGATGGGTAGCAGGAATAAAAAGCATAGCATGTGGTAATATAGGGGGATATATGTGACAAGTGGTAAAATTTGTGACAGATGTAATCTGTATGGCAAGTAAATTTACTTGTGAGATCAATATGCTAACAATGATATGTGGGAAAGGTGTAAATGTAAAGCATAACAAGTGTGATATGGGTGCAAGTGTAATATACAGGAAAGGAATGACAAATACAGAAAATGTGACATTTGTAACATATAGGGAAGGGGTGACATTTGTGACAGATGGAACTGATAAGTGAAACATATGTGACAAGTAGTAAAATATGTGACATATGTGACGAGCGTGACAGGTGTGACGAATCTGACAAGCATGACATGTAAGAATGTGATATACATAATAGGTGTGACATGTTTACCAAGTGTAACAAGTGTGACAAGTGTGACAAATGCTACATATATGACATATACAACAGGTGTGACAAATATGAGGAGCGTGACATTCGTACTGTGACACATGTGACAAATGTGACATGAATAACATGTGTGATATAGGTGACAAATATGACAGGTGTGACATACATGAGATGTGTGACATATGTGACATACACAACAAGTGTGACAAGTATAACAAATGCTACATATGTGACAAATATGTGGAGTGTGACATTTATAACACTCGTGACAGGTGTGACATGTGGGAAAATGTGATATTTCTATATTCATTTATAATTAATATGCTCTTATTTATACAATGATCACTTATGATCACTTGTACATTTATTAGTATTAACTAGTAGGCATTATGCACAATAATATGCTATTATAACATACCATGATCACCTATAATCACTTCTACATTTATTAGTATTCACCAGTAGTCATTATGCACTATAAAACACTATTATAATATATCATGATCACATATGATCACTTCCACATTCATTAGTATTAACTAGTAGTCATTACACACTATAATACACCATTATACTATACCATGATCACTTATGATCACTTCCACATCCATTAGTATTCACCAGTAGTCATTATGCACTATAATACATCGTTATACTATACCATGATCACTTATGATCACTTCCACATTCATTAGTATTCACCAGTAGTCATTACACACTATAATACACCATTATACTATACCATGATCACTTATGATCACTTCCACATTCATTAGTATTCACCAGTAATCATTATGCACTATAATATGCTATTACAACATACCATGATCACTTATGATCACTTCCACATCTATTAGTATTCACTAGTAGTCATTACACACTATAATACACCATTATATCATATCATGATCACTTATGATCACTTTCACATTCATTAGTATTCATTAGTAGTCAATATGCCCTTTAATATCCATCATACACTATTATAACATCCAATGATCACCTTTGATCACTTATACATTCATTAATAATAATGAATACCATTAGATTTTAGCAGTGATCATGGAAGTCAGGGATTTTGTGATCACTTTTTCATAAAACCTGGGCTTTTTATGATCCAAATTGGCTGACACTTATGCTTTCCCCAACTGACAACCTTTATTTGCTCCCTTTTCCAACACTTCGTATATGCAACCACCTCAAGAGCTGCAACGTTAAACTTGGAATAACACTGTGTTGCATTGATTTCGATGCAGTGCTTGGGTGCATTGCACAGGTCTGATGTCTGACATCCCCAGTGCTGGAGGTTATGCTGCTCCTGCGCTATGTACTTTGCATTGCTGCTGTCACTCACTACATACTTCAGCTGTTGTCCACTGTCCACTCCTCTCTACTGTTGGTTATCATTGTGGAACTCTACACCTCTACATGTCTAGGCTTCCATCATCCTCAACTTCAATATCTTCATCAGGTAAATCAACCCATTCCCCTTCCTCTGTGTCAATACCAGCTGACTGCTGTGTTAGGAAGTAGTGCATACCTTTCATCATTACATCTGGTAAGCAGCACTTCGCTTTTCACCCTGGTACTTTGATACAAGCCTTGTTCTCCTGCAGGAAGCGCTGTAACTTGGAGAATGTAGCTTTCATATTTGGTGGGGAGTGTCTTGTTGTTTTGTGTTTCAAACAAAACATTTGTTCAAATTGGATGCGAATGTTTTTGAACACTTCTATGAGTGCAGACTCCTTAAGAATTCATGCTTTTGTATGGTTTGAGTATTTTCCACCATATATCCTCTAATATCCTTTAGTAATAGGTATGTTAAATGCTTTTAAAATAACTACTTACTTTTATATATAGATTGTTATGCTCAACTAACCAGTCAATGGCCCTGAAGTGGCCTTTTTTACTGGTAGGATTGCACAATATGTTCATTCTAATCGCCTTACTGAAGTTTTATATGAATGAAAGCAATTTGCACTTGCAAAATGAAACTGGACATACCGAAGACCCTTTGGATACCTAAAATGTACATTCTCAATGTATCTTCTAAACTTGGCAGCATACTTATGTTTACCACACCCCTGAAATATGAACATCCAGGGCACAAAGCATGATTCCACACATCCAATGTCACCATGGTTTAACACATATGACATTTCTTCATATAGCAAGAAATGCTGTTGATGCATGAGAAGATTTTCGTGCACTTGATCTTGTGTTTTTGTATCTTGAGAGCACATTACTTGTAGTTCTTGTCCATTGGCCACCTGCTCTACCACCAACTTATTCGCCATTTCCTCCAACATTTCCCAAGATGGTTTGCTCTCTGCAAAGCTCTCAAGAGTTTTGTGCCCCTTCTTTGCAGCCTCAACCCTCCAACATTCCAGCCAAGAAGCAATGCCTACATGCTGTATTACTTCATGCATGTGCTGGAAACCAGGTTTGGTTTCTATTTTTGTAGTTTCTCTAGGCCAGATTTCATTGACATGTGGCAATAGGCTATTTTGGTCATTGCGGCAACCCTTCATTTTAAAATACACCCTCCATAGTGAGTCTGTGCATGCCATTTTACCATGAAACATCCCAATTATGGCAATAATTAACTGTAGCCTTCTTAAAGCTGTTGTCTTGGCTGAGCGTGATTCTAGAAGACTACGGATGTGCTCTAAGGTGAGTAAATCACCAAATACTAGTATTACTTTATTGCCAGCAGCTTTCAATCCACGGTGCTTTGGATCACTGACACCTGCTTGTTTCATGAAAGTCTCAAGTGCTTCAGCATTTTGCGCTGGCATAGAAGGACTCAAGTCCTGTGTATGTAAAGGTACCTGTTGTGTTTTCTTTAAGGGTATTGCTTCAATAACCTCAGGACCTTTGAGGGTGTATCGAAAATGATGGAAGTATTCATGTCCACAGTGAATAATGTCAAATAGGAACTTCCACTTATTGAATTGCTCCTGCAGTGTCAGACCTGAGGAATGTGGCTTATCAAATTGGGAGTGCCACTCAATCAGTCGGCCAAAAGGTACCATAAAATTCTCTGCATCCTTTGACCTGTTGTTTAATGAGCTCTTCCATAGTTCTTCAGAACAGTCAAGGTTGCTAGATGCCACCTTGTGAAGGGGGATAAGTGTGCCCATTGTAAGGTGCACTAGTGTATCTTGTGTCTTCTCAGCTGTTGGAACTGTATGTTTCAAGTCAAAAAACACTCTACAGATGGTACAGCCACCCTAATGCAATCATCTCTGACTGAGATCCACAATTCGTAGCAGAAGTATTCCAAGCAATACTTCATTTCCACAAAATCAAATGGAAAGGATCCACTGCTTACCACCCCCAAACTGATGGGCAAACAGAAAGGATGAACCAAGAAATCAAAACTTATCTTCAATGTTTCTGCAGCACTAGACAACATGAATGGGCAAACCACATTCCAGAAGCAGAAATATCATGAAATGCTCAGGTCAACTCCATCACACAAAGATCCCCTTTCTATTTACTGCATGGATACGAACCGATCATTACTCCCACAGTGAGAGACACCACTTATGTCAAGGAAGCAGAGATCAGGATAGATGATATGGCAGAAGCAAGAAAAGAAGCACAAGCCCTCATCCTAATTGCTCAACAAAAAACTCATGAAGCACAGAGATGAGGATTCACAAAATATGAAGTGGGAGATATGGTGTGGCTTGACACAAAAAACCTGTCCATAGCTTACCCATCTAGGAAAATGGCACCATGACATGAAGGACCTTTCAAGATCATTGAGAAATTGGCACCTTATACATACAAATTGGAACTCTCAGAACAGTGGACCATTCACCCTGTCTTTAACACTGTCCTTCTCATGCCATATGTCAAAACTTCTGTCCATGGGAAAAACTTCCTGGAACCACCTCTGAACTTGATTGAAGCCAAACCAGAGTGGGAGATCAAAGCTATTGTCAGTCACAAGATACTGAAAAAACAGAAAAATCAATGCACAGAACCAGTCATGCAATACAGAATCCAATGGAAAGGATACTTATCAGCAAAAGATGAATGGGTACACAAAGAATACTTGAGCAATGCTCAAGAATTACTGGAAGACTATAAGAAGAAGGCTGGTCTAAATTGAATAGACAGTTTACCACAAACTACCAACAATTTACCAGTCATATAAAACCTTTCACAATGTCTTCCAACAACATTTCTTCCTCTACTGGCTCCCTCCCTTCTACTGAAAATGCTTGCCCTACCTTTATCCACTTCACTAAACCCCTTGTTCTCCCCCCTATCATTGCCAACATCAACTACTGACACTCCTTACTTGAACACCTACTGCACTGCTCAAACTTATTAATGAATACTGCGATGCCTTGCAAAATGTACCCGACCACCAACTAACCTCAACTCAAAACTTCCTCTCTGACCTACCAAATGGGAATGCTCTTGTTACCCAGTTCAATATCTTCAGAGAAGTATTAGAGATGGAGAATGCCTGTAGGAGGAATCAGGTCAATGCTATTCAAGGGATGTTTGATGCAGGACTACATCATGCCACTGAAGTAGCACAGTTCCTAGATGCACCGGGTACCTCTAGTCCTTCCCTTGCACACCAACAACTCACACTAATCCACTGAAGCAACTCCTCTAATGATAGCAGCAGTAAGGGAGCCGAGGACAATAAGCCAAACAGTGAACTTAGAGTCTGTCATATTGGAGGCAGTTTCTACCTCCATCCACAATCTCACTCTCTCTGAGAACATACCACTCCCGAACATTATTGGGACATCTGAACCCAAGGCTCCATCACGACCAGCAGCAACCCCTTGGTGCCCTATCTCGCCACCACCAGCAACACTCTACCCAACGAGTGCCCTCCCATCCAGAAATCCATCTCCAACCCCGAGCAACATTGTTTCCTCTGCGGCAGCACAACACATGTTAAGAAGGACTGCCCAGACTATAGATGCAACTGCTGTTACCGAAACACCCCAGACACACTGCCCCTTCTTGTCCCAATCACTTCGCTCCACAACGACCATACCCCCCCATGAAGAGACACCCTCTTACCACCATATACTCCCAAATGAAGGAGTGCATGGAGGCAGATACTAGGTCCATCAGCCCAGATCCCTGCAGAAAGGATGGCTGCGCCTCACATTACAAGGGATTCTGCTACACAGAACGATGGAGCAAGATCACGGGGCAGGGGGAGTTGAAGGATGGGAAGGGGTTCTGTTCCCATAGGGAGGAACAACAGGAGAGAGAGAGAGGCAGGAAGGTCAAATCGGAGAAGTTCTACTTCTGTGGAATTCGACCCAATGGTAAGTCGGGGGAACAGGCATGGGAGGAACACCTCCTCAAGACAGAGGATCCAAACGACTATGACATCCTTGGGGACTTCTATCTGGGCGACTGATATTAGTGAAGTTACAGTGAACTTCACCCTTTAATGTGGAGATAATGTTACAATTTTCTTTACTTTCTTTATTTACATCTGATTTCTTTACAACTCTTTGACTTGTTTGGTATCATCTTTGATACCAAACACAAGACTTCTTACTTACATGACTGTCATTCTCTTCTGACTCATCTTGACTCATCTTACCTTACTTAGTCTACCTTTCTTTCTTCTTACTGCGCCACAGTAATGCACAGTCAATGCACAGCACCTTGACTTATTTAGTTACATTTCTACTTATTATTAGTATGAACTTGTTTGTATTTAAACAGTAGTAACTTGGGCTGTAGAGCTCAAGCTTCAGCTTAAATTGAACTAGCTTTACTTTGATTCATTCACTTCACTCGTACTTAAGTCTAACCAACTTAAGAGCTCGTGAATAGAGACTTGAATTCAATAACTGATTAACTTGTTCCTTGAACTTGTAAATCACATGACTATCAGACTTGTACAATAAATGTCCCAACCAGAACTTTATTGTAACATTCATACTCATTTTAACATGTATTATGCACAGAGAACTCCTCACAGTACTAATATACCTCATTTCTAGCAGACACAGGCTGGGCCAGATTATGAATTCCTTGCAAAATATCACAAGAAGCAACAACAAGTAGTGAACAAACTTGAGGAGTACTTTAAACTACCACTAGAAGATTTTTATTCATGTGACCCCTTCAAATGGTGGCTTGGGCATAAGGCTCAGTTTCCTAATTTATAATTTCTAGCAACTGATGTTCTATCAATTCCTGGTTTGTCTTTCTGTTACTTTGCTATTTTAATAGTTACTAATATGAACACTACTATTTAGAACAAGGGGGTCTGAGGATTACACTAAGGTACATCAGGTTGATGTATTTTTTAAGCACCATAATGCGGACCCTCCCTCCCTACTGTGGGAACTAATTACCACATATGTAAATTACATAAGCAATTCATGTGCACTCATCTGAGTCATCCTGGTCATGGCAGGTCCCCCCAATCTCCTACCAAACTCCTACTTGGATCCTTATTCATGAAATCTTTCCACTAGGGGAATTCAAAGTTGGTGTAACACGGTATGCTACAGTGATTTCTGTATCGTTACTAAGGAGAACAATCAGTGATCAGCTCGGAGTTTATAACATTGAGATAGTGCTGACAGGAACCACATCCTTTCACCTTATGAAAATAAATATTTTATTAGATATATTGTCTAAACATAATAATATCTATGCAACTTCCAAAATTTTAACAAGATATAGAGGTAGGAAAGAATAAAACTTAGTGAATGTGTATAGTGAAATTCTCCACTTGAATTTCTGATCACAGTTTTCAGCAAGACTGTAGTGATTTGTCTGTAGCAACCAATCGCAATGCAACAAAACAGCCAACTTTGAATTCCCCTACTGTTGACCTCAGATTCCTCACAGTTTCACAAGCTTCACAACTCCATTGCAGTATAGAATATTCAAACCCCATGCAATCAAGATGGTACTGCATAGCAACAGTAAGTTGTTCTCAAGAATACAATGTTGACAAGCAATGACTTACCCATTGTGTCTCGCAGGCTTTATGTGTACATTTTATAATGTTCTCAGTAGACCTTGCCTCCTCCAGTATTGCTTTACCACATGTACATACCTGTAACACTGCTACAAGATTGGTTACCTTGTGTTTACGGTTACCACACCCGAGAAGTTCAATATCTGTATTTGCAGTGACATCAACATTTGCTGGAGGATTGTTCTCAGAGGGAGTCTGTAGTGAGCTTGAGCTCACACTGAATTCTGGGGCTGTCAAACATGGTGAGTTCATTCATATCATAACTCTCGTCATTGGAGGCTACAGTGACATTATCCTCAAGTTGTGCATTCTCGTCGCTGTTACAGCTTTGTATAGTTATGAGTATTATGAATACATTGGACTCATTGATTTGTGTTTGTACTGAGATTCCTCTTAGATTTAGCTCGAATTGAGCATAAATTGAGTACTGGATACATCTTTAACTCATTTACTGATACAGGTGGGGAAATATAAAGCTATATATGTCAAATGTACACTTATATTGAAAATTTCTAAGTGAGGTCAAGAAAAAATTTAAGAGGACCCGGGACCACCCCCCCTCCCTAACCCAATATGGCTCGGCAAAATCCTCGGACCCCCTTGATTTAGGATCAACTGTTGCGGTTGAACACATTTTCTCTGGTGGATGAGACACTATCTCCCTCCACCATGCAAGTTTACATGCAGAAACTATATGAGCATTGATGTTTGCAAAACATTACCTTAGGCTTCAGCACAAGTAGATTCTATTATACTATAAATTCAGCCATGTCATAATAGAGTACAAACAAACTGAGCTATCAATGGCCGTACACCCATATACGGTTGTATTTTTTACTGTCTGTACCATCAGTGCCTTTGCCATTTTAAAATACAGTATGGGTACGGCTTATCCATATCTGTAGAATACCCATACTTAAACAGCTGTATCTCATATACAGACAGTGTGCAGCCCTACTCTGTTATCACTCCTTCTATGTAAGTAGAGTGTTCATTTGTTCATTGCATATCTAGATACCACCGGGTTTTCTATGAAAATATCTTGCCTTTCTATATCACTCTAGTCTCCAGTTCTGGTGTCTTCTTTATTATTTTCTTTTATCTGGTTGCAGTTTTGTGCAAGGCAAAGTGATATCCAGTTTTCTTCTTTAAGAGAATGTTGATTTATGGTTCTAAATTCTAATTTGTTTGAAATTTTTCACTACAACATGATCTTGAAGCTCTTAAGCTGTTGCTAGTATGGCCTCTGAGATTGATTAATGTTGTGCTGGGTTGTTAAAGAGAATACAGCACTTTCCATTCAACTGAATCCATAGTGACAAGAAAAAGTGAAAAAAAGGACAGTATTAATTTATAAGTAAACTATGCTACTGTATTTATAGTTCATGATGCAATGTGCATATAAGAAGACTGAAAGGTGAAAGATACCAATCAAGTAATTATCAAATGAGTCAGAAATGCGGCAATGCCAGGGTCTCTGATGGAAAGGTGACCAACTTGCTGAACCCTGACTTCCAGACTGATGAAGAAATGATTTTATTGATGTGTGAATCTGAGAATTTATTGCAAGTGAAGTATTTCTCAGGACCATGCTCTTGAGGTTTTGTCATGTCTCCGAGAACACCGAGACGAAATCTGCCAGCCTATCACTTGCGAGTTTGGCCTCTTAGGTTTGTTTATTTGTACACACCCCTTATCTTATCTCATGTAGGCCATTCGAGCGAGCGATAAGGCTGGTTTTAGGAGCCTGCCTGAGGAGTACCTTACTTTAGTACTAAGTATTATGATGTGAAAGCCAACATGCATCACACTGCATGCACGCCTCGATATTTCAATGTGAAATAGCTTTGAAATATCATGGAAATATTCTTTATATTACATCATTATTTCACTTTGTAATACTCTTACAATTCACATACAATATTTCTCACATATTTGAAAGTCACAATAACAAAGAAATATTGAAACCTGGATCCCCATTTTCTTTGAAATCCTTTATTCAATATTTCAAAGGTTTTTCACCTATGAAATAACAAAGAAATATTTATTTGGGTAGTCACAATGAGCTTTGAGTCGTCACAGTCATCGCAGTTGTCACACTTGTCACAGTCGTCACAGTTGTCGCAGTTGTCGTAGTTGTCACACATGTCGCAGTTGTCACAGTCATCGCAGTCATCACACATGTCACACATGTCACACTTGTCACACTTGTCACAGTCGTCACAGTTGTTGCAGTCACACATGTGTGACAACTGTGACAACTGTGACAACTGCGATGACTGTGACAACTGTGACAAGTGTGATGACTGTGATGACTGTGACATATGTCACAATGCCACTGTGACTAAGATCTTGCTAAGATCTCTTAGATAAGAACCTTGTGACATATGTCACAAAGATGAGACAATGGTAGACAAAGCTCATTATGACTACCCAAATAAATATTTCTTTGTTATTTCATAGGTGAAAAACCTTTGAAATATTGAATAAAGGATTTCAAAGAAAATGGGGATCTGGGTTTCAATATTTCTTTGTTATTGTGACTTTCAAATATGTGAGAAATATTGTATGTGAATTGTAAGAGTATTACAAAGCGAAATAATGATGTAATATAAAGAATATTTCCATGATATTTCAAAGCTATTTCACATTGAAATATCAAGGCATGCACGCAGTGTCACATGGACATTAAGGAGTACGTAAGTACCCTTTATTCTTAACATTCTGTTATACTTAGTAAGTTCCGAGTCTCATTCTGTCTCGTTATAATCCCTACATGGAGTCCTTGAAGCACTTGGTTGATCAGTGGCTACTTCTGGATAAAGTAAGTCCATCGTTTTAAATTTTAAAAGTCGATGTTAGCTGGAATTTTCCTTCCCACAGAATGATGGAACACGCGCAGAGATACAAGATCTATGGGATGCAGAAAATATCGTCGAATTAGAGAGAAGAATGAGGCATGTTTATGTCGATCTTCCATCTTCCTATCACTGCACACTTTAACTATTCATGAAGGCATCGAATTGAGTTTGGCACTGCTGGTGATTAATAGCACCTTGCGTTATCTGGATTAACAAAATAACTTTTACAATAGGATTACGGGGTAAAATGGAAGCAGGATGGTCACGTATGAATGGTATATTAATCAACTGAATGTTGGTCTGGATGTGTTACTAATTAACGTATTATCTCTACCAGACTTAACTGTTATCCAAACATCTCAGGTGATCTAAGGACTCGATAACATATCCTGATGTTACAACTGAAAAATACCAGGGCCTCGCAGAGTACGTTGTGTCACACGTACGAGATGCATCGTCTCGTGGAGTTGTTGTTGGCCATGACCACCGACATAACTCTCTGCGGTGGGCTCAACTAACAGCGGCAGCATTCATTGCAAAAGGCATGAAGGTTTACCTATTTTCTGAACTTGTACACACTCCTATGTAAGTTTCAGGTGCTGCTCTGTAAGATGTCATCTCTAACTGTATTGGTTAACACAAGGGTACCCTTCGCAGTAATGGAACTATCTGCGGCCTGTGGCGTTATGATAACGGGTATGCGAAGAATGATACATTTGATCATCACTTTCTTACATCCATGTCATAGCTAGCCACAATCCTAAGGTTTTGTTACAATCGGTTTCCAGCGTTGCTTCTTACTGAAAGTTGTTGAATGTGCAGGACGACAATGGATATAAAGTTGGGTCGATGATTGTGATATTATATCAGAATTGCTGAGATATGTACTCGTCAGGTCTACTGGGAAAATGCCGTTCAGGTATGTATCAACAAAATGTTTATATAAAGAAACCACGAAAAACTTGCGTGCAAAAGATTATTGGTCCACATGACAAAGGGATCTCAGCTTCAATAGGAATAAACTTAGAACCTATAACATGGTCTCTAGATGGCCTTCATTCTTCTCTGTGTGTTGATAAGACAGCAGAACTTCGGAAAGCCTATTTCACCAATCTTCAAAAGAACTTCAGTAGGTATGTCGTACTACATGAGACGGAAAAGACGATGATAATTTATATTTATGAAAGAGACTACAATCAAAAACCAAATCTTAAATTTGTCAATACTTCCATGCATGGCGTAAGCGACCCCTTCATAAAACAAGGATTCGAGATTTTTGGCTTTCCAGCGTACATTCCGGTAAAGGAACAACAACTTCCGGATCCTGAATTTCCAACAGTAAGGTTTCCAAATCCTGAAGAAAAGGGTGTGTACCAGGGCGGCCTTTGATTGGAAATGCTAACATGTTATTGAATATTTCCTAGGTGCTTTGGTCTGAGTTATTTCATGCTAGGGAAGACGTTCAATTAAGCAATCTATTTCCTGCTAGGATCTCGCATTGGCAACAGCGGACAAGGAAGGTGCCACATACGTCCTTGCCCAGGATCCTGATTCAGACCGGTTTTCAGCTGCGGAGAGAAGGTATGTTCAAATCGTTATTCAGCAATTTTACTATAATGAAGCAATGGTCGCAAGTTCCGATGGAAACTGGACCGTACTCACAGGAGATCAGCTCGGAACGCTTTTCGCAAGCAGGGTTCTGGACATCTATAAATCTTCAGGAAAGCCGATTGACAAGCTAGCTCTCATAGCATCTACTGTAAGCTCAAAGATGATTGAGGCTATGGCAAGCGTAGAGGGGTTTAAATTTGTAGAATGTCTCACCGGTATGATTGTTTGCTCTCTACTATTCGCATTCGCGTTGCTGATATCACCGGCAGGATTCAAGTTCATCGGAAATACAGCACTCGACCTTGTCAGCCACGGGTATGAGGTACCCTTCGGGTATGAAGAAGCCATCGGATTTATGTTTGGGTCATCCATTCGTGATAAAGATGGCGTAGCTGCGACAGTGAGCGCTCTCTGACGTTATAACTGGTCTTTCAGTTCACTATCGATGAAGATGAACTTTGTGGAGCTCATTATCACCCTACATTCGCAAGGAAAGACAGCAAAATCATACCTTTTGGGACTATACGAAAAGTAATCTCAACTAATTATAATATACAGTTTAATAACACATATGTCACAGATACGGGTTCTTTCAGGTCTGTGTTTAGCGAACTACATGTAGTCAATCTGAAACGGTACTGAAGATGGTCTAAAAGACTAGTAACGGATATTTCATTTGTAACGATCCATCTATCATTGATCGTATTTTCGTGCGCATCCGAAACTTCGAGGTATACATAAATCGTTTTTCCGTGAAAGTTCTCAGAATATATGAAAAATGCAGGTCGACGCAAACAGTAAACCATCATATCCCAGGATGATCGGCGGCCTCACTGTTACCCGAGTAGTGGACTTAACCATTGGATATGACAGTGCGAATCCACCGACATATAAGCCTTCCCTTCCACTTTCTTCTGGGCATATGATTCAATTTCGTGCTGAGAACAAAGAAACGGGGACGCGGATCGTATTAACTACAAGGTGCGCCGTGAAGGACGTTATTGAGATACCCTATAATCATAATACACAGGACGAGCGGAACAGAACCCAAGGTAGGAATGATTTTGATGGTGTACAGTAAAATTTCTGATAAATTGTGAAGATTAAATACTATCTTGAAGGTAGTGGCAAAGATATAACAAGCGTTACGGAGCTTCTGCCCAAGGTAATCGAAGAGCTTGGCGATGTTTGGCTGGAGGCGGCGAAGTACAACCTGATATGTTCATAATCGAGAATGGTAGTCAATATCAATATACACTACGCTTTCTATGGAATTAGCCTAAATTTTCTAGCAAAGTCTAATTTTTTTGCTTGTTCCCAAATTTCTATCGATACCTCTCGTTCATGCAGTGACAAGGCAAGTAACCTAGATAACGATACAGATGAGAAAAAACTAAACATCGCAGACAATAAATATTTACCTCGCCGTCATCATACGGTTTATTAGATCTTCAGTTGTCACGACATTAGAAGAGGAACTGTCCTTCCTCTCCTTTACAAAGTCATCTTGGACATACTTAACATTGTTAGCTATCAGCCATCGCCGGAGAAGGTGTAAGCCTACAGCTGCAGCTTTATCGCTCACGGAAACATTCCCAATCTTTGCACCGCCTACTACTTGGCGAAAGAGGTCTAGTTGTGCTGGAGATGGGAGATTTATCTCGATTTCGGGTTTGTACAAGTTACTGTCAGAATGTACAGGGCGAAGAGGTATATTGATCGAAGTCTAAAGATGTTCTTAGTTGAACAGCGCGACGCACATGCCGTAGGTGAGAAACGAACTTGGAAAAAGCCACTCTTATGGCCATCAGTCAGGATAACGAAATTTATGTCGGTATCAAAGCCAAAGCTACTGAAAGGAAAGACGTAATCAAGACGCTGAAGACTAATAATATCTTGAATAGCACGAAGGTTTAGGAGGGCTGTTTAAGAAAAATAATGAGCAAAGAGAGAGAGAAATGGTTATGCTGGTCACCCTTTTCCCCGAGCGTCCCTTCTGTAATTCCACCTTCGGTGAGTAGACATAATGAGCCAGCAGGAAGTTGAAGCCAGCCGCTATGAAGATCATCATTTTTTGACTCTGGTACAAAAGGTGCTGTATTCAGGGTATTGAGAGAAAGGGGTAAGAGTGTAAGGAGAGGGAATATTTGGCTCAGGACGTAGTAGAGTGCTGGCGTAGAAGCGGAAGCAGAAAAGTTTGAAACGGTGAGGGATGGAGGAAAGATGGAGGGAGTTCTGGATTGCCTGAAGGAAACATGAGCAATTTGGGAAATGGTGGTCTGTAAAATGGACTAACACCTTCCCTATTGCTGCTAAAAGGACCCACTCTGCTGCTAAGTTATCACCGGCCAATGCCTCAGTTGCAACCCAGGAAATGAGGTCTTGGCGGAGCTTTCTGACGTCAAGTAAAGGCATCGGAAAAGCTCTTGGGACGATTGTGAATGGAATCGGTCTCGAGAAGAGTACATGTAGGGTAGGTACATTAGGTGGGGGGATTGATTCAATGGAAGGGGGTTCTTTCGATAGTATCCCAACAAATGTGTGAAGGTTGGTGGAA
Source organism: Cyathus striatus (assembly GCA_025738555.1). Lineage (NCBI taxonomy): Eukaryota > Fungi > Basidiomycota > Agaricomycetes > Agaricales > Nidulariaceae > Cyathus > Cyathus striatus. The sequence continues at coordinate 4,836,097 of JAOVFP010000005.1, read as the reverse complement.
CGAAGCGGTTCAGAAATTGCAGGATCGTAAATCTAAATTAAAATATAGAAATATTGGTCACGTGACAAAGACGCGGATTTGTTACCTTTAATTGGAGTGCGACGTGGGACGCGCTTGGAATGGGGAACTTATGGGATAAGGACTCTGGATGATTGGCGAATACAGGATTGACAGGGTTCTGTGCATAATTTGTCCAGGAAGACTGGCCTGGTATAGACACGGCCCAAACAACTACACACTCTGCGAGGCTTGAATATTCAAACGGATCGTGCTGGTGATCAGCGATGGACCCCCAGCCACCGCAGCTTGTAGTAATGTACATTTCTGGAGACGGAGATGTGTCCTGAATCATGGCATGAAATGCTACGAGGTCATGGTCTCTGAAGGAGTCAGGGGGTGACGAAGGGGAGAGAGTGGGAATCTGAGAAAAGGCATGATCAGAGGCAAACACAGACGAAAAGTGGCGGGTGACGACGGCGGGGAAGTTGGAATGCGACAACGATGACTCTGATTCCAGGTAGAGTGTACGCAATGCAGAGGATGGATCGCGGAGGGCATCGGCGAGGAGAGAGGACACCATGATGATAAATGATAATAAAGAGACTGAATATTCAATATATAATATGAATTATCTAATAGCAGGTTATGTAAGACCACTACTCGTTACTCGTTGCTCGTTGCTCGTTGTCTCTTCCTCTCCTCTCTCTTCTCTCTCCCTTCCATTTCTTCCTTCGCTCTTATGGGCCTTTTTAACAGAAACAAACCTTCTTCAGACTCAGACTCCGCAGATAACACCAAGGAGAAGGGTGCCTGGAGGAGACCTGCCAACACCGCCTTCAAGCAGCAGCGTCTCAAAGCCTGGCAGCCTATCCTCACCCCGAAGACCGTTCTTCCAACTCTCTTCCTCATCGGCATCGTATTTGCCCCTATTGGCGGTCTCCTCATATGGGGTTCTTCACAGGTCACTGAAATGACCTTTGACTACACCGAATGCGAGAACCTCTCCCCTTCTTCCCTAAACAATCTCGCCTTTTCCGATCTTCCCTCCAATAAATTTTCCTACCGCCTTAAAGCATCGGATGATAAGAATTCCAACCCATCTACGCCCAAATATGCTTTCATAGGCGACTCCACAAACACTTCCGTCCCTCGTCAGTGTGTTATTGACTTTGAGGTTCCTGCAACTCTCGAGCATCCCGTCTTTTTCTACTACAAACTGTCGAACTTCTATCAGAATCACCGGAGATACGTTAAGAGCCTTAACTCAGATCAGCTCAAAGGGAAAGCAGTTACCGTGAAGACGCTGGATGATAGCGACTGCAAACCTTTAGCATCGATTGATAATAAACCAATTTATCCCTGTGGTCTCATTGCCAACTCCATTTTCAACGGTACTCTCTTTATATTTACGGTTATCTGAAAATATTCTCATTCCTTTCCAGACACATTTACAAATCTTACGCTTTTGAACCCCGGATCTGCTTCATCTTCTACCTTCTACAACTTCACCTCAAAAGGAATTGCCTGGCCAGGCGAAGCCAAGAAGTATGTCGAAAAACCAGGCTACTCAGACCTCTCTCTGGTCGAGCCCCCTCCAAACTGGCGCGCTCGATTTCCTGACGGGTACAACTCCTCTAATGTTCCGAATCTTGCAGAGGATGAGCATTTCCAGAACTGGATGAGGACTGCTGGTCTTCCGGTGTTCACCAAGCTTTATGGCAGAAATGATAACAACGACCTTCCCAATGGGACCTATCGAATTATTGTAGACCTTCGTATGTGCAAGTTCCCTTTTCTATTGCTTCTCTTACTCATCTACGTTTTCAGATTTTCCCGTGCTACCTTACAAGGGTACGAAGTCTTTCGTCATCTCCACCGTCTCTTGGATAGGAGGGAAGAATCCCTTCCTCGGTTGGGCGTACGTCGCATCTGCAGCCCTCTTCGTCCTCCTTGCCCTTCTGGGAACGGCCCGACACCTCATCAAACCAAGACGCCTAGGAGATATGTCGCTACTCTCATGGAACCGGTGAATATATCCTGTTATACACCTTGTATCTTATCCCGTACTTCTTGTAATACTGCTAGCCTAAGCTTTAGGACGATATTGACATGTTATTGGTATCATTGGTCGTGGGTGCTGTATACCCAATTCCTTCACAGCGAATGATGGTATGTCCTGACTCTTCCTCTTTTATCTCGAATTTCGCACCCGTTAGTTTTTCAGCAAGCCATATCGCCGTTCTATTAGAAGCATATTCATCAATGCACTCTTTCACCGGTTTAGTTGCTTACTTGGTATGGAGTTCCAGTCCACCTTTTCCGCACTTCACTTCTGAGCGCCCTTCTGCCAACGCCATGAAGATAATAATCTGGTCTTGTAACCACTAAATAGACACGTGTTGATGAAAGGTCTTGCACAATGCGCAAACATAATGTGAGATTTAAAGAGAGGGCTGACCTCATCTATACATCCTCCAGCGTCTAGACCACGAATAAGTTCACTGGCTGCTAGTTCTCCTACCACTTCAGCGTGTATATCCTTCGCGCCGACGGCACTTCCTCCAATAATTCCACCACCCTCCAACCGAGCCCACAACACAAGTCCGCTCCCACCACCCAATGATAGGTCATTACGCTCTCTCTTTGCTGAAATGCGGACCGGCACAATACCACCCTCCACATTCAAGCCTCCCCACTCCTCTAATCGTTGTCGCGCGCCTTCCACCATTCCTGTCCCAACGACACTAGGCAGCTTGGCAAAGTGCGCAACCCCTGCAATTTCCATGATACGTCCGCGATCCAACAAACTGAATCCTTTTAGCCGGTCTTCATTTAAAATTGGAAATACATGCACCACGACTTCACCGCCGCCTTTGGGAAAATAACCCCGTTTCCGCACTTCTAGATTAATCCGCTCGAGGCCGAAATGTTCTCGCAGAAATGGTAAAAATACATGTTTTGTGTAGTCTATTTGTGGTGCCTGGGTTGCGTTGGTCCCGCCAAGTAAGCGTAGAATTGATGCTTGGACGGGCTGCTGTGAGGGTGAAAACAACAATAAGGGTAACGACACTTGTAGTAATAGCGTGACTGATCCCGCGGTTTTCGAATCCGCCTTCCATTCACCTGGAAGATTTATTCCCCGAGGTCGAAACTCAATATGCGTGGAGCCATTGTGAGCGCCACTTAAGTCTGCAGACGCGATTTCTGCCGCCAGCTCAAGACCTTGAAATTGAGTCTTGACGTGAGTGACATACTTTTTGTCGTTGCGACAATGTACGCACCAGTGCGATGCTGATTTTTAAGTCCAGGTGGTGTTCTCCCATCACGTATCTTTTCAATAACCACCGGTTGGCGCAGAAGCGCGGACAGAGAAATGGCATTCCTGAGGATTTGTCCGCCTCCTTCAAGAACACTTCCGTCGATAACTATACTGGTCATCCTAATCAAGTTCATGGATATGCTTCACTGTTTCACAGCGTAAAAGTTACGAATAGGCTGAGAGTCATTTGAGGAAGAGTGAAATACGAAATACTTACTGTGTAGTAAGCTGCAACTAATTACGAAACTCGCGTTTCACCGAAACCATTGTTTACATGTATTATATATATATATAATTAAAGCTTCAAGTTCCTCTAACTGTTCTAGGAGAAGAATGCAGATATCCAAATGTGTGTTTACAGGTCGATGTTGCGATTAGAATTGCGGGGGTATATGGCGATGATGAGTAGTATATGTAGTTTAACAGCTATTAATTGTGTATCGTGTCATTCACCAGTCTTTAGTGACGTTGGAGCACATGTCGAGTAGGCTATATAGGTGCTAGGTGAGCATGAACGAGCGATAGAAATGTTAAAATACACACTGCTTTCCGTTGTGCGCCTAGCCAGCTACTGGGATCTGAGCGTTGAGCTGTGCCTAAATGTTGACGAGCGGTCCTCATCCCCATGGCATGGATAGCGCCAAGCATAAGCTGCTGCTCACGGCTATATCTCTTGCGCATTTCCAGTGCCATGCTCTGAAGCGCGTGAATGAGTATATATAAAAATATTTCACCAAAGTAGGTTGCCAACCTTCTGACGAGCGATGTCTTCTTCCAAGACCTTAATCTGCGACCTGAAACTGACCTCAGCCTCTTCAAAAGCACCCGCCTAAAAGGAGTGTAACGTTTCCACGGAGTTGTAAATAAGCAAACAACATACTGAGACAGATGATGCACTGGCTGCGTGCTGTTCTTTAAATAACTTATCTTGAGATTTTATGAACTTTCGTGGTTGTCAATGGCTGAACGCTACATCAGTGTTCTAAGCGACGCACCTGTCTAGCCTTCGTAAGCTTCTCATTCAGCGTCTTGTAAGACTCTTTCAGGTTTACATTTTCTTCGTGCAACGCGAGGAGGCGGGCTTTGATATCTTCAGGAAGATCCTTGCCTGATATGGAAGCACGGAGGTCACTGTAAACGGGGATAATAAGACAATTGGCTTAATATACAGAGAACACCTGACGCACCCGAAATCTCGTTCGCGTTGAAGCATTCGCTCACGATGGCCAATTCCTTCGCTTTGCAAGTTAACTTTCTCAAGAAGCAATGCATTTATTTGTTCTAATTGCATGCGGTTTTTGTCCGAGACTTCCTTGTTCTGTTTCTTTAGGCGATCGATGTCAGCTTCTAGCCCAGCTTTATCTTCATTGACAGACTCCCGCAAGGTCGCTAGAATATCAAGCTGGTCTTTGTTGACAAGTGTGACTACCGAGTATCATTTTCAGCACTGTAAGGCTCAGATAAATAAATAAAACTACGCACGGTCAGACTTCGCAATCGTCAACTCCCGGGTCATAGTGTCGAACTTAACTTCCAGTTCCGCATGTTCTTTCCGAAGCTCTTCTAATTGCTCGACCGTCTCGTTAAGCCGCCGGCGCAGAGCAATTGCAGCTTCCGCTCTACACCATCGTATATTAGCCGTTGTCTAACCCATACAAATCAATAAATCAGCTTACCCATCCCCCATCGCCTTCCCGCTTCTGATCTCCTCAAGATCTCTCTGAAGTACCAGTTTCTCGCGGTGAGCGGCAAGATAATCACCTTCGTATCTTGCCTTCATGCGATTTGCGTCCTCGAGCAAGTTTTCGAGTACAAGGATTCTGCTAGCATCAGCTTCGTTCTTCTTGACAGCATCAAGCTCCATCTTTAGCTTCCTTATTTGAAGCTTTAAATCGGTCATTGTCGTTCCTGAAATGGCATCATCTAATTCTCCGCCGAGATCTTGGGGAGGTTCGTCTTCAATATCTGCTGCAGGCACTTCACCAAGCAACTCAGCTTCGGTGAATCCATCTGAGCTACTTGGAGCATGTTCTGTCCGTGGGGCTTTGTTAGCTGGAGCTGGACGACTATGGGCCATTAATTCCAGTTCGCGTACACGCTCCTGGTATAATTCTAATGCTTCAGCATCTTTGGCACGCTCTTCTTGAGTTATCTTTAGCTTTGTTCGGCTTTGCTCCACTTCAAACTTCAGACTTTCTATCTCTTGCGTTCGGTTGGCATTCTTCGTTTCTAACTCTGCTATTTGATTTTTGTACGACTCCATCAGCGGCTTGAACCCGGCGACTTTGCGGTATTCTTCTTCAAGGGTAGCGTTTTTATCAACAAGGTCGGCATTTTGCTTCTCTAAGGCCTAAAGCAAGAAATAAAGTCTTACTAAAGGTAAATTTTCTCCAGCATATGTTTCATACCTTTACATGTTGTCGCAAATCTGCCCCTTCCTGAAGTTTCTTTTTGTACTTCTCCATAACATTCTCAGTTTTCTGCAGTTTGTCTGCGGCGTGACGATACCTGTCGTTGGCTTCTCAAGCATGTGTCTGCGATTCTATCATGAAAAACGTACTCATCTAATTTATCTTTCAGTCGAACTGCTTCATCCGCCTTCTCCTGCAGCTCGTCAACCTTTCTCGTCAGATCGGTAACAAGGTTTGTATGTTTGTCTAGTTCTGATTCTGCCATTGCGAGATTATCTTCACTCTTCTGACTGAATACGCCAGTGAATAAATATAACGTAGTCCAGCTTAAAGATCAGTAAGCTCACAGTTCTGCTCGTAAACGATCTACTTCGGCACGCAGAATCGCATCCGCCTTGTCACTGCGCCGAGTATCAATTTGGCGCCGTAGCTCTGCAGCCTGCGCCTGAGCATCGTCCTTTTCCGATACAGCGTCATCATAGTTTGTTTGCAGTGTACGATGTTCTTCTAACAGGGCTTGATACACTTTTTCCAGAGTTTCCTTCTCAGAGAAGATTTGACTTCTTTCTGATTGTATCCTGTAATAGTGATCGTCTCTAGAGGGTATTTAATTTAGTTAAGGCATGCAAAATAAGATGGATGGATTTTCGCACTCAGTCATGTTTTCTCCGACGTCAACGTTTCCTTGAACAGATGCAATTTTCGTCATAACCTAGTAGTGTCAGAGGGCTCATTGTGAGAGTGTGGTGACTAAAGTTGTGCGTACTTGCTCGATTGCCTTCATGAGATGATGCTGATCTGTTTCGCTCAATCCCTGGATTTTGTCGATGAAATCCTTGTTCTTTTCGCATTGAACACCGATCACTATGGTTAACCTGCACATCATAAGAGTAGCATTGACATTGTGATCCTTAGCGATAGCCTGGAGATCAGGAACATCAAGACTGCTTGTCGGCTTTTGCAACACGTCGGTGAAATACTGTGTCATAAGACGGTAGAGCCGCTTCAGTGCACTAAATCGGAGAACCCAGTTTTCCGAAGGCTGCGACGAAGGGCGGGTGGAGGACCGAAAGTAGTTTTCATCTCTGCAACGCTGTGCTCGTCACTTCTTATAAGTGGGTGCATAACTTACATGTACGCACACTATGGATAGGATCTCCGAAAGAGCCGCCCCGTCGCTGAGGTCAGCAGCAGTGGTAACGGGTCTTGATAGATTGAAGGTAGTGAAGAAATGAAAAAAGGCATCAAGCTCCTTTCGAGCCGTATCTGCCATATTTCTCAGTTGAGAGAGACTGACAAGAGACTGAAATTGTTAGTACGTGCTACTACCAAGTAAGTACACTATGTAAGTAACGTAAACGCATTTATTACATAATCAATCACATCTCCACCATCACTTCCTGTTTCTCTCTTGCTGCAGTCGCTCCTCGTTGTTCAAGTTGGCTAGCCCACAGCGCTGCTCCGACACTTGACGTTAGGTTGAAGACGGTTCCTATTACCGGTATAAGATTCAGAGCAATTGCCACTGCACCAAAGCTAAATGAATTCTGTCAATGAAGGAAATCCAGAGAATGTGCCGGCAGCTTACGCAGTATATGCTCCTCGATGCTTTTCCACAAAGGCATGACTGTCATATGAGCTCATCCTCTTCAGCTGGAAGTAGCGTGCGTGGAACCCTGGTCCGGCTTTGATGCCTTTAATACTGTCAGTTATCGGAATCAATAATGTGTTTTAGATCTCTAACCATTGTACATCAGGAAGAGGACGGTTCCGATAGCAGGTATAGAATTCAATGGTAGTGAGATAATGTACCTCAGGATACCTTCCTTATTGAACCGATTCAAGGGTTTCATCATAGATTTTCCGAGGACTTTAAATCCTGTCGAGGATTTCGTTATATCACGGCCTTGTGAGACGAGAGCCTCATTCCCTTGTTGTAGAAGAACGGCATCGACTGTAGAAAGGGTTTACTATGACAGCTCTAGAAATAGAAGCGAAAGAACGTACATAGTCTATCTTGCGCCGAAGTGAGCAGGAAAGCTTTGGAGAAAACGGTAATAAGGGCATATGATTCTCCTAAAACCATTAAGGCGGCTGTGAAGAACGCGAATGGTCCAGAAAACAGTGCACAGAATGCTACTTGGGGAAGGTATGTGAAGAAAAACAAGGCTGCTGTAATGGCTAGTGACGCTAGGAGTGCCTTGACGAGCGTAGGTGCAACAGCTTTGTACAGGGAAGGGCGGGATATGAAGTACACGATGCCAGTGAGCGGGTATTTCCAGGCAATTGAGAGGATGGCGTCTCGAGAAACAGTTGCAGTTTCATTGACTAGTTCTGTCAGGATTGACGTTCCTTTGGCTTTTATAGACGGAGACGACATATTGAAAGTATAAGGGTGAAATGAGTGGAATGCATTTCACATTTATAGAATTTCTGGCTGCCCTAACCAATTCATGACGTCATAAATACAAGTGCGTCAAGTCAACCGTTCCTTCGCTTTTGAACTCATCATAACTTCTCGCCCCTTGCCAACACCTGTTTCAATTCCTTGTTCCTCCTTTCCAATCCCTCAAGCTTTTTCTCTGCCCCTAACATCTTCTCACTTACATATTTCGCCCTCTCACGACATGCGCTCCTCCGTCCAATTATCCAGTTATACCATGCTCGAGGCTCCACTGCCATTGTTTCCTTCAGTAAACACAGCTCATCCTCACACGACTTCACCGTGCTTTCTGCACTTGCTATTAATTTCTCGTTTAGTGCAATGTCTTGCGCGGCCTGGAATATTTTGTCTACGTATCAAGTGATTTGTTATGTTAGCACTGATTCCTAGTCAATTAGTATATTTTCGTACCGTCCACAAGCTTTGCGAATACCCATTTAAATACTGGCTTTCCTGGCTTTATTGAAGAAGGTCTCCCATTCTTCATCGTAATCGAGATCAATTCTGCATGTTCCATGTTACGAAGGGCCGTCTCATCCCCTTTGAAGGGGAAGTCGACGAGTACATCGTGGTATGGCGCCTATTGTTCCAGTCAGCATAAGTACCTCTTATGGTAGCTGGAGCATTTGAAATCGTACTTCCGGTTTCCGTGATAAAAGTTTCAGTATAGTCCAAGCTTGCTCCCGCGTCCATAGCAATGCCTTGGCGTCATCTGTATCGTCGCCAAAGGCATTTTTGCGTAGTTCACCAACTCCACGGTTAACAATGTCCTCTACAGCTTCTTTGATACTTAGTCCGTTTTGAACTTTGTGAATGAGCTTTTGAAGATTTCTCAGCCACTGAAATAACAGTTCAACACAATAAATCACTGACACTATCGAGGTCACTAGCTCGACCTCCTAGACGCTCGACATGCGCAGTTTGGTCTGAAGAATACGAGAAATCAATACCAGCGTCGTGGAGTTTCTGCTTCACAAAAGATAGAGAGCTAGCAGCATCGGCATCAGTCAACGCAATGGAAGTAAGAGGCTTTGAAGGCAGCGCTGTATATATTAATTTATTAGCTTTTTGTGCCAAACTCAGTTTTCGCCACCTTACCTTTTGCCAGTCGTTTTGCGTTTTCTCTGTTGTCACTGAGTACAATAACATGTGCTACCTTGGAAGATACAGTTAACGAAGACCGGACAACCCTGTGCTTTTACTTACCTGGTTCTCTGCCAACATGGCTGCCCACTGTGCTAAAACCGTTATCAAATCCTCCTTACTACCGCCTGCCTTTGCTGCATAGTTTCGTATTATAACGACTGGCAAAGCGTTGACAACATCCATTTCCCGCCTTGTTCTCTGCTTTCTTCCCGCATCTCGTTCCTTTCGTTGCTTCTCCTCGTCGCTATTATATTCTAACGACCTTGCAGCGATCACCGTCTCCGGGGACTCGATTACTTCATCCCCAACACCCAACTCGGACATAACTCCGTTTCCGGCTACACAATCCAGACGGCCATCATGCCATGTACCATTGCGAATTTGTTCGCGTTTTCGACCCTCATCAATTCGTCTGGCGTCGCGTTCCTCATCCCGACGAACTCGACGCTCAATGTCTGCACGATGGGATGAGGAAACACCTTTGAGACCCGTAGCAACAATATTCAGAATCTGTTGTAGTTGATCTGTGAGAGAACTGCTCATGCCAGCTTGTAGGGGAAGGAATAGTAAGAGTCACGTTTTGTATTCGTCAGACATGATACTTACTTTTTTGCCCTATCAACCCGACACTGGCCAGATCAATTAGGCTATTCACAGAATTCAAGAACGTAAAAACGGGCCAGTAACCAGTCTGTGAAGCCAATGCAGCGACCAACTGAGAATCGGATGTTGTTTTATTCAGCTCCTTGCAGTCGATATATAAGGTATTACTGAAAAGTTGATTAATACCTTCTCATAATTGAATTAAAGGAAAATTCACTATACCGATCAAATTCGCCAAGAACTGCCCTGAGCATACTTGTTTTGCCGCTACCTTGTGGGCCATGAATAAATGCGACGGTACCTGTAGGAAAATAAAATTGATATACAATTCCAATATATAATGCCAAATGTACTAACTAGGCATATCCGTGAGGTAAGCTCGTATTGCTGCTTCTGCATCCTTCCGTTCTTTCCAAACCGTTTCTGGTGGCGTATGGGTAATATTTGCAGAAGAAGTGTCTGACGAGAATCTGTCCAATGCATTCAATCTTAGCCACTGGTAAAGCGAATATTCTGTAAGGAACATGGATATTAGTATCGATGTAAAACTTGAACTACTTATGTCGACGTGCTTTGATAATCAAACCAATCCAGGAGTTTTCCTTCGACCATGAATGCACGTATAGGATCAAATATCTACATGTTCTCTCAGAAGAGGTGAGAAGGTAAGAAAAAAGGGCGTACAGTATATGTTAGTGTTCCCAAAAGGAATACGATCAGAGGAAGCATGATCTTTGGATGACTGGACATCCAATCCCTGATGGCGTGTACTTGGATAGGTTGCTGGTATGTGGTTCGAAAGCGAGTAACAGGCGTGCCTTCCTTATCGGCGGGACGGAAATCAAGTCCATGGACCACATTACGAGCAATAGTAGCTGAACGTATATGTTTGAACGCAACAGTAGAGGAGCGAAGAGTTCCTGCAGAAACGAGGGTGGGCTGGGACAGATCACGTATACGGCCGTAGGGCTACATAAAGTGTCTTCAGTTGGCATTGCGTTGGCGCAAAAAGTGTACTGCACACTTACACGAAGGATCTCGTACAGGGATTGTTCATGCACGTCAGGACCCTCGAAGGCAATCTTAAGGATGGGGGAAGGATAGCGATCCATATCCTGGCAATGGAAATTGAGCTCATTTATTTTGGAGAAAACGAAATTATAAACGCACTTCTCTCCAAGGAGTTCCTTTGACGAGCCACACGTTCGCCGCGCGGATGCCTGACCAGGAAGGTAACCCACCTTGCTCGGCAGACTTTTGTTTGAGCGAATGTTCTATCTCAGACAGGACACGATAATGGTCTGAGTCAGAAGGCAGATGGTAGGAGAACTTTACAAAGAGGCCTCCGTCCTTCTTTTCGGGCTCCATGGAGAGAATATGAAAGTTGTGAACGGCAGCTGACTGAAGGGTAGACTGTATGGTGGAGAGAAGGGACTCGGACCTCAGTAGACCAAGATAGTGACGAAGGCTAGGAAGGCGATCAGCGAGAAACAGAGACAGCAGTAAGAAACTCACTCCCAGCGGGCAATCTGGATAGGGAATACGGAGTCGACGTACAGCCAGGCATAGTGGGAGTCGGGCGAGAGTGGGGTGGTGGTGGTGGTGGTGGAATAGCAGCGGCGGGATGAAAGGGCAAGACGAGAAAGAGGAGGAATCGTGAGGCGAACTGTCGAGTAACGATTTCGAATGACTGACATAGCTATTAGGACTGGGGAAGGCACCGGGCACTGGCAGTATACTTAACTTTTAAGACGATGCAATGACATCACGCGAACGTGACAGTAACGGGTAACGGTATTCGCACGGCGTGACGAGATGGGATACGTCCAGTTGTTGTTTTAATTTTTGGATTCGAATTTGCGGTCGTCGTTGATGGCGTCGTCCAGCTCATCCCATCCACAGCGACGAAAGCACGCCGACGGCTCCCGGCAGCCCCGCCGTGCGCTGGGCCGGACGAATTCGTCGCTACTAGGGACGATCAGGAACATCGTCACGGCGCCGCTCGCCTGGTTCTCCAGCACCGACGACTTTGAGGACTCGAAGGATCCCACTGGCAAGCGCAGGCGGCTCCAGGATGCCCCCGCCGAGCCCCACCCGGACTTAGACCACGACCACGGCGACCGTCCATCGAGAAACAAGCGCATAAGGGTGCACAGTCCCACCCACGACGATCCCCAGCAGCCCTATCTCGATCCCCCGCACACCGCCTTTCCTGCCCTGGCCCCCGTTCCACCCCGCCCCTCGGCACCCTCGCTCTACCCCGCCCAACGGCCCTCGCCGACCCTCCAGGAGCTCTCGAACAATCTCCCCGCCAATGCCGTCCGCTCCACTCTCTCGCCCATGCGTCACCTTTCCATCTCTCGCACCATGTCTGTCGACCCCCCCGCCCGCCCCCTCTCTCGTGGCCTCTCCTTCCAGAACCCCAGTCTCCAGTCTCTCAAGGATGTCTCCATGGAGCCATCGGCCTCCGTCGCCCGTGCCCCCTCCACCCTTCGCAGGGACAACTCCATGCCACCACTCACCCTCGTCGGCCGTCCTTCCTTCCGCATGCGCACTTCCATGACTCCACAGCCTCAGCCCGTTCACCGCGAGCGCTCTGAACCGCCTACCCTAAGTTCTCTCAGTGCCAACCCCGTCTTCGTCCGAGGCCCTACCGAACAGCCCTCTGACACACGCCGTGAGTCATCAGCGCGGCCAGTGGCCACACTTGGTACCCTTGCAGAATCTGTCCGCAGCGTATGTCTTTTGTTGTCGCCCTCTTCGCGCTGCACTAAACTTTCATCGTTGTCCAGACAAAGTCTCCCGTCCGCCAACACAGTTCGCTTCTCTTTGGCTCGGCCACTGCTATAGACCATGGAGGCATGTTTCTACATTCCTACTTCCTACAGTATAATCTAACGTAATCCACAGCGGTTTCACGACAACAATCCGCAGCCGAGAAAGCCCTTCATGAACTCGACGTGTATAAAACCCCCCTCCTTCCTACCCGCCTGCGCTCTGCCAATTCAGTAACGTCTTCTGTCCCTGCAAATGCCACTCTTCCCGATATGTTCAGGTCACGTCGAGCTTCCCATCTAGTTCTAATGCAAGACGACAGAAAATCGTCGGGACAGCTCGGCAGGCGCGTTAGCGCTGACAAGGCAGTCAAAAATGAAACAAAGCCCTACGCAGGACAGGGTGGTATGAAGAAGTTACTTGCTCGCCGTAAGAAGGAAGTAGAGGAGGGGGAGGAGGAGGAGTCTCATAAACCGGAAGAGCAGCACAAGGAGCAGAGTGGAGATATTTTGATGGATGACTCTGAGGGAAATAAGAAGGATGATGCTGTAACTGTAACACTGGCATCGGACACACAACCCATTCCCCGTCCTTCCAAGTCGGATTGGTACTCTGAGATTTCCCAATCTAAATCAACTACTGGCTCATCTCTTCGTGTTGGGCGAACAAAGACTTCACGCAGCCACTTTGCGCGTCCGGCTACGCGTCCATTGAAAAACACGTTCTCCGCCGTGTTTGAAGACGAAGCGGATGATACAATGGAGGACGAGAGACAAGAGGAACGTGAAAGAGAGAAGAGAGAGTTGGAGGAAGCAGCAAAGAAGGCGCCGTTGTTTGAAATCCCGGCTGGTTTCAGTTTTGCCAAGGAAGTACGTCTCAGGTCTTTCGTATACTGTAATATTAATACTCACGGTATAACATAGGTCAAGCCTATTGAACATGACCTTACCAGTGCCAAAGAACCTCCTCTCAGCTCTCTTCCCTTCTCTTTATCCAAACCATCTTCAACAACCCCAACAGCGCCCTCTGTACCTTCCTTCTCTACAACTAGCAAGGAAGAAAAGGAGACATCGAGAATCGCATTCTCTTCCAGCCCAGCGAAGAATAGTATTTCATCGAATATCCCACTTTTTACTTCATTTGGTACTACTTCCGTGACAGCGAAATCCGATGCAGCGTCTTCTATGAGTGCAAAAGAAACTAGTAGTTCTGCAAGCAGCGTTCCGAACTTCTTTGCTAAATCATCTGCATTATCCAAGCCCCTGGATGTTAAACATCCTCCCCCTCTCAATTTTGGACTTCCCGCACCTGATGTTTCTCCCGAACCAGCATTCTCATTCACTATTCCGCCAGTGAAAGATACGGAGAATCCGCTCTGGGATGGGGAGAGGGGGAAGAATGACGAGGCACCGGAGCCCCTTCGGTGTGCGTCGAACAAGCAAACCAATGATTTGGGCGCCGTACCGACTTCTTTATTGTTTGGTTCGACGTCTCAGACTCCTAGCTCATTAGCTGTCAGCGTCGTTCCGACCAATGGTGAGAGCGTGACTGCAAAGCCGGCAGCAGTAGAAGGTGTTGTCGTTACACTTCCAGCACCCGAGCTGGATGTGTCCAAGACTTTTGCGTCTCTACAGCCTGCGGCTACCGTATTCACCTCGACTAATTCTCTTTTTGGAGGTGCTACCAAGCGGGTAACAATATCTGGTACCACGGATACACCTGCTCAGAATACAGATGCATCTGAGAGTGCTACGGCGAATGATCAAGGTATTTCAGTGCCCTCATCCGCGCCGTTTGCTTTTGGGTTGCCTGAATCTGCAAGAACGCTTACGCCATCTACGACACCCTTGTTCGGTAAATCATTTGCGAAGACCGAGACTTCTGGATCGAGTTTCGAGGGCGGTTTTACGTTCGGTAAACTTGCTGCTGTGGAGAAGGAGAAGGAGGAACCCAACTCAAGTGGTTTTTCTTTTGCGGCAGCAACTGCTGATGCTAAGGCTCCAACTCCCTCTCCCTTCGGGGTTTCCAGTCCTGCTTCTCCGGCACCATCAGCACTTCCATCCACATTCTCGTTCGATGGAAGCTCAAGCGCAGCAACCAATAACTCATCTACTAAACCATTTACTTTTGGGTTACCAGGCTCTACGCCAGCTATTGAGCGACCTGTCACGCCTCCTCGGAACCCAGACCAGGAGTTCAGGATGGAAGAAAGTCCCACAAGAGAAATACAGCAATCCAACGAAAGCAATAAGCCTTTAGAATCTAGACCCTCTTTAAGCTTTTCTTTTGGGACGTCGGCGCCTCCATCTAGCATATTCGGTGGGCAGGCGACACCAACCACCACTACATCGCCGTTTACATTTGGAAGTTCTACCCAAAATGCCAACCCTTTCGCGGCTAAGGATACCAAGCTGGATGAACCCAAAGCATTTGGAGGATTTGGTATATCCACTACTACGCCTACTGCGCATTCAACTGCATTTACCTTCGGACCCAGCGGAGACGTCTCGAGGGCGTCCGAGCCCCCGAGGCCTTCTACTGCTGGTTCCTTCTCATTTACTTCTGCTCCAACATCCGCATCCAGTTCAGCCCCATTTTCCTTTGGAGCGCCGGGCGCCTCGACTGCCAATCCATTTGGTCAAACTCAATCAGGTTCTGCTCCCAGCAGTCCATCGACATTTGGTCAGGCCTCTCCCTTCGCCTTTGGCCAGCCTGCTAGTCAGCAGCCACCGGCTGCTGCTTTCTCATTCGGTTCACAACCCGCATCTCCTGCAGGGGTCAGCACTATTTCCCTTCCACCTCCTGGAACTCCTGGGGGATTTGGCAGTTCAACGGGCGGTGGGTTTGGACAACCCGCTCCCAGTTCACCGTTTAGCGCACCTACACCTCTGACATCTGCACCTTCGTCAGGCGGTACACTTTTCACCATCGGTGCAGCTCCAACACCAAATTCTGCAACGCGGCAAATCAAAAAGCTTCCCAGTCGTAGAGCCGGAAAGCGATAGTAAGATGACTTTTAATGCTCCGCCCTCGTTATTTTGAAGTGGAAAACGGGGGAAACAGGTTTCTCTTTTTCCTTATATCATTGGTGATTCACTCTCGTTTCTTTGTATCTCACTAGGTTATTTACCACACTAGCATTTTTTTTCATGATGGGATCCGGCGCATATTCATTGGCTCAAGGCCGACTTACTCTAGGGGCTGAAGACCCCCTCTACACGTAGTTACTACTTTTTTTCGATAAGGATCCGGCGTCACCCAGTCATCGTTTGAGGTAGATACGTAATATACACATCTTCATACTTGTGAATTGAGTCAGTTTGTTACAAAACAAGTTCGAATTTCGTACTTCATAGAAAACTTAAAATATTAGTAGTGTGACAGTTTGTATTAAATATGCTTGGAGTTAGATTTTGATACTCACCTGATCAAATTACTGCCTGCTTTACATCATTACATGTTGCAACCTCTACTGCTATCATCACCTATCTGCCGAAATGGCTTCCTCTGAGGGACCAATGCATCTCCTGTCACTGAAAGTAATGAGGATATCCGTACGTTCAATATACTTAGAATTTTCTAGTATTGAGACTTCTGACGTCCGAATAGAGACCAGCATTGGCGAACACATGGCAGCCATTCTATTCAAGCTCTCCCTCGTTCTCGGTGAACCAAGTGATAACTTTGAAGCCAAAAAAACTTGACTAACATTTATAAAGGCTTATTCATCTGCTTCTATATTGTCTTTACAGGGAGCTACTCCCCTTCCTGGTCACCCTAAGACATTGCGCGACCTTACCCATGCTTCAGAGCTGCTTAGTTTACCACCCTCTTTCGGATCTATCCAGTTAGGGGAAACGTTCTCAAGTTCTTTATGTGTTAATAATGAAACATCGACGACAATCGAAGCCGTGCATTTAAAGGTAGAGATGCAAACAGCGACGTCGAAAGTAATACTCCTCGAAACTGAAGGTCCTGGTCATGGTCTCATTCCAGGGGATACATTAGAAAATGTCGTGAGCCATGAAATTAAAGAACTTGGGCAACACGTTCTTGCTTGCGTTGTCACGTACCGGCTGCCACCAAACGCTCGTGCGGTTCCAGGAGCCTCGGAAGATCCCCATGATCCTAACCTGCTGACGTTCAGAAAGTTCTACAAGTTCTTGGTGCAACTCCACGCTTTTCAACAACGATGTGACTCTCATTTCTGTTATAGGTCACAAATCCTCTTTCTGTCAAAACAAAAGTTCATGTGCCGAAGTCACCTTCTGCTCTCCTAGTTCCTCATGAACGTGACAAAGTGTTCCTTGAAGTACATGTTCAGAACCTGACGCAGCACCCTATGTTTCTGGAACGGATGCGTTTCGAGTGCATTGACGGTTGGGAGGTTGAAGAAATCAACACCAATGGCAGCGATAATCTGGATAAAAATGTGTTTGGAGGTTCTCTGGCTATAATGCAACCTCAAGACATGCGTCAATATATATACTTTCTACGCCCCAAAAATGTTACAGACATTCCCGTTGTACATCTTCCCGGGAGTGTGATTCCGTTGGGAAGGCTGGACATTTCCTGGACATCTTCCTTTGGTGAACCTGGGAGGCTGCTGACTTCTATGCTCTCCCGTAAGATACCCGCAGCTTCACCACAACATCAACCCGTTCCACCGCCACCGCCAGCTCCCGCACTGCCTCCTTATCTCAAGCGTTCTGTCACAATTGGTCCATCGCGCCCACAATCCCCACAACTAACACAATCAAGGCCTGCCACGCCACCATTGGGACAGAGATCTGACTCTCCTGTTCATGTGCGTCAAACTCCAGCCCCACTGGCAATGCAAGTAAAATCAGAGCCAGAAATTGAAGTAAATTTGATCGTTCGTCAAATATTGCGCACGGACATTAAAGTGGAAACCCCCTTTGACATATCATTTACGTTAATGGCGTCTTCGTTATCCTTAATAGGTGGAGCGGACGGACAAGTTATCACACTTGCTATACAACACTTGCGCCCTCAGAGGATATCTGCTGCTGCACCCATATTTTCTTCTACACCAGACACTGGGTCATTTAGTCCTCGACTCCCATCGTCGGGATTGTCTACGCCTTCCTCTGCAACGATTACTTTTAATTATGCTCTTGCGCATAATAAACTGTTGGCAGCTTCTAAGAAAGCTGCTATGATACCTGACAATCGAAACCAATCTAATGTACAAGTAGAGGACGACAGCTTCGCCGCAGGGTGGCTACCTTCTCCATACTTCGAAGGCACGGAAGAGTTAGGATTTGCCCAGTCCAGTAGTGTTGTATTTGTTGGACCATCTCTTGTTGTCTTACCAGACCTTAAGCTTCAGAAATCGGAGCCATCGCACGATTCCATTATACTGGCAGGCATTAATACCCCTAGGTATGAAACAAGACATGACTTCACTCTATCTTTTATTCCGCTGCAAGAGGGATTCACAACTATCGGGGGCGTGCGTATATTGATGTTAAAGCAGGAGCCAGGAAAGTCCAAGGTAGCACGAGTGCTCAAAGAGTACAAAATGGTGGCAGAAGTCTGGGTATCTTCTTAGTGAAGGAAAGGTAAACCGTGTAGTTTGGTAGTTATGAGATCCGGATTAAAAAGCTACACTGTCTTATACACATAGATATTGATTCGTATGTATAGGCAATATAGTTTATAATGAAAACTAAAAAGCATGAGTTGGATTAATAAAATACATACTATACTCCCACCCAAGGCTGGCTAACTAGCTGTTGTACAGAAAGCAGTGAGCGATAGCGAACATCCACATCCTGATGTGTCATAAGCTCCATTACTCTCGCCTTCCCTCCCAAGTCTGCCACAATCCTGAGAAATAGGTTTAAAAAGCGGATTTCAGTGAGAAAATGGTTTTCCTACTTTTTCCCCCTTTCATAATGCTTCACATACTGCCCAATATCATGCGCGGCTACTGCAAGAATAATAGAATCCTCAGACTCTTTCAGTAACTTGGTCAAAACCCTAATAGTAGCAATAAAGATATCAAGACAGGCGTCACATGTGAAGCACTTACTTCAGCTGTTCGTAATCTCGTTCATTTAGCTTCGTAACATTCTCTTTCCAGAAATCATCTGATTCATGAACTGGCGTCCAGGACAAATGCCCAGATGCAAGTTCTGATGTATATTCATCCCAAGTACTGATCAAATCAGCCATCGAAGTAGCTAGACAGAAGTACTCAAACTCACGTTAGGCTCTCGAATCTTGTATTTAATTCAGTTGATAGGAATTGAACATCTTCTACGATATCTTCGTCCGACCACTTTCTTCCGGCGAGATTTTTAACGAATGGAAGAAGTCTGGAAACCAACATTGCAGGCAGATTAGCAGCCGGCGCCTTCGTTACGAGATTCTGTGAATAAACTATTCATTTGCCACGTAAAAGTAGTAGTAGCTTGAAAACCCACACGAAAAGTGGCTACGATTACTCGGATGACTTTCTCTTTAACAGCACTCTGAGCGACGTCGACAAGAAGCGGAATAATGTCAAATTTCCTAAGCCTGATTTAACACTTCAACAACAGCTGGTTGTGGCAACACAAACTTATTGATCTGCTCCGCGATATTTTGTTCGAATGAGAGTAACCATAAGCAGAAGGACACTTGATAGCTCATTTGAGGACCGGGCTTCTGCTTGAGTATGTCTGCAAGCCTAAAAATACGTAAGCCTGCGAGGATAGATTCAGATAATAGACACACACCCGGATACAATGCCTGGGCTGTTCCAAACTGCTTGGCGAACTTCATGACGTGCAAGAAGACACTCAAGACATTGGACGGCTATATCACGCTTATTAGGTGAAGTGCTTTGGATGAGGTTAGTGAGAGTATTTAAGAGTGGGGCCAGTTGCAATTGATTTAACGGTGAAGTCTCTGCACTGATACATGCAAGTTTCAGTGCGATGATTCATTTGGTAAGACAGAATAAGGACCTCAGGAGCACGGTAAGAATTTGAGCAGCCTTGAGTTGGACGAACTCATCCTGAGTTTCGAGAGTCCTTCGGAACTAGGGTCAGCAAGAACATGTTAAAAGTAGTAGCGGATAGCCAACCTCTGTAAAGGAAGATAGGGAAGGTCGGGGTCTACACTTGAGACACTTGTAAAGAGGGGAATACGCTCTTCGTGATCTATATGAAATGTCAGGATCTGCGGAATACGCACTATGGCCAAATTGGTACCTGTAAGAGCATCTGCAATGAGAACAAGAAGACACTGCATTGTATCGACGCGTTGAAGTTTCTTTAATAGGGTAAGGTACAGAAGTGCATATGTTCTGCCTTCTGACAATAAGACGGATTCGATCTTCTGCTTCGGTTGGCGGTCGACTTTCTTGATGAGGGCCAATTCCTCGGATGTTACCAGATCTGCACGTTGATAACCCTATACGATACTGTAAGACGCAGACACAACGAGAGCACAACGAGTGCGGACCTCCCATGGCACAGGCTTCGACCTAATCTTGGAAGAGTTGTCTTCGAGGTACGCGTTGGAAACAAGGGAAACAGACATGTAGAAGAGACGGTGCAGTAACCAATGCCACAGATGGTGAAGTAGCAGGCGAGTCTGAGGCAAGTGATAATTAAAGTATTGTTAAAGACATTAGAGAGGATACGAATGGACACGAGTCACGTGTCACCCAAAAATCTGGTCTCAGCTAAGTACGTGCAACTGCCCTTCTAAGTTCTGAGTCTCAGAGTCAAATGATGTTTTCTCGCAATATCATCTACTCGCCCACTCGCCCGTCCGCAATCCATCTCATCTCGTGGCGCCGTTCACTAGCTACAGCAACAAATCAACCCCTCCCCTCATCAAATGACCTACCTCCTTCAACCGTCCCGAAGTCCAAAAGTACCTCTCGCCCCCACATATCTACAGCCGTAATTCTCAACCGCTCTCCCCTGCTCACTCGTACCCTCTCTCCATTTGAACAAGCCTACCATGCGTACCAGGCTCGCATTCGAAGAGCACTTCACAACCCTTTCCCGACAGAGTTCTATTTCAAGCAGGGCTCGCTTCTCGAAACTCGCTTCAATCTCGAGGAGCAGGAACGTGAAGTACAAGCATTCGGCGATGATTTCGTACGCGACGATTATGCCAATTCGGAGAAGGCTGCTGCGGACAGAGCCGCCGTCGAGCAATTGGCGGAGCAAGAGGGCGAGGGAGAGCAACTGGCGCCCAGGGAACCTCCGCCTGAAGTAAACGCGAATCTCCAAAGCTTAGACCGACAAGGTGAAAGAAACCTCTACCTCTTGCTCAAAACCAGGCAAGGATACAGACATGTTTGGCGTTTCCCTCAAGGAGACCTTGAGAAAGGTGACTTCCTTCATCAGGTAGGCATGTAAAAGTTGAGTGTGATCTTCATTTGACACTTCTTGCCTGAAGGCAGCACAAAAAGACCTGTATACTGAGTGTGGGGAGGCGATGGACACATGGATTGTCAGTCGTAGCCCCGTCGGCGTGTATAAACCAACTCAGCCACTGGAAACTACATCAGGAGAGGTGAGCATCCTTTCCATTCTTAATTCAACGTCTAATGATGTTGTGATAGCATGTCGTTTTTTTCTTTAAGGTTCATATTATGGCTGGACAAGTCAACCCCCAATGCAAGAACCTGGAAGACTTCGCGTGGTTGACGAAGGAAGAGATAAAGCCTCTAGTGGACAGCGAATACTGGGCTGGTGTTAAAGATATCCTCTCCGACTACTAGTCATTGTCATGTCTAATATCTATATAATATTGTTTGTCTAGATGCTCTTTCGGGGCGTAGCAGACGTTTTGTTTTCTGATTCACCGGCGCCAAATGACCGGGTAGGACGATGGGACCTAGCAATGTACAAAAATCGTGAGAATCACAAGTGTTTGGAGGGGACTCGTGACCGACTATGTGCATGTATACCTCAATGAATCGCGTACTGATATATTCCCCAGTTACATATTATACGTTGGTTGGCGCGGGCGCGTGGTCTTTAACCCTTTTAGTATTGCTCGCACATGGTGATCACCAGGATAATGGTATCGCAGGATATCGCGCGACTTAACGGCATATTCTTCCTCCGTGATCATAGGCATTGCGGTACCGCGCATACACATGTGAGTATATTAAAGCCAGTATAACTTCTGGTTTCTAACATATACACACTCTTGTTGCAAACTTCAATGTCTCTTTCAGCTCGTCAACTTACGCCTCATCTTCCTGATATACGAGGAAGAATAAAGAAATGGGAACAAAATCACAGTCCTGATTTGTGTACAGATACAGACACAGACACAGGCCTATCGAAAGATGTTATTGTCGCGTTCCGAACACGTCCTGTCCTTGAAATGGAGAGGGAATGGCTAGCACGGGAATACGCGACAGACGGCACGACCTTAGATGAAAGCTTCGTTTGCAGAGCGGTTACAGTTGGGCACACGGATCCTGGTTCCACCACTCTGCATGTGCCCACCATGAAGGTTTGTGATATGAACCACATGCAATAATAGGTTGTGACTTATCCCCTCCTATGTGCAATATAGTGGAATGGACTTGCGTTGACACAGAAGACCTTTACTTCTGATTTGGCTTTCGGACCCGAGGCAACCAACGCAGACGTCTATGCAATGACCGTTCAGACATATGAGGTATGTTTAGTCCCTGGCGAGTTGGCATTGGCATTGGCGTTACGTACTGAGTTACTCTCAAATAGATGATTCCTCTTGTTCTCTCCGGGGGCATTGCATGTATCCTGGCATATGGCCAGACTGGAACTGGAAAAACGTTTTCAATTACATCCATTGAAAAAGCGATTTCGACAGAGTTGTTCAAGGCTGCCGCAATAGCCGGTTCCCAGGCGAAGATGCGAGCTGGAGGTGATCAATCAATCAAATAATAGATCAAATATGATGCTGATGTATGCATCGTTCAAGCGCCCACAACTGACGGAGATGGAAGTGACGCCTTCGAAATTTCTGTCTCATTCATGGAAATGATTGGCAAATCTGCATATGATCTTACTGTTATTGAATCGGCGGATGAAGAGCGGAAGCCCATAAATATTTCAGAGGATAAGGTAGGTTTTTCGTTCAGCCTACGTTACAGATGATAGCTGAATAGCCACCAGATGGGAAAAGTCCGACCCAACTTGATTCAACAGCGTATCAAAAGTGCTTCCGAATTAGAGGTCATCATTGAAAAATGCCTTTCATATCGCCGTACATCCGGTACACAAAGAAATGAAATGTCTTCACGATCCCATGCCATTTTAACCATTCGGATTAAAAATCTTCTTCTACCTGATTTGGACAACGGCGAATTTATTCTGGTAGAGTACGCAATACTCACCAATCTAGGGGAAAAAATTGACAAGTAATTATAGCCTTGCAGGATCAGAGAGATATGAGGATAGAAAAGCTCATTCCAAGCAACTTATGGATGAGTCTAAAGAGAATAACAAAAGCCTACTCGCTTTGAAAGAATGTGTACGGGCTCGAGCACGCGCAGGGGTGGAGGATGGTTTCGTCCATATACCTTATAGATCGAACCGTCTTACGTTGGTGTTGAAGGTGAGCAAGCAATATGGTATTGAATTACGACGTTTGATTAAGCGCACAGCCGATATTTGATCTGGAAGAAACTCGAAAATCGAAAACATTAGTTATTGCTCACATTTCGCCTCATGTACAGGATATTTCCCACAGCGCAAATACTTTGTCCTATGCAGCACCATTCAAAGTGGTGCTACCTAAGCGTTCGCCATCAGCGTTCGATGCGCACGATCCCAGAACTTGGGACCATGCAGAATCGATAAAGTGGCTGCGGGATGCATTCCTTGAACAACGACAAGCACGGCGAATCGAAGAATGGAGGCACCAAGAAGAACAAGCAAACTTGCGCAAGCAGAGGCTACGTCCGTTAACAAGTGGAGATAATGATGCGCCCCTACTTGTGAAGTTGGAAGCCTTTTGTCCCGAGCCATATGGTGGTAGATTCCTCGCAAATATGCATGGTGCACAATGGGTCGAAAACTGCTTAAAACACCTCAACACTTCTGCAGATCTTCGTGATGACGATATTATTCCGACGGTTAAGGAAGACGGTTTAAACGTTTATTGGGCATTTCACCGGATATTGATTTCAGCAAGAACTCGCACACGTAATGCTATTATGAATACACGGCGTGTAGTTTCAGTTCCAGACGAATGTACGTGAACTTTGGTGCCATATAGAGTCATTTTGACGAAAATCACAGATGAACCACCAGCATATACATTAGAAAGCTTGGGCGAAGATGAAAAATATGAATATCATACCATTTATACCGAAGACATACGTGCGGAAATGGCACGAGACTGGCTTCGTTCCGGATTGATCGACAATTCAGCGAATGCCTATCAGACGATAGTCAAAGTGACTATTGCAGAGTTCCGGGAGAATCGTAGGAAAAGACTAGAAGAAAGTGGCGTGGAAGAAAGTGTCAGAAAGAATAACATTGGAGAGATGGAGTTTATTGATTTCGTCGATATCAAGTTCTAGTATATCCAAGTATCTTCCTATAGAATTCCAAAGCACGTCTGTAACGATTACGATCTCGGCGCAGCAATCGCCTTCCTTGCCTTCTTCTGAGCATCATCGAATCTTCTTACGATGATTTCACATTTTGTAGACTGGCAAATATGCTTCGATATAGACTTCATAGCTTCAGAGAACAGTGTTATACCAGCAGCACGTTCAACTGCTTCGACTATTTGATTAAAATATGTCAGCATTGTTCCTTTACACAACAAAATATTGTACTGACTGGGAACGACGAAACTCTCTAACGGTGCTTCGTCGGGAATACTTGCGTTGGGAAGGACGAAAGCACCAGAAGAGAGTTCAAGGATATCCGGATTTGATGGTGATTTAGGTTTGGTAGTTAAAACGACTTTTGCAAAATGGGTAGGCACAGAGACGTTTGGAGGGGACCCAATAACCTCATGCGTCTATTGAAAAGCTCATAAAATTATCGCAATGCACATATATTGCGACATACCACTCGCCATTTCCCATCTATATCTTTTCTGGGGAGATACAGCGGGACGGTGAAAACATATACATCTTGGAAAGTCCCAGTGAGACGTCGGCACCAATTTCCAAATAAGCCCAGTCTTTTGATCGACGCATTAAGGAGAGGTACAAAGAAAGAAAAAAGGGACGAACAATGTCGATTGAAGCCGTCACCGACCTGAGGGGCGATGTTAGTGAGCAAAAAGGTTTCATTCATCGCTTCCTGACGTAAGGTGGTTCAGAAACCTGTTAATAGCACGAAAAGGAGATATACTTGAGAAATTTTTGCATCTGCTGCAGGAACCCTACATAAATGAGGCATAATTTTTCTGTGAGGGAAGATGAAAGACTTACATATGCCCTCTATCATATCCACTTCGGAAGTAATCTTGAAGTTTCGCTCGGAAGATAGCAGGAATCGATTGGTCTTCTATAAATGCAGACTTAGAACGGTCTCCAGCATCTTCTGAAGGCGGAGTGATTGCAGAACGACCCAAAGAGGCAGCAGTTAAATGTTCTGCAGTCTGTAATAGCATTACTCAACCACTCGACGCAGGCGAGCGTAAAACCATCTAACATACCCAGCTTGGATGACGAAGTCGTCGATCGTATCCGGCAGCATATGCTTGTCGTAACAGAAGGTCAGTCACAGGGCCTGGTGTGATTCCATCTTAGTACATGAAGGTGAACAGCGGAATGAGCGCGACATACCGGGATTTCCGTGTTTCAGTACCGAGGGAAGTGAAGTTGTAATTGACATCTCCTTTGAGATACTGGCCTTTCCGAAGTCATCCACTACAACTACTGGGGCCGGGCGAACAGGCACAGGAACTGCAGCAACTGGTTGCGTTGCCTTCTTGCTGGCCACTGCAGTTGCAATCCCACCTCCGAGCAAAGCGCCAGCAGTAAAAACAGCTGCATGTACAATGACGGAGGGAGACATTCAGAAGGAAGTGCAGACAAGTCTTGTTTACTGTAGCTTGCCTATCAGCAAAGCAGCGGAAGTGGAAAGTATCGCAGTACAACTATGCAAGAGAGCCCTGAAGGAAAAGTACGCGTCTTAGCGTAAGTATTATAAATTTCAGCTGGGACGCGCTACCCACACATGACCATATTGCATTGCAACTGCAATATTATTATTATTAATGCCTGAGAATATAACAGGTGAACCAAGATGGAATGAGTCCAAACGTACTTATCGATCACATTATTAATTATGAATGTTTATGTTTTGTTCGGAAACCTTTTTGCAAACTGCTGTAATTATAACACCAGTACTTATAACACTGACGGAAGAGTCAAATATAGTTTGAGTAGTTTTGTCTGCGGCTCGCTCCTGCAGGGCATCGATCCTAGTATTCGTCACATAGAATCAAGTTCAATAGATACATGGTTCGGAAATGAAGTAAATGGGGAAGACTGTCAGAAATGTATTTAATGAAGCAAGCGAGGTAGGATATACTGTTATGACGTGGCTGCATGGATCCAATATGAAAAGCATTTTCTGAAGTATTGAAAAAAAATGAAGGTGAAGGTGAAATGACTGATAGACAGAATACATGAAATATATGAATCAGAATTAACCAGAAAAGAAAAAAGAACATTTGAAAGGGTGAAAATATCAGCTTTTCATTACCATCAGTTGCCTCGACCGTCATCTCCAGTCAAACTATCAGAGCGACCTGCGACCTGTATTAGATCTCCAGTGGTTCGTAAGTTCGAGCGTCGAGCCCACCTCTACCCGAAGCTTGAGTTTCACTTGCCCCTGTCCTGCTTTCTCGCCGACCAAAACCTCCTATGCCAGGCCCACGAGGCTGACGAACGACCCCTGTAGTGGTGGTGTTCTGCGTCTCATGGGCACCGTTCAAAGTTGCTGAGATCGACGAAGGGAGACTAGGAACCGGAGGGACAGATCCGCTGCCGAACGGATTTCCATTGGAGAAGAGGGAGGAAAATCCGGAGGTTACGCGACGAGACGGTGAAGCTATGGTGGCATAACCTTCACGAATATTTCCATTAGAAGCACGGGAGCTGAGGCGAGGAGCCTGTGAATGAAGAGTTTTCATGTCTGGCATCGACTTCTTGACGCGGAGAGAGTTTGCAGGAGGAGGCTGAGTCGAACTATTAAGATAGGCCGAAGGAGCGCGAGACAGGGTATGAGGCGTGCGTTGCTGCTAAGAAAAACAATTCAGAAACATAAACTTAATTGGAACATGTGACAATAGATTCGATTCACATACCCTATTGGGATCAATCCGAGTTACTACAGCATAGCGCTCTTCCCCTTCCCCTACCGAATAATGGTATACCCCAAGTTTCTGAGCGATAAGGTGAACAACACGCCTTTGTTTAGGTGTGAGGTTTCTCGAGAATGCGAGCTCATCGCGCATATGATCATCCTTGAACAACAGGATCCTAGAATAAATCTCTAATGTGGACGGGTCATTAAGGTCTAGTTCACTAGCAACAGCCTTTTCAGAGGAGCTGGGCGTTACAGGTGCAGCAGGCTGAGAGGGTGCAGCAGGGGCAGATTGCAAGGAAAGATTGTACTGAGGGGTGGGCATTGCAGGAACATTGGGAGGGGAATACTGTTGCTGCTGGTAGGCAGATCCTGAAGAAAATGATCGTTGAGGACTGAATGCGGAAGATATGCCAGTGGATGACAGGGCAGTGCCATAGTCTTCATAAAGCTGATTGGCACTATTCTGTTCCTTTTCGAGTTGCATCGAACGCATACGTCTAATGGCCTTTTCCCTTTCAATACGTTCTTTTTCCCCGGCTTGGAGGACCTTCTTGTACTCGACACGGAGTTTGCGCCCCTGAACGTCAAAGCCGTTAAGGGCAGCGACAACGGCGTCGGCGTCTACTGCCTGGCGGAAGTTGGCAAAAGCTAAGCCGCGGAAAGATCCCTGCTGGTCGAGGTGATAATTGAAAGCGTAAGGGGTTGGAATAGATAAAGAAGCCTGCAGGGAGGTTAAAACATTGAGAAACGAATAGGAAAGGATTGACTGAAAAAAGAAAATACGCACAATTATATCAAGGAGAGTTTCACGTTTTACATTGAATGGTATATTTTTAATGACGATGGCGGTAGGAATAATTTCGTCTTCAGGATTTTGTGAGACTGGAGGGACTGGAGCAATAGAAGAAGGATTAATATGGCTCGTAGGAGGGGAACCGCCAGCGGAAGAAAAATCAGAGTTATTGTGGGGCGAAAGGGAGCGGCTGTCTGAAGAGTTATTATCGAGCCATTGCTGTAAAGAAAAGGGGATGAGAGGATGACTATCGGAGGAGATCAATGAGAGGTGGTGGACGTACAGTTGGGAGGCCAGCGCGAAGAGGCTTGTTCTTGAGGGGGGACTGAGCGATGGCGGAAAGGGGGTTATACTGGGGCTGCTGGTGGAGAGGGGGCGAAGTGGCGAAGTGGTACGGAATCCTGGAGCCATCGAAGTCATAAGGTTCGTGGAGGCGCTGCTGCTGGGAGGAAGAAGAAAGGGAGAGAGAAGAGAGATCCGGGACTGGGGGAGAGCTGGTCATTATGTCCAAAGAAGCGAAGGGAGAGATGTGCAATAACTGAGAGAATAGCTCGTAAGAGGGAGAAAGAGAGAAACCAGGAAAAGAGTAGCTGCTAAGTACTGTAACTATACGAAAAAAGCTGCTGCACTCGTCAACTGAATAGCCACCCTCTCGAAAACTCTTGTTGTCTCTTGCTTATCGCTCTCACGAGGCACGGCAATCTCAAATAACGTTATTCCGTGAGGAGATAATATTTATTAGACAAGGAAGATGAATATTAGACAAGATGAATATTAGACAACCAAGATGAATACACACAACCAAGATGAATATATACAACCAAGATATCTGAACAAATTGAATCATTCTTAGACGGAACGAAATCATATTTATTATACCATCTACTGTCCACGCCATCCACCCCCCGCGCTGATCACTACTGGCTTCAACGGTGTGAGCAGGCTGTCCGTATCAAACGGCAGCGCTATGCTCCCAGAATGGTCCCATGGCCCACGCAGCTTATTCGCTTTGCCCTTCGGCGACTGGCTGGGCGGACTCATCTGCGACAAGGGTGACCCCTCCACTGTGCTAATCTTTGCGTACAGAATGCTAACTGAGAGCTCTGGCCTGTGATGTAGTTCCGATTTTGCTCTATTTACACTTCCATCATCCTCTATGCACATCGGCGAAACACGTTCCAATACCGTTTGCGGATGGAACGCTGGTCGTGGCACAGACGGAAGCGTATGCTTTGGCGTGCTGAAAATTCGGCCACTGTTAGACATTCCGTTCTTGTGCGTCCGCTGATAACATTACCTTCGTGACGGCACCGGTCCGTGCACGAGACGGAGTGAGGTTGGAGGAGGTCGACGAGGCATCTTCTTGAGGTGTATGGAAATGTTTCGATATTGATATCAGAAAAGCTATGTAAACGAATGTAGGAAAAATGGGTGGAAGCCGGTATGAAATCTGTACTAAGTATAACCATGAGCTTGACAGTCGAATGTGAGCGCAAAACATCCACCTACGCAACAACACACGACTTTTGGCATAAAGAGACAATTGCAACCAGCGCGAATGATCCTGAGGCTGAAGCTAGGAAAGAAAAGGTAGACCGTTGGAAAAACGAATGGTTTATGTAAACAAAGACTAGCTGAAAGGAAATTAATCTTTCTAAATTTCGCGGCCAGGCTAGGCCACTATCAAAGCTCAAAGTTCTCGCGCATCATACCAACATACATCATATCATACATCATGTAACAAGGATACCATGCAATCGAACGGTTCGAACCTCGGACATCACACATTTCATTGTAACAGCACATTTATTACAGAAACATACAATGCAGACATTGAATACACCTCACAATATAGCATTCAAAATGGTCACGACAAAGATATTATAATACAACATGGTTAAGCGGAACCGTCCTGAATAGGCTTGTAATGCTTCAACAGCTGCGCCTTGAATGCTATCATTATCTTCGTCAATATCAGTCACGTTTACCCTGCGCAAATTTGCTTACCATCAGGTGTCCCCCACAGGCTAGCAGCATCAGGATTTAGAGGTGACGCGTTATTAGGTTCTGCTCTCGATCACATAAGGAACTGGTATAAACAAAAGCGAAGTGCAGAAACGCACCACCAAGCAATGACTGGAGCGACAGAAGTATTGTCTGGACACTATAAACAGCAGACCACTTATCCTAGGGGAAGTTCAGTAAGGGGTAGGAGTGTGACCAGAAGTCTGACTGACTTGTAAAATATCAAGACAAATAGCTCCTGTGGTAATATCTACGTTGGGATGATAGCATGGTGTATCAAACTTAATCGTGGGTGCAACATATGGATAGTTAGACGGGAATACAATTGAGATTTTGAACGTCAATCCAGCATAAACCTAGGAAAACAAGTTATCCGAATGAACAATATAAAAAATGAAGAATTACTGTTTCACTTGGACCCTCGATTGTTCCGGCCCATTCAAATAAATTTCCGTCGCTTTTGGGGAATGCCGACTAAGTGCCATATCAATGAGCTAACTTCGACACAAGGTGGCACAAAAACAAAATAAGACGTACGATTCCAGGCGATGAGGACATCTAAATTTATCAGAAAGGAGGTGAGTCACCAAGATCACAGTCAAGATGGAGTAGTCATAGGACACACCATTAGTTGCATGAGTTCATTGCTTAGTCTAGACGAAGCTTAAAAAATAAGCTGTATGTGACAAAGAAAACATACCTTTTAGTAACGCTCCCTGCGCCCTGTTGTGTTGACGGGACGACACTGGGCTTACTAGATGAAGAGCGTGAGGCAGGAGCGAGTGAAGATGTGAGTTGGTCCATGATAATTAGTAGAGGCGGATAAGGACACAGAGAGCAGCAAAAGAGAAATCCAGGGAGGGATGCTGAAAATGAAATGGATGTGGGGATGAATACAAGTTGCAGGTATAAAAGAGACAAATGAAAGAAAGCGAGAAGATGCCAAGCAACAAAAGTTATGTTGAGGAACAGGTTCAAGTTGGAAATTGGAATCAACCACGCGTTTTGTTGCATTGAAACACGTGACCCAAGCCGTGTGCGTGACCGGTTGACCCGGCGTAAGGCGTCGCTCCAGGGACCAGCTGAGCAGCGAGCTAGTCCACTTCTCCTCCGGCCCCGCTCCCGTCATCTTTGCCTCTCCCCCCTTACATTCGTATATCCCTACTGGACGACATGTCCGCAAACTTCGTTCCTACTTCAGCTGAGCGCAGCCTCGTCACTCAGATATTTTCTCGTGCCAATTCTCCCCAATCTGGCCTCCTCCCTGGGGACCTCGCAGTCAAGATATTTGCTGCCGCTAAGCTACCGCCAACTGTCTTAGGCGAAATATGGAATCTTGCAGACGAAAACGATCAGGGTAGTCTAACAGAGAAAGGTGTCAGTATGGCCCTCCGCCTCATTGGTTATGCTCAGCGAGGAGACAAGGTAACTTCTGCCTTACTCAACAAACGTGAGTTCTTTCCTCAACATCAAATTGTCGTACTTACGCATTGCACTTATAGCTGGACCACCACCTGTGCTGGATGGCTACTCCACTGTCTCCCAGCAGAATACTGGCATGTCAATGCCACGATCGCCTCCTCCGAGCTTCCCTCCCTTATCTGCTCAGGATAGGGCAAAGTTCAATAACTTGTTTGCCAAAGCGGGTCCTACAAATGGCCTCCTCAGTGGTATGCTTACCTTTTTCTAGTTATTAAAAGTTCATCTCATTCGGCCGTAGGAGACAAGGCGCGAGATTTGTTTATCAAGTCAAAGCTTCCCACCGAAAAGCTTTCCCAAATATGGTCAGTAGACTACAATTGTATGGCTGTTATTTTATATTTACATTGCGCTCGTTTATATAGGAACCTTGCTGATACTCAAGATCGCGGTTCCCTGGATGCAGTCGATTTCGCAATTGGCATGTATTTCATCCAGGGATTGATGTCCGGGCAATTAGCCTTTATACCAACTTCTCTCCCCCCTGGTTTGTATCAACAAGCTGGAGGTAGTGCTGCGGGACAAGGTGTCGCAGTCCAGATGACAGGTACTAGTGGCACCTTCAGTCCTTCTGTCAGCACATTTCCTCAGCGTGCGCCACTACAAACTCAACTGACTGGGCAAAGCCAATCACTCCAGCCCGATTATACTGGGATGTCATCGCAGCGTAGAGCTCCCGCTTTACCTTCTCGGCCAAGCATTCCTTCGGTTCTGGGAAGCAGTGCATTCGGTGACTTGACTAGTAACTTCACTGGCGGTAATGTTCAGTGGGACGTTGACCTGTCGGAAAGGAATACTGCTTATAAAGCCTTTGATGACCTTGATCTGGAGAAAAAAGGTTACTTGGAAGGCGATCGTGCAGTCCCGTTCATGCTTGAAAGCAAACTGTCGGAAGAAACACTCGCTCAGATTTGGTATGCTTGCCTGTTTATGTCACTTATAATCCTCTGTTAGTTACCATTTATGACAGGGATCTTGCTGATATTAACAATGACGGTCGTCTCACTAGAGATGGCTTTGCGGTTGCCGTGCATTTGATTCGGAAAAAGCTTCGCGGAGAAGAACTTCCAACAATCTTACCGTCAAATTTAATACCACCCTCTATGCGCAATAATACCGCGGTCATGCCCATCTCTCATTCACAGCCTGTGCATGAGCCTCCTAATCTCTTTTCATTTGATGATACTCCTCCCCAGTCTGCTGTTTCTCCTCAAGCTACAGGAAATATGCCATTTTTGCAGCCTCAGCAAACAGGGCAAACGAATTCCAAATTATCTTCAAAACCCCACATCCCTTCTCAGTCGATGGATCCGTTTAGTGATTCTCCGTTTGACACTAGTATGTTGTTTCAGGTTACATGACTCTTTCTAGTAACTGACACCATTCAGCACCAGCAGTGCATCACGATTTGCTGGGCGATGATGACACTTCAACGACAGCGTCTCCTCCATTGCAAGATCGTTCAGCAGAAATCGGTAACTTGAAGAATCAATTGAGCTCTACAAATCGCTCCATGGAAAGTGCAAAGGCTGACCGAGTGAAATTGGAGCAAGCCCTTGCTGATCAGGCTTCACAGCTTTCAGCCTTGCAAACGCAGCTGTCATCTGCAAAGGCGGCTTATGAAGCTGAGACTAAGCTTGTAACTGCCCTTACGGAACGGCACTCATCCCAACTCGCTGATATTCAAAAGGCCAGAGAGGAGCTGATTCGAGCTGAAAGTGACCTTAGCGCCCTGCGGGTTGAGAAAGCAGAAATTGAAGGTAGTTTCCTTCGTGATAAAGAAGAAACGCGAGATTTCCATAAGCGAATGATCGAAGTTGGGCAACAAGCAGAAGCTCTGAAGAGGGATGTCGAAAAGGTGAAAAAGGATGCTAAGCAGCAAAAGGGTTTATTGGCAATCGCAAAGAAGCAACTTGCAGCGAAAGAAACGGATAAAGCGAAAGTTCAGAAAGAGATGGAGGACACAGCAGCAGAACTTGCCGCGATTACTAAGGAAAAGGATGAAGCAGAGATAGAGCTTGCTAAAGAAGACGTGATGACATCCGCCAATGGACATCCTGAACGTGCACTATCAAGTGATTCTCTTATGCTGGCTGCTAATCAACCATTACCTCCCACTCCAGATCCGTCTGTGATTAGAACAGCCAGCCCTGTCGGTGGAAAGAGTAATAATCCATTTGAGCGCCTTACAATGGGTTCTGTTACATCTACACCAAGGTCAACTTCTCCATTTTCGCCATTCCATGGTGGTTCTTCAGCTCCTGGTGAGGCACATGAAATTGTGGGATCTAATCAACAAGACTCAATCAACATTGTGACTCAAGTACCTGAAAAAGACCAGCAAAGTAATCCAGCTGCAGAATCCACGATCAATGATACTCCTTTAGAACTTGTTATGTCACCGACTGATACCGAATATTTCATTACCCCGCCTCAAACGGCAGACGCGCATTCAAATATTGCAAGCCCTGTCCAGGAAAGTCCAGTTGAAAAGGATATAGGACAATATACCTCAATAGATGAGGCGGTTTCTCATTTCCCTCCAGTTGACGATATTGGTTCCAAAGAAACCTCTGTGCCAAAGGCGGAAGATCATCAGACAGATCTAAAACTTCAACTCAAGGAATTGGATATCAATGAATCCGATTCAGATTCGGATAGTGATGAAATTCCGTTGGCTACTCTTGCTGCGTCTGTGGGTAAAGACAAAGAGTCAAAACCAGCCGCAATAACAGGTTCCGACGCTCTATTCGATGATGTCTTCGGCGTTGATGCTGCTAATAGCATTGCATGGTTGGACAATCAGACAGACAACACCATGTCAACAAAGCCCTCAGATTTATTAGCTACGAAAGCGCCTGAAACGGCTGTAGATGCTACTGCATCTGGAGTTGATGCATTCGACGAAGCTATGGGGAAAATCCCTACTGCCCCCTCAATGCCGGGCCAATTTGCGTTTGACTCCGCTTTCGACGATAATTTCGATTTCGGTGGTTCTAAGGAGACTGCCCAGCCATTAGTTCCACCAGCTACACAATCTCCGTTGCCGCACCAGTCTACCTTTGATGACGTTTTTACCTCCCCTTCCGTGACTTCTGCCACCGTCACGAAGTCTGCAACTTCTGAAATAACTGAACCTTCTACTCCAAGTCCAAGCAAGTCTGGTCCCTCCTTTGAAGAAGTGTTCTCCTCCTTTCATGATACCCCTTCGCTTGCCTTAGGCGCTCAGATTCAACAATCCTCTACACCTAATTCTCCCTCAACCGCTCAACCATCAAATGAGAAACCTTTCCCTACCACGTCACCGGCACCTCCCAGGCAATCAGCCTCACCACCTCGTAACTCAAACTTTTCGCTCCCCACGCGAACAACTTCGCCTTCTCCTCGAACATCCTCACCGAAACCTCGCGTGTCTAGTTCTTCATCTAAAGAGGTGCACGAGAAAGTCAAGGAACCTTCAACGAGACATTCCAAACTAAGTGTAAGCCATTGACTTAGTGGTCTACATCTTTTTTTAATCTTCCTTATAGATCCGTTTGCCATTTGGTAAAAAAAAGAAGTCACAAATCCAAGAACCTTTACCGCTGCCACGATCTCAGCATCTTTCTCCTCCTGAGGAAGAACCTCACAGGACGTTAACGCCTTCGAGCGATGATGATGTTGAAGCGGTGAAGCAGTTGACTGCGATGGGTTTTAGCAGAAGTCAAGCAGTCGAGGCTCTGGAAAAATATGGTTACGATGTACCGAGAGCTCTCAATAGCCTTTTGGGAGCGTAAGTTCTTTTTTCTGTACCTAACTTTAATAATTTTAGTGTCGTCATTCCTTTTTTATGTTGGTGATCAGCCAAACTATACACACTCCTTTTTCATGGACCTTTTTTTCTATACATTAGGAGAGATTGTTTCCTTCATATACGTATGTAGTTGGGTGGAGCTACTAATAATACAACGACTTCTCATTTCAAGATTTACTGCAAAAAGGTTGGCAGTAGCAAACATTATGTAGTAATTAACAATGCGATAACCTCGCTCCCCTGGTCAATCTCTATCACATATGACCAACACATAACATGGGCTACCTCGCCATATCAAACGATGTCAAATGGGCCGCCATCTGAATCAGCCTGCTATATGAGCTCGATATGTTGGATATGTTGCAAACAGCTGTAATTGATTGGATTGGATAATAAATATACCCAAACCCTACTTTTTAAAGTTATATATCAGGATTCAGCGAAAGGACGCGAAATATGTTGTGCCCATGTTTCCCACTGCTGTTCACTGTCTCTTTGTTCTGTAATTTGTTGAAGCTGACTTTGAGTAGGATTGTGAACATAAAGAACAAAAGTATGATTTGATAACTCTGTCTGGTGACTGAGCTCAATGGCATTCTGTCCAACAGAAACAAATTGCGAGACATCAACAAAACCATCCTGAGTAACCTTGAAAAAACGTACGGCTTAGCCACCGTAGATATCTTGCATAAAGTGTCTTACCATAAAGGGCGGTGATAACGGAAACTCCTCCACGGCCTGGGTTAGTAGCATTGACATTGACAAACCACCGGAAGTTGGCCAGAATGATTGAAGTGAAGAAACTAGTTCTTCCTGACTATGGTGTGTGCCTTCATTAATTCTTTCCAATATTTCGGAAGACGAATAGCAAGCGAGAGATAGACAAAGACTGTTCTGCAAAGACCTGAGAAATATTCAGATCTCAGTATATACAGTGAAAAATAATAGAATTACTGCGTGTCGAAATGACGATGCACCCATTTCGATAGCTGAGAAAATAGCGTATCCGGCATTTCAAAGCGAATAGATATTTTACTCGCGTTTTCAAGGCCATTTTGAATGGCAATTACCTTTCATTTGACTCCCAAACGGCACTACAGCTACTAATTGGGTCTTTCTAACATGACAAAAACCTGCGTGTATAAATTATCCTTACCTGAATCGTTTGCTGCAACATTATTTTCTTCAGGAAATGGCGACTTCGTCGAAGACTCTGGAATTGTCCTTGTAACTCTACTTTCCGGTAAAATAAAAGTTAATCCCTTGGTCGCAAAGTCACCAAATTCGTCTTCCACGCGCATCGTATCAGGACTCGTCGTATCGAAAATTGTAGAAACATCCGCCTTATATCCACCTTCGATAGCGATGGGCTGAATGTCGGTATGATCATGTACATTATGTTGAATGGAATTAGATGAAGGGATTAGATGAGATTCAGAGTCATGTCGCTGAGCATAATGCGACACATTTACCGCCACAGCGCCACTACCAATATCCATATAGTGATCCTGTTCCACATCTACGTCCATTTTTACCTCGGCCTCCTGCTGGATAACTGGTGCAGAATAGATTTCTACATCCGAATCATCCATTGTGAGGTCAATTATCTCAGGCAGCTTTGTGACATTCTGAAAGGGCTGTGGCATAGCCATAGAACGCCTGGGTTGTTCAGGAGTTGTTGTGGAATTATGTACATTCAGATCCACTTTGTCTGAATGACTAACTAAACTATCGGTTGGTTCTGTCTTTACTGATGTAACGTCTGATCGAAGATTATACAAAGGAGGTACCGTTCCACTTGAAGCCTCCAGTTTCTTTTGTTGAAGAGCGACAACATCCTTTTTCAACAATGCAGAGAGATCTAAGCGGCTCTTCCTTTTTGTTTTGGGCTTTGAGATAGGTACAGATATAGAGCCGTTGTCAACCAAAAGGGGGGCCGAACCCTGTGTTTTAATAGTAGCAGTATTCTCGGAATCTAATTTGCTAGGAGCCATTACTTCGGGAGTGGATACAGCTAAAGACTAGATAAAATTAGAGATGCGATGCAACAAGGAGAGAAAGAAATGTAATACAAGTTCTGATCCCAATGGTGGTCTTAATAGGCGTGATTCTGTTATGAATGATGGAAAAGAGGCTGATACAGAACTGTCAGAGACATTCTGAAAAGCATTATGTTGGGCATCAATAGCGGCAAAGTTTGCTGGAGATGTCCATGCATCTGAGCGCGAAGATATACAACTAGCAGTAACACTAGGCATCTGTGGTATGGGCAACTCGCTAGGTACACTTGCCGATGGTAGTCCTGCAGATGTGCGTTCGGTGACAAGTTCGGCAGAAGCGCTTTGAACTATGCGACCAACAAAAACTTGAAAAACAAGTAAGTAATAGTTTCGGAAAGAGAATAACAATGGCACTTCTTAAATCTGGCTCAACAAAGAGATGTGTGTAGGGCTTTACTGAATGTATAAGACGAATATAAGGGTCTGCCATCGGATGATCCAAGTACAGGGTAGCGTTGAAAGGCGACATTGGGTTCGGCTCAGCACCAACATTTCTTTTCAAAGTGGACTGGGCTGTCTAAAGCTTCGGATTCAGCAACATCGTGCAACACACGAAACAGAATACTAGCCAGAAGCAGCTTTACAATCTACCAATAAAAATAAGTGAACTGTGCATATGATAACGGAGAACGACAAGCCTCTGGTCTCGCAGACTTGTAGTAAGCTTTCTCGTCACTTAGCCATCTGCCGAGCTTGTCTGCATGGGAAGCATATACTAAGGTGTCATCTTGGGATAGCTTCTTTGTATATTGACGAAAGAGCTTTTGGTTGTTTTCTGTGGCTTGATTGACTGTGGCAGCCATGGGGAACGGGGAATTGGATGAGTGGATGGGGAAAGCTCTACTGCTTTGTATTTGTAAATAGGGGAGTTATTTAAATATTTATTATTATTTATGTGGTAATCCCATTGTACTAAGTATGTAAGTCTCCGTTCAAGCGTTGGGTCTCCTGAGGCTGCATTGTACTTAGAGTGTACAAAGTTCTGCCACAACCAAACGTAGTCATAGCATGTTACCGCCCGTCCTGTCTCTGTATATAAGCACTTGAGGCATTTTGCTACTGTCTTAGTCTACAGTGCGCTATTCTGCTCACGCGAGCGCCGTTCCTGGTTGTCAATAGTTGAACGTTGAACGTTGATTTCTTCCGTCGCTACGCCTTCAGCTCATTCCGGTATTCTCAGCATACCCATCATTCAGTCCTTTACAGTTCAACTCCATGCCTACCTTCGACATGGTGGTTGTTGGCTCTGGAGGCGGGCCAGATGAAACCAACCTTTCTGCGTACGTCTTGTCACAACTCGTATTCCTGTGGGCGTCACTGCGAGCGTTCTCTCCACGTGGTGAACATTTGCTCAATCACTTCACTTCCTCGTCAGGTATCTTCTTAAGCCATCAGACGCCGCATGGGAAGAGGGTATCATCGCCTTGGAGGCAGGTCAGAAATACTGTTATGCGAAACTCTGGCTTTTCTGACAATTGCTACGTGTCCTGTAGGGTCTGGTCAGGGGGCATTGAGCCAGCTGCTTAAAGCAAATCCTCGGCTCTTCGATAGTCATGATGTTCGATGCTCAGAAGATGTCTCCTCCAGCATTTACACATCTTCCGAAATCTTTTCGTTCATACGGTGCGTCGGTCATTATCCATAAGTAACCTAGGCTCGTGACATTCTTAAATATTATACATAGGTGTTTTCTGATTACCCATGCACATCTAGACCATATCAGTAGCCTTGTATTATCAGCGGGTTCCCTTGGAGGTCAACGCAAACGAATATACGCCACGAAGCAAGTTCTACAGGACCTTGAAACTGTATTTTCTGACCGTATATGGCCAAACCTTGCAACGTGGAATGAAGACGAGGATGATTTCAAGCTTCTTTATTCGCCGTAAGTGTCTTAGAGATGTTCTTAATTATCTGATTTAAATTTTTGACTTTCCATAGGTTGTCACTGGATAACAATTACGAAATGGTGTACCCTGGAATTTCGGCCAGGACAGTTCCTTTAAGTCACGGAAGTAATAAACACGGAAGTTATGAATCTTCAGCCTTTTTTATCCGTCATGATGAATCTGGTCACGAATTTTTATTCTTTGGCGATGTAGAGCCAGATTCTGTAGCAGATCGACCACAGACTTTACAGGTTTGGAAGGCAGCTGCACCAAAAATTCCAAGTAAACTATCTACAATATTTATTGAATGCTCATGGCCGTCCGGCCGAAATGATGATGCGCTATATGGTCATCTCACCCCAGAACATTTAGTTAACGAGCTAACGGCTCTGGCAAGCGAAGTCGTTAAGCTCAGAATGGAAAGTCAGTCGATGTCTCGCGGACGTCCCGCTCGGAAGCGACAAAAAAGGAATTCATTGGTTCATCAGGACTTAAAGGATGCCCTTGACGGATTACGTGTTTGTATTGTGCATTGTAAAGAAGTTAGCAATGGTAGCCTATCGATGCGAGAGGTAATTGTTCATCAGGTGAAGGATCTTGTACTCGCTAGACAGCTTGGAGCAGATATCATAGCAGTTGAACAGGGTATGCGTATTCGTGAGTGTGGTGCCAGTGATCTAAATGCAAATGCCTCGTCTAAAGCTATCGTTATTCAGGAATCTAAATCTGATTGTTTCAACAAGTCATTTCTCCGTAGTGCTACTTACCTGATAGAGTTTTTGTTTATGTAGCTTTAGTTTAGTAATGTCTTTGTACTTTTAAGTTGTACCTTTCAAGAGTGTTTCTGTTCCAAATGCAAGGAATTACATAAATTAAGCAATGGTTAAATGGATGATCGAGTCATAAAGACCGTAACTGTAATAATAAACAGGTATGTAGAAGCAAATAGAGATAAGAACAAGATGTTGCTACTGCAATCCCGTTCCCGTTCCCTGAATAGCATACGAAAAGTCTATTGAACTATGAATGTCGGATAGCATACTATGATGAGGCGTATAGCTTTACAACTCCATCCGCACCCGCGCTCGCCATGAAAGGTAATGTAGGATGAAATTCCACATCCAAGACACCTTCAGTAGCCTTTTCCCGGTGTGTCGTAATCTCTTGTGTACATGCACGGGAACCAAGAAGATCCCAGAATCGAACAGAACAATCATGACTGCCAGAAACTAACGAAAAACCGGCAGCATCAATCGAAAGCGATGTAACGCCATCAAGATGTGCAAGCATTGAGTGGGTGCATTGGCCTTTAAAAAATAAGTTAATACGTGGTTTGTCTCTGAGGTTTGCCGCTTACCGGTGTTAATATCAAATATTCTTATAAACTTGTCTTCGTGAGCCGTTACAAGAATTGACATTGTAGGATGAGACACAATGCGACTGATTTGGGTGGCAGTTGTGCCATCTAACAAAAAAAAGAATTATTATTAGTAACTTCCATTTATAACGCTTAGTACAGCATACCGTAACTCATATCACTCTGAAGACGCGAAATCTCCTTTCCGGTCTCAATATCAAAGATTTTGACCACAGCATTCTGATACGCAACAGCGACTTTTTTGAGATCGGCTTTCAGAGCCTCCACAGCTGTTGCTCCCGGAGCATTGATATCTTCATGCAAGTCATCCGTGTTCTCCAGACCTGACCATCCCCATGTAAGTTTCAACGATCCACCTCCAGAAGGACTGCTAACATCCCAGACTTTCACTGAGCCTTCTGCTCCGCAGCTTATGAGGGTACTCTCGTCTCGTACAAGGGCTAAATCCCAAACAGCGTCTGTATGACCTATCAATTCTCCACGGGAGCGGGTTTCGTCATATGGGGCGTAAGTAGTATGTGATGGATTGGGTAACGCCCAAACACGAATGGACGAGTCGAGAGAAGCGGAGTAAAGAAGTTGTTTCGAAGGAGAATGGATTAACCGCGTAATGGCAGCCGAGTGACCCCTGAGGGTTAGCTGGGGCTCTACTTCGGTAGTTGGTCGTGATCTGTGACATAGTGAATATACTACTCTGCATTATATA
This sequence comes from Cyathus striatus, assembly GCA_025738555.1. NCBI lineage: Eukaryota > Fungi > Basidiomycota > Agaricomycetes > Agaricales > Nidulariaceae > Cyathus > Cyathus striatus. The sequence goes on along the minus strand of JAOVFP010000005.1, from coordinate 4,794,965 downwards.
GATAAAACTTACGCAGAAGACGCTAAAGCTGCCACATCCATGCGCCATATCTTTACAGTGCAATCGTCACCGCCTGTCGCCAAACAAAGTTCGTTGGGATGGAACGCTAGAGCGCGAACAGCATCCAAATGACTACGTTATGATAAGTCTCAAGTCAGAGGTAGCAACAAACGAGAAGACTGACTTTCGGAGCGTCCTTTTAGCTTTCCAGACCTTTCCGCCTTCACTCTCACTGACAAGACCAGATTCTTCGTCCTCAGCCTCTGCTTCCTCCTCCTTTCCATCATCATCATCATCTCTCCGTCTGTCCCAAGCAGCGGCTCCAGGCTGAGCAGCTAACTGACTTTCCCTCGCAATTCTACTTTGTTCAGAAGCTTCATGAGAAAGTCTCAGTTTTTCCTTCCACTCCCCGGCATCATCAGGACGAAAAATAGCAGTTATCTGACGGCTGTCAGGCTCGAGTTCCCGGTCTTTGTCATTAATGGATGGCTGCTGCTGTGTTTGAGGAGCATTTTGCTGCGACAGCTGGTTCATTGAAGGTTGCTGTGTCAATCCCGAGTTCAAAGGATTGGCTCGTTCCAGCAAAGGGACTTGGGAGGAATTAACGGGAGCAGAAGAAGGCCCCGAGATGTTAGAAATGCCATTAAGAAGAGGGAATTCCTTTCCGGCCTCAGGCATGACTTTGCGAGGCCGGCCATTGAAAGCCATCTGGTCAAAAGCAGGAACATTAGGCAAAGAGAGGGGTATGGAAGGATTATTTAGAAGGGGCCTATTTGGTAACGGATTCATGGCTTGAGGAGAAGTAAGATAAGAGATTTCTTGGAGGCATCTACGAAAGCAGGTGGGGTTGAGCATGGTGGATGAAAGACCAAACTGAAACAACGGACTGCTTGAGATAATCGCGGCTACGAGCTCTGCTTTTTGGATCTCTGCCTGGTGGTGGTTTTCCAAGGCCACCGCCTCCACCTGAAGGACCATTTGCCCAGTTTCCGGTACCCCATGAACTGGGTCGCCCAATTGAAGGAGCACCGTTCGGTGCACGGTTATCCGGAAGAGGGGAGTCTAACGCAAATCTCTTAGGGTGCCAGCTGCGATCCAAAAAAAAAAAAGCAATAAGCATACCTTCACTTCGAGGAGAACTTCCGCCACTCTCCTCTTTGTGACTGTGGGCATCATCTTTCTGAGATGAGAGCGCTGGATTTGCTTGTATAGAGGCCAGCTTTGAAGGGGGGATTGTTATGAGAAGCAGTCGGATTGAGTTGCTTAGAGCTGAAAGGCATCCATGAGGAAATGCAGTGACACGGAGAGGGCAACTGACCGCTCCATGCGCAAGGCAAACTCGAGCATTTTAATTCTTCGCATCAAGTCCAACTTGACGTTTTCGAAAGAGCGACGTTCTCCCTCAAGCAGAGCTATTCGCGCCTAATGAAGAGGATGAGAGGTGCAGTGAGGGGGAAGGAGGAAGTTGGACATACCCGCATTTCGGCACGCTCGATCTCCCATTCGTTCCGGTCACGTTCATAGCGTCTCCACTCGGTCTGGAGAAAGTGAAGGACGCTGGAGAGGGTGAAGTCCTGGCCATTCTGGGGAGGCGGAGGGGGTATTGAGTTCTGCTGCTGGACTTGCTGCTGTTGTTGCTGTTGCTGTTGTTGTTGTTGCTGTTGCTGCTGCTGGGGGTTGTGCTGCAGCGCCTGGAGTGAGCCCAACATGAGGAATGAAGACAGAGCAAAGGGAGACAGAAATTGTTTAGTCGGGTTGATTGAGTGAGGACGTGTGAGTCGCGAATTCGTGCATGTGCATGTTGGGTCGATGCACGCATAAACATTTACAAATCAACCACGCAGCTATCATAACTATTCCAACATTCCAATCTGAATTTTCCAATATATTTCTACTATAATTCATTATCCCCTCATTAGCATTCCCTATTCCACCCTCTATTTCTTTCCAGACCTGTCCATCACAAGTCAGCAATTCTACCTTCAGCTTCAGCCACAAACATACATACTTCTTGATTCCTCCCGTACCACCCATTGGCCCCCCTGCTCACCACCGTCAGACACGCCCAAACCACCACGTAATCGTACACACCTTTCAATGCTGAATACATTAATGAGTATCCATGTCCACCCCAGCGTCTTCACCCACATACCTTTTTCTCTCGCAGCCTTAAGCGCTTCAGCCTCTGCCTTCTTCTTCTTCCTTGAAGGCAATCTCATCATCTGTCTCCTCCTTCTTATCTTTTTTTGGGGCCTAGCAATACAGTCGTCCTTAGTCTTCAGTTCCCAGATGTTATTGGTGTCCATACCTTCAAAGGCTTCAACTTTCCTCCTTGCCTGCTAGACATGGTCTTGTTATTGAAATGAAACTGAAGTAAAGACAAGTTTATTTGGTCGAACCTTCACTTTCCGTTTTGTTTATATTACAAGACAATGACCTATAAGTACAAACACTTCAGTATTAAGCAATACTCCGGCCCGCCTCCCTTCTGATTGAATTATGGTTGACATGCACTTGCATGTGCACATGAGAGTGCACGCTTGATTTATATCACTATTGATTCCTGGTGTTCGCATTAGTAACTGATGCTTTGCTTCACCCCAATCTTCATAGTCTGGCTTTCCTGCTTAAATAACGTTACCATGGTATCTTCGACCCAGGCTCCATTCACGCCGTCCGACAACTTTGCTGAAGACTCTCGATTTGATAGCCATGGCTGGAAACTGTCTACGTCGTCTCAGTGGGATGTAAGCACTGTAGAATTCCACTAGCTTTGATTAATCTTTATTAAATAAAGGTTCTTGGCCCGTTTCCAATACATGCCAGGGAACAGCACTTTCTATCCCCGGCATTTCCTCTAAACTGTGGGTATCAGCCGATTTCATTTCACCGCGAATATTTGGCTGATGTACAGTGAATATGGACATTGAAGTGTCTGAAACAATAAACCTCACTAAGACCTGGCCTTCATCTTATGCCGATGGTGGCCGCGTTGGTTGGCATGTGGCTCACTCGGATGGTGAAGAATTGAAGATATCATTTCCTCATATACGGTGCCCATATTATTTAGATGCTCTCGTTATACCAGTTACAGTAACTAATCTCGTACTGTTTAGCTGGAAGACACTGCGAGAAACAGAAGGCTGGGCTGCATTACAGCACCATGCTGTGTTGCGAACTATTTTAACTATCCATCCACCTGAACTTCATAATGGCGCCTACAAAATGCACCCACAACTCAGAGTTAATATTAAACAAGGCTCATATTTTGCAGTAATACCCCACGACAACATTTCTTTTGCCCCAGAATGGCACGCAGGTAATATATACGACATGGAGCGAGCATTACCCCGTACAGTTGATCTTCCTACTCCACCCTCCACGACCTCACCCACTGAATATCAATTTTTTGTTAGTGGTGACTATGAGGTTTGTTATTAATACTATAACCATAAGTTAGACTCTAAATTTTGATCACCAGATCCGACTTTTTGGCGACCCTCACGTTCAAGACTCCGAAGTTCCAGTTCAGGTTATCGGAGTACAGGTGCAGCTGCAAGAGAAACAGGATACTGTTGTCCATGAATCAACACAAGATGTGATACCAGATTTCTTGGCAGGGTATGCCTTTGGTGAAGCCCTCGGAATTGGGCTCAGAAGTATCTCCGGATGGTGGACAGTGAGTGAAGTATATCTAGAGAGTCCACACACAGAAGTATGTTCGATTATCATAATATGGCATTTTCTTCATTGACGCACATTCAGGGTTTGAAAGTACAACTCAAGCGTAAAGTTCGACTTGCTCCTTCACAGTTGCGCGTGGTGCCTCTCTCTATCGTCCAGGATCGTCCGATGAAATCAACTGAGATTAACATTTCTATTGAATTAACTTCAGAAATGCGTTCGATGACGATACCTGTGTCTTTCGTTGTCAGCCATAAGTCATGGAACTTGGCAACTGGGCCAAATATTCTAAAGGCCTCGTTCTTCTATGCAACATACATGCCGTCCGTTTTTCTAGCTATCCCTCCTATCATTATTGACAACAATAAAACATATCCTGTAATAGTGGCACTTCGTAAGGAGAGTTTTATCCCATTTCCGATATTGCCTTAACGATTCTGTCTTATAGATGGTGCGGGAGTGGATATTATCAGCCATGAATTCTGGAGCCGATCCCTCCCAAGGGCCCAAAACAATTGGATTGCTATTCCTTCTGGTAGAACGTCCTGGGTACATATGCTTCTCAGATGTGGCCTCTGTCTTATCATTCAATATTAGGGACTTGACTGGCACGGTCCCAGTGCACTCGATGTCTGGAGCTCGATAGCTGCACTAGCTGATATACTGTCGAAATCAAAGACTTGGAATGGTGCAGTTATATCTCCAGAGTCGCCGCTTATCGTCATGGGCCACTCAAATGGCGGACAAGGTGCATGGTACCTGGCATCAAGATTCCCGGACAGAGTTCTTGGTGGTTTGTTGACATAATGTGTGCTTAAACATCAATATTCACCAATACTTGTGTTCCTTTAAACCAGTGGTTGCTGCCTCTGCGTACATTAAATCGCAGGCATATGTCCCTCTAACAATGTCGCGGTAAAGTTGATCTTCAATACATAGTATCTATTCTTATGTTCATAGGTCCGCCCATTTCGTTGACCCGGGGCTTCGCTCGATTTTGGAATCTTCCCTAACGCCAGATGATAATGATATCCACTTGTCAAACCTTGCAAATATTCCCATTCTAGCAATTCATGGGTAGGCACCCGTTGTGAAAGCCCCCTGATATTCTCTGATACATATCTTTAGGGGTAATGACGAAAACGTTCCTACTTGGCACTCACGAGAAGCACTTAGTCTGATCGAACAGTGGTCGATCCGATCTAATAGTGCGAGTACGCTCCACAAGTTTCGTGAGGACCATGGTCAAGGACATTGGTACCCAACAGTTTTAGATAACGAAGAAGTTGTCAATTTTTTGAACATTTTGAATTCTCTGGCTCTTCACGAGAATACCCAGCCAAATAAATTTACTGTTACAACGTCCGAACCCCACGCAAGTGGTTCGCTAAATGGCTGGAGGATTGAACATTTGAGTATTCCTGGAAGGTGAGCAATTATCCCGAGCGTTACAGTGTTTCATTACTTACATTCTCTGGATCTCTGGATTTTTTTTTTTCAAGAATTGGTCGACTTACAGTAGATCATAGTCCAGGAAAGATACTAATAGTGCGGTCCGTTAATATTGATCGATTCTCAGTGGATTTCGATTACTACAAATCTGGAGATAAATTTAACACCATTCAAATCGACAACTCTGTCATTTCCTTCCAGAATCCATATGCGGTGTTCGAAAGATATGCAGCCCGGTCATGGAGGGTATGACTTGAAACATATTTTGTTGTTCCTGCTACATTGACGCGAATCCTTGCAGATCTCCGCATCTACATCTCCCCAGTCGCCATCCAGAATGCAAGCGATACTGTCTAGTCCTGCTTCCCTCATCCTTATTATACCTGATTATGAAACAGCTGCAGAACTGTCTGTAGCTACTCGTATTGCTCATGACCTTCATTTATATCATCGCTTGGACGTCGAAATAGTTGATCAAATAAGAGGAATGGAACTTCTTTCAGAGAGAAAGTGGATTGGCGGAAATGTAGTGTTTATAGGACCACATTCCTCGCATTTTGTTTCACATATTTTGCGCAGTAAAATGACGCCAATCGAACTGAGCGATGGGCAAATCTATATCAACGGGATTCCCACAGGAGAAGATGAACAAGGTTAGTTCGAACATGTGCACTGTTAGTGGAAATTAATAACTATCTGCTTCAGCGATCATGTTCTTGCATCCTAACCCGTTGGAAAAACAATCAGTCATTTTGTTTTGCCTATATGAAGATCTCGAAAGTCTCGAAAGAGCAGCTAGACTATTTCCCATACGCACTGGCGTGGCAGTTCCTAGCTGGATTATGATACATCGCTCAGTTGACGTAGTCGGTGCTGCTGGGGTACATGGAGCAGGGTGAGTTAAGTCAAAACTCTAATTGTTAGTTCTTTTCATTTACATATACAATACTTCATAAGAGTATGGGGACCTTCCTGGAACTGGAATGAACAGATGTCATGGTATTACTGAGAGCTCAGAATGACCTGTGACTCCAGCCACTCATTGGTATCGGCAGAGTGAAAATATCCAGTCGTACATGTCAATACTAAAACGAGAAAATGTTGTTACAATACAGTATGCAGTATGGAAAACCCAGATAGAAGAAAGATATGTACGAGAGACAAAGATAACAGGGATTATAACTACAAGTCTACTGTTGGAATATCGATCTTGCCACCTGCGGTACTGATTAAAATGTGGTCATTTTAATAAATACGTCGCACTTACACTTTCGAGCAGCATGGTAACTTCCGGTGCAACCCGTACAAATTCCTTGCTCCAGAAGTCATATTTTGGGTTTCGAAGAAGCTCTATGAAGGTAACCAAAGCCCCCCAGGGATGAGGACGATGCACAATAAACCGTTCCAAGAGCACTTTGGTCATGATCTCTCGGAAATGATCATCCTTCACCTCGACAAACAAATGCAACAACAGCGAACTGAACCAATGAGTATGGGCATTTGGGTAACGCAAATGAAGGACGATCGAGCTCAAGATGTGGTGTTGCCCTATCGTATTAGTTAGCATACAGGTAATATTGCAAAGTGATATTTTATTACCTTCTACGTCGAGATTAATTGCAAGATACTGGAGGGCAACGACTCCAGGATCACTAGCGATAAAGAGCGACGACCCACTTCTAGCTTTGGCCTGTGCAACTGATGAAACACCAATGTACATGACCAGAGAGTTGATCAAGGACAGATTGTACGATTCGTTGTTGGAACCTTCAGTAGGAACAAACCTCAAACGATCTCTAAGAGAGCTCAGGAAAGACGGCGTGCCTCGACCTAGAAGATATTGATCAAGGTAGTTCCTCAAGTCTCCATTTTTGAGGCCCGAGGTGAAGTCTGACAAGATCGGTGGAATTGGTCCCATTTCTGGAATGGCATCAAACTTAACATTGCGGAGATGGGGGTCAGGGAGAATCACTGCCGGAGGGAAAGCGCTGAGAATGATGTTTCGCAATTGGATGCACCGAGGCGGTATAGCGTCGCACAAAGTGAAGTAATATTCACTTAAGAACTCCGGAAAGTCGTGGAGAAGCACCAGAAGTAAGCGCAAAGATCCATGATACAGGTCTCGAGCAGCAAACTGTAGGTCAGCGTCCTTTAGGAAGGGGGCAAGGAATTTAAAGAGCGACAAGAGCAGCTTGTGAAAAGCCGACCATCCCTAAGGTTCACTATTAAATCGAGAAAGCACTCTACTGTTCATGTACCCACCTCACGATTTTCGGATAAGAGAAGTTTTGGCATAAATACACGGTGAGAAATAAGGCACATCCATGAGAATGCGAATCCCGGGAAATATGTCGGCTGTAAAGAGCTGTAGGTATCACTGCAGAGTGTGTTCAATACTACATCCTTGTAACAAAAATCTGGCATACCTGATAGCTATCAGTAACTGGAAATATACCGATCCAAGGTGATTCTCGATGGCATGCAAATCATTAACCAAGCTAGAGAAGAATCTGAAGAAAGGCTTTTGTTGGAATGCAGGTCCTTGTTCTTCGTGCAAATTGGCCAGTACGAGCACAAATATAGACAAAATCTTCGTCAAGTAGTGGACTTTGGCCTGGTCATTGTTAACGCCAGATGCATCCCCATGATACTTGATAATGTAAACAATCAAACGAGACATGGCATCGAGCGCTTGGAATGCATTGTCAAAATCTCCAGCAGAGATGCACTTCATGTAACTTTGAACGCTAGATTCAGCGCATACTCTAAAGAAGAAAGAAGATACATCCTCCACTTTGAGAATGCCTTGCTTCGTAAGTTGCGTAATGAAAGGAACGAAGCTCTTCTCCGGTGAATTGGATCGCTGGAAGATGCCTACCCATTGCTGGAACCAGACAAATAGTTTTTCTCGTAATTGTTCTGTCTCTGGTTTAACTGGGGCTTGTCGCACCACCAAAGCATCTGATGTACTTGGTACTGTAGGCCGTCGAATGCCGCGAAGTTCGTCCAACAACCGTGAGACTCTGCGAAAGGTCATTCAGTCTTGACCAAGCTTCCAACAGAAAATACTTACTCTTCATTAGCTTTACCACCCTGAGCAAGCTGCCCAAGTATCTCAATAGAGTAAGCGAACTGACTTTGGTTGGTCACAGGAGGGTCACTGGACAAGCACTCCCTAATCAATCCGGCGGCAAAATTAAGTAAACTTGGGCGTGGATCATTAAACAGAGCTTTGGCAAGTTGCTGATCTTGTAGGGTTGCATTAACCAAACCGCTGCGTAGCAGAGTTATGGTAACTGCGACATTCAGCTTGCGCTAAAATGGATTATTACACCAGATATCTATAAATAAGAAGAGTAAACATACCTCATCTTCAGCGTATAATAACCATGTGATGGCTTCCTTCGCCACGTCTTCAAATGATTGACAGAGTTGCTCTAGCAATCCAACATATACCTCTCGACCTAGTTGTGATGGTGTTTTATACAGGAGCTGAACAATCTTTTGGGACATAATTAACGGCGTGCGACCCCGTTCGGCAGCTGTTGTTGCAATGTACAGGATTTGACGACTAAGTGAGTGTAAATTATGATTGGGAAGGATTGTTGAGAGTGACTGGGCTGGTATTTGATGCAAAATCGTTTCCAATTCCCGAGTTAGCGCCTGAATGCCTTAGTCAAGGATACAAGAATTGAAAATGGTATTATCACGTACTGAAAACCTTTCCATCGCATCTTGATGGCTCTGGAATCCTGGATTCGGCAATAACGCCTCTATAGTTGGAGACTGGTTATATAAAGGAGATCCATTGAATACGGATGTTGCTGAACTTGGTCGAGTAGTCACTCTTCGCGTAGTGTCCAAACCTACAAGGAAAGAATAGGCTTAACAAAAGAACGATCGTGAAAACATGCTTACCAAAGTCATCATAAACCGCTGTTTGATGTGGCTGAATACCGCTAGGCCTGATTCTTAAAGGATCAGGAAGGCTCGCAGAGAAATTGGATGGAATAGCGGCAGGATCCCAGAATGGTTGACTGCTTCGAAGCTAGGAATATAGTTTTAAAAAAGGAAGAAGTTAAGTGAAAAGTAAGTAAGAACCTCGCGATGACGTCTCCGAGCATCATACGATGCAGCAAAGCCTTCATCAACATCTGATATCGCACGTTCCATTGCAGCCTTTTCAATAGCTGCACAAGCAATCTCAATGTTTTCCTGAACAAGAAGAGCAACCACTTGCTCTGGAACGATTTGCTGAATGCACATTTTAGCATAGAATATATTATGTACAATATGAACATACCTCAGAAAAACCGTGATCATTAAGATACTGTCGAAGGTGAGTGGCAATATTAGTCTTCAGCGGCTCTTTGCAAGTTACAAGGGCGAGGCTACCGGCCAGTTTCTGCGCCATAAGATGCCCCGCTTTCCGAATCTTTTCTTCATGAGGCTCGGTAGCAAAGTCTTTCGCCACTAATTCCCGGGTTGAAATACCTGCTATAGTAACGGAGCGTTCAACTACCGGAAGTATAATCTAGTAAATATGTAAGTACGAATCCAGCACCAGAATGAGCTTGAATGCTTCACCTCGCGTACGGCGCGATCAATAGCCAAATGAACGGCTCGTTTGAAGCCCTGGTTCACATTGAGTGGTGCGAGCTGAGCGCTGATAGAAACATGCTGAAGTAAGGTGGAAAGAATTGCCTCTATCTGAGCACCAAGTGCTCGTTGAGCATCGGGACCGCTCTGTGGACCAAGAACCATAACTTGAGAGTCATTGATTTGTGCTGAAATAGATTCGCCACCAATGGGTAAAGAATCAATATCTGGAGGATATTCTGGCAAGGGAAGTGTAGCTGATTCTAATGGCCTATTGCGCAAAATAGTTGTTGGCTGAACACCGTCGAGATCAATGTTCAAGCTGCCACATAGGCTTTCAATTTCAAACTTGGGGTTGAGTTTGAGCTCAGCAAAGTGGTAAATTTCAGCCAGCAAGCTTATAACTGCCATAAGCCAAGGGTTTGGAGGTCGGAAGACTTTAGACTTTGAACAGGGCTCCAACGTCTTACAGACGAACGGGATGGCTACTGTGAGACGTCCATTATCATAACCTTCAATGAGTAGATCCTTGAACGAAATATTCTTGTACTTAATTGGTTGATCACGAGCAAGAGTAATCGCACCAAGCCATGATCCAATGTTTTTTAGGACATTGCGTTCCGAACCTGACTGCATTGTGCGCTCGGAATTGAGCATTGATGCTGCTTTTATTAAGGTCTCTTGAACGACTAACTTGAATAATTGTCTGTGATCCAATGCATCTAAAAGTCGCAAATAGAGTGGATGATTGTTGGGTTCTGAGCCAATGCGTTGGTCAACGAGATAATTTGCAAACCACCGTGAATATTCGTTCACAAAGATCTGCTTCATATCTGCCAGTTTGGAGTCGAAGTTATTTGGTGCTAGGTTATTAACGATGAAAAGAATACGATCGGACAGCTCTTCCGAAGGTGGTTCCAGAACAGATTCGATCTTGTCTGGTTGAATTGAAGTAAATATTGGAAGTGGTTCAATTGCTCCAGACCCATTCTGTATGGTACTTCTGTTTTCCCCGGCAGATGCCAGTCCTCGCTGGATACTGGTAATAAGATCCGACCTAGCCTCAGCAAGATGCGGAATCCGAAGGAGAGCTTCGCAAAGTAAAGGCCATTCTCCGAGTCTGAAATCAAAGCGACCCAAGGCTTGAATCCCGAATTTAAAGAGATTCGTTTCTGGAGGGCAGTTGAGGGCATCGAGAACGTATCGAATAGCGATACCAAGTGGAATGTAATCGATAAGTTGGTGACGAATAAGCGATCCGAATAAGTATCCCGTCATTGCTAGTTCGCGAGCAGGATAATACGACTGGAAAAATTTGTACTCGTCGAATAGGAAGTGTATCATGCAGGCAAATATTTCATGATCCCTTGGGTTAGTTGATTCTTTGTGACGCTGCAGCATAGCTATCACTTCGTCAATTGATGTGTGTTCATCGTACATTTGTTTATATATGCCATCGACTTCCGACTCGATATCGTTGGGATAGGAGACCACAGTCAGACCTGGCTCTACGTCTGAACCAGGAATGAGACTCATAAGACGAGGATGAATCTGGAGGCAAGTATTCCGAACTTCTAGGCAAGGTCCAATATCTTCTTGTGAAAGAAGGTTGGAGCTGACGAACACCATTTAGATCTCGTGTGAGCAAAATATTACGTGTAACGTACCTGTTACGTAGAACACGTAGAATGATTGTAATTGTATGAGGACTGAGGGACATTGTCCGGTTTTCAACCGCCGGATCGGACAATCGCGCCGCCTTTTCACTTTCCATTTTTTGTTCAAGGAAATGAATAACAGATCTTAAAAATTCAGAACCGTTACTTGCGACGTGATCTGCCAACCACTTATCAAGGTTCAAGTACTCGCGACGTGATGCCAAAGCTGCAACATCGAGGGCGAAGGTAAACGGACGAACCTCCAACAAGGCCTCCAATATCTAGGGAAAGGGTCAAGCGAACAATCACAGCCAGCAATAAACAGTAAACACACCTTCAAGTCTTGTGCTACGTCCAGAATTCGAGTGATATTCAGCGGATTTTCATCATAAAAGTCTCGGAATGCATCAGTAAGGTAAGATGGTTCAATTTGCCATATTCTCATAAAGACAAGCTGGTGGTTTGGATGGCCCGCAAGGAACATAGCTAGTAACTTGCGCGTGTATTCCATACGAATTTCGTTCCACGTAGAATCCTTGCACATGGTCAGTAAACACTATTGCTAAATGCCATTGAACACTCACCGGTACTTGCAATAAACCCATATGGACAAGCTCTGCACTGATTTTAATTGCTTTGTCGAGCATCTCTCGCACGCACGTCCTTATTTCAAGTGAATCTGAGCCAGCAAGGCGAACCAGCACTTGAAATAATTCAAGTGAGTTCCATGTATGTCCTTGAACGTTGGCTGCAAGCGATTTTATAGTCGGACTAGCAATGGAAACGTCGTCAACAGTGACAATCCTGTGACCTGGTAACTGAACGAAATTGAATGTGTCAGCTGGCAGCGAAAGAAGAGCGTCGAGGAGGCGGAGTTGGTAGAGAGGATTTGACCATGGTTCCCAAAAACCAGTTACGGCATGCGGCTCTGAATCACGAGGAGTATTAAGAAGGATGGCGATGAGAAGTTTTAGAGTTGCTGTATCTACACCGTGTCGATCTGGCCAGTCAAATGATTTGATAACGGCTGCCCAGTTGATCTTAACCCGCTGTATATCAAGTGAGTCAACATACTAGTTGCAATATTGAACCCAACTTACGAAGGTATTGAGTGCCCGTACTAGGGCGCCCACATCAAACAAGGCAGCTCCTTCAACAGCAAGACGGGCCAAAGTGGAAAAAAATTCGAGAACTTGAGGATCACGAGGAGGATTAGTTTCTGACATTCCAAATCGTTCTAAAATTGCAAGGACAGCCTCCGTATCGCTTGTGATCTCAGACCCAAGCTGAGTAAGGGCCTGAACAACTGTTGTCCCGGTTGGAAGACTGTATCCAATGTTGAGACTTTAGCAGCTCCTAGAAGTTTCCGACTTACCTCAATTTGCTCAAGATGCGACGAAGGACAGGCGCTATAGTGTCCTTTCCGTATTTTGTTTGAGCAGCAATAATTAGAGCCTGGCGTTGCGAAGCCTCGAGTAGCGGGGCATCAGTAGGGGGATCGGAGAGGAGGTTGGTCAATATCTTTCCAGCACGATCAGGAGGAATGTCGGAAGTTTCAAAGGCAGGGGTGTGGCAGAAGGCAAGGACAGCAGTGTCGAACTCGGAACGAATAATGTTTGTTGCTTGTATAGCGAGCTCTTTTCTGGTGGAGGCAGAGATAATTGATGAGGCCAGAATGAATCGCTCAAGGGGACGTAGTCCAATTCGATCAGAAAATCGTAAAAGATCGAAGTTGCGAAATGTTTCTCCTTCTCCCTGTCAATCCGTCCCGAAACCTGTCTGCGAGTACAGGGTCTCTGGCAAGGCGTTGAGTCTCTTGAACTAGTAGTCGGAAAGTGAGGTTTGCTGATGCATCAAATGAAGGAGGGGGGGTCACAGAGGCAAGACGGGCATGCGAATGTACAATGAGGCGTCGTATGAAGTGGAGGTAGGTATCAATTCCGTGTTGCTCAGAGAGCTATATAGCAGGAATGTTCGGAATTAATTCATGTCAAGGAAAGTTGTAAAAACGCACCGAGCGTATCTCTATTTGATTCCTTTCAAAATTCTCCTCCGTCAGAGTAGAAAGTAGAAAAACAATCTGCGCCTTGACTATTGTGTGAATGTTGGTTGTCGGCGAGTTGTCCATGTGGGACGACCTGGATGGGGTCACCGAGCGGCGGGAAGCGCTACCAGGTCCTGTCGCCGTTTTGAATAAATGTATGAAGAGTTACTGTGTAAAAAAGGGACGGCCGCCTCCAACACGGAGTTGTCAATGTGCAGAGTGGCAGTCTGCCCTCTTCCAACCCCAATCCAGCGCTCACCCTATATTTGCACTCCGCTATAATATTTAAACTCCGACCTAAATATGCAGGTACGTGTACCTTTCAACTTAGCAACCTCTACATTACCGTGAAGTACTTCACCCTTAACCACTTTACTTATCGGTTCCAAATCTGAATCCCCGTACTTATAATATTTCAATGATATTTATAGAAAACCAGAATAGTGTAATTACACATCTGAATTAGATGAATAGAAAACAATTCAACCCCTATAATAGCGCGATAGCAAGAAGGTTGTTGTGAATAACACACACGCAAACACATAAAACACCCTTCCTTCTTTCTCGGCATCACCACCGGACAAAGTTTTTTGCAGGGGGAGGAAAGTGAGGCCGACAAAGAAATTAGCAATCCCTGCGAGAAAAGGAAGTTAATGATGAATATCGCGAGTGGTAAAAATATTATTCATTACAATTGAGGCAAAGGGCCACTGAAGACATCGCAGAGACCGCCTAGTTTGTAGGTTCGTGTCAGTGAAGCCAAGCAGATGTTTGCACGAATTCTGAGCCGTACATGGGGAGGTGATACTTCTGGTATCATAACAAACGGGATGGGTCCGAGACCAATAGCAAAAGAACTGAAAATGGATATCTTATAAGAATCGGAATTATTGCGTCAACGACAATTGTGAACGCACGTTACGAATGTGAGTGTTGCTATGCTAGAAAGAACGGCAAAACCAGAGTTGAGGCCAAAGCCAACGGCAAGCAAAGAACCGAGAGCACCAAACGTAGAAATGGATAACAACGTTCTTCGTCCCATTCGCTACCATTGTGTTAACGTAGATCATCCTTTAATGAGTGTATTATCAATGCTCATACCTCAATCAACAAGATTGGCGGAAATGTCATAATGACATTGACGATTGTGATTCCAAGCGAGACGTAAGGCCCGAGGTCTGGCAACGATTTCGAGAGAATGCTGTTGCTGTAGTATAAGACTATGTTGCGCGGGGCTCAGCGACGCTCCACCAGATAAGATGATAAAGCGGACCTGCATTAATACCGGAAACTTGCTGTGAAAGCATGGCAATCGAGACGATCAGGAGGGGCTTTCTTAGATCTGTAGAAGTGAATAGCTGCGGAACTGTCACAGGGGTCTCGCGAGCTTCATTAAGACGTTGTTCAGCTTCGTCAAGAAGAGGAGCCTCTGCATCCTGAGCTATCAATGTGAGCCAACTATCAATCATCACACCCAGCCGGGAAAGGAAGTGATGTACATGCCGCTGGTGCAGAAGCGGCAGCACCCCACAATAAATTGGCCACTACCCTCCTTTCATCTGCATGTCCTTTGCTACCAAGCCACGCAGGAGACTCCGCAGCAGAGGTGCTTGCGAGGATCTGTATGAGGGCGAGGACGCAAGAGATAAATAATACAATGCGCCATTCGGTGGGGGTGGCGAAGCGCAGTCCTGCCACCTGAGTGAACATAATGCCTAGGACAATGCCTAGCTGCGTCAAGACACCTAACGGAGGAAGGATGCTGTAGAATAAATAATCTCTCGCAAGCGTGAATAACACGGCGTACCGACATTGCCGCTGATTTTGGAAGGTGCTATTTCGGCAAGGTAGACGGGGCCTACGCATATGCCAATGCCACAGCCGATGCCGACGAGGAATCTTGTAGTAGCATTAGCAATACAACATTTTACGGAGAAGAACTTTGCGTGGTCACCTGCCAATAGTAAATGTAGGCACAGAGATACCAACACCCATTATGGCCGTGCCGGCAGCAATGAAAAAAGCACATATCCTTGTTGCGCCCTTGCGTCCACGGCGATCCATAACGAGGTTGGCGACTGCACTTCCGACAAGGCCACCGACGGTGAATATAGAGGTGACGAAAGAGAACGTGGCTGTTGACATGGGTATGCAGGAAGGCAGGCGGTAGGCGGAGAAGACGTTCGTGTCGAGATTATTACAGGTTAAAACGGATTGTATCTGGTTGAGGACAGAAATGTGGTAGCCATACTACAGACAGATAGGCGGGATGAGAGAGAACTTGAAGGAAAAGAAAGATGAAGTGAGAAGAACCTGAAAAGCCATGAGGAGAACGCAGAGGCAAGAGAACCAGCCATAGTTGGTGAAGGCGGCGCCGTTGATATTCTTGGAAGGTAGCATGTGGGGTGAAGAAGGAGATTATTGACAATTGCGACTGTTGAAGATGTGGAATACGGAGAGACGTGACCGCGTGGGACGTTGACCCTGGTGGATCTTCTGGACTCTCCGCGGGGCAATCAGCGATTGGACGTGAGTTGTGGGGAAACCCCGGGGAAGGGTCAGGTGACACCCTGTTCCGACGTGAACTGCTCAAAATTTCTAGTCCTACATAGTTCCGTCGACTTCCAGGCAGACCGCCAGACGACGATCTATCATTATGCAATGTTTGCCATCACTTGGCTGCGTTTCAATGCGTGATGCCTATGTACTTGAGAGAGTATTCAACTTATAAGGGACTCTGGATGATGCTGACGAAAGCACGGTCAACGACAGCGACGCTGGACTCGGATGGGACTTAGGAGGGCCAGGATGCGAGACAGGGACCGACGCGGGGATTCGGAAAATGGAAGAGGAAGCTCGCTTGGTGGGTGGATGCCAGGCTAAGCAAGAGGCAACGGGATGCTGGGTGGCCGACTTCCCTTATGTACCACTCTCCTTCTTTTATTCCGATCACACTCCTCGTCTGCCCTCCCACTCTCCCTTCCCCCGTCCACTCTTTTTCTCCCCTCCCGCTCTTTGCCCCACTCTCCTTCCCGACCCCCATGCACATCTTTCAAGCCCCTCTCCTCCTCCTCCTCCTCCTCCTCTCTGCCCTTCCTCCCGTATTTGCCGCCACTGCAGAGCAATGGCGCGGCCGTTCAATCTACCAGTACTTCTCCCTCCTTCATTTCACTGCTATTTCCTAATTCGTCACCGAGATTAATCACCGACCGTTTTGCCTTGCCCCAGGGTGCTGATCCCACTGCTTGCAACCCCGCCAACCAGACTTGGTGCGGCGGCACCTGGAACACGTGAGCCGCCAGCCCGATTGCTCCCCTGTCATCGCGTTTCTTACTCACCCCCTAGCGTCCGCGAGAACCTCGACTACATCCAAAATGCCGGCTTCACTGCTGGTCCGTATTCGCCTTCGTCTCTTGTTCGCTCTTCTCCTTGACTCGTTTTTCCGCAGTGTGGATTAGCCCCGTCAGCCAAAATTATGAGGGCCCACGGACCGCCTATGGCGACCCATACCACGGCTATTGGATAGCTGACGTGACCAAGCTCAACGATCGTTTTGGCACTTCAGACGACCTCAAAGCTCTCTCCGCAGAGTTACACCGTAGAAACATGTCCTTATCCCCGTAATCAATTCTACCTAATTGCTAATCTTTCCCCCCTTAATTTCAGGTACCTCATGGTTGATGTTGTCGTGAACAACGTAATGTCCACTTCAACGACGCCAGACTACTCCAGCTACATGTTCAAGAACGCCGTCAGTATTATCTTGAATTTCTTCCATTTCATGCCGCATATGCTCAATCGTGTTTAGTCGTTCTATCACCCCTACTGCCCCATCCAATGGGGCAACACCACCAGTGAACAGAATTGTTGGTTAGGCGACGAGAAGGTCCCACTCCCCGATCTCAATACCCAGAACCCTACCGTCGTTTCTCAGTATGGCGAATGGATTCAAAATTTGGTCGAGGAATATGATATTGATGGCCTGCGTATTGATGGTACGTAAAACGATCTACTTCACTTACATGCTACTCACATCCCCTGACCATTAAAGCCGCCAAGTACGTATTACACTAAGGAAAGGAACAAGGAACGGAATTCTCATACCGTTCTTCATAGGCATGTACAAATGGACTTTTGGCCCAATTTTTGCGAAAAAGCCGGCGTTTTTTGTATGGGTGAAGTATTTGGTGGCATTGATGTAGAGTAAGCTTTCCCTTACCGCCCAACTCCTTTCGTCTTACCAAATTGCAGTTCAATTGCACAATACCAAGGCCCTCAGGCTCTTGACTCGGTTCTCAACTATCCGATGTACAGCGCTCTCATGGCTGCATTCCAGATTCCGGGAGACGGAAATACAAGCGCCGTTGTGGATGTCTTAGAGCAGTCCAAGTCTAAATATACTGTATGCCACATTTTGCTACTCAAACTACGAAATCTTACCTCCTTTTAGGATATCGGATTACTGGGAAATTTCTTGGAGAACCAAGACCTACCTCGTTGGCATAATCAATCCGTTGACCCCCAAAGCATGTAGTACGTTAACACTGACTTGGCATGGAATTAAAATTAATCCTACTTACAGCAACGCAATGACACTCAACTTCATGATGGATGGTATTCCCATTGTATACTATGGTCAAGAACAGTATTTCAACGGCAGTGGTGATCCGGTAAGGCCCAGAAAATAGTTGTATAAAAATCAGTGTGTTCTTACCGAACCTCAGTACAACCGAGAACCTCTTTGGACATCTGGCTACGAGAAAACGTATGCGTACGACTTGATCACGACACTCAACCAAGTACGGGATGTGTCATTATGATATTTATCTTCAATAACTAAACTTGCCGTATTATAGCTTCGTAACTTCCTTGTCAACACTACTGATTGGCTAAAGTCCGAAACCCGTATATTAACGTCCAGTCCCTATGGTTTAGGTGTTATGAAAGGTTCAGTCATCTCCATTGTTACAAACATTGGCTCCCCTGTAGGTTCATTTCGTACTGGCCAAAAAATGCTTCTAACTTCGCCAATCTTCATCAAGCCCCAGAATGGCACTCAAGTAACTGTAACCACACCTTACGATGCCAGTACGGCAACCACTAAGTATGTGTGCCCCACCTATGTTAAAGAGTTATATTGTAACCACCTCTTCATACAGCATTCTTACCTGCCAGCAATGGGCAGTCGGTGCGAATGGAATGGTTGAAGCTCAATATACCAAAGGCGGAGTCCCAGTAATCCTTGTTCCAAGTGATCACCTTGCTGGATCAGGACTCTGTGGTACCGCATTATCCACTACGGCAGCAGACGGCGGAAAGGCTGATCCGCTCCCTTCTTCCTCAACCCGTGCCATTATACCCCATGTGCAATTGTCGCTTGTGCTTTCATTTGGTGCCTTGCTATCGGCAATTCCCTTCGCTTTTTAACCTCTAAAGTTGTGTCTGTTGCTTTCATTCCCACTAACGTTAGCTAGTCGGGTTATTTTTACTTATGTTTTGAAGTGGATTTTGTAACATGAGTTAAAGAATTAATATGTTGTTTTTTGTAATACTAGCAGTATGATGATGCCAGGGATCTTATCTACTTCAGTACAGTATGTATCCTTCAAAGTAAGCTTACTTTGTAACATCAGTAAGTATTAATAGTGGAGTTCTGTGGTGTCATAGCTATGCCTGTGACTGTATCATGTGACCAGTCGCGACGTTTAACGATTCAACGCGTCTCTCAAGCGATAGTCATTCAAAGTTCCACTACTTATATTATTGCTAACAAAGGACACTCGCAAGCACTTTGAATCCAGCTGTTAATGCCTCGTGAAATTGTTACAGTTCAGCTCGGACAATGCGGCAATCAAAGTGGGCGCTCAGAAATTACGACTGCCATTACCACTAAAGATACTTTACAGTGGGATCTGTTTACTGGCAACGCCTCTGTGCTGAACATGGTATTAGTAAAGAAGGAATATTAGAGGAATGGGCAACAGAGGGTGGAGATCGGAAAGATGTTTTTTTCTATCAGGCCGATGACGAGCACTATATACCTCGAGCAATCCTTGTCGACTTAGAACCTAGAGTGAGTTCCATATATTTGTCTGAGAGATGCTTCCTTTACTGATGCCAATACACTTGAGGTCATAAATAACATCCTCACATCCCCGTATGCCAATCTATACAACCCAGAAAACATATTTGTATCAAAAGACGGAGGCGGAGCCGGAAACAACTGGGCTCAGGGATATTCTGCCGGAGAGCGCATATATGAAGAAGTCATGGAAATGATCGATCGTGAGGCTGAGGGCAGTGATTCTTTGGAGGTTCGTCCATGCTATAATTTGCCATGTTCTAAACAAATATTGTATTACAGGGATTCATGCTTATGCATTCGATAGCGGGCGGCACCGGTTCTGGTCTTGGATCCTTTCTATTGGAGCGATTGAACGATAAGTTTCCAAAGAAACTGATTCAAACCTACAGCGTATTCCCCAATGCTCAAGAGGGCGACGTTGTTGTACAACCATATAACTCTATATTAACTCTTAAACGTCTTGTCAATCATGCGGATTCCGTTGTCGTTCTTGATAACGGAGCTCTTGCGCGGATATCTGCCGATCGCCTTCATGTTCAAACGCCATCTTTTGACCAGACCAACCAACTTGTAAGATACTTTGCTGTGCTGGTGAAAAGACATTTTTTTACTGATTACTTAGGTATCTACTGTAATGGCAGCCAGCACCCAAACGCTACGTTATCCGGGATACATGAACAATGATTTGGTAGGAATTATCGCCTCTTTGATACCAACACCTAGGTGTCACTTTCTGATGACGTCGTACACTCCCTTTACGAGTGACCAGATTGACAAGGTATGTGTTTCTTGACATCTAGCTATGATCATTCTCTGAACAAAATTCTAGGCAAAGCCAATCCGCAGGACGACTGTCTTAGATGTAATGCGACGACTGCTCCAACCAAAAAATCGAATGGTGTCCACAACACCTAGCAAAACAGCATGCTATATTTCTATTTTGAATATTATTCAAGGTGATGTGGATCCCACCGATGTGTGTAACCTTATCCGGAGACTGTACATATCGAATAGAAGGTTTACTGTTTTACAGGTACATCAATCCCTGCTTCGGATTCGAGAACGTCAGCTTGCCAATTTCATTCCTTGGGGCCCTGCATCTATCCAGGTTGCTTTGACGAGAAGATCTCCGTACGTAGTGACAAACCATCGCGTCAGCGGCTTAATGCTTGCAAATCATACGAGTATCGCATCGGTAAGGCAATCTTACAAAAAGATACACCACAACTAAAATGGAAAGCAGCTGTTTAAACGTATGCTGGACCAATTTGACAGACTTAAAAGACGGAATGCATTTCTCGAACAGTACAAGAAGGAACGCATGTTTGAGAATGGACTAGAGGAGTTTGACGATGCAAGGTACGATCCTCATAGTCGCTAAACGGGATGAAATATTTACAATTATCTCCGTAGAGCGACTTGTGACGAACTCTTAAACGAATATAAAGCTTGTGAAAGTCCTGATTACATTTCATATGTATGTTTTGACATTATGAGTGTATTGTGATTTCATCTAACAAACTTCAGGGAGCCACAGATGGGGAACACTAACAGTTACCTGTTCAGGCAGTCTGGCAGAATTTTCTAGGATATACTCTCTAGTTATATCATTTATTATTAACAGCGTCAGTCAAACGTCATCGTACAGTGGTGTCCATAAGGGATGTGATTCCGATATCTAGTGTCTAAAGCAATGAATACACAAAAAATGGAAGATAACGCGACGGAGGGAAAGAGAAAGATCGCGGCTTTACTTCTTTCCCTCCAGTTTCTTCCCAATATCGCTACCTACAATCCGACTTAGAAACAATTCACAGGAAGCGGTGACTGATGCTTACCGCGTAGTTTGACACCAAGTATCCGCTCCGTCTTGGCCAAGATCTGGGGATTAGGAATAGCTTTCCCTGACTCATAATCCTGAAGCACAGACGGCTTTTCATTGATCTTTTGTGCCAAATCCTTCTGGGAAAGTTTGAGTTCCATGCGAGCGGCTTGGATTGCCTGGACAGCAATTAGCGATAGATCATCAGAAGCAAAACAATGCATACTCGTCCAACAGAAGGTGCAATTTTGGGAGGGGGAGCAACCTCGTTCTCCCTGTCAAGCTTAGCTATACGTTGATGGTCTGTGCCTACATTGTGATGTATTAACAAAACGCATTCGGATGGCAAAAAGCCAACAAACCTTGGTGAGCTTTATTACCGCCAGCAGCGATTTTCTTGTCAGTTGCAACTACAGCGCCAGTTCGGCGAGCCTGATTACGTATTTAGCAATGGTAGTGAGAAACATGCGGAAAGCTGCTTACCGCTGTAAAAGAAAGTTAGAAAAGAAGGATGACGTGGATACAAGCATTAGGACGCACCATTGAGGTCGGAGTCTTTCTTGGTAACCTTTGGAATGTGCCTCTTCTGGCCAATGACGGTTGTACTGTCCCAGTCGGTGCTCATTGTGAAGGGTAGAGTAAGTGAGAAAAGCTGAATACAAACTAATAGTAAAAGAGACAGAAATTTATGGGAGAAACGTGTAGAACGCTGCCAACAAGGGATGTGTTTATATATGTGTGTGACATGTGACGGTGGCGAACCTGACTCGTCGGGCTGACTCAAGGCTGAGGCGATGCCTACCGAACAGCCCATCTTTACTCCGAGCGCATGTTGAGGTATATGCTGGTGTATCGTTCTTATTCTCATCACAGCAAGTGCTGCAGGACTGTGCAAAGCAGGGTCACGGTCACCAGTCAAGGCTGGGTTCTGGAACATTCGTGTCAAGTGCTGGAGGTGTTAGAGTGTGTTAGGAAGAGTTGGAGATAGTTCTTTGTACAAATTGTATAGCTTGTAACTTGTGGAATTATTAAAGTAACTTATGCTCTGGATGGGCCCCGACTTCAAATTGGATGGTAGCCATGGGCCATGGCAAACCATTGTTGTGTTCACCCATGGTTTGCTTAACAACGCTAAAGTTGGACTGATCAAACTTCCAAGGTAACTCCCATAATAGACACTGTCGGCCGTCGCCCTGCCAGTGTCAAGCATCTCAAAACTGATTTCAGTCTTCCTCTCAAGCAACGCTTACGCTGGTCAGCTCTTCCCCTTTTCTTCTTCCCTTCGTCTTTTCTTACTTCGTTCTTCCTACAGCGCAAGCGCACGACGTTGAACGTCCTTTCTTTTCATAAACTCGCTCGTTTTCCTCCCTTTTCGCACACATACCATCCACCCTATTCAGCTCTCTGAGAGAGCCGTTCACGCCATCCCCCCTCACAGCCGTCCACACATCCCTTCTCCCTATATCGCCTGCTACACTCTCCTTTCAATACGCTGAAAATGGTGTCCAAGAAGCTGATTGCTATTTGGGGCTTCTTGGATGTCTGCCTCCTGGCTGCTGGCGTCATTTCCTTGGTCTTATCTCTTGTCTGGCGGGCCCCGAATCTCCTCATGAACATGGTGCTTTCTAGGGCAGACTTGACCGGTGCGTCTTCCGCTACATATATATCATGCAGCCATGTTAATGTGCATCCTCAATTCTAACAGCGGGTACTGTCCTGGCTATTTTTCTGTTGATCACATTCGCTATATCCATAGGCGCTATTGTTCAGCCTAATCATGTCACAGGCGGCTTGGTGATGCTCAACTATGCTCTTCTTGTTGATGCTATCACCATTGTAGTCATCGGATCTTTTGTTTGGTTCTTCACCTTGCAGGAACGAAACAATTTCTACAAATTGTGGCTTGCTGCAACCAGCGAAACTCGTCTCGAACTTCAGAATAAAGTACGCTTACATCTCCCTTGTTCATTATTTTTGACCTACTTACAAGTCTTTAGTTCAAATGCTGTGGTTATTTCAATGGCAGCGATACTGTTGAGATTGGGGGTTATTGCTCCTCACCAAACTTTGCTGCTAACCTCAGTGAAACTACTCTCTCCAACTTTTGCGTGACTCCTATCACAGGCTTCGCTGACGTGACCCTTAATAATGTCTTCACGTATGTTTTCATTGGTTGCATTGACGTGTTTTAGCTGACTCCTTTCTCGTAGGACGGTAAGCGTACACTGGAAGAAAGGGCGTTGCAATCATCTAACTTTCTGTAAGGTGTATGGTTTTATGGCCGTCGTATTGTGTCTCTTACTTGCAACGCTATGTGTTATTAAAAAGGTAAGTATTCTGGTATATTGATTTTACATTCCTTTGCGTTTACATTCAAACCATAGCGGCAAGAAGAGGAACGCTTCAAGAAGATTGATGCAAAGCGTGGCGGCAGGGGTTTTGTATAGTGGTTGTTTGGTCGTCTTGACTGCTTCTGCCAGCTGTATAATTGGATTGTGGTTTAGTAATAGAATTCAATGTTATTTCTCTGCTTCTTGATCGTTCTTCATTTTTGTCCTTAAAGCTTAATTCTTTGGAGCTTATCCCGGCGAGGCTTCGCTGTGCCATCGTTCACTTTCTTGACAGCCAAGTTTTGTATTATTACTTACATAATAAAGTACATAGTACTTTGTTGCGTATGCACGGGCATGGCCTAGTTAGTGGTTCTGCCACTTCTGTCATTACTTACAGAGTAGAAATAAAATATTATTACAGTTCTGTTCCAATTCTTTTTTCTTTTTTCTTTTCCTCTAGAAAGACGAGTAGAAACTAGAACTAGCTTGGGAGGGTTCAATAATATGAAAGCTAGCGATAAAAGCGACAAAGGCTCATACATGAGCGAGCGACCCGAACGAAAGCTGATGGACGATGATGAAGAAGAGAGCGAGTCACCACGCCGCGACCTTGCTCCAACAAAGTCTCGCACTGGTCTGAATTGGGTCTGAATGTAGCTGAGGGGGTGGCCCTGGACGGGAGTCGGTGCGGCTGGGTGGGCGGGACAAATTGGTGCGATTCGCTTTGGATTCGCTATCAACCTAGACCGCTACGACGTTACTCAATTCGTGCAATGATGTATTGATGTGGGGTGAGCGGTTGATGGGCAGTGCGGGGCATGAATAAGTATATCGTACTACAGTACACTACATGGGCGTGCTACTAGGGAAGGTGGCTGCGGGCGGCTGGGTGGGCTAAAATAGGCAACTGTACTGTACAGTGTACAATAGGGGAAGTCGAACCTGGCAATACAAAAATACGATACGATCAAACGGCAAAACGATACAACTTCCCACGGGTACAGCTGAAAGGCCTGGGAGTCGTATCGTTGCGAGCGTCTACCGAGCGCTCAGTCGGAGTTGAAGTAGGCTTCTTGAGTCCAAGCTTCCAGCCGTTGTGCTGCGACTATTCTCATAGCACATATATCTTGTTACCCAACATTATTTGATACATATAACTCATATCTCAAAGCCAATAACTTTCTCTTGTCAATAGCAAGTCAATAGAGCTTGTGTAGCTCAATAATCATTCATTCTCTTGAACTTAACTTGAAGATCAATGTTTTTATAGTCAGCGCTGGCGAATGTAGTCGGAGTTCTGACGGATATTGAAAACAGCTGATGTATCGTCGGGATGATGGGGTTGTCAAACCTCGAACGATACAGCATGAAGTTCACACGCTACGATCAATTACCTTGGCGTCACGAAACAGCCATTCAGGGATCGAATTCTGGTAAGTGAGTCGTCCCACAACATCGTGATCTGGCTACGGGGAGACACATGCCTCGTGCTGTTTGTTTACTACTCAACCATCTGTCAAATAAATCCCAAACAGTACTAAATACGCTGGAGCTGAAGCGAGTCGTACACTTAGCAATGTTTCCCTTTGAACATATTCTTGGATTGTGCCAGTATGTTGTCTGCCCTTTATGCTGTTCCCCACTCACCTTTAGATGTGCTCTAGTTTTCTGCTATAGCTACAGCTAAGCATGCGTCCGTCCGTGACGCTCTTGGTTCGTGTCTTGCCACGCTCGGCTCTGCGTGTACAATCCCAAACTATTCCTCCGCCTTCACCACAAAGCGAAATTCTTCAAAAGCCAACACTGATGGATATGCTCCTGAAACAAAAGCAAACATCTGGTGCATCGTGGCCAGCCAATATTCGCTTGGAACCCGTAGTGAAGAAGGAAGTATTTAGTGAAGTGGAATCCTCGACTAGGGTCAAATGGAAAAAGCTATTGAAGGAAGTCTAAGATCCTGAAGAAGTTTGTCACGCTAAATATATGCGGAACGACTTCTAGATAACAGAATAGCTCTAAAGGTCTTTTTTTGACCTAGTTATTATAATTACTGTATCGTCAACAGTATGTAGTTCGTTGATCAGCACACTAATTCAACTTATATTGACTTATGTAAGTGTGTCAAACTTCCATCTCTTTTCTACGTTCAATTTCGATTACTTAGTTTAAATAAACCTTAAGGCCGGCTCTCGCCAGCATAGCCCACTAACCATTTTTCCTTGTAAGGTGACGAAGGCAAGCAGAAAATAGGGAACACCTAGAGCGAGCAAAACCAACATCATTAGATTTCTTTAAGTAGCACTACAAGTTTTGGAATATAAGAAAGCAAGTAAGTAAGGGTTTTGATATTTTTGTAAGGAAACAACGGTAGATAAGAGGTAGACAAAGAAAGAGGTAAAATTCAGAAACGTGCTAAAGTCCGTATCAGAAGATGATAGATAACGTCAAAAATACAAAGAGGCCGTTGAAGCAACTACTTCAAGGGAAGAAAAGGCACAACATTTGGAATACACAGAACCAACACAGTAGGGAGCGGATACGTGCCTCAGTAACGCTTGCTTTTCTTCGAGGGAGAGGCTGAAGAGGTCTCAGGTGGCAGATGTGGAGGCATAGGCTTAGCAGAAAGTGGAGGAACAAAGGGCAGGAAACTTTCCGAGGGACACTTGCGAGGAGTTGAAGGGCCAGGAGATGGAGAGCCAGGGAGTGTTGGCATAACAATTGGCTCCATCTCGAGAGCACAGGCAGCAAAGATGGTGAGCAAGCAAATTTGTTGGCGAGAGAGACCTTCGGCATCCGTCATACCAAGAACGACTCAGCCAATTTACAAACACCCCAACGAGACTCAGAATGCACGCAAATATTCAGGGAACATGCGAGCAACCCTGTTGTCGTTATAACAGTAATTTCAGCTGTATGAATACCGATTTCCGATACAATTCCTGACGCTGTGGCAGTTGATAGCAAGTTGATACAGACAAAGCACCCTTTTAGCAGCTCATCGTATAAAGCCTCAACCACTATACCATTAAGAACTTACATTGTTGCGATTGATCAATGATGGAAGGTAAAGTAGGAATAAGGAAGGAAGGAAGAAAATAAGAGGTAGGTGAAAAGTTATAGAGCCAAGACATAATAAGGAAATCGCAGAAGGACTGACAAAGGTGCCACCGCTTGGATTTTGAGACTAAGGGGCGTGCCAATTACTAATCACTACGTCACCTCGTTTTTATGAAAATCCCCGCCAAAAAAAATTAATTTCGCCCCCAAAACCCTACTACCTAAAGGTACATAGTGGGAATGTTTTTCATCGTTCCTTCTAAGTTCGCCAGGCCACTAAGTAGTTAGTGGGCTCTAGGTACTATTAATTTACTCTATTTGCGGAGAGTTCTACTTGACATGTAAAAAAACAGTTTTGATTCACTACGGGCGCCAAGATAAAATTGGTTATCATTTTTTCTGCCACCAACATTTGACGTCTGACCTCCACAATCGCGGCTTAGCACGCTTGCTGGTGTTACCATGGCTGGGTCGTCTGCTACTCGAGACATGATATGGACTCTCAACGTGAGTTTGATTGCTTTAAGGATTTACACTTGTTACCTATAAATTTTCCGTAGGTACATTTCTCCCACTTCTGCTCTTCCCGTTCCTATCTGCATGGGCATACAAGCTCATATTTGGAAACCTATTCTCAACTGGCCTAGCACAATCTATCACGTCCCATTGCCATCCAAGCAGCCCTCCGAGTGCACACGTCCTTTACATGCTCCCGTATACCGGTTTTCCTTCCATTGATTCAGGATTATGCGGGATGGTTTTCTTTTTCCAGGAAGCCATGTCGACTCCGTTGTCCATGAACTTTTTGACATACTTTATAGGAACTGCAGCACCGCTCGTGGCCATTCCATTATTTAATTCATATCGTACACGAATAAGTCGGCTCATAGCATATCCTGCAATATGGGGATTACTAACGCAAATCTTCACACTTGGAGTTATCATGCCGTTGTATTGGCTTACGGTAATCCTCACAGGAGGGTTCAGAGAACGTGCAGTGAATATTGGAAGCATCGCTCAATCGCACGCTCAAGCCGCTATGTTTGGGATCATAGCCGGCGCAGTCATTCCTTCTATTGGGATGCTTGTCCTCAACGATCCTTATGTGACCGCAATATGGCAACCATATCCCCTTTACGTATCACTAGCTCAACATTGTCACTTGTACCTACGAGGAGAAAATCGACAACCAGGCTCGTTTATGGTACAGGTTACCTACATCGCATTATTCATAATCTCGTCATCTACTCACATTTCCTTTGTGTGGCCCATATTATTCGACCCTAAGGCGTTACAAGCTTTTTTCCTGCCTTCGATGACTCCTCTTTTCTCAAATCATGAGATGTCAACGCAAATCCTTGACTTTCTGAAGTGGGATCTTATCTTTGGCTTTGGATCGACAATTCTTGCAACGTTTTGGACTTCTAACAATTACCGGCAGCTGTGCGCTTTGTGGATATGGTACATATTTTTGATACCTATCATTGGTCCAGGATCTGCCGTCTTAGGAGCGGTTCTGTGGTACGAATTTGGGCGAAAGAATGCGATCTCTGATAGTTGCATGTGAATCTCCTTACACCATACACGCTCGATACAGTGTCACAGAATATATCATTATACAGTACTCAACGTAATGTAAGAGTGAAAGCTACACATAAAATGTACATAAAAGCATTGTAAATTTATCTAACGTTTCCCCTTCCCCTTCCCCTTCCCGTTAGCCTTCGGTGCCTTTTTCTTCTTAGGCCGATCATCATCTGAATCGTCCGAACCATTTTTCCTTCCACTTTCTGTACGCTTCAGGTCAGCTAAAGAAACCAGGTAAGTCGGTGATGACGTTTATGGTATTTTAACGAATTGCTATACCTTTAGCCGCCTTCCTCTCCAGCTCATCCCAGTCATCTCCTTCATCGCTGTCAGCGCCGCCGAAATCCGAGCCGCTCTCACTACCACTCGCATCCGAATCATCGTAGTCACTCTCATCATCGCTACTTTCTGAAGACTCGAAATCATCTTTTTCGGCTTCGAATTCTGACTCTGATCCCGAGTCTTCGGATTGTTCACTCTGTACACAGCGTCAGGAAGGAAATTATTATATAATACAAACAATTGCTTACCTCTCCTCCTCCTGCACCGCCCAAGAAGCTCCATCCTCCCTGCTGGAAGAACTCGTACGGACTTTCATTTATGTGCTTCATAATAGGTCCCCAGTTCAGGTTAACAGGACCCTCGCTCATCGGTATATCTACGGAGCTAATAATGATCATTAGTTTCTCTATCATTGGGGTTGTGCAACAATTAACAGCCGTACTCGAGCCAGTTTTTCACATCATCCATCTGGGAGCTTTGAATGGAGTTTATATGAAGCGGAGTCTTCGTGAAGTCTTTGAATATGAAAACTAAATCGAACTGCTTCAATCCGTATTGGACTCGTTCCAGTGAAGCTATCTCGATATCAGACAATGTAACCACCAGGAAAGGTGGATCAGTCAAATGAACCAAGCATTCAGTGGTGGGCTGCAGTCGAACGCTCGTTCGGAAAGGCACACCCTCAAACGACAGTTCACGGAAAGGTATGTCAAGCTCTAGGGTCTCTCCATTCTGACTAAACTGTGAGAAACAAAGTAAACATAACATCATCAAGCACTCACTGATGTCGAAGCAGCTTCCGCGATTTTTTCCGCAAAAGCTTTTATTTCCTTATTAAGCATTGCCCTTCGCTTCCTTTCTTGCTGTTCCATTTCAATTTCATCTTCATCACCATAACGATGTTTACGTTTTCTATTCCCAGTTTCATCAAATTGAACATCGGTGGCCTCGCGGAAAAATTGAACATCCTGGGTAAGCAATCAGCATGAAGTTGAGCATTAGACAGAACATGTAAACCGCACAAAAGTCTTCTTCTTCCCAATCATAATCGGCGACTTGAGATGAAGGTGAACAATCACCAACAGCTCATGATCACAAGGTTGGAAAAACAAATGCTTGACATTACTAAATAGAATATCTGATATAATATGAAATAATCTGTAAGTTAAAGATGTCACGTTACTCACCAACTTTCTGTGAGCCAACCGCCGAAAGATATCGTACACCATTTTGATGAATTTCGACTTCGCCGGGGAGACGTTTTCCGTCAAGAGCTGGTCTCATGAACGCCTCGGGCATTTTTATTGGTCGACGACCCTTCAGTTCAACAAGGTTATCTTGCTCAATAACATCAGCCATTTCCTTCTTTTGTTGTTCACGCTTATTAGCCTCTTTCTTAAGTTCTGTGATTTGCTTGCAGATGGTATCGAATCTGTGTCCATCAGGAGAACGATACGACACTGAGCGAATAAATGTTGCATCTGGATCGACAAAAGGCTAAAGCATCGCATTCAAACAACAGTAAGACTAACGGCCCAACCAATAGCTTACCGTATCTTCTTTCTTCCCCGCAAGCTGACCGGGAGTCTGGAAATTGATTCTTAGGTACGTAAAATCACCTTCATCATTTTTGCTGGCATTCTTTATCGTATTGATATGGAATGGAACGGCAAATCCGTGGATAGGCAGAATAACGGTTTGTGCCTTGCGGTCAACGTAAATCTCCCCGGACGATTAGCTGTGATGGTTTAACAGTTGACTAGTAAGAAAACTCACTCGTAAGCGGTCTACCTCTGCGGGCAAAGCACCTTCCCCTTTATAACTTTGAAACTTCTTCCACCCTTTCCCCTCCTTTCCGCTTGTACCACCACCGTCTTCTGAATAGCGTTGTAAACCTTCAGACTGCAACTTCTCATGCAGCTGACGTTGATGCTCCAAAAGCTTGGCTGCTGCTGTCTGATGAACTTCATCTTGAGCCGCCCTTCTAGACTGGTTTCGCAAAACCTTCGTGCCTGCAGTTTTTTGTTTGACAGGCGATCCATTCACTTTGGGAAGAGTGGTGGATTTTTTCTCCTTGCGGGGCTTATCTTCTTCGCTCTCCGGTGTCAAGAAGAAAAGTGTATCCTTTGTTGATTTGGTTCCCTCGGTGAGCAAGGTCGCACTACTAAGTCCAACCTTGACAGTGTCCACAAGATGAAGAGAATACCTGCTATCTGGAGATCAGAAAACCGAACTCTAGCATGTAAAATAGTCATACTTTTGGCTGCCATCCATGAGATCCGTAAATCCAAGCCCAAGATTGAATATCATATCTTTCTTTAACGTGCGGCCATTTTTTGGAGACAGAAGGTAAGCACTGTCCCTAAATTCAATCCCCATCTAAAGCAGTCCTTAGTATATGGAAGTGACTGGAGAGAACAACCACGCTTACGCCAAACCCAATGTTTTTCACAAAATGTTTCTCCAAATCAGAGTTCTTGGTCTTAATAAATGATAACGCATGTTGATAAACGTCACGAGCGGTAGCGCCTTCCTTCATTATAAGAAGTAATTCTGATTGTAAGGAAAGCAGTAAATTGTACTGGGCTTCTTGATCCTAGCAGTGAATTAGCCAAAATATGGTTACATAAAAGTTAGACATACGGGGTTAGGATCAACAATGAACGTCCTGCCCACGTTGGTACAATATGATTTATACCGCAGCCCAAATGCCACAAGAAGGACGCCCTTATGAGCAACATTATCTTCCGTTGACTCTGTGGTATAACGGAGATCATAACCGGTCTTGCTCGAACGTGAAATAATAATTGGAGGGTAACAAAATTCAACAGATGGCCAGTCGACCTGTGAATCACTAGTTATTAAAATAAAAGGACAGAGAACTTCATACCCACATCTTGAAGTCCTTTGCCCTTATTCCAAACCTTCATGTCCGGCCCCTTGGCAGAACTTCCTTCTCCAGAGCCAAGTCGTGCTTCAATCTGAGCGGCAAGACCATCATGAGTAATCTTAGCCTCTTTATCTAAAATAGATTCCAATTTGGGTGCAACATGGTGTTTGAGTAAAGTTGAAGTCAAAGAGGCAGCCGTTTGAATGGTTCTCTTATAAACCGTGAGATTAATGTATAGAAGATGGAATGAACATACCAATTCATCCTCATCTTTGACAGACATAAGCGTAGAGACAGCTGGCGTCATGTCGACAAGTTCGGGCTTTATCGCTGACTCAGCCACAAGCTTCTCCCATTCAGCCACGAGCTTGCCTGAATGTGACTCCTTTACCAATGAACCCACTCGTTTAGCTGATGCATATAATTCAAAAAAATTCAGCACGGCGTCATTTGAAGCGTCCTTCCCCTTCGTCTGAGCGAAGATTTCAATAGGAATGCCTCCGCCAGATTTCTCGATTTGGGAAAGGATCTTAGCTGCAAGTATGGTCTGTGAACACAAATTTGCGATATTATTCAATGAGCACAGACCTTTCGTAGCTGAGCATAAAATGGCAAGCTTGTCCTTTTTGAAAAGGAAGAAAGTGGACGGAAATTCATAACCAAGTAACCATTGCTGTAGAGGTGACACGATATTTGCAGACTTTTTAATGAATGTATAGTAATTCTCTTACCTGAAGGCATGTACCCTTTTTCATAGGCTCATCTTCAGAAGCAGGATCACCAGCTATGAGTAATAATGCATCCGCGTCAGCAATGGAACCGTAGTCGTCGTTTTTAGTGGCGTTCTGTTAAGGACATAAGCATGCGAATACTACTTATAAGAAAAGGCTGAGCTTACGTTCCACCATCGTAGATTCTCTTTACACGAGAAGAAAAGGTATTCTTATTGAGCTCGACCAGCATGGAGCAAGAGCAAGGCTAAGTGGAGGGGATGGTGGAAGAAAGCAAGCGCGCTCAGGCGCAACTTGAGCTATTTACAATTACAGACAGACAGAACGCGCTCCTTGTCGGAGTTTGAACTTGGAAACAAATATGTTATAGAGCCCACTAACGACCTGGTATTAAGCAAGCAAGTAGTAAGTACAAGAAATGATACAAAACATAAATGAAATCGAGTACTTCAGATACTATTGAGGTAGTAGAGGTGGACCATAAAAATATATTGAAGTCGAAGAAAGCTAATGTGTCTGTTGAAACGTTGATACGTAGTACTAAGTAGTCCAAAAATAAGATAAGAATTAAAAGTAAGATACGGTTAGCGGAAAATTTATCATGATATAATATATAAGTCCTCAGCACCTCAGTACTTTTAAGTACTACTTAATGTGACTTACTCGTAAAAGTCTAAAGAGGAGAACAAAGGTGCAATAGGCAAATTGCCGAAGAATAGAACTCCGTGTACACGACCCTGCAGCGGCTTCACGGCATCAGAATTTACTACCAAAACATTTGCGATTTCGAGCTTCATAACTCTACTAACTGAAGTTAGTGGGAATATGAAGAATGTAAAAATATCCAGATTCCATACTGCAGTTACTGTCTACAGTCTAGGTAGTAAGTACACCAACCAGTACGCAGTTATAGTAAGTATACTTACTTATACCAACTCCAAAACTCTACTGCTTACAGTCAGTTCTTTAAGTCGACGACGATAGGCCACCCTTTCCATGCCATTGCTGCATTAACGGCCACCAATTCACCATATGGCATGGAAACTATCTCCGCGCCAGAACATTCGTGAATGTGACTTTTCCGTCTCCGAATCTTAGCAGCTGTGATCAAACCAAGTGTACACGTGGAAATCTTACCCGAACACATGCAGCCGACATGATTTTAGCGACATCAACCGTTCAGCTAAGATAGGACATCCGGCATGTTTGCTTCGTCTAGTTTCATCTAAAACCATGTAAGGTGGTGTATGTGTTAAAAGAATGTCAATATCGCCTGGTATTCGACTATATACTTCTAGGAACAATATATCAGATGTCCAACGTTGGCAGATAGTCAAGTTGAGAATATAACCTTTAGCCTCAGTATCAGTCGAATATTGAAAAGCACCTCGGGCATACAATGGAGCAGCCTC
Organism: Cyathus striatus; assembly: GCA_025738555.1. Lineage (NCBI taxonomy): Eukaryota > Fungi > Basidiomycota > Agaricomycetes > Agaricales > Nidulariaceae > Cyathus > Cyathus striatus. The sequence goes on along the minus strand of JAOVFP010000005.1, from coordinate 4,761,329 downwards.
AAATAAATCATGATGATATTCAGCGTGCAACAGTAGAAACCGAACTCACTGGTGAGCCATATATTTTCCATGACCTTTCACCTACCTTAACATCCAAGCATTCGTGCTCCAAATAGTATATGTTATCATTCATAGTCGCAGAACTCTTCATGAATGTCCGTATGGCGTCTAAAACTGCGTCGTCCTGGCAATGCGGCTGTCAGTTTTCTACATCTTGAAAGAATAGAAACCTTCCAACTACCTCATTTAGGAGCTTGTTGCGTATCTGTCCATCCAAGCATAACTGGTACAAGTAAAGTATCAACACGGACACGGTGAACGACGGAAGTGGTTCAAAACCGACATCATGATTACCTGCTATTATTCTTATTAAAAATATTATCAGCAAACTATGAGATCCCCGAACACCCCACTGAATATTTATATTAATGCTCACATTTTCTTGGAGTGGTCCAGACTTGCGAGCCAGGCAATAGTTTTCTCCAGTTGCGTTGTTCGCCCCCAGCTGCTCAAGTCTCCTGCATGTAACAGAATATCTCCTGCGGGTACGGAAAATATCTTTGAATGGGTATCAGAAATACAGACGAAACGCGTCCAGTCTGGACCAGGGTGCTGTGGGAGGCTGTTCTCTTCACCAATGGCGTAAATATGAACTTTAGCTGAGTTTGTAGATATCATGGCTGGAAAAACAGGCACGACAATAGTAGTTGTAAGCAAGCAGTACGTATACCAAGCGTTATTTTAACTGGTAACTGACGTCGTGTTGCCACTTATCAGCGAGTCTTGCTTAGTACTTAGATGCGGGAAACTTCAAAGAATTCTATCAAATTTCAATCATCTTCTATTCCAAGCACTGCCAGGTCTTTCATAACAAACAACGTCTCTTCCATCCGTTGCTCTAGCACGGACAGTTTTTGCTGTTTCTTCTCCCATTCCGCCAAGATATCCCTCTCCAGCCGAGACAGTAAACTCTCATCTTGACTAACGTCACTACGCTCTCTCTTCTCAAGCACCATCCTTACCTCACTGACATCCTCCTCTGCTCGCCGCCTCATGCTTATGTTGCACAATGTTTTAAAAATATCCCCGAGAATGGCTGAGTAGGCTTTGCGGAGATCAACATACCTACAAGCCGTTGTGAGTACTTGGATATATAAGCTGCGATGCTAGCACTAACCACAGATAGAAGGTTCGAGTCGGGTTGCGATCCGCACTTTTGGGTACCTCTTGCGTACTTATTAATGAATCTACTGCCATTGCGGAGAGTAAGGGCCGCACATCTTTCGGCGCCATCATAACAAGCTTGGAGATCTATTCTAATACTGTGAGATGTCCAGAATATTCACGACTCACTCCACACACCTGTTTTTCGTCCATCTTTCCTATCTCAAGTAGCAGTCTCAGAATTCTCAACCCTTCAACGCCATGCTTTTCTCGCGCAACTGTCTCTAGCATACGTTTCCGCAGCCGCCTACATACTATCTCAAACTCTACCTGCACTTTAGAAGACGAGTAGGATATGAATGAGCCTGCCTTCCCCGCAGGAGTGGGATTGTCTGCTGCAGATAGCAGTCCTAAGTAGTCCTTGACATTTGTCGAAGTTGATACTTTCTTCGACGGGTGAATCAATCCAGATTTTACGGTATCGTCCTCCTGAGGAAGCTGCATAATTATGGATGCAACTGATACAGACTCTAAACAATGTAAAGTCAGAAAGGAAGCAGGAACATATCGACCCAACGTCAGCCTACCGGAGTGGTTTTCCTTCATGTCGAGCTGAGCTGCCTCAGTTGCCTTTAATATTGCCCGAAGAACCGTGGCAGCACCTTCATTATAACGCTCCTGCGCGGCCTTTATTAAAAACTATTCGATCTTAGTAAGGGTATAGGAAAACAAAAGGGGTAGGTCAACCTCATTTCGAATGTATACGTTGAACCTGTCGTAATTGACCTTAAAGTAAACTGTATCCTAGTTGATCCGTTAAGTTCAGAACGTTGCCGACTTCCCATTCATGCTCACATCAACGTCATCCTCTTCAATTACGACTTTGCGCTAAAAACCATAGATTAAAAACGGAAACCGTAACGAAGCGAGAAACATGCCTTGTTCAACTTAGATCCCAGCTGGTCCTTGACTTTGCGTTTCTGAGCCATGAATAAGTAAAAGCGCTTCAATGAAGGGTAAATAAACTCACTAAACCCACTTTCTCAGCTTCCTCCTCCTCCCGCTTTAGTCGGGCCCCCGCGACTTCTTTGGCTTCTCTCAGTTCCTTTGCTGTAGGAAAACCTGTGATTCTTGCCTTTTCTTCTTCTTCATATTTAATTTGTTTATCTAGGGGAGAAATATGCGACAAAACTGTGGAAGGTTTCAAATAATGAGCGGACACAAGTTTGTACATTGCTTGTGTGTATAAGGCAATAGCTGAAAATAAAACAAATGAGCATACAATTTCTCGGGTAATAGTCTTTCACGTACATTTTGGATCAGACACAGATAGATGAGCTAGAATATCCGGAAGTCGAAGCTTCCCATTGTCAAGTATCAACTGAACAACTTCCGAAGCCTACACTTCATCAATAACATGCTTTCGCAATGGTTCCGTAAAGATACATACTGCTTTTCCTAATAATTGCTCTGCCAGCCAGACAAATTTCCCAAATCTCAGCCGCAATAGGCATTCATCCACATTAAAGTCAAACATTTCGCCCTCGTATGACTGGGTATGCCAGAGTATATTGTGCTGGACCAAGACTAAAATGCAAGCACGAACAGTGCGAGGCTTGATACCTGTAAGATGGACTATTTGTGGGAAAGATAGACGTCCACGTCTTAAGATTACTGACGCAACTTTCTGGGATAAAAATATGAGCGGCGAAACTACAAAACATACAAGTAGCGTACTGCAGTCAGAGTTCCGAAGTGCGAATGTATAATCTCGGAGCACAAACGGCCAGTGTGTGAGTCTGCCATGATGAACTTGAAACGAATAAGCTTCAACTGGAAAACAATCTATGAGTACGCTGTTACACCAGACACGATGAAAGAAACTTGCGAATGATTTTTTACGGTCCTTAACATCGTTGTAAGTATGTAAAATGGAAGACAAGCTAATGAAATTATCTTGCACTACGCATGTTTGGCTTAGTTGCTTGAATATTATCTAATCTTTAAACTGTACAGTGTAAGTGCTGTTTTTTACATAACAAAAGTAATTAAATAAGTATCAATTACTTAGTTATATATACAAGCATTTACAGTCATCAACCACCAAACGTGACACCCCCACCTCACGTGACAAACCCGACTGATTGGCTTCTCCTCACCTCAAATCTATGACTATCACTACAATTCTTTTTGTATTTTGAGGCTTAGTATCCTAGGAATGAGCTCCAACAGTATTTTTACAGATATATATTGAAATAGATATATGACACATAAATTAAGTTGGAGAGTTACCCCAAACATGAGATTTACAAAAAATACATAGCATGTATTACTCAATAAAGGTACTTGATTTAACTTTTTTATAACATAAGCAGCTATTATTTAATGTAATAAACCTGTGTAAATGTTTTCATGAGTAAAGTGCATCTATGTTCGCTGATATCACTAGAAATCTGAAGTGCTCGGTGTTGCAAGACAAGGAGGTTTTGCTTATATTAATGATCCGGACTTCGGGAATCTTTAATTTTGAAGTGTTTTGTAATAAACTGTATTGCCATCAGCGGCTGTCACGCCACATGGTTTTGATCAAAATCCAGTCCCCTCAACTATTTTGCAAATGTTCACTCTCTACTAAAACACAGCGCGGTAAAAATTATAAAAAGGGATTCTATATAATTATGTCTATCCATATGTACAATTTTTATAGTGTAATGTGTACTAAATGATGTGAAATCACAGCTTCAAGTTTTGTTGTCACGTATAATGGTTGATGACTGTAAATTGACACGTTAAGTTACGGTCTGCATCCAGCCGCCAATGTGCCAGCTACTGTGGCCTTTACCACTGTCAGCTCCTCCATTTTTCTGACCCATCGTTGTATACGAGCAGTCGTATGCTTCCATTCTGGAATGGCCTTCAGATCTGCCAACAATGGGTACAAGAAAAAGTCTGCCCAGCTGATTTTGTCCCCAAATACAAATCCCTCAGGTGCCATACGAGACTCAACGACTGAAAGGAACTCTTTCATCTTTTCCACACCTGCTCGGATGTTTTTTTCTGTTTCTTCATCGGTGTCTGTTCCTTCGACCGTAGTGTTAATGCGAGGCTTAATGACACCTCCTTCAATGACAGGGAAACCTACAGCATGATGATATTGTTATGATAATACTCGTATAGCACATTGCCTGAGCAGTGACACTTACCCAAGAATGCTATGAAGCTGACAAATTCCCACATTTTTTCTTCTAATATAACGCCTTCATCATCAGAGGATATATGAAGGCTAGGGCTTGCCGCGATTCTATCGATATACCTAACGATAGCATGGCTCTCGCACAGTTTAATGTCATTTGAGTTCCTGTCACCGGATCCGTGGATGATCAATGTAGGAAGAAATCCAAAGGGGTGGTTTTCATATGCAACTCGACTTTTGGGGGTTGTCGCAACCTGCAAGTAACTCAAGCCCTTATATTTCATCCCCATAGCAATAGTACGAGTAAATGTGGAGTATGGCGTTCCAATAAGGGTGTATGTTTCAGTCATTGCGAGAGTAGACAGTTGTGAATACAAAGGTATCAATGAGTGTGCGCGATCAGCATAGATCACAGGTCGCAATTCTAATTATAGCATACGAGTTATTCAGATGTACCGATATGATATTCAATGCTTATAAGTACTATATTATAACTTTGTTACAGTGAAGACGGCCATGCCTTTCTTTAAAAAAAAAGAAAAACAATGCTTAACTAACAGTGGGCGTCGAACAGTAACTGCAACTACCAGCGAGCACTTCATTGATCTATAAAGGTTAGTAAAATAATGCAGGATAAACTTATGGTGATTAACAGTATGAAATGAAAAGTACTTAGCCTAGAGGCTTGAATGAGCTCGTAACAATGAAAAGCCATTTAACCTGAAAGAAAAAAAGGTGCATCAGTCTTTTTTCATTCCACCCTAAGTCTTTTTCCTAAAACGAAAAGGCACTCAAAAGACACTCGCTATCTGGATAGTGCACTTCACATACCGGGGGAGCTCGGTAACGATAAGGAACCTGTTGCATCACCATGTTCTAAATCTGCTTCATCGAAGCTTCGTTTCGATGCCTTGCTCGAGAGTGTGACGGAGCTCTCATTTGAAATTACATCAGCCTCGTTCTCTGTACCGGAAACGGTTTCAAGATCTCCCTCAGCGTCATCGTCATCCCAATCGTCCTCGTTATAATTATCTGCTCCTGAGACTGTATTTGCGTCACCTGCTGTGTCGTCCAAATAAAGACTCTCCGGGTCTTCATTTTCATCGTAAGCAGATGATAATTCTACCTAAATGGTTAATTTCGATCACCTGAAAGCGTAAATTGACTCCACACCAGAAACATGCTTATCATTGGCGACGATTTCACCATCCTTAGCACGGGAAATGTTATGCTTGGACGATTCATCTATCGTAAAACATCGACCTTAGCTATCGCAAATGCATGTTACCGAAAATATTACCTTCATGTTCACGAGGGGAGAAGTGCTTCGTTGTGTCGGATGCTTGTGTAGGCGTCTCTGCTGTGGTTTCTTGAGCTTTTACGCCTACCGCCCCAGAAACATGTAATGTTTTGTGAAGCTCGTTAGATACTAATCGTGTACCATCAATTTCGGAGTCACTTTCGAGAGTGGCAGCTTCGACATCTTCAGAGAAATCGGGATCCGCGGCTTCGGCCAAATGCCTAACCTCGTCGGCGTCAAATGAATTTTCGGGAAGAGATAGCTCTTCCCGAGTTCCCTCTGCATGAGACTGCAGCAAGATGCGATCACTTTTACCTGGCGAATAAGTTACACATTGTAACAGCACCTTCTAAAAATGAAAATACTAACCAGGAGTAAGACTGCTATTATCCTCGCCAGTGGTTTCGTGAAGACGCGTGGCATGTTCCTGAAGCAAGTGGAATCGTACAATGAACCGCGGTGCTATCGTTTGCATTCGCAAACGCAATGGCCCAGCTATCCCGGACGCATCGTGGAGGGTATTTAAATCATGTAGACTAACTTCGCGAGCAAAAATATTATCCTGCTGTACGTTAGTTACAGAGAGAAAAATGTAGCAAAACAAACATACTTCAGATATCACGAGTTGCAAGTCATATGCATCGAGAACCAATTCGCTGTCAACATATTCAGATATATTAGTTATGTAGTCATCTTGTCGCAAAGCCTCGAAGACACTCGAGATTGGCTCGTAATATAACGTAGGGAAGTTTTGAAGGAGTACGTGAGCTGTCTGAAGGTGGCTTCCAGGCTCCGCATGAGATATAGATGGGCCGGAACTGGAGGGCTCATTGAATAAACTAACTTCTACCTGACCAGATATCGACAAAAGGACAGGGGGGGGTGGGTCGATATATACTCCCTCTGAGATTTCGTGCGGATCACCTGAGGATGTTGAATCGTCACTCACAACCACTTGAGCGCTCTCAACGGTATCAACAAGATCTGTGGAAAAAAAGCCCTCAGCAATTTCCCTCTGCATTGGGTGACAAATGGTCGTACCATCTCTATCCTCCGATTCTGTAGAAGTACCTTGATGATCATCCTCGATAGCTACCAACTCATCCTCGGCTCCTTCCTTGTTTTCACCATCAGCTGTATATTCATAACTTCTTTTTTCACTAGTGACATTAGCAAGCTCAAGAGTTCGGGACTCTTCAGCAAAACTATCTTGATTAGGGTCTTGGAGAGCTGCAGAATTAAGTAAATTTTGAGCGTTATCAACCACATTTTTTACGTCAGAAGTTCTGTCGAGCGAAGTATGAAGCACCGATGCTAAAGTCGTATCTGTTGAAGCATGAATTCGGGAGCCAGACTGATCACCGCCATCTTCAACATTCTGTTCATTTTCTACTCGAGTAACTTCTTCTCCCACGACATGAGCAGTGGGTTTAACGGGGGAATCTCCCGAATAATCCGGGATGGGCAGTGGAGAGGCCAATCTTTGTTCGCCACTTTCTTCTGTTTCTTGCAGCTGTAGTTGATCGCGACTGCGATCTTCCTGAGAGTCTCTGTTGCTGCCTAGTTTTTCGTCAGAACTGGCGTCATCTAAAGAGACTTGAGGTATCTGATGCTCAGATGTTGTATCACTGTCGGCCAGGGGGATATCCGCGGGAGAAGCGACGGTGGATTGAGGAAAAGAGCGTGTCGATTGCTCGATGAAGTTTTCATACGACACCTGATTAGTATCTTGAAGAGTGTATGAGCTGTCGTCAGGGTTGGGAAGAGGGGATTGAGCCAAAGAGGCGTCATATACTTCGACATCTAAAAGTTCAGCCGGGGAGTCTTGAATGTCGTCAGCCATCTCGTACTCAGAGCTTTGATCTAGAACTTCTTCGTATGCATCCATATCGACTTCAACGCTGAGTTGGCTAGAGTCGTGAAGGGCCTGTCTTTGAGTAAGAGCATTGAGAGGCGTAGTTGTGTCGTCCATGGCAGCTTCGGCATGGAACCAGGAGTCAGACGAGGAAGAATGCATGGGAACATCGAGGTCACTGGGATAATCCAGCATTTGTGCGTCGAAAGGTTCGAGCATGGACATAGTGGTGAGGAAGGAGAGAAACAGGTTTGAGGACTTATATATGTACGAGTCGTCTGGTAAGTAACGGTGCAATGGAGGATGGTTGGGGTGTGGCTGAGGGGATTCGGGAATGTAAGTATGTATATATTAATATTACTAATTATGACTGGATATATTATTTTTTACCATTATTTATTTATATCTTAACTTGCACTGTACGGCCACCGATTGTGCTCATGGTGTCCTCAGCGTCCTCGGACCCTCTCCGACGCGCAGACGTCGACTACTTGGTCCGCAATGCTATGACTTCTGGCTATCAACTCTTTTCACTGCTAACCCCTCCTATATACTTGGCCATACTATATGCCCGACGCCCTTCATTCTCCGTCAATCGCTTCCTTCGTGCGACTTGGATTGGCGGGCTCGTCGGTTCGGTCCCACTCCGCTCTTCTTCAATCACGCTGCTTCCTAATTTATGTTATGAACTGTACAGGCTCTGCTGGAGCAGGAGGTGTTGCCTATCTTCGCCATGTCAAGTCATCGGAGGATTTCGTCCGCGTCAAAAGGATGGAAGCTGCGTATAATGTACAAATCTCTGCATACTGGTAGTATATTTCCTTCGTCGCTCAGCGTGTCATTTTCTAGACAGACCGCGTGAGACGCAATGACCATGCCACCATCGGCAGTGTACTTTTGAGCGTGCTAACCCCTGCCCTTCTATGGAAGCGTGCGAGCACTTTAAATTGTAAGTCCAGTTTTACCACACGGGCGTCGTCAATTTCCGTTGAATGCTTTTACTTAGTGATACTCGGAGGGGCTGGCTTAGGCAGCACAATTGGTGTTGCTGCACATTATGCCCGATCCTTTTCGGGCAACCCGCCTCCCAAGGTTACACCGGTTATACAAGTTATTGGCAATTCACAAACTTGATAAACTACATCTGTACTTCTGTACTCCTAATGACCTCTTTGATAGCTATAGCTATTACGCCACTCCTCACATCACCTGTTTGCTAACATCTTCCAATCGACCGTCGACAGCAGGATTAATGACAAGTAAATCTATATCTACGTTCTCTTCTTTCGCGCCTTGTTTGCCCATTCTTGCATTTTTTCCGTCAAATGCATCAACTGAACTCATGTGCTCTGTAGCGGAGACAGCTATATGGTCCTGATAGTGAGACTTGGATAGCAAAGAATGAGCATCGAGAGCGCGATGGGCGAGAGTCTGCCAGCGATGTATAACTTTGTAATTCTTCTTCCTTTCAACTTCTTGCCTTTCTTGAGCTTCTGAAATTGCCACCCTCGTTCTGGAGCGCAAGGTTCTTGTGTGTGAGGTATCCTTCATCCTTGCCATCTTATTCACAAATTGGGATCCTTAACGAAATTCAGGGTTACTCTGTTGAAAGCACATCACATACTTACCTAGTAAGTATTTCCTAACAATGCTGCTCATGAGCTGTCCATTCTCGTCGTCGATCAGATATTTGTGACCAAGAAGGGCAGTAAAGCCGTCATGGCCTCCTGCCATATATTCCCTTGTGACTAAGTTGTACTTTTTTTCATCATCTCTTGCAATGGGTTCAATTACTAGTTGCTTTCTGTTCGAATCTTCAGCTTCTCTCAGCAACCAAACTCCTGTTACGCGCTGACCAGGAGGCCTACGAGAATCCCATGATACTTTAAACCCCGATATCACTGGGAAGCGTCTTCGAAGTAACGTTAACATTGACCAGTGCTTAGACTAAGTGTTTTAAGTACGTACCCTTCTTGAGCTGGCCAGGTTTCAAGAGCACTCTCCAAAGCGTCCCAAAGTGCAGAACCATCTACCTCAAGGACAACAATCGGGTCCTCGAAAGGCAAGATTTCCAGAATGTCACCTAGCAAAATATAGCCTTCGAGTTGCTTTGGTAAGGCATGACATTCCGTCTAAAGTACTGCAGGGGCCATACCTGGTCCATATTCCGAATCACCGCGGAGTGTTCCCGCACAAATCAGGACACCATCGGCCCCTCCGCAACCTTTCATACACAATGCTTCATCATATGTATGCCTAATTACATCAGCAAACCAGTTTGCTGACCCGGTCTTGTAATTGGCTAGGTGAAAATCACAATTGTAGTTTTACACTCATATACTCACCTCCTGAGTTCTGATGATCTGAGAACGAACATCCAGAACCAGATTTGTTTTGCAAACTGGTGCCTTGAGGGTCGATGAAACGGATGAAAGCAAAGTTTTTAGAATTCTCGACAATGGTTCAGATGATCTTGATCCTGGTCTAGTAGTGTGACGCGTTCCTTGAGCAGGAGTAAGCTCGTCGTTGTCTTATAAAAAGATAATATCTGATGGCACCTGTAATTTTTCCGATAACCATTTTCCTGACACTATTTTCCGGGGTTGAATGCAATTCCAAGGTTAGCTCGCTTAAGTCACGAAAGTCCGTGCCACTCTTTATCACCAGAACATCGCCTTTATCTTCTTCAGTTCCCAGTACCTCAGCAGATACATCGTAGTTATTCCACGAGTCGACGCCCTTACTCACATAATAGAAGTGATCATGACCACCTAGAACAATATCTACACCGTGTACTAAATGGATAGGATTGGTATCTTGCATAGTCGGAGGAAGTGCTGATAAGTCTTTTGCCAGGATTAAGTCCTAATAACACATCCAGAGACGTAAGCGTTTGGGATTACACTTGTAATGAGTTACATACGTTAGGAATTCTGGAATATATTGACATTACTCCCGCGAGAATGCAAACCGTATAGAATGAAAACCTACCTGCAGTGGGTGAGAGCGATGATCAGATCACACTTATATTCGCCTTCGGAGTCTCGCAATCGTTTCGATAGATCAATGCCTGTTTCTTTCATTGGCCTGTATTTAAAGTTGGAAGGCCACGATGCCACCGTCGTGATCCATTCCCTGTAGGTTTTAGTACATTAATAGTCGCATTAGTTAATTATGGAAGCGACGATTGCGTACTCCTCAACTAGTCCAACAACACCTATTGTTATACCTGCACGTTCGAATACTACAAATTCTCGCAACTGAGCCGGAACCCGACTGGTGTTGGCATCGATGATATTGCTTAAAAGCCAAGGCTGAAAGAAGATAATTTATCGATTTAGTGTGGATTTTACGGTGTGAAATATATCGTAACATACAAAAGAGGTATCCTTCACCAACTTGCAAAGGTGGGGGTATCCTAATGATTGTATTGGCAAGCAATCACAGAAGGAAAAATAAGATAAATACCGAAATCGAAATCATGATTTCCTGTACAAAAGTATGTAACATTCACAACATTATTGAGAATCGATAAAAGCTGCCAGAAGCGTACCTGTCAATGAAACATCGGGAGCAAGTTCATTGATCACTGGAACCTATGCCAACACAACATCGTTTCAAATAATTTACAAAGAGTACATTCAAATATAATACCATATGACTTCCGCGAGTAACAGAACTTTCTACTGAAGGAGAGAACAGATCTCCTGAAAAGAGTGTAAGTCCGTCTTTCTTTCCGTTTTCTGTAACTGGCCATCGATTGCGTAGATCATCCATAAGTGCAGCAAATTGGGTAACATCGATGGTTTTTGGAGGAGAGGATTTAGAGATCTTTTGAGGGGTTACTCTATACACATCGTTAAAGTGAAGGATATGCAAAATCGCCTTAGACATATTGCAGTTGTGAGAAAGCAAGCAACGAGCCGGCACTGAGAAGACAACGGTGCAAGGTATATCAAGACGCCATTGCCAAACATGTGCAATGTGAAGCCTGTGTCTGTAGCCCAATGATTGTACGAATGTGGGTCTTGAGTCCTGACAGTACTGATAATTAACTTGTTCATGCAACCATGCCGGATCACTGCAACACGATGGAGAAATTGTTTCGCCTCATTCCTGATCGAAGAACAGTTTTCGTTGTACTATATGGCGTTGAGCTAGCATTCTTCCGGGAGCGTTTCACGTAGAGCCAATATACCATCTTCCCTCCATCCCTCCATTTCTGGCGAACTTGCTCGAAGCCCAGAACGCTCATGAGTTCCTTTAGATGTTCAAATGTCATGTAACGTGAATTCGAGACACATGGTAGAGGAAGCTAACCGCCAAATGATCCGTCAAATATTTCCCTAATATCCTGTGTAAAATTACTTACTGCGAGAAAGAGATATCCATTTGGAATTAACATGCTACATGCCAATGACAACATTCTTCCTGTCGTAAATTGAGCTGGTTGAAAGTATAAATAAAAATGTTATACGCCCACCTCGGTCTTGAGGGTCAGGAACAAAATTCAGGACTAAACTTAAGCTGATGAGTCCCCATTTTTCACAATGTTCATGTTTGTCCATGAGCAAGAAGTCTTGCTCTATTATAGATGGATGACGCGAATGCAAATCAATTGGCGTGGTGGATATCCAGGATGAGCACGATGCATAGTTATCAGGTTTCAGTGCACCGACTTCTAGCATACTATAAAGTGAATGTTATATACTGCATTAATCTTCCAAGATTGTTCTGAACTCACCGAAGTTTTGTTTCGCGGTCGCTATGAAGACCCAAATCCTTCAACCATAAGATTAGAATTTTCTCACTCCCACCCCCCCGATCTTTACTCTGACCGATTGCAGACATATGCTGGTAAGATTCAAGACCACCTAAATCAGATATTTGCTTCTCGATATCCGCCAATCGTTGCACTTTCTCCAAGCTAGTTATGGAGGAGTCCTTTTGCACATTGGAGCGTTGCTTTAGAAGTACATGGAATCGCCTGATTAGAGTCCTTGTAGTTTCTGGAGTATTAGACTTTGCCGTGAAATGTTGAGAAACAATAGGGACTTTTTTTCTTCGTGCCTTCGGCATAAGTACTTCGTTGTGGTGTCCAAATGGCAAGTTATTGTATCCTATCGCGTGGGCGAGGTGTTTTCTTATTTTGTAACATTGAATTAGCTAATTATGTAAGCTATCGGCGCCCCTAGCCTGGTAGTCTGATTTCACACGCTCCCGGGTGCAGGCTGTCACTTATGAATATTTAATATTTATTGCTTATAAGTACTTTCGAACCGAGAACCACTCAAAGTCGTCTTAAACCTACTTGACATTGATTTCTCTGATTCCCTACTAGTACGGATATGGATCACGATCCAAGCTTTATGCGAAATTATGGGACGTCTGAGAACGTCCCTAACAATGAAAAGCGGCGACTAAGTCCCGACAATGTCCACTCGGGACCAGGAGACAAACAAGGAAAGGGGAAAAAATTGCGCCAGGATAATGATCAGGCTATGTGGCCACAGTACTTTCATGACGTGAGATCTTTGACGGAAATGCGAGATTGTTCTATTCCTAATTTCAGGCTTTGTGGGTTTAAAGCTATTCAAGGTTATTATCTTCGTCATATCAAAACCCCGACTCGCTTAGTGTACTAATAATCGTTTTTAGATCTACAAGGTTGTGATTTTAGCTGTAACATCAGTGCACTCATTGATAGAACTCACACAGGCCTTAAGTGCTGTTTTAGCCTTTGTTTCGAGCAAAAATAGCATCCCCACTACTTATACAACCGTCAAGTCTTCGGTGGAAAAGTTGCTTAAATTGTACGTCTCCTTTGCAAAGTCAATATATGACATTACACTGAATTATACACAAATTGTATGGCATAATTAGCCCACTTGAAATAAGCAGCATTGCTGAGCTCAAGTTAGTGTATCGCCATATAAAACGATCGTGCGAGGCTGATATTTATTTAGAGCGTTGTTACCGGACTTAATTATATTTACTTACTCACAGAGCGATAGTATTCAGGTCGAAGAACCTCAGGAAAGGACAGCAGTAAGAAGAGGTCCCTTGCCTGATTTTTCATTTGTGCAAAACCATGCTCTCGTTGAAGAAACTCAAGTTTTGGTACTTGATTTTAAAGACAGACCGAAAGGGCAGAGGACTAGAAATCATGGGTAAATGGTGCAACCTGCTTCGTCGTTTGACGAATCTAATGCTCCTCTAAGGTTTCAGTATCGCAAACCTCCGAAATCGACCAATGCATCTCTGCAAAAGATTCTTCACAAGCGCAATGACATGTTCCGAGAAGCAGTTAATGAGTAATTCTCTCATTTTATATCTGTTGATTTTGAGCGGTGACATACGACAGGTTGCTTCGTACATTCGAATCTCCAGAAAATGCCGCAGAATACCTGCGACGTGCTGCTTATCAACATATGCCCACTGACCCAACGACGCCTTCATCTTCGAACATTTTGGGAATACCTGATCCAGAGAATCGCATTTCGATGAATGATGTCATTTCCCAAATTAAGAATGAACGCTTTTATCATCAGCAACTTGTTTTCAGGAGGACGATAGAAGCTAAAAAAGCCAAGATCGGTAAAATAAATTGCAACCCTGCAAGTAACTATGTTAACATTATGGTTTTAGCAACATTGGATCCTCCTTTATCTCCTATGATCTCGCAGGTACTTGTATCTTGCCGGAAGATATCTCTGTTCTATTCCCATCAAGTAGCTGCAATTCATGCAATTTCGAACGGTAAAAATGTTGTTGTATCCACTAGCACAGCATCCGGAAAAAGCTTGATTTATCAAGTTCGTCGCTTCCCCTATTTCACCTTGGCTATTTACGATATATTTATAGGTCCCCATTTTAAAACATTTAGAACAAAGTCCGGATGTTACAGCAATTCTCGTATATCCGACTAAAGTCTGTATTTTAGATTGCAGACAATACTTTGACCTTCATTTATTTTCGACTATGGCAGGCACTTGCACAAGATCAATTAGCATCATTCCAACAACTTCTATCTTCACATCCATTACTATCACATACGAAGGTTGTTTCTCTAACATCTCCTTTCCATTGATTTATTATATTCACAAACGATAGGCTTACACGTACGATGGAGATACCGCTCAAGAGTCCCGTGCTAGTAAGGTTATATTTACACCTACCGTAAAGTCTAATTAGCCTGCAGTAATCCGTCAGGCAGCAAACTTGTTGTTTACTAACTTCGTAAATTATCTCTATAACTAAAAGCGGTTGTTTTAACTCAACATTTGAACAGGACACCCTTCATATGTCAATACTTCCGTACGAAGAACTATGGAGGAGGTATTTCTTCATTGATATGTTTAGTTGTCTTTATCTTACCATTACTCAGATTCATACAGGGTCTGAAGGCGAGTAGCTTGTTTTCCTAGGCGGATTTACTCACAACACTGCAACAGCTTGTTGTAATAGATGAACTGCATTATTATTCGGGACTCCTTGGAAGGAAGGTCCATTTGGTCGTCACGTTTTCAGAGTTTGTTTTACCCACATCTCATATAGTCATGTGGCACAGATTGTACGGCGCCTTAGAAGACTCTGCGCTGCTGTGGGAAGTAAGTGTGTGCGTAATATTAACTGAGTGTTGACTTCATATTACCTTTAGACAGACACGTTCAGTTTGTGTCCTGTACTGCTACAATATTTAACCCTCTGTTCCACATGCAAGTGTTGACGGGACTGGCTATCTCGGATATTGTAGTTGTTTTAGAAGACGGGGCGCCATCTGGTCAAAAAGATATTCTGCTCTGGAATCCTCGCGCTAACCGTGAAGACTCCAAGACTATTGAATCCAGCGGCATTTCAGAAGCTACGACGTTAATGATATATTTGATGACCCGCGGGATTCGTGTTATCTTATTTTGTAAAGTTGGCATTTCCCGATTCTATACATGTTTTCGGAACTCTGATATGTACACTTTGAAGTTGCGTAAAGTATGTGAACTGGTGAGTTTACGAGTTGGTCATACACACAACTATCAAATGCTTTGAAGGCTATGAAATCTCTTATTACCATCCTTGGAAACGAGGGTCGTCACGACATATTACAACGGGTAAAACCTTACCGAGGAGGTACGCTTGAGTTTCGATCTATATGTTTAATGAGAAGAATGCGAAATTTTATTATCAACACCTATATCCAGGGTACTCAGTGACGGTCTGCATTTTTCCTAGTGCAATAATTCCATTACTGAACTTGCTACCTAGGAAAGAAGAGCGATAGAGCGTGACGCCTTTTCTGGACATCTACTTGGTATAATTGCTACCAATGCTCTAGAACTTGGGGTAGATATCGGCATCCTTGATGCTGTCATAATGCTTGGTTTTCCGGGGACTATATCAAGTTTTGTAATGCCAGGCTATCCTTTCTGCCATTCTAGATTTTAAAAGAAATTTAGCGTCAACAGGCAGGCAGAGCTGGTCGAAGAGCTCGAGATTCGTTGACAATATTGATCGCGGATCCATTTCCTATTGACCAGCACTACTTAGAACATCCGACAGAATTATTTGAACAAAAATCTGACGACATCAGCATTGATATCAATAGCCTGGAGGTTTTGGAAGGTATACATACTCTCATAATTACATTCCATACTCAGATGCAAAATAAATAGCACACCTTCAATGTGCTGCGTATGAAATGCCCATTTGCGCTACTGACGAGACGTATTTCGGGCCGACAATGCTCCAGATATGCGAGGAAAAGCTCTCAAAAGATAACGATGGATGGTTTGACGTATGTTCTTGTAGGATGACTCTCCATTAACCGCCTCCATAGGTTTCA
Source organism: Cyathus striatus (assembly GCA_025738555.1). NCBI lineage: Eukaryota > Fungi > Basidiomycota > Agaricomycetes > Agaricales > Nidulariaceae > Cyathus > Cyathus striatus. Next base: position 4,744,978 of record JAOVFP010000005.1, on the reverse strand, counting down.
CACTGATCCGAAACTCCTTCCTTTTCCTGCCAAAGACATATCAATCCGTATGTAATTCAGCAGATATTTGTGTTTAAGGTACAATCCGGTTTTACAGGAGGTGTAATAGAAGATAAGTATACTGTGATACGCGTCCGCAGCAGCGGAAAAGCAGATATCGTTCTTGAAGAGTTGGAGGTGTCCCGGGCAATGTTTGAACTATACGAGGGAGGAGTGGTATGTGGAAATGATAACTACCCCTATGCCAACAACTAATTATTTATACTAAAGTTCATGCACCAGGGGATGGCATTCGTGGTAAACCTGATTTTGTTGTTGTATGTCATAACTGTATCCTTTTCAGGTGAAGGAAATCAATCACAATCTGCAACTTGCCGTGGTCTTACGCGCGAATGTGAACTACATCACCTCGCCGAGAGATTATACGTACGTAATTCTGATTACAATATGTTCACTTCAACATGTATACCTTGGTCACAGTAATGTTGACGCGTTGGAGACACGCCGCATTAAAGAGTTCCCAACCACTCGCGCGTTCTATGGAAGTAAGTGGTTATTTTGTAGGATGAATCGAATTAAGTATTCAAGCCGGTTCAAGGAGTGAATATATACGTCAAAGTATTTGGTAAGAAATCTCAAAGGTATATATCTCATGTGTGAACGGTTTACGTTGGTACTAGGTTTCTTCAAAATAAAGTGAGCTATACTTAATATTCAAAGTATCCTCATTGATGATCGAACTTTTGACCTTGAAGGGACAATATCATACTCGATGCAGTCGAACTGGAAACTCCAGCTTGGGAACGTGAAACTACGGGCTTTTGGATCGATGTCTCCGAAACTATATTAAACCTTCTGAAAGAGAATCAAATAGCGCCATCTGCTGCAATACATTCAGCCCAACATGCGTTTCTAAATCAATTTTATTTGGCCCGCGACGTCGGGACTGAATGTAAGGCACCGGAGAAAGAATACAAAGTCACAGAGTCCAGCAGGAAACGACCTGCCAGGTAAGTATTCCTAGACCATACGCGGTTATAATCAATGCTGATAGATGGAAGACTCATTTTTTACGACAGTATTGGCAAGGGGGGTGGTGTTGCAACAAAGGCTTTCGATAATAGTAGGTGGCTGTTTGCACTCGGATAAGGTTGCTTGCTCACTTGGCGATGAATGCCAAAGTTTACGCCATACTGAAAAAAGCTTGTCATGCGGTCGAGCAGTGCATGTGCACGAAGGGATGTTTGTCATGTAAGTTTAACGCCAGTTCGGTTCTGCTTACTGATATATGTACCTCGTAATTAATTTCCAACGTCAGGTATCTGTAGCGGATCATGCCGTGAAGCAAATGAAGTTTGTTCGAAGTCAGGAGCGCTGGCAATCATTAAGTCGGTACTGGGCTTGGAAATTAACCCAAGTTCATTAAGACCAGAAGACACTAAATCTGCAGCTGACACGATAGTAAAAGCTGGCATCGTACGCAATGCGGCTGATGCGACGATAGAGATAAAAAAACATAGCTGATGAATCCGGTCCTCGAAATAACATATACATCGGGAATAGTTATGTACTTATGCAAGTGGGTCAAAGTCTCCTAAAATATCCTTCGAAGGTTGCGATGTACTCGAGAATGAATGTACTGGCTTGGATGGCACAAGAGGTGCACCAAATGCCGGTAAAGTCGATCCAGTATTGGAGAGTAAAGGTGGTGTGGTCCACATTGTAGACGACGCTGATTTATTCTGGAAGGAATAAGAATTGAGAGACTGGACTTGTGTATTTGAACGGACTACGGGCTGTAGGTGGTGCGCAGCCGTGGAAGTGCTCTGTAGAGCCATAGTTCCTGCTATTGAAGGCGTAAAAGATTCCGCCATGCCTTGAGCAGGCCTAGCTGATGATGAAAATGTTCTGACAGGGTGCGATGGGGACCGGTCATTAGGAGAAAGCGGATATGATGTCAAGTCCAGTGAAGCAACTTGCGGGTTAGTGTTAGAACCCTAGAAAAACAATTGAATATTGTTTACAAGAGAAAGAGGAGAAAGAGGTTCACAAACATCATTAGAGTTGAATATATTACCCCAGACGTCGTCATCCCAGGATACCGTGTTGCTAACCACGGTGTCCGGTTTCACTGTAGTGCTATTTGCACGACCAACCAAACTTTCAAAATCTACTCTATTTGTCACATTTGAATCATGAGAGGCTCCGACAACCGCCGTGGCCGATCTGTCCTCCAACCGCTGTGAATCACGCAAATATTGATCGTGCTCTTTTTCGACGCGCTCTCCTAGCCTTTTTATCGCAGTCATAAAGCGCTGAAATTGTTGAACATTCAGCACTGTAAACTATCAGTCAATATTCTTGCACTAATCGCCATGTACGTACATGGGCCCATAGACATCGCCCACAATTGAGGTAACACAAGCATTGCCACCGCTTCACGGTCCACCTTAAAACCCATGGCTTCGTGAACTGAGAGTGTTGCCATCTGTAAATAATTAGCATTTGGGTATCCAGTATCCCTGCATAACCATACCATTACTGCTGGCTCTTTGGTGCGTATTTTTGCGAGTAAAGGGACAAGCTTTTGTGTTAAGCTGGACTGAATAGACAACAGATATACCAAACATCAATCAAAATCAGAAACCCCAATCAAAAAAATGGTTTACCTGATCCAGAGTTTTCACCATGGCCAAGAATGTCACCAAGGTTGCAACTTTAACCGTTAGAACGCGTGTTTTAGTAAACACCAGCTATAAATAGAAAATTTAGGAAATGAGCAGGCAAGAGTGTATCAGGTTGTCATACAGCAACCCTAGGGAACAGAACCCCTTGTACTTCAGCAAAGTCAATGGTTTCACATAAGTCTGGAACGACCCCTAGTGCTCTTTCTTGTACCTGGTCTAATCTAAAGAGAAGTCAAATTTTGCCAGTGAGTAAGCACTCACAACTGGGTGCTCTGACTCCAAAGCATTGTATACCAAACATAAAACCTCTATTAACGAAGTTAGCTGGACAGGCGCGTATAATCGAGCTACTTACGTTCCCGGAATGTCTGTTTATCCGTCTTGCTTTGGAGCATACGCAAATTATTCAACAACGTGAGCATGTTCTGAGGAGGTTCTTTTACTGCAAAAAGGGGCTTCAAACTAGGTAAAACCATACTTGCAAACTGCATGGAAGAGAGATCCTTGGATATGGCGAACACATTAGGAAGGATATAAGGTAATAGGTTACTGTCTTTCATCTAAAAGGTAGTTATATTGTTACTGAATAACGAAATCTACCGTGGCATTGAAACACACCTCTTCCAATAGTGATGGAAGTATCTTTCGAGTCCGTAGTCCCTCGGAAAACCGATCTAAAACCCCCGAGAGGCCTTTCATGAATGAAATTTTCTCTTCTCTTGTCTTTGCGGTGAAGTTAGATCGATCCAAAAAGTTGAGAGTAGATATAGGAAGGGAGGAGAAGAAGGCATGTGTCGGGAGAGTGGAGGGCGTTGGTCGTGTAGTACTATGCCTTGTTATTAAAGATCGAAGAAGAGCTATTCATCAAATCTTAACCCACACTTACGCACTCGCGGATAATCGACGTACATTGCAGATCCCTGTCCAAGTTTTCCATGCCACCAACCGGTTTTCCGGCTTGTTCGCGAAGTTCGCTAACGCCTCCGTGAGTTTTATATGGGGTGTTCCCTTTGCAGTGCACTGCATATATCAAACAACCGAGGGAATACATATCGGAAGCAGTCACTAATTGTTCGTCAAGAACATATTCAGGTGCTACATGTTAGAGGCAGTAAGCGATGAACCGAGAAAATCAAACTTGTAAACAAACCGATATAGTCAAATGATCGCTGAATATACGAAGGAACACGACCATCGAACGTCGGAAACTCCCATGGAGTAGGTCGGCCATTTGTCATAAGAGGAATCGTCAGTCCCAATCCAGATATCTTCCAGTCACCCTATTAGTAAATGTTAGTATATTTTATGGGACGTAGCAAAGAGGACACTGACAGCGGTATTGATGATGATACTTTCCGGGCAAATATTGGAGTGTATCAATTGCGCTGACGAATGAAGAAAAGAGAGCCCTTTGCATATTTGCAATATCCCTTTCTGTATCTATCCAATTCCCAAAGATCTAAGCAAACAACCGAATAAAGGGAGATGACAGTGGCTTACCTCAATTTCGTCAAATTCAACAAGAGAAGACCTCGAGCGGGAACCTGGAATTGACAGGTCAAGGGAAGACAACACCGGCTCGGTAGCAAAAGTCAGCTCATTCCTGGTTTCTTCCAATGGTTCCACCATCTCTATCATTTAGGTGTAAGAGACGACTTTCTAAATGTCTGGATAAAAAGGTCCCCACCTAGAACTGAAGGGTGACGGAGACGACCTAATGCAGATGCCTGCGTAACAAGGACAAGATAACAAGTCTGAAAAGTGTATAAGCATTGAACATACCTCAGCTTTTAGCACTTCAAGAACACTCTCCCGAGCTGAAGGTCCCAGACGTTCCATCTCTGCACTTCTCTTATCAAAAGTCCATACCGAAACACGTTTGCCGGTAACTTTATGTGCCGCCGACTGAACTTTCCATAGGCCTACACGAAAAGATGGCGAGAACGGGGTGGGTGCGGCAGTGGCAGAGGAGCTGGATCCTGGCGTAGAGGGTCGGCTGCTAGTTGATGCATGTCCTACGTTGTATGATTGGGATATAGCTGTACGCGCAAAAAACGAGGTGGCTGCCGCAAGCATGGTGAATGCAAGCCTGATAATAAGTGATGGCTAAGCTGGGAAGTGAACTTGGTCGCAAGTATGAGCTTGGTATGAGCACTGTCCAGTGTGCACACATATGTAAGTAGTCTGTAAAAGTACTTAATAATTGTATAATGCAAATAAGAAACATCAATAATCACACAAAGAACGTTAATCGTTAATCACGCCTGTAATCCTCAAGTACTTAATCCTTGTGGCAAAGGCATGAATACAAGTACTATTATTTACGTGCACATCGAGCGACGAGTAATAAAACAAGCTATGTTCACAGTCTTGTTGCAGTCATCGTATTTATATAAATAAATAAATAAATCTCTCAACTACGCCTAAGGTTAATCGCAAGCCCGACCGCGGGTGTTGGCGTGCCCCAGTCGAACTTAGTTCTCGCTCTAGTGTGCCCCACTCATCGGTCGTGATCTCTAATACTTCTTCGTGCCTAAAGCTCGGAATATGGCCACTCAAAGGATTTGGCGGTCGAAGTGCAATACGAAGCAGATACTGATTTTCAACCGTTAGATTACATTTCAAGTACAAGCAAAGCCAACATTACTTTGACTTCAGCATAGTCCTTTAATCCCCATGAACATTCCCGTCCAGCATCACCCGCCTGTATTTCCCCTCTTAGCATTGTGATGCCTTCGTTATACTCCCGTGCCTGCCGGAGAGAAGCGGTTGAGACGAGCACATCTCTTTGTACGCCATCTAAAACACCCTTTCTCCATACAACCATCCGTCTCAATAATTGAATGCGGATGTTATGGGTGAGTAGGTGAGCAACTGCTGGCTGCTCCGGGAATACGATGCTCAGTGTAAATGGTATCATTTGTCCGGAACTGAAGGTCTGCGGGTGAGGAACTGATAACTAAATAAAATAGTCAGAGTTTGCAGCGGGAATGATAAAATGTCATCGAATGCCTACATGGCAGCATTTCAGAAACTCTTTACCGTGAATCTCTTCGGTACAAGAATAGTAGGGAGATATATTAACGGTCTTCACACGTTCCATTGCATGAAGCAATGGAGGGGCATCATTCAATCGCCTGGGGGGTCGAGGGATAGAAATCACAGGAGGATCAGTGGGATATGTCTTTGGTAAGTATAATATCTGGACTGTTTTCCTGTAGAGAGGTAAATTATTGCCAATTATAATCGATAAGATGTAGACGAACGATTCGTGTTTCTTAAGCCCGTGTCCCCGACGTATCATTAAAAACTTTAGAGTATAAGAAACGTCGCACGACATATTCTGGTGATAAGAAAAATATGATGGAGGATTTGGCATAATATGACCACGAATGTCTGATTTAGCTGGAATAGGAATAGAGAATGACTGCGCAATGTCCCAGTCGAGGTCACCCGCCTTTGATTCGTGGTATAACGACACAGATTTCGAAACCAAAGGTAGAATGGAATCTCCGGAAATTGTATTCTTTTGAGTAACGGTGGTCCTTAGCCTGCCATCAAACTGAAATGTAATGAGAAGCATATACTTTGCAGATCCAATGTCATACTTACAACAATATCGACGGATTCAACACGACCTTTATCACCTGAGAACTTAATAACACCCTCTATGTTAGCGTTCCGTCCGTATGTTGGTGCATGGAGCCCCCACGCGCGGGAACCAAGGTTAATTTTCATGTGCTTAGTTTCATAGATCCAGTCGCAGGTCGGACAGCCAGATATTCGTGGTGCTTCCAACTGCAAAATACATTCTGAACTTCTACAGCGAGAAGTGTATAGGGGGAGAGGCTGACAACTCCCAGACTCATAAATTGGAGGAGGATCTTCCTCTGAGAGCATGATAACACTGAATAACAGGAGAGTGGAGCAGAGTGAGAGCTTGGTAGCAAAGATTCTAGGAACATAAGTCAGTGTAAAGGAGGAGTAGAGTGTATAAATGAACAGCGCACCTGGAGCCCCCGTTAAGAGAGGAGCACGTCTTAAGCAAGGAATAGAGAATGGGTGAAACGCGGACAACGAAGACAGCAATCAGAGCACTGCAGTAATCAGCATGAAGATGTCATATGTAGAATGCATTAGATCCAGTAGGACAAAAGGAGGAGAGGATGGACCCTAGAGTATACTAGAATAACAAAGAAGAAAGAGATAGAACTCGAAGCCCTGAGTTGTGCGGCAGTTCTCCGGCGTCATGCAACGATATCGCTGGAAGTGGTGGAGGTTTGGGTGGCACGCGTATTACGACAGAACAACGAGTACATATATCCGAGGAGATGGGTTGGTGGACTACGTCCCGCCACGCTTGGATTACAAGCACGTACTGTGTGTATTAAAGTTTCGGCAAAAGTTAGAAATGGAAAGAGGGAGTAGGGCGTCGTGGTATATTGATAAGTGCTGGCATAGAATGAGGTGGCAGGGGTGGAGATAAATGGACATACTTATTGGAACTGTTGAAGAAGTTCAAGTTGACTCTTGAGAAGAGGCGGAAGAAACTTGGAAGAAACGGTAGCTAGTCCTAGTCAGAGGCCATGAAGCACTAGAGATGACGATGAATATTTGAATATTTGAATACAGACAATAGCATTAGAGCTTAGAGGGTTACTGTATTGAACCCGGAGTAGTGACTGTCCAGTGTCTATTTTTATTCTTACCTGGACCCGTTTATATATTACGTAATTAATTTCTAACCGCCATCTTTGCGGGGTGGGATTGCGGAGACATGGATCCTGGGGTATGATGATCCGAGAACCGAGCCTACCTTACTACAGTCTATACCAAGTCTATACAGCCTACTAGCAGCTTCATCTTCCTCATCCATGAGACCATGTTCTCGCGTTCTGCAGTCTCTTTCTCTTTCTTCTCGCCGCACAAGTTCCAGGCCTACTACCACTTTTATTGGGCTCGGCAGAATGGGCTACGAAATGGCTTATAACCTGTTCTCAAAGCAGATAGTCGACAATCCCCATTCGCAATTTGTTGTCTGTGACGCTATTCCAGATGCTGCACAGTCCTTCCGCACGTCCTTTCTCAATAAATTTCCTGCCGCAAACCTCGCAATCGTCAATTCCCCTGCCGAGTATGACCTTTTCTCATCCTACTTCTACCTAGTTTCATTCATTGTTCGATGTTTAGTGCTGCTGCTCTCGGTTCTCAGGTCATTATTACAATGCTTCCATCATCTCCTCAGGTGCAGCAAGTATTTTCTGGTGCAATAATACCTTTTCTACAAACTTCTAAATTCACTGCGCAAAGCACTCTCTGTATCGATTCAACCACTTTAGATGTTAATGTTGCCCGAGATGTCGCAGTCGAAGTTGGAAAAACTGGAGCCAAAATGGTGGATGCTCCTGTTTCAGGAGGTGTGTATGAAGCTTTTAACTCGTCAACAGCTCGCTATACTATTATATCTACTTACTGAATGTTCTCTGAAGGTGTTACAGGGGCGAAGGCTGCCACACTATCATTTCTCGTTGGAGGAACAAAGGAATCCTTTACGTTGTCGCACCCGATACTATCGCATATGGGTTCGCGTATCATTCACTGTGGGGCATCGGGTTCAGGTCTTTCGGCCAAAATATGCAATAATGTTCAGTTGTCTCATTTTGTAATTCGATTTGACCGAAGGACATCTAATTTGACTTGGTGTTTAGCTCATATTAGGAGTCCAACAAATCATTGTAGCTGAAGGCATGCTTCTGGGACAGAGATTAGGTTTGAATCCTGCTGTTCTAGCGGCTGTAATAAATAGCAGCACAGGTAGTTGTTGGTCGTCGTCCGTCAATAATCCAGTACCATCGGCACTTCCTGATAAGTCTCCTCCGTGTGAGAGAGAATACGAAGGAGGCTTTGCGACTACTTTGATGTTGAAGGTCATATTATTACGCTAACTTTTCATCCGTCAATTCGCTGAATAGATAGCATTCAGGACATGGGCCTTGCAACGAGTATAGCGGTATCATCTGGCACTCCTCTCCCTCTCGGGAAAGTTGCAGAAGAAATTTATGCGGACGTTGTGAAGAAGCAACCGGAGCTGGCGCGCAAGGACTTTTCGTCCGTTTACAAATTTTTGACCACCCAGACCAAGGGGGTGCACGGATCCTAGTTTCCACGGGTAGTTGGTTAGTTAGTCCTGGCTGAAGGCCAGAAAAAAATAAATGGAACCCTCCATACAGAGGCCTCAGAGGTCATTTTATACAACATTTAAAGTACCCATACTTACATATTTTGTTTGTTATCCATACATATATAATAAGTAGTGCTGTATGCTCAATCTGTGACCAATATACATGATCTAGAGTGTGTTAGATAGTGATTACACATAATGCTAGCATAATGTCTATCCTATTACATAGTCTAACTATGGGGAGTTACATGGGCCAACAAGTGAGGAAACCAAGCAGTTGTTGACAGAGAAAGGGAGATGGACAGGGCTATGGAAGAACAAGCTCATGGCAATGAATATGTGACAGGGAGCAGTGTTGGCATCTATATTGAAGCTAATCTTGAAGGGGAGATACCTTATATGTTGGAACAGGTAGCTTATACTGGTGTTAGAGATAGAAATCTCTATTCAAGGAACACCACAGGTTCTAGCCTATGAAAATGAACAGACAACAGATCACAATGTACCAAGAGATGGTGAGGGGATTGTACATGACAGGAGTGGGATGGTAATGTCTTCGAGTAAATGTGGCCATGTTATTGATGAGTTGGCTATTGATGCAGTCAAATGCAAGTACATTGGATGTGAAGTCCAGTTTGTATGTGCCATACATTAGCAATGGTTTATTAAACTTTAAGCAGCAGACTTACTAGCATAACCTGTTTTGTACTAGTAGTACCACCATGGATGTGTTGCTAATGGGCCCATTCTGTGTGGTTGGACATGTAGCGCATGTAGTGGAGAAGGTCAAAGTAGAGGGTGTAAGCATACACGGAGGTAGTCGAGTCAGATGTCCGAGATGCTCGTCACATTCCCAATTAGGAAATATTTACCGCTTAGTAAGCTATGTTAGTTAGTTGAAGCGACAAGGTGATTTCAAAAAATTGGACCCTAGGTCAATTTTTCCGATCCGTGAGCACCCTTGACCCAGACCTCGCAAATGGTTTAAATTTAAGATATCAGAATCTTTCACAGAGAATATAATTATCAGATAATCAGATAGAGGCATGCCCATCAGTTTGTAATGTATACTGTATCTGAAGACAGAGAGAATCGGAAATAAGAATAAATTTTTAATCAACTACACAAGATCGGAATTGGAATTATTTATTACGTAACAAATTGTATGTTCTCGTTGTGTTAAGTATTATCGACTCTCGAGTTGCGTTCGTTCAAAACTCTCATATACTACACTGCAGTTACGGAATAACCTAACGAAGAAAGACTTCTTCGATCATTTCTCATTTCTCTCAACCGCAATAAAGTAATGTCACAAACAAAGAAACCAAATGCTCTCATATTTGGTGCGCTTTTGTTCTCACCAGCCGTTCGCATGCATTCTGAATATCTTAAAATTTTTATGGAATACAGGTGGATTGAACACTTGCTCCAGGTCTCTAGCTGCACTTTTAGTGCCTTTGGATGGAGAACCATTAGTGTCTGTAAGAATCGATCGTGAATCTCATCATAGATCGAACACTGATTTCCGTTTCAGCACCTTCGTATTGTTGATAAATATTCTGTTGTGCCTCCTACTACGTATGTGCTTAGGTTTGTCTCGATTATGTTGTCGCCATCTGAAACATTGAACTAGCTACATTGGTACTGAATTCCCCAAGATCCTTCAAAAGCCCGAGGTGGAATACCGTCAAGTTAATCTAACTGTTGCGTGTGAGTTTTTGAATGTTTTTTTATAATTCCGCTGAAATCACCATTGACGATATTGTAGCTACTATTTCATCAACTTTTGAACCTCTCGAAGGAAAGGATCCTTTTGATTACGTTTTTGACTTCACAGGCGAAGTTCGACATGACCGGACTGATGTGGTGTGTCAAGCTTGTATGACTTATTCTGCATTGTGGTTAATGCTCTTGTGCCAGATCCAAATTAATACTACTTGCAAAGTCGCTCAACTACTCGGTTTAGAGGCGGCAAAGAGGGGCGTCAAGGCATATATTAGGATACAGCAGCCTTTCTATGAATCTCCCTCGAAAGGCAGCCACGACGAAAAGGAAGATCAGAAGCCTGCTGGAACGACTGGAATATGGTGGCACGAGACTTTGAGAATGTTAGCGGCAATTGATAAGTGCGCTGCCTATTATTTTGGTATTTGCTCTTTATTCTTACTCTATATTTCTAGTCTCAACCTAGTGGTACTGAGGATTGGGCTTGTATATGGTCCATACACCACCTATGGTATCAGTGAGTTATCCGATATCAAGTCCACTTCAGCCGTTCATGTACTTTCCATAGTTGCATCTGGAATAATCGTAGCTTCTGTTTACGGCTACATGAAAAAACCAATGAAATCTTTGTAAGGCCCGTCTTCTTTTTGTCCTTCTCGAGCGTTTCACTAATTTTTTATTAGATGGTCTCCTGGAAAACATGCGAATAACACCATTCACGTAGACGACGTAGCTGGGGCAGCATGGGCGTCGGCTCAATGGATGGCTAACTTAGGTCGAGCGGCCGCTGATCAACTAGCCGGAGAAGAGATTATCTTTCATAACGACAAAAGTAAAGTAAAGGAAATTGAAGGTATTCCTCCTCATAATCAAAAACTCGTTGCTCCATTATTCAATCTTGTAAGTTTACAGAAATCCACTTTATCCACCATAGCTAACAGTGACATGCACCTAGGTTGATGACTCAAACACCACATTGTTGAGCTTTGGCCAGACAGCAACATCTTTCTTCGGAACCACCTTCGAGTTCTTCAATCTCGTTGAATCTGCATTCGCAAAGGTGATTATATATTTTCACGTTGGTATTTGCTTGTACTGATTGTGTGTCAGTTAATGGATGATCTAGAAGACATCAATGAAGCTCATGTTGGAAGTTGGACAGAGATGATCCAAGCATCCAATCCACCCTGTCCCAACACCCCGTTATCTGCTTATTTGGATAAATATACACTGGAAAAGCATGTTATTGCATTTAATAATGCCAAAATCAAGGAAGTAATTGACTACGAGCTAAAGAAGCCTCAGCTTGACCATGATACTGTCAAAGAGATAGTGGACAAGTGGAAGAGTGAAGGTAGTTGGCCTGTTCTGGATTGATCTCTTTCATTCATATATCCTCTAACTTCAACTATTATGTTTTGATTATTGTGTTCGGTTTGTGATATCCTTCCCGTGCTTCCTTTTTTCCAATTTTTGTTGCTAGCATTGTAATAACCTTCCTTTTATGTGTTGTTAATACGTTACCCATATGCTAATGCTATTAATGTTTGTGCTTTCATTAGTGCTCACTTTTGCTGCACTGCTCGAACATACTTGAGAATACACTTGAGGCCTGAGGATTGAATACATTATTGAAAGTTGATGGAACTTGGAACATACCTGAGAAATGTTCCCAACCCGGTTGCAAAGCCGACATCCGGGTACGACACCCGGTACACTTTGTCCTCACGAGCATGGGATGCTTTACTCAGCCCTCATTGAACGACAAAGCAGCTGTGGAAACAAGGTTCTGTTAACAATCAAACGGTTCTCAATAGCTATTGACAAACATTTATGACGCACCCACCTGAGAACCCCGAGCACTACGAACTCTTGCTACCCTCCGACTCGCAGCAAGCAGAACAGCAAAAGCCACACATGGGTCAAGACGAAGGATTCTTGAAACCTGAAGGTCGGCAGGGAGACAGTAGGGCAAAGTATATTGTTTGGGTGAGTATCATAAGCTAAGCTTGACGATTGCTAAATCGTATCTCACCCACAACTCAAATATCCAAGACTGGAGTCGCAGTGAGTGCTTTCCATGCATATATCACTCTGATAGAGATGTGCTATCTTTTTAGTTTCTGCTATTACTAACGTGGATCACTGTATTTATCAACGATCCAACGTCGTCCGGATGGTTTGCGCTTCATCCTCCTTTGCAGACATTGGCAGTAGCATTGTTCTCCTATGGTAGATAGGAGTTACCTGATCCAGGCGCCGCCTTCTACTCATAACTGAATCACAACAGGTATCCTTACTTTGCAACCAACTTCACAGCCAAAGACAAAAGCTGCCGGTTTTATTCGACATCAAACAACAATTCTTCTGGTAGGGTTGCCTTCAATATTGATTGGAACCATCGCAGTTTCGTACAATAAATATCTTAGAGATGCGAGACATTTTACCACGTGGCATGGGGTTAGCTGTAAGAATTACTACTCGTGTTATGCATAACTAACGTAGCGGTTGAAGAAACTAGGTCTGCTATGTATGATTTGGCTTGTGGTGCAGATTGGACTTGGGGCTGGAAGCGCATGGTATGGAGGCGCTCTTTTTGGTGGCGGTTCAAAGGCGAAGGCAGTATGGAAATATCATAGGCAAGTATCCCGGAATCCGCACCCTTTCAGAACTCGTTCTCACTATTCTGAAGACTATCCGGATATATACTATTCCCGCTGATGCTTGTCACTGTCCATCTTGGAGGTGGTTGGTCGCATTGGGGTGAAAAGTTCAGCCCATGGCCAGTGAGGGTTTTGGCGTACACGATAGCTTCGTCTTTGATTATTGGAGGAATATATGCTCGTATCAGGTGAGCTCGCTTCTGCACCGCATGACTTCGGTTGAGCTCACTCGCTTTTAGACTCTCGAAAATGCAGTTTTTTTGATTTAGAAATGAAGAGTTTATTAGTCTAATTTAATAAGTTGATATCTTACGTAGTTGTTTTTGTTACCTCGTTGTTACTTCCGGAAGCAGTTGCACAACAAGAATCAATGACCTTGATTCTAAATTTGCAATCTAAAGCAGTATTTATATTTTCTTGACCATGGCCACTTTACTCCCTCCGCCAAAGCGTATAAAAGTGTACCACAATGTACCAGAACCAGAGCCAGAGAAAGTCCAGCAAATTCCAAACGTTATTGTCCAGTTTGTGTCTGAGGATGACGGAAGTGCAATGGCCCCTGCGGTAAACCTGCCCGCCAATGTTTCACGAGAAGGATTAGAGGCTCTCATTAACAAGCTTTCACCGCCAGTACGTGTTCCTATAGTTCGATGAAGATGAAGGAACGTGCTCAACATTTTGGTTCAGGAAGATGATCCCGTCCCTTTCGCCTTTCATGTAGCTTTGCCCGAAGAGGCTGTTAAATCGTCCGGAAGCCCAGCACGGATCGTGATATCTAAATCCTTGGAGGCAGATGTTCTAAATCATTCCTCGGGCCATTTTACACCGGAGGACGTCCTTGTTGTATACTGTTCTCCTCAAAACGTATTCAAAGTTCGGCCTGCTACAAGGTGTTCCTCGACTCTTTCCGGTTTGTTTTTATTAGGGTTTCTGAGCTTCGATTCTTGACTTGAGAGGCTCTAGGTCACACATCTCCGATACTTTGTGCAGCATTTTCGCCAACCGGTAATCTTCTCGCAACTGGCTCTGGAGATACAAATGCACGTCTCTGGGATCTTAATACCGAAACACCCTCTCACGTACTTTCGGGTCATGTTGGCTGGGTTCTTTGCGTTGAGTGGGAAGCAATGGAAAGGAAATTGGCTACCGGGGGGCATGATGGTCATGTAAATCGATATAAATATTACTTTTTGACATGCTTAACCTTTCTTTTGATTTAGGTAAGATTATGGGAACCTAAAACAGGGAAGGCAATTGGAGAGGCAATGAAAGGCCATACAAAATGGATAACTTCACTATCATGGGAACCAATGCATATGTTAGTTCTCTCCGGATTGTTGTTTTTTTTCGGGTTCTTACTTGTGTAATCTAACAGAAATCCGATCGCTCCACGCCTGGCATCATCATCGAAAGATGGTACCGTTCGTGTCTGGTCTACGCTTACTCGTCGGGCCGAGTATACATTAGGTGGTCATACGGCAAGCGTGAATGTTGTTAGATGGGCAGGTAGTGGCGGGAGTAAAGGTGTGTTATATACCGCAAGCAGCGATCGTACCGTGCGGGTATGGGACGCCGAAGCTGTGAGTACCGTCTCCATTTTATTAAGGTCAGACGTTGGAATTTTGTTTTCAAGGGCCGTCCTCTATATGCATTAAAAGATCATGCGCACTGGGTCACTACGTTGGCGTTAAATACCGACTTCGCCCTTCGAACCGGACCGTTTGATCATACCGGAAAAAAGCCCACTTCGGACGAGGAAGGTTTGCTAACAATAATTTCCTGTCCTTGTCTTGTTCTCTAAAATTCCTCTTCTGCACGCTAGCTCAGAAGCTTGCAAAGGATAGATATGATACCATTCTTCGCTCGACACCAGAACTACTTATTTCTGGCTCCGACGATCATACCCTTTATTTGTGGTCGCTGTTTCCATCTCCTCTCTGTGCTACTAAACCTGCTGGTACCAAACCACTTGCGCGGTTAACAGGCCACCAACGGCAGGTTTCTCATGTAGCATTTTCACCAGATGGGCGTTGGGCTGCTTCCGCCGCATGGGACAGTAGTGTGCGAATATGGGAAGGAAGAACAGGGAAGTTTGTTGCCACTCTTCGCGGACACGTTGGTGCCGTCTACCGGCTAGCATGGAGTGCAGACAGCAGAATGTTGATCAGCGCAAGTAAAGATTCCACCTTAAAGGTATGCGACTTTTAACAGAATATATCGATATCTTTAATGTTGTGTGCCAGATTTGGGATTTAAAAACGTACAAAATCAAAATTGATCTACCTGGTCACACAGACGAGGTGTACTGTGTTGACTTTGTGGCCGATAAAGTTGTTAGTGGCGGTAGAGATAGAACTGTCAAAATGTGGGTGACAACCACCATTTATTTGTTAGCTTTCATTAACGAAAATTTCCTCAGCTGGAAAAACTAGCCATGCTCCTATAGCAATACCTTTCCACGATCAAACACTATTCTAATTTCATAGGATAAATAAATATGGACTATCAGAAATGTGGTATACATGTGTTATACTTGAACATCTGAAAACTTCATGATACCTCTTGCGTGTTTATCGACACCATCTGATTAGGAATTACCTCTGTAAGGAACCCTGGTAGAAATCGTTCCATACGTTCTTGAGTTGCCGTCCACAATGTTTTTTGGCGTTCTTCACGAAGATCTTCGCCGGTGGTAGGTGGGACCAAAATTCCTACTGCATTCATTACTAGCAGAATATTTTTCAACGATTCAGGAATAGCTTCATACTACGTGAAAGTCGATGTGAATACTATAGTGATATTTAGGACCGTACGACGCACCAATTGATCAGATTGGTCAATATTCATTAACCGGTCTAACAAATCTAGAATTTGAATCCAAAGCAGACGGAAGTCCGATTTCACGTTGTTCTCTCGAGCTTCCAGATGCATGAAGACTTTACACAGCAGCGCGGATGCACGAAGTCGACTTTCAGGAATACCATGCGGATCCCGCTGATAAACGTGCGGTTTAAGAAGTTCGTCAAGAAGTGGAAAGATGACTCGGTTGAAAATGTCTTCGACATGACTATGGTCGATTTCGACCGGCAAAATATTCGGTCCAAGTAGAATCCGCTGTAAATGACTAATAGCGCTGTGTCGAATTTCTCGAGCGGAGTTAGTTGATTGTCTACTGAGTGTCATGAGAAGTGGCAAAGCTAACTGACGCCAGACTTCATGTAATATTTTAAGACCTGAGCCGTATTGCATAAGAATAAATACCCACTTTGAGAGCGTGCCAGCGCTACAGTATTCCAACGAAGAAGTACGCGATGAAGATGAGCCACAAGATCAATTGACTTTTTGCCGCGTTCCACGAAAGGGGAACTAAACAAGTGATTTTGTTAAATTTACGATTAGAGTATATAATATCATAGGTTACAAACTTCGAAGATGTGAGCGGTTCTGCCCTTCTTCCCTTGTGTCGCTGGTTCTCTGTCAACGAACTCGCAAGAGTGGCAAAATCGTCAAGCAAGGTTAGAAGACCCAGAAAGTTATCGGGAGAGACATTCTGCTCCGGACCATCAAGTATGACAAGAGAAATAAGGCTGTAGGCTGATTTTGAAGCCTCAGGATGAGGAACCGTGGTACGAAGTAATGCAACAACAAGATTCCATTCCGTTTGGGAGCTAAATTCCAATTCTTGTCAAGCTCTGGAGTCAAAGATGAAACAAACCAACACACCTGATGATCTCTCTGTGTTGCTCGACAATTAATTTTACGCCTGCCACTATTTGTTCTGATACCGAGCTCGCAATCGGAGGTGGTAGTCCAGCTAGAAGATCAAAAGATACATAGATTTGGTCACGAAGACTTGGCTGAAACAGCATGAGTCATGTCCAAGCGGTAGAATACGTGAACGTACATTCTTAGCAAGTATACGGCACAGACGCAAAAGGCTTACAACAGCGCGTTCTATCAAAAGCGCGCTGTATTGCGAGGAAGTCGATAAGAGCGCAGATAAATGTTCAAACACAATAGGCCTAAACAGCAAGCTAAGTTAGGAATTTATGTGTTAACCCTCTCTCTTACCATAAATCTTCAATAGACGCTGGTGCTTGGCAGGAAATACTGACCATTGTTTCAAGAAGAAAAACTGGTGCCGGATCGTAGGGAAGCTGGTACGAACTGGAACCAGATGGTTCCGTGTCATCAGACTGTAATTTCAACCGCGCGACTGTTCGTTCATGTGCTAACGCCTCTAAAGCACGAACTGCAGCTGCCAAGGCATCTGGTTCCAATTGTCTGACAGAACATTACAGTCAGTGACAACGAGCCTAGTAGGAACCATTTACTGACATAATCTGACTGTAAAATTCATCCAAACGACAGGATGCAATACAGTCTATAGAGCATAGTGTGTTCTCAATATCAGCTTCAGTTGCATCTGAAACATCATCTGTACTTGAATATGGGGTAATTAAATAGGATGATAAAGTGGAAAGAAGCCCTCCATCATTTCGAACAGGAACGCTGTTGGGTTGATTTCCTCTGAGTGGGATCATAGTAACACCTCCGAGGAAATCTTCCATTTGAAGCATTCTAATTGGTAGCAACGAATGCAAAAACAAATTTTGGAACATTTCAAAAATCTAAATATTATCAACATACATGCTAGACGAAGAATAGAAAGAACACGAACCTGCGTCCACCCTTCGCGAAGAGCGTTGCCATTTCCATTGACTATGTTGAATAGTACAACCGCGGCCAGTTGTCCTTTGAAGTTCCTTCCAAACTCTACAGAAAGTTTAGATATAGTCACTAATTGGCCCTCAATGTCAATGTCAAGGTAATTAGGTATGTGCGCTGGCACGGCATCGGACAACAAACTTGTCGCTTGCGAAAGAGAAACCACCACAAAATCGAAAACGTCCGGCAACTGGAAGTGACCTGCGAGCGTAGCACACTGCCTAAAACCCACAATAGCTTTCTGGATGATATAATCGTCATCAAAACTAATAAAGGCGTGAGCGATAGCAGATATGGTAGGCTTCCAGACGGTTTTAAACATCTCTATGTCAAATAACGATGAATTGCACATCATGTATTCGCCTACAAACGTTAGAGTGAACGAAGTCCCGTAGTTCGCTAGGGACGGGACAATACCTGATTGCTTTGATCGTAAAAGCAGTTCTTTCCAAGCATATTCAAATCCAAGTTGACCTGTATGCTCTTCTGGCATTACTATCTCCTTCTTTCTGATAGATTCATAAATATTTTGCTATCGAACTATTAAGTTTCAAGCCCACTTAATTGAAAAACGACGAAGTTTCTTACAAGGAACTCAGGAGAAAAGTCTGATCCCCCGTTTACGCCCCGTAGATTCTTTTGATAGTCTTCAAGGGACATACGCTTCTAAATACTAGGTGAGACAGCGATTTGAGCGACAACCGATAAGGCTTACCCGGACTTGAGGATTGTGAAGATCAGTGTTCAACATAATTACAGAATAAGCCAGTACATATACTGCATCTTCATTCTTAATTTCCACTTTAAAAGTATTGAACAGTCAGGTTGATGTAGAATTAGATTGTCATCGCACCTGGATCAGAAGCAAAGTATATGGATGCGAACGTTTCCGTAATCCTTGCTATTTGCTGGGATTCCCCCGGAAGTCTGAATGATTCCAACAGTTCTCGCATGGCATCAGCGACTGGTTTCTACTGAACGTTTAGAAATACTAATACTGCATTCTGGAGACACAGAGGGACATACGCCTTTAAAATCGAACAATCCAATAAAAGCCTTCAAAACTTCTATGTTATCTGGTTTGGAAATAAAATCGCCTAGCAAAGTCTTGTCAATCCTTGGACAATTCTTTAGGAACTGAGCAAGGCTTTGCGCTTTCGATACATCTGGTGACAAATCAGTGTAGATCAGCCTGTTCTCTTCTAGGAATGCTATTCCGGATTTCGGCTTGGAATTGAACCTTGCAGCACCTGTTAGAACCAATTGCTTTTGCGACTTGGTTTGTAACAATGACTGCACAGTTGGATAGACCTACAAACCCACTGTAAGCATATGTAAACCTTTGGGATGCAGACATACAGATGGCCAATATTCATAGTCCTAGTGAAATAAATATCAGAAGATTTGAGAGTGATAGAAAGCGTGCGACAAACTCCGTTAGCCCTGCTAGCCATATCATTTACAAAGGAGAGAAGAAGCTCCAAACAGAGGTATTGTGCATTTTTCTGTTGGGGGTCTTGGCCGGAAATATGTGTGGCAGGCTGAATATTCTGTAGTATATAATAAGCAGTGGGTCAATGACAAACCATAATTGTAAACGGCCACCTTTGTTAGAAAATCAACCAGCCTCTCGAATATGTTCTCGCAGTTGACATTACAATCATAATTTGCATATAAATCAACCATGAAGGAAGGGTATCCAGAAATGTTGCCAAGAGTTTCGAGAATAAGATCTCTTGTTTCACCGCGCGCGGGGGGCTATAACTTTAGATGACGGAGAAGAAACCCGGTCCTCCAAAGATATATTATGGGACCCTGCTGGAGTTCCGGGACGCTGTACTGCGGCGGAAGTGCTTATTTGGCTTTTATTGGCTGTTGTGGATACAGGCAATGCTAACCTGTCAATAGAAAAGGCAAGAAAAAGCTCGTGCTGTAACTTCAAATGTTTTCGCATTGTGACAAAAATAGTTGATATCGTATGAAGAGCGGATTGAAGAACAGAGAGATTTTCAGACCGTGCAAGTTGGAAAAGGAACTTACATCCGGTGTCGACAACCAACGTTTTCAGCGATGGAAAGAGGGAGATGGAAGAACCGGCTTCCTCGAATGCAGCATTCAAGATTCCCAATGCAACCAAACGAGTAGAGTCGGTATGTTGTTGATCACTTGGATCAAGGACATTAAATAACACGCGAAGTAATTCCAAAATTGACGGGAGCCCATCTGCATGTTGAATTTAGACCAGCTCGTACAAAATGGTCTCAGCAATACTTACATTCTAAGTGGCTCGTCGGCACTGCAGGGGCATCAGGAGGCTCTTTTCTCTCTTCCGTTAACTGTTGACTACCGTTGTTCGAAGATGCCCGACCTGATTCGTCATTAGAAATCGAAGCGCTTTGTACGGACATCTTTAATTCGCCCTCGTTATCATCAACCCCGTTCACATTGAGCTTAGCCTCTTCAACCTCGGGATCCAATGTCCGAAGAGTACCAAAAACAGTCCTGACGAGAGTATGCATAGTGTTTTCGGCAGAGCGACGCAGTATTTCTACAAGTAGATCGCATAAGTGCGTGCGAAAACACCAAATGAAAGAAAAGGGGACAAACCACTAAGTCGCATCTGACAACATGTTGTCAGCACGGCTTCCAGCACTTCACAAACTTCAACATCGCCCAAGCTCCTTCCCACAGGTCCACATAAGCAATCCTGGATAACAGCCATGATCTTTAGCAGGACAACTTCATCTCCAGAAGAATCACTGGCTTCGAACTTGCACTGAGAAACGGTGTTGCTGAGTTCCGACAACGCAGCGCTGAGTCCCAACGTCGTTGGTAGAATAAGTCCGCCAAGAAAGAAGTTATGTAGAGCTGTAAGGGCAGCAGATGTAATAGGACCGGTAGATAGCGGGGAACGAAGGATAGCAAAAAAAGGTGCTAGGATGGAAGGAAGTTCTGTCTGACTAACATCTATTGAAGAGAGTATTCAACACTGAACGGATTCTAGGAATGGACAGTGGTACCTTCCATGTCGCTGACCGACCGCTTCAATTGTATAAATCCCAGCATCAGTTCTACTTCTTTGCTTGTTCTGCCTACTGGACGCGCAACTTGAGATGGCGAGGAAATTCGAAGTCCCATGTTGGTCCCGAGGTTGGAGTAATCTTTGGGAGCCATGTAAAGTGGCAGGGAAGACCATCTAGAGTTCTTGCGCATAACAGACGTAACCGAGAAAATTCCGGAGAGAAGAACATGTTTTGGCGAAACAGATTTCGAATGTTGGGTGGTTGGTGAGGATGTCATTAATGATTAAAGCGTTACAGCACGCTTCGCGTCTAGCCCGAAATTCGAATGTCCACGCAGAGATTGAGAGTATGTATGATTAAGCCTTTTTAATGTTGGTTCGGGTATATAGAGCAAAGACAAATAGTAAAGCAACCAATACCTGGTTAATGTAGACGCTCACAAGTACTGTTGTCTGATCAAACACGTAGCACAACGTAGTAGTACGGTACTGACTGCTCAGAGTCACCCGTTCATAGCATTCAGGCCACGTGAAATTTAAGTCACTGTTTGAATTTGGTACTTTTAAATCACTAAAATTCAAGACCGCGTCTCGGATCTCGCTTTCTAAACGGTTACCTACACGCTTCTCGCATTTATCGCATGAAACTATTAGAAATACAGGACACGTAAACATCGCTATTGAAATTACTGTCCAGATCCTTCTGCTGTATCCGTTGCACGTTGTGACATAGCCGCTTGACCGGCAGCTGTTGCTGCCAATCGTGACCGTTTGCGTTCCGCCTCTGTATCGGTAGTGTTAGCGATGGGGAAACCATAAAATGATTAAACGCTTGTACATACCAGCTTCCTTTTCGCGTTCAATATCTGTCACGGTTGCTTCAATTTCAGAGAGTTCCAGATTCTAGAAACTACTGTGCAGTTAACGGTTCCACTTAACAGACGAGGATAGTGTCTTACTGTAACTTTGCCATAGCTTTCCATCACGCTGATCTCGATATTCTTTGCACCAGTCTGCACTACCTCAAGCAGACTCTTGACTGTGAGCTTTATGGCTTCGTCGCGTGAAAGATCGTCTTTGTGGTTCTTCTCCAAGAATTCGCGAACCGTCTTGGAAGATCTCCCGATGGCATTTGCCTATTGTTATCCTGTAGGTCAAGAAGTGTAGAAGAGCTCTTTGTTAGGGACTTTACCTTCCAGGCACTGTAGATTCCACTTGGCTCTGTTTGATATAGCCGGGGCTTCGTATCATGGGGATCGAAGCCAACAATTAATGTTGATATGCCGAAGGGTCTGACTCCTCCGGATTGTGTGTAGCGCTGTAGCGTAATTTAGTACTGTTGGTATGATGCACTTGAATCAGTCAAACCTGCTGGATGCCTGCAATATGTCTTGTGATATATTCAACCGTGACAGGATCCTCCACTGTAAGTCGGTGGCTTTGACATTCAACTCTAGCCTTGTCAATCAGAACACGACCATCTGCGGTTAAGCCTGTAGAAAGAAATTCCTAGACGTTGAAGATAGTCGTGTATTGAATAACCCGTACCAGCGAATGCTAAGCAGACATGATCATCCAACATCACAACTTTCCTCACTGTGCGTGGATCTTGTAACTGTAGAACAGATTTCTTCTCTACACCGAGAACAACGACGTCCTTTCCTCGCACACCAACCTAACGCGTCATGAGCGTGAGCAAAAAAGCAATGGGTAAAAGGTCATAGTTTTGCCTACAGCACACGTCCCCTTTCGCACCGCTTCTAGAGCATATTCTACCTAGATTTCAAACTGTGTAAGGAACTGGTTGGACGTGATTTGTAGTAATAGATTGCTTACTTGAAACAAATGGCCATCCGGAGAGAAGACAGTGAGAGCTGCATAATGATGATTTTAGCAACGCGCAATAGAATGCAAAGAGATGGAATATACCACGATCGTAGGACCTGGACATTGGTTATGGTAAGAGAGGAAATAAGCACTATGAAGACGTGTTGTAGTACTGGATTACAGTACGCGCGTCGAATGGCCCATGGATTATGTAATAAATATATCTACACGTGATCCTCGTAAGACGCGTCGAGCTGAAGTGGACACGAACCCGGACTCTGTTACGCCTTCTTCAACGTTTGCTCCTGCTAATCCGTTCATTTCACTCTTTTGCTCTTTATCGTATACTTAATGATATCTCCATCTCCACCTTATTGCGAGGACCTTAAATGCGGATTTTGTGACAGTAATCTGCAGCCATATACAGTACCGCAGCGAGAGCAGCATTACGAAATTCACTTTGTACACCAAGCCGGAAATACCAACTCATCAACTTCTAGTGAATTGCCCGTAAAAGATGTAGTCAACAGTCACCAGAGAAAGGATAAAAAATGGGCAAGAAAGGCAAAGAGTATTTTGCAGCCAACGGAAACCGATATATTCTGGCGTCTCGCTGATGGTGGTGACCCGCCACCGTGTTACACGCTTGGTAACAGTTTTTACGCATTCTTATTAATAAATCTGAAATCTGATTACTCTGAAAGGCCTCATTCCACTTCTCCGTCAGGCACTTTGGAAAGCGCATTCGCGCGGAGAGCTTCGTCGTGCGGCTTTATGCTACGAAAGAGCTGTTCATGTGAGCCGCGAACCCTGGGATAGTATGTGGGGATGTGGGTATGTTCTTCGCCATGCTCCGTGAAACCTCGAATTCACTTTAGGTGTAGCTATCGAAACTTTCTAATGTCCTGTATCGCCCTTATGGATCAACCTTTCCAAAAAGCTTACTCGGCATTATTATCTTCCCCGGTTCATCCTTCAATACGTAACCTTCAGTGCTGCATAGAAGATGCTTGGGCTGCAGGGTTCGATGAAATAGGAGCAAAGCAGCTAAAGAAATTGGTGGGTACGAAAAAGTGGATCGGAACAGGAGGTAGATGTCAGTACATCCTTCCTACTACTCCTCTAACAACGCCACAGACCTATGGGTTGCTTTTGTGTTTCGCGGTATTCCGTGGGTATTTCTGCCGATGACATTACCTATTGAACGACTTATCTTCACAGAGTTGAATTAGTTGACTTTGATCTTAGGCAGAAAAACAATGGTGTGGCATAATCCGAAACTCCAACATGTTAAGGGATTTATGTTAATTGGATAGGGCCGAAAGCTGTTCTGGACTGGATCGTGAACTATTTTACCCCATCAGTGGCATTGGGTACCGACGTAAACGACGCTCTGAGTAAAGCCTCTCCTATAGTTACAACGGAGCGCATGCCCTTGGTCTTGCAATATAATGGACATTCACGCACTATCATAGGTTATCAAATCAACAAGAAAGGGCAAACTTGCCTCTTAACATTTGACCCGAGTCGGTGGGTAATAAATAATCTTTAAAGATATGTTAGAACCTTGGTTCATTTATGTTTTATCCCAGTGTTGTTTCAGCAGAAGTACGGAGGACTGCAATGCAATGCTTCAACTTCACAGGTCAGGACAGCCATTTCTTCTACTTTTCTACTTTAATTAATCGTTCACGTTTACGGTATCCATAGACTCATCAGGTTCTTGGACAACTGGTCAAAAGCGAGGTGCGAGCGAAATCCTTAGTACACGCATTCAAAAATGTATGAAGCCAGAAGAAACCAATGGAACGGAATCGTCGACGACTAAAGAAGTGGATTTCAAAGATTTGTTGAAACGATTCATAGTAGATGATAAGGCCTTTCGGTGATTAGATTACTGCAATTCTCATAATATTTGTTCTAATTCAGTTGCCAGGTCAAAGGACCAGTACCAAATCCTTTACTTTCCTATGACGAATCCCCTTACTGAGTCAGAGCGTCTGGGTAGGAAGATTGTTACAAGTACAAAGATGGGTTGATACTTGAATATGTACATACATTGTCTTAAAGGCCACATTACAATATGGAGGAACTGTGAATATTATCATCCGTATTTGCTTCTTTAAGCTGAAGCCATCACCGTATCTCCACTACTGTCACGCTCTTTTAGCGTTGCTACAGGGTCAAGCCCGACCAACGGCGGTAAGTCAAGGCCACATACAGCAGTTCTGATAGCCCTCTCCCATGCCTCTTCGATCATGTATCCGCCTCCTCTCATAACCCCTTCCCTATCCTTCCGTACAGCATCACTGAAGAAGTCATCATACCCCCCATCTTTTAACTGGAGCATATCCTCATAGGCAGACCAATTATCTTGCAATGGAACGTGAGGGACATCGGGAACACTATTGCTTTGTACAGCTCTAGATCTGAGTAACTTGGCATTGCTATTAAGTGCAGAGCTAGTCGTTGCTCGCGCTGATGCACGCTTCAGTTGACTTGCACGGGATCTGGCAATAACCTTTGCAGCATCTTTATCGCTGGTTTCGAGTTTATCAATAATTTCGCGTTTTCCTTTTTCTCGTTCTTCCCGTTCTTCTTCCTCTTCGCGACGAAGGTCAGCTGCACGCTGTTCTCTTTCGTGTTTTTCCGCCTCTTCTTGCTCGCGCAGAGCTTGGGCATAGGCCTCCTCGCGCTGAAGGTTGAGTTCTATCAGTGCAGCATTTTCAGCACGATATGCGGCAATGCGAGCCTCCGTTTGAGGAACATCAATGTCGTTTATGAGGTTGAATGCTGAAAGCTTGTGGGCGATGGTGAGAAATGTTACGAAGGAACGACATACTTATGTCTTCAACCTCTTCAAGATAGTCATTGTACGAGTGAAGATCAGGAAAGTCTTCACAACGTTTGTTAAACCTGAAAATTGGTGAGTTCGGTTGAAGACGAAAGTGGTTGGGCGCGCACTCTTTTGCGATTCTTCTGCGCACTGCAACCTCCTTCTCCACGCCGAGGTCTTCGAAAGTCTGCGGCGTGAATGCCAACTTTCGGAGTATTTTGTTGCATATTGGGCATGGTGCTGGACCGAGGGTAAAGAGACGGTCGATACAAGATTCGCACCTAGTCAATGGCAATGTAGTTGGTTATTCTGCGGACATGAGTCGGGTATGCATACATTTTGTGATAGCAAGAACTAACAAGGAGTCTTAGTTTGGGATTCAAGTAGCGGTCGCTTTTGCAGACAGGACACTGGTCATCCATGGACTGCAAAGGTGATGAATGAAGCAGGCAATATAGATAAGAAAGCTAACGAACGAAGTATTCGGACGTTCTGCCAGAAGGATCCTTGATTCCGCCCGAGAATATGGTAGTGGAGGTGCTTTGGACTTGGGGGGTGGATGAGCGCGTGTTTGAGGAAGAGACGGCGCCCCCTTTGCGCACAGTCTTTCCCTTGAGCCATTCGCCTACGCCTGGTCTGTTCATAGCATGTAAGAAGTAGTTGATTGGGAGAGGAGAGGACACCAGCTCTGGTATGTAAGCAACGTAATCAAAATGACAAAACGTGTCATCCAGATTACATAAATTCCTGTCTCTCACTAATACACCCAAGACTCAAGTAATTACCAGCTACTTATAAACCATCTCATGCGCCTTTCCAGTTTATTCGTTTCCTTCCTCTTCCTGCTGCTAGGTCTCATATCAGCCACCATCTTCCTTCCATCCCCCAACATTCTCTCCACAACCATAAAGCGTCTCATTTTCCGACCCACTATTACCGAAACTCGCAGCTACATTTCCATCCCAATGACCTCTGAATCACAGTGGCGTAAGGCGCTCGATGACCTACCGTCCACACCCAACAAAATTCCGGCCTTCTTCTTTGCGCACGGGTCTCCGTTTCTTGCGTTCCCCGAAGAAGAGATGAAGTCTGGAGCGTATGGGCCTATGGGAGCTCACATGGGGCCTACGGGGCCGTTGGCGCGTTTCTTGAAAATATTTGGACCAGCCCTGGTGGAAAAGTATCAGCCAAAAGGGATCGTGGTGTTTAGTGCGCACTGGGAGACGACAGGTGAACGCCTTGGTAGGTGCAAGACGGTTTGATCACGTAGACAGCTCATGACATGACATTTGTCAGTGACGGACTACGGGGATGAGAACCCCCTGCTGATGGACTACTATGGATTCCAACCAGAGTTGTACCGGCTCAAGTTCAAATCGAAGGGAGACGCTGCGCTTTCGAAGCATGTAGTTGACCTCTACACACAGGTGAGCAAGGTGGAGATACGTTAAAAGGAGTAAGCTGGCTAATTAGAAGTAGGCAGGGATGAAAGCAAGGACAACGACGAAGCTGGAGAACCGAGGAGAAGACGGCAGGGGGTTCTCTGGACCTGGACTGGACCACGGGGTGTTTGTGCCGTTCCGCCTTATGTTTGGGGAAGAGATGGGGGAGCTCCCAGTTGTCCAGGTATCGATCGACTCGAGCCTGAGCGCAGAGAAGAACTGGGCGATCGGGAAAGCAGTGTCACAGCTGAGGTAAGCTTAGGTGCAGGAGACTGGCAAGTGAATCGGTGCTGACGAAGGAGACACTGACAGGGAAGAAGGCATCCTCGTGCTGTCCGGCGGACTGACGATGCATAACCTAAGGGACCGTAGCTCGTTTACGCCGGAGACGGCGAGTGAGGCGCACAAGAGCTTCGACCAGGCGGTGGTCGCTGCGGTGCGCGTGGAAGACGCGGCGGCACGCAGGAAGGCGATGGAAGCGCTGACACGCCACAGCGGGTTCCGGGCGTCGCACCCGCGGGAGGAGCACTTTGTCCCGCTGTATGTGGCAGCAGGGGTAGGCGAGGGCGCGGGCGAGGTGCGGGTGCTGAGCAGCACATATGGCACTCCGACAGTCGCATTTGGAGTTTGAAGTAATAAATAAGTAGATGGATAATAATAGTAAATAAATATGTAAATATGTAAATAAATGGAGTTCCCACGGATAATTTACTAGTATTGGGTGGTTCTCTGTGGTTCTGAATGTCTGCAACTCTCTTCCTGCCATGCTTCCCTCTCCTCCTCCCCCCGTCGCCCGCTCGTCCTCGTTGCCCCTTGTCCCGCACCCCGTCTCCCAGCCCCTCCCCCCGCGCCGTGACTCCTACATGCAGCTCGATGCCCCCATCACCCCGCCCCTCTCCCCTCCCCCAGACATGCTCGTCGACCCCCGTTACTCTCAGCCCCCTTCTGAGCCCCACCATCCCCTGTCTCCGCCTTCCCCTGATCCCCAATCTGCTGCTGGCCCAGCCACTCCCTCCAATTATCCACCCCAGCGTCTTCTCGAAGACGAGCATGTCCATCTCAGTCGCAATGGCCTCAAGCTCTCCGACTTTGAGGTCCGCGGTACCTTAGGTATCTTCCTCTTTTCTCCGTCCTCTCTCCCACTCACCTCCTTCTTAGGCACAGGCACCTTTGGCAAAGTCCTCCTCGTCCGTCACAGAAACTCCTCCCAGCCAGGTGCTCACAACCACTTTGCAATGAAAGTCCTTCGAAAGACCGAGATCGTCCGTCTTCGTCAAGTAGAGCACGTCAATGCAGAGAGATACATTCTCTCTAGGGTCCATCATCCTTTCGTCGTGGACCTTTTCTCCACTTTCCAGGACAGTCTTAACATCTACATGCTCATGTCCTATGTTCCTGGTGGTGAACTTTTCACCCATCTTCGTCGCGCTCAGCGCTTTACTCCAGACGTCACTCGTTTCTATCTCGCCACTATCATTCTTGCCCTTAAATACCTCCATTCTTTCAACATCATCTATCGTGACCTTAAACCAGAAAACCTCCTCTTGGACTCCCGTGGCTTACCTCCGCTTAACCGACTTCGGCTTTGCCAAAATCGTTGACGACCGTACCTGGACCCTTTGCGGCACCCCCGAATATCTCGCCCCAGAGATCATCGAGTCAGACGGTCATGGCAAGGCCGCTGATTGGTGGGCTTGTGGTGTTCTATGCTATGAGATGCTCGTCGGTTATCCTCCTTTCTTCGACGAGTCTCCCTACGGTATATATGAAAAGATCCTCAGTGGTCATATCCACTGGCCACGCAGTATGGATCGCTTGTCCAGGGAACTTATCAAGGGATTCTTGACCCCTGACCGAACTAAACGCCTTGGAAATATGATTGGCGGTCCTCAGGACATCCTAGATCATCCCTGGTTCAGAGGCGTCGATTGGGATGCCCTTGAACGCCGTGAAATCAAGGTCCGCCTGCTTCCTTTCTTCTCATCGTTGTCATCCGCTTAACCCATTGTCCCCTAGGCACCCATTATCCCACGCACCTCTTCTATCGATGATACCCGTCATTTCCTTCATCTCCCGCTCCCACCGCCAGAGGAAATCCCTGGCCTCATGCGGGAAGAACAACCTCCTGATGTTCACCAGCGCTTTGATCCCACCTCTTATCATTTCCTTGAATTCTAGTTGTTTTCTCATTTACACGTTCCTTTTTTTATCTACTTCTTCATCTACCTTCTTCTATGGGGAAGTCGAAAGAATCGACCTGTTTAGTAACTCTTCGTTCTCGTCTCAAATCTTTTCTGCCACATACATATACATAATATTTCCTCTAATACTTTGGACTCTGAACACACGTTGATGTGTCCTCTACTGTGTATTGCTTGCTTCGTTTCTCATACTCTCTTTGGCTATCTTGTATCCCGTACTACGCTTAAAAAGACTAACTTTACCTTCTCTCTGTATACCATTATCCGTATGTCTACCCGACTCATCACATTATTGGTTCTAATGGTGTAGCCTTCGATCTTATGTCCTTTCGTTGTATATCTACTACCTACTTTGGTCAATATACCTTGTGGTGCTTATTACATACCACACGCGACGCGTTTGTTTGGTTGCACTTTCGGCTAGCGCTCGTCTGATTTACATAAATAACCTTCATCTCCAATTAGTTATTTCTCTTACGATCAGATCATGAGCACTGATAATTTCCTCGTCGCAGAGGCTGAGCTTGCATTGAACAAAGTGAGTAGTTATCTATCTTCGATTTTATATCTAGCTTATGCCCCCCTCGAGGCAAGAAAAGCAAAGGCAGAACGCACCAAATCTCTCGGAGACCCTATTCAACTTCCTGGCAAGGCATTGGCAATATCGGTGCGGAGAAATGAAGCGTGGATAGCAGAAAACACAAGTGTCGTTCGAAGGCTTGACTTGGACGTATGTAATCGTCTTTTGCTCTAATCAACACATTCGCAAGCTCGTCAGTCAGGAAAAACTCTCCAGCTTTTCAAGGGACACACCGGTCCCGTTACTTCGCTCGCATTCTGCGATAAGATTTCTGGTTCCGGGGATGGAAAAATTCTTATAACAGGTTCCTGGGATCAGGTATTCATTTTGGTAATCATATCATAAATGCGTTATTCTGATTTGTACGTGAGACCATTAAACTATGGGACATGGATGTACGTTTCCTTCCTTTCTTGTCCAGTTAGCGTTGACTTATCCGACGTAAGACGAAAACACTTATATCTTCTACTGATGCTCATGATGACTTTGTGAAAGCCTTGTATGTGCTGCCAAAACTACACCTATTGATTTCATCGGGGTCAGACAAAGCGGTGCGGTTCTGGTAGGTGGTTCTCCGTTACTTTTGTGGGCATATCTGATGGTTCCGTCAAGGGATATCTCTCAGCCTAATAAAATGAGACCTTTGTCATCTATGGGCTCCATAACAGCACACGCAAGACCCGTGGAATGTCTCGATGGAAAACCGACCTCAGATAGTAGTGCACTCTTATACACCGCCGATACTATGGGTATCATCAGACTTTGGAACTTGACCAAAGAGCTCGTGAGCCCCCCTCGATGGTGCAGCACGATGGTGGAAGAACTAGGGCACCATAGAACACGTATTAACGAACTATACTACGGAAACGATCACTTATGGACAGGTGATCCTTTTGTATGTCTTGATTTCTTGCTCCTGATACTCCGGACGCAGCATCATCAGATGACAGCGTGCAGCTTATTTCTACCAAGGGAACAATTCCTCAAAAGCCTATTTCTTCGGTTCTACATCCAGTCGGGGTCAGAGCTATTCTTCCCCTCATTTTAGCGGATCCTGATGAACCATACTTAATCACTGGTGCTGGAGATGTCATACGTGTATATGATGTGTCGAGTTTGTCTGAACCATCTCTCATTAATGAGATTGACGCACACTGGCACGATGTTACTGCCATTCGACTCTGGGCAAGAAATATCTCTGGGGATGATGGCACTCGAATCGAGCCTTGGGTTATTTCCACAAGTCTCGATGGTACAATACGAAAATGGAAACTAAATGGTAATGTTCCTATTTCGATGTATGATTCCTGATGCTAACATACAGCCACAGAACTCCTGAACCCACCCAGCAAGGATGAGCATATCAAGGAACCTGATCCACCTGTTGAGGAAAAGGACGAGTTTGCCATGACAGAGGAGGAAGAACGCGAGTTAGCAGAGCTTATGGATGAATAATGTATTACGGGAATATGATAAGACGTATGTCATGACATTAATGGTATGGTTGCAGACAAGATTCCACCGGTTAACAGTGACTTTCCCAGCCAGGAAAGAAGGGGTGTTCATCTAGCGTTCGTTCTTCCCAGTTTTCCTTAACCCACCCCTTTTCTTCTTGTTCCTTTGCCCATTCATCGAGAGCCGGAATGACTTTGTGCTCCACATGATATGTTCCCTTGTAGTCTTTGATCTTTTTAGGCCCTTCACGAAGCACTTTCAATAGTAGTCGAGGAATATACGGCTCATGACGGAACGAAGTAACGGGCGTGAACAATGCCTTGAAGTTGAACACGATTGCTTGCGATTTAGGAAGTCTTCGCAGTGTTTGCCAGTCGACCCGAAGATATATATCATCAAGCTTGAGGTTTTCTGGCTGGGTTTCGCGAATGGCAAAGTGTTCGTCATCTGGCTGTAAGTAAAGTGGCTGACCAATCTCCAAGCCCCAGGATCCTCTTTGTATGGGTTTGTCACATGGCATCTTTGAGAAATACCTAGGTATTGTTATGTGTAATATCCACGTATAGGTGCAAGCTGATGCCTACCTATCCATGGAATTTCTTAATTTTTCTTCATAGAATGGAACTGGACCGTGAATTTGATGTAGCGGCCTTCCTATCTTACTCGACATGTTCCATCCTACGGCTGAGCATGATACACCTGCCGTTAGGTGATATAAACCAGTCTTCTGATTCGATTGAGTGATCAGGAAGTCCTCGGGGATCGTCTCTAGCAAGAATGACAATGGTTCAACGCTCGTTACGTCTGTGCTGGTATCCAATATTCGATTATAAAATATCATTTTCGTTTCGTTTAATTGGAATTCGTTTGGGTATCGGATGCAGAGAAAATGTACGACCATGTTCATTAGTTCCCGGCAAGCATCTTCACTTCCAGGCAATAAATCAACCACAGCTTTCCCGTGCTGGGTGAATAGCTCTTTTCGTTGAGCCAATCTTTCTCTATAAGTGGATTCCAATTCAATCCACCAGTCTGGTTCCATTGCTGACAGAGCTGTCGTTGGGATTTTATTCAACATTCTATTTTATTAAAGTAATTGGCTGGATAATTACCCATCGTTTGATAGTAACCCCATCTAAAGGGGCGGTAGGGTCGAGCTTTAGCAAGGTTCAATTTGAAGTTATGCAGTGGCGTCGGAGTTGGCACTCCAGTCAACTTAAAGTAATCATCTTTGGAAGAAGGCTCTATAGGATGACTTCGTCTAGAAAATCTACCACAGAGCCAGGCGGTGGCGAGGAATATTCCACACAGGGAACTAACAGCGACTATAGAATGCGACGAGATCATGGTGCGACCTGCGCTTAGGTGGGGGGGCAGTGAGAAACAGCTCAGATGTCAATGGGGGCTTTTAAAGAAGCTTATATCCTAAGGAAGAAGTACTCGTGATCAAACCCCTTAAGTATGGTAGTATACAATGTAAAGGGAGCAAGCTTATACATACGTAACAGGTGGCAGGATACATTAGCAATGATAAGCAAGTTTTCTCATGCTACTCTCGTCAGCGATTATCACAGGTTTGTTCATTATCAATGTTAAACAAACAGACGTCCATGCGGAGGAACACACTACAACTTAGGTTTTGCAACCTCCAAGCTTGATGCCTGATATAGGCTTCTGGCTGCAGTCGCAACAAGCTCGTCCACACTGCAGAAAGTGTTATGAGAACCAAGTCAAATTGGGAAACACATGACTTACATATCTTTGGCAGGCTTGATATCCTGTGGGTGAAAAGGCATCGGTTAGGAATGCCGTAAGCTTTAAAGAACATTTAGTATACCCACGCTGATTGACCCTGCTACTCGGCCCATTAGCCCTATATGCACTTTAGAAGCGAACTCATTTATTTTGAAGAGATTTAGAAATACATGAACGTCCTTGCAATGACCTTTCTGGTTGGCGCTGAAGCTCGACTTCATGAGGAACTTGACCTTTGGAAACCAACTCTTCGATCTCATGTCGTCTCTTAGTCTCCCTGTGACTTTATTAGTAGGATCTTCGACCTGATGAGTTCAGGAACTACCATTCGTCCACATAGGGGGTCTTGCGAACGCTCATAGGGCGACCAGAATAAATTAAAGTGCGGACGATATCGTCATATCCGGCGGTCAAAACCATGTCTTTGTGGACTTTAGGAGCTCCCGCTTCGACGCTGGCGACGAAGCGCGTTCCGACCCAAACACCGGACGCTCCGTATCTTTCATCCTATTGTTATTAAAAAGGCCTTACACGATGAAAAGAACCTACGCGAGAGCAGCTGCCAATCCTCGACCATCTGCAATGCCACCGGCAGCAACGACGAGGACAGGTTCTCCGGTCAAAGGGCTCTTGACGTCTTTGCAGAGATCGACGACAGCAGGGATGAGAATGGAGAAAGGTGTGTCGCCGGTGTGGCCGCCACCTTCACCTCCCTGAGCGCAGATGATGTCAACACCCTGAGCAAGAGCTTTGGCAACATGCTGTGGCAAAAATTAGCAGTGGTGCCAGCAGCGCTACAGGCATATGAAGTGAAGTAAGTTACCTTTGGATGGCCGATCATGCTAAGAAGTGAAATAAGTAAGAGGTAAGAATGAAGTAAAATGGGAGGCTTACTTCATAACGACAACCCCCGCGGCATGAAGCTTGTCGACAGCCCATTTAGGTGGGACACCAACGGCGCAAACAAAGAGTGAAGCACCTCCGTTAATAATTACATCGACAAGCTCTTGAAGCTGCCCGCCAGTGTAGTCCCTCTAAATCAAGTAAGATGAGCATAAAACAGAACATGAATGGATAATCAAGTCAAATGGGAAATGCACATTTGTTTTGCGAGCATTTCCTCCGAGCTGAGGAATCAATAGGTCGACTCCAAAAGGCGCATTTTTATCCTCCAAATGAGATTTAAGCTCATTTATCGTTCCTTCAAGGAACTTTGGACTTTGTCTGAGGCCGCCGATTACGCCAATCCCGCCTGAACTAGTTTGGTATGGGAGGGGGATAAGAAAAACAAAGGAGCACGGACCAGCATTTGTGACTGCAGCGGCCAACTTTGGACCGGCAGCTACATTCATTCTGCGATAGATAAGTGAGCGAAATGGGTCAAACACCAGGAGAACAGGAGGAGAAAGTGGCGGACCCTGCAAGCATGACGGGGTGGTTTATTTTGAAGAGACGGGTGAGAGGGGTGGAGAAGACGGGACGGGAGGAGGGCATGGTTAGTATGTCAGGAGCGGTACGAAGAGGATGGTGGCGGGGTGGAAGGGGGAGTTATATAGGAAAGGGAAGGACATAGTGACGAAAGCGGGGTAGTGAGACTCGAGAAGTGAAGCGCGTCCGGGACGGGTGATCAGTTTACCGGATTGGGATTTCAAAGTCAGCGCAGTGCGGATGCAATTGGAGGAGATGCCGGTAATGCCGGGGCCGGGGGACTCCGTGCAAGTAGACGCGAAATTGTAGAAGGTTATTCAACACTGGCAAACGAAGGATGCCTTCGTCTTCAGCATGTCCCGTTGACCACGCCACCCACCCTCCCCCTCCCCCTCTCCCCGACAACAACCCATGCCCTGTTGACCATTCCTCCCGCTCCTCCTGGTCTCGCATCTTCTCTTCCTCCACTGCTCCCGCCGCGTCCCTCTCTACAGCCCGTGAAGTCTCCTCCATCCCCAATGCCTCAGATGGCAACTGGGTCTATCCCTCCGAAGCCCAGTTTTTTGCCGCAATGGCTCGCAAGAACCACAACCCCCACGCCACTGACATGAGGACCATCGTCCCCATTCACAATGCTGTCAACGAACGCGCCTGGGCTGAAATTCTCAAATGGGAGGCTGGAAGAGGCGGTGAAACTTGCGGCGGCGTCCGTCTTGTCAACTTCAAAGGAAAGCCCAGCGAGAAGAGCCCTCGCGCTCGATGGAAAATGCTTCTCGGGTTTGTCGTCCTCTTTCGCTTGGCGTGCAATTTGTTAATTAGGTCACGTTAGGTATTCTGCGCCTTTTGATCGCCATGACTGGGTTGTCGATCGCTGTGGTACACGCATGCGATATGTTATTGACTTTTATACTGGCCATAACTCAAATGCTCACGACGGGAATGTATCTTTCTTCCTCGATGTCCGACCCGCCCTCGATAACTGGGAAGGTGCAAAAATGAGGATGGAACATTTTTGGCGAAAATGGATTCCTTAGTCTTTCAGCCCTGGATGGATTTCACATACTTCATAGGAACGAATAGAAATGTACAGCACAAAATCCCATAGCGTCCTATCGTATTAATATTATCTTTTGCCGCGTATTCTCGCCTTCTTTGTCGGTGGTTGCTCATCTTCGCTGCTTTCACCGTTGTCGTCTTCTCCTTCACTCTCCTCGCCTTCGCTAATTTCCTCCTCTTCGTCCCACTCTCCGTCGTCCATTTCGTCATCACTGGCATTAGCTGCATCATCCAACTCCTCATCCATTTCCTCTGCGTCCTTCATTTCTTCATCATCATCATCATCGCCATCACCTTCATCCTTGTTAGCAAGGGCTTTCTTTCGTTCTACATTCCGCTCTTGCTCCTCGCGCCGTTGCTTCCTTAACTTTTCTTTAGCCGCATGAGCAGCCTTTTGTTCCGTTATTTCTTTCTTTGATTTTTTAACTAGAAGATTATTAGAAAAATAAGGATGAACGGTGCAAAAAAACACACACAGAATTCGTGATACATCACAGCCCCCTCCTTTCCAGGGACACCTTCTGTTATTTTGACAAGTCGCAGCTCGAGTCTTGGCCCCACTTCGTCGAGCCGCACTGCTCTCCTCTGTCCCTTTTTGTTATTTCGTCCAACATAATCTTCAGCTAAGTCCACCGCGTCTCCATCATCACCTGCGATACTTTCTGTTGATGAAGCAGCGCTTTCATAACCGCCATCAGGACCTGGTTCTCCTCTTTTGCGTAGTAGGAAGTCGGCAATATCCTTCTCATTTCCTAAGTCTAAAACGCCAGTAGAACTTTTCGCAGACCCTGTGGCACCTTCCAGAACGCGCTTGACGCGCTTAGATACGCCATAGGGTTTCACCTTGATGATATAATGCCGAAAGTCTATTGTACCACGTTCGAAATTGTACGCGACAAGAACGACTCGGCGAGCAGAGGAGAGAGAAAGATTATGAGGTGAAAGTGGCGGAAATAGTGTCTGAAACGATTTCATGATGAGAGATAAGTGAGGTGGGGTTGTTGGAGACGGAGGAGGGAAAGAGGCAAGGACAAGCTGGAGAAGAGTTAGTATCATAGAAACAGGACTTGTAGGAATGAAATGCACCAGGGGAGGACTAAGATATTCAACGCCGATGCTTCGTGCTTTCCGTGATGTACTCATAACATCCTTCATAAGACTATATCTTTCGACACGGAAGCTGAGGGTTGGTCCATTTGACAACCGTACTATTCGGAACGAAGGCGCAACTGGAGTGAGAGTGAACGCGAGCAAATGAGTCACTTGGAGTGTAGGTGCAAGGGTGAGGTAATCTTTTAATTTATTGCGCTTCCTTTCCTAATATTTCATGTTAGTACAAGAGACGATGGAAGTACTATTCGCAATACCTTAAGACGACTGGCAGTATGTGGTTCCATAACCTTGCGCATGTCGCGCACAAGCTGGGCTAGAGAAGAACCAACTTGACCGTGCTTGATGATGAACGACTTTGGTACGCCGTCCGGAAGGGCCTCAACTGGGGCACCTCCCTTGATATGAGTTCTGTTTTTTCTTCTTTTCGCCATGGTTGGAGATTGACAATAAATTGATAACTTGCAGAAATGAGAAGCTCGCAAAAGTCGAGGAGTTTGTTTGGTTTAAATGCTTGTGCCAAACAACACGCTTGATTATCGCGTGAGGCTTAGTGCCTGCTCATTAGCTTTTTAAGTCCTCTGATGAGTCGTCTGGCCTCTTTCCGCGGTCCCTCGACTCCCTCTTCCTCTCCAGTTCAATACAAACCACAAACACCAGCATCACCTTCCAGACAGACTGAATCTACATTCCATCGAAAAATACGGACATGCCTACAGGAGCTCCGCTTCATATGTGAAACATGGGACGACCTTATTCTAATGGATGGCCTCAAATCTGCCAAAAGCCTCGTAGATGCACGTACAGACCTTGAGTATATTCAACTTGTGCCCGATTTATAACCGAATGTTTTACCTTCTTTTCAGCAACGCTCTTGCTCTGATACCCGACAGAGTTCCGCGCACCCACCTGGTCGGACAAAAGATCGCAATAATGGAGAAGAGAATAGTTGAATTGAATACTGTCATTTATAAACTAGTACGTCGATAGACAGCGATCTCGACCGAACTCCCTTATGAAAATGACTTCAGGAAAGGCAGTTTCGTAGAATGAATAGCGTTATTGATAACATGGAGTCAATTCTATCCGAGGCTGAAAAGGCAAAGGGCTGGAAATGGGTTGCGGATGAACCTCTGTGGGTAACATGGTCACTGGATAAATTCGGTGTGTATTTGCTTCTTCATTATGATCTATTACTTAACTTTCTTTGTGTAGTTACGCGAATTCCTGATGTTATTCCACCATACCATCGATCACTGGCATTTTGCAAGGACCTTACTAACAAGCTCTGCAAGCATTCATTACCATTCGACGATTCAAGAATGATCATCTCACAATGGATGGACCAACCATGGCTGGAAGATGCAGGTTGGGACGCCCAATGGGAAGAACTCTGTGCAGCAGAGGTGGAACGCTGGGATAAATAGCGATAACCAACACGAAAACAATTAAGGACCAGCATGGTCAACATCGCAACTACATACAATTGTACAACATGCACTACATTTCGCATCACATATCTTCGTCATCTGATATATGAATCTCGTCGGAATTGGTCGCTTCTGCCTTCTTTGGCACACCTTCCTCATCTGTCTGAGGGGGAGCTTGTTTCTTTGCAGCAACAAATGCTGGTCCGTTCGCACCACCGCCTGCCTGCCTTTCTGCGATCGCCATTGCGTCCTGCTCTTCGGCGTCTTGCGATTTCTGAGCACCTTGCCTCGCTGCCATGGTTTGTGCCGCCAAGTAGCTGGCCTCTGTATTGAATTGGGCCTGGACGCTACGCTTAATGCGTAGCATCTCCCTGAATGTGTCTTCTGAACCAGTTTCGATTTCGAAGGCGTTCCACTCGCTCCAGAATTTTGGATTTACACGCGGGTCGCAGAATTGAGAAGCATGCGCGTAGATAGCGCGGGCCCTGTCGATTTCACCAAGCTTACGCTCCAATGCAGCAAATCGAAGACACATTTCAGCAGTTTGTTTATCAGGTAGAACTACATCGACCATCATCAGTAGCTAGATTGGCACAGGAATGAATGTACCTTGCCTTCTAGAGCACGTTCATAGATAGGTCTTGTGGCAGGAAGACCGAAATTTGCAGTGGCCTTGGCAATATATATCGTGAACATCTACAATTGAGGAAGGAAATCAGGAAAGGTAGATGGTAAAAATGCGCATGTAGCACACCTCAAACTTGTCCTCATCCGCGACAACTTGAGTAGCACGATCATAAATAGCCATTGCTCGTTTAGCCAGTCCATGGTCTTCCTCGAGCTGTGCATACATAAGGAATATAGGTTTACATGATTTTGCAGGGCATTTCTCGAGGGCTTGCTCAAAAAGGTCTCGAGCACGTTCAAGCTTTGTCCCGCCCTAATACGACATTAAGTAAAGGTGTCCAAATTGATACACGACGCGGAAGTCTTACGTAGCGCTTAATAAACTTCGCCAGATAGATGTTCCATATCTCGAAAGATACTGGGAAAGTAAACAGCTCAACCCCACGCTCATACACCTACCAAAAATTAATGGTATGTCTTGCATGAGGTGTTAATAGACGTACCTTAAAGCTTTCTTCGAAGTATTTATTCTCTTCTAAGAACGCAGCATAGTTAACGATTATTTGCGCGTTTGCAATGCGCAGTTCAAGAATTTTGTCATACACTGCCTTTGTTGAGTCGACGGTTCCGATGGATTCCTCGAGATCGACATAAAATGACCAGAGTTTTAGCGACTTGAACAACCGCGCTTGGGCTGAAAGGGTCTGTCACAAACATCAGAAATTACAAAATGAATCAAAGCCAAGAGTAAAATACTAACATGATCATGATAGTTTATCTTGGTGTTTTTGGGAACAGCTGTCGCTCGTTGCATAACACGAATGGCTTCATCGTAGTTACTGGATGATATTGGTTAGTTGGAAACACGAACAGTCGCCGGCCTTACAACGTACTCGTGTCGAAGTTCCAATTCAGCCCATTCACACCAAATCTCTGCCAAATCTTCAACTGCCTTGAAGTTAACTTTAGTCCCTTTCTCCAAAATTTTCCGTGAGCTGTCAAGATCGGGTTCAGCTTTTCCAGCAGTGCCGCCTTCTTCATAGAATTTAGCGAAGTTGATATATATTCGATGTAGATTGGCAGTTGCCTTCCGAGATGATATAGTTTCCAATGCCTTGGTATATGTTTGAGCGACCTAAGTAAAACATTAACACTACGTGGCAAAAACCATTTCAAGCACTGTAGACAACCTTTTCATCATCTTCGCCCCATAATGCAATCCTCTTCTCCCACTCTTGAACATCATTGGGGTTTCTCCGTAAAAGGACATCGTTCAACAAGAAGGGTCTACGGTCCATAAGTTCCTCGAACTCTTTAACTCGTGTGTCTAACTCGGCTTCTGTCTCCGCGATAGATTCTGGATCTTCATCCTCCTCTTCAAGGCTCTCCATTAGGGCGCTAACCAGCGATTCTCCAAACTCGGCATATGCATCGAAAATTTGAGTGAAGTCTCTGATAGTCAAGACATTTTTAAGACCTTGCTCAAATGTATCCTTAGCCCTATCGAACTCGGCTCGTTTGATCCAATACGTTGCCAATCCAGTCCAAAGGCGACCAGCTTGATCCTTGTATACCGCAAGTCCGTCTTTTTTAATAATCTGTTCGATATTTAACTTGTGTTGACTCAAAGGATCTTCATCTTCATCGTAGGCAGGGGCTGGCTTTCCATCTGCCGTGACAGGAGCAGCCGGACCACCAAAGCGAATGAGCTTGCCATCTACTGAAACAGGCTCCACTTCTTCCTGCTTCGCTTGCGCAGCTTCGGCCTCAGCCCTAGCGGCCGCGTCATTGGATTCAACAGTATCGTCGACATCCATTCCAACTTCTTCTGCAAACTTCTCTACAACGTCAATCCAATCTCCTAAGAGCTGATAAGGACTCTTCCCCTCCGGACTCTGGTACTCTCCTCTTGTTGCTTTCCTAGCAAGAGAGAGAAGATACTTTGCAGCTTCTAACGGACGGGGAGGGGACTTTGAGGAAGAGAGGAGAATGGAGCAAAACCGTTCGGTGAGGCTTGGGTCAACGGAAAGATGGCGTCTATAGATTGCAACAGTTGTCACATCCCCCTTCTGTTCAGCCCAAAGCAAATACCGAATCCATATACGAGCGTGCAATGAAGGAGGGAGTGTCCTTAGAGCACGGTCGAAGGTACGCCGTGCATGTGTAAATGAGAGGACAGAAGGGCATTTGGGATGAAAAAATATAGATAGATACATCAGCCACAATCGCGGGAGCTATGCAGAACATGAGCAAATAAGAGAGGGTCGTTTAAAAGGTTACATACTTTAGGAAGCCACATAAGAGCGCGTTCAAAGGTAGCAACCAGTGATTTCCATTCCTCCCAGCCCACTACAGAATCGAGACCGTCATTCCACTCTTCTAAATCCTCTTGCTCGTCTTCAAGTGCATTCTTCATTTCAGGGAACTTCTTCTTTCCTCCGCCACGCCTGCGAACGACGAGCCTTCCCAATACAAAAGACATTCTCAGGGTAAGATATGCTTTCCATAGTTTGAACGAGCCCGGAAATTGAGCTAGTGCTGCCTCATAGAGATACGTGAGGCGCTGCAAACTTATGCGAGCGAGGGGGGATGCTAAAGGGCCGAGCAATGACAGAACTTCCTCTGGAAGATTAGGAGGCTTTTCTAGCTTTTGCTGAGTAACATATGCATCGCGTACGACGTTTATCGCTGTCCACCAGGCTCGAAATGAATTTGGGTTGCGTAGAAGGTCCTCTTCGCGATGAAGGTCTTTGGTTTCGACGAGTGCTGGATGTGTTTTGGGATTTGGAATGGGGAAAGTGAGGGGGAAATATGACGATATATCTTGTAGAGAAACGGTTTTCTCGGCGACAGAAGGCATTTTATGGTCAAATAGACCAGTAAGTCGAAATTGGTGCTGAAGGAACAGTATAGTACGTGACCAATTCAATAATTACTTATATTATTTAATGTCAAGTTTCAACCTTCCCACGGCCAACTCTCACCGCTTCCTGCTTATTAGCATCAAATTAGCATTCCCCATGGTTGTGGATTCTGCTGTAGTACCCTGACCAATGTTACTTATCATCGCTTTAGCACGGCATTCGTAGGGTCGTACAATCCGCAGAGGAAGCAGAGGCCAGGAAGCGGCATGACCACGCACTGATTCAGAACTATTTGAAGCTAACAGATGACATATTATCTAGGGTTTGTCTTCTGTATGTCTCTTTTATTGAAGAATATGGATTATGTTTTTTCCGTAGAAAAAGAACAATGATTTATCTGAAGACGCGTTTAAATTGACGACAGAGCTACTGCGTAAGAATCCAGAATTTTATACGGTATGGAATTATCGCCGTACTATCCTTCTCCGTGGTCTTTTTGAGCAAAGGTCAACTCTTTATCTCGATTTATGGGTGCTGTCCCGCTCAGATCTAGCTATAGTTCGCCGGAAGAAGTATTCCACTTGCTATCAGAAGAGTTATCTCTGACCATGACTGCACTGCAAAATCACCCTAAAGTATACTGGATTTGGAACCATCGAATATGGGCTCTAGAGCATATACCCGAAGGACCCGTATCTGAGGCTGGCGAAACGAATTCCAGTTGGAAGGATAAGTGTTGGAACAAGGAGTTGCAGGTGCTTGAAGGAATGCTGAAAGCTGACCCCAGGAATTGTGCGCCCGTGCCCACGCTTTGCTTATCTAGCAATGCTCGATCTGACGTATCGTACAGTTCATGCGTGGAACTACCGGCGATATGTTCTTTCCAGTCTGCCGAATCCAAGGAAGGAGAGCGAAGAGCTGACGTTCACTCTGAAGAAAATAGTGTC
Source organism: Cyathus striatus (assembly GCA_025738555.1). Classification (NCBI taxonomy): domain Eukaryota; kingdom Fungi; phylum Basidiomycota; class Agaricomycetes; order Agaricales; family Nidulariaceae; genus Cyathus; species Cyathus striatus. The sequence continues at coordinate 4,702,414 of JAOVFP010000005.1, read as the reverse complement.
AAACTTTTCAAATTTCAGTGCATGGCATCAAAGATCGAAAACGCTGAGCTTCTTATGGAGCAGTGGAAAGCTTGATGAAGCTAAATCGAGAGAAGATGGTGAGTGATAGGTTCGTTTTATGGTGACGGAGAAGTCCTAAAATAAGTTTTGATTCCCTGAAGAATTCGAACTCATCAGAAATGCGATGTATACAGATCCGAATGACCAAAGCGTCTGGATATATCACAGGTGGCTCGTGGGTTCAGGTAAGGATGGGATGAATATTGTACTATATGACGACTAACAGTGAATTTATCGTGGTCGATGTAGGGGACAGTCAGGAGTTGCTGGAGCGTGAGATTGAAGCCATTCAAGAATTGCTGGAGGAGGAACCCAATAGTAAATGTGAGCTTTGATGAGCACGAAGGCGACAAAAGACGCTGAGCAGCCTCATTATTACAGGGTGTATGGAATCTATTGTTCATTACAAGTGCATACTGCTGAAGAAGCACTCGCATGCTGTGAATGGGGGTGAACTGAAACGGACCTGTGGGGAATTGCTCTGGCAGTTGGAGCAATTGGACAGCCTCCGACGAAATCGATACCAGGAAATAGGTAAGTGGGTCAGCATCTGGCATAAAGATGATAAATTTGACTTTCGTAAAAGGTCGGACGATTGGAGTATAAATATAGATATTGGTATGATTTGTAGATGGCAATGGGCAATTCTCATGGAGGCTCAGGTCATAATAGATTGTGGTACATTAACATTTGAGAGAAGTAAGTACGAGCGATCAGCACTTGCATTCTCCTGGCTTGCAGGCGCAGCTGGAGAGGGGTCAGAGACGAGGGTGCAGGAGATAGTGCAATGGCTTGCCTAGCACCGCAGGTGCAGGAGGAGTTGCCGCAGTTGCTGTTGACGGGGGGTGGGTGTTCTAGAGAGGGAGGAGGTGAGGGGACGATGGGAAAGGAAAGGAAATAGAACGGACAGAGTACATTGTTGTGAAATTGGAGGGAATTGAATAGAGGAATGAAATGGAGAGAAAGGTGGGTGTATAAGTGGAGAATGAGATGTTTATAGGTGTTAGGATTGGGATAAGATAAGCAGTTATCACGTCGGAAATAGCCGATGCCTCGTGGGTGAGGCGTGTTGGTCGAGTGCAGTCACCAGCAACCCTTGCCCCCATCCAACTCGCCACCGTCCTCGCCATCCCTCTCCCTCAAATGGACAACCCACGCTCCAACCTCTTCTCCAGGGCACCCACCCCGCCTCCCAACCACCACCAGCACGTCTCCCCCAAATCCTCCTCCACTTCCCCAAACCAGCTCGATGCTCTTTTCCACAACATTGCACTTTCTCCAGACCCTCTCTCCCAGCAGCAGCAGCCACCACCACCTCCACAGCAGCAACAGCAACAGCAACAACAACAACAGCAGCAACAACAACAGCAACAACAACAATTACCCATTCCCCATTCCCAGTCAATGCCCCCACCCCAATCTCAACCCCCTCCGTCAGCTGTGGACAGCTTCGCAGGCTCAGGTCCTGTCACTCCATTAATGCCCCTTTCTGAAGAGCTTGTCTCCACTGCACCCCCTGTTGCCTCAGTTACCAGCGCTGCTGACCGTCAAAGCACCTTGCTTTCCCTCCTTGGTACTGGTGTCGCCTCTCGACCTACACAGGGCCCCGCTCCTCTTCCCCAGCAAGTACCCACCCCTCCGGGATCACAAAGGTCCAACACTTCTCCAAGCCATAATGAAACACAAGGGAAAATTCTGCTTGAGCAATTGATGGCAGGGTAAGCATTTTACTTGTCAAATGTATTTTGTTGACTTACCTCTCTCTCGTATAGAAATGCATCCAGATCCAACTACTCAGATACCCTTCGATCTCAGCCTCCTACCGCTCCTTCTCCTCCGTATGCTCCGTCTCTGCGCGAATCAGAGTATCGCCAGTACGATCAGTATGATCAGGTCACCGATGTACATCCTCCTCACCCCCAGTCTTCAACTCAGGACCCTCCCCTGCAACAACAACAAACCTCCTCTCCCCGTCGTTCCATGTTTGAATTTATGACTCCGTTTGATCATCTTTCTGCCTCTTCCACTATTGTAAAGAAAAAACCCGTTCCCCAGGCTTCCAACGTTTCCAGCAGCAACGAAGACTCATCCTCCTGGACTGCTGTTTCTGACCCTAAGCGTCAGTCTGTAGAGAATTTACTTGAAAATCTCACTAGGAGCCAGCCTCCCCCACCCCCACCTGTGCAGGTACAGGCCCCGGCGTACGAAGCCTATATCAATAGCAGTGAATATTCCCAACCTGAACTCGTCCAAACCCGAGTCCCTCCTCCCCCTCTGCCTCCCAAACCTGTTCCCAATCGTACTGCATCCCCGCGCGCATCACCTCCGAGGTCTCAGGCTCATACCCAGAGAGCACACCCTCGGCGACCAGAGTCACCAGCAGGGAGTCACGTCTCTGGGACTGGCCGTCGAGATAAAGAAAGTTCCCCAGCCAGAGGTGGTGGGAAGTTTAAGCCAGCTGCATCTCAATCCAAGTTCAATAGTAAGCCTCAAACGAGCACAAGGTCCTTCATTTATTTCAGTTGTGGTTGTTTCACGTCTAATGTTCTTGTAGCCCCCCAGTACAGACATTTATATTGGATGTTTCATTGCCGTTAGGGGAGGTTCAAGCCCCTCGTGACTTTGTCAAATCGACTGCGATAGCGTTAGTGAAGCAGGATCCAGTTTTCCTTCCAGGTACAACGATCGGTGCAACACATTGGGTGGCGTATGCCATGACTCGCGGTAAGTGGGTTCTCCTTGTCTTCATTTTGTACCTGCTTAGATGTGGCACAGGCCGCGTTCGTATCATATCTAGATCGAGTGGCGATCGAACTCTTCTTCAGCTTCCTCACGTATTCCCAAACACTGCCAGTGTGATCGACATGGCCGTATTTGGCAACCGCCTAGCTGGTGTAACATCAGATGGTGGTTTCGTTGTATGGGAGCTCCCAGAAACAATTACTGACGATGTTCCGTAAGCTGCCTGTCGTTCTGTATCTGTAATTTGAATACTAATGAAGCATCTCTGGTTTAATTCAGTGGTCATATTCTTCTTTGCGTACCACCCGCTCCTGATCCCGATGCTCTTCGTTATGTGAAATGGCATCCTAAACAAGTGGACACTGTGGCTGTGGCTTCAAGCAATGCCGTCTATGTCATTGATTTAGAAAACACGCGTGCATTACATGGTCAACCTTTGCCTCAGTCAGATCTCCATCATCTTGGCCAACGTTTCTTCGTCTCCTCGGTAGGCTTATACTAAATAGTTAGATAAACATATTACTGACTTGCTTTAGCCTATTGTTGCGTTTGACTTTGATGTCCTACATAATGCGGTGGCTACTATTTCCGAAGATTCCGTTCTTACCATTTGGAACATGCATGACCAGATTGTCTATGCCACTCATAAAGTTCGAGGTGAGGAGATTCCTTCCTCCTTGACATTTGTAGATGGAGGACTTGTTGTTGGGCGGAAGAATGGCACTATCTTCCAGCTTTTGTCCATAACCACCAAAAGTGTCTTGTCTACTGTCAAATTCATAAATGGAAACCAAGAAGACCCAGATATGTTTGGCCACGCGATCTATGACACTCGCATTCAAACCTTATGGGTAGCCAACAGCCGCAGAGACAGTATGATTGCGTTGAAGTTAAATCTTGAACCTTCTTTCTCGGGAGGAGAGGAAGGCGTTCGTGGTTACTTCGAGCAAGTGACCGAATTCTCTGGTCCAAAGCCTACTATCCACTTTGTTATTCTCACAGCTGACGCGGATCCTCACGGCGATGAAGCGCATGCTGCTTGCGTCGCAGCTAAAGTTCCTCCGGGCGAATTAGCCCTTGTCGCGTTCTCCGTCCATCCTACTGGTGTGGATCAAATTCTTATCCGACGAGAATGGTTTGATATGGCGTTGGCTCAAGCACCCGTAAGATTCCCTCATCATCCTCTGCCACAGCCACCGTCGCAGTCTGTGGCTGAAACCAAAAATCAACGACAAGGAAATGCACCACTCCATGTGGCTGGCAATGCAGTTCCTCAGCGTACTCGAACACCTCCGTCAGACGATGTAGAAGGCGAATTTAGCCGCGAGGAAACCCGTGTTTCAGATTCGAAGGGGAAGATGTCGAAGGGGAAGAACGTTAACTGGAAAGATAAGGACGAAGGGAAGGACAGAGAAAAAGAAAAAGACAAAGACAAAGCATCCACTAAAAGTGCCGATGCTGCTGTTCTTAACGAATCTGCTCTTGGTCAAGCTCTTGCGCGTGAAATTAGGAAGACCGAAGAAAATCTTCATACTCGTATCGGCCGCTTGATTGGAAAGGAGATGGATAAACAACGTGAGTTTCTCGTACCCTTATAATTTGCATATCTCATTTGACCTTCTACAGATCAACGACTGGAAGAAGCACGTGCTCATGAACAGGCCGAAGATTTCACTCGCCAAGAGAAAATCTTGAAACTCATTTCGACTGAGCTCACTAGGAATACGACCCGAGTAGTTGAAATGGCAGTGAAGAATGAGGTGCAAAACTCAGTTCTTCCCTCACTTGAAAATATTACCAAGAATGAAGTCAAGGCAGCGTTAAATGATCATATCGGCCGAGGACTCTACGATTTCATTAGCCAGGTATTTCATCTCCTTTCCATACATTCTTATGCTAATCTATCAACGCAGAGCTTGCCTATCGAGATGGAAAAATTGTTACTTCGACCTGATATTTCCAGTCATTTTGCTCATGTGTTATCAAACAATTTGACACCTTTGATTGAGCGCCACGTCAAAGACGCCATTTCGAAAACTTTCATTCCGATATATTCTCAGCAATCATCGGCAATGCACCAGGAGATTCTCAGGGAGCTTCGCCATGAATTGCATAACATTAAATCTGAGTTAACTGCATGGCAAGGTGAAGCATTCCGAAGTCACGAGGTAAGCAATTTTCAATCTCGAACTGGCTCCGAACCCTTATTTATCACTTCAGTCGTCCATTCGCGAGTTGGAACACGCTGTCAGGAGTCTTTCCGAGCAAGTGAAGTACCTCAGCATGAATACCAGCGGATCGTTGCACCACTTGCCACCGTCACAGAAAGCACAAAATTCGCCCGGGCTAGGTGTCACACAAATTCCGAGTAATATTAGCCAACCGTCACACATGAGGCCGCAGAACATTCCTCCTCCAACTAATCCCCCTCCACCTCCCAATTATGCTCACAATGTTCCATCTTACCAACCACCATCTCAACCACCCCCCATGCATAGTCAATGGTTCGGTGCAAACATTGCCGCTCCGCAAGCTTCTCATCCTGCGACCTTGCCACCAACTCTTCCCTCGCAGTCACAGCAGCAGCAGGAACGGTCTTCTCCCATTAAACCAGATCAATGGGATGAGATGTACTTAGGTGTTCTGCACACACAGGATGCTGGAAAATTGCGCGACCTCCTTTCACGGACCAACCCAGAGCTTGTGATGCCACTGAATGGTTCTAGCTTAGTTTCACAGGCTGTGATCTTGACGCTCTTACATAGGGTGAGCTTCATATATAGATGAATGGACACTCATCCTTACGTTATCACTGTAGCTCTCTGCCGTAGTTGGAGAGTCGGCGCCGAATGATGAGTCGTTCAAGACATCGTTATGGTGGCTGCAGCGTTCCGTTGCGGTGCTTCGTCCAGAGGTAGGTCAACGGTATTATCCACTTGGACGTTTTATTGACTCGTTTTAAGGATAAACTGATTACTGATTTTATTCCTCGCGTTGTTCCAAACGTCCAACATCTTTTGACAACAACGAAACAACGCCTTGGAATTCTTCCTGGCGGACCTTCCACAGTGGAAACAGTGAGAACCATATCAGATATTCAGGAAACACTGAAACGCAAGACATCGGCTGTGTAATTTGTACGATTGTTTATGATATCTACTTTTGCTTCATCTGTTACAGGAATGACAACGACCGGATACATGTTACGAGATGATAATGGAACTTCACGATAACGTAGAATTATAAAACTATGATTAGCATCGAGCGCGTTTACTCTGGAGTGTAGCTTATGTCGATAATCTAGAATTTATCTCTTGTTACTTCAGTAATCGGCAAAGGGTTGTGTTGTCAGATTCAACAGCTAAAAGTTCCGCAACCCCGCGTAAGCCTTATTTGAGATCAACGCGAGGTTAACGCTGGTGACTGTTACTGTCACTGTGCCCTTGACTCTTGCACAGCACACGCCGAACACGCATCGTACTACACCTTCCCTTTCCTCTAGCTTTCTATCCTACTTCAGCTTGCACCATGTCAAACAAAGGGTGGTTCAACTTGGAGGCAGCTGGCGGCGTGATTCCGGACACGCAGTTCTTCGAGGGGGATTCTGCGTTCAAGTTTCTGGGACTGACTAAAACACAGCGATTATATGGTTTTGCTGGCTGGTATGTTTAATGCAGGTGTTTCATGAGCACTGTCTCACGATTTCAGTCTTATTGTTGGTTTTATCTTGAGCATCCTGGGATCTGTGCTATTATTCCTGGGGCAGCTGGGTAGCTTTGCCGGTGAGTATGTATCTATTCATACCGGCCATTTCATACTGAAAGCGTACAAGTATTGTATGTTATGGGTACCATCGTATCGTTGATTGGGACCGGATTTTTGATTGGCGTAAGTCCAGTTCAGTCTTAATCTCATTCTCATATTGAATGCTATTTCGCATTTGCAGTTCTTCAAGCAGCTGAAACTGGCAAGTGCTCTCTTCGAACGAATCACAATTATTCATCCCAATTTCACTACGTGACAGATGTTCAAGCCTGTTCGTGTTGTGGCCTCGATCGTTTTCATAGCTTCAATAGCTCTTGTCTTCGTAGCGGCGTTTGTTTTGAGTAACGAGGTATGGTTGTTACTCTGATCTGGTAGTAATGACTAATTGACCACTTCCATTTTTATAGGTTCTTTGCTTGAGTGTGTTATATATCTTTCCACTTTACTATTCTTGTAATGCTCACATTTTTACAGTTTTTGTTATTATCGAGTACTTGGCATACGCATGGTATACACTTTCTTATATACCATATGCCCGGACTGTCGTCACGAAAGCTGTAGGCCTCGGCTAGATGTATGTACGTTGTCCCCCGGATAAGAAGGAATGATTTATATAGCTACTTTACAAAATGACTTTTGTTTCATATCGATAATACAGTGTTGCTAACGGCTTCATGGCTACGGTAACAAATTATCACATCCTTGAATTGCTATGATCACCTAGATTGTGTCAATTAGCTTAGGAGGCAGGGAACAAACATCCTACCCCCTGAAGTTATTTTTTTTCTCTCGCAGGATACTCATAACTTCCCCATCTTTGGCGTCCACCGTGGAGCCAGTGGCCTCTCTTAATTTTGACACAGTAAATCATTTGCAATGTTATATGTTATAACCAAGTACATACCTAACAGTTGGATCGTGAAGACGCATAAACACATTCCACTGTTTCTCGTCTGCGATCGTTGTGAGTCCAGTCGTGATTTTGTTCTGCTTGCATAACTCGACCAGTTTCTGTATAGCAGTGTTGGCGGGTTCGATGGACTTCCCAAATGTGACATTGCCAGCGGTATACTCATGGCCATTATAAACAATAGTTCTGTCTGGAAGGCTTCCAAGCTTCGTTAGTGCTGCAACCATCTCATCGCCAGTGCCTTCGAAGAAGCGACCATTGCCGGCGATGAACAAGGTGTCTCCGGTGAAGACACCACCCGGATGGTCACTACCTGTGGCGTAGTAACATATGGAGTCCTGAGTATGACATGGTGTAGCCAAGCATCTGGAAGAGTATTGTTTAGTATATTCCTGGAGTATGCTACGTAGCAGTGACGACATACTTCACTCGGACGTTCTGGCCAATCGTAAATTCGTCTCCGTCCTTGACTTTGTTCGTAAGGGCAAGGACCTTTTCACTGCCTCCATATATCGGAACACCAGGATATTTTTCTGCCTGGCGCAGCCGATAAGCATCAACATTATATTTCTTACATCAATACGTACAAATTCCTAGTATATGCCAAAATAAAGCGTTAGATTGTGAGGAGCAGCACTCTGTAGTACATCAATTACTTACCTTGTTACCTCCACTATGGTCAAAGTGGTGGTGAGTGGCGATTCCTGCTACGATCGTGACACCTAGAGAGTTAGCTGCCGCCGAAACCGTAGGGACATCGTACGGATCGACAGCCGCGGCTTGGTTAGAAGACTCGTCAATGAGGAGATATGCATAGTTGTCCTCTCTGACAGGAACAGCGACGACTTTCATGTTGAAGTGAGAAGAGGTTGAGAAGGGTATGTGAGACAGATGTGAGAACGACGATAAGAGGGGAGAAGCTACTCGTGGTAGATGATAATGAGAACGGAATAATCGCCGAGAAAGGAATTTGGAATACATCGGAACAGAACCAAAAACTGAAATATGGGAAAGTAATTTGGGTAATGCTAACACCTTAAATAATACGCCAGGAGTTTAAATCGTAACAGTGATGGCCATTCCATACAAATAAATAACATAAGCATTATACAAGATAATTACGATATCGTACGTTCTTTCAGTCGTTAAGAATCGCCTGAACAACATTAGCTACGCGAAGCTGCCTAAGATCGGTGTATGTCTAGCACGCCCTCGTTAACAACCACGAATATGCATATAATAAGAACTTACCTGTCCGCATCCAACAAATATGATCGGCTGTCCGGTAACGTAAGTCATAGATAGAGCAGCTCCAACCTAAACACTGTCGAATACACTTTATATTGAGAATAATGAAAAGTACCTTGTCATCGACGGTATCCCATTTTGTTATAAGCATTCCATCAATGCCTCGGCCACCACTAGCACCAGATGCGGAGGAGAAGTCACGTAGAGCGCGATCAAATTTCGTCAGTTGGTCAACAGCCTCATTTCCAACCAAGGCTTCGCCAACGAAGAGAATCTTATCTGGACTGTTTACAGCGACAAGCTAAGCTGCAGAGTAAGATGATAAGCAAACGGCAGACTCGAAACGACGCACCTTCGCCAATGCACGCATGAGGGGCTGGTACGACATAACAGTCAGTTTGACAATAGACTAGGAAAGCTCGACTTACTTCATTATCTTGCATTCGACCTGCCGTATCAATGAGGACAACGTCGAAATCGTTGTCCTTAGCTACCGTAAATCATCATTAATATCACTAACTGGTTCAGGTTCAGAATGCATCATAGCACCGACCATAGCTAATGGCTTCTTTCGCAATACCTGCGGCGTCTTTACCATACCCACGTTCAAACAATTCGACTCGGCCCTTGCTGTCTGCCGCTCCATTGACCCCAAGCATACTTAGATTCCGCACATGTACACGGAGCTGCTCAACAGCTCCACTCCTGACCACCAGCAGTGATCAGTAGATGAAATTAATAAACTACCAGAAGAAAATGAATTGTACCGGAATGTATCGCAGGCTGCAATCAAGACACGCAGGCCGTTTTGAATTAGCCAGAAACAGACCTTAGAAAGATTGGTACTCTTCCCAACACCGTTGACTCCAACGAAGGTAATGCTGTATGGCATCCTTTGTTGCGTGGAGGGCAGGGGAGAAGACAGCTTTGTTCTGATTGATAATAACAAGTCGGTGGATGTCTTAGGGGTCAGGATGCGTGTCAGCGATGTAGACAACGCAAGGCGAACGGCGGCGTTGGTAGCTAACAAATGATAATTAGTTATGATGGTATAGAAAACCATAAAAATCTTCACTCTGAAAACCACCAACTTTCTTTCCAACCAGGCTTTCACCAACTCCTTCACAGACCTTATCCGCAATTTCTTTCGCCACATTTTTCTTCATGAGATGTTGCTTCATGCCTTCTAAAACAGGTTTAAGATCGGATCCAGTGAGGACTTTTGAACCGGTCAATCGAGCGAATAGCGATCCAAGCGGCCCCAAGGAACTTGTAGTCTTGTCCAAGGGTTTCAGTGCATTGGCAAGAACATCATCAGAATTGTCCTTGTCCTTGGAGAACTCCCAGTCCTTTACTTCGTAGAGACCATCATGAGTACGCGTTCCAAGCGAAGACTGATCTACTAATGCTTTCAGATCATATGAGCTGATATCAACACCAGCGGATCCTGACTTGTCCACGCTGAAATCTAACGATGCCATTTCAGATTCGGTAACAGGTTGATCTCCCCATTTTCGTTGCGCCTTTGCTTTAGCCTTTCGTTTGGTAGGTGTTTCAGAGCTGTTAAAAGGTAATGAATTCACAAATAATCAATGGAAATAGACGACAAGACATGACGTACTCAGAGCCAGGAAGACTATCACGTCCACTCGCGACTCGACTCACACCTCCGCGACGTCTCCCTCGCCCGCGCAGCCTATTCTTAAGTGCTTGAACATCCCTTGCTATTTGCTGTTCATCTTGGGGGGCGTCAGAACTGACTGAAGGTTCTACAGGGAAAATGAGGATATATAACGGTACACATTTTGAAACCCATACCGGTGCTCTGATCGTCACCGGGCGGAGAAGCAGTTTCTTCTACAGGTTTGGCGATCGAACGAAGGCGAGACTTACGTTCCTGTGAAAGGTGAGTTGGAAAAAGTAGTGAACGCGCTAATGGAATGGCTTCACCAAGGCAGCCTTTTCCTCTAGGCCTCTAAGGACTTTATCGAACACATTATCCCATCCGTCGAAGGCAAGCGTAAAGTTCCACGACGTAGCTTCCAGCGTCGCAGCTTTTGCGGTGTTGATGGTATGTAAAGATGCAACAAATGCAGCAAGGAAAGGCTCGAAATACTTGATGAATAGGTTCTTTAATGCAGTGAGCAGGTCTTCAACGTATGTTAACTGAAGTATGCGTTGGTATGCCACCTAGAAATCCGAGGATAAGGGCAAGATAGAAGAGAACGAGAAGGCGGGGACGCACAACAAATATGAGTTCCAAATCGTTGACAAAGGTCCATTTAACAGCATATCCATCTTTTTCGTACTTTTGTTCCGAGGTGCGTCCTTCTATCAATGCTTCACGGATGAGAGAGTTTACAGGGGAGGCGGAGGACGAAGCGAGGTGAGCAGCGTCCGGGGTGAAAGAGCGAGACCATAATACGATTCCACCTGGGGAACATGAGATGACGGTAGAAATTAAAGTAGAAATTGGGCGTGCCTTTGTGTGATATTGAGCAATGGTCGAGCATGGCGGGAGTGAGTGTCAAGCGAGTGAATATCCCAAGTCTTACTCAAAACACTGCATTTCAAGATCACATGACTTTTACCCCAAGTTATATAATTAGTTACATTACATCTAATACAAAGAACTATAAGCTCTATAATTCTTCCCGCTCATTGCGATCCTCTAGCCATGCTCGTACTGCCTTCTTTGTCACCAGCCCAACCACCCGCTTCTCGTCCACCTCCGTCCGTTTACGATAAAGGCGCATGATGTATCCACACACGCTCCATACATCCTCCCAGTTGGCATCAAATAACTCCCACCAGCAATTGGACGGTTCCGACGGCAATGGGATACCGAGATGCCGCACTGCAAGCAATATTGCTGCACTGACGATGGTCGGCACTTGGTACAGTGCATACACCGGTGTCTGTAAACTAGGGAAAAGTGAGGATGCGATGCAAATCATTACCAGAACGTTCGCCCTACGCGTCATTCAAATATCCCCAGGCCTTACTGCATGCATCTTCTCTGCTTGTCAAATTGAGAACACGCAAATAATTTATCAGCGTTCCGTATGGAAGCACGACGTGGACATTGAAGCCGAGGCGTTTGAGAATCTGCATTTCGGCAACGACAAGCGCATCTTTCAAGTCGTAAAAAGTAGAGCCAAAGTAGGACATGGGATGGTATGTAAATGGCTGGTCCGCTTTGGGGCTTGCAGAGTGCTGGGCACGCTGAAGAAGAACATCGTATACATTGATGAGATCTCGCATGCGTAATGGGCATTCCTCGAGCTTCGAGGCGAGATACAGTGCCCCCATTCCAATGTCCTGCTGACATTAACGCGGGAAACAGTGCAAACGGAGAACAACTCACGGCAACGCCGAATTGCTTCAATGAGGTTACGTACCAGAATCTTTGGAAGAGAATCTGGGCTGCAGCGACGGCTACCTGTTTTCTACGGAGATGAGGGTTAAAGGCCACAGGAAGAAGCGGGAAGCATACTGGTGGAGAAGTCTGCCTGCTTGGACGATGAGTTTGCAGCCATATACCCTCAGATCCTCTTCGAGGAGGTGGGGAATGGCATCCTGTACGGAGGGCGTGGATTCTATTTGAGAGAGAGAGGCAAGCGGATAGAGATTGGACATTGGATCGGGAAGACAAACAACTAATTATTATTGACTCTTATTGTCAATGACAAACAACTAATCATTATATTTATTAATAATAAACAAATTATTATTATAGACAAACATCTCTTTATTATTGTCGCTACTACTGACAACAACTTCCATGGCCTCTCTCCCTCCAAAGCCTCCTTCCCCTCCAAGAGACCACGACGACCCCGACAAACGCTCATACCGCCCCATTCCACCCTCCTCCCAGCCTCTCAGTGATCGCATATCCCCAATCGACCGTCCCTATCCCAGGCCACCTCGTCCACCACCCTGCGATACTTACATCGCTTCCTATGACAATGACCATCGCAGAGACCTTCCTGCCCGCCGCCATGATTCGTACAACAGACCATTTCCCTCCCGCCCCAGAGATGTAGACAGAGACAGGGACAGGGACAGAGACAGAGACAGGGAAAGATACTGGGACAGGGAAAGGGAGAGAGACAGAGACAGGGAGAGAGACAGAGGCAGAGACAGAGGCAGAGACTGGGACAGGGACAGGGACAGGGACAGGAGGGATTGGGAGCGAGGCAGGGATTGGGAAAGAGAGAGAGAGAGAAACAGAGACAGGATGTGGGACAGGGAGCGTCAATATAGGACTGGAGATGCTCGGTACTCCCTCTCCACATCACGACGTGCTGATGATATTCCCTACGACAGAACCCGTGCATACAGACGTCCATCTCCTCCCTATCGTGGCCCTGGTAAGCTATGCCGCCGCTTTTTTCTCCTCATCGTCATTCATTTATGTTCAGACGCCTCTTATCGAAGACCTTCGCCCCATCCCAGACACTCCAGGTCTCCCACCCGACGCAGACCTTCATCTCCCCGTGGTCGCCCACAGTCACGAACCCGTAGCTTATCTCGTCCTTCTTCTCCTCCTTCCAAGCGCATCAAACTTGGTAACCATTCTATTGCTGCCAGTCCTCGCACACCTCGGTCTCCTTCACAATCTCCACCTCGTAAGCTACATCGTCTTCCCCCTGCTGATCGCAAAATCAAGCTCGAAGATCCTGCTGCACAACTATCTAATATCAATACCAAACCTTTACAGCTGAATACCCTCACCAACGCCGTTCAGCTCGCCCTTCCCGTTCCTTCAACTCCCCCCGACGATACGGACGTTGTAGTATCAGAAAATGCTGCAACGGTTGGTTCTCCAGCTTTATCTCCGCCCACGTTATACACCACCATCGGCAAAAAGAAATCTAGGAGTTTCACACCCATACCGTCAATTATAACAGAGATTGAGCTATCGCCTGCTACAAAACTGTCACCGCCATCTGCCGTTGTTAGGCCAGAGCAGCTTGAGCCAGATATCAAATTGGAGGCTTCCAACATCGCTATGACTAGCAAGGATGTGATTCCTGTACCTACTGCGTTCGGGAACTCTCAAACCCCTCCCAAACAACCATACACAACTCTTTTTCCCGTCGCTTCTTCGGCCGTTCCTGTTGTCAGTGCAGCATCAGATACTAACCGTCTGCGTCGTTCTCCGCCACGGGGGCCTCGTGGACACCCCAAGGTCGTTCCTCCTTTATCCACTGCACCTCAAATCTTTCCTACTGGTCCACGTTCACGAAGGACATTCATACCATCAGGTGTTCAATCTGCAAGTTCACCCGTTAGTGAGGCCATTCAAGTACCTAGGGCATTGCAGGATTCAGATATTTCTGTGGTTCTACCACCCTTGCCTACTTTGCCTAAGAAGGATTCCTGTATAAACGCGTTGGAACAAGATGTATGTGGTCTATTTAGATAATGATGTCTGAATTAGCTATTTAACAGTTATATTAGATTGCACGTGTGGAGACGCATCGGTCACATCTTGCAAATGAGTATGCACAGATATCGAAAAACACCCGTCGTGCCCTGCATGAATTGGATATTGCTATAATTGACCTGCGTGCTGCGGAAGGTCGTCGGAAAGTAGCTGATTATCAGTTGGAGAAAGCAAAGACTGGCACCCTTGGCATTGAAGCCCTGCCTTCACATTCCCTCCCTAGTATGCAGACTGGGTAGTGCAAATTGTTATTATTATATCATCCATTGATTAGCGCTTGTCCTGGCACTCGGTATTGTAAATGCAAGTTACAGCTGGGTTGCGATACTGAATGAATATATACGTCTTGCTAGCAGTAGTTAGCGTGGCATTGGTTTGCACTCAATGTATGTCCGTGCAGGGTCTATGGGAAGTTTGCAAAAGAAACCCTGTTCCTAGAGCAGAAAAGGGCTGAATATTTTCTAGCGAGAGAATGACGGGAATGATACCTGCATGGCTTCAAACATTCGCTTAGAATCCATTTGCAGCTAAGAGAATCAAAAATAAGAATTTACGTCTGAAATGTTAGAAGAATTGCACTTGCTGTAATACAATCTCGGACATTTCCTGTTTCTCTACAAATTACGGACTGCGGACTATCTCGTTCGCTATCGAATGCATAGTGAGCATTTGGCTCGTGCTGAAATGATTGGTGTCAGTCGTTCACTACAGTGGCGGTATCGAGTGGAAAGCAATACCGAGATGAAAGTTTTGAGGACAGTTTCGGCGTCTACTGTATTTCCCATAGTGAAGTCGGCTCAAGAGATGTATAATAAGAAGTATTATATCAGAAAGATGAATGTAGAGGATATGCTGGCGGTCACTGTCAGTAATTGTCAGTAAGTGGAGGTAAGTGGTCGCTTTATACATATTGTGAGGTTCCGACGGTATGACGTCATAGCATGGCCATTTTTATATTTCCAAAATAGGTAGTGGTAGCGGTTTGGTAGCGGTAGCAGGATAAGTATATGTTTAATCCATGGGTAACAATACAAAAGTACATTTCAAACGGAATTCTAATCCGAGCTTCTTCTCAATTTCTATTCCAACGCACTTACCACCCACGTTTAGCCATATGTCCACCTTTCAATTGCGAGTCGCTGTGCAAGTTGTAATTAGAGACTAAGCAACTTACATATGACAAATTTCACCTACATTGTAAGTCCCACCATTGCAGCTCCCAGATCTTCCGAAACCTCGGCCAGTATTTTGGGATTATTGTAGTGGGTAACCTTGTGGTAGATGAGTCGGATTCAATAAAAGAGGGATACAAGCCTACTGCTTGAACTATTGCCCGCGCTCTCTTTGCAGGGTCACCGGACTGAAAATTTAAAGGTGAGATGAGTGAACGTCCGCTAAGAACACCGAAACATACATGGAATATGCCGGAGCCAACGAATACTATAGTAGAACAGAGGCTTCCATTAGTTTGAATTGGAATTCTCTGGAGTATCGGTCCTACCTCCATCACATCCAAGTTGCATCATCAATGCAGCGTCAGCTAATACAATCATTAGTGATCATCGAAAGGAAGCCTGATTGCAGTTACTTACCTGGTGTTGCAATGCCTCCGGCCGCAAAATTCACAACTGGAAGACGCTTTATTCTTGCGGTTTCCTTGAGCAGATGGAACGGTGCTTGTATTTCCTTGGCATAAGCATACAGTTCTTCTTCACTCATCACGCTTGCTTTTCTAATCTCGGCCATCACAGCTCGTTCATGGCGAACAGCCTCAACCACATTTCCAGTTCCTGCCTCACCTTTGGTGCGGATGAAGGCAGCACCTTCGGAAATACGCCGTAAAGCTTCCCCCAGATTACGCGCACCGCAGACAAAGGGAACCTTGAAATTATGTTTATTGATGTGGTGCTCTTCATCAGCAGGAGTAAGGACTTCGGATTCGTCGATATAATCTACGCCAATGACTTGCAGGATCTTGCAAAATAATCAATTATACGATCAAAAACAACAACAGCTGGACAACTGCACCTGAGCCTCTACGAAGTGCCCTATTCGAACTTTGGCCATGACAGGGATGGTGACAGCGTCGACAATTTGTTTGATCATAGCTGGATCACTCTGTACCTGGATTAGCAAGAAAATACAGAATTAGGAGGCTCAGCAACACTACCATCCGCGCGACTCCCCCTGTAAAAAGCACGTTAGTGTGAGGTCCACATGAATGAACAAAAGTCGTCACCTTCAGCTCTGATATCGGCAGGGACTCTTTCAAGCGCCATGACCGCACAAGCGCCGGCCTCCTCAGCAATACGAGCCTGATTATATTTGCATGATGTTCTTGCACATATACGATGTGGCGTGAACATACCTGTTCAGGGTTTACGACGTCCATGATAACGCCTCCCTGAGAGTTGAATTATGAAGTAAACGATAATTCAGGATGGGTTGCAGCAAACCTTTAACATCTGAGCAAGACCGGATTTGACCTAAGTGTGGTGCCAGTTATAGCATTGTAATGAAGGCGCCCAGCGATGATGGAACTCACACCGAAGGTGCCCAAACTGTTACCACCCTCCCTAGGAGTAGTACGGGAGGGGGCAGTGGAAGGAGCACTGGCACCTCCAGCACCTTGGGGAACGGGACTCTGAGCAGCAGGAGTAGTCATAGATAATGAGAAATATAATGAGATGCAAGAAACGGTGAAAGTTGAATTTTATATGGAGAGGATTATATTTTTAAATTTATGCGGTGAGAATCGTGATTATATTGAGATTATACTCATGACTCAAAATCCAATTCTGTCAAACGGACGTCGGTCCGACTCGGATGCCCTTATTTACAGTACAATATTCATACGTCTTGCTCAACTGACGCAGCCTGAGAGCGAGCCCGTCATACACACCCCGTATTGCCCGCAACCCCTCACCTCTACTTCACTTGCAACCAATTCTACGGTTGCGCGAGTCTGCTGACCTTGCACGCGTAGCCGTGTTGAAAGTTCCATTCCAAATCTGACCATAAATTGCTCGACAAGGATATCTTCCAATAGACTGTCTAAAAGCCTTTCTGCTTCAACCATTCCACTACCTGATTCTTCCAGCGACCTCCGGATATAACGAGATTCTTCGACCGAACTATTTCGATCTTCATACGCGATGCTTCCGACGTCTTGCGAGGGAAGAGTGTTCGCGCAAGTTCATCCGCCAGCAGCTTATGAATAAATGCAAGTTGTATCGATGTTATGATATGGGAAAAAGAGAAGGCACACACATTGGCGTTTCCATCAACATTTCGTATTAAGACCTGTAGACGCGTGCCACTGTTACGGATGTCACTATACACTGGGAGGTTGCCATTGGAGTTGCGAGGAATGAAATAAGGGTATCTGATACCACCCGATGAGACAGGTTGGGAAGAGGCTCCTATCTGAACGAACTGAGAGGAGAAGCACGATGCACGCGCAGGCTTCAGAGGAAAAAGGCGAGTGAGCGAGCGCAACATAGGTGGCAGCAATAGGGAAGTTGTGGTAAGAAGCTGTCGAAAGGTTAAAATATTTGGTTATGTAATTCATATGTAAATTAATAATATTATATATGTTGATGATGTCTGGAAACAGGTTGCCACTCTACGTTGAATCTACGTCGACTTTCTGGATCGCAGTATATTTGGTAACTTGGATATTGGTCGCTGCCGTCTGGGAGAACAGAAGCCTTTTGAAACAGTCTATGGTAAGTATATGGATCTTTTACCCGGTACCTCCGCAGAGTGCCAGCTTGAACATGATATTCAATGTGTCACTCGCATGCGGCTATCTCAAACCATGAGCTACCCTGTCCTCTTTCGCTCATCTGCTTCACTATACTTCACACCGATAAATCGATAAGGGCACATTAATCATTCTGCATTCTTCTCTTGCTCCTCACAACTTTTCTAATAGTAAGCAAATCGCTACGATGTGTCGCATCCATTCCCCAAGTATAGTTGTCCAGTCTGTCTGTCTGTCAATCAACTGCAGGCGTCGGTTTCTTGTTTCCTCTATTCCAGCTGAAGTTTCATCTGCATCCAATGTCTACATGGAGCGTGCACAGCATGCACCATACGACTACCCTGACTGATCCATTATTAGTACCTTTTCGCTTGTCCCCTATTATTATCCGCCCTCAGGCTAATTCATCCCACTCTTCTTACCTTTCTCTTTATTCTTCGCCCTCCTTTTCACTTGGCACAACTATGTTCCACTCTGCTCTCCAGCATCCTACACTACTTTCCACTTCTTTTTGGCATTTCGCGGAGACTTCGTATTCTTCCATGGCTCCTCAGCAAGAGCTCGTTTCAATTCGTTCACCTTCCGTTTCACAACATAAGTGTGTCAATTCTGACCTCTTACAGCCATCGTGTGCGTATAGCACTGTGCTTACTATCATCTTACAGAAAACTCATTGCCTTTTCAGACTCGTCTTCACCATCAGACATCTCGTCGTCCTCATCGAAAGAGTCATCCTTTCTTTCCACATTGTCTCCGCAGCCTCTGCATGTAATATGCAACGCCCCTCTGGTTGCACCCATCCCACTGCCATATCATTCACCGAGCTTTCTTCAATTCGACCTGCCAGATATTGATCAGGATCTTTCTCAACCACCTTTTACTACTCGGCGTCATTTGAAGCGAAAGCGTGTCGACGATAACGATTTAAATCCCGTTTCGGCGTTGTCAAAACGTCGCATGATAATTTCCAGGCCACTTCACGTTTCTGTCCGTGACAGAACTGAGTACAAATCGCGCAGGAGGCAAAATCATTGATTAACTTATCGGCATTTCCTTCTTTCATTATTCCCTCCACAATGAGATCTCACATATGATACTACTTCCAATCCTTCACATGTAACATAGACAGGCATTGATTAACTTGAAATAAACATCGCATTCTCACTGAAACCCGAGTTAATTGACGCCATCGAAGTGTGGCGGCCGCGCCATTGATTGGTCAGTCATCAAACATATTCAATCCTACTTGATACAACTTTAGTAACCCGGCTGACGAACACTGATATGTTGTGATGCGAAAACAGGAAATACCTATATATCTTGTGGATTTGATACAAGTACTGAAAGTGCCATATGTTACAGAAAATTCTCTGGCAGTTGCTAATTCCTATCACAACGTGGAAACACATTTGTTAACTAGGATGAAACCATCCCAGCTGATAAATAATGAGAACATGGTGCCACGGATTCGACAGCTGACACTTGAGGTTCGTTCAACTTGACAAACATGCCGCTGGGTTTCTCGCCCAGTTTATATAGAGCATTAGTAGTATTTCACAAGACTAGATCCAAAAATGTTCCATTTATATAATGGATATACCCCCCGTAGACAAAACACGGCCGCTACGGAGGGCAGAAAAGAATTGAAGAGAAAGTAGATAAAAGGCGGCGGCGAGTAGTCCGTAGAGTAGGTGTGTATACGTAACGACTATAAATGTAAGGACGGGACTGCCCAGCTTGGTCATTGACGGCATGTAAATAGCAAATACCAACAACATTATATATATGCAATACCGGAAAGCATTTAACAACAGCTACCTGATTGTTGGGATTGGACTGTCTGACCTGGCGTTACAGTTGAAGATTTGGCAGCTCCTGGTGATGTGGAAGCAGCGCCCATGCTACATCGTAATAATAGAACAGTGAGTTATATTTCGCCAGTGTTGTAGCTGTAGAATTCTTACCGGTCCTTAATTTGTTTCGCCATAGTCAAAAAGGCTTGCTCGACATTCGTTGCACTCTTTGCCGAAGTCTCCAGGAACGGGATGTTGAGTTGATCTGCAAATTCCTGCAGAAGCAGACAAAGCCCAAGTTAGCAAAAATGCAACGACGATTAGAAACTCATGCACGTACCTTGGCTACAGTATACTCCACCACTTTCTTGCTGGTCAAATCTGACTTATTCCCCACAAGAAGCTTGTTGACACCCTCTGAGGCGTATCTATCAATTTCTTGAAGCCATTGCTTAACATTTGAAAAGGTTTCTAGTGGGACATGAGACAGAAAATAGGTGGAAAGGAATACGGAATTACCATTATCAGTAACGTCGTAGACAACGATGATACCATGAGCACCACGGTAGTATGACGAGGTAATTGTTCGGAAACGTTCTTGGCCTGAACAACATTGTCAGAAATGGACTGAAGGAAATGATACGTGATGAGAAAACCAACCTGCTGTGTCCCACTATAGCCAACGTCCAAAATGTCAGTATAGGAGATATCGGCATAAACAGAAATATAACGAAGAGAAATATCGTGTGAGAGAATAGAATCGCTCATGGCTACGGGGGAATGCACGGAAGATATGATAGAGGACAAAGAAAAAGGACAAAGAAAAGGGTGATACATACGATCTGGAGCTTAACAGTCTTTCCTTCGAGCTCAATTGTGCGAATCTTGAAGTCAACGCCAATAGTGCTGATATAGCTCTCGGTGTAGGTGTCATCTGCAAAACGGAGAAGCAGGCAAGACTGGAGAAAAAGTGAGACTGGGTGGAGTGAACAATGAATTGAGGACACGAACCTTGCCGACACCCGAGTCGCCAATGAGAAGAAGCTTGAAGAGATAGTCGTATTCGCTGGTGTGCATGATGTGCAAGAGATGAGAGATGAAGGTGGAGAAGTGGGAGGAGAAAGAAGAGCGAGAAGTGGAAGAGGCAGAGGCAGAGGCAGAGGACAAGTCGAAGGAACAGTAGGAAAGAGAACTAGTGCTGCGTCAAGGGGATGCGTCACGGCAGCAATGTCACACATTCCATACCTGGAAGTGCACGAGTCACTAGTCACAGGGCTGTGCAGCCTCGTTGCCAACTCTGAATTCATAGTAATTGTTACAGCAAGACTAAGTACAATAATTGTACAGAATAAATGAAATAGCTACTATAGCTAATGTCCCTCATTCTATTGTTCACCTTGCCCCCATCCTCCATATCCAGCCTGTTGCCATCCTCCTCGATATCCTCCGGGCGCCACCATGCTCGCGACCGGCTGTGGTTCCCACCCTGCTTGTACTGGAAGTGTCCAGTTACAGATTGAACATATCCAGATATGCTTTGACGACATAGGTATCACCGGTATGAAGAAGAACTCAAACCACTCTCGTGATTTCGCTCTAATCACTGCCGCTATACACAAGGCACCGTCATGCTTTTTCTTACACAACGTCGCTCACTATATATGTACCCACCATTATGGCATCTTGGGCATACTCGTGGTGTCTGGTCTCCTTCAGGCGTGATTTTGGTCTGACATCCGACTTGATAGCCCGCCGTTAGAAGGCGCATGTCAGTGAAATCATAACGTACAGAACAAGGGAAGACAAACTGTTTCATTCGGTCATCAAGATATTCATATGATCTTACATGTTACAATGGAACTCACAGAAAACCATGATACGTTGCTATGTAGCAGTGTTTAGTTGGCGTATGTTATGTACGAGTTGTAGTAAGAAACTAGGTTGCCTATGTAAGTACTTACAGAGTAAGTAGTTTGTTGCTGCGGCTCGCACATCATTTTTCGAGCTATTCTTGGCAACTGCTTATCAGCACATTTCAGCACTGCACGCCCTTGCAAGCCTCAACTAACACTACTTACTTCCACGAGTCTCAGAAAGCATTATGTTATAGATAATTATGTAAAATGGCCAAGTTGTTTTGCACTACTTATGGGTAGTTTAATCCGTTATTGTACGATTCCATTGATCTTATTTCGATAATGATTGTCCGATATACGCCGGCTGATAGCCTGGACGGTTTGGAGGAGTCCAATCCTGTGCTTCGGTAAGACCTTGGTTTGTGGCAGGAAGTTCGGATTGTCTGAAATATTCTCATATTGGTGAACAATTTAAGAAGCAGGCGCTAGCTTACCCTGCAACATAAGGGACACTCCATTGACAAATGCCACAGACCCATACATGCTTACGCGAAAGCGGTACCAGTGGAACGAAAACCAACTCGAACCATGTGGTCCTTTTTGCAGCTACCACTGAGACTGCCAAAAAACATTAGGATTCAGAACAAGACTGGAACCAGGTATACGGTAACACAGTAGTACGAACGATTGTGACAACGGGGGCAAACTCTCTGTGGCTCATTGGAACTCGGCTTCACTGTCGTTTTGCACCCGACTGGTGAAATCGGGAGGAGACATGAAAACGTTCAGTACCCTTAATATCCATTGATATTAAGGTGGCCCACATATGATGGGTAAGCAAACTAGTCGAAAGGATGAGTGAAAATAATGTATGTTAGCGTTTAACCATTATTAACTTACAAAACATCACAGAACTTTATTTATTTTAGATTCCAGGAACTTGTGAGATTGTTGCCAGATGCGTTGAACGTTGAGCTTCTCGAAAGTTTCGAATCCTTAAAGTATCTGTTAGGCTACTTATTAGTACAGCAAGCATCATGATTTTTCCATGGCTACAGATGTAAACAACACAAATTACGTTTCTTAATTAAGAGCAGTTTATTTATAGTGCAACAACGATAGTCCTAAAAAGTATGTAAGACCAAGATTTTAGATCTGATGTTCCCTTTATGTATTCACGGTATGTAACAATCTCCTTGGAAAACGTGTTATAAAGAATACATTTTACTGGGAGGTTCAGAAACCTTCAATCATAAGTATTGTCTAACAACCGCCAGTAACGAAAGAAAGAAATTGAATACTTATACTATCAGTCCGGGGTGCCAGTGAACTTGCCAAGAATAAGTTGGAAATTGGAATCCCAATCGACAAATACTATAGTAAAGAGAAAGGCATGATTAAAAGTGTACCGGATAAATCCAAGATAAATCAATACAATGAAGATTCAACCCTTCCCAGCCTCGTACTCAGTAATTTCACTTTGTACTACTTGTTCATGCTAATAGTAGTAATAGTAATACGTGAGCAGTATACTTAATCTCAAAGATTTCGAAAGTAGATTACAATCCGGGCCCCGAACATTTCACTCTTTCATTTTCCTATTCCTTTTGATCTAGTCTTCCATCAACTAGAATGCGAAAGTAATGCCGGATGCACGAAGAGTTGTAAGTGGCCAAACTTTATTCAACCGTCCATCTGATACAAGATGTCTTGTAATATCTCCGCATGCCATGGTGGTTCTCGTTGGATGGTAAAAAAACCCACGATATTAATGGACTTTACCACAGAGCAACCACTAAGATCGAACCCACCTACATATGTATATACTAAATTTACCTTATCAGAATAGTATGAGGGCACATAATAAGTGCAGCGAGTAAGTGTTCTTTTACGACTCAGAAGTCATTTAATCATTCAAAATTATGTCTGTTCAGTTGTATTTGCATATTATAAGTATCTTGTGATACAACCATACTACTAGGCAACAAATGATGTTGGGGTATAAAAACAGCGAATGCGAGAATAATCCTCACAAAGTTCAATAGTAATAATAGTCCAAGTTAGTGATATGATGCATTGCAATTGTCCCCAAATTGAGGACAACCATTGAAGTCATGCGGAGCGTGAGTAAGCACTGACGATGTAGATCCAAACACTCCTCCAATGTATGCTGATGAACTCGTAACACCGAGGGCTTGGGGGTCAATCGGAGAATTTCTGTGACCAAAGGAAGCGACAGATCCCACCGCTGGACTAGCACGAACGAGCGGATCGGTCATCGGGGCATGAAAGCTGAATGGATCCAGCTCATTGGGGCTCTGGTATACAGTATCCTCTGGATGAGTTTTGTATCCTATACTATGAAATACGGGAGATCCTCTCGCACTGAATCCAGTGCCGGTACTTGTTGTACTGGCAGTGCCGGGAGGAGTATAAGTCGGCCATCCACCACCGACACTTCCTTCTGAAGTACTACATGCTGTCGCTGGAGCGGACTCCGTTCTCCTCGTGGGGTCAAGGTTTAACGGGGGAAGAAAGGGGCGGTCTGAAGAGGATATACCGTGAAACGAATGAGAGCTAGTGTGGAGGATTTTATTGTCAAACATTGGAGGAAGCTGATGCAGTGCCGAACGATAGTCAGGCGCAGAATGCCCTTGACTTGAACCATCGTAGGATGAACCTTGCCGTCTGATGGTTTCCCAGACCATTCTAACTGTTTCTTCTCGCTCCTCGCTTTTTGAAAATGCCCAGCGCATTTCAGATAGAGCTGTTATACAGGTTATAACAGCGTCTTCTACCGTTAGATGATGCAGGCCTTCATCGGAACTTTCAGGCTTGAAAGTGCGCTCGTCCTGGATGGGTTCTAGAAGCTCACCCTCTATACTGCCCGCAAGGTAAGCCGCAAAGAAACATCCATCGCGTACTAGGCCAGCATCCCACAAAAACAAACCGGATCCTAAGTTCCGTTGAATAATTCGGATGATAATAGGTAATAGCGTTGTACAATTGCGACTCGCAATTGCGTGCAAGTGATGCGGTGGTAGGTAGGGTGATGAGGCAGACGAGTGTGATGAAGGGCGCGAGTTCGCATAAATGGCGGGCGTAGGTGTCCCGGAGATAAATTGCTTTAGTGACTCGCGGATGATATTATCTGAAGCGAGGTAAGCACAATGAATTACATTAAAAATAAAATAGAAAAACTAACGACACTCAAAAATGACAATCTAGTACCAGATAATGAGCCATAGTACCAACTGTAGCGATACATACGACTTACCTGCCAACAGGCAACATACTGTTCAGTAATCAAACGATGCGAGATACCGTGCCCATCCCTGGTTGAATTACGTCTTAATGATTCTAATTCTTGCCAACAATTTTCAAGGTCGCGCCATATTTCTCGCATGCCATTAGCGTCAATGAGGCCGTGGTCCTCTGCTCTACGACTAGCTTTGAGCCCCGTCAAGGTGGCATGAACCTTTCGACAGACATCGCTGAGCCGTAGAGGAGTCGCAAGCAGATGAGTCAAATTAAGCATTGTTTTCGATGCAGCACCCCTATACAGCTGCGCAGACCCAATTGGTGCGTTGGGAAGCGGAGACGACGGCGAAGGTGGCGAATGTAGTTCTGAATTATTCGAAGACAAGTTTAACGGTGGTAATGACCTTTGGAAAGTTTCGAAATCGTCTTGGTTACTACTCTGGTGATGAGTGACAACTGTCGATATAACATTGTCGATATAACATTGGATAAACTTACAGAACAAATCGACCGCCACGCAACCCAGTAGAAAGTCCTTCATGCATATATGCATACCAAAAGAGTCTCATTCGAGCGCCTGCGTCGTCTAGCCCATGTGACAAGGCTGGCAAAGAGGACATAGAAGACGAATTGCCTAAAGAGCATAACGCTTGAACTTGGGACAAGGCAGCTTCATGAATAACAAGTCGTTCCAGTGGCTGAGCATCTATAGATTTATTTGTGTAAATTGCTAGTCTGAACCACTTGTATAAATGGCGCACCTTCGAGAAGGGGTAAAATAAGCAACAGAACACGGGCACCATCTAAGGTCGGTCTTCTCATCACCCCGTGGAAATCTATGAGCTCCAGGACCTCACGAAGCATTGACTCCGCTCGATCTCTTCGTTCTCTACGTGCATAGATGGAAGCACTATCTTTAGACCTTCGACTATCACCTCCAAGATTATCTTCTTTCTTTACTTCTTGACCACTCAACGGTACTCTGTTGAGTGATTCGTAGTTACCTCGTTCGTCCAATCCAAATGTGGCCGCCCATACAACCAAAAGCATGGCAATAAGACCGCCTTCGTTGCCAAGAGATTGAGTGCCCTTCGTGTGAGCGATAAAGCGGCTGGAAAACTCTTCTGCATCTAAAACAGGTCCTGATAATTATGGCGTTTATTGAAAACCCAATAATAGAGAGAAATAAAAATACTTTGAATTGTGAACCAGTGCCAGAATGGGGAAATAAAGAATTCCGAATGTAAAGTTGGTATCATACTTGGAAGACGAGTGATAGGGGGGGATGAGGACGAGGATCCAGATTCATTGTCATTAACTTTCCCGTATATTGCCCTGAAGCATGCATGCGTTGTGAGTAGATCGTAAATAATTAAAAGACAACTACTGACTCGACTTGTTGCAATCTTCTACCGCGTCGAAGCAGTTTTACGGCCTTGACATCCGCAAATTCATCACTAAAATTAAAATATAAGATTGCGATAGAGCACAGACTGCTTTTGATACTGACACGCATTTAATGCCTCGTTCTTTGCAATTTGAGCAGGCAGGATTGGGCCCTGCAGATGCAATAGGGAGGTCCTTGAGGTCACAGCGGACTCTGAGGAAGAGGAAGGGATTAGAAAAATAGCAGATGTGAAGGGCTGGAGTAGTACCTTCGCATGCGACAGGCTCCACATGCTGAAAACTGTTGTCGGGATGATTTAGGCTGGCTGGCTGGACGACGGGAGTAGGGGGCAGAAGCAGTGCGAGCGGAGGCGGAGGAGGAGCTGGCGGTGGCGGAAGCACTTGCTCTGGGAGACATGAGGAATTGAGAGAAAGGAGAGAAGTACAAGATCAAAGAAGAAAGAAGGAGACGCGTCGGGGATGGATTGTTTTATAGTGATAGGACTGGGTGGAGGCATGGGAGAGAATATATTACGATATAGCAAGTAGAAGAGGTGACGGGGGTGACTTGGCGAAGCGCACGACTAGAGCGGATCTGGAAGATCTTGCATGTTGGAGAAGCGCATTATCAGGGAGATAAATTAATTGGTGGAAGAGGACGCTGGTTTTGTTTGGGGATCTTTTTCTCGAGGAGGCTTAGTCGCCGGCAGAGAGCACGAGATCTGAGCACAGTGGCAGTACTTTGTTTAAATTGCAGCGAGAGTCGTTCAGCCAATGGGAGCTCGCTCTTCCTCAGGGTTGCTCATTTATTCAGCGACACTTCTTCCAATCCACACCGGAGAATCACGGCATCTGCCACCGCACGAAGAAAAGGAGAAACTCCCGCTGCCCTCGCCTCTTCCAATTTGGTCCCGCCACCCGTCGATCGATTCCCATCACGTCCCCCCCGTCCTTCCGATTGCCCGAGTCCTCACTTCCGTATCCACCGTGTCCTCCCCCCGACTTTCTCACGCAACAACCGCGAGATTTCCGTGGATCTATAGTTGCCAGTACTAAGCACTTAGTATTAAAATATTAAAATATCAAGTACCCCCTAGTGCGACCGTCAGATATCAAATCGTCACTCGCACACCCGTCACGCGAGTCCCATCGCCCACTGGTGACTGCAACTTGCGTCCTGTTCATCTCCATTTCGAGACTACTTCAGAATCAGATCCAAAAGAGGCATGCACGAAGCAGTTTGACGTCAACACACATCATTCACAGGACCTCCGATGCTGATAGCGCTGCTCATCTCAAATTTAGCCATCCAGCCTCGCAAGCCTCCATTCCATCAGCCCTTGTTCTTCTATATCCTTTCGGCTGCTATCGCCCTGTACTTTGGCTGTCGTCCAGATTGCCTCCCATCTTGAACCTAATCTCTGCCCTCTCTCAACTTACGACCTCCTGCATGCCGACGCCGCAACCTAACAGACGCCACAGCCGAATCCAATTTCATAGCTTGACAAAAAAAGACCTTGATGTCATCACAAGCATGAAACGCACGACATAGCACGCACAGAAACATTTGTCCGCAATTTTCTTCTGTCTTACTTCTTATCTACC
Organism: Cyathus striatus; assembly: GCA_025738555.1. NCBI lineage: Eukaryota > Fungi > Basidiomycota > Agaricomycetes > Agaricales > Nidulariaceae > Cyathus > Cyathus striatus. Next base: position 4,674,570 of record JAOVFP010000005.1, on the reverse strand, counting down.
ACCAGGGTTTTGCCAGCCACCACATTCAAAGACCTCGAGTCATTAGAACGCCGACAAACGGTTCTATAGATCTGCGATCAAAACCTATCACACATACGGGAACGAGTTCTTCAGCATGCAGTGTTATTGACATTCCAGTCCTGCTCTCCGTAATGCCCTCCGCAGCTCTCCAGTTGTCCGTTGCTCTGGGTTCAGTTTTCTGTCCCTCGACATCTTCTCTACGTCAGACCCATACTTCTGTACCAGCCGTTCTAAGTACGTTCTCTCCCCTCCAGCCGTGCATCTTGCCCCAATGCCAGAAATCGCCGCCGATAGTGTCGTCGAGCCACGCGTAGGGGCAGAAATACGTTCCAATGCTATGAAATAATTGATTATTAGATACATCAAGCGGCGCGGATTCAACAGAAGGAATGATGCCAGAGAAGAAAAGAAGCGCATAACAATAACTCAAAAATCCCGTAGAAACCGCGTTGCGCACAGGCGACTTTTATAGCCATGTCTGAAAGCGGTTGCAATATCAGGATGTGCATGTGGACTCGATAAGTCTTTGTGACTAACATTTAGACTGAAACTTAACCACAATGGGCAAGTCTAGTCGACTTAGAAATGAATGTGTTGAGTAATTAAACTTGCCTTCTACCACGTTATTTTCTCTATTTTGTGCGCCCCCTTTATTTTGTCCGAGTTGAGTAACCCATCTTATCATGTGGCTTCCGTCAACTTCAGTCTCAGGTAATTCTTCATTGTTCAACTTGCTATGATCTTCAGAGCCGTCTAGTAATTCAACTCGAACGACTGCGCCAGATTCGTCGCGTATGATTCTACCCAATGGTGCACTTGAAGAGGATTCTATCGGGTTTGAATGGAGTATAGACTGGTCCAAGTTTTGGTTTGACGGATAAGATGGCTGTTCAGATCCACCTGGTGCATTTGGGTTAAGATCATGGACAAGGCCCAGTGAAATGTAACTTGTACAGGAAATAAGAATAGGTGATCGGTGATATATCAAAACAAACACACTTTTGCTTGACTGTTTTATGTTTATCCCAAGCATCTTGTAATATTTTGGGGGCTCTAAGCGCTGCATGTATCTCATTATGAGCAATAACAGACGCAAGTGTATGCAGTTTGCTTACGAGGTGTCTTCTTTAAATTACGTTTCGCGTGCCGGGAATGAGAAACCGGGCGGTGGCTGGACGAGCGGGTTTTGCGTCGTTGGCGTGGATTTGCCATGAACTGCAACACAAGAGATGAATAAACATGTGTAGACCAATACTGAGTTCTTACAGACTATAACGAAGAGCGAGTTGGGAATCTGGAAGAACAGGGTCAAGCAACACTAATATGCTATGATTAAATTTCTATTCAAATGACAAAACTTGACCTTTGCATCACATGACATGAAACGGTGTTTCCCGGGTCCTTCGAACCGGGGCCCATAACCTCTCCGCTGTCCTCCGTCACTTAAGACATACCAATTTACGCCCACTCGTTCTCAAATGGCAAGACTCTCGTTCCAATCACAAACCCCTCTTAATGCCAGTATTACTGTAAGTTGTATGTTTTCACAAGTTGGGAGTCCACGCATTTATCAATATACTGCCAGGCCTCCAAACGTTGGATTGGAAGTTTAGGCATTTGGGGGGCGGGCGCTGGGACAGCAGCACTTTTTGTGAGGAATATACATCTATTTCAATTGACCTTGCTTATTACTAACAATATTAGGTACTATCTGTAACTCCTCTTGTCAAACGCGAATTCCTTTCCAAAGTACCAGTGGTGCGTCTCCGCCTTCCCGTGTCTGCAACATGTATTAAGAAGTTACATAGCTGGGTTCATACTATGAAGATAAAATACCCGCTTCAGATAAACCCTTCTAATAGTCGATGTTTGTCCAGTAGATCGTCAGCATATAGACCGATATCACATAGTAAAACTGTTATAGTTGCAGTTGCTGCTATAATCTCGCGTTCAAGTTACTTGTAAGGTCAATTCCAAGTCTTTCTTCCAGCATCTTTACTGCACCAAATGCCCCCTCTAATGGAACATCTTTCCGATTACAAACTGTTAGCCGTCTTCGTGGATTTCAGACTGTCGAGGACTTACGAATAGTTTCCATACCTAACTCTTTAGCTGCCTTCAGGTTCCTGAGCCCGAAATAAAATTTAAAATTGAAAAGCCAGAAGAAACAACCCACATCCCAATGTCATCTAAGAAAATAGCCTCTTCAGGCTTAATTCCATTTCGAGAGCATGCAAGCAAATAGAACCTTGGCTCAGGTTTCCTATAGTGATATAAGACTGAGAATGTTTGCCACATAGACACCGTGGAAACACGAACCGCATCCCAGTATGCTGCTGTCACAGAAATCATCAAATAACTCCAGCAAGTGTAAAGGTATAGCACTCTGCCCCCAGCCTAAAAATTCCAACTCTTCCTCTGGGGCTGAAATCTTTGCAAAGTTGTTCGTCAGTGCGATAACTTTATGCTTTCCGGCAGCTTTTCCAATCTCATGAGCCTCGACGCCGTCGCACAATATCCGACCTTGCCAGGCTTACCTCGAATACGTTCAATAGCTTGCTTGACATGCGGATTATACTCGTTTGATTCTCTCATCATTGCACCGAACAGCTGAAACGTATTCATAAGCAGCATGATGACTCTACTGCTTCGTCTTACCTCCCGCCCATTTATATGTAAAGTTTGCGGTAATGCTGGACAAACTGCAAATAATATAAATGGTAGAGCATCATGAGCATACTGACAGAAACTCACAGACCCCTTTACGATCACAATATTTCTTATACCTGCAATATAAATCTAAAGAAATCTAGCATGTGCTGCTGGGACTCACCATACGTTTCCGCTAACGGTGTCCGAGAGTTCCTCGCCAAACTGTTTGTAAAATGAAAAGAGGTCAAGTTCCCCCCGTTCAAATCTCTGCCAGGCGCCCTGCGATCCATGTCCTGCACTAAATGATACGCTTATCCATAGAATCCTGATCTGTGATGTAGAACTCCCTCTTACATGGAGCAATTCAGATAATTTGGTGGCATGTTATGTTTGCGTTCATATGCCGCAATAGCGATGAAAGGACTCCGCATGACGACACCACCAATCTGATACAAAATCAACACACAGATTCAGTTGTTGCAGTAGCTCCGTACATCAAAAATCACTGCTTTCAGGTTAAGATAATTCATAGAGTACACTTGAATGAAAATTGAGGATAGGCTGGTAGCCGAGTGGATGAAGACAAGACGGAAGTTAACGTTGAACGTTGAACTGTAGTATAAGTACAGTCCCTCCGGATAATTGATAGCCGAGGCTGCTGTATACGTATATATATGTGTATTACTTACATAAGTATTAGCGCGTGTGACCATTGACCAAGATAAGTGCTTGTCAGCCGCTTGTTGTCTAACAGCATACCTAAGTAGTTATTAAACGTCGACGAACCAACAGAAAAGCCATTCTATTTACGCCATGTACGGTACTCAGTACGGACAACAGAACAGCTATACCCACCAGCATTATCAGAATCCTCAGCAGCACGGACAATACGGCAATCCGCGCCACAGCTATCAACAAGGAGGTTACTCGTATCAGCCAGCACCACCAGCAGGAGCGGACCCTCAGTTATGGCAATGGTTCACCGCTGTGGATGCCGACAAATCGGGATCCATAACGGTCACAGAATTGCAATCCGCTCTTTTAAATGGCACGTCTTATCTACTAATTACGAATTAGATCTGCACTGACAACGATTTATGCTTGTATAGGCAACTGGACTAGTAGGCATTTTAATGAGATGCACCATTAGACTGGTGGTTGAACGTTTCACTAGGATTCGATCTTGATACAGTCAAAATGTTAATGTCAATTTTTGTATGTGGCCTCTTCCTGAGCATTGGCTGGTTTCTAATAATTTAACCATGCAGGATACGGATCACAATGGCACAATCAGTTTCACCGGTAGGTGTAACAGTTCAACGTTCTGTTAATGACTTCGATTGAGTTATCTTCGATATTAGAATTTGCGGGACTTTGGAAATATATTTCTGATTGGCAGAATGTGTTTCGGCATTTCGACAGAGATAGATCAGGTTCCATTGATGGCGCGGAACTTGCTCAGGCATTGCAAAGCTTTGGATATAACCTTTCGCCCCGCTTACTTTCTCAAATTGAACAGAAGTATGGTAAGTTATATTTTTCATTATCGTATGGGCTTACAGGGAATTGAAAATATCAGCTTCTGAACCAACAGCTGGATTCGCTGCACCATCTGGAATTACATTTGACCGATTCGTCAGAGCATGCGTAGCAGTGAAAACACTGACGGAATCTTTTCAACGGTAAACTTTTATGTTGCTTTAATCTTGAGGTCAAAATTGATTATCAGGTAGTGCTGATACGGACAGAGACGGATGGATCCAGGTTAATTATGAGCAGTACATGTCGGTATGTACATTAGCACCTTAAATTGCTCCCAACGACTAATAGAAGTCAACAGATGGTTTTGGGTGCGCCGTAGTGTAACACAATATATTTACCCACGCACGGCGATCTGGGTGATTTACATATGGTTTGCTAACTCGTAGCCTGAGTGTGAACTTATAAGTATACAGTAATGTATTATCTAATGCGGAATTACTTTTAACTACGGAATGTGTGGGCACTGAGTCGGAGGACGGCACCGGTCTGATGATGCGCGCGCGACATGGTAAGCAGCTGTAAACAGGTCATGGGGAGGGAAAGTGATCATCCGGATGTCCAATAAGGCTCTGAGAGCCAATGAGCCTGCAAGGATTTGCTTACTTTGCTGTCGCTTATAAGTTATGAACGTACGGTTTCGCCACCTCTCGTCATTCAAAACAACGAATAGTTCCTCTATCTGTAACTTTAGAAGTAAATGTATTATATTTGAGAAATCAAGTGCGATACGAAGTTTCCCCATACTCTTGGGTTCATCAGGGTTTATCCCCTTTTACGACGACAAATTTCACTTACCCCGGATTTCCGGCATCTGAGCACTGCAACAGAAAATGCCGAGTGCAAAGTTTTTCACGTGTGTCGCGACAAGTGTCAAGCTTTCAAGCTCAAGTTTCAGCGTTTCAACACTCTCCGACGCTTAAGCTTAAGCTTGCTCTCTTGTGAAGGCTCTTTGCAATTCTTTCTTCTCATATTTTCCCTCTCCTCAAAATGCCCGTCACAGACAAGATTTTCCCGTATCCTCCAGTCCTCGCGTACGATAAACAAGCTCTTCCTGTTCCCGGAACCAAACGTCCAGGCCAAACAGGTGCTTTCCCTACACCTCTTATCTATTCGTCCTTCCTTACACCCGTTTTCAGCCCACTACCGTAACGGTATGCACGATGTAATAATTCGCGCTTCCGCACCTAATATCCGTATTGCTGAATAGCCATATGGGGTCTGATTGACGAGAATACTCCCAATACACTCTCCACTTTAGATCAGATTTTCAATGCAGGCCTTCAGGCAGGCAAGAACCGCCCTTTCCTAGGATATCGAACTGTCGTTTCCACGAGCCCTTTGAAATTCTCTAATGCATATTCCTGGTATACCTATGGAGAGGTGGATATCAGGAGACGCTACGTGGGCAGTGCGCTGCAGAATTTGTTCCAAAGCGGAGTATTACGTGGCAGTGAACTTGAAACTGTTGGAATTTGGTCTGCTAATCGACCTGGTAATGGTTATGTGTCTTGTCACGATGGTCCTTTTATAATATTTTATTTAAGAGTGGCAAATAATCGACATTGCGCTTCAAAGCTACAACAAAGTTTCCGTCAGTCTCTACGATACACTAGGGAATGACTCTGTTGGTCTGTATAAAATCTTGTTTGTTATCTACAGTGATATTAACGACTTTTCCAGAATATATGTACTTAATCTGGAAATTGCTTTTTCTTATTTGTTAGCTCATTATTTCTCAGCATCCAGCACGCCCAACTCCCTGTTGTATTTTCGACCTCCGAACATGTCCCTACTCTTCTTAAGATTTCATCCAGAGTGCCTCATCTCAGACTTATTGTTTGCATTGACTCCCTTTCACCGGAGGCAGCAAAACTGATGAATGAATGGGCACACGCTCAAGGGGTCCAGTTCAAGCTACTCTCTGAATGTGCGTTGTCAGATTTTACATTTGAGAAGACCATTAACGTCTATTCAATGTGAAAGTGGAAGAGTTTGGGAAGTCCAACATTGTAGACCCCATTCCTGCTTCTCAGGATACCATAGCTTCGATCTGTTATACTTCTGTATGTGGTCATTACTGAAATTTTACTCTTCCTGATCCAATATAATAGGGAACAACGAGCAATCCTAAGGGGGTAGTGTTGAAGCATAAGAATCTTGCTCTCTCCGTGCAATCTAACCTTTATGGTTTGGACCTTCCTGAGGAGGTCGTAATCCTCTCATATCTCCCTCTCGCCCATATATATGAGGTATACCTTCCTTAAGTGTCTATTGAACAAATAGTTGAACGTTCTCCCATAGAGAATTTGTGAGTTATCCACAGTTGCAGTTGGCGGCAGGATTGGATATTTTACTGGAGACCCTCTGCGCCTTCTTGAGGATGCACAGCTGCTCAAACCTAACTTTTTCCCGTCTGTTCCCCGCGTTTTGAACCGAGTGTACCAGTCCGCCATGGTTGGAGGAAACGTACCCGGGCTGAAGGGAACGTTGTTCAACAAAGGTGTCTCCACGAAGTTGGAAAAATTGCATGCCACAGGCGACGGAACTCATGCGTTATGGGATAGGCTTGTGTTTCGTAAGGTGCGATTGCGCGCCTATCTCTTTTATAGATTTGTGTTTCCCTATAGCTTTGTTTAGATACAAGCAGTTCTCGGTGGGCAGATCAAGCTTGTCTCCAGCGGTTCTGCACCAATAAGCCCAGAGGTCATGGACTTTCTCAAAATTGCCTTTTCTTGTGACGTTTTGGAAGGTGTGTATTTGCTTCTCATCAGTGTGATGATAGTCATTTATCTTATTATTTAGGGTGAGGCAACTCGATGCAATCGATGTCGGTAGATAGACTGACTAGTTCAAAGATATGGTATGACCGAGACTTGCGCGACTTGTTCAAAGACATGGCCTGGAGATGCCTCCGCTAGCGGAACGGTCGGTCCCCCTCAACCTGTAAATGAGGTGAAGCTCGTCGACGTTCCAGTCATGAACTATACTTCAGAAGACAAGCCCAACCCTCGTGGTGAACTTTGCGTTCGCGGCGTCAATTGCTTCACGACATACTATAAAGGTTAGATCATTAGCGATTGATGTGATGCAAATATTAACGAGGAATATTTTAGATGATAAAAACACCAAGGAAGCTGTGGATGAAGATGGATGGGTTCATACCGGCGATGTAGCTGAAATTGATCAATACGGACGAATCAAAATCATTGACAGGGTTAAGGTACAGGTTTATTTAACTGTCAGTCACGAAGCTAGCCTCATTAAGATGACAGAATATCATGAAACTTGCGCAAGGCGAGTATGTTGCCCTTGAAAAGATAGAAAATCACTACAACAGCGCTCCTTTGGTGGCCCAAATCTATGTTCACGGCGACAGCCTGCAGTCATACTTAGTCGGAATTCTGGTACCTGATCCCGTGCAATTGTCTCAGATAATATCTAGCGTGAAGGGGCATAAAGTCACGCCGGATAATCTGGCCGCGTTAGGGGAAGCTTGCAAGGATGAGGAAGTTGTCAAGTGTGTTATTGGGGTGCTGACAAAGGAAGCAAAGAAGAATGGGTTGAAAGGGTACGTGCTGCTTGACCACTGGATGATATAGCGGGCTAAGCTGAACGTATTGTATAGATTCGAGATGATAAAGAGGCTGCACTTGAGTCTGGAACCATTCAGTGTTGAGAATGGCACATTGACACCGACGTTGAAGATCCGACGTAGGGACGCGCACAGTATGTACAAGAAAGAGATTGATACGCTATATAGCCTTGGAGAACCTAGCTCAAAGCTTTAGATGAGGGCAGTATAAAGGACTGCGGTTTCTTGGATACTTGGGAGTTGGGGCAGAACAGTACTAGGGGACGGATTAGTTATTATAGTATACAGCTTGTTACAAGTTTGTTATAAGCAGGAATGATATACCGGGCCGGAAGATAGCCGACGCGTGTATGATGGAACGGAACAAAGAGCTACATCCTGAGCGAGCACGCCTCTTCCTCGCATCTTCCTGTACCGTACTACGCAGCTTCCGTCCTTTTGCTCACTTTCTTTCATACCAAGTGTCCTCTGCATCCAATGGCCTGCCTCGCTTCGCCTCCATCTCCATCCCCTTCCCCTGATCAGAACAGCTGCCCAGTTCTAGTCGCTCCCCGTCCAGTCCGTCTCACCTCCCACGTCGTCTTCAACCGTTCGTCCTCGACCCCTGTCCGTCTTCTCTCTGCCTCTCCAGACCCACCACGCTCCCCCGATCCTCTTTCAGATAAACCTCTCCCTTCCTCCCGTGCATCCCCTCGGTACATTTATTCATATTCCTTTCCTTCCCACGACAACTCACCTCACATTCTCCCTCTTCCAGTTCTGCCCTTTCTTCAGAAGCTCTTGAGGAGTTCCTCTCTATCCTTCGCCCCTCCTTCTTCCCCCCAACGTCTCCTACTTTACGCCCCCGTCGTCCAGGTTCAACGCTTCCTCCCTTCCATTATGAACGTCATTTTGCCTTTAAGTCACGTCCTCGCATAGAAACAGTTCATCGCAGGACAGACATTGCATCCCCGGAGGACCCTGATCTTTGCCGATCTGTAAACTCCTCCAGCCGGTCCTCTTCAAGAACCCCTGAGTCTGGTGAACCCGATGTTTGTTCTGAAATTCATGCTATCCAAACGGAAGGTGTCTCCTATCGTTGGTTTCCCTCCACAGTTCTCTGTTAGTCTTTCTTCACTCTTCATGTAGCATGAAACCTTTCGCTCCTGACTGACATCGTCCTTCCCGTTACAGCATCTCCTATTTCTCGTATGCACACCAGGAATCCCTTTATGAAACATGTCACCAGTCAGTCTCCTAGTCCTGTATTAAACCTGTCTCCCGCGGCCGTTCCGCTCCCTTTGCCGACCTCTGATGAACTGCTGGAGATCGCCTAACGATACAATGTATCATACCTCCTTCAGCTTTTGAGTTATGCATCTTTTACATGGCTGCCCAGTGCCACCTATATATACCCAATCACATTATATAGGAAATATCTCCTGTTGGTATTACTGTACTTCTTTTTTGCATGAAACTTTATTTCATCTCTAAATCAAATAAGGCTATCCTTCTGGATGGGTATCAATGTATTCTCGTTTTTACTTTGTAAACTAGCCCAATAATCAAAATATGCAGTCAATTTACTCGTAGTAATGGTTGTTATGGTTTCGTAGGTGATTTACTGGTACCACCTACATCTTCCGTAAGGTAAATCGCCTCTCCTTTGCTGTTTATGTAGAAGCAATCTTCCAGTCTGACACCGACCTATGAAGAATGTGAGTCCAAATCCCTATATATGTAGCTGATCAACACCAACTTTGCCTTCAATATAAATTCCAGGCTCGTTTGAAAAAGTATGACCAACTTTGATAATATCGACACTACCGCCCCGCAGATATGGTTGTTCATGCACTTCCAACCCAATACCTTCAACAAGTATAAGCACAGCCGCAGAAAGAGCTGAATATTTTGCTTACCATGTCCTAAGCGATGTGTAAAATAATCGCCATAGCCTTCGGCTTCAAGAAATGAACGCGCAGCTCGATCAACTTCACCTGTAACCACATGAGCGCTTGCATTCTTAATCGCCACCGTCTGGGCTTCCTGAACGCTGTACCAGATGTCGAGATGGTCTTTCGGAATAGTTGACTCATACAGCGCTACTGTCTGTCGGCAAATAAATGAACGATGAGAGAATAGTATGAACGATTAACCCACTCGAGTAACGTCACTGTAATATCCATGCAAGGAAGCCGTACAATCAAACAAAGCGAAGTCTAGTCGAGTTAAACTACGGTCCGTGCCACTGCCATGGGGAAGTGCAGCATTTTCTGTTGACCATTCAGTAAGTTGTTGCTTGTTACGCAGCCCGTGGACATCTCCTACCTCCAAATAATGTCAGACAGCCTCCATCCTTCAGTCCTGCGGTAGCTAGAGCGGTAGACATCATTGCCCGAGCTCTCGATTCACGAATACCCAAAAATAGCTTTTCGTGAACTGCCCGAATTGCCAACAGTGTCGCCTAAATAATATATAGCAATTTAATGCATTCAATTTGATCACATCCACGACACACACCTCATTAGCACATTTCAAAATTTGAATCTCTGCACTAGATTTGCGCTCACGTATTTGGTTGATTTCCAGTGGAGAAGAAACGACCTTAGATGACGGCGACGCCATCTGAAGACCGTCTGCAATAAACTTACGGATGGCGCTGTCAACAAATATCGTTCCAGGAAGACCAGACATAGAGGATATCGCCGTTGAATATGGATCACCCTCTTCTGGCCATTCGATATAATTCACTGTCAAGTTGGTTTGCACAGGAAGCATTTTGGCCCGCGTGGTCTCAAACTGTATTATAGTTGCTCAGATGGTATTATCTTTTCTAGAACAGTGCAGGGTTTGCCAAACCTTGGGAGTCAGAATGGTGATATTTGGTCGTGCATTTTCATCCGAGGCAATAATAAGTAGCAGTGGACGCTCCGTTAGACGCCAGTTAGTGTTTGAAAAACCGCCATAATATTGGGTGGTGGCGCCCGGTTCTGCAACATATGCAGTGGCACCTAGATGACGTAAACTGCTTGCCAGTTTAGTTTGTCTCCTTGAATATTCAATTAAATTGATAGGAGGTACATCGCTACAATGTGACGCGATTTCTGCGAATTCAGTGGTGACATATTGTGGACTGCTATAAAGGAAAGGTAGAATGGCTGTAATGATAGCCAATCCAAGTATTATTATAAGTACCAATCGCTACTGAAAGGATTAGTTTTCAGAGGGCGCGAGATGGCAGGCCGCACTGCACCGGGGTTTTTCTTGCATTCCATTTATGCCCCTCATTGCCGGACGGTAAATGAATGTATTTCATGTCGGAACTCATTCGAGAGTTGGCGTACTGGTGTACGTAGAAAACTGAGCTGAAACTTAACACTACAAATTATGTAGGCGAAGTTCTGTACTTGCCAACACCAGTAGGTTAAGTAGCGGGTGCACAGGTGGACTCGATGGAATATGAACTTATATAGTTGAAGCAAGTAAGTAGTACTAGTAATCTGTTGACTTCTGTTGGTATGTAGTAGTCTGTCGAAATAACAAAAAATATTAGTTTGTACCTATCCCTTATGTAAGCCTTTCGTAGGCCATTCGAGCGAGGCGACCGGGGAATGATGTAGAAGCCTGTTATTTACATGACTCGAGTCTCATTTTCTTTTGTTACTCATGCAAGATAATACAACAGATACAGAAACTCTGGTTGCGCTTGTTTTCAGCCTTTTGCCTTCGGACTCAAAACTACCATCTGTACAAGTCGTCCTTGACACCTTGATCAAATGCAGCGGAAATGTTCAGTTGGCTGCCTCCAGCTTAAAATCTTCTGGGTCTGGCCGCATCGCGAATCGAAAACGAAAATTAGAAGGAAATTTGGACAACTGGTTACAACGAAGGTCTAAACCCTCCACCTCCCCAGAGAGCTCAAGCTCAAGCTCTACATACTTTATACATTCTGATTGCGTTGAACGCCATAAACCGTCGCTCACTAAGGAAGGGTCCACGAAATCTGCCGGAAAGCAACCAACATCTATTGATTTAATGCAGGTTCTGAGACAACCTGATTTCCCAAAGAAATCACGAATCAAACTTTCCCCGCTCGTACTTTCCACTCCCACTTTGGTAGCTCAACACACCCCTTGTACGCTCCATCTTTCAGTCCTCCCTTCCGAACTGGCTTGCCGATTGTTTTATGTCATGGTTGACGCAGCAAAAAAATGGCAGCGAAATAAGTGGTGGCTGTTTGATCGTGTTGTCGAAAGTCCTCACAAAACGTCCTTTTTTGTGCGAAATAGTGATGGTTTTGGAGAGGGTGAAAATTGGCATCAAGCAGCCCAGTACTGGTATAATGATATTTATCATCTTTCTATAGAGTAGTGCTAACGTATGTATCAAGGTACAATGGTAGAAAAACCGAAGCACCCGCTGTTTTCTTCCCAGAAATGGAGGAAGCTTGCCAAATCGTGGAAGGAATAGTTAATAGAGAACTCAAGTTTAGATCTCGTTATGATCTAGAGTGGGGTGGTGGCAGTGATGATGATACACACAGCTGGAAAGCTAATGTTGCTGCGTCAAACTGTTATGAAGGAGCCAGCGAAGGGGTTGGCTTTCATTCCGACCAGCTGACCTATCTTGGCCCCTACCCTACAATTGCATCTTTGTCTCTTGGTCAGTTTTGATGCGATTTATTGACATCACTTACAAACCATATGGGTCGTAGGTATCAGACGGACTTTCAGCCTTCGGGAAGTCATACCGGTAAATGATAGAGAAACGCGACAGGCACAGACATATAATATACCTTTATCACACAACTCAGTATGTCGTTTGAAGATAAGAGAAGATACATCTGAGCTTAACGCCGACAGCTAACTATTATGCATGCAGCATGCCAAGAAACTTTCAAGCACTCTGTTCCGCCGCAGTCAGCAATCGACTTGTACCATCCAGGACACCCAAGGGATGCAGAAGAGAGAATTGAAGCGTCAAATTTTCGAATTAACATCACATTTCGTTTTTACAGACCTGATTTTCGTCCGGAATCTATCCCGCGGTGTAAATGTGACATACCCACAGTGTTGCGGCCTGACATGAAGAACAGGATCAACGGTAACAAAGATCGATATTGGTGGTCGTGTTATGCTGGTGCCCAAAATGAAGGGAAGGGATGCAATTTTGGAAAGTGCTGAATATGGCAGAAGAAAAAAGAGGACCCTGCATAGGGGACGCAAGTACCGAGCGCGCGCGACCTTCATTATGACTTACATTCTGTTAGCTTCGAAAATATATATTAGTGGATAATTCAAGCAGCCTGAGCGTCGTTTCTTATTTATAAAGCCTTTATACTGACCACTGGTCAGTAAGTTTTTCGCGACCTATTATTCTTATCCCCTAACCGGATAATCTTAGAGTCTCGCTGTGATACCTTTCCATTACTACCTACAAACATCGACAGTGATACCTATATTATATCCGTTACACCCCATAGAATTCACCAACCCTATCTCCCGCAAGTGATTTTCACGTAAGATCTCAGCCTCATGTCCTGCGTTGGGCGCTACGTCTCGTTATTTAGTAATGGCAAGTACCAATTTTCATACAGCGGAAACCCCACCATTCTTCGATTTGCCTGATTTTTGTGGTTATCACGTTCTTTGCAGTACCCTTTCATGCCTTCAGCCTTCTTTGCCGACTTTGTCGAAGATGAAACACGGCCTTTGTTGGGGTCTTCTTCTAGTTCTTTGCCTTCGAACGAAACGAATACGTTTCCTCTTACTACAACTCAGCTTATAGGCATCAAATGCTTGCTGCCAAAAGAGCAACTGGGACTTTTATGTCTTTTAAGAGCTCTGGATCCCATGTGCTTTACGCAAATATTCCCATATATCAATCAATTCTATTGGAGATGGAGGTTTCTGTGGACCCATCGCGTGTAGGAATATACAGTGGTTTAGCTGTAATGACAACCATCCCTCTCTTCATATCGCATATAGCTAAATATTTAAATAGGAGAGCATGTTTGCATTATTTCAGCTTATGTCAATTTATCCTTGGGGGCATGCATCGGGTAACTTATTACTTTCAGTCATTGTCTTCACAATATAAACTAAATTCTTAGATATCATTGGTCGGAGACCAGTCGTGCTCACTGGCGTAGCTGGACTTTCTGTTGCCACTTTTTCATTTGGACTTTCGAAAACATTCAGTGAAGTACTAATCGCCCGCGCTTTCGGTGAGTTTTGCTCTTTAGGTAAATACTTGCTTCGTATCGATGCCATTTTAGCTGGCATATTTTCGGGGAATGTCGCTGTCATCCCTTCTATGCTATGCGACATAACGAATTCGACCAATCAAAGTTTTGCATTTTCGTTTTTCGGTCTGTGGTGGCCAGCGGGCGCCATAATTGGGTAAAATGAAAATGTTATTCAGTAAAATTGTGTTTTGAAATTGGGCTATATATATAGGCCACTCATAGGGGGAACATTCTCAAACGTGTCCACGAAATATCCGGCATACTTTAAAAGTGCTTTCTTTCGTGATTATCCGTATTTCTTTCCAGGCTTCCTTATCTCGCTCGCATCGTTATCAGTCTTGGTACTCTGTTACTTTTATCTTGACGAAGTAAGATATCTGTTGCGTGTTTTTGACAATTTTACAACTTAAGTAAATTTCAACTTTTGCAGACTTTGCCAATGAAGCAAGCGCCAGCACCTTCTTTGGCAAACAATAGAAGCGAGTACAATCATGAAAAACCTTCTCTAAGAAAGCTATTATCCCTTCCAATCATAAGGGCACTCTGTATTTCAGCCTGTGTATTGAGCTTTATCTCAACGGCGTTCGATGTAATCTTTGTGCTGTTCTGCTATTCACCTATCGATCGCGGTGGATTGGGTTTTAATGTACGTCCTCATTTCAATGATTCACTTTTGGACACCAATGCATATGCTTTTAGGCATCGGAAATTGGAATTGCCTTAGCAATTTCTGGGTTATTAGCTGCTGCGATACAAGCTTTTGCTTTACCTGCAGCCTTACAGCGCATACATCATGCCAATTTATATCATTGGTGCATAATGATATGGCCATTTTCATTTTTTAGTTTACCATGTCTGGGTCTTATCGCTTCTCACGTTTCAAACGCTTGGGTGCTCTGGACATGCATAATGTTGAGCCTTCTACTTGTTAGATTGGGTTACTTATCTTATTCGTAAGTGCCAAACTGACAAGTTGACGTTTTAGCCAGTAATATTAATTAACTTGGTTCTTTAGTATCAACATGTTACTGGTGAAGAGATATGCTCCAAATTCAGCAGCATTAGGATCCGTTAATGGCCTGGTACAGATATTTATATGCTTAACGCGGTCCGTCAGCCCTGCTTTCGCGAGGTATGGATACATTGCTACTATTATGCACTGCCACAGTGAACAATGCTAAACTTTACTAAACTTTCTTCAGCACTATTTTTGCAATGTCGGCAACTACAACTCCATTACTAGGAAGACATGCCTGGGTATTGATTATGATTAGTATATCTTCTGTGGGATGGCTTTGTTCACGAAATCTTATGATTTGTTCCATGAAAGAGGACAAATCGAGGGTTATGGTGGATGCAATTATGCATGTTGATAATCATAGTGCTGGTTTTTAATGTCACTCTAAGTATACTTGTCCTACACACAAAGATTTAATTGTTATAGTAGTCAAAAATGTAGTGCAACTTCCACTGCGGGCTCTCTGATCCAGCCTCATCAACGGTCTCTATGCAATAACAGGCTAGAAAGGTTGGGTTGGGTTTGAGCAAGCTCAAATGGACACAGAGCAGTTGAGCCGCTGGGCGGGTGGGAACTGCTCTGCGATTTTCTGAAATCACATAGAGACCAAGTAATCCATAGATCAGTAAATCTACCAATTCCATTAACAATTAAGACATTCACAATTCAATTACAAAAAGTTTACCATCCATGAGTCTGCAAACTAAGCTAAACTATAGGCCCTGATATACGAAGCAAGGGTCCTCACAAGACATCTACTAGGTCCACTACGCAGCTGGGGATTAGGGAGGGAGGGATATAAAATAAAGTAAGCTTGAAACATGCAGAGAAGAAGAGTGCAAGAGCGAGTGTGTGTGCTGATGGTGGTCAACGAGAGAAAGAGGAATACTCAAAGCCAAGACCTCGCTCAGCTGGACGTCAGGTGCCAGGTATGTGCATAGCCGGCACCCTTACTCAATCCAGCCTCATCGATGGTCTCTACACAATAACAGGCTAGAAAGGTTGGGTTGGGTTTGAGCAAGCTCAAACAGATGCAGAGCAGTTGAGCCGCTTACCCATTAATTGCCCCAACAAAGACCGCAGTGTGACTGCGCAGCCCACCCAACCAACTAGCTTTACACCGATGCCGCCAAACCTGCCATATGGCGCGATGCTACCAGTTCAAAGGAACAAATATAAGTCTCATAAGCCAGAGACTTCCAACGACCGGCCAAACATACGATCTCTGGATCTACCTTCTGTGCCAGAAAAAATGAAGCACCTCCAATGTGAAATGAATGGCCAAAAGTCATCTGAAACCTATTAGATGTCATTATACCATTGATGAAAGACATTGCTGATGATTTCACAAGAGGTCTGATCTGGCCCAAGCTATCCCACCAACTAAAAAGTGGCTCTGGAAGATCTGATGGGACTACCTGTCTCATGTTCACCAAAGCCAACACTGGGCACAGTTCTGAGTCCTGAGCCACTAACACTATTGATTGAACCTCACCAGTCACTGCTGTTTTTGCTGCTGGAAGATCCAGGTGGGCAAAAAGCTTGTTATCAAGGTCATGTCCAAACTCAAGGTCAGAGCACTTGAGGTGTTTGCTACCATTAAAGGCCAAGTGCGCTGGTACTGTTACCTCACCAAAGCGCATCATGCCCCAAAAGGCACAGGTTGCAGCTGCCCAAATGCATGCATGGTAAGGCTGGGACAAAACCAGTGAATTCCTTAAGATCTTCAGCATTTGTATCGTAAAAGGAGGGCATAGAGGATGCCTGTGCAAGCCCAACAGATTTTGTAAGCCTCTCAATGACCAATCTATGCACTCCAAGTCTGCTGATGACAGAGGTGGAGGCCAGCCTTGTGCAATATGCCATGCCCTCACTGCTGACATATACTTCCTTACTGTTGGAATTGATACTGGCTCGAAGTAGCACTCCTTGCCAAGGTCACAGCCCCCTGGTAAACAGCTTGGATCTGAAGCTGCCCACAATGCAAACAAGTGAACCAGCTCAAAGCTGGCTGGAAGCCGACTAGCTTCAGGGACTGAGAATACATCACAAAAAATATGAAACTTGCGTAAGCCAGAGCCATAGGCTGCCATATCCCTCAGTGATGCCTGAGAAGCAATCGAGGCCAAAGACAAGATCACTGGGTCATTAATTGTCGACATAGGAGGCTTATTAATCCCTCTCCATAAGAAAATACGCTGCTCTGCTTTGCAATTTGGGCACAGAGGTGAAGGTACTAATGAAAATGAATCTATAGAACCATTATCAGGAGTCAAAAACTGGGATGGCACAAAAGGTGTTCTTAGAAACATGAAGACACCGGTGTCAGAAATTTCTGAAGATGCTTGGGCAGTGGGAGCTGAAGGCATTGTGTTGCCTGGGGAAAGCCTGAAAGGAAGCCATTGATGTCCCCATGTGACAAGGCATCCACCACATTGTCCTGACTGGCTACTTGCACAGAGCATATGCGAATGCCCAGCTTCACCTGGAGCAGGTAAGTCTCCTTGAGAATGGAGTTTGTCTCCTGGCTCTTTGAGTGGCCTTTGTTCACTACATAGACTACCCCTGCATTGTCTGACCTTACCATATAGCGACCTGACTGGACCACTAGCTGAGCATTCATTGCTAGTCATAATCCAAGTTCTACCACTACCGCTTCTGCCCATCCAATATCACAGATCTTTCCCAGACCAATCTGAATGCCAACAGACCACTTCCATACTGCCCAAAATTTTCCAACTACCACCCCAATACCAAAACTCATGCTCGCATCCCCCCACCATCCAATGTCCAACAATTCTTGACTCCTCAAGGGCATTGAGTTTGGGAGATGCTAGAGCAAATCTAATATCCAATGCACGTCTGACACAACTGATGAATGCGCAAATAGCAAAGCTCATGGTGATTTGAAGGATGATGCAAAGTAAGAAGCTGACCTCAGGAAAGGTCGAATTAAGGGGAAAATGCATGAGATGTGCACCAGCTTCCCATGTAGGTGCGCCACATCGTGCATTCTGAACTTGTTGTCTGGGTTGATCCATACCCTCAAAAGATTGATGATGTTGTCCAACTTCTCCTGAGGCAAGCTTACTGATCTGGCTGCTAGGTCCCAGTCAAAGTCCAAATACTGCTGAACACAAGCAAAAGGTTGTGTTTTCTTCTGGTTCCATGGAATACCAAACCCTTCTGTCAGAGACATAAAATCCTCCTCTGACCATGAACAGCCCAGAAGTCGGATTGAAATAAAATTGTTGACCCATTTCCGCAATGGGCCGAACTCCACCTTCACATATATCACCACTAACATATCTGCCACTGACCCAAAGGCACCCAAGCTCGAAGTGACTCCATAAGACACATCATGGTCCACATGAACCACCCCATTCCAAAACACACATGTCGAATTTTGTTGCCAAGGGAGTACTGGAACTATGCGATAAGCTGCCAAAACGTTGAATGTAGCTGCTATACAGCCATCCAGCAACAAAATCAGCAAATCTGATATTGAGTCGAATGTTCCCCACTCAGTTGGAAAGTTGTCTGAGTTGATAGTTGAATTTATCGAAACAACTTGTTCATCGTGTTTGGGAAAGGAGAAGTCTTGAATCATCCTGAAAGGACTGGGCGGAACATGATTTTTCAACTAGGCCTACAGGTGATGTGCGAAAAGGGCCAATAACTGCTTCTAGTTCTGATGGGTCAAAGGCTTGAGAATAATGCCCCTCAGCCACCTCACCAGCAATATACTTATCCACAACTTCTGGGTTCTTTCTAGCAGAAGGGTGATTTGGGGGAATAAAGGTGTGGGTCGGCATCTCTTTAATGCCAATATCAAAGCCGTTCCTAATACCCTGTACAATGTGCCTCCAATCATCGAGAAGATTCAGTTTACCAAGAAGAATTTCAAGCTTATCCACATCCAAGCAAGTCTTAATTATCCTTGGATCCTCTTCAGGCCTTACACAACTGGGCACCATGACCGTGGTTGCCACAGAGGCTGCAAGTGTGAAAGAATCTGCACTTGTCTTGGTATTTGCAAGAGGAAGACCGGGCCCACGAGAAACAAAATTGCTTCCCATCTGCTGAGAGCAGTGATTTTCCATCTGCTGAGATGGCTGGTACCTGCCTTCCAGCTGTGGTTTGTGTGGCCTGGCATCTGGAAGGTAAGTGTCTGAGCCGCCCACACTGAAAGCACTTCCACTGAGATGGAAATGCTCAACACTTCACTGGCAGAAGTGCAAAAGCATTCTCTTTATCAGATGGTGCAGTCCGCTTAGAGGACGACATGGCCACAAGATTCTTGGATACCAATAGCGAAAGACAAGTCCCATCTAGTTGAGACAAGTCATGCCTCTTATCCTGAAATGTGAGCTCCCATTGCTTAATATCATATTCCATCACCACTTTCCATGGATACTCCTGTGAAAGTCTTGTCACAATTTCGTGGTGCTTCAACAATGCCGCTGCTCAATTCTTGCTCTGTAGCTTCCTAGTGTACATGACTGCCGTAGCCGCTGCACTATGCCAGTCCACTGAATTGATGTTATAGTCCTCAGACCTATCCCTCTGCTTGGTCATGAAATGACCACTGGTATTGATGCCCAAAACCACCTCCTCTTTGCCTTTCAAAGCATTCAACCTGGCCCCAAGCGTCAATAGTGGATATGAAATATATTCCAAGGTGGAGAATGCCCTCTCCAACTTTGGTGAAATGCCTAAAGAACAAATGGGCATATGTAAGTAAGCCAATATCCTAATGCCCAAAGGCCCAACAGCTCCTCAGCTGCAAACAGAACTATTGAGTGCATACCAGCCTCACTCCAGCTCCATTGACCACAGTGAACAGCCCCCACAGGTCGCCAAAGCTAACGACCCCCCCAGCTGCCAAAGGTCACAGCCAATGAGATCACTGAAGCCAAAGGCACACAGTACCATTGAGGCTAACGACACAAAGTGCCGCTGAGGCTAACAATGCATAGTACTGCTGAAGCTAATGGCACATAGTACTGCTGAGGCTAACAGCGCATAACACCACTGAAGCTAACAATGCATAGCATTGCTGAGGCTAATGACATGAAGTGCCACTGAAGCTATGGTGAAATACTGTCACCACAGCCATCAATTCTAGTGCCATTATGGCCAGCAACATAAAAACCATCGCTGAAACCACATACAGCCACCAACTACTGCCATATCCATAAAGCGCATAAGATACTCACCAACTGATAGCGGGTCTGCCTTGAATCCTGGTACAATGTCTGGTACCACCATCTTCCTCGGCAGGTCTAAAGCTGCTATTCTAGCTGCTTGCTGCACTGCTGCTATCTCCTCCCTCAACGCATACATTGATGGCAAGTCATCATCCTCTGTTGAAGAGTGGGCCACGAGTTGTTGCAAGCGTCTAATCTCCCTATCCTGTTCCCGCAGCCTGGCATTCGCCTCTATCATCAGATCATTCTGCGGACAGATGTTATGATCCTGTTCTCCACCATCGTTGGTGGCACGTCTCTCCTCGTCTCGCTCTGAGCTCTCGTTCGGATTCTCCCTGTTGTCCCAGTGCCTCCCAAGTCCTTGAGTGCTAGCATGCATGTTGTCACCCAGAGACACACCCTGGAGGTTGGCTGACATGTTCAGGACATCCTGGGAGTTAGCAGGAGTTGGAAGGGCACTCCCTGGCCTGTCACTTCCACTGGGTGCCAGTGAAGTATTAGCCATCTGAGTCATAATGAATGTCACTTATCAATAAGAATATAATATAAAATAAAGTAAGCTTGAAATGTGCAGAGAAGAAGAGTGCAAGAGCGAGTGTGTGTGCTGACAGTGGTCAACGAGAGAAAGAGGAATACTCAAAGCTGAGACCTCGCTCAGCTGGACATTGGGTGCCGGGTATGTGCATAGCCGGCACCCTTACTCAATCCAATTCCAGATAAGGGCAACATGTCATCAATGAATACATGTGGAGCACATATGTCATATGTGTTGGAATAAACAA
Organism: Cyathus striatus; assembly: GCA_025738555.1. NCBI lineage: Eukaryota > Fungi > Basidiomycota > Agaricomycetes > Agaricales > Nidulariaceae > Cyathus > Cyathus striatus. Next base: position 4,653,527 of record JAOVFP010000005.1, on the reverse strand, counting down.
ATGCCCTCAAGTCCATTTTGCACTCTCATTTTCCATTAGACTGTGCAGTCTGCACCTGCTCATATTCATTCAGTAGCCACCAAGGTCATACACTCCTTGTGCAGCTAGGTAATATATTGTGTATATTGTATCTCTTTATGTTTCACTATGCCACCCTTTGTTATGTACTAATACTTACTTGTAGGGAAGTGCACAGGTAACCCCCAGGTGTTTCAGACCTGACCTGCACCCATACCTGTGAGAACCCTTACCTGTGTACCCATGGGTTATTTTGGTTGCCTCTTGTTTTATAATAATATGTTACTTTAATATATATGCATGATACTGTAGAATAAAAACCATTTTTGGTGGGGTAAACAGCATGACAATGAAGTAGATAGCATCATAACTTAAAGAACACATTCATGAAGTAGGGAGTATTATAATTAAGTAGACAGCACTATAGAAATGTAGAAGCCACTATAATGAACTAGAGAGCACTGTGGACTAGAATATGAAGGCTGGAGCTGGAGAAAGAAGCTGGGGGCTACAAAACAAAGATGGAGATCAGAAAACCATGCTGAGAGATAAAGAACAATACTGGAGACTGGAAACTGAAGGCTGTGGCTGAAGTGTTGAAGTGAACAGACTTTGTGGACCCTTTGGATTATAACACATACAAATATCCCTATGTAGATAGCTCATTGTATCATATATTGTGCTCTTTGTCTTTAATCCATTACATTATTACCCTCACACTGGCCCAAGTCAAGGCTTCCTCTTCCTCATGTCCATACCAGGCATGGCTCACTCATTGTTACCTCTGGCTGACAACTGTGTATACTTCACTAGGCACTATCACCACTGCTACATGTCTGGTTAGACTGTAGTTTGCATTCCCCCCTTTGTTAGATATTCTGGGTTGCACAGCCTCTGGTTCAGACCTTGGTAGGACTTTGGTAAGACCTTGGTTGGACCTTGATTGGACTTTGGTAGACCACCTCAGTATATAAACACTCTGTAACTTGGTAGTTGTTAACTAGTTTCCTCCCCATTTTGTGTTTGTGTCTGTGTTTGTGTTTGAGCTTTACACTATTATCCTCCTCAATTCTCTCAACAACCCCTTTCTATTCTTGTTACATCTGACACCCTTCACAGGCCATAGGCACCTTGTTCCTTTTCCTCACAATGGTGATGACCCATTCAACATGAAGAATGAAGCTGGTGGTTGGGGAATGAAAATGTGAGCTGGAGAACAAAGCTGGTGACTTTGAAACAGAGCTGTGGACTATAGAATGAAAATGGAGACCAGAGAATGAAGCTGAGAGATAAATAATGACACTGGAGACTGGAACACAAAGATGGGGACTGGAAACCAAATTCTGGGGCTGAAAAATGAAGCTGGGGACTGGGGAACAAAGCTGGTGGTTGGGGAACAAAAATGCAATCTGTAGAACAAAGATGGTAACTCTGAAATGAAGCTGTGGACTATAGAATGAAGACAGAGACCAGAGAATGAAGCTGTGGGATAGAAAACAATACTGGAGACTGGAACACAAATCTGAGGACTCTAGAACAAAGCTAGGAACTTTAGAACAACACTGGGACTCTAGACCAAAGGTGAGGGATAGATAACATAGCTGGGGACCAGAAAACAAAGGCTGGAGTTGAAAAATGACACTAGGGGCTGTAGGACAAAGCTGCAAGGTGGAGAATGAACCTGGAGCTGTAGAACAAAGATGAGAACTATGGAACAAAGGCTGAGGCTGGGGGATGAAGGTAGGGGCTGGAGAACTAAGCTGAGAGATCTGAAACAAAGAGGAGAGCTTGAGAGCAAAGAAAAAAAACCCAAGAAAAATGAGGTCATGTCACTGACCCACAGTCTCAGTAGAATCCAGTGAGATTCTCATGAGATTCTCTGATACTCCAATGAGAATCCAGGTTAATTTTAGTGGTATATCTGAGAGTGTGGAGAGATATTAGTGAGACATTGGTGAGACTACACTGAGAAAATGAACAATTTTCATCTCACTACAATCTCACCTAGTTCTCATTGGGTGAGAATCTCTGAGAGTTCAGTGATACTATAATGAGATGAATCTCAGAGAGTCCAATGATAATCTAGTGAGAATAAGCTGTATATCTCACTCCTCCACAAGATCAGGTGGACTCCAGGTAGACTTCAGGCAGACTCTATTGTCACAGTTGTAATGTGTTTCCCACAGTTATCATACTTGTCACACATGTGTGAAAGGTTGGAAAATGTGGGAAAAGTGTGACATGTTGGAAAATGTTGGAAAAAGCGTGACATGTGTGACAAGTGTGGGAAAAAGCGTGACATGTTTGGAAAACATTGGAAACAATAGTGTGACATGTGTGACAAGCGTGGGGAAAGTGTGACATGTTGGAAGCGTGACATATGTGACAATGTGGGGAAAGTGTGACATGTTGAAAAAAGTTGGGTAAGTGTGATGGTTATGATATGTGACACTTTTCTAAACATGTCACACTTTTTCCCACGCTTGTCACACATGTCACGCTTTTTCTAATATGTCATGCTTTTTCCAACATTTTCCAACATGGCACACTTTCACACATGTGTGACAAGTGTGGTGACTGTGGGAAACATGTTACAACTGTGACAATAGAGTCTAGGTACAGCTTAGACACTTGAGTTCAGTGGAGTTCAGGTAGAGTCCATGTGCCCTACTGATAGTGTAGTGAGACTCTCACTGGATTCTTGATAGTCTAGTGAGAGTCTAGTGAGACTCTCACTGAACTCTTGATAGTCTGGTGAGAGTTCAGTGAGAGTCCAGTGATAACTGTGGGAGAGTGCAACATACTGAGAAAAACCAGAAATCTCAAGACTGAGCTACAGTCTTACAGAGTGTACAGTTGAAGTGGAGGGCTTCATAGCAAAGCAAAAAAGCAGAAAAAGTATAGTGTTAATGTGAAGCAGAAAGTAAACAACACAAAGAATGTCAGTGTGAAGCAGAAACCCTCAGAACAAAGTAATGACTATACAATTGAAGTTGGGAGGTTAATCAATATGTGTAGTCTATTATATAATACAACTCCACACACTGAACAAAATGCACAACTGATTCCAACACTGGCAACAAAATCTTTTAGTTCATAGTACAACTTTACAAGTATCTTTTAAATACATATGTATTAATAAAATATATCTATGTCTAGTATTGTTTTTGTAGTTGTAGTAGTTTATGGGTGTGTATGGGTTGTGGGTACCTGGAATCTGATCCACACCCATATCTGTTGGCACCCTTACCCATGACCTGTGCAGGTTTGGTCAACCCATGCACATCCCTACTTGTGTTACACTGCTACTGCACTGTACAGCATGCTCTTGGCCACAAGCTTTCCCCTTTATGTAGTTTGCTCCATTATCCTGGAGTAAAGGACTCATAGTGTATATAAATCTATGTACTTTAGCTAGTACACCTCAGCTGTTGTTCACAATGCTGAGGTGAGTTATCTCTTACTTGTATATACTGTAATACTAGGGCTGTACACCATACCATATATAGTATACAGCTGTAAAATGTATGGTGTCACATGGTATACAGACCACCTGTAACTGTACCATATAAAGAATATTTTTTGACTTATAAAAACAGTACAATCCGTATTATGGCCAAAAATGGTGTATTATGGTATATGGCTTTTGTTTAATGGCCATTTCTCATAGAAATAATGTATTTATTTGCACAAGGGACAAAATAATGTTTTAAACCAGTTGCAGAGCAAGTAAATATAAGGTCATATATGAAGAGCATGAAGGCGATACTTTGCCAACATTAAACCATGGATAGTGTCTGCATTAAGACTTGCATGACACAGGGATATGGTATCTCTTCCACCCAAGGGGGTCTGAAGATTTTGCTGAGCCACATAGGGTTAGGGAGGGACCCCCCCCCTTAGACCTTAAATTTTGTTTCAACCTCACTTACAAATCAGTGGAAATGACTTATATTCATCATTATTTAAAGTAATTATCACTTCCAACACATATTTTCAGCTTGTACACCTATACTGGGATTGAATCGTCTGAAATGAGCTGCCCAGCATCAGGTTATGAAGCAGCACAAGTCAAAGAACTCGATAAAGCCTTCATATCACATATCAGAGGTAGATAGTACAAGGCTTGCATTACAGTGAGTGTCCAACATCTGAATTGTGTTCAAAATATTGATAAATGTACAAAGTGTTAATGATGATAACACATACCTTGATGAGGTTTTGAGCAAAGTGTCTGACACTGAAAGTGGATACATCACACCAAGTGATGACAATAGTGGTATTGAACAAAACCAAGAGACCAAATTGCCATCATATGACGAAGTCAATGAGAAGTCTACATCTGCAGGGTCAGCAGATAGTGATTATGTATGGAGCAAGACTGGTGCATTCATGATGATACCAGAACTAGAAACGAGTAAGTGCCATGCCCAATTCAGATTTAAAACTCACTTTTACATCTTCAAAGCTTCAACATTTACCACAGTCATGTATACACAATCTCCAAATGTTCAGGTCACTACTGATCATTTGAATGTGAATCCATCTAGTGTCAACAACCAAAATGAGATTGTTATGCATGCACCAGAGGTTGCTGGCATAATGTTAGTGACAGACAAGCTAAATGCTTGAAGTCAAACTTAAACACTTGAATATAGAAAGATAATGACTTTTCTTGCTTGTCTGGAATAAACTAGCACAAGAATAGCAGACTACTAACTAGAAAGACCGTATTTATAGAAATAGTCCATGAGGGAATCACATGTAATACTACCTACACTACAACACATGTAACTGTGCTTCTACATTAAGAACTCATGTTATATGTATGGCCAAACTGTGCAACTGTGCCCACAGTAATGATGAGTAACATATGTTGATACACATGGTGTCCGCATTGTGTGTCATGTGACTATCACATGACATAGATAAGATATGATTAGATAAAAGATTAGATAATGGACGAAATCCTAACATTACCCCCCCTTTAAGAGTTATGTCCTCATGACATTTCAATGGATTCTTCTGGTTGATGGGGTTGATAATATTCATACATTCAAAATATAATTTGAGGAAGGTAATGACCAACAATGAAGGTTATAAGACAAAGAAAGGAAATAACAATGATATAGATGAGGATTATGATGTTGTTGGGAAGCATGGTTTGTTAATTAATTTATAAACAAATGTCTTTGATTTTATACATTTGGGCATTCCAGATTTTCTTGATGGAACTTATTTAATAAGCTTTTTGCTCCAGTTAAAGACATGATTGGTTCCCAAGTACAATGATTGTAAGAATAGCCTTTCCATTTTATTTTATATTGAACCTTTTTACGATTTATTTTCCACGCTAGAATAGCTTCAACTTCATATTGTTCCTGATCGTTAACAATGATTGCAGGTGGGGATTTTGGTTTCTGTTGTGATTTGTATTGGGCAGGAATATACTTCATTAATAGTTGCATGTTAAATATGGAATGTTTTCGGTTCCAAGTTTTCAGTAATTGTATTTCATAAGAGGCTAAACCAACTTTCTTTATTACTTTAAAAGGTCCATATCTTTTATCATCTAATTTTGCTACCAGTCTATCAGAGTTAATATTAATTTCTTCAACATAAACAAGATCACCAGTTTTGTATTTGGGTGATTCTTTTTGGTTTCTATCATATCCATGTTTCATTGCTTCATTGAATAAGGTAAGAGCCACCTTTGCATTTTCTCTGGCTTTTGTTATCGTGGTTATGAATTCATCAACTCCGATAGTTCTTGAAGTTCCATTAGGTTTGATTCCTGTGTATGGGTGATGTCCATATATTAAAAGAATGGAGTGTATCTGGTTGCTCTATGTATTGTGTTATTATAGTTGAATTCTGTTACAGCTATTTTATCTGCCCAATTGTTTTGATCATAGTTTACATAAATCCTAAGATATTGTTCAATCTCTTGGTTTACTCTTTCTACTTGTCTGTTCATTTGGGGTCGATATGCAGTTGAAAGGTTCATTTTAACACCTAATTGTTTTGTGAATTCTTTCATGAAATGAGATGTGAATTGTGATCCTCGATCACTTATAACATGTTGTGGCATTCCAAAATTCTTAAATACTTTTTCTAAATAAAGTTCTGTGACTCCTGGACTATCGATTTCCTTATTACACAGTATGAATGCCACCATCTTAGTGAATCGATCGACTACTACCATTAGAAAGTCAAATCCTCTGGAATATGGAAGGGGTCTGATAAAGTCAATGGATATTGTATGCCAAGGTCCTTCTGGAATACTATTCGGATTTAATAATCCTACTGGTTTTGATTGGTGAATGTTTGTATATTGACATGCTTCACATCCAGATACATATTTTATTATATCAGATCTGATTCAAGGCCACCAGTAATTCCTTGTAATTAATTCCTGTGTTTTATATTCTCCGTAATGTCTGGATACTGCTGAATTGTGACATAGTTTAATTATACGTTCTCTTAGTTTGGCATTTTTTGGAATATAAATTCAATCCTTCCATGTGATTATTCCCTCAGGTGATTTGTTCCAATCTTTGGATTTGAGATTTAGCATTTTGATAACTTCTTTATCTTGATTCTTTCTAGACTTTCGAACCTGTTCCATTATTTCTTCGTCTTCTCCATGAACTTCATATGTTTGTCTGAAATGTTCTGGTTTAAGAAGAATAATGTCTTCGTTATCATGTTCTCCTTGTTCATGTCCAGCTCTTCAAGATAATAAGTCGGCCTTAGTCATTTGATTCCCTGGTTTGTGATGTAACATATAATGAAATTCTGATAATTCAGTCGACCATCTAGCTTGTTGGTGATTTAGTTTTTGTGGTTTTCTGAAATATTGGAGATTCTTATGATCTGTTCAGATTTCAAATATTTGTCAGGCTCCTAAAAGATACTGTCTCCACATATCTAGTGCTCTCATGATTGCGAGCATTTCTTTATCATAGATTTCATAGTTTCTCTCAGTTGGGCTTAAGGCATGTGATAAAAATGCGATTGGTTTCCATTTTCCATCTGTCTGTTCCTGAGATAAAATGGCTCCATTTGCAAAATCAGATGAATTGGCTTCAACATGATATTTTCCGTCATCATTTGGCATTGCTAGAATAGGTGCCAATATGATTTTATCTTTTAATTCAGAAAATGCTAATGCTTGATTGAGTTCTCATTTCCACTCATTTTTTCCAGTTAATTCATGAAGGGGTTTGGCTATTTTAGCAAATCCTTGAATGAATTGTTGATAGAAATTAATAAATCCAAGGAATTGTTGAAGTTCTCTTTTATTATTCAGAACTGGCCAATCTACTACAGCCTTAACTTTTCCTGAATCCATTCGTACAGAATTTTTTGAAATTATAAGGCCAAGATATTCAGTAATTTACACTCCCCCAAGAGGTCTGTACGGATCTGTATGGATCCGCACGGAATCCGAAAATTCCGTATGGATCCGTGCGGATTCCATGCAGATCCGTACAGACCTGTACAGACCTGTATAGATACCATACAGAATTTATATAGTGGTTATTATTATTATTAGAAGTGATTATTCTATATGGATTCCATACATATTCTGCATGGATTCTGTGTGGATTCATGCTTTGCTGCCTTGTCACAGGTGTCAAGTGTGACACTACACAAAATCTGTGATACACTCAATATATAGTATCATGCTCAATGCATAGTGTCATGCTTAATGTATAGTGTCACACTCAACACTTAGTATTACACTTAATGTATAGTTTCATGCTTAATGCATAGTGTCACACTCAACACTTAGTATCACACTTAATGTATAGTGTCATGCTTAATGCATAGTGTCACACTCAATGCATAGTGTCATACTTAATGCAGAGTGTCACACTCAACACTTAGTATCATGCTTAACCCTTAGTGTCACACTCAACCCTTAGTGTCACACTCAACACTTAGTGTCACACTCAACACTTAGTATCACACTCAACACTTAGTGTCACACTCAACACTTAGTGTCACACTCAACTCTTAGTGTCACACTCAACCCTCAGTGTCACACTCAACCCTCAGTGTCACACTCAACCCTCATAGTGTCACACTCAATGCATAGTGTTACACTCAATGCATAGTGTTACACTCAATGCATAGTGTTACACTCAATGCTTAGTGTCACACTGAACACTTAGTGTCACACTCAATGCTTAGTATCACACTATTTTCTATTCTAATTTTCTATAAGGAAATAAGTATAATAAGATTCTGTACAGAATCTGTACAGAATTTTTCAGGTCTGTAATGCGGAATTCTGCGGAATCCGCATGGAATTTTTGATTCTGTGCGGAATCTGTGCAGAATCTGTACAGACCCAAAAAAACCTCTGCCAAAAAGAAAAAAGTCTGTGCAGATTCTGCACAGATTCCGCGCGGATCCATACAGAACACCTGGCTAAGTGTAAAGAGCTCAAAGAACAGAGCTGGGTCAAGATTTGTGACACTTTTAGTCACATGGTGTGACCGTCACATCACCAGCTATGTGAGAGCATTGTGCACCCCCACTCATAACATACCTATAGACTGTTTTTGAACACTTTTCAGGTATGTCCACTTCTCATATCAGGTCTCACAATGGTTGTTCAATTTTAGCATATCCTTGGATCAGGTGTCATGTCCCGTTCTATTCCACTAGGGACAAGAACCTCGGAGGAGATAGTCTAAGTAGTGGAGTAACTTGTACAACATTAGTAGGGTGCATGGAGATAGTGAACAAGTACAGGAGTAGTGGAACATTGGCTTCAACTTGTGTGTTGTGCCTCTTGGACTTCCAGTTCCATATTTAGAACAAAGTGGAGTAAGTGGCAAAATAGTGGAGTTGGCTCAAGGCCCAAGTGGGAGAAAGGGTGTAAACGTAGTTGATTTGAAACTGAAGTCTATCTACATTACAGGAGTAGTTTATATAGTAAACTACTTTGTCTGAATGCATACAGAGTAATGCACATGGGTATGTGGCATCCTAGGGGTAAGTAAACTCCATGAAATGTACACCATGGTAAACTAGTAGTACACCTCTAGATTATAGTCATAGGTGAAATGGCCATGGCTGGAGAATGAGGTAGTAATATTAAAGGGAAGGAACAAGTAAACAGTTACAAGTAAACATTAGTAAGGAAGAGTTCAATATATAATAAGTATATACAGGCCAGAGGAAATGTACTAAAAGCAGAGTAAACCCAGAGTTGACTCCAATGGTTCAGGGATTGTCATGGATATGACATCAGGTCATGGAACCAGCTTGTGAGGCCAATGAATGCTGACAGATTAAGTGCATCTTCTGGTGTGGGCCAGTTTACAATTGCAGAAAGCTTTGCAAGGTCAAGTTGCACTCCTTTTGTCCCTATGGTTGCACCAGCAAAAACTGTTTCAGCCATGAAGAACTCAGACTTACTTGCTGATAATGACATCCCTCACTTGCATATGCATGCAAAGATCTTCCTCAACTTGGCCATCATGTCTTTGAATGTGTCTGCTGCTGTCCCTCCATCATCTACAAATAACTCCATGGTTTCATCTGCTAGCAAGTCATGGAGATGAAAGGCAGTCATGTTTGCAAATGTGGATGGGGCACCTGTGAGTCCAAATGGCATCCTCCTGTACCAAAAATACCCTCATCCTTCCACATAAAAGGCTGTGTATGGCCTGGACTTGGGGTCAACTTCTACTGCATAGAACCCAGCTGCAAAGTCGAAGCAGGAAACCCATCTGTGTCCTGAAAGTCATTGTTGCTTTGCTTGTATGTCTCCTTGTGGCATTGGTGTGATTTGTGTTACTTTGTTGACCTTCCTGAAGTTCTGACATACTCTCCATTTTGTCTCTTCTAGTGTGCTTGTGTCTTGAGACTGTGGTTCTGGTCTTGGTGGTAGTGCAAATTGTGGTTCAAACCCATTGGCTATGCATTCATCATTGACATGATGCTGGAGCTCTTCTAATGATAGACCTTTGCCTTGGTGAGTTTTTTGTGCTAATGTGATAGGTGAAATGCACTTAACATCATCAGGGTCACAGTGTTCAATGATACCTGCTGTTAGCATTTCATCAATGTGTTCATATAGGTATTTGCACTGTGGTGGGTTTAAGGGTTTTTGGTGCACTTTGAGTTTGAACTTCATATCTGTCAGTATGTTCAAGGTATGTGTTGCACCTGGTACTTGTTTGACTTCACTAATGGACAAGGCAAAAACATCAGCATGTTCTTGTAGGAACTGGTTAATGGCTTCCTTTTGTGCAACTGTTAGGTCATCTGCTACTTTGACCTGTTTCATTATTTCTTCAACTCTCTCATTCTTGAAAGGATCTGTTGTCCTCGTGAATAGGTTGTCATCTTGGTTTGGTGTGTCAGTTATCACCTCTGCATATACCTGGTCTTCTTGGTCACCCATTTCTTCATCTGTCACAATACACACTGGTACTGTTACTGTGTCACCTGCTACTCCAGTCCCTGCTTCTCTATTGGTTTTCTTTGGTCATTTCCCAATATTTTCATTGTGCATTTTCCATCTTCGAAATCTTCACTGTGCTCTCCCCCTCCATTGCCTCCACATCTGTCTTCTTCACTGCTGTCTTTCTTTTCTCTCCCTATTCACTATCTCAGCCTTCTTGGCTATGTTTGCCTCCTCCTGTTTTTGTTCGAGGTCATTACACTGCTCCATGGAATCAGATGGACTCCATTGGACTCTACCTGGACTCACCTGAACTTTACTGGAGTCTACCTGGAGTCTACCTGAACTTTATATAGAAAAATTGTAGGACTTAGATAGACTCCACTGGACTCCAGGTAAAGTTCAGGTAGAGTCCAGAAGAAAACTGGAATACACCTGGAGTCCACTGGACTTAGTCAACTGGGCACCTGGGATTCACCTGGACTCTACCTGTACTAAGTAGCTTAGACATTACTTGGGGTTCACCTGGACTCTATGGCTACCTGTACTAAGTAGCTTAGACATTACCTGGGGTTCACCTGGACTCAATCTGGACTAAGTAGTAGAGACATTACCTGGGGTTCACCTGGACTCTACCTGTACTAAGTAGCTTAAATATTACCTGGGGTTCACCTGGACTAGAAAAAGCGTGACATGTTGGAAAATGTTAGAAAAGCGTGACATGTTGGAAAATGTTGGAAAAAGTGTGACATGTTAGAAATGTTGGAAAAGCGTGACATGTTGGAAAATGTTGGAAAAAGTGTAATATGTTGGAAAATGTTGGTAAAAGTGTGACATGTGTGACAAGTGTGGGAAAAAGTGTGACATGTTTGGAAAAGTATCTCATATCATAGCCATCACACTTGCCATACTTTTTCCAGCATGTCACACTTTTACCAACATTTTCCAATGTGTCACACTTTTTCCAACATTTCCCAACATGTCACGCTTTTCCAACATTTCTAACATGTCACACTTTTTCCCACACATGTCACGCTTTTTTTAGTCCTGGTGAACCCCAGGTAATATCTAAGCTACTTAGTACAGGTAGAGTCCAGGTGAACCCCAGGTAATGTCTCAACTACTTAGTACAGGTAGAGTACAGGTAGAGTCCAGGTAGAGTCCACCTGGAGTCCACTGGAGTCCACCTGATCTCATGGGGCAGTGCAATATACTGTTTTGTTCTCTGTACCCAGGTGTATTCTCATCCTTCACCTCCTCCATACTAACACTCATGCTCATCTTCTTTTCACTCACCCCCTTTTCTGTTTGCTTGTTGCTGAATGTGTCCATGCCTCTCTTGGTGCTGCTGATGTTAAACATTGCCATTTGTTTTCATGCATTTACGGTTGCCATATTGTGTTGGTTCCACAGTGTTACTCTGTTGGCTCCCTCCCCAATAGTGACTTCCCCCACTCTGTAATCATGCACTGCACTGAATGCTTCTATCAATGGTTTCCCCAACAATACTTCCCAACTCCCACTGCTGTCAAAAACCTCAACTGTTCCCTCTGCTTGAATACCATTTATCTCTATTATGCCTTTCCATTTTCCCATTGCCTTCACAACCACCCCATTTGCCATGTGCAACTTCTTTGATGATGGTGCCAGCAGCTCTACTCAGTGTTTGACATGTTCATACACCTTGCTGCACATTGCACCCACTAACACCCCATTGTCCATTGTACCCCATGTCCTGACTACCTCTCCTTGTGGCCCATGTAATGCAACATGATGTATGAATGGTATTGTGCTTGCCTTGTTTCTCTCTACATCAGACTCACCACTCACTGCATACAGGTTACAAATATCTGTTTCATATTTGTACACAATTGCAACATTAGTACATTGGTTTGTGGTGAGCTGTTCCTTGTCCTTGTGAGCTGCCCTGTCACTCACAAGGACCTCCTGTTCTCTAGTGCTCTCTTGGTTTCAGGCTGCCTGTGGAGCGCTTATGCTTGCAGCCCTATGTGATTTCCCTGCTCTGCTGCACTTGGTTCTGTCTTGAAATCATTTACCTGCCATACTGTGCCATAATCATCAACTGCAATCATATTTACCACTGCACTCCACATTGGTCTTAGATGAAAGCCTACATATCAATACCATTTCTGCTCATACACATGTAGCAGTGTTGCATTTGTACACTCCAGTGACCAATGTCCCATAGTCCTGCACTTGTAACACTCTCCCATGTTGATGCCTGTGGTGCCTGGTCATAGGGGATATGGTGTGTCAAACTTGATGTATGTGCTGGTTCCACACCATCTGGCAAACTCCTGTTGTTGTGCTTGATGTGCCATGCACCCTGCTGGGGTGTCCAGGTGGTGTGGCAGAGCTGTGAGGTTAGTGTGAAGTATGTTCATCTCCTGTTCTGATGATGTTTCCAACTGGCTTCATGAAGTACTAGCCAGTCCTCCGGTTCCTCCATGTGCATGCTGAAATTGAGGGTATGTGATGCCTCTACCACCCCCTCAGAATTGGCTCATACTCATGCTCAAATTCTGTGTAGGTGTGCTGCTATATGTTGTGTTTCAGTCCATGCTGACTCCTGTTCTTGTAATGCTTGATCCTGCTTTTGGTAATTCCAGTGCTGTGATGTGTTTCTGTATCTCTTCTAATGCTTTTTCTCCTTTCTCCCACTCCCCCACTTTGTCCCTAATTTGGTCTATGTCTGCCTTCCATACTGCATTGAGGAACACTGTCCAACTAGCATATGAGTCTGTGGTTTGGTCCCTAATTGGTTTTGGCAGTTTCTTGCATATGAGATTGAGATAGGTTGTACCTGCTGTGATGTTCACACCCATGGTTAATGTGAACATCTTATCCACCCAGGCAACATACTTATGAACTTCCCTCCCTGCCAGTCTCCTTCTTCAACAGCTCTCCCATCCCCAACTCACATTCCATGATCTCGTCTTCATAATCCCGCTGTGTCTTCTATACTGCTGTCTTCTTTGGCCACCTGTCTAAATGCCACACTAAGGTTTGCCCATGTGTCTTTGCTTTCACTAGGCAACACTTCATACCATTTGTCTGCCACACTATCTGAGTAAAGGAAAAGCATGAATTGAGCACATTTGTGTGCATCAGTGTGTGCACCCATTTTGCATTGGAATGCCCTAAAGAAGTCCTCTGGGTTCTCATGTTCATGGTCTCCCCAAAATGGTTTGATGTCTTTTCCAGACATTCCTAACTCAGTGACAATTGGGGACTTGGGTGATGTCAGCTGTGGTTGGCTTTGTTCGGTCTGCTGCTTGAGTAATTGCTACTCAAGTAGCTTTTGAGCAATAAGCTGCTGTGTTTCAACTGCTGACTTTGCTTCAATGGGTGTGGATGGCACACTAATGCTAGGCATGACTGGCTTTGAGGGTGCTGCTGTCGTCCACCCTGAAGATGGGTTTGATGGTGGGTCCAGATCTACAATGGCTTGGGTTTCATTCTCTTGCATGTCTCCTATTTTATCTCTAGCTATCCAACATCTTCCTTTTCCTCATGGTTGTAATTCCCATGGTTGGGGTTCCTTCTCCTGCATGTCTCCTGTGTGGTTTTTAGCTACCCAATGCCCTCCTTTCCCTTGTGGTTGTAATTCTTTTGGCGCCAGCTTGTACTTATTCTCTTGTCTTCAGTTCTATAGCCTTCCTATCTGCACGGTCTCTAGTCACGCTGGTCAATTTTTATCTCACATGAAGCAGCTCTTGGGAACTTATCTCTAAATGTGCATTCTAACCTGCTCTCATCACCACAATGGAGTAGCACTTCAGGTCTGCTCACTCTGAATAGATACATATAGAGTAGTTTTGTGTTGTTCTATATCTCCAGTCATATCATAATATGTATCATGCTGACTAATATGGCTAATCATTCCGAAGCTTTTGCTAATTATGTGCAAACAATGCCTTTCCTGCTGGGGTGTCGCTCTGTGACACTCCATCAGATACCTTCCTAATTGGGTAATCTGCCAATGCAGCAGTGTCAGCTGTTCACACCAATTTCATTTACATCATACCTCTTGGGTTGGTTCACCACTTCTGCATTTATTCTTACCGTCAAGGTAATCATTTTCTTTCTACTCTTGCTTCTTTTCCCCTCCTCTCGTGCTCTCTCTCTCTCTCTGCTGTGTGGTCTCATCATCGTTGTTGCCATTCAAGCTCACCAGGTCTTGTGTCATTGGATCAGGGTCTAGGTCTCAGGGATTTGGTAAGTCCATGTTCTGTCAAGCTCTACACTTTGTTTCATGTGCTGACTTTATCACTAATCATATTGTTTGTTCTGGGCTTTTGGTATGTTGTGATTTTTGAGTGTTTGATTTAAGTGTAAATGAAAACTTAAGATTGTTAGTGCCTCATACAGAGGACTTATATACATAATAGACAAGTAACTACTATTTTCTAGTGTATGCTACTATATTCTACCAAATCCTACTTCAGATACTCCCATAATCTCCCTGTATACTCCAACATGTGCTACTACATTCTTTACATAACACATGACTAATCCACCAAATATTGAAGTGCTGGCTGAAATCCCAACATGGTACTCATGTATAGAATGCAACATCATGTTTTTAGAAGGTAAAGTTTTATGTTTTATTTGTTTTAAAGGGTTTTGAGCTCATACTAAAGTAGAGTGTGTGTTTTTAATAGTTTTATTTTATCCCTGGTTTAATTATGGGGGGTGGCGTGGGAACTCAGCCCCTCCCTGCTGTTTCCTTTACTCAATGTGTTTGGTACTGGTGTTACAATCCGAGCTGGTCTCGTGATGTCTTCTGGTCTTGCAATATAATAATCATGTGACTTGTCACTACACTTGTAAGTCATATGACGAAGTTGAAGTCTAAACAGTTATAACATAAGTTATACACTAATGGACTTAGTGGCATCTTCACAGTAACACTTGAAGAGCAGAAATGAAGTAGCAGTGTTCTGGTTCTGAGGTGTTCTCAAAGAGGATAGAGGGGATTAGCCAGCTATATTGGATGATAGCTAAACTAAGATCAAGCTGAGGAAGCTTGATCAGAATACATGAGCTATTTATACAAAAGAAGCATGGTCCATTCGCAGAAAGGTATGCTACTATAAATAAAGTCCGTGACTTGTCATGACTCAGCAGAGGTCTATAAATAAATGCACAGCATATCAGTAAGCAAGTCCAAGGAGATAAGAGAAGTCTGTGCTTGTAGTATGACAAACCAGGGGAGCGGGGTCAGGGACGATGAGTAAGTAAGTAGTTATAAATAGAAGGGGATGAGTAAGTGAAAAGGTATAAATAGAAGGGGATGAGTAAGTGAAAAGGTATAAATAGAAGAGTCACGTGAAAAAGAGGTAGTCTGGTGGGGTTGAGATGAGAAGTGTAACAACTGGAGTCTCGAAATTGTAACTTGAAGAATTTTAAAATTAGGTACATTGTTTTCTTTTTACATGCATATCACCTCCCTCCCTCTTCTCCATCCTTCTTTTCTAAATAAGACTGGTAAGTCCCGTTCCCTGCTTCTTTTCTAGTGCTAATGTTTGTATCTTCCCCTAGCCCTCCTCAATGAAGTCAGTGTGCCAAGTTCTTCATGCTGTCTCCCTTTCCATGCCAACAGCCCATGGTCTCTACCTCCTCCAACATGTCATACCATCTCCTCCCCATGCTACCCCCCTTTCTTGTTGTCATTGACACATCATGCTGTCTCCCTCTCCATGACATTCCCCCCTCCCCCTCCTCTCTTGTCATCATCAGCACCTCACACCATTTCCTCTCCACACTGATCTCTCTTCAACTCATTGATGTCTCAGTGGCCAATATCACCATATGCCCACCTCCTTTGATGTCCAAATGGCCCAATAACTGCCTATGTCACCCTCTCCTTGCTTTGTCAGCATCTTGACGCCCCCTTCAGCCTTCCTTGTTCAATTTCCAACATCCCCAGCCCTGTCACCTCCCACTTCCACCATCTCACACCACCACCTCTCCATTTCTCACTATTGCCACCCCACATTTCACCATGTATGTTGCCTTCCACACCCAACTCAACATCTCAATGGTGCAATGACAGATGGTGTGGAGGAAAAAGTGTCAGAAGTAACAAAGAATAGAGGGGGTGGTTGAGAGGAATGAAAGTGATAATGAAGCAAGAACTCAAACACAAACACAGACACAGACACAGATAGGGAGGAAACTTGTTAACAACTATCAAGTTACAGAGTGTTTATATACAGAGTGTATCTACCAAAGTCCAACCAAAGTCCTGTAACTAAGGTAACTGACAGCTGTCAATCTGTCAATCACAGAACTGTCAAGTATGACAGGTGACAAGTGACAGCTGTCAAAGGAGCTGTGCAACCCAGAATATCTAACAAAAAGAAGATGGAATGGGGGATGGGAACATAGAGAGATAGCATGAAGGGTGGAGAGGGTGTGTATCTCTTCATGATGTATTCCAGTGTCTATATCAGATTTGTCTGATGTAATATTACTGTATTGTACTAATGTGTATTATAACTATTTAATATAATAATTTTTTCATTTATATGACAAAAGGAGTGATGCTATTGGCTGAAGTATTGGAATTACAAGGAAATCCTACAGGACCTGCTGTAATCCTGGATGTTCTAAAGCACTCCATAGTATATTGCCAAGCCTCCATAGCACTATATAGCACTCCATAGCATGCTACCACATCTCTATAGTGCTTGATAGTACATAGGGATAGCTACATAGTGCTACATAAATGAACACCTTTGTTATGGTGTTATGGTGCTATGCAATGCTCTGTAGTACTACTGTAGCACTGTGTAGCATAATCAGTACTTGCTGATGGTAGCAAAAGTACATAACAATCCCCAGATTATGTAATTGTTACATCATTCAATTGCTTTCTAAATGTTGCAACTATGAGTAATGCTTAGAACTAAATGCTTCAGTAAATTCAATATTACAGCTCTCTACCATATAGCCATATGCATCCATAATACAGCTATTCTGTTATGGTTCTCATATGGACAAATCCATACCATTGCCATACTGTAATCAGATGTCCCAAAATCAATGACATGACAGTCTCAGACCCATATATACAGTTACCATATTCCCATATAGTATGGTAACAGTGTACAGTCCTACGTAATACCTACTTACAATTACCTAGTATTTCGCTCTAGGTACTTATTTAATACATAGCCATTGTTCACAACACTGAGTATTTCACTTTAGATTTTCTACAATATGATCACAGTATACACCAGGATGATATTGTGATCATCAGTAAGGGCACATTAAGGGGTGTAAGTGCATATAGACCTATGCTATTACTACACATATACACATATGAATTTTAAAATGCACAACACACAGATTTTGACATATACATTACAATTACATTATATACCCTATGTTTCTCAATGTTAATTTCAACTTAGAGTGCAATTTATAGTTCTTATGTATAGTAATAGTATGAATTTATATGTGCCTAATCCCCTTGATGTACCCCTACTGACAATCACAATATTATCCTGGTGTATACTGTGATCATATAACATATGTGCTCCACATGTATTCATTGATGACATGTCACCCTTATCTGGAATTGGATCAGAGATCTTATCTCAATATGTTATTCATTTATTCTAAGAAAACAGATTTAATATATTCTAGATATTCTCTTTGTTTTATCTTAGACTGAATATTGAAAAATCAAGGAAAACTTTACAAATAAATTCCTTGTAAATCCTTAAACTACAGACTGAATACATTTGACATTTTATCTACATATATTCACTCTTTATTCTGACATTATATAAGCCAATACCTGCAGTGTTCTATATTAAGTACACTTTACAACATTGTTACAGCACTTGTTTCAGATTTATAAGTATCATTAATCATATAGTAGTAACTATTGAAATATTGAAGTTGAATGAAGTACTACATCAAAACTACATACATGTTACATACCGTACCACTCAGAGGGATAATAGGGAGGCGCTGGGTTTAGTGCAGAGGGAGCTACTCATAGTATTACGTAAGCTCGAGGTCGGAAGCAGAGAACTCAAAAAGTGCGGAAGGGAACCTTGGCTTCAGCTTATGTGCTGCACCCCTTGTGATTCTCGGTGGTTTGTATTTCAAAGTCAAGGTAGGAACAAGCTCGAGGTAGGAGCAAGGTCGAGTGCGAAATGCAGAAAGGTCAGAATAGAGACCAGAACTAAGGACGAAACCTTAGAGACAAGATGACGGAGTATAGTGGTATATTTGTAATCATAGTCAATACAAAAACTAAAGTTACTATACAAAAACTAGATCTTAAATACTAAGTAAAGTATGGAGTAGTTTACTTTGAGTGAAGTATAAGGGTATAACTAGGGATAGGTAAACATGGAGTCAGCCACCATAGAGGAGTAGTGGCTGAAGAATGGAAGTAATGGCTGTATGTGATATAGTGAAACGGATAGGAGTAGTAATAGAGGAGTAATACGAAATAGTGACATAGTGGATGAGCACGAGTAAGTAAGTGATAAATCATGATGATGTATCTGACGATTGGTCAGAAATGCGGCCAATGTGGAAGTGCGGAATAGCGGATTCTGGACACAGATGTAACAGTATCCTCCTCTTAGGGATGAGCCCACGAGGACCATAAGTCAATGATTAATACTGTTTTTGATCTTTTCTGAAATGTGAAATGGTAAGTAAAATTTTATAGTACAGAAGTAGGACTGGGCTTATCTGGATATCAGTGGTGAAACTCTTCAATAATATCAGTAGCATGTTCAAGCTCAGTAGCGGGTAGCCAGGTGAATTCTTCATCAGTGTTTTCATAACCTAACCAACGGATGTAGTATTTCAGTTTGCACTGCAAACGTTTGTCCAATTTTGAGTCCAGGATTTCAGGAATCTCATACTCGATATCACCATCGATGTCCACTGGAGGTGGTGGTGGAATGATGCGATCTGGAATGGTGTTTTCAGTACTAGGTTCAAGCATAGAAACATGAATAACTGGATGGACTGCACGAAATTCTTGGGGAAGTCACAAAGTGCGGGAGTGCAAGCCAGCAAGTTCAAGAACTTCGAATGGTCCTAAGAATTTCTCCGCAAGTTTGCGAGAAGGTCGGGTAGTGCAGAAGTAGTCAGCTTTGACGAAGACTTTTGAGCCTATAGGGAACTCTGGTGCGGGAACACGATGAGCGTCTGCAGTACCCTGGTAGCGCTTTTGAGTGGAAAGTATTTCTGAATGAAGCATTTCATGAAGTTCATCAAGATTGACGGAGAAGTGTCGAGCTCGGGCTGAGGTAAAATCGTGTTCAGGGTGTACCATAATGTTCGGATGGTAACCCTTGTTAGCGTAAAAAGGTGAAATACCTGTGGTTGCACCCAGAGCATTGTTGTATGCAAACTTGGCAAGTGGTAAAAGGTCGGACCAATTATCTTGTTGATAATTGCAATACACATGGAGGTATTGTTCCATAGTCTGATTCATGCACTCAGTTTGGCCATCACCTTCAGGATGGTATCCTGAAGTAAAGTGTAAAATGATGTCTAATGTGGTTCCAAGAGAGTGGAAAAAATGAGAGACAAACTCGGAACCTCGATCTGAGGTAATATGCTCAGGTACTCCATGTTTGGAAAAGACGTGAAGTACAAATAAGTGCACGAGGTCGGACGATGTACAGGTGGTGTGCGTGGGAATGAAAATGCATTGCTTGGAAAAACGGTTGACGATAACGAGTATGGAATCGTACTTGGAGGATGATGATTTGGGTAGTTGGTCAACAAAATCCATAGAAATTGAGTGCCAAGGGCGTCCAGGTACAGGAAGTTGTTTCAAAGTCCCATACGGCCGATGACGCTGTGGTTTAGAACGTAAACAGGTAGTGCAAGACTTACAGTAGTCTTTCACAAATGTTCTAAGACCCGGCCAAGTATATTTGCGGTGAATTAAATCGAGGGTTTTGTTTTGTCCAAGGTGTCCAGAGAGTACATGATCGTGCTTGTACTGGAGAACGCGAAGTCGGAGTGTTCCGATGTTTGGAACGTAAATCCGATCATCAAGTCAAAGAAATCCATCCGCAGTCATAGTCCAATGATGTTCGGGAGTGTGTAAATGAATCACTGCAATTTGATCATTAGGGGGAGCGGATAATATATCAGAATGTAATCGCTCAATGTCCATGATAACACTAGCTCGGAGAGTCGGAAAAATGAGTGTGGTTGTGCGGAGTGAGGAAATAAGTTGTTCCTGTGTAAATACCAGTCTGAAATTATGTGGATTGACTTTAGCATAGTCGCTATCCCCCTCTTTAGGGTAGACGTCCCATCGTCTAGTCAGAGCATCAGGTTTTGCACCAAGTTTCCCTGGTCAAAAGCAGATGATGAGGTTGAATTGACAGAGGGACTCGGACCATCTGGCTTGTTGACGCGTTAGAATTTTAGTAGTGGAAAAATACTCTAAATTCTTGTGATCAGTGACAACGTCGATAGGTGTACCAGAACCTTCAAGGTAATGATGCCAAACTCAAAAAGCCTCAAAAATTGCGAGTAATTCTTTATCGTGAGTGTCGTAATTAAGCTCGGGAGGTGTGAAAGTGTGGGAATGGAATGCGATTGGGTGTATCTCACCATCCTCAGTCATAATTGATAAAATTGCAGCAAGAGCATAATCAGATGCATCGGTTTCTACAATTAATTGCATGTCAGGAACCCAATGAGTGAGAATCGGAGCTGATGTAAAAGCTTCCTTAAGGTCAGAAAATGCGGAACGACATTTCTCCGTGAAGTTCCACTCTGTACTCTTTCGGGTAAGTTGAATTAGCGGAACAACAATATCGGAGTAGTTGTAAATGAAACGTCGATAGAAATTAGCAAATCCTAAGAAAGACTGAATGTCTTTTACTTTTCTCGGCTCTGGCCAATCCTTGATGGTCTGTACTTTTGCGGGAGCCATAGTGAGTCCAGCAGGTGACAAGATAAAGCCGAGGTTTTCAACTGATTCTGTGTGGAACTTGCATTTATCGGCATGCGCATATAAGCCGTGTTTTCAAAGTCGACAAAGTACTTCTTTGACATGATGTCGATGTTGTGCGAGGTTATCTGAGTATATTAGTATATCATCGAGATAGACTATAACACACACATCAAGAAGGTCTTTAAAGACATCATTCATAAAACGTTGAAATCCAGCAGGTGCATTGGAGAGTCCAAATGGCATTATGAGCCATTCAAAAGATCCATAGTGAGTGCAGAAAGCTGTTTTCCATTCATCACCTTCTGCAATGCAGACAAGGTGATAAGCGTGGCGAAGGTCGATTTTAGTGTATATGCGAGCTCAGCGAGGAGAGTCCAAAAGGTCGGAAATGAGTGGTAAAGGATAACGATCCTTTTTAGAAATTGCGTTCAAACCTCTGAAGTCCACACAAAGCCTAAGGGAACCATCTTTTTTATGAACAAAAAGAACAGGTGCTCCATGTGGAGAACGAGAAGGTCGAATGAAGCCAATTCTAATGTGTTCATCGATAAAATCCCGAAGAGTGGAAAGCTCGGACTGGGAAAGAGAGTAGATTGAACCGACAGGGGGTGCAGAGCCCTCGTCTAAGTTAATCTTCAAATCATACAGTCAGTGTGGGGCAAGTGTGTCTGCCTTGGACTTGCTAAAAACATCGGCAAACTCATGATATTCAGGTGGAATATCAGAAAGATTGGGTGCTTCCTCAACTTGGAGGGAAGTGGCAGTGATGACAGTACCAAGTTGAATGCGGAAAGTCTGCACTCCTGCTAAATGAGTTGCATGTGCGAATGCGGCTGCGTTTATTAGAGATATACTGGGAGGAGCAGACGTACTATTGGCTGGAGTGACTGGTGTGACAGTTGGAAGCTCGGAAGTGGGAGGTACTACCTCAGGCTTGGATTTGAGTGCGGAAATTGCGGAAAGTGTGGAAACATCAGAGTGTACTGGTGTTCGGAAAGTTAAAAGGCCCAATACCCAGTCAATCAATGGATTGTGGCGGGTGAGCCAATTGTATCCTAAAACAACAGAACATGCGGAATCAAGTGGTGTCACATAGAAGTCAATGTTTAAACATTCACTGGTAGGGAAATGTACAGGCAATGATATAAACTCACTAATAGTATGGTTTGAGGTGCCATCAAAAAGTCGAAGCAAGATCAGTGGAGTGTGGGATGTAGGTATAGCATGTGTCCATACAAAAACGGAATCGACAAAACAGTGTGTAGAACCAGAATCAACTAGTGCGGTAAAAGAAATGGAATGAGTGGTGGGTGCATAGATGGTAGTACAAAGTAAAACGTGAAGAGCATCAGGGTCAGAAAGAGCGGAAGCATTGAGTCGTATCATTGGCACACAAGGGGGAACAATGCGGTCCTCATCTTGTGCAGAGTCCTGAGGACCACTCCCTATTTTTTCGAACCTGAGGTAGGGTTCGAAGCCAATGCCGAAGTCGAAGTCGAAGTCAAGGTCGAAGTCAGAAGAGCAGCTGCTCGTGCTCGTAATGTGGAAGAGGCAGAATGTGGACAGTCTTTAGCACAATGTCCTGCATTCCCGCAAAATAAGTACAGATTTCCATCCATGCGGCGCTGTCGTTCTTGTGGCAATAATTTGCCATCCGTACCAATCTTATTGGAAAGGTTGGGTCGCCTTGGCTGAGGAGTCATATGCTGCTGAGTCTGAGGTGGGTTATTTTGACGTGGTGCAGTAGGTGGTGGGGGCACGTGACGTGGTGTGGGCGTATTAGGAGTGTGCTCAAAAGTGTGGGAAGCTTGGGAGGGAGCCTCACGAACTCACTCGCCCTGGTGCTCCCAGTGCCTACTGTCAATAGACTGAGCCAAACGAATCATACCCTGTTTAGTACCAGGCTTGCCAACATGAGAGATCTGATTTTTAATGCAGTCAGGCAAGCCAACATAAAAACGATGACTGAGGGACTTATCGTCCCAAGAAGTTTTTTGGGCAAGTTTACTAAACTGCACCAAATACTTCGACAATTTCTCACTGTCCTTCATTACTAACACATCCAAATCATTCTCTGCATCTCCCTCAGGATTTGCGAGACCAAAGTTATCTTGTAAGAGAAGCACAAAGGCTTCCCAAGAGAACAAGAAGTCTTCAGTAGAGAATGGGTCGTTAAGTGCGGGCATAATGAGTTGAAGTGCGGTACTGTGCAAGTACGCAAGAGTGAAGTTAACTCGAACTTCACCATCTAGGTACTGAACTCGATTATTGCAAAAATAAATCTCGCACTGTGCAATGAACTCTTCCAGTTTCTCAGAACTGGAGCCATCAAAAGTGTCAGGTTTTTTGATGTTCTTATCGCGGTCAGACCTGTTACATGCAAGGTCAGCAACGTTTAAGAGAGCCTCAGCAAGACGATCATTTTGTCGAGCTCAGGGAGTTTGACTTGGTGGATCATCATCGCCATCGTCATCTCCATGGTCAGAAGGTGGAGGTGACAGAGGGTTGGACTGTGAAGGAGGTGGGGGTGGGGGTCCAACAGTGTCACAATCTGACCCATTTTCATCAGGAGTACCTGAGGGTGGTGGATCTCCACCATATGGCAGAGGTGTGCCATCAGGAGGGTCCTGAGCTGGACCAGAAACCCCTAAGGTCAAAATTATCGGAGCAAGTGCAGAAATGTCAGGCTGACTGTGGAGTGTTCCACTCTGAGCAATTGGTGTGGGACTCTGTGAGCCCTGAGATGGCGTAGAAGGCAAAGAACACGAAGGAGTCTGTTGAGCCTGCTGTCTGGCAGTGGCGCGAGCTTCACAAGTGCTTGCTGCAGTACTGGCATGGCTGGCAGTATGCACTGCATGCGTAACTGAAGTTGTGGTTGGTGCCATAAAGGCAAAAGAGAATCCAAGGTGGTAAGTTTTCATATACTGTTATGTACTGTACCACTCAGAGGGATAATAGGGAGGTGCTGGGTTTAGTGCAGAGGGAGCTACTCGTAGTATTATGTAAGCTCGAGGTCAGAAGCAGAGAACTCAAAAAGTGCGGAAGGGAACCTTGGCTTCAGCTTATGTGCTGCGCCCCTTGTGATTCTCGGTGGTTCATATTTCAAAGTCAAGGTAGGAACAAGCTCGAGGTAGGAGCAAGGTCGAGTGTGAAATGCGGAAAGGTCAGAATAGAGACCAGAACTAAGGATGAAACCTTAGAGACAAGATGACGGAGTATAGTGGTATATTTGTAATCATAGTCAATACAAAAACTAAAGTTACTATACAAAAACTAGATCTTAAATACTAAGTAAAGTATGGAGTAGTTTACTTTGAGTGAAGTATAAGGGTATAACTAGGGATAGGTAAACATGGAGTCAGCCACCATAGAGGAGTAGTGGCTGAAGAATGGAAGTAATGGCTGTATGTGATATAGTGAAACGGATAGGAGTAGTAATAGAGGAGTAATACGAAATAGTGACATAGTGGATGAGCACGAGTAAGTAAGTGATAAATCATGATGACGTATCTGACGATTGGTCAGAAATGCGGCCAATGTGGAAGTGCAGGATAGTGCGGAAGTGCGGAATAGCAGATTCCAGACACGGATGTAACAATACATCTCTAATCTTTATCTTTAATATTATAAAGTTGCTATTGTTTTCACAGCTTCTGATTGGCTGATCACTGAGATCATTTGATGTCAAAGCCTGATAGTAATCAATGATTCTTTGACTTGCACTTGAAAGCTGAGATCTTCATAAACTGTCATAGTTCAATCATCAAATACTGTGTGTTATATTAACTAGTGAGGACTGCTGTGAGATATAGCTAGGGTAGTGTTGGGGTTCTAGGACTGCTGTATGTACAAATTAATTCTCTTTTCTCTAAATCTACTGCATGGGGGATGTTGCTAGCTAGTGGGGTATGGGTGAAGTTGTGCACAAAGTGCACATCTCCTGACTTGGGTCCCTTTTGTCTCTGGGGGCCAAGATGAGCACTGACACTCATTTACTAGTCTTGATGCATCAAGTGAGTCTCATCCCCCACATCTTTAGGAAAGACTTTGCTTACCACCTTAGGATATGTCATGTCTGCATGGCTGCTGGTCATCATGTAGCTGCCTCTGTCTCAACTGTACAGCTGATGAATTCTGAGTGAATTTCTGGGATGACTTGAATGTATGGGGCTGCCACTTGCACATGTTTCTGCAAGTACAGCTGGAAGGTGTTGCTGGACCAATGACCCTTGGTTTTCATAACATCAAACGGCATTCCCCTCAGCAAGTATTCAAGGGTTGATCCAATGTGAATGCTGTGCCCTTGGATGGATTTTAACCCCACTGCCTTGGCCGTCTCCCCCATCTGCTTCAAGAACACATTCCTGGTGAGTGATTTAAGTCCTCCTTTCCCATCTTGATACACAAATAGATGAGCCCCTATGGAGGGTGCATTTAGCCATAAGTGGTGTCCCATTGCAGCTTCCAGGTCTGTTGGGCCATTCTGTTGCACCCAATAAACATCTTCCCCATTGGGTGCTACCTTGGTCCTGGGAAGCCTCAAGTTGGTGACTTCTCATCCCTCCTGGTCATGTGTCTTCGATAGGTGCCATGTCATTACATGTCAATGTGGATCCACTCTGTTCCCAACACACTCCATTATGAATTCCCCCAGCCATGCAATCACATAAAAACATGTTGTCAGGCATGCAAACACCACTGCATCCAGTGGTTCATCCAGCATCAATTCCTCTTTCAGCTTCATAATGTGTTCCACTGTGTATGGTTCTCTTTTGCTCCTCTTTGAAGAGACTGGGGTTAGCCTATCTGCTCTAGTAAGTAATGTGTCAATCTCTAGCTAGTTGACCTCATATTTCATGCCATGTAGTATGTGCCAGGCTCTGATACCTTGGATATAGTTCTTTATTGTTTTCCCTGAATAACTGTTTGCCATATGGGCTATGAACATTGCCAGTACTCCTTGTCTGACTGGGGCTCTATCCTCCTCCCTAATTTGTTTCTTGTCACAAAACACATGGAAAGCCAGTAGACCACTTGCATATGCCATTCTTGTCAATTCTTCTAGTGATAATGCTAACACCTCTACCTTTTTCCAGTCTTTCTCCTCCAGTCCTCATTCTGTGTTTGGCCTGGTATGTATCAGTCTCCATTTTGTCAACCTCTCCCTTGCTAAACATTGTAGTCTTAGGTGTGATACTGCTGGGGTCAATAATGCTGGGTAGAGCATTGGTCGCTGTGTCCTTATTGGGTGGTTGTTTCGTATCAGTGTCTGGCCTACCTCTGCTCTACCCCCCTTTCATTCTGCACTCCCCCTCTGGCCACTTTTACTCTGCAGTGGCATGCTCAACTGTCCACATCTTGTCTCATCATTGCTGCCCCCTGTCTTCCTTCTCTTTATATTCATCACTGCCCCACTGTTGCTTGTGCAGGGGTGTCCATCTTGACCATGATTGGACTTCTGGATTGTCAAAGTTGACAATGTGCACTTGTAATATGGTCGGGATTGGGATTTTGGGTAGTAATAGGTTGGTTGCCAGGTATGTTCCCCTAGACAGATCATCTGCCAGGTTCTCTTTACTTGGTATGTATCTGGTGTGCATTGTAGTGTCTCGCTCTTTGCATATCTCATGTACCCACCTGAATACCTCATTGATCCTCCATCCTCTGCTCCTTCCTGACCACCATCCTTCCACCACTCCTTGGTTGTCACCATTGATCCAGAAGTGCTGCCCATATTCATGCTTGGTTTTGTCTTGGATAATTGTGAGCACAAGGAGTTCAAAACTGACTGCCTCTGCCCATCCAATGTCTTGCCCATCTGTGTTCCACCCTGCTTGTAACCTCCATGCCCTCCAGTATTTTCTGATTGTGATCACAATTCCCCATGCTGAGCTAGTGTCCAAAAATGCTTCAATGTCAATGATATTGGTAGGTATTGGGATATTTCTGAAAAGGATTGGTTGTTCAAGTGTCTGTTCCCACCATAAGATGTCCTGCTCTGTGTGTTTTGGTGGGTGGTGTGTAACAAATGGACAGTTGGCATATGTCCCCAGCATGGCCTCCAATCTGGTGAGGTACACTCATCCTTTAGTAACAATGAGAGTAGTGTGTAGCAGCTTTCCATATAACTTCTGCACTTGTTTGAGATTGTGTTGTTCTCATCCTCTCCACTCTCTGATGGCTTGTAAATACTTTTCACACTTTGAGTCCAATAGTGATACTGTTTTGTTATCCAAATCTCAACTAAAACCCAGAAAAGGGACCACTGATTGGAACAAGACTATTTTCAACTTCTCCCATATGATGCCCAGCTTGTCTGACAATTCTTCAATATCATTATTGTTATAGCAATATGGCTCATCTGCTTCACTTGCCCCTCTTTTCTTGAGAGCCAGGTCTCTGAATTCTGCCAACATCTCCTCATCATACTCCTCTGCTCTTCCATCTTGTCCCAGCTTTCTTTTATAACATATATGACATTGCTCATGTATCCTTCCCCCATTTTCCATGATTTCTGCTCTCCACTGCTCCTGTTTCTGATTGTACTCCTTGAGGTGTCTTTGCAATATCCGAATGAAGAAGTGGTCATCCACTCACTTGGATACTGGTCCCATTCCTCTATGTCTGACAATCTCCAATGCTGTGTCTGCCAGTTCTCCAAATGCCCCCCCTGCTGATGACATCCCAAAATCATCGCTGGTGTTGATGACAAAGCTGTCCTCCTCTTCAAGCTTGACAACCAATCCTGGCCATTGGTTGGGGTGTGCTGGTATCATTCTATATGCTTCTGCCACATCCTGAATTGATGCCTGGAACCCCTCTGGCAGTCTCACCACCAGCAAGCATATTGTTGAGAAGGTCCCCCATGTACATGGGAAATCCTCTGCCTTAATCTTACTGTTGATTGATTCCACCCCTTCCATTGGCTTTTGTGGGTGTGAGAAATTGTGTATTGCTCTGTACTTTCCTTGTTTCTCTGCTTTTGGTATGAGTGATAGTGGGGAGGATTGGAAGTGGCCAATAAGGTGTTCCACTTGTTGCCATGATAGGGGTCCCAAGTATCTCCCACTTTGGAACTCTCTTTCTGTGATCTCACCATATGCATCTTTATATTGTTTAATGGATTTATGTGTAGAAATCCTAGAGTAGATCACTCAGCGTCGTAAACAACAGCTATATATTGGATAAGTACCTAGAGTAGATCACTAGGTATTTGTAAGTAATAGTACAGTATGTACAAGTAAACGAGAACTCACCTCAGCATCGTAAACAATGGCTGAGGTGTACTAGCTAAAGTACAAGGTATATATACACAATGAGTCCTTTACTCTGAGAGAAAGGAGTAAGCTACATAAGAGGGAAAGCTTGTGGCCAAGAGCATACTGTACAGTGCAGTAGCAGTGTAACACGAGTGAGTATTATTACAAAGTAAAGGGTGGCATAGTGAAACAGAAATGATACATTATATATACAGTATAATATCTTACTGCACAATGACCATATGACCTTGGTAGCTGCTGAGTGAATACAAGTGCGCATGGTCTAATGGAAAGCGGGACAGAGCAGATCAGAACTTGAGGGCGTTTGTATAATTCAACACTCCCCCTCAAACCCTAGCGAGTCTGAGTTCGCTAGCGAAATGCTTGACCTTTGCGGATGGTAATGCCTTCGTGAATATGTTGGCTACCATGTCATCAGTTGGGCAATAAATGAGATGGATCGATCCTTCTTCAACGATCCAGCGAATGAAATGATAGCATACATCAATGTGTTTTGTACGCACATGGTATTGGTGATCCTTTGTGAGGGCTATTGTGGATTGGTTGTCGCAAAAAAGGGTGGTAGGGGTGAGGTTGAAACCGAAAATTTGAGTAATAAGTGAACAAAGCCAAAGGGCTTCCTTCGAGGCATGCATTGTGGCGATGTACTCGCTCTCAGTCGTCGAGAGTGATATAATTTCCTGTAATTTAGAAGACCATGAAATGGCACCACCATTTAGAATAAAAGCATACCCTGAGATGGCATGTCTATCCTCAGACATATTGCCATCTGCATTTGAATACCCTGCCAAAACTGTGGATTCACCACCAAAACCCAACCACAAGTCCCTCGTGCCCTTCAAATACTGGAGAATTCATTGCACAGCTTCCCAGTGAGCAGGACCAGGAGTAGACATAAAATGGGAGATGGTTTGAAGAGGGAATGCCAGGTCCAGGCAAGTTCCTAAGACGGCATAATTGATAGAGTCTACTGCTTCAGAGTAGGGGATGTTGTGCATGAATGCAAAGTCGCAAGTTGAAGATGGAGACTGAGCAGAAGTAAGGTGGACACTCAGGTCCATAGGGATGGAAAGGGGCTTTGCATCTTGCAAGTTGAAACGACAGAGGATGGAGTCGATGTACGAATGTTGAGAAAGGTAGAGGGTGTGACATTCATGAATGCGGTGGACTTCGATTCCAAGTAGCCAATGCAACTCACCCAAATTGGTAATGTCCATGTGATCGGCAATTCAGATTTTGAACTGGTTGATCAATGAAAGACTCATTGCTGCCAGCATGCAATTGTCAATGTGCACAAGCACAGCTGTTAGCTCCTTCCCTCCACTCTGCTTGTTTATAAAAACACTCTGGTCGACTTCACAATGTTCAAATCCCATGGAATCAACCAAGATCTCACAGAGCCTCTGGTACCAACAACAACCAGACTGCTTCAACCCATACAGTGTTTTATGCAGAAAGCACACCTTGCCAGAAGAATTGGGGGCTGTATATCCAGGAGGTTGTCACATGTAGATCTTCTCGTCCTCAGTAAGTTTCCCATTGAGATATGCACCCTTTATGTCGATTTGATGGAGTTCTAGGTCCATTGCTGCTGCTATTGCGAGTACAGCACATATCAATGCAAGTCGTGCTACTGGGGCAAATGTGTCAAAATAGTCGACACCTGGAACCTGCGAGAACCCCTGTGCAACCAAACATGCTTTGTATTATATGACACTTCCATCAGCATCCTTCTTGGCTCTGAAGACCCATTTCGAGCCAATGACATTTGCATCTTCCGGAGGATCAACAAGCTCCCAAGTCCCCATTTCCCCCAGAGTCGCCAACTCTTCCTCAATCGCTCATTCCCAGAGAGGCCAATCTGGCCTGGACTTCGCCTCAGTAAGGTGCTGAGGCTCCAGTGCTTCTGCCTCGCTGATTTCTGCTGCCATCGCATACTCTTCAATGTAATCTGCTGCCATAATCCAGTCTGCAGATCCCTCCCCCTCAAACACCATAGGCTCGCGTTCGGCCACTGGTTCTGGCTCAGGGTGCGACATTTGGACACCAACCAGTATGATAGGTGCACTATGACAGTTCATATACACCACCATTCCATCCAACAATTCCTGTATGTGTGCAGATGGTTTCAATGTTCGATGTGGGCATCCTTGGAGCTCGGGAGGCACAATATCCAGAGGATTAGCACTGGGAGGGTTGACACTATGTGATGGGGAAGGCTTTACTGGTGTAGAAGGGACAGGAGAGGATGGATTTTCGGGTTTTGTGCTGTCAGAGGCTGGGGAGGGCATCGTTTCATTTGATTTTGAGGCAGGTGAGTCAGTGGGAGTCTCAATAGTGAACTCCCAATCCTCCCCCTTGAGACAACTGGCTGATGCACCTGTTTTATCGAAATAGATATTTCTTTTGACACTAACTGTGTGTGTATCAGGCCAATATACGCATACGCCCTTTGATTGTTTGTCAATACCCATCCAGTGTCCCTCACAGACACATCCTCCTAACTTATTCCCCTTCTCGACACACACCCACACTTTCTTGCCCCACTCTCTCATGTCATGCAAATCAGGCTTCTTGTTAAAAGTAGCCTCGTACAGTGTCATCTCCGAAAGTGCACGAGTTATTGTGCGGTTCATCAACCACACTACATGTCACGCCGCCTCACCCCAAAGGGATTTTGGTAGTCTGCTGGCATGCAACAACGCTCGAATGTGCTTGACGATGGTCTGATTTCGACATTCTGCAACTCCGTTCTGTGAAGGAGTATCGTGCACAGTCAATTTCTGCTGTGTACCTTTGCTCTTTAGATGGCTGACGAAGTCCTTCCCCATGTACTCTCCCCCTTGATCTGAGTGCAAGGTCCTGATCTTGGCATTCACATTCATGTCTGCCCAGGCCTCATACTCCTTGTAGGCTTCAAAAGCCTCATCCTTGGATTTAAGGAGGTATAAACTACTCCTGTAATGTAGATAGACTTCAGTTTCAAATCAACTATGTTTACACCCTTCTCCCACTTTGGCCTTGAGCCAACTCCACTATTTTGCCACTTACTCTACTTTGTTCTAAATACGGAACTGGAAGTCCAAGGGGCGCAACACACAAGTTGAAGCCAATGTTCCACTACTCCCATACTTGTTCATTATCTCCACACACCTTACTAATGTTGTACAAGTTACTCCGCTATTAGACTATCTACTCTGAGGTTCTTATCCCTAGTGGAATAGAACAGGACGTGACAGTATTTGAAACTCACTCCCTTGGATCTTCTCTGCACTTTTTGTCTTTTCTCCGATGGCTACTTGTACTGAGACTCCTCATCAATGCAGCCACCAGCAGCAAACAATCCTGCTGCAAGCCTGACGCAGTAATTGTTTGGCTTCTCAGCAATCTGCTTCTCAATATATGACTACTGTCCCGTGACCTCTTTCTGTTTCTCGTTCTCCTGTTCCAGAGTTGGCCAGTGCATTGATCTCAAGAATTCCTGTCTCGGCTGGATGTGCTCAACAGGTGCTGCAACCAGCATTCGAGTATGTCAGCAATGCATGACCCATGCCGCTTGTTTTTCTGTTTGACCCAACACTCATTCCACATGCTACCATTGACTCTGACCTGCGAGCTCCAACTCCAGGCCTAGCACCCCCTAAAGCACCTATACCTTCAGGTGCTGGGAGTGCCCCACCACCACCTCCACCTGGAGATAATGGCAATGAGGGCAATGGTTATGAATCATCTGAGGATGGCTCCAACCATGAGCCCTCTGATGGTAATTCTCAGTTTGGTGATGTTGAGGATGAAGTTCCTCCCTCTGATCACGGAGATTCTGCAGGCCATGGAGGAACTCCTCCTGGTGGGCCTGGCAGACCTGGAGGCTCTGGTCCTTCATCTCATGGCTCCTCTCGCTCCTCTCGCTCATCCTCCTACCGCCCTCGTCAATGTCATTATGACGGAGAAGATGTGGTTGGTGCTCTGACTACCATAGTCAAGTGCATTATGGATCGGCCACCTCCTACTCCTGCACCACGTGACAAGAAAGTCAAAGCGCCTGACATTTTTGATGGCTCTAGCACCGATAAGCTGGATGCATTCTTAACTCAGTGCCGCCTAAATTTCCGGAACAACCCCCACCTTTACAACAGTGACCAGGCGAAAGTTGACTATATGTTAACTTTTCTCTGGGGATCTGCAGGGGCTTTGTTCAGTTCACATCTGGATGAGGATGTTTATGAGCGCTGGATGGACAATTGGCTCTTTTTCGTTAGTTTGCTCCGGACTCACTTTGGACAAACTAACCCCTGAGCAGAGGCTGAACTGGAGATCTGTGCACTGAAGATGGAAAACAACCATCGCATCACTTCATATGAAATTGATTTCAACAAGTATGCTACCTTGTTGAATTGGGATGACCCATCTCTCACCTCACAATACTACTATGGGTTATGTCCGCGCATTAAGGACAAAATCTCCAGCAGGGAGATTCCTTGTCCTGAATCCCTTCAGCCTATGAAGGCTTTGGCCCAGGGTTTCGATCAGCGCCATTGGGAGTGCAGTACTGAGCATGCCATTGAGGAGAGGCATCACAAGGTTGCTGCTGCACCTTCCAAGACTCTTCCTCCAGCTTCCAACAATAGGAACTGGGGAAACACTCCTGCAGAGCCTGCTGCCTCCACCTCTAATGCTGCATCAGTACCTCCTCCAAGCACTTCCTCCAGGTCTACAGCCCAACCATGCCATCCTACCTCTCAAGGTCCGGACTTAACAGGTAAATTAGGACCTGATGGTAAGTTAACTCCAGAGGAGCACAAACGTTGTTTGGACAACAAGCTCTGCTTGTTTTGTGCTAAAGCTGGACACATGGCTAAGGATTGCCACAAGGCTACACCCACAGCTGCAAGAGCCCATGCTGCTGCTATTTCCTCTGAGGCATCTGCCTTGGTGAGCCCCACTACAGGGAGTTTAAAAAAATAGAGTGTGGTCCTTGTAACTCCGCACAAGTCAAGGGCCACATTCCTCTCCCTTGTGCTCTCATGGAGGTAAGACTTAACGTGTCCACTCTTTCTGACCCTCAGGCTGTACATATACTGCTCTCCTCTCCATCTCCTATAACACCGAACATTTTACTTACCTATGCTGCCCTTATTGACTCCAGCTCTACTCACTGTTTCATTGACTCATTCTTCATCCAGAGAAATCACCTACCTACCACTCCTATAACCCCGATAGCATTATGACTGTTTGATGGCACCACAAACTCTACTCTTACAGAAAGTACTACTTTGCCTGTAACGTTTCCATCTGGTGAATGCATCTCCCTTGCACTTTATGTGACTCCGCTTGATTCTTCTTGTTCTGTGGTTCTAGGATTTAACTGGCTCTCCCAATACAATCCGTTGATTGACTGGGTACAGAGACACATACTTCGCTTCCAAACCACTGTTACAGAGGAATCATCTCCGCTTTCATCGACCCCTGCTCTGAAGGATACTCCTTCATTGCCACCTGCTTCACCAGATGAACCATCTTTTCCTCTGCTGGACTCATGTCCTCCTCCGAGCATCTCTATGATCAATGCTGCCGCATTTCTTAGAGCTAGCAAACTTGAAGGGTCTCAAACCTTCAGGATACATCTCGGTGCTGTAGTCTCTGCATCTGCTACTGCTGCTATGGCCACAGAGACCATTGACCTTTCTAATGTTCCCTCAGACTACCACGAGTTTGCTGACGTCTTCAGCAAGAACCAAGCAGATACACTTGCTCCACACCGTCCTTATGATCTTAAAATCAATCTGGATGAAGGCTCTTCTCCTCCAGTTGGTACAATCTATTCCCTCTCCCAATCCAAGCTTGGATCTTTACAGGAGTTCATTGATGAACATCTCCATATTGGCTTCATACATCCTTCACGTTCTCCGCATGGAGCACCAGTGCTCTTTGTCCAGAAGAAGGATAGTTCACTTTGGCTTTGTGTCGATTTCTGTGGACTCAATGCCATTTCCAAGAAGGATAGGTACCCTCTCCCTCTCATTGCCGACCTCCTTGATAGTCCTCGCAAGGCTCGAATTTATTCTAAAATCAATCTCTGCCACGCCTACCATCTTGTCCGTATCACCGATGGAGATGAATGGAAGACTGCCTTTTGCACTCGCTATGGCTCATTTGAATGGCTAGTAATGCCATTTGGACTTACCAATGCACCGGCAGCTTTTCAACATTTTATGAACAACATCTTCAAGGATTTACTTGACGTGTGTGTAATAGTTTACCTCGACAATATTCTTATTTACTCCAATAACATGGAGGAACACCATCGACACGTTAAAGAAGTCCTGCGTCGATTGCGAAAGCATGGTCTTTATGCCCAGGCAGATAAGTGTGAATTCCACACAGAGTCTGTTGAGTACCTTGGTTTCATTCTTTCTCCATCCGGCCTCACAATGTCTAAGGACAAAGTCCAAACAATTCAGGATTGGCCTGAGCCTAGAAAAGTGAAAGATGTTCAATCTTTCCTTGGCTTTGCCAATTTCTACCAACGTTTCATCCGAGATTACTTGGACATCATTGTTTCATTAACACGTCTTACCCGGAAGGGTTTGAAGTGGGACTTTACTCCGGCATGCCGTGCGGCGTTCAATCATCTGAAAGATGCTTTCAGTACTGCTCCAGTGCTTACACACTGGGTGCCAGATGCACAGATTATAGTTGAGACTGATGCTTCAGATTATGCACTCAGAGCTATTCTCTCTATTATCACTGATGATGGCGATATCCACCCTATAGCATTCCACTCCAGGACCTTTACTGCTCCGGAGTTGAACTACGACACCCATGACAAAGAACTCCTAGCGATCTTTGAAGCTTTCAAAGTATGGCGACATTACTTGGAGGGTTCTGGTATTCCAATCAACGTGGTCACTGATCATAAGAACCTGGAATACTTCTCCACCACCAAGATCCTCACTCGTCATCAAGCCCATTGGTCAGAGTATCTTTCTCAATTCAATCTAGTTATATGTTTTCGTCCAGGGAAGCTCAGAGCTAAACCAGATGCATTAACTAGACGCTGGGACATCTATCCTAAAGAGGGGGATAACAACTATGCCACAGTCAATCCACATAACTTTAGGCCAGTTTTCACTCAAGAACAACTCACTACCTCGTTGTGAGCTACTATTCTCTTCCTACTGATTCTCGGAGCTAGCATAGTTATGGACATTGAGCAGCTTCATCATGATATCCTGATCGCTCAACCTACTGACACTGTTGCCGCCATTCATCTCCGAGATCCCACTGGTTGTTGGTCAGTCAGAATGGACAAATTACTCCGTCTCGATGAATGTATCTATGTTCCCAATGACAACTCCCTTCGCCTCCGTGTTCTCCAGTACAAGCATGATCACATCCTCACTGGACACCCTGGTCAAAACAAGACCTTGTCCATCATCAGGCATGAATACACTTGGCCCGGCCTCCACACTTATATCTGGGAATTTGCCATTGACCTCCAAGAACTTCATGAACTCCTCAAAATCGAAATAGCACTTGCTCAAAAGTGTTATCAAGTCAGAGCAGACAACCGTCGGTTGCCAGCTCCAGAGTTCAAGGTTGGAACAAAGGCTTTTGTCTGTGCTAAGTTCTTTAAATCTACTCGTCCAGCAAAAAAGTTTGCTGAAAAGTATTATGGTCCATATGAGATTATTGCCAAGACTGGATCCCACTCCCACACCTTACGCCTCCCCACCAACTTTCGCTCAGTTCATCCAGTCTTCCACATCTCTATGCTTGAGCCAGCCACAGAAAATCCTTTCCCTGAACATGAAATACCTCTGCCTCCTCTGGTGGAACTTGATGGTGACATCGAGTACAAAGCCAGCGAAACCTGTGACTCCA
The DNA here is from genome assembly GCA_025738555.1 of Cyathus striatus. Taxonomy (NCBI): domain Eukaryota; kingdom Fungi; phylum Basidiomycota; class Agaricomycetes; order Agaricales; family Nidulariaceae; genus Cyathus; species Cyathus striatus. The sequence goes on along the minus strand of JAOVFP010000005.1, from coordinate 4,616,935 downwards.
AGTTAGATCGTCATTGCAAATGCAAACTCCGGTATCTAGCCCGCTGGTCTGGATACGAGGGCACAGATGAAGAATTAACTTGGCTAGCTGCAACGGAGCTAGAGCATGCTTTTGAACTTATTCAGGAGTTCCATTCAAAATATCCTGATAAGCCCAATCCAGACACCACTTAGACTTTACTCCGCTTTTACTCATTTTACTCCGCTTTCACTCTTTTTCTTAGTTTCAATCCCTAGTGCACTCATGTGCACACATACACCAAAAAACAATTCAAAGTCCAAAACCTACAAAACATTTTCTCCTGTCTATGCACATTTTCCTCTGACTTGATTTTCATTTCTATCTTCAATTTCACTCCCAGACTCATTATCTCCACCACAGTATCATTTACTCCACCTCTGGCATTGCCCTCAGCAATCTCCGGAGTTTTTCACTGCTGAATAAGCATAACTATTCCTATTCGTCTCAAAGGCCTCGAAGGCTCGGCCTTAATGGGAGGATACTGTCATATCCGTGACAATCCCTGTACCATTGGAGTCAACTCCAGGTTTACTCCGCTTTTAGTACGTTTCCTCTGGACTATGTATACTTGTTATATATCGAACTCTTCCTTACTAATGTTTACTTGTAACTGTTTACTTGTTCCTTCCCTTTAATATTACTACCTCATTCTCCGGCCGCAGCCATTTCTCCTATGACTATAATCTAGAGGCATACTACTAGTTTACCATGTTCTACATTTCATGGAGTTTACTTAACCCTAGGATGCCACATACCCATGGGCATTACTCCATATGCATTCGGACAAAGTAGTTTACTATATAAACTACTCCTGTAATGTAGATAGACTTCAGTTTCAAATCAACTACATTTACACCCTTCTCTCACTCTGGCCTTGAGCCAACTCCACTATTTTGCCACTTACTCCGCTTTGTTCTAAATACAGAACTGGAAGTCCAAGGGGTGCAACACACAAGTTGAAGCCAACGTTCCACTACCCCTGTACTTGTTCATTATCTCCACACACCTTACTAACGTTGTACAAGTTACTCCGCTATTAGACTATCTACTCCGAGGTTCTTATCCCTAGTGGAATAGAATGGGATGTGACACATGCATGCATCCTCATTTTGTGAAGTAATCCATCTCCACATATGCCCCTGCCCATATCCTGTTAACCACATACTGTGCTGGTCTGTGTGCAGGCAATACCGTGGTTTTGATGCATCATTTGCAGTAATTACTGCAGGTTCATGATGTATCATTTACAGTAATTGCAGTACATTTCTGATGTATAAATGCTGCGATTACTGCAGGCTTCTTAGATAAGAAAGAGACTCAAGGAAGCTGATGAAAATTACTCATTCCGCATCTCCTGCCCTCACGCATCTGCTTCTCATTTGACAGGGTTAAAAATAGCTTAGTAGTTGTTCATTAATATATATGTGCTGAAATTGATGCTTCTTTAAAGCTTTGTCTCACATCCATTTTAAATTGGAAAACATGGAATATCTCTGCATACACAGATTGTGTGTGTATATACCCTTTCATAGTGCTTGTATGATTGATGCAAAGCTTACCTGCAGAGAATTTACTGTATTATATGTATTATGAGTGATTCTAATTGAATGTCTTCACAAATTTATTCCAGGAAAACATTGTAAAATTGTTCTGTCAGACCCATGCTTTAGTTCTTGTTAACATTATTATTGGTGAATAATTATACCAATTGTTTCATTCCTCAACTTTGTACTATTCAGCTTTTACAACTGTGTCATGCATTCAATTTAAATACATTGTTCCCTCGAGTCTCTATATGCACTTAAGCATGGATTGGTAGGGGTTTAAGTTTTTTGTCTGACCAAAACTAAAAGGTAGCTCATAGATTAGCCAGTATCTCGAATGAATAAAATATAGTTGTTACTTACACACTCTCCGCGTTTTTATAGGTTTTTAGCACTGAGTATGTTATAATCCAATGTTTTTTCTTTTGCATAAACCTCCTTATGTTATGGTCCACCCGGCACAGGCCCACTTCAGCACTTCCGCCATCAGTTAGTAATCAGAATATTAATAAGCTGAGGGTGTTGCCGTGCTTCACTATTACATGGCAAGTATGAAATTCCCGTGCTGTTCAGTGTTGTGGCCAATTGCACCCTGTTGTGCAGCTGAGTGGCACGCCTGCAATGGCCAGCAACCCATCAAATGCACATGAATGTCTACAAGTTACTCTAATATATCATGATCACACATTTATGTATGCATAACTCCATACAGGATTATGATTAAGGTCAGATTTGAGTTTCAGAATTTCGGAGATTTTGGAAACATACACAATACTGTAAGTAATGAAAACATACTAATATGAGAGAAATCATAAATTTAAATTAAGATGTAACAAGTGGATCCTAAAAAAGAAGCACTGATGAAAACCAAAATTCAAACAATTTGTAGATTTATGAAATTAATAATGGACACGAGAAACTTTTGAAATATAACATGACCAACAGCTGCAAGCTTGAATGTGTCGGGTTTCGTTTGTGACCTATGTGACATAAAGTAAAGGGGAGATCTCATCAGCACATGGCTAATTATGATTATAGCAAATGATACATCATGTTGTACTACAATTACTGTAGTATATACATCACACCATAGCAGTAATTACAGCAAATGATGTATCAAAGTCCCAGTATCTGGTGCTGTGTGCTGAAACTGTGGCAATTCCTCTCCCTGTGTTGTGGATTAGCTTCTTCTTTGTTTGTGTATTGGCTGTCTCCCCTCACTTTCTGCCCACCACTCTCCTTGCACTTCTTGTTGTTGTCACTCCCTTCCATCATGTCCCTGCTGCTGCCCCTCTCATCACCACTGGTCTTCCCCTCTTTGCTGTTCTTCTTCATCTGCACACTCCTGCTCTTCCCATGCTTTGATCCTATTCCACTGTGCCTCTTGCCACATCCCCTCCAGCCATTGCACTACCTGTTCTTCTGTCACTCCCTGCTGGTCAGGTGCTGCCATGAGTGCCTCTCACACTACTCTAAACACATTGTCCTGGTAGTCTGGACAGGTGTCTCCTGTAGGGTCTCTCTCAATTCTAGCCATAACTTGTAAATTACTATCTCATTGTCTAGTAATGTAATTCATGACTCTTTATTAGCGATCATTTGTTATTTTAATGAAATTCGACGGGGGTCTGGCACGAGTGGGTCTTATTGCAAGTCCCCTTGCTCTCCCCCACCTGGGACATCACGTGACATCCGGCACAGGCAATAATTCTAACCGGAGAGGCTTCTACGTTGCGCATATGTGCTTACAGGCCACTGCTGAGATGTGTACAGAAGGATGCCATGGTCATTGAGACATAGACGGCGCGGCGGCTTGGCAGCGGCAGGTAATTCCTTCATGCATATATGCTTTTCTGGCATTAACACATCAGAATTTCTGTGCCGTTTTTCGCCAGCAACAAGAGGAGGATCTAGTGTAATATCTTTATTCTTTGTCTCTGCATGCTGACTTCTTTTTTGGCCCTTGCACGTTCATGGAAAGCATCGCAATACTTGAAAGCTGACTCAAAAATTATATACTCTCCTATTCCACCTCACTCCAATGTGACCTCCTATCGCAACACTTGCTAATGTTGTCTCCTATACTACATCTTCCAGATATATGCGTGAAGTAGTCTTACGCTGAGCTGATGTAAGTGCGGAGGTGCGACGGCTCTGGCCCCTAAGTGCACTTGGGATCTCTTGGCTTATACCTTTACCCAAAACAAAAAACTCAGAGGGCTAGGATCGAACTCACGGCCCTACGTAACATGCCGGCAACAATTACATACTGTATTCCACTTCACTATGGTGCTGTGTAAGATGTAAAGTAAAACACCTTCATATTTGTCTGCGTAAGTGCGCGGGAATATATGTCTAAATTTGGAAGATCACGTGATGTCCCAGGTGGGGGAGACGAACGACAGTCGTCTTATTGCAGCGGGGATGGTGGCACGGAGGAAAGAGTGTCACGCGTCACCTTTCCCGCTGGCGTCGAAGACTCGCGTCTCTCTCTCGGTTCCCTCCAAGTCAGACTACCAACTCTGTACATACTGACATCACGTGATACTTCAATTCCTCGCCGCCGGCCGGGCTCTTGAGGTTAGACCGGAAGCCGGTCGATATCGTGAGACTGCGCTCACGTGATATGAACGATTGTATCGTGTCGATATACCGACCGGTCCAACTCGTCAAATTTAATTCAGCTGTTCGTTATCGGCGTTAGGACTTAAAAAATCGCCCAATTTGGATGTTTTGAGTCCTGCCTCCTACGTTGTCTCAGCGTCGCCTGCACTGAGTCTGCACTTCCTCTTCCCTATTCCCTTGTTTCAATTCAGTTATGCACATTTCATTGATTAATATATACATAATGCTCAAATATACATAGTTTTACAACATTAATAACACTATCTAACAGCTGAAAGTTGATGCTCAGCCTTGGCCCTTCAGGCCATCAATTGAGGTGTTAAGCGGCTAGCTGCGGTCTACATCGATATCAGAGTAGCATTTCCGTCCATTGAAACGAATACTATAGAGCAAAAAATAAGAGTGGAAAGTACTAGCCAGTTTTTGGAACCCCCACTCAACCCTCACCCTGGCCACCTACAGACAGACACTGACAATGCCGGAACATCCCGGCTCCCCGGTTGTCTCATTCCCATCCATCTGCACCTTCCAAAACCATGATTAGATATGAAGGATTTTGTATCATTCGTTAATATTACGTTGGTGTGCGGTGACTGAGGGAACGGCAGGCGTCATACGGCTGCAACACAGCTCGATGTTGGTGGTTATCAAGTCAAGGCCAACAAGTCAACAAAAACAAGGCCTTCTATGTGATTGCTTGTGTTAAGCCACTGATTATATGTAAGGATAGCATATCTTGAGGTTTGCACCGTGCAGTGTGCAGTGTACACTCGAGGCCAACTTGAGGCAAATCATCAACGTTCTAGTCTACCCCAACGACAAACCTAAAGCAGCATTGAATAACGAGCAGGTTGTCCAATGGCGGCCAGAACTACAAGGCCTTCCGCCAATGAAGGTCAGCTTTTCTCCTTCAATGGGCTTCTGAGATTGGACTATTCTCAAAATGAGCATGTGCCGTAGAAACTACGCCATTACTAACGGACCCAGAGGCGGAGGGTGTTGAGCGTCCAGCCCATTCAGGATCTTCGCTCTCTGCACGTATAAATGCCGCTGCTCAGGAACCTCTCACTCCATTATCGGCTGTTCTATTGATTATTGCTCTTGTGCTTCTTCTTCTCAGCTCAGCTGCGTAACTTTCACCTCATCATACTATACCAGATAATAACCTACATCTACAGGTATTCATAGGACTATTCGCTGGTGCTCAACATAAGCTGAATTTGGAAAGGGAGCATCATGGCGACAAGCCACCTACCGTTACTACTACCGTTGTCACAACAGCAACATCACTTTCTACGGCGACTGCAACTACGACTGAAATTGCTACCACCACTTCTACAACTGTATCAACAACTACAGTTAGCTCTGCTCCTGTTCCTGCGCCAACATCGCCCCCGTTAGAGGTTTGTCGTACTTTGAGTTACATCTCGTCATTGAACATAATTTGTTGGTTTCTACAGAAACCATGCCTTGAGCCGCATTGTATCATACTTTCTGCTTCCATCCTATCTTCTATCGATATTACATATGATCCATGTGAGAACTTTTATGAGTTCGCAAGTAAGTTGTATTCGTGGTGAAGGTTTATTGTAGCTGACAACAGTTTGCAGATGCAGGGTGGCTGAAATCAAACCCTCTGCCAGCAGATAAGAGTAGCTATGGGCAGTTTGAAGCTCTGGCTCAAAATAATAAACACGTCATACAGAGATTTTTAGAGACAAACATTTCAGAGACCTATGATTCCTCTGCTGATCAGCAGCTTTTGGAAAAACTTAGAGCGTTGTATGCTTCATGCGTCAACGAGGATCAGTTGGAAGATATTGGTGATGCCCCATTAAAGCAATTTGTACACACAGTGAGAAGTCTGTTCCGCGAGGATGCAGATGCAATGTCGTCGAATGGTCTTCCCATGAATGTATCCGGCTTAACAGCGGCCTTGGCTTTTCTTCATTCTCGAGGTATTATTTGCGTCGGATACTTTTTAATCTCGAGTATTAACTATGTTTCAGGTATTGAGTCATTGTTTAACTTTGGGATTGAGGGTGACGTTGGGGTCGATCCAAACCACATGATTCTTTGGTTTAGTCAGTCTAATTTTGCCCTTCCTTCTAAGGTGAGCCTCCTCAACATACGAAAATGTACGGTCCTCATCACTTTGCGATAGGAGTACTACAACGAAAAGTCTATCTTGAAAACATACAGAAATGTTATCGAACGACTTCTATTGATTCTCGACGAAAACGAAACTGCTGCTATTCCACAGCCAAAACCCATCGTTGTTAATGACGACAAGCATAGTGTATGGCCAACTTGGCCATGGCCACCGTGGGGAGATGATAAAGACGGAGACAGCGATGATGATAAAAATCCCACCAACAGGACCAAAGTAATTTACAAGCTAGCTAAGGATATTGTTGCATTTGAGCGCGAGCTGGCTAACGCTAGCCTGGACCTGTGGGTCTTGGATTTTTACCCCTCTGTGTTTTGTATTTTCCTCCTGACCAGGTGATTCAGGGACATTCTCTATCAAGATCCTATCGCAACCTATAATCCGGTTTCGCTGCGAAACCTTACCGAAGCCTTACCCCAGTTTGATTTCCCTGCATACTTCTCAGCATTTACACCTCGATCATATCCTGATCGTGTGATCATGACTTACCCCTCATACGCATTCAACTTATCCAAGATTCTGAATGATTCAAAACCCGAAGTTGTTGAAGGATACCTTGTGATTCGTGCGGCGCTCTCACTGTCAGAGCATCTTGGGATGTCTACACAAGCGTGGCAAGCTCAAAGACAACTGCTGGAACTTTTGTCTGGAATTAAGAAAGGTGCAGTGGGTGACCGTTCGGAGTATTGCATTGGAAAGGTCGAGGACGCGTTGGGTTTTGCCTCCGGCCGCTTTTTCGTGAACGAGACATTTGGTGGAGAATCAAAAGAGAAGGGGACAAAAGTCATCGCAGGTATGCACATATTTCAACAACCTAGTGATGGCATTTCACTCCTTTTAGATATCATCAACGCATTTAAGTCTTCTTTAACACACATTGATTGGATGGATAAACCATCTTCAAAAGCCGCAGCGGAAAAGGTTGGTTGGCAATATAATTTAGCTTTATTTTGTATACTATGTTACACTGACATAGGCAGATGCAATTCGCGTTAAAGTTGGGTATCCTCTTTATCCTGATACTCGGCAACCCGAGTCTATTTCCCGCTATTATAGCGGCGTTAAGATCGACAAAGTCAACTTTTTCGATAATATGATTAGCGCTGCGTATGTCTGTTTATGTTATACGGTCTTCTTAGCTAACTCAACCTAAGTACGGATGAAAAATTTAAAGAATGGCTACAGCTTGGCCGGCAGAGGAATAACGAGTCATGGGAGATGTACCCTTCTACAGTTAATGCTTACTTCAACCCTCCCGCCAACGAGGTATGTTATGTCCATTCCACGAAGTCACGGAGTCTGACAAATATTGTAGATTGTATTTCCAGCTGGGATTCTTCAACCGCCATTTTTCTCCCAGAAGTGGTGAGCATTATCACGGCTGGCTTCAGTGTTAGATGTGTAGAAATGTTATTATAGGCCCGGTTATCTGTCTTACGGTGCTTTCGGTCACGTTGCTGCCCACGAATTAACTGTGAATATGAACAAATTCGTTTTCATGTTGGTACCACGTTTTAACGCTCGCATCATATAGCATGCATTTGATTCGGCGGGAAGACTTTATAACCAAGAAGGCAAGCTTGAAGAATGGTGGACTAATTTCACAAGCAAAGGTTTTCAGGGCAAGCAAGATTGTATTGTCAAACAATATTCCGGTAGTGTTGTTTATTTGGGCGGAGGGAAACGCGTTGATTTTAACATGTATAGCCTACACTATTGATGATGGTAAAGGCGGGAAAGTACATGTCAATGTTAGTATCTTTACTCTGCGGGCAAAGTCATTCTCACTGTTATTTGATTTTTAGGGAAACCTGTACGCAAAGGGCTTCTACATTTTGTCGAGATTTTGACTGTTGAGCTGTGTAGGACATCGGGCGAAAATATCGGGGATACTGGTCTCATTCAAGCTTATCGAGCCTGGAAGGCACAATACCGCGCTTCACTGGCAGCAGGTACAGAGTATTTGCTTCCCGGGCTGCAGTTTTCAAGGTCAGTAAAACATGTGTGCGAAGAGATACATGATTAAATAACGATAACACTCAGGGAACAATTGTTCTTCATTTCATTTGCACGTATCTGGGCGAGAGCCATGAAACCTGCAGCTGCGGTAAGTGCAAAAAGATGGTGTCAACGTAGTCCTTAATGTCGCATACCAGGTTCAACGCATTCGAACTGACCCACACTCGCCCTCTGAGTATCGTGTTGATGGAACGGTTTACAATATTCCAGAGTTTGCTGAAGCCTTTCAATGCAAGAAGGGTGCAAAGGTGTGTTCGATTCATTCGAAATAAACAAAGGTAATGAAATCTGATATCATTAGCTGAATCCACCACGCGAGAAACAGTGTGTGTTCTGGTCGTAAACATACGTCGTAGTTATTTATTTCAGTTCATGTATATATACACGACTCGTAATTACTTATGTGAAAAGTCAACTTCAGAGTACACCCTTAGTGCTAGGAATGTCGTCACGACCTGTCTTTTCGATCGCTTGACGGATTGCCAGCGCCAGTGCTTTAAAAGCAGACTCCGCACTACAAGAGAATGTTATAGCAATACGTTGTGCAGAGAGATCAGACAGTACCGATGATGATCGTTCTCCCCGCGGAGAACATCAATGTGCAATGTCACCCCAGACATAGTTGCAAAGGAATGAAGTACATGGGGAATCATTTCGGTGGATAGGTCACCAATTTTCTCTCGTCTTAGTCCAAGTTCCGCAACACAGTAAGGGCGCGAGCAAATATCTATCACGGCCCGCGATAAAGCCTGTTTCGATTAAGTTGGCCATATGAAGAGAAGAATTGGGTATCAGGCCGGACCTCATCGAGGGGAGCAAAGCCGGTTCCGTATCTCCGAATTCCGCGAACTTCTCCAAGAGCCTCCTTAAAAGCCATGCCTAGGGCAATTGCAGTATCCTGTAATGGACAAGGCTGATTGGCTTGGGGAATATTAAGGGATTGAATGCAGAGTACTTATCTGCGGTATGATGGTCATCAATCCAGAGGTCACCTTTGCAAGTGAGGGTTAGGGACATCCCAGAGTGTTTTGCAAGGGCAGTATACATCTAGATATGCAGCGAGTTAGAGTTAGAGGAGAAGGAAGACTTGGGACAAACATGGTCGAGGAAGCCAATGCCCGTGGAGACATGGATGGTTTGAGTGGAGTTGGGATGGAGGTCGCGTCCAGGTCTATGAAGACTTCAATCTCTGTTTCGTTTGTCTTCCTGGAGATTGTGGCCTGACGAGACATGGTGTGACAAGTTGGTGACAGTGACAGAAGATTGTAGAGATAAGATTCTGTTTGTGTGTATTTAAATGGGAAGGTGTCGTCTGCTGCCAAAGATTTTGTTTGTCTGTATTTAAATGGGAAGGTGTCGTCTGTTGCCAAATAAACGGCCAAAACTCGGAGTGAATGATTTCCGTGTCCCGATTTCCGATGTCCTTTGCACTTGTTCGCCAAAGAGCTGCAAGGACGACTCTCTGCTTACAGCCATATCCTTATTCTCACAGAAAAAATGCCCGACTAATCTTCAATTTTTTTCGCAGGTCTCCTCAGCCGGCCTCTCCGAAGGATCCTATTCCCATCCTTACTGAACATCATTTATTTCATCCTTTTTCAAAATCTCCCTTTCCTGCCATCCGAGCTCGAGGAGCCGCAATTCAGAAGCTTGCTCCATGTCCAGTCTGTGCATCCTCGCATAGTCACATTCACGCTCATACGCAGGCCCAGCCCAAGTCCGTCCAACACGAATGTCCAGACTGTGGTTGGCCCACTCACTGCTCGGAAGAGCATTGGAAAGCAGATGGAGAACATCAGAAATACTGTAAACGCCTTCGCGAGGCGAACGAGGACGAGCACGATTTAAGAAGTGGGCGAAGGCTTCGAGAGTTCGAGCTTCCTGGCATGTACATCTACGTCGTTTGTCACGGGACAATGCTCTCAACTTGATGTCACATATTATAGGTCCTCAAGGCTATGAGGAAGCCATATCCTTTGCAAACTGGGATGTGTTCTGGTATACTCGCTGTTTCCCTTCAATGGATACAGAACGTTCTCGGCGACATGCTAGCAAACTGCTAACATACCCAATCACAATTGGGGGGGTTCTTCATCAATATAGTGGTTTGACATTGAGCAATCAGCGATTAACTCCAGAAGGAAGTCGATCCCTTGCAGGTGCGCCAAACTGTTTCTATCTATTGCTGTGAGGTTGCTGAATCATTTCGTGAATAGCTCTGCGAAGCACACTTCACGTTGCCCCAGGTGCCCCGGAGACAGATGAAGCTGCTGTTGGCAAGCCACAGGTTCGAATTTTCATCCTTGGAGCTAGAGCAGAGTCTTCTCTCCCTCCCCATGTATGGGAACAGCTCTGCATGCTCTTCCCGTCCACTCACTTCCACCTTTTCTTTATCGGACCTCAAGTATCTCTACCGAAACCTCCTGCTCCAGTCGCTGCCCGTCCTATTGCCAAGGATAAATCTCCATCATCAAATAACCCTGCAGATGGTCAGAAAGCGGGCTCTGGAGAGTCTGAAACCCCTGTTTACCTTCCCAATGTTTACCAGCCTCCCACACCAGCTCCCATTGAACGATTGAAACGTACTCGTTCCTCCCTTGAGCGTTACGGTGTCCCATCATACACTGTGCCTTACACACCGCAACTCACCATCACTGGAATGCAAGCCAATTACGCCGACGTCCATGCACAATTTCAACATACCCTTGATCCTTACAGTGATGTATTCTTCTTTTTCTCCCCTGGTTTCGGATTCCCCTCTCCCGACTCAGTCGGCGAAGATGGTGAACCTCTCCTTCAGATTGCATCGCCGACAGAATGGGGACCTGTTCTTCCAATGCTGCTTGCCAGCAAATGTGCTATTTTCGTCACAGGGTTTTCACCGACAGACGTCGAGCGGGACATTCGATCGCTTTCTACAGCACCTGAGGTTGCTGGGGAGTTCGAGTGGGTTATTACACCCGGACCGAATACCTTTGGCAGCGAGAAGTGGGAAATCGCTGACTTCGATCCCAGGGTAATGGTTAAGACAAATTGGGGTATCTGGGGCATTAGAGGAAAGAGTCGGGACGTACAGGAACGCGGAAAATTTAGCTCGATATTTTCATCATAACACTGGCCAACAACGACGATTTCATTTCAAGACCTCTGATAATACATTATTTTCCTATATGTGTTTAAGTAGGAGAATATGAAACATAGTTAATCATTGCAAGAGTAGAAAATGCATAAAAGTCATGAGAATATGTAATTATAAGGAATAATCATTCATCCCATTAATCTTCACGGGGTATTCTCCTCCATTATTGTACTTTGATCCCTTCGGATTCGGGCATACTGGGGGGAGGAATGAATGTCTATGTAGCCAATGAGTGCATGTGCCTGATGCAATTGAAGGCACTTACCCTGGCTTTGATTCCTCCTGCAGTGGGAAGCCTAGAACCCCCCATAAGCCATGCATCAACTTCAGTAGCAGCTCCACGTCCCTCACTGAGGACTAGTTAAGCACAGACATCAACAGAATGGAAAGGATGGACATACTTGATTCCCCATACAATTAGCGACTGGCCTCGACGACAATCTCCAGCCGCAAAAACACCCTCGATATTAGTGGAATATTTCTTTCGAAACATTAGTAATGAAAAATCCATTTTAGTCCTTGAAGCATACCTTATTAGGTGTCTGTATATTGGACCTCGCATCCTGTTTTACTCCAAGAGCTTTCAGAACTTCACTTTGAGGTCCCAAAAATCCGAGTGCCAAGAATACAAGCTGAGCAGGAAAGAACATTTCAGAACCGGGAACTTCTTCCATTTTCCATCGTCCACCACTGTCCTTGCTCCACTCGACGCGCACTAAGACATGTTAGTAGCAGCTCACTGCTACATGGTGTCGCAGAAGTTCTTACCAGTGTTGAGGCCTTTCAATTTGCCTTCATCATCAAGTACAAAATCTTTCGTTGAAATACAATATTCGCGAGGATCTAAGGAAGATATGCTGAGAAAAGGGTGTGATGCATCGCTTCAAGATCTCTTACCATTTCCAAAATGTGCAGCGACTTCGGTGTGCCCATAGTCAGTGCGGAAGATTCTATTACATGATTAAAGATGAAGTTAATAAATAAGGATACTAACAAACCTGGGCCATTGAGGCCATGGATTGTCACGACCGCGAGAAGCAGGAGGTTGAGGTAGAAGTTCGAAATTGACAACGGATTTTGCGCCATGGCGCATTGATGTACCTATACAGTCATTACCTGTATCTCCGCCACCTATGACGATAACATCTTTGCCCTTAGCACTAATGTATCCACCATCTTCCAAGTTAGAGTCTAAGAGAGATTTTGTGTTAAGCTGTCAGGAAACTTAGGCACAATGTATAAGCGTGTTGTTAAAGCTAGGCAATACCTGAAGGAACTCCATAGCAAAATGAATCCCAGTGGCGTCGCGATTTGGTATTTTCAGGTCACGAGGCCAAGTCGCACCAGTGCAAATAACCACGGCGTCATTTTCAGCACGAATTTGATGAACATCAATATCAACTCCAACGTTGGCATTAGGTACGAATGTCTGAACTCGATCAGAAAGAGAACAAACACAAAAAAATATGCAGAAACTTACAATACCTTCCGCCGCCATGAGATCCAAACGTCTCTGCACAACGGCCTTGTCAAGCTTCATGCTATCGAATGCTTAGTTGATGGCAATGTTAACAAAGTGTCGAAAAAACTCACTTTGGAATACCGTACATCAATAATCCACCCATACGATCATTGCGGTCATAAACAGTAACGAAATGTCCTGTTTTATTCAATTGGTCAGCACAGGCAAGTCCTGCAGGGCCAGAGCCAATGATAGCAACACGTTTCCCCGTCCTGAACTTCGGAGGATTAGGCGCCATCCAGCCCATTTCAAAGCCCTGGAGCTTATTAGCGGAAAAGGCCTGCTGCACACCTACTTGCCAACTCACTTTATCAATGATAGCACATTCAATACTCTTGATACCAACAGGTTGCTCATTTATACCTAGCACACATGCACCTTCGCAAGGAGCGGGGCACACACGACCTGTAAACTCAGGGAAATTGTTGGTCATCAATAGACGGTTAAGAGCATCTTGCCATTGTCCTTTGAACACAAGATCATTCCATTTAGGAATGATATTCGAAATTGGACACCCAGTGTCAGACTGACAGAAAGGAACACCACAATCCATGCAGCGTGCAGATTGGTACTTGAGCTCACTTTCGGTAAGGCGAGTTGAAATCTCTTTCCAGTCTTTAACACGCTTGCGAGGTGGGCGATATGCTTCACCTAGTCTCTTGTACTTCATGAAACCTCGAGTCTTGTCAAGTTTGTTTAATCTCTGCTTTGTAGTAGAATCATCGACAAGGGAGTCCTCAACATCTGTAATCGAGGGTTCGTGACGAGACTTCACGGGAGTATTAATGGTGGGCGACTTTGGAAGAAGAATGTCTTCCAAACCTTCAGAAGCAAGGTCAACCTGGCTGGCGGTACGTGATGGCACCAGGTCGATCACGCTGTGACGAAGTTTTTCTTCCTTCTCGCGAGCAGCTTGCTCTTCCAAGACGCGCTTATAATCAAGGGGCACAACCCGGACAAATAGCGGAAGAAGATGATGGAAGTCGTGCAAAACACGATCTGCTACTTCAGATCCGGTATAATGGCGATGATCTTCGATGAGACTGCGTAATGCCGCAATTTCCCTTGGGTCAGTAACTTTACCCAACTCGACCATCTCCATATTAACCTTGGAAGCGAAGGTGTGAGCTGTATCTAAAACATACGCAATACCTCCGCTCATACCCGCCGCAAAATTTCTTCCGGTAGTACCAAGCACTACAACCCGCCCCCCAGTCATATATTCACAGCCATGGTCACCTGTCCCTTCAACCACCGCGTTTGCTCCAGAATTTCTTACTGCAAACCGCTCAGCAGCAATACCACGGATGAATGCTTCGCCAGATGTCGCGCCATATAAGCAGACATTGCCGATAATGATATTTTCCTCGGCTTTGAACGTAGATTGCTTGGGAGGATAGACAATAAGACGACCACCAGAAAGACCTTTGCCTACGTAGTCATTGGCATCACCTTCGAGTTCGATGGTGATACCAGGCGCCAAGAAAGCCCCGCAAGACTGACCAGCAGAGCCTCTCATCCTAATATGAATGGTGTCTTTTGGTAGTCCTTCCTCTCCATATAGCTTGGAGATTCTGTATGATAATGAAGTTCCAAGTGCACGATCAGTGTTTGTGACGTCACATTCAATATGAACGGGTAGTCCCTTGGTGAGGGCAGGCTCCGATTCGTCTATGAATTTGTTATCAAGGCGAATGTAGAGTTTATGATCTTGCTGACGAACACGATACGTAGCAGCGCCTGGACGCATTTGCCAGGCAGGTTTTAATATCGGGGAAAGGTCCAAATGAGCCGTTTTAGGCGTCCTTAGTTTCTCATTCACTTTGAGCATATCCGCTCGTCCAACCATCTCATTGATAGTCCGGAAACCCAACTTCGCCATGAAGCCCCGCAGTTCTTCTGCAAGATAGTAGAAGAAGTTAATGACTTGCTCTGGTTGTCCAGCAAACTTTGCACGGAGTTGCGGGTCTTGAGTTGCAATACCGACAGGGCAAGTGTTCACTGAAGCCAGTCATTAGTTCAACTAGTTATTTGAAATAAGATATTAACATACAATGGCACTTCCGCATCATAATACATCCCATGGCGATCAACGGTGTTGTCGCAAAACCCCATTCTTCCGCACCAAGCAAACATGCAACGGCGATATCACGACCGGTACGAATTTGACCATCAGTCTGAACAGTAACGCGCCCACGCAGATCATTGAGAACCAGAGTTTGGTGTGTTTCAGCAAGCCCAAGCTCCCATGGCAGCCCTGCATACTTGATACCAGTCCAACGGGAAGCCCCCGTCCCTCCATCATGTCCGGAGATGAGAATGTGGTCGGCTTTCGCTTTTGCTACCCCACTGGCAACAATACCCACGCCGACTTCCGAGACAAGTTTAACTGATACACGCGACCGAGGATTAGCACACTTGAGATCGTAAATAAGCTGCTTGAGATCCTCGATCGAGTAAATGTCGTGATGAGGAGGTGGAGAAATAAGACCAACGCCGGCAGTTGAATGACGCGTGCGAGCAATAGAACCTGAAACTTTGTGTCCTGGCAGCTCACCGCCTTCGCCTGGCTTGGCACCTTGAGCCATCTTGATTTGAAGTTCATCTGCATCGGCAAGATAATTTGCGGTGACACCAAATCTACCGGAAGCGACCTGTTTGATAGCGGATCGCATGGTATCTCCATTGCTTAGGATTTGTGACCGTTCGGCATCCTCGCCTCCCTCTCCAGTATTAGATTTCCCACCCAGACGATTCATGGCTACTGCAAGTGTAGAATGTGCCTCCATTGATATAGAGCCGTAAGACATAGCTCCCGTAACGAATCGCCGGACAATCTCATTCCATGGCTCAACTTGTTCTATTGGGATGGGAGTTGCATTCTCGTAACGGAAATCCAGCAATCCACGTAAATGAACACTTTGTGTCTGTTCATTTGCATTACGTGAGTAGGCATCGTAGGCAGTTTGATTCTTCTCGCGAACGGCATCCTGAAGACTGGCAATCCCTGCCGGGTCATTGATGTGAGCCTCTCCACCATCCCTCCAGTGATATTCTCCCGATTCGGGCATTCCAGGTGGGAGAATGGTTTCACGGCTGGGCCATCCCCGTTCATGAAGCTCAAATGTATCCATAGCAAGGAGATCAAATGTGGCACCTTGAACACGACTAGCAGTACCGATGAAGCAACGATCTACGACCTCGCTGTGGAGGCCGAGGATTTCAAATATCTGGGCTCCCTTGTACGACTGCAGAGTGGATATACCCATCTTCGACATTACTTTCATAATGCCATTGTCAACAGAATGACGGTAATTGTCGAGCAACACAGAAACTGGTTTATCGCCCTTTACTCTGAAAATTCAATTATTAAAAGAAGTCGTAGAGTAAATATGATAGTACGCACAATCCTTCCTGGTTAACTTTGTGAATTGTTTCCATCACTAACCAAGGGCATACTGCATCCGCTCCATATCCAACCAGAACACAAGTATGATGGACTTCACGTGCTTCAGCAGTTTCAACCATTAGAGCGACTTTGGCTCTCTTCTTCTGAGTCGTGAGATGATGATGTACACCTCCACATGCCACTAACGCTGATAATGGAACCCGTGAAGGGCCAGTAGCACGATCACTCAGGACAATTACCTTGACGCCGTCCTCGATGGCCTGAGAAGCTTCGCTGCAAACACGCTCAAGTGCAACTTGATATCCTGGAAGACCCTCAGCCTTAGGGAATGTAATGTCGATCGTGCGAGATGGCCACGAGTGATAGGCAGATTTCAAGTTCTTCATGGCATTCATCTCCTCGATAGAAAGCAATGGGGAAGGAAGGAGAATGCGATGGCACTGTTCGGGCTTCATCTCCAATAAATTTCCTTCTGGTCCGACATAGGCTTCCAAGGACATTACGATGCTCTCTCGGATAGGATCAATTGGAGGGTTCGTGACTTGTGCGAATAGCTGTCGAAAATAGTCATAAATGAGGCGAGGTTGAGTAGCCATTGCAGCCAAAGGAGCATCATTTCCCATCGATCCGAGAGCTTCCTTCCCATCAAGCACCATGGGTAGCATGAGCAAGTTCAACTGCTCAACGGTGAATCCAAATGCCAGTAGTTTGGGATCAGTGCTGAGTGTTGTGTCATCTAAGACAGGCTCTAGAGATATATTGCTTCGTAAAACACGTTTAATGATGTTAGGGACATGGAGAATATGGGATTCAACCCAAGATGCAAAATTTTGTCGCACTGCTGTATTGCGCTTCAGTTCTTTGTCATCCACAATCCTTCCTTCCAAGGTATCAACCAACAACATGCGACCGGGTTTGAGGCGTCCTTTTTGGACCACTTTCTCCGGGGGAACATAAATAGCACCCACTTCCGAGGCACAGACCATGATATCTTCATTTGTGACAATGAAACGGCAAGGTCGTAATCCATTCCGGTCAAGGTTTGCTCCACAATAGCGGCCATCGCTGAAGGTGAAGAGGGCCGGGCCATCCCAAGGCTCGAGAAGACATGCAGCCCAATTATAAAATGCCCGTTTCTCAGGCTCCATGTGTTCATTACCCTGCCACGCTTCTGGTACCATCATCATAACTGCCTCAGGCAATGTCACTACGCCATTAACAACAAGCAACTCCAACACGTTATCGAAAGCCGCGGAGTCGGAGCCGCCGTTCTCAATTATTGGGTATAGCAGATCTAGTTGGTCTCCAAAATGCTGGGAAGACAGAACGCCTTCCCTAGCACGCATCCAGTTCTTATTTCCGCGCACGGTGTTGATTTCCCCTAAGAACGTGTCAAAGATAAGACATCATGTCGAAGGCACGGGAAGTCGTACCGTTATGTGCGGCCCATCTGAGCGGTTGCGCACGATCCCAACTAGGGAAAGTATTGGTAGAGAAGCGAGAGTGCACGAGAGCGAAATGAGACTTGTATAGGACATGGTTAAGATCGTGATAGTAGTTATATACTTGTGAAGGAGAAAGCTGCCCCTTGTAAACGATATTTTTCGTTGAAAGAGAGCAAATATAAAAGCCTTTCGCCAGCGTTCTTTAGAAGACAAGCGGAATTAATTCAGCCATAAACTTAAACAGAAAGAGAACAAGAAATTGACGAACATCCGGTGAGTTGCATGTTTGCGAAGAACGTACAATTGACGTTCCAAGTATTTCTCATCAAACGTACCACCCTGGCTAACACTTCCGTCGCCGTAGTGAGCTCTAAGCACCACAAATGGCTGGAGAATGATGGGCTCTTTGCTACTTGCAGCAGGTCCAAGGATAGTACCATCGGTGGGTACTTCCCTCCAACCAAGGACACGCAATCCAAGATCAACAGCAATCTTGGTGAAGGTAGACTGGTAATTCTGCAACTGTATGGGGTCGTTCGGCTTAAAAAAGACGTTGCCAACAGCATATTCGCCAGACTCGGGGAGAACGCATCCTAGGTCTCTCTCAGCCTCACGCTTGAAAAACTGGTGAGGAATACCAGTCATGACACCGGCCCCGTCTCCGTCACGGCTATCAGCGCCTGTAGCACCTCTGTGAGTCATGGCACAGAGTAGTTGGCGAGCATCGGAAACGATTTTGTGGTTCTGTTCACCCTTGATGTGACAAATGAAACCTACACCGCAGGAATCTTTCTCGTTTGCGTTGGAATAAAGCCCCTGGTCAGCAGGAAGAGAGGCAGCCCAAGAGGCATGATCACGTTCTACAGCGTTAAAGCCACTGATATTTTCAGGAGAAGCGAACTCGGAAACTAGAGGCAGAGAATCAGGCGAAGGATTGTAGGCAGCGGGGGTGCTAGCCATTGACTAAAGACAATGATACTGAAGAATTTTATGAAAGTACGAAGGAAGATGCGATGGTCACAGGTGCTACGATGAGGGAAGGAGGACGAAGAGGACTGAAATTTTAGTGAAACTTGAAAGAGCAGTCGCTAGCTGTCAGAATTTCCAAGAGCAATGCGGAGTCACGAAACTGAGAGATCTAGTCCGCATTCGACTAAATTTGTACCCTTTTTGCCACCATTCGCCCCAATCTTCTCCATACACGGCCATTCATGCTCACCTGATCCTCGCATCATTTCCCCCTTTCCGGTCCTGACTTGCCGGTTCCTCGGCCGATGTCATTCCCGCTTTGTGATTGGCTGCCCTCCTTATCTCTATCGCCACTGCTGTCAAGTTTTTGCTCACTGTCAGTACTCGCGCTCAATCACAGTCAATCATTAATCATTGGTCAATCATCTTCTTCGACTCAAATGTCGCACTCGTGTGTCTACTTATGCCATGTACATTGGCTCCGTATCGCCTGCGCAGAGTTGAATATGGTACTGGTTAAGCATCAAGACATCATACATCAGACTCAGACTATGAGTCACGATCAGCAAACCTTGGCACCAATCAAATGCACTGTATTATGTCCATACATAAAAGTACATTTACTGTATCTATACAACAGTAGTGTATTCTCTGTAATTCTAGAATTTCACGTTCCCGGCAGGCTTTTCCAAAAATTAAACAAGCACACTGGTTAACTGACGGCGTACGCGCGTACTACTTGTTTCCGCTCGCCTGTATTCGTTATGAGACTGGGGTAAAGCACACCCCTGCGCCTACCTTACACACCCTAATATCAAGTACAGCATATAGAATATACCCCCACGTGCGTCCGAGTCTACACCTCGTCACAACATCTCCTTTGTCCCCACATTTCCGATTTCGCATGAAAAATGGGTTCGAAGTAAGCCTGGGGCCATGATCTCCCCTTGAATGCCTGAGCCCTTTGCAACCCCACCGTGACTGATAAGGACTAAAAGTATACACGCCAGATACCGGCGGAAGGTGGTTTAATTCATCTTATGATGATCCCCATCTACAAGTCTCCTCCGCAAACAACCTCCGAATTAATCTTAGAGAATTCCATCTAACGGAACCCTGGGCAAGAAATCCTGCTCAATGTCAAAGCAGTCATTCACCAAGCCCTCCGGCCTGTTGCATTTGTATTCCCGAAATAGGTATGTACTATAGTGTACTATGCATATCAAATCACCTCTTCGAACTGTGGCTATTCTGAACTCAGGTACATTGTGAATTCACCAAAATGCAAGAGTTCAATGCATGGTCCAGAGTTACATAGCTGCTCGTGTCAAAAGAAGTCGTAGAATAAGTAGCATAGAGTTGACATCGTTCGAGCGGCGCATCGGATTCCGAAGACACGCGTTTGCGAAGTCCAGTACAGCACGAGGGGTTATGACATACGTGTTTTTCCAGTCCTAGCGATTCATTCAGAGTTAACATTGCCTCTATTCTCAAAATACATATTGATCAGGCACTTTAAATGGCACGGATGTCTTAGGATTCTTGCATAGCGCAGGAGAACGCCGTTGCTGCAAAATTAAACCGGGATTAGATCCCGCATCGCAAGCACACATACCTAACAGGTATACACGTTTAATCAGATATTTTTGATGTGTTCCATTTATCGACATAACTCCTAAAGGCTCGTCTTCGAAGCGTAATGAACGATCATTGCCGCGTGAATGTGACGAGAAGCAAGTATTCTGAAGAACTTTTGGGTGTAGTGGTAGTGGCAATTGGATACCATTAAACGGTAGGAAGCTTGCCTCTGGTAGATTGGGACGATTTACAACGTAAGAATGAGAGGAAATCATATACGCGGCAGCACTAAGTGGCTTCGCTGACGGATGACCGTTGTTATATCACCCGTGAGGTAGTTAAAATCACTTATCGATCCAAGCTCAAAATTTGCTTCGAGATTATCAACCATCAAGTTAGAATTCTCTAAACTTTATCGATGGAGGTTGCACGTATGCATAACTGTCCGTCGCGCACAAAGTAAGGTCTTGGGAAAGTATACAAGTAGCGCTCGAAGCTGGAACGGATCATTCCACGCGACCGGACTAATTGATAATCAATCGAAACCAGATCATACAGGTGTCAGGAGGATAGAATATATAGTACATTAGAACTGACATTGGATTAGAGTTTATATGATGGCTGATCTCAGCTAAAGAAGCATCAGCCCGCACCATCATGCAATGCACAACATACGGCAGCTATAATTCATTTGTAAGTACATTCTGATTCAAAGATAGGTTCAACGTCATACCCTTGTGATGTCCGTTATATTGTCGCACTGTTTCGCCAGATGTCATTTCCCATAGACGGGCGGTATGATCAGAAGATGCTGCAGAGCGGTGTGCGAGGATTGTTACAGAACATGAAAGTATTTCTTACCCGTTACAAGGTATGCAGAGTCTGCACTAAATGCACAATCCCATACCCAACGTTGATGCCCTATCAAGATTTTCTCTTGTTTAAATTCAAAGTTAGAGGATATGGACCAAATTTTAACGGTTGTATCTGCTGAGCAGGTTGCCAGATACCTAAGAAGTTTAAATATCCGAAGAAAATACTTCATTATAAGACCTACTTAACGTCTGGGCTTAGCAAACATCTTGTAAGATATTTGCCGTGTGCAAAGAATCGCGTGACAGCTTGAAATCGCGGAAGACCTGTATTTTCCTCGTTCAGTTTCCAAACATAGCATTGTCCCTAAACGAAGAGGTAATTGTGAGTCATTTTATAGTGTAGGAAACCTGCCAACTTTATTATTCCCAGCCACCAAACAAGAACCATCGGATGCCAACGTCACTGAGCGTATTGGAACGTCGCCAGCGGGAGTCTTAAATCTCGATCACAGGTCAATCGAAAATCAGGGACTATAAGATGTCATCTCACCAATTCATGAGAACAAATATTATCAGATAGATCCCATTGCTTTATACTTCCGGCTTGATCACAAGAAATAAGTTCTCCTTGGTTAGGGTGAATACAAACGTCGTTAACTAAATTATTAAAGTCAGTAGTCCAACAAGTGGGGTGCAATGAAGCATGGAATAACCAGGTGCCACATTATCATATGTCCGATGCAAATGCGAGGTCCTTAACTTGGATGTGAGCGAGACGAGACCCAACACGAGGAAGTGAAGATAGGAGATGCAGACCTGAGATCCCATATCTTGATCGTTCCATCTTCGCTTCCGGTGACTAGCCACTTCCCTTCGCTATGGAATGAAACAGAAGTCACATTCATGGTATGACCTTCAAATGTGACAAGCTATTACGGATAAAAAGTACGGTCGACATAGAACAAAATGTAAAACTCACAGGATCAGACGAAGCGCTGGCAATTTCATAGATATTAACTTTCTTGTGAATAGCCGCAGCCAAGAGTCGCTTGCTGTGAGCATCTAGGATCAACGACGGCTGTTTATATATTGATTGAAAAAGAGTACATACTCAGGGGAAATTGCCAACCTATTGACTTGCTGTTTAGAGAATGAGGGGAAGGATCTAGTATTCGAGAGGAGGCCAGAAAACTAACGCCAGATTCACCTGTTCGCGCAATTGTACGCGAGCATATTCCACTCCATGCTTCCCAGAAGCGTATTTCATGGTCGTAAGATCCAGTGACGAGTATGACCGACATATCATGGCGAGTAGCGCTCATTTTCGCAGCAGCGGAAGGAGCAGGCATGAGCGCCTCAGTGAGACCTCGAGTAGGAACGAGAGCCTGAAGAACTTGATAAGTAAAATAGACACAGTATTTGATTCCTATGCGGGAGTCGTGGACGCGTACGAAGGACAAGGTACTGACGCTGAAGCGAGCGCTTGCGCGTTGGGCATTGTCAATGTTCACAGCAACGTGATTAAACATAGTATTACGTAATTAATCTTATCATACCGCAAAGCTTCAGATCTTTCAGACCTTGTGTTGTGTTCTCATTTCTTTCTTTGCTTCTTTCGCCAATGCCGACATATCCATATGTCTCGTTACCAGATCTTTTTACTCGGATGATCTCTTTGTTCTCCGCATACACAATTAAATGAATGACTTGAAATCATTGTTCATTCGCTCCCAGCTGCACTTCATGCTATAACCCAATATTGAACAAGGCACTTGTAAGTGAATATAAGTATGTTTTCCTACATGTTTCTCACCTCCGAGGATCACAGTTAATCATACCTTCACAGTTCACTTCATTTTCTGTTAATGTTTGTCGACTTTTCACTGTCGACAACATGAAATGCATGCGCTTTGTGAACTATGTTGTACCATCGCCTCGCCTCGCGTTCTGATTACGTTGAAGTGTTGATGGACTCGTGTACGCTCCGATATATCCCTCATTTCTCTCTGAAGTCACTTACTTATTTCCGATCCCGCGAAGATCGATGGCACATAGGTTCCAGCACAGCGGGGTATTGCAACTCTCCCTGCTCTACTTGAAGAGAATAACTCGTGAATGAAAGTCCACCGTTATTATTTCGCACTGGAGATCACTAGTTCGACCGTCGGTGATGGACTTTGAAACTTGCTTCCCAAAGTTCTCCTCGCCTTGTGCCAAAGACCACGCTGCCCTCGCTTCTTAGATGTTATGGAATATTCCTATCACCGGGCTTGTTGTTGTAAATCCCTCGGTGTGGTCGATCACTCATTCTACATAAATACTAGTGCAAGTCGACAGTTATGTTGAAAGAACATTCCTTCCACACTGGTCCTTCGAACGAAGAGCCTCTCATCCTACTATTTTGGCTATGAACGCTTTTCCTGTATGCCTCTAAATAATTCTGATTCGTTCCTTGTTCACGGTGGTTGTAGGCCGGAACACGGGTTTTCTACTGGGCAGCAAATGGCCAAACTGTCTATGGAACGGTACAAGCGTCAAACCGTTCACCCGATGTGCGTTTTGTGCATGTCCTTGTGGCGAAGATTGACATAGGATTTTCAGGGGACTCAGGTCTTAGTCATCAGGGACGATAACGGAGCTACAGTTCATCTGCCGTGAGTAGTTTTCTTAAGAGTCCTCGAATTGAACCGTAGTTCATTATTCAATAGGGCTGCAGGAGTCAATAAAGTGCAGTAGATTCGGAGGCGTCTGACGGCAGTCACTAGCTGTGGTTGCATCGTTGGAAGCAGGGAGGACCTTTTGCTTGCTTTGAAAATGTCGTTCTACTTGAATGTTCGGATTCTCTGGACCATCATATATTATCTATCATTGTAGCAATGCTTGACATCACAGCTTTTGTATCTTTTAGGTTTAGAGCTCCCGAATATATTACCCTAGAGTATAATAATAAATATAATCTATATTTTACTTATTGTTGGATCAATAACAGTGTCTCATCATCAATGAAAATATACTTTTAAGTAAGTATACATGTGCGAAGAACTTTAAATAGTAGCAAACTCGAGCAGCCGGTGATAACCTTCACTATGATCGACTGATTCCGTCTCATTTCGTACCCCATAAACCTCATGGTTGTGCCTCATTTTTAGTCTCCAGCGAATACTACTACATAGTGAATATCGTACTTGTCAAGATCGATTGAGGATAATAATATCCCCACATCCTGAGCTTCCCCGATAATGACCGAATCTTAAATCGGTAAATGAATTTCGAGCATATCAACCGTCCAGCAGTAGTCAAGGCATTTTGTCCATTAGATTAAGACATTAACAGCCGCCGATATCGGATAATGAGAGCTCAAGAAATTCCCTGGGAAGCTTTTCGTTGTCCCAGGATTTCTGAGGCGTGGATGTTGCGTATGAAATTCGCAGATTATGATCGTAATATATAGCCAGTTGTCCAAATCTACACCGAAGGTAGCAATGTGCCCCCTGGAGCTCTAATTGAAGGTACTTGGTCCAATATCCAGTGTATGTTCGTGGAGAGCACGCTAGCATATTGAGCGGCCGATCATTCAATTGCTTAATTCAAGCAGAAGCAGTACGCATAGAAACCCTGCCTAGGTAATGACAATCCCAGTTAGATAAGATCCGAGAACAAGATATCTGATCTTGGAACTAGAGTGTCATTTTTGTGCGCTTTCCTTTTGGGACAATACACCCATTAGTCAATGATTCTCGATCCAGGATCGCCAAAACATCTCCTCGCCTTCCGAGGGTCGGATCTGATAAAACATTAGAATATAACAATGCTTGAAGAAAACGCTTCTCCAGTCACCTTTCGATGATATTCTTATATATAATCTATTACGACATGGAACCAGAGTTTGCTGAATAAGACGGGAGGTCCTTTGAAAGAAGAATTACGGGATGGTGATCAAATGAGCAAGGGAATAACTTGCGGAAACTTACTCTAACTATAATACTTAGTCGTTGCCTCGTTGCATAGTTCTCATCATTCTTGCTTCCCTTAATTGAATGACGAAATGTATAGCGAATGTGATCACTGGTCATCGTTAGCATACTGAGTTATAGGGGGATGGTGAAATTTACCTCTGTAAGTATACGCTACCAGAGGGGAGTGCAATTTCGTAGTCCGTTGATTTATTATCAAGTGTCAAAATCCTCTCCTCTCCAAAACTAGCACCGAGAATCCATACTCCACTAGCAGATACATTGTCTATATGGGGGAGTATTTCTCCATCCGAAGCTAAATGAAGCAGATGAGTCTGGATGCAAGACGTCGGGCATAAGGAGTAAAGGCGCTGGAGTGCGAGAGAAAGACCAGGTACATCATTATCTGACCATGAAGAAAGATGCATTTCACGATAGCGCCGAATAACGCCATCGAAGTGACCCTATATTCAAGTTGAGCCCCGACTCAAGGTTCGAGTAAGTATACGTATGCAGCCTACCTCTTGGAACTCGTAACAGTCATCCGGGTAGAACATTTGCTGAATAGACCCACTTGTGTTGATAACCCTTGGATGTTGTCGTCTACGCTGTCGGCTGCGCCTCGATTCCATGGAGTCGAGTTTAGTCAATGCAGCATCTAGCAAGCACTTTTGTTCATCGAATGAAAAGAAACTGGGCCAGAACTTGAAGCCAGGAAATAGCTCGCGGGGTGCGCTTGCATTATAATCGGAAATAGCTCTCTGTGCAAATTTTAATCTTGCGTCTCCTCTGAGGCTTCGAGTTATTCCTAGGGAGAAAGTACTAGGTCTAAACATGTCAGAACTGTTTATCACAGTGTAGTAAGGTCTTCCTGTAAGCTCAACATAAACCTAGATGCACATGTTTGGTATTCACAACAATGCCTCTGGAAGCAAACAATTTAACAAAGGGATCGAACTCACATGTAGCCTTTAGTGTTTCAGTTACTTCTTCGACCTTGCTTTTGGATGTCCACAACGGACGATGCTAGACAGAATCAGAACTCTGGTTAGTTTAAATACTTCCTAGCTTCCTAACATTCTCATTGTTATCCTTCCCTTTCCTCACAGTTTATTACGGAAATTTTCAGGCAGCAGTAGCTCAGACCATCACACGTAGTCTTGCTCTGTATTTTTCGCGCCCTGTTAGACTTTTTCGTCCACAAAAAAGTAAGTAGCTTTGTCGTTACTAAAGGAAAATAAGTGTTAGCTTAAGAATCTCAGTCAGTGGATGGCACTCCCTCCAGAGCTTAGCATTGCAGCACGGGAAATCCCTATCTCCACATTATATTGTGTCTTTAATTAAATCTCAAGGGGTATTATATCTTTCCCTCATATCGTACAGGTTCCTGACAGTGAATATAATCTCTCTTGGAATTAGTTCTGGGTGATTCCTAAGCATTTTGTCCCCCCGATCATAGTAAATGCAGCTCTCGGAACAATATTGTGGACTGGATATGCTCAAAGCTATGCGATATTGGAACAGCAGCTTGAGCAACGGCCTGTTGTCGCTGCTGCCATATCTGGTGGAATTGCTGGTGGACTGCAGGCTGGTTTCGCTGCTCCTGCCGAGAACGTGCGCATTCTAATGGAGGGTGCCTCTGGAGGTCACTCCTGGTCATACGCGTGGAAGGAAGTGTTCAGAAGTAGCAGGTCTCCCGAAATAAATTTATCCAATCATAATAAAGTCGAAGAAATACGTCAGTTGCGAATCTGGTTAAGAGAGGTCGGTGAAATGGCCGGTCATGGCTGGCGTGGGTTTGGATGGGGTTTTGCCAAGGATGTTTGCGGTAAGTTTTCAGGTTATGCAGTATAATTTTGGGAGAATTTATGATTTTAGCATTTTCTGCATTTTTCTCAATCTTTGAGATGACACGTCGGATAGGTGCATTGGCAAAAGTGCGGACAGAGGCAATGTTTTCTAATTTGGAGGAACACGGCAGTGCTTTCGCAAATTTTCAATATCCACGTATGATCAATAGTTTGATTCTTGTTACTGGAGGAGTAAGTCAAACATTTGGAAAACACAATTTACTAAAACTTAAATTTTATGTA
Organism: Cyathus striatus; assembly: GCA_025738555.1. Lineage (NCBI taxonomy): Eukaryota > Fungi > Basidiomycota > Agaricomycetes > Agaricales > Nidulariaceae > Cyathus > Cyathus striatus. The sequence continues at coordinate 4,589,633 of JAOVFP010000005.1, read as the reverse complement.
GGTGGTGGCGGGACTTGCTCACGAGTATGTGTCTCGCCCCTGGGATACTGTGCGACGTGCCCTGAGGACAGGGATGCTCAGTGATCCAGTTGCTCGTCCAACTACTATTCTCTTTCATTTAATTTCTGAGAAGGGCGTTACAGGGTTGTTCCGTATACATTATACTCCCAAAACCAGATCCGGGATACAAGATACGGCAGTGAGAAATATTTTCCGTACCTTGGGACGGGTCGGTCCGTGGGGCTTCGGATTTTTGGTATGGGAAGCGTATGGCTCGGGGTTAGAGATTTCAGGATAGAACCGGTTATTTCTTTAACGCGGATGCAGTGCTTTCATGTTCACTGGAGGTACACACATCCATCTTGGACAGACATGTCACGCTTACTAGATGTTATGCAGTCCTTCGAAAGTTACGCATCTCTCCAGTGCTAGATTGTCGTCGACGTGCGAAGTTGAGAACCGGATCCGGATCAAGATGAACACGAAAAGTGCAGAAAAGACCAGACGGGGTATTTATTTATTCTTAAAAGCTATTCGTCTTCCGGAGTGCGATATCACCCGCGCTATACAACACTTACTTCGATCCTTTGCCTTGCTTGATTCGGTTTCTTGCATTGGCGGTGACCATTCCTGGGACGCGGTGTCAATAATTGGTTGTATTTCAAATATTTTACACCTGCTTTATTGGTTACTAGGACACGAGACAGCGGATATTATGCAACGCATGCTTGCATGCCGATTTCAATCAATGTGAAAAATAATGATCTTTGTATTGCATACGACAACGAACGTTTCTACACCCCGTTAACGGAGCACAGATAATATATGCGTTCGCACATGCTATACAGACTTGCGCATAAGGTTTGTATAGCCCGAATTTGATCAGGTCATTTACTGGGAAAGCCCTTGTGGTCACCGTTGCCTTAAAAGACGGGCCAGCTTTCCATGAACGTCTTTGGATCTATGGTCCGTCACGCAGTACTTGATGAAATTAACATGAGACAGTCCAAGGCTGGTTGATGTGCGCTGGATATGTCCTACATAGCGGAAATTTCAATGCATGTGCATGGGATTTCACGTTTCATCAGCGGCGAGGTGTGGATCCTTAAACGTTAAGTATTTTACTTGCTTTTGCTGGTCTTGGACCCTACATACTAGATCCAAATACCCGTCAAGAGAGAACGGCCATCTCGTCCTTGAGCCTGAGGAACAGGCTGATTAGGAATTCGAAGGTTGCCGAGTTTTTATTTAAGCTCAGTCAGGTAATGCGCAATTGGCAGGACCTTCACAAACGCCTAGTGAAGTAGACATCAGATTGTTATTGTACTGAGGATGCGGAACAGGCGGTAGCTGCTCGTGAATGTGAAGCGGCTTACATATAGGCAAGATATAGGTGGTATATATTTGAAACTGTGTATGTGGAACTTATAAGAATGCGAGCGAAATTCTTGAACATTCAAGATGACGAAGCGCGTGATAATAACGATCAATCGGAAGTACATACATACATACTCACTCTAATCCGCGATCAGCTCGTGCTACTTTTCGTGTGGACATCTCCTTCGCATCTTTTATTCTTTCAATTACCTTCAAGTTTGACCAACCAGTTAATCATGGCTCGTTGTACTCGAAAAGGCTGTGGAAAAGATTTCTCAGATGATAGTCAAGAAAAGTGTACATACCATTCTGGTTCTCCTGTATGCCGGTAAACTGCTTTTCCAAGTACCTACTCACTTACCATTAAGTAGGTTTTTCATGAGGGTCTAAAGTCATGGTCCTGCTGCTCGGATGTTCATAAACCAGTCCTGGACTTCAACGAGTTTATGCACATACCAGTAAGATGTGTCGTCTTTACGTCCGATAGTTTTAATCATGCATTTGTATAGGGTTGTGCAGAAGCGGATGCTCACACCATAAAGGCAGAAAAGCCAGATAAAACTACTCAAGTAACTGCCACTACATCAACTACTTTACAACAAACAATTGATGAAAAGGAAGCTTTTTCGACGATACCTAACGTTTCGTTGTCTTCCTCCGTTTCTGTTGTGCGGTCACAGTCTGCACTTGCTCCAACACCTACTATTGAAGAAGAGGATGATTTGTCAGTATCAGTGAAACCAGGCACCCTTTGTCGGCGTAAAGGATGCGGTGTGTCCTTTGTTAGCGACGACATCAATCGGTCGGGCGAAGGTGAAGGGACTGTATGCGTTTATCATTCGGCTCCAGTACGAAATTTGCTTACTATCAGAGAGAGAAAGTGATTGAGAACTTGACAATTTTCAGCCGATTTTTCGTGAAGGAAGCAAGGTAACGTTCCGCTGGCAAATTCATGCGTAACTTACTGACTATGATCAGGGTTACCTTTGTTGCAAACGCCGTGTTCTTGAGTTTGACGAATTCCTAAAAATTAAAGGATGTAAGACAGGTCGACATGTATTTGCACCGAAAGTCAAAACATCTGTCGTAGGTGTAAAATTCAAATTTTTTTTTAGTGATTTTCGCGACATCTGAATTAATGCTTACTTTTATTATATAGACTACGGAAGTCATCAATTGTCGGATAGATCACTACCAGACTCCACACCAGGTTCATGTATCTATTTTCGCCAAACAGGTGGACAAAGCACATAGCAAGATCAACTTCACAGAGAAAGAAGTGACTTCATTTCATACTTGTTTTATTCGTGGTTCATACATATAGACCCTTTCTATAGGTTTCACTTGATCTTTACCTTCCAGGGGATAGGCAATTTACTCGCACTCTGAATCTCTTCGGTCCAATCGATCCTCAACAATCTACTTTCCAGATATTTGGCACAAAGGTAATTGATTCAAAATTGTTTTGCAGCACTTAACTAACAAAATAATCTAGGTGGAGTTGCATCTTCAAAAGCAAGACACTCGTAGCTGGACAGTTTTAGAGAAAACAGACAAAGACTTGGGCAATATTAGCTTAACATTCGGGGTAACAGGCAGGACTGGTACTGTCGGCGGAAAGGAAGTCGTTCTGGATGAATCAAATAAAGCACGGGCATAAAACGTAAATTAATTAGTTTGTGACTAAATTCTAAAGTTCTCCAGGAAGTTCCATTATTTCGATAGATCGAATAATGTCCCCTTCTCTCAATTCGACTGGCTCAGCAAAACTCAACCCGCACTCTGATCCCTTCCGCACCTCCGTTACATCATCCCGTAAGTATCGCAAAGTATCCAGTTTTCCTATAAGAAAAGTTTAAAATATATGCTGTTTACAAACGAGAACAGCAAACCTTCATGAATAATGTTCGAGTCACGGACTACCCGAGCAGTTTTGGCTTTCTCGATTTTACCGTCAGTCACTCGGCAACCTGCTACCTTCAAGATCTGCTTGTTCTTAGCCTTTATATCGAAGAGCTGTAAAACTTTAGCTTCCGCAATTATTTTTGTTTTCGTTATAGTGGGCAAGAGCTCGATAACTTTCTCTCGAACAAGTTCCATAAGTTTATATATGATCGGTGAGATGCATATTGGAACCTCATTCTGCGTTGCGATGGTCTGCACAGAGCGTGAAACTGGCACCGAAAACGCGACAATCGTAGCTAACAAATACTCAATTATTAGCGATAGTCTGTCCTTTGGATTAGTTACACTCACCACCTGCTGCTTTAGCTAACATTACATCTGACTCTGTAACATCGCCCACACCCGTATGTATTATTCTTGTCGTCGCCAGATGATTTCCCATTCCTTGCAATGCTCCTTCAACAGCTTCCGCGCTGCCACTAACGTCAGCTTTTATTATTAGTCGAAGTTCCTTAATTCCAGTTGAAGTATCCTCAGGGATATCGACAGTGATATGCGCTTGCATCTGTGTCTGTATTTTCTCTTGTTCGCGTTTTTCGCGATCCTGTCGTCTACTTGCATTTATGGCTTCGAGATCAGCCAAAGCTGCTTCGATTCCTGCTTGATGTATACGATTCGCCAAGGCCTTCCTCACTTCGCTTTCTGTACCTTGCAAGACATCATCTCCGGCTTTTGGCAGCGACTTCCACCCAGAAACGATAACTGCTGTTCCAGGGTAGGCAGCTTTAATGACATTTCCGCTGGAATCAGTCATTAAGCGAACCTTTGCTTGACTTGTTCCACTGAGGATATGAGATCCTGGCTGTAGACAACCACGGCGGACAAGTACGGTAGCAACAGATCTGCAGAATTTGATGAACTAATAGTATTACCAAGGAAAATAAAGATATGCATACCCCAGCCCCTTCTGAACTCTCGATTCCAGTACACACCCATAAATCCTACCTTCGTGTTCAGCACGAAGATCCTGAATTTCAGCCATGGTAGAAATTGTCTCTAGAAGATCAGGCAGCCCTTGACCGGTCAATCCAGAGAGGTGTACACATGGAACATCGCCTCCCAACAATTCTAGTTGGATGCCTTCAGCAAGTAATGCGTGTTCAACTGATTCCTAATCGAGGATAAGAGGCATACAATAAGAGGGTTAGGGACTTACGACATTAACGCCTGGTTTGTCAATTTTGTTAATTGCAATGACAAGACCTGTTCCGGAGTTATCGTTCTTGGCCAATTCGATAACTTCTCTAGTTTGAGGCATTATTCCATCATCCGCCGCTACTACAAGGACGATAATGTCAGTGACACTCGCACCCCGTGCTCTCATGGCAGAAAAAGCAGCATGTCCGGGGGTGTCCAAGAAAGTTACAATCGACGAAGAAGTAGTATCCGGCGCAGAGCTCGAGTCGGCAACTGGAACGGGCACAGAGAAGGCCCCTATGTGCTGTGTGATACCGCCTGCCTCCCCTTTGGCCACCGCTGACGAACGTAATGTGTCTAACAACGTTGTTTTGCCGTGGTCAACGTGGCCCATAATAGTGACAACTGGGGGACGATTAGGAAGTGATGCTGAATCAGGATGTGGAGGCCTATCGACGTTATTACATTGCATTCTCACCAAGAAAGGAGAAACAGGGCTTACGGTGAATGAAGATCAAATGTAGCTTCGTCATTAACGATTGGATTTCGGCCGAATTCCTCAGCTAATAAACATGCGTAGTCGGACGTTAACACTAAAGAAAAGATTTGAGTAATTAGAGAAACGAGCGACATTTGTGCATACCATGATCATAAGTAGCTTCTTCCTCCATTCCGGAGTTCTTCATCATCCTCTGTAAGCGGTCTATAAGGAATAAGCGAAAGAAGAAGTTTAGTGGCAAGACTGATAGAAAAACGTACCTAGTCGGACCTTAAGCAGTTTGGCAAGCTGACCTACAGATACCACGGAAGGAATGTAAACATCAATCTGTTTCTCAATCACTTTTTCTCTCTTAGCGGTGCTGTTGCTCCGCTCTTGTGTCCGTGCCAGCTCAGCTCTCCTATAAGCACCATCTCTATTACGAGTCTCTGAGAGCACTGAACTTCTATCCTTGTGATGATTTTGCTTCGGCCATGTAGCCTGTATATTTGAATTTAAACCATGTCTGTCAACCTGGTCTGAGCCTTGATAAGAAGCTGAAGAGTTTTGATGCATCCTGTGCACATTCTGTGCTTGTGTATAAGAGGTCTCCGCCCCAGATTGTGAGGTCTGAGTTTTTATAACGCTATGACGTGGTGGACGTCGAAGAACGTCTGACTGAGCCGGAGGAAGAGGAGACCATTTATTTTCTGCTGTACGCGGCGGTGGACGTCTTAGTATTTGGGTGTGCCTCACTTCTGACTGAGCTGGAAGATGAGGAGACCATTTATTTTCCGTTGTACGTGGTGGTTGACGTCGTGACACTTGGGTGTGCCTCGCTTCTGACTGGGATGAAGATGAGGAGACCATTTATTTTGCGCTGTAGTATGTGTATTTGCGGCAAGATGACCGGGAGGAACCCAACGTTTACGGGACGGGGCAGGAGGTTTTGAATCGAGTGGATCCGAAGATTCAACCTTACGAATATTCCAATTTCTAGGCTAACTAAAATCAATACAGCTGGCAATAGAGGAGGTATAGATCATGCACCTGCACTTTTACTGCTGCTGTTCCTGTAGACCGCGTCTGGATATGAGCGCTTCGGAATATGGGAGTCAAACATCGTTTGCGATGCATTGTAACTTCTCTAGATGCGAGCCAGAATCTAAGGTCTGCAATGTCGTGTCTTGCGACAATCGTATCCTATTAACAATTTAAATTGAGCGGAGGACACTGGAGCCTGGAGGTAGTGGACCGGGAATTAGCCACGTGATAACGCACCGGAACCGCCAGTCACATGTCATATGACAATAAGACCACTATTAGTATTAGTATTAGTCTGGTATTAGTACGGTAAAGCAGCAGCTTTAGCGCTCAGTACTCAGTACTTACTACTGATTGACCTAGCTCAATGCCGGCCAATCTTTTAGCCCATCTTCATACCTCTACGTTCTGTCTTAGAACGTCGTACCGGCATGCTTTTACTTTTAATCATCTGAAAGCTTATTGTAGAAATTATGCTTTTTCGCGTTTTCCGAATCGTACAATCGGCCCTGGCAGAAAACAGCACGAGCGATTTTCGCCAGAATCAACACATCGCCGCACAGATCCTCGTCTCCAGTCTCCTGCTGAAAGAGCATTGTCGGAAGAAGAATCACAACTGTGGCATACTTCTCAGCGTCCTCCTTCCGGCGACCCAAAACTCGGCTTGGAGAATCTGTTACTTGAAAATGAAGTATTAATTGTTGAAAGGTAAGTACGGGCTCCTTGTAATGCGTTATATATCTACTATTCGTACAAGGCAAATCGAAATGCTCAATATTTTCGTCGGATTTGAGCAATCTAATAGATATTCAATCGGTATGCCCGACATAATTAAAGTATTGTCTGTTGCCAATCCTTCGCAACTGTATGTTAGCAAATGTGAATGGAGAAATACTTGGTTATATTGCAGAGGAATCTCGAGGGTTTCTTTCGCTGATTGCACGTCAAACATTCGCCACGCATCGTCCATTTCGATCAGTGGTAATGGATGCTCTTGGGTCACCTATTTTGTGGGTGCGTCGCAAAATGCTCCGTGATACATTTCATTTATATCTACATTCGTTCTGCTCAGTTTCGTCGCCCGTTTGCGTGGATTAACTCCAGGATGTTTGTTCAGCATCTGAAAGACTTCTCTGATTATTCTCCAGAAGGTGAACCATTACTTGATTCATTTGGAGAGATTCAGCAAATATGGCACCCTTGGCGCCGTCGTTACGATCTTTTTATCAGGTCTTTCTAAACAAGTCTCATATTATGAATTAGTTAATAACATATAACTGTACTCAGGGAAAGTCCACATAGAATTTTGTCACTGGCATCCGAACCACAGCCCGAGCCGGAGCTTTCAATATATCGCCAATTTGCAAATGTGGATGCTAGTTTTTTAGCATGGACATTTCAAGTCTACAGTGAAATGGGTGATGAATTGGCACAAATAAGCCGTACATTTCGAGGAATAGGACGAGAAGTATATATATTGATTATTGTCGACGGTACTTAGAATGGCTAATCATCTTAGATTTTCACTGATACAGGTGAGCTGAAAATTAAAATCATTTAGTAATCATCGCTGAGAATAACATAGGTCGCTACTATTTGCGGTTTGGGAAAGAGCCATCGCAATCACTTGAAGTCACGAATTCCATGCCAAAGCGATTCCTCACACTGGAAGAACGTGCGGTGAGTTCCGTCTCGTTTTGCTTTTATTTTATGTAGTATGAGCATTATGTGGATTCTCTAGCTTTGTCTTGCATTGGCAGGTAAATTCTTATTGTCGCGATTCTGCAGTTAACTGAGCTAAATTCTCTATACATACTTATCAGTGAACATCGACTTCGATTACTTTTCACGTCATTCAAGAGTGGGAAGGTACGATGGTGTTCAGTGCCATAGGACTTGTGGATAATCTAATAACAAGTTCGATTCTACAGCGGAGGTCTTCTGCATCTCTCGTCAATGGAGTAATTTTTTTAGGTAGCTTAGCTACTAAGTAGAAGGCTCAAGTACGTAGAGTTACGTGCATAAAACTTCTTATGTAAATCATAATAAGTTTGAATGTTAATTTACAAGCATTCGCGCGTTATACATTCCACGTGATTTGCGTCACACAGTATGCTGCGCGTCTGGAGTTGCACGCGTTCGTTTCTGTAGTTCTGCTCTGTACTCTATTCAACGCCATGGTTTACCTTCCTCCACCTCACTCTGCCGCTGGGCAGCGATCCTATGCGGAAGTTTATGGGGAGATTATATCCGCTCATCGTCGGTCACCATCAGCCTCTGCATCTTCAGTCGTCATGCTTGTTGCACCCAACGTTGATGCACTTTGTGCGTCAAGGATGTTGGCATATCTATTTAAACAAGACGATGTTGGGCATAGAATTGTACCAGTATCCGGAATTGATGAGTTGGAAACACTTAAGGACGAGCTCAACCATTATACTGAGGTGCATTGCATTCTAAATCCATCCTGCATTCAACCCCCTCTGCTAACCACGCGAAATAGCTTCGTACGCTCATACTTCTTGGAATGGCATCTTTTCTTCAATTGACATCTTCGGATTGGTTTGGAGATTTCAGCTTGCAAGTGACTATCCATGTTATCGACTCAACTCGACCCCAAAATCTCGCCAACCTTTTCCAAGGAGGTGAGAATGGCGAACGCATAATTGTATGGGACGATGGGGAGGTAGAAAAACTAGAAGAAGAGAAAAAAGCCTGGGAAGCACTACAAGTGAGTAACTCTTTTGACATCCTGTTCCATTCCTAAACTATCTGAATCGCCTAGTATGAACCTGAAACGTTCGATAGCGATAACTCAGATGACTCTGAACACGATTACGAAGAAGATGATGTTAATCCTAATGATGATAGTGACGGTGATGAAAGTGGTGATGAACCGAAGAAGCGCAAATCAACAAGTCGTGATGATAGAAATTCCCGCAAACGGAGGCGTATGAATGTATGTGGTTCTGTATCATACAAAGCGTGTTATCCTCATTTTACATTGCCTAGGATGCGCATCGCATGCCACGAGAAGAGCGGCTGCGTTTCTCCCAGCGTCTTGCAAAGCATTACATGTCCGGAGTTTGGCATGGTCAAAGCGTCTCGGGTGTCGTATATGTTTTAGCTACCATCTTGGAACGTGCAGACAATGATTTTCTATGGTTTGAAACTTTGAGAAGCTGCACTTCTATAGCTAACTTGATTGATTTAGGCTAGCGATACTAGGACTGACATACCAGTACACCACGTCTCGTATATCTCGCGATCGATACGAAGCCTATCACTCAGTTTTTTATGATGAAGTATCGCGTCTCAATCCATACAATGATTCGAGTACGACTTCGCTTACTCCTGATGATGTTAGCATTCGAGCAACCGAAGAACTCAGATTCACATTGTTTAGGCACTGGACGCTTTATGATGCTATGTATCATTCAAACTACATAGCCAACAAAATTGGTATATGGAAAGAGAGGGGCAGAAAGCGGTTAACTGGTCTACTCGCGAAGATGGGGTCTGTCATTCCGCTTATTGTCAAAGTGTTTATCTCACTTAAGATTCAGCTTTTCCATCCCTCAGACGCAACAGCCCTATGCTCACATGGATATGGATTTGAAGAAAGCTCTCACTCAAAAACTGTCCGATGTAGCTCCTGAATATGGACTAGTGGAACTTACATATCCATCTTTTATCAGATGTTATGGATACTATTCTCAACCGTTTTCAGCCGCAGATGCCGTAGAAGGTATCAGCGCTCTGTTAGATGTTGCTGGGGGTGTACGACTCGAAGTAGAGGTTGAAGGATCACGGAATGGTGGTGAATGGTTTGGAGGTGGCAAGATTTGGGAGGCTGGTAACATGGAAAAAGCAGGAGGCTCTACAAATACCTTGAACGCGTCCAAAGTAGAGCAGGCAAATACGGCAGAGGAAGCAGAAGGAAGTGAACATCTGCCAAATGCGGAGGTAAAGTGGTGGGTGAGAAATTTCTGGATTGCATACGATTCTCTTACTGAGTGAGTAGTTGGGCTCCACCTCTTCTCTTATTTAATTAATTCACCCACCAGTATTCGATATCTTCGGGATGCCCTAAATTTGTCGATGTCCCTTCACCGAGCTATTATTCGACAAGGAACTTCTATTATTGAGAAACAAGACATCCGCACTATGCGAAATCACCGAGTGGTTATCCTTACACAAGGTCCAGATCTAGCCCTTTTCGCCCATCCTGGTGTTCTCTCTCGACTAGCCCTTTGGCTTGTAGACGCGCTGCGAGACAGGATACCTGGCAGCAATGTGAGTACGCGCTCGAAGCGCCAGAGCCTACCGTTTGTAGTTGCTTCCTTGGACGAAAATACCGGTAAGTATATAGTTGTGGGTGTTATGGCTGCACTAGACTTCGGTGATGTTCGAAAAAAGTATGGCATGCAGATTTCAGGATATTCACTAAACTAATACTTGCGTGTGCTTTCGTAGTGAATTTGGCGTGGCCTTTTTAGACGCACGCGACCGGTGCAATGCTGTTATTCGACATGCTTCTTTTGACACCACAGTACTTGAAATCGAGGAGAAAGATTTGAAGCCATTTTTGGAGGCTCTTTGCGAAGGGCCTACAATTTAACACACTACTAATTTATGGCACTTCTCGTACTTCAATGGTATATAAATATGTAGTGGTTTACATAATGCATCCTCTAAAACTACGTAAAATCGAAACATGCAATGTTACATGTACGCCGCTTCGCGACGTACGTAAAAGAGAGAGTTGAGGGAGAGCTTCCCTAATCCTAGTACTCAGGCTTCAACACATGGATTTTTGTGTAGTTTTAAAGAATTACGGAAAGTAATTGATAGCAATATTAAAAGTAAGTGGCCATTCACATGATTCCACAAGACACGTGTACGTCTACCTACAAATACTTATTTTCAAATTTATTTTTCTGAAAAGGGCAACTCTCATACCAGGCATGACGTAACAATATTTCACGCTCCAAGCCCCAAGACACAAGCTCGCGCTCGAGAGTCCTGTTGGCAACAAGTTGGCAACTTAGTTCGCCAGCCTCACCTAGACCCGGTACATGCCTTGTCCACGTTACCGTCAATTTACTGCATGTACGCAGTAAAACTACTCTGTACAGACACAGTACAAGCTTGGCAGTATTTACTTCTGAAGGGTTATGACTCAAGGAAAATACATACAGATCTCTTGCATATTTCCCCCAAGTACTGAAGAAATATTTTATACGCAAGTTTCCTGTCCACACTTACTCGTCAGACACTGTGCGTAATTTCCCTGGCTGCAAAGTACGTAGTATATTGATGAATTCGTACGTAGTCCCGACCTCAAGCCTAGAATGAGAAATTGCAATATGTCCGGGATTGAGAGATATTCGTCTCGTCGAGTAAGATCAATATGTAAGATGGCACATAAATCTTAATCTTGGGGTGTATACTTACTAGTCTGACACAGCCAGAGATTTCTTTTTGATTATTGTACTTTGTCTTGGAATAGCATGTGCTCTAATATGTCTAGCTCGCCCCGCACTTCTTGCACGGCTCATACTTTACGATCTTGCTGACAGCATTTAGACCGGTACTACTATGTATTACACATGCCATGTATGTTGGACATTACGGACATATATACTCGTGCTTCATTCCTCGTATATACGGACCTTATTTCCTCCCCAATCATGCATAAGGGCGTTTCCGTCACCTGTAGGTTGCGTGAACGCAACTTGACCCATTCGAGGATTTAGGGGACATCCGTGGATGAACGTTTTTGCCGCAGCCGTTAATAGATCACTGGCGATTCCTTGTCGACGATGACTTACAGAGACAAAAATGCGGGGTATTCCCATAGGAGTAGGAAGTGGTTCGGGATAACAAAAGAGACTAGATTCAGCATCCAAAGTAACCAATTGCTTTTGGATCGCTTCCAATGAGTCATTAGAGCAGGAAATCCCATCTGGTGTGGCAATTGCCATAGCCGTGCTTATACGATGTGCTATTGCACAACCAACAATCGTCTCCCGCAATGAATTCTTCTGCGGTAGGAGAAACAAGTAAACTTTCGAGTTGCGAAGCATGTCCAAAGGCAAGGGTGGAGCAGATAGAGCAAGATTGATTGTTTGAATCAGGGAAGATATCTCAAAACAAATATTTGTCACTCATTTCGATTACAGGATAATGCGAACTTACTTTAGCACCAATTTTGCCAGCCACATCAGCTGGAAAACAAATGATCCTGCCCTGTCGACCGTTTTTGAGGGTTATTGCAGTGGCTGCTTCTACGACACCTGCTTTCTCCTTTTCCTTTTCTTCTTCTCGACCCCATTCCATTCCCTTTTGTACTCGTGCGCAGTGAACCCGATGAAGCATTTCGTCATCGGGAGCCCCTTTAGTATATGATAGGTTGCAGGAGGGACATGAGCGAAGAATTGTCTGATCAATGCAAAAGTGAAGCTGAGTCAAATGGATCTGCTTCGATCCTTTCGTGGAAGTGGCGCAAGCAGGCTTCAATATCTTGCGCCGCTTTAGTGGAGGAGCGTTCCGGAAATCAGGATGGTCTTGTAAGAGATGTTTATTTGACCGCCTCTCTGGCGATGTAGGAAGGGCTGATTTGCTTGTGGATTGTGAGGGAACAGATGACTTTGCTCGAGAGCTATATGTTCGCTTTACGATCATATTGGAATGGGGAACGAGATAAAGCTGGTGGTTGCAGATACAAAATGAATTTGTATTTATTTATTGTAGATCATTACTGTAAACATGACGCGACGCGCCTGATTGCATATATTTGTGCACGTGTTAAGTCATTGATGTGGCATGACGTCATGACTCAACTCATATATCATAAGTAGTACTTAAAGCTTTAAAGCTCAAAGTAAGCTTACAGTTGAGGTCAAGTTAAGTTACATCATATACCCAACCTTCAAACTCTTCGCGTACCGTACTACAGTACTAATGTCTTCAGGCGCAACAGCTCAAGTACTGTTTTTTTTTGTTTCACTACACATCACCAGTATTGACTTCCGAGTTCCTATCAAGGATCCATTGTGGAAATCTAAAGAACAGTCCGAAGAAGCTCGTTATGCTCATCAGAAGGTTCAGTCCCAGTAATTCTATCAGGCAACTATAATCAATTTTACGCCCTATTTCAACTTGTAGGAACAAGATCAGCTTGCTACTCTTCGTGAGCAACTCGCGCAAAAAGAGTTTCAGCAACCACAGTCGAATAACGACGACTCTTCACGAATGGATAAAGATTTCGAAGGTGGATTTGGAGGTCAGGAGGATCTTGAAGATCGATATGCTACCACTAGTGGGGAACATTAAAGAATGCTTTCAAAATGCACGCAAGCTGTGTTGGTTTCATTAAATAAGAGCCAATATAAAGGAATGTGATGCTATTTAGTCCAAAAGTCCGTGTCCCAAATATTCAGGTACTCGTCGTCAAAAACAAAGCTATATAGTAAAAAGTGCTTAAAGTAGAACCGCTACGAACTGCAATTAAGTAGTCCAGATGAGTCCATGTATCTATGAGCTAGGGGGAGATGTAATTGTGGACGCATCCGCATTAGCAGCTGAAGACCCGGAGCATAATGGTGATGGAGGTGCCGCCGTAGGCCCTATCCAAGGATCGAGATAACTGCAGGTAGGGATTTCAACAAATACTCCTTGAGTATCTGCAGCATTCGCCCATCCATTGCCAACATTGGCACTTATGGTGGAGCTGGAGCTCTGAGCGGTGAAAGTCGGTGCCGAAAGAGTGGGAATAACACCGGTAGGAGTATAAGATGGCAGTAGTGTAACATCTCCGGCATTGCTGAGCGTAGCTGGGGGCCAAGCAAGTGCAGATGAGACTGAGGCAGGAATGGAGCCTGCACCTGTACCTCCAGTTTGCCAGGCACTCAACGGAGGCTGCCATGGACTACTGTTGTGACAAGCTCCAATGGCTTGCCGGGGATCCTTTGGCATCCAACCATTCTCATATCCAAGTTGGTAAGACCATGCTGGAGTTTCGACTTTGCCTGTGACACTTGAATTTCCAATCTTCCATGTCCAGAAAAAATAATCCTGCAAGATTCATCAGTGTTGATGCCAATTTAAACATAGAGCAGTCAGTCATACCTGAAGGGCATCCATACTAGCAAGGGCGAAGTTCAAGATGGACTTCTTCATATCATCGTCATAGCTTTGCCAGTCTGTCCAACTATCACAGCTTCCGACTAGAGGCCAGTTACCATCGGTGTACGTTCCTTCGTAACGGGTACCCAAGTTAACACCGTTGAGCCATAATCCGCAGTCAGTTACTGCGTTACTAAACTCGCCAGCATTGGTAAGACCAAAGCTTGCCATGGAATTATTGACAGAAGAGCCCCATGTCTTGCACGGAGTTTGAGCATACGTTGACATGTCGGCGTCAGACTGTTGGTTGAAGCACAGATAAGGATGCGAGTCAAGCGTCATGCGGTCTACATTCGGAAAGATATCGGCCCATTGAGTTCGTGGAAGGAAACCATCGTGAATTGATACATATGGTCCATTTCCTTCACCTGTACCGCCTGCAGTACGAATGATGTTGTAGGCTTCCAAATAACTGTATCCTCGGATAAGTATAGCAGTAGCAAACATAAAATCGTGACGTACAATCGTGCCAAAGCATCCTGACCAACAACAGACGCCTGCGGCTCGTTGATGATGCCAAATATAGCAACGACATCCTTATACTGTGACTGCGAGATGAATTCGGCAATAATACGTATGTAGTCAAGCGAACGCTGGGCATTGGCATATCCCATGGGGCCATTTAAAAAGTTTATAGTTCCAAGACGACCAGAATGGTTCCAACCGTTTTGACTTCCAGGCAAGGCATGTAAATCAAGATTGATGCGGATACCATACTTACGTGCCCATTTTATGGCCTTTAGGAAGTATCTAGAGAGTTAGTAACTCAGGGTCAAGAGTGTATCGTGTAAGTTAAAGAAAGGTAGCGTACGTCCAAGAGACCTTAGGAAGGAACGGTTCCTCGCCTCTAACTTCTATCGCCCAGTAACCGATGGGAATGCGAACAAAATTGAGGCCAGCACCGGCAATTTCAGCGAAGTCTTTCTCTGTCTATTATACACAATAACATCAGAATATTTCGGGTAACAAACGATGGCAGTACTGACAATGAAGGTTTTGTAGTGGGTTTCCATCTGGCTAATCCCACCGTTCGCGGTATCAGCAGCCATATATTGGCTCAATGTCCATTCGTCCACAGCTGGAGGGCTCTTGTTAATATATTGCTCATATAGAGCTGGAACACTATAAATGTTCTAGTTAAATACTATTGAAATTTAATGAAAATAATTGGTCTTACATGAACTACGAAAAAGAAGTCTTAAGTAACCAAATACGCTGGAGAAAAGTCTACACCTTACCGGTTCTGTATTGAGCCAGCCGCCGAGATTGACACTGGAAAGATGTGTTAAAATGCATACAAATGAAACAATGTCGAAATGTATCCATACCCTCTGATTTTATCAACGCCATACTGGAAGGTTTCATTCAAAGCGGGGGACCATGACTGTGCTCTTGCGCCATTGTTAAAAGGGTCATTTTCATCCCAGTACCAATAGCCGCCAAATGAATTGTGATAAGTGAACTGAGTTCCATCCTCCATGGTAATCTGACTGCCGTCGCCACCTGTGACGGCCACAGCGACGTTTGGCTTACCAGTACTTGTAGGTGTGGCGGCGGAGGAACTGGAATGGTGAGACTGGTCCTCGCTGGAGTTTGAGTCCTCAGCCGTGTTAGTTTTAGGTTTTATGACAGCGAAGTAGACAGGGATAACAACGGCAAGAATGATAAGAATAACGGCAGCAATAATGCCAAGAATCATTATCTTTCGCATCGACTTTGCACGGGGGGGTGCATACGTAGCGCGTTTCTCCTCTAAGACACGGGCATGTCCGACTGGGGACATGGGTACGCCTTGCTCGCCGGCATCATAATTGTCAGCGGGATCATCGCGGTAACCGCCCTCAAAACGACCAGTGGTAGAAGGATCATTAAGAGCATAAAGTGAGTTGTTGTATTCTGAACCACCTTGGGCTGGAATGGTGTTGGTGGAAGACGCAAATGATTCGCGGATTCCAATGGCACTGGGGTCATCATAGAGGGCTTGACCCATAAAACGAGGTTGAGCTGCACCTAAAGGGAGGGATTCGTCTGGAAGAGTTCCTGCATTGGACATGGGAGTATGGAAAGAGGACAAGCGAGGATCTGGAGAAGGCGGAGCATTGTAGAGGGTAGTGTGGTGATCGTCGTTTGTGAGGGGGAGGGGGTCGTACGAAATGTTGCGGGAAGGATCAGGATGGTTGGACATGGTGTGTTAAGAAAGGGAGAGAGCGAGAGAAGGAATGAATGAGGGCAAGAGGAACGTCGCGTGTTTAACGTATGTCAGTATCCAGGGAGAAGTGACAAATGGCGGATTGATGGGGCGCCGTAGACGACGTGAGGGAGATAATGGAAGGAAAGAGGAAAAGGAGGCGGTGAAGGAAGAGGAAGAGGAGGAAGTGGTGGTGGCGGCGGAGGAGGAGAGAGATGTAAAAAGGAAGAAATCCAAGAAGATTGTTGAAAAGTCAAAACAGACCAAGACCGTTACCCAAGAACCTAATTTATTTTGTAATACATACATATAATCAAATTTATTATTATAATAGTTCTCGCGTGCCTATTGGTAGATTTCTATCATCGGCTTCTGCTCTCCGCTGTTGTCATGTACGCTTGTTTGCTTGCTCCAAGAGTCCAAGCCCTGCCTCCAAGAAAATCTCACTCGCAGAGTAAGTACCCCTATACTTATTGTCCCGCCCATTGGCCTTTTTCCCATCACCTAATTTAAATGAGTGCTTTCAGTTCTTTGCACCGCCATCTCTCCGTGTTCCCGGGCTTCCGGGGCCCCGGAGGTCACCGTCGGACCCAATCCACATCTAAGTATTCTCTTCTCGATCATTCCCCGCATCCATTAAATCCTGATCTATCTTGATCCAAACATCTTGACTCTCGGCTTCCATCTGATTTACGTAAGTACCTACAATGTACTTGTACCTTGGTATTCAAATTATATGTACATAGCTGCTTTATCTGTATCCTTTTACAATATGATACAAGTAAGCTTACAATCTACATGTTATACATGATTAGTTATGCATTCATATTACTGTTCGATCCCTGCTGCTGCTGCTGCTGCTGCTGTTGTTGTTGTTGTTGTTGCTGCTGTTGCATCTGTTGTTGCTGTTGTTGCTGCACATCAAGTATTAATAGACCACACAATGCGCTATTGCTAATAATACACTCACCATCTGAAACCGTAGAGCATTTTGCACTTGCTCAGATGTGAACATATTTATATAATACTGATTTCCAACGTTCGATACCGGTCGGCCAACACCATTTGCCGTCACTGCCGTTCCATTTTGTGTCTGAAGTTGTTCTAATCCGGGACGAGGTGAGTTCACAACGTTCCCCTGTGCTCCACTGCGAGGCGGAGACGCATGCGACCCTCCAGCTACTCCATTTACAGGGCTAGCGCCAAGTTGCCCCTGCGCCTGCACTTGAGCTTGAACTTGTGCAAGTATCGTTTGTGCTTGCGGAACTTGAGCAGCAGCAGCAGCAGCTGCACGTACTTGAGCTTGAGCCTGATGCATCTGCAGAATCTGTTGCTGTGTAAATCGCGTTCCACTGGGTTGTGCTAGCGTTGGCGTCGACATTCGTGATATATTCACTTGGCTACGAATCTGTGGCACCGACATGCTTACCCCACCCGGTCGCTGCGCAGGACTTCCATTAGGTTGGGTCGCAACCTGAGTTGGTGGTTGCGCCGAAGCCTGTTGAGCTACAGGTTGCGCTTGCGCTTGAGGTTGAGTTTGTGGCTGAGCTTGCCCTTGAGCCTGTGTTTGCCCCTGAAGTGGTTGGGATGACGGCTGGGTTACGGGTGCCGGTTGGACGGCCTAAAATAATCCGTTAGAATTTTCCAACGTAAATTAAAACCCTCACAAGTGTAACTATAACTCACGTGGCCCATTCGTTGAGCTTGTATTTGCCTATTTATTTCCTCTTGTCTCCTCCGTGCTACTAGAACTTCGCGCTGATCTGCAGTATCCTTCTCCGTCTTCATCCG
Source organism: Cyathus striatus (assembly GCA_025738555.1). Taxonomy (NCBI): domain Eukaryota; kingdom Fungi; phylum Basidiomycota; class Agaricomycetes; order Agaricales; family Nidulariaceae; genus Cyathus; species Cyathus striatus. The sequence continues at coordinate 4,571,463 of JAOVFP010000005.1, read as the reverse complement.
ACTAAGTTCGGCTGCGCTGAGTTTGGGCAATTTACTGTATTGGTTGTGAGTCTCATGAACGACGGCTGATTTTCTTTGGGCAGCTATGAGATTAAGTTAGATATGACGCAGTAAGATTGTAGATACTCTCCTTCAACATACCAGCTGTTTTTTGCGCATGTTCCGATTTCTTCTTTGCAGCCTTGCGAATCGTTTCTTGCAACAGAAGGTGTCGCCGACGTTTTTTGGGTTCTCCAGAAGTCAATACTCCGCTTACATTTAGAGCAGATATGCTAGCACTTGCCAGACGTTTAACCCCGCGAGTAGTCATAGATGAGGGCCCAGACGCGGTGGTATTATCATCCGGAGTTGAAGCGGGAGCAGGTTCTACCACTCGCTGTCTAACATCAGGCGCCCACTTTTCTCTCCATCGGTCCAAGCAATCGCGCGGAGTGCGTCTGTCAGTCACTGTGGACTGACGAACGCCATTGAAACATTCGGAGATGAGTGCCCAATTTCCCAAATACCTATCAACCAGCGACTTCAGAAGTACATCATCTTGTTCACTCCAAAACTGTTCGACTCCCTTCTTTTTGGAGTCTTTATCTTTGAGATACGTAGCATGCATATGCATAGATAGCAGAGCAGCCTGTGCGTTAGTAGTTCGATTGTCGAACAGCTCTAACACCATATGTCAGCAACAAGGGTAACCCCAATATAAAAAACGCACCATTTTGACTATCCTCTGATATTTTTGACATATTTTCAGGATCCGAGCTCACAGGATTTTCGTCAACGTGTAGCCATTTACCATCGACCCATCGTTTCGACGGTTGCAAAGAGCCCAGGAGCGTTGGCTTTGAAAACATGAATCGACCTGTCGGATAAAGCTTCGTATACGTAGTTTCTTCTACCCTCTTATTAGGGTCGTCTTTGTCATCCCGTTTTCCCGACTTCTTTTTGGTTTCAACGGGAGCACCAGGAGTATCGATCAGAGTGAATGGCGGTAAATCCGGAAATATCTCACTAAGATCAGGTTTAGATACACCTGACACAAGTGAAAGATATTCTGTGCGTTTGACTAAATCATCGGTATCCAAGAATAACTGCTCAGCACCTGAATATGCGATCATTTGGCGTAAAGGCGAAAAAGTATCCATCTTAGATGATTTGGGAGGAGCCATTGGAGCTTCCATGTCGCCATTTATGGACTGAGACGTAGATTTAGAGACTAGCAGCGGATCATCTGAAGTGGGTTTTAATCCTCGAGGTTTAGATGATTGACCTTCAATTGTTCCAGGTGCTTGCTCATCTCCTGTGACAGCAGGAGGTTGGGATGTTCTAACTTGTAAAGCGGTAACATCATCGATATCTTCCTTCTTGGGCTGAATAGTGCCGTTTAAATCTTGACTTTCAATAATGTTTAGAGCGTCCTCAATGATAGTCGAGGGCTCCAGGGCATCGACGACACTCTGTTTATCATCTTCGTCCCCTTCGTCCGAGCCATAGTCAATGCCTAGCAAAGACGAATGAGCTCGGGAATCTCGCGCAGCTTCTGCCTGGTCAATATCCATTGGATAAACAGAGCGGTCTCCCGTGGCTTGATCTTCCTCTGTACGGCTTAGGGATGATTTCCATTTGACGCAAATCCCATGAGCAGCGCGCTCTTCCCATGACTTCAATGCATGCCATTCCAGTACAGCTGTCGAAAGATTGTACGCAAGTGCGAGCTTCCATTTACGTTCTTCGCGAAAGTCAGTACGCATCCATTTCTATTCCATGTGCCTGTCGTATTAACAGAGCACCATTATATAACAAGTGATTAACATACCGCTTCATCCATAAGGTAGTCCCAATGTGTCTTCGCCAATCCACCGACACCTCTCTGCTTTTTGGGTTGCCTAAAACTCCAGCGGCCTGCGTCCTTTAAGGATTCTACTCTATCGAGTGTTCTAACTAGCCGAAGTTCAGTCATCGCAACCTACATATTACTTAGTAAGATAAAAGTAAATGCCTATTGTCATCACTTACAGCCCATTCGCGTGTTGTGAGGCATTTCGATGCCCTCGAGACCTTCTTCCAAACTGGGTTGGCATTGATAGTAGCCGCCCATTTATTTAAGCCCATGGGAGCCCACTCTTCTTTGCTGCCGTCTTTCTTTTTGTCTTTCTCCCGCTCCTTTTCACGTTTGCGCTGTAGCTTGATGTGCTTACTCTTGCGGTTAAACTCTGGAGGTAAAGACTTGAGGGGAGGTAGTGAATAATTTCGATTGAACTGATGATGGTGCAGTATAGGAGATGTAGGAAGTTTGGGAGGTTCTTGCACGGCCGGGAAGCCAAATTGAAACCGGTCGTCGGACGGCATAGAAATGGCTGGAATAGGGATTGTGACTGGACGCTTGAGATGTACGTGTACAGGTGTTTCGAAGGAACTGAATAATTTAGGTTTGGGCGAGCTTATCATATGTAGGGCAGCGGGACAGTCACCGGCTTGATCTTCCAGTGAGATGCGGCTTCTTTCCGCGGAAGACTCTGTAGATGACTTAGATGGTGATGGTGTAACACTGCGTGAAGGAGACACCATTGGAATTTGCGAAGGAGCCTGTTCAATTTCAGCCTTTGGTTCAGGAGTGAGCTGAAGCTCAGCCGGAGATACTGTGGTGGGAGGAAATGGCTGGCCGACATGCATAGCAGCACCCGACAATTCTTCCTCCTTTTCCGCCCCAACTCCTTCGTGTAAATCCATCTCGGATAAATGAGCAGCTTCCATCGGAGCGTCTTCTATGGTCACTGAATCCTGTAACAGGAGAGAAGTGGAAGGCTGTGGTTCTACATTTTGTTTTGTCTCCGATGAAGGTAAGTCTGGGGATAAGGTCGCATCTGGCGCGATTGTCGGGACAGGTGAAGGTAGCTGCTCGGAGGAATGCTGTGTGCTGTGATGGGGTTCAAACAAATGTGCATCATCACCGCCAACTTCATCCTTGGGCACTGAATCTTTGGGATCAAAGTCGATCTTTGTTTCCACGGTATCAACATCTAGTTCTTCTCCGGGTGCTGGAGGTTAAGGGAGTGAGTGGCTATTAAGACAAAGGAGCGGACTTACCATCCGAGACAGGTGAGGGAGTGCGAGCAGAAGGAGTGCTGGGTGAGCTTGCTGACAGAGATAGCTGGGTTTCATCGAGGTTTTGAATAGATCCCGAGTCAGGACTGCCCAAAGGAAGTTTAGAGAGATACGAGAGGGAGAGGGTGTGACGACACTCACTTGGCGGTGAGGTCGTGCTTGCGAAGGAAAGTATGGAGATCTTCGTCGTCGTCGTCGTCGTCGTCTACGACAAGGAGTGACGGAGAGCGGTGTTTGCTGCGAATGAGATGGTAGAGTTGTCGAAGGAGTTCATTCCTGCGCGCTGAGATGAGCCTAGAAGAGGGGGGAGATGAGTAGACGCCTGTGGAGAAGACGAGAGGCAGACTGGAGCTGTGCGACGCGTTCTTGAAGGAGGGAATCCGGATGGGAGACGGACATGGGATGGTGGTGGAGGTAGTTGTGACAGTGGTGACCTAAGTGTGACGAGAGAGGATGGGATGATTATGTAATTAGGTGTAAGTAGTAAATTTAAAAGCTTACTTACCGGTACCCCGCTTATTTACCCCGCGACGATGCTCGCGCTCAGGGCATTATCCCGTCTACGCCAGCCTCCCGCTTCTCGACACGTCCTGCGTCTCGGCCGTTCGAGTCCGACCCCTCGTTTCTACTCTCCCCCGAGCACTCCAAAGCCTGCACGCCCTTCCACTGCTAGTCTGACCCCTCTTCCCTTCTACATCCGTTATTCCCCGTGGTCTAACCACTTCCCTGGCTCCCTTCGCACCCGCATTCTCCTCCAAGCGCTGGCCTACGCCGTCATAATCGTCGGTACCACAGAGATCGTCGACGCTTATTTCTTTGTGCTTTTTCTTCGCCGTCTCTTTCCAACACCCCCCTGACCGGTGACCCCCAACCTAGCCCGACGAACACGTCCCCCACTCTTCACTGTCCTCTAACTACGCCTCCCCCAAGGACGTTGACCTCGCTATTAACCAGCTGCGCGTCGCCTTTCCCGACCCGTCCGTCGTCAGCACAGACCCAGATGCCCTTAGGATATACGGCTCGTCAGAGCACTCATACCATCCTACCTCTCCTCACGCCGTCATAGTGCGTTCCATCTTATTATCTTATCACCTAAATAGCCCCACAACTGACAGCTTCGTAGGTTCGCCCAAAGAGCACAGAGGATGTCGTGAAGATTGTCACCATAGCCCAGAAATATCGCGTCCCTATTATTGCTTACAGTGGTGCTACCAGTCTTGAAGGCCACTTTTCGGGCGTCCGTCACTCCACATTCGTTCTCTAGTATTCATCGTTTATGTGTTTTCTAGTATTCATCAGGAAGCATCTGCCTTGATATGTCCGGAATGGACAAGATTCTCCACATAAATGGTTTGCACTCCGCCTCCCTGCTACCACATACGTATATCCTGAATTCCTTACAGCTGAGGATTCAGATCTTATCTGTCAGACCGGGACTCGCTGGGAAGATATAAACCAGACTCTAAAGGAGAAAGGCATACCCCTTTTCTTCCCGGTATTCTTTTCATTTCCATCGCTCGTAACTTTGCCTTTCTAAAGGCTTCCTTCGCAGCTTGATCCCGGGCCTGGTGCTGTTTGTAATTTCATCCTGTCTCATCCACTTGTACTTATTACTTGATTCTTTCTGTCAGACAATAGGCGGGATGATTGGCACAGGTTGTAGCGGAAGTCAGTTATCTGTCGGCCTGGTTATTCTGCGTTCTGATTTTTTGTGGCATTAGCTAATGCCGTTCGGTATGGTACAGCTAGAGCCGAGTGGTTTTTGAATCTGGTATGAAGAACCATTGTCATACCTTTGTCAACTGACTTACAGCGAACAGACCGTTGTTCTTCCAAACGGCAAAGTTATCCAAACTAGAAAGCGAGCAAGAAAATCTGCTGCCGGCTTTGACACGACCAAGCTATTCATTGGAGCCGAGGGAACCCTAGGGATTGTCACAGAAGGTGATTACATGCAGTATTGAATCCCGGTGCTCACACTAAATGAACAATACCAGCCACCCTCCGACTGACGCCTTTGATACCAACTAAAGTTGCAATGGCTCAATTCCCTAACGTTGAACTCGCAGTAAGTGCGGTGCAAGAGATCTTAAATACACCGCAAGGCCCACATATCCGTGAGTTGCTCGCCCTGCGCGTGTTGAAGGTCATTGACATAAGCCAGAATGTGTTGAGCTACTTGATGATCACAGTAAGCATAAACTTAAATCAATAGGACTCTCTGAAAGATTTCGTAGTGATGGATGCTATCAACAACGCGGGGCTGGTGGACAACCCCTATCCTGTCGAGGATACTCTTCTCTTTAAAATACAAGGGGATCCAACATCCATCAAACAGACTGCAAAAGTTGTTCAGGATATTGTAAAGAAACACGGAAGTTCACGATTTTGTTTTGCGCAGACTGACTCACAGGCCGAGGATATGTGGCAGAATCGCAAGTACGCATTGATGTCCACGATTGCCGCCAACCCTGGTTCCAGATGCTGGACGACGGATGTATGGTACGCTTGCGTGAAGTAACTTGAAACCCGCACATATATAACAATTATACCTGTTTAGTGTTCCCGTGTCTAAATTACCTCAATTGGTCTACGAGACCAAGAAGGACCTCGCAGACTCTGGATTACGTAGCACAATCGTTGGTCATGTCGGGGATGGTAATTTCCACGCGTTGATACTATTTAGCGACGAAGAAGAACTGGAAGTTGTTAATAAAGCAGTGCACCGCCTTGTCCATCGAGCTATCGCCCTGGACGGTACTTGTGAGTGCTCGTGTTGCAGAAGATCCATCCGATTTCATTCACCTTGTCAATAAGGTACCGGGGAACATGGTGTCGGTGTCGGGAAAAAAGAATATCTTGTGGACGAGCTGGGAGAAGGAACAGTAGACCTTATGAAAATGATAAAATACGTGGTTGATCCTCTCAATATTCTCAATCCAGGAAAGGTCTGTGATGTGCTTAAATCTTCATAGAATAAGTTCAAATTTTAAATTCCACAGCTTTATCCCGGCCCACCCAACAAACATTGACATGGTAGCAATTCTTTTATGACTGACTTCACTAATTGTTCAATTGTTGTAAGCTCACCGTCAAAATCCACCCATATATGACACATGTAGTTCAGTATTTATGTACTATATAAACAGCATTCGCCTATTTCCAATTTCATATATCTTATCTATGCAGCTTCTGAAAACTTCACATCTTGAAATCTCTCCATGGCCTCGCGAACTTGTATTTCAGCGAAAATAGCAGCCTCATTTGCCACCGCAAACTTTTCCTCTAATTCATTGGCAGTCATACTTCGCATTGAACCCTTGTCATCCACCATGCCAATACTATCAAACCTACGAAGGGTATTGCCCACACGCGGCAAAAAACCATATCGATCCCAACCACTATCATTGAAGGTCAACACTGCGCGGACTGCAGCTGTGTTAATGTCGCGATGAAGTTCCTCTAGCTTCGATAGCTGAACTTCCATCCACCTTGCACGACGCTCTAAAGCCTGTGTCAGTGCAGCGACTTCATCTTCCTTACCATGACCTTCATCACCACCATCATCAAGGAAGTCGTCGCCCTTCAGCATGTCTCGTAAAACTCCATCAAAGGAAGAGCTATCATCCCACGTTGTACGAGGAAGAAGGCGCAACAAATCGGAGATAGTTTGTGTCAACGTCTCCAGTAACTGTTGGAAAGATGAAACCGCATTGTCAATCGACCCTGTAGGCATATTGTTGGCAAAAGACCCTCCACCAACGGACAATGCAGACAAAGCGTGCACGAGAGGACCATATTCAAGAGGCATTTTAGTACCGGAACTAAGTTTATGCAAATTGAAGAATGGGTGACTAGGAAGATCAAGACGTGGATTGAGGGAATCTATCTCCGCAAGTAACTCTTGAACAGTAGTGAGGGTGTTTCGATCGAGGGATTGAGAGCGAGAGTTGCTCGAGTTTGTATCTGTTCGTGCAGGAAGGTGAGGTGTATCGGAAGTCGCGGCAGATGGTAATGTCGACCCTTCATCGTGTACCGATTCCCCATCTTTTGGAACCTTTATTGGCTTAGTCACAGGTTTACTTTTCTTTGGTTTTTTGGAAAGAAGGGGTACTTGAGTAGTAGCTTCTGGAAATGCTGAAGTAGATATAGAGGTTTGATCAGGTTGTGAAGATACATTCCCTTTTAATGTAAGGGATCCTTTCGCTTTGGTACCAGCGTTTTGCTTAGCAGTAATTTTCTTCGGTTGCGCCGACTTCTGTTTCTCTTCAGCATCCTCCCTTTCGGTCTTTTCACGTTCAAGACGCTCAGCTTCTAGTCTCGCTGCCCTTTCGTCTTCTTTAATGTGTGCTAACTTTTCGCTGGCAGCTTTCTCCTGCTCAACTTTCAATGCGGCTGCCTTTTCCTTTTCCCTCGCTAGCTTCGACCTTTCGGCAGCCTTCACAGCAGCTTTTTCTTGTGCAAGCCTTTGCCTTTCTGTAGCCTTTTCAGCGGCTGCGGCCTTCTTGGCTGCTTTCCTGGCCGCTTTTGATTGTGCCTCAGCATTATCGTCATTTACTTCCGTTGAAGATGATTGCAGGGAAGACGAGATAGTTCCAATAGAAGTAACCGTCAATGCCGGAAAGTCCGCAGATGAAAGAACGAGAGAAGGAACAGGGGAAGCGGAAGTCGAGACTGAGAAGGGATTATAAAATAATACAAGAAAGATGGAAGTCAGCGTCTGAGTAGACCTGAACACCATACCAAAGGGAAGGATAGGGGGAGGGAGTTTTGATTGATGACGGGTCTAAATTCTTGGATGATTACGGGTTGAAATGTCCATTCAGTTAAGTAGCGGGTATACAGACGGAATGGTGGTATTTGACGATGCATCAATGCCGATGATGGATCTTCCGCACTGAGAAAGTACGGCACTTGGTACACAGGCCTCCCTCCCCTTAGATGGGACAAAAAGGTACTCACCATGAGATGAACCAGGCTCTTCGGCTTGAATAACATTCCCATTCATATGTCCAGTTGTATTTTGTGGAAATGGAAGACCGGGAGGAGGGCCGTATGCAAGACCATTGAATACGGGCTCCGGTGCTCGCGACGCAAAAGCTGCGGACATGATAGCCGGATCATTAAATGATTGCGACCCATTGAATGCATTCGTAGAATGACCTAGTAACCAATTAAATTGTTAATGATCCTCATAATGAAAGGTTACAAAGTACAAACCAGATGGATTGACTATCGCTCGCTGACTCGCCTGAATAAAGTCACGAAGCTGAGCTTCGCTGATGTCGCTGTCAAACGGCTGGAATCTTGTCTGTTGCTGTTGTTGTTGTTGCTGAGAATAGAATGGTTGAGTACCCGGTGCGGATCCCAGTGTTTGTGCAAACGGATAATCATGCCTGCCTGTAGGACCCCACTGATTCTGTGGTGAGATATTCTGTGCAGAACTATGATTGGCATGGAAAAGATGACGGTCGCTGGCGTGAACATTGCCGCCGAGAGGGGAAGGAACATGATGAGGGGAAGTAGCTACTGGTCCTTGACGGCCACGTGCGAATCCGAAGCGTGAAACCTTTCTTTCCTCATCCAAAGGATTATAAGAATTATGGTGAACGGTATCCAAAGGCACTTCTTCGTTCGCATCAGCAAATGGATTGAATGAGCCAACGTAGCCGACATTATCTCTCGAATCCTGCTTCTCCAATAAACCTACCGGAGAACGACGACCAACGAGAGGATCATATATTGCTCGATTAGTGTTAGCAACATATGGTAAGCCCGGTGGCGTCATGAAAGGAGAAACAGGTAACGACGAGCTAGAGCGAAGAGCCGGGAAAGCATCAGCGAAGGAACCATGAAAAGGGAGTGCAAGATCTGCCTCAAACTCCGATAGAGCTTCATTAACGGTTGCCTCATCTGCTAGCTTGGGATCGAAAGTAAAGCTAAACCCACCACCATCCCCACCACTCAATGTTTGCAGTGTCCGATCAAGGTCGGGAAACGGACTAATGCTGGCGTTACCCGGTAGCACCGACTCCCGCCTCGCTTTCACATCATCGAGCAAAGCGCGGGCAGCACTGGACATTTGGTATGATGTCTGGGACGCGAGAAGAGGAGTTTGCGGTGACGCTGTGGCGACACGAGGGGGCCGACTGGGTGAAGGGATGCCAGGGGGCGCAGAAAGGCCAGGAGGAACTGCTGGAATAGGGTTCATAGCTGGTGCGATTGAAACAACGGGGGATTGAGTCGTAGACTCTGGTACTACAGATGGGATTGGAGAAGATGGTGCAGGTTCTTGCGATCCCGAACCAACATCTGATTCCGCTAGAGCGGATGGGGTAGGAGAAGCTGACGGTGGGATACTTTGGACCGGTTCCTTTTTATGCCTTGTTGATTTCTCCACTGGTGAAGTAGGAGGTGGTTGTGTGGCTGCAGGTGTGGAGGGACGTGAATAAATAGCTTGGGATGGAGTGGCTTTGCGCTCTTGTATTGCCTTGGAGGCAACAGAAGCTTTAGGCTCAGTAGATGGTGTTGCTGTAGCTGATCTACCTTGCCGATGTACACCGGGACGACGGGCTGATTTAGATATCGTAGGTCCAGGCATTGCGGGAAAATTGACTGAACTTGAGGTGGTCGATGCCACTGTATGTGCTCCCTTTTGTGCCCAAGAAGCGGCTCGAGGCAATGCAGCTGAATGAAGTGTCTGAGTTGTGATAGAAAATAGAAAAGGACAATGAGACGTTTCGCACCTTCTTCGTCGCTCTTTTTCGTGGTGGATCTTGTTCTAGTTTCAGTCGCCTTCATGGTATGTTTCCTGACAACCGATATATCAGCTAAGCAATTTAATAAGAAATTATATATGCGCTCGTTAACGCACAAAGTAGTCAAATCTTCTTTTGTAAAACAATCTTTTTCATCTCCCCATTCGTGAAGGTTCATACAGTTGTGATCGTTGCACTGCACACCACGCAAGAAGGCCATACAGTATTTTGTCGTGCCATAGCTAGCTCGCATGACTTCTCTACCTCCGCCAGGCGATGGAGAACCATCCACAGCCGAAATGGCTCGAGCAGCATCCTCGCGGCGATGGTATGTGATATATAAGCCCACAACCGGCGCACCTCCACCTGAAGGTGTGCGCTTGACAAGAATGATCTTAGATATTTTCCCGTATTGTCCGAAATAGTCATTTGAACGAAGAGTAGGTATGAGCTTTTAATAATAAAATAGAACAAATATCAATCAGGCATGTACACAAAACAAAACGAAAAATCAAGCTTTACCTCTTCCTTTGCGAACCGGGGTCCAATACCAACAACATATACAACGTTACGTTGAACCACTCGTACATTTGCGAGTTGACGCCTTCCGAGAGCTTCAAGTTCTTTACGCTCGCGCTCACGCTGCTTCTTTTGCTGGGTAAGACGTTTGTGGCTGATTGAAGACGATAGTATAAGAATGTATGAAGGTGACAAAATGAAAGGATAAGAATACGGACTCCTGGGTAGCGATAGGTTTAAACTCCACAGCCTCGTCGGTGTAAATACGTCTGCATGCGGGACAACGCTTGTTGAGGTTTTCTTTGATATGGTGCCAGCAAAATCGACAAATCTGAAGGATGAAATGGCAAGATTCAGGATAGGGATATAACAGCAGGGAACTAACAAACTTGATAGCCACAAATGCAAGGCTTGAAATTAAGATCTGAAATGTCCATTTCTTCAAGGCAAAGAGGACATTCCGCATCCTCCTGAACGAGAAGACAATAAATGCTTAAAAGTGATCTCGTAAGGGAAAAGGAGTACCTCTTCATCGCTCCAGTACGCGTCCTGAAGACCCGCTAGGACATGGGACTTGGACTGGGGTATAGAAAAGCCAGCGTGTACGACTGGAGCTGGGAGCGAAGGGTGTGGATGGAGGCGAGCAGCTGCCATAGTAAATTGCAGAACGAAGAGAAGCAGAGAGGAAAGGAGGCGAGGATACGATACAATACGGGCAGTGATGCCGATAGGCGATAGTGAAGGTAGAGAAAGAAGATGAAGCAGTGAAGCGCGATGTCGACAATGAGGCGGACGGGATGCTCATGTTGTTTCCCACGCATGTTGTGCACTATTTGCTTGTGTCTGCCAGTGCAAAATGGAGCTTATCGCTGATCTGGCTAATCTTATCTAATATCTATTTCCAGATGACTCGAATTATAAGTTGCCCGCGCACCTCTACCCGCCGCCTACGTAGCATCACTCTTTAGAGCTTTTCCTCACACACCCTTCTACTAATGGCTGCCACAGTAGATTCTGCCCAACAGCATCCTCATGACCAGGTCGTCACCCCCTGGGACGTCCAGGGCTCCGTCTCAAACGACGGCAGGCAGCAGGCTATCGACTATGACAAACTTGTAGACCAATTTGGCACCCGCAGAATCGATGATGCTCTTCTTCAACGGTTCGAACGTCTCACAGGCCACAAACCTCATGTCCTACTCCGCCGCGGCATGTTCTTCTCTCATCGGTGTGTGCATTCTCAGCCCGCCCTCCATCTCACTGACTTCCATCTGAAGTGAATTCGACAAAATACTGGATCGCTATGAGCAAGGAAAGCCCTTCTTTCTTTACACGGGCCGTGGTCCTAGTAGTGATAGCATGCATCTCGGACATATGGTTCCTTTTGTCTTTTCGAAGTGCGCCTCTCATATACTTATCACGTTACATACTTCATCTCACATGCTACTCTAGGTGGCTCCAGGACGTTTTCGAAGTTCCAATTGTTATTCAGCTTACCGGTATATATATTCTATCCGTTATTTTTATTTTTACCTTACGGTGGTCTTGCTCAGATGACGAGAAATTTCTCTTCAAACATGAGCTGAAACCCGAACAAACCATTGCATTTTCCAAGCAAAATGCGCGCGATATTATTGCATGTGGCTTTGATCTAAACAAGACATTCATATTCAGCAACTATCAGTATATGGGAGGAATGTTCTACCAAAATGTCTCTAGAATATCTCGCCAGATCTCTTATAATCAAGTCAAAGCTACCTTTGGTTTTAATGAATCGTCAGTCCTTTGTTAAATACTTCATCACAACTCTCATTTCAACGCCTTTTGTTAGAGATAACATTGGAAAGATACATTTTGCATCTATTCAAGCAGCTCCATCTTTCTCTAACTCTTTCCCTCATATATTTGGAACCACTTCAAACATTCCATGTCTCATTCCTTGCGCCATTGATCAGGATCCATACTTTCGTCTTACGCGCGATATCGCCCAGAAGCTAAAATATCCTAAGCCTACATTACTTCATTCAAAATTCTTCCCTGCTCTTCAAGGGCCTCAGACGAAAATGAGTGCGAGCGATCCGAACAGTAGTATCTACATGACTGATAAGCCTGTTCAAATAAAAAACAAGGTCAACCGACACGGATTCTCTGGTGGTCAAGAAACAGAGGAAGAGCATCGGAGATTGGGTGGAAATACCGATGTCGATGTGGCCTATCAATATCTCACATTTTTCCTTGATGACGACGATGAATTGGAACGTTTGGGTACTGTAAGCAAAACCAGTAACGCTCATTCGCGTAGAAGCTAAAGCTGTCTGTCTACAGGAATATCGGGCGGGCCGTTTGCTTACTGGTCAACTAAAAGCCAGATGCATTGAACTACTCCAACGTTTTGTTGCAGACTTCCAAGAAGTAAGATTCTTGTTATCGTTATTTAAAAGACATTTCTAAATACTCTTTTCAGCGCCGAGCTAAAATAACTGACGATGTCGTCGATGTGTTCATGGATGCCAACCGCAAAATAAACCCCACCGTTGGAAAATGCAAAACGACAGTAATACCAAATTAGACGTGAAAGAAATTACGCGAAGTAGAAGCGTGTATTTGCTGTGTATTTTATCGGAGTCAATATATTGTCATTTTATATAAAATGAGATCCTTCATTTACTTATCGTAGTCCTTATGTGCCTTTCTATTCATCTACACAACAGATACGCGAGCGCAGGATACTTCTATCTACAGGCCTCATCATGTAGAAGCCCATTTATCAGCTTCGTTCCCTATACGTTTAGACCAATCAAAGAGTATGCCTTCTCTTTCACGAGGCCACTCATCCAATGCCTTTAGGGCAGCATTACCCCAGTCAAAGGTGTCATGATCGCTGATAGTCTCGGGACCATCAACGAAAACAATGAGTTGCTCACTTGTTGGTTTTATGTATCCCTCGGCCACGCCATTCTTTATGAGTTGCCTCAATGGCTCCCAGAATGAGCGAACATTGATAAGAACAACAGCTAGCACAGCGTGTAAGAGTAACATGATGATTGCGACGGAGATAGAACATACGCTTATTATGGATTCCTAGTTGCGTCCAAGTAGTGACCTCCATAACCTGAAACCCAATGCATTTGGTTAGATAAAAATACGAGTACAGGTACAAGCTTGAGCAGACCTCTTCAAATGTTCCAAATCCTCCCGGTAATCCAATAAAGCCATCGACACGCTTTGCCATCTCTACTTTGCGCTCATGCATCGAATTCACCACTATCTATTCTGGCTAGTGAATTTACGATCCATTCGCATTCCTTGGGCACAACATACCGTTTCAACCTATCAGATATGCATCTGTTAACGAGCCAAACTATAGTGATCAAAGAAACTTGCATCTTCACGACCCTCTTCATCAAGAAGAACGTGTATAGCACCTCCAGCTTCTACCTTTTCCTTTTCGCCCCCAGCTGCCACCATAGCATAAGGCACTATACCCGTTACTTTCCCTTTCCCTTGTAGCGCCGCTTCAGATACAACGCCCATAATTCCTTTCGAACCACCTCCATAGACGAGAGGTCGATGATCGGCAGCTAACGCCTTTCCTACAGCTGCAAGTAGCATCAATAAGGGAGCCATTTCGTTCACAGGTAGACGTCATCTTACATCGCGCTGCATTCACATATGCCTGATGTTTGCCTGAAGATGATCCACAATAAACTGCAACTGCTGACTTTAAATTTGAGAAGGAAGCCATGTGTAAGTGGTATATAGTAGACGAGCACGAAAAAGGTATAGAAGTGCAGGAAATAAAACTTGAATGGAGACTGCAAATCTACCTAAGTATATAATTATATTTCGAGTCAGAGAAGATTATCCGGCACACAAGCATTGATCCATTGATTACATCACAACGCTATATGCGAATGTTTATTTATACAGTACTGATGAACATCCATCCGTAGTTCTGCAGGATAAATTGATAACACTTTAGAACGGTTGTAATTTATGCCTGAATCTATGGTCCATATTATCACAGCTTCATCGTCTCCGCGGCGGACCCTTTGGTTTAGAGAAAGATTTCAGTTCGCGAGAATCTTCAGTCGCCACATCAATCCTGTCCAGCCCCAGTTCGGTTTTCATGAACGTTTCATCCAGATCCGATGGGTCTGAAGTCTCCACTCTGCGTGACGCTACATGAACAGTGGGTAAAGTGGCTTCAAGCATACTTTTGACCGATCGGTATGTTGAAAGAGAGCCAGATGAGTAGAGCATGCGATACTTGACTGGGGATGAAGAAGGGCAACAGTAGATAAAAACTACAGGCAAGTTAGCATGAATTGAATGAAGAGAGAATTTGCTAATTTCCCACCAATCTCGCGTTTGGGGGTCACCGAGTAACTATGAGGCCATGCAAATATGCCGAATGCAGGATCCGAGGAGGGTAAAGCTGAAGATAGCGTGCTAATTGAAGCATCCGATACAGAATCAAGAATGATGGTTTCATTTTGTGGGTCGATTTTCTATAGTGGAAAAGCAGACGTTGGTCACCAACGAGTCAAATTTTGATACAGTCATACCAGAACAACCAACCCACTACCTTCTCCCCGACCGAGTGCAATAACTGCTTCTTCGGCTTCAGGGGCCCATATAAAGCCCACGGCAGTATCAACATGGCTAATACGTGAGCGCGTTCCATCGTACGTGGCTGATGATGACTCTGCGGCTCGGAGATCGGCAAGTTCTTGTTCACGGGCAGAAAGAGGCTTTGGAGCTGCCAGATGACGCAGATGAGCACCATAAGCTTCTGGAGTGAGATCAGCTTTGGAGGTAGCAAAGATGGAATCAGTAAAAAGGGTGGACCCCAGAGATTTGATCAAGGATGCGCGGGAGGAGGCATAGAGCATCTGCCAGGAAAATGGTCAATTCCATTTTTGAAACGATGAAGGTGGTTGAAACAACCTTGTCTCTAACAGGAGCAGAGTCTGGGACATAGAAAATAGCAAGCCATTCTGCTGACGGCTCATCAAGCCTCGTTAGAAGATAGGCAGGAGTGTTGTCCTGTAGAAGGTCGTCGGATTGGATGAGTTGGAGGTCCTGGATCAAAGAGCCTTTGGCAGGAATAGATATGTCGTGTACGATGGATTCTGATCAGGAAAAGATGAGAAAGTAAATAATAAGATATATAGTAGTTGAACAAGAGACCGTCTCTTATGGATATCTTGACGAAACGGATAGACTTGTCGTCGACTACGTGGGTGAAAGCGTTTGCAAGTTGGGACGAGATCTGAATGCCAGAAGTAGCAGCCATGAAGAAGAGGGAGGAATGAAGAAGCGAGCAATGTGCTACATATACTAATTATATACTTTGCATGTTTGAAGTCTCAGACTCACCGGCCTCACAGCTATCTGCATCATCTCGTCCATGTCGTTTCCGTCGTCCCCTCCCTCCCCTCCTACAGTACCGTATCAAGCCTACAAAGTACCCTTCCATTTGCTGTCATGCATATCAAGCACTGACCATGACCATCTCTTTCCAGTCTAAACGCCACTCACGAAACGTCTCTAATCCCAACCAAGTTGGTCCAGTCGTCGTGCTCCCTACGTCTACTGGGAAACCAAGTTTCAATGGACAATCGGGCGCAAATGGCCTGGAGCATTCGCGCAGCTCCTCTTCCAATGACCACTTGCATTTCGAGGGTCAGTTTGGTCTTAACGGCGTACCTGCCTCCCACTACGGCGAATCATTTCCTCGAAACGTCGCGCCGCTTCCCGCCACAACCCAGTTAATTTCCCAAAATTCCTGGACGAAGAAGGTCGGCATTTTACTCTTTTGTCCAAAAAAAATGACATGCTTATATATATCCTTCCTCTATCATCGACTACTCAGACATCTTCCGGCCCCTCTCCTCCATCTTCTCGCACATCTACACCATCTCAAACCCCCACCACTATATCCCCGTCTCCATCCAAAACAACCCTCTATGCTCAGGCTCCCTTTATTTCTGTTAGTCCTGACATAGCCTCCGCCCCATCTACTTCTACTTCTCTACCCGCTTCTGTAGCTGAAGCTCGAAAAAAGGTAACGTTCCGGCGCGTGCCTCTACGGAGCGCTCTTGTATCAGACACATCCTCTTCTCCTATACGGAATTCTGCACGCCCTCATTTCTTCGAAGAGCCAGGATTGGTCGCGCTTCCGCCTGCTAGTAGTCCTCGACGTTCTAACAAAGTCCTACCTGACACCACTGCCTCCATGATCAAAATGTCATCCTCAGAACGCGAACTTCCTCAATTGCAAGTGCTTGACATGCAAATTCGTGCCGATTTAACCCCGGCTCCTGCAATCTCTGCGCCCCTACTGGCAATCACCCCGACAGCATCCTCTTCTACACAGAGTTCAACTGTGCGTACGCAAACACCTTCACCGTCTAGGATCTCTGCTCCATATCGTCATGGTTTTCAGCCGAAAGGTGTTTACCGACCACTCACGGATGAATTTCTCGCGCTCCGGCGACAGAAGCTTGATAATAAGGCTTCTGATGGTGGTGGCCTCAATCGTGTAGAGCGTACAAAACTCGAGCGACGCCTTGAAAAGCTTATTATGCTTCATTTTCTGCATGACGAGCAGCCACAAAATCGAAAACCCACCATGAGCAACGGCAGGCGTTCGTCCTCATTTTTTGATCTCGAAAACTTCCGGAACATCACCGTCGGCGATGCTGTTGATAAGTGGAAGAATGCACTTGCAAACGGAATCACTGACAGTACTAAATTAGATATTCGAGGTAAGTACAATCACAGTTCATTTTTCACTGTGCCTAACTATGTTAGCAGCCAGTGAGCAACGTATTACCCCCTGGCAAAACGACGCCGATGTTTCAAAGTGTCCTATATGCTCGTTGGTGATTTCCAAGAACATACCTTACAAAACACTCATACATATAATCACAGAACTTCATTTCATCCTTTAACCAACCGGAAACATCATTGTCGACTTTGCGGTAAAATTGTATGTTCTTTGCCACCCAAGCGGCCACAACGTCCTGTACCGTGTTCACTGTTATTCATTGTGGACTCGAAAACTCGAGAAATTGAGGAAGTTGGAGAAGGTGTGGACTACGGAGTGAAGAAACGAATAAACGAAGGTCAGCAAAAATCGGAAGACGAAGATAAATTTCTGCGTGGAGTTAGAATATGCCGCGATTGTCGCCCAGTCCTGCGGTATGGATATATAACAGTATCGTGATAACATTATCTAAATATATATAACTACAGACGCCAACAATACCAACAAGAAATCCTACGAGTACCGCACTTCATGAAATTGTATGAGGTACGTTTAATCACTATTTTCAGTTTATTCTTTTGCTTTATGCAATTCGCCCCTAGACATTTTTAAGTCAAGAGAAAGATATAGAGGAAGCCCTGCCTCAGTTCCAAGAACTTATATTAAGTCTTAGGTGAGTTGTTCAAGCACGTAATCTGAAACCTGCTTGACGTCACGAAGCCATGACCAACCAACGAAAGAGGCATATACTGCTCGTAAACGTATCTTAGAAGCCTTTGCTCAATATGATGCACTCTCCAAAGAAATACGACGAATTCCATGTCCAAATGGACCTGGCAGCTCGCAGGATCGTATCCAGTTGGCCATTCTCACGCGGGCGAATATATTTTTGCAAAAAAATATGTTTCCTCTTCAGGCATGTTACTTATTTTTTTGAGTAATCGGTTTATTTTAATTTATTTTTCAATAGTCACTTCCTGGCAAGGATACCGGGACTAAAGTTGGCGCTTCAGATCCCTGCGAAACGTCTAGTTCAGAACAGGTCATTCTTGACCCCGACTCCGATCTTGCACGCAAGATTCAACCTTTACTGGAGCAAGAAGCCTTACTGGAATCTTTTATAGACGAGGCAAAGGCTCGCCGAAAGTTCGAAGACGTCAAAACTCTGAAAGCCAATTTACGAGAAGTACGGTCAGAAATCGAGAAACTTCTAAGATAGTTCTTTGATTACTAAGATTTGTGAATGATATTATACCATGGGAATGTCTTTCGCCTCGCCTTTATCGAGAATGTGTTTTAGTGTGAATGATTCGCTCTTCCGCATCACTGGTAATCCAATTGTCGCACACACTGTCATTGTGGAATGGTCTCAAAATAACATGTTTCTACGTACTGCGGATCCATGGCATTTCACTTCTGGTATCCCGGACTCCAAGAAAACCTTCTCAGCATTAATACTTTCCGTTTCGCATGCATGTCGAAGAGGAGATGAGAATAACCCGGTAATTTTTATATACGCTTTACACACATGAGTGCCGACCATCCCGCCACCATACTACGCAGGGGACATTATTAAAGTCTTTGTTACCGAGCATGCCATTTGATCTGGCTTGATTGCGTCAATGTATACTCTCAGGTGCAGTTATATTCGCACTTACTATTCATCAGGCTCAGTCTCACACCAGCAATCTGTCTAATGTTCGTGAGATGCAGTGCATATATACTGAGGTCGGTTAATCATCATGCTTCGAAGTATTTTGAATGCTCCGTGGAACTGGAAACGTAGTACAGTGCGGTGTATTGCATATGTCTCTGACCTCTTCCTTTACATTTAGCTTTCCTTTCACTTGTGAGTCCGTCAGCTTAAATATTAGCCCTCTACTGGATGATAATATTCTACGACTCTTCAAAGGCCTCAAATATCTACTGAGCGTACAATGCTTTTTCGAAAACAAAATGTCAAAATTTCTATGCTAAAAGCTGATCATCACGGAGACGGCTCAGATGGAAAAAAGGACGATAAAGATCAAAATGAAGGTGCAAATGCCGAGGAAGTAGTGTCGTCGACGTCTTCTACGGGGCAGTCATCAATTTCTGCAACCTCAACATCTTTCAGTACATCATCGGCATTTAGCGACTCGTCATCTACATCTGTCACAGTGACGGCGACGTCTTCCGGTTTGTCGACACCTGCACCAAGCAGTGTCCTGACATTTAATATCCCTGGCGAAGTCGCCACTTGCAGTGGTTTTACTATTTTCTGGAATTATACTGGACAGCTCCTTCCTTTAACTCTCTTCATCGATGACGGGGCTCAGTACGAAAGCGCGACAAGTTCATCACTTTTACCCCCTTTCCAGCCTGCCACCTCTCATACACCCCTCCGTGTCTTAGCCACTGAACTCCCATCTGACGTTGGGACATACACGTGGAAAACTGTTGACTTAGTTGGCGGAGCCTATTTATTGGATGCTATGAGCATATCTGATGTCATAATCCACCCCACCTTGTTCAATGTGATTAACGGAACGAATACGACGTGCTTAGCTATTTCAACTACGCAGGTTCACAGTCATCATGGACTAGCCCAGGTGGACATGATAGGTATAATTTTTGGTGGTATTTCAGCGGCGGTTTTGTTAACAGTGGCATTTCTGTTTCCTCGCCTGTGGCGGAAAGCACTTCCAACCCGCAAAGTTCGTGGCTCGTATATGCTTTATTGACATAGCTGCATTCGGAAATATTACATATATTACTTGATTTACATCCTGTACAGTAGGTTTACTCAGTTACTTATATGAAGAAGTACAATAATGATAAAATAAGCGTAAGAATGAGGATCTTATCTACCTAAGGAACTCATAAAAGTGGACAGATCAAGTCCATCGTACTCGTCTTCTGCAGGTAAATCTTCTAATCCCTGAAGAACATTCTTCTGACTAACAGGACCGGTATCATTATTCTTTTTGGCGGCCGCTGCAGTGTCCTCTTCCTCGGTAGTCCGTCTAAAGAGATCTAGTACTAGATCTGTGTCCATTGACGCCAAACCCGAATTTTGCTGAGTGACAACAGAATTTGCAATATTTAGTTTGAATCGTTGTAATCTATATTACCAAAGTTGTCAATATAAAAAAGAGTGTAACTAAAATTTGAACGACGAACCCCATAATTTTCTCTTCTAATGTTCCTTTTGTAACAAGTCGATACACATTGACAACTTTCTTCTGTCCTATACGGTGAGCTCTGTCCATTGCCTGTAAATCTTTCATGGGATTCCAATCATGCTCCACAAATATAACTGTGTCTGCACCCGTCAACGTCAAACCCAGACCACCAACGTGCGTCGTCAGAAGCAGACAGTCTATACTGGGATCTGAGTTGAATGTTTGCACAATAGCATGACGTTTGTTCGCATCCGTCCCTCCGTCAAGTCGCATATACGTGACTGATGGCATGTGCTGTTTGAATAGGTCACTCTCGATCATGTCGAGCATTTGCTTCATTTGACAAAAGATAAGAACTCGATGTTGCGAAAAGGATTGATTAGGTTCAACAACTGCGTCGATTAGCTCACTCTTTGCAGTATCAGCGCTAACCGTTGGGCTACATCCAATTCCACAATCAAGTAGTAACTGACTGTAAAATGCAAATCAATCTTTGCCATTATTATACTTCATTCAATGCAAGTCCTCACCGCAGAGCCTGCAATTTAGGTGCATGCTGAATATCGTTAAGGCTATCTGGTTGTAATCCCGTCTTGGCTAGAGCAGCCTCAATTACTTCTTTATTATTCTTCAGCACCAAGGCAGGATGATTACATAATTTCCTAAGGTATTGCAAAGATTGGAATACGTGCTGCTGACCAACATCGGGTTTTTCTGCTTTTGCTACCTGCATCGTTTCCTCTGCTGCCTTGGACTTCGAGAAGTCATCATATAAGTATTTTTGAAGTTCGGAAAGTTCACAATAGTAGTCCTGTATAATTTTAGGAGGTAGATCATTTAAAACATCTTCCTTTAATCGGCGCAGCAAAAATGGAAGAACTTGTTTATGCAGTGCTTCAAGTGCTAGAGCAGCTGTTATTGCTTACTATTAGTATGTCAATCCTGTCAATGAGATTAATGGCACTCACCGGCCTCACTATTTTTGGCTTTACCATCCCTATTCGCAAGAATGGGCTTCCCAAAGCGCTCATTAAACGACGCCTCTGTACCCAGGAACCCAGGCATAAGGAAGTCAAATAAACTCCACAATTCAAGTACATTGTTCTGAATCGGAGTTCCAGAAAGAATGAGACGATGTTGTGCACGAATGTTTTTTACGGCTTTTGTCAATTTCGTCTTCGCATTTTTAATGACATGTCCTTCGTCCAGTATGCAGTAAAGCCAGTTAATTCCTTCCAGGTGAGACACATCATTTCTCACCACCTCGTAAGAAGTAATGACAACATCGTAACTTCGC
Organism: Cyathus striatus; assembly: GCA_025738555.1. NCBI lineage: Eukaryota > Fungi > Basidiomycota > Agaricomycetes > Agaricales > Nidulariaceae > Cyathus > Cyathus striatus. Next base: position 4,549,851 of record JAOVFP010000005.1, on the reverse strand, counting down.
AGTTTAGACAACAATTTCGTACGTTCTCGGGAGTTTCCGGTATACAAGACAGGACGCAAGTTGTCTGCGTACTTTAGAATTTCATAGTACCAATGCCCTGTAAGGGTTGGGGGGCATACAATGAGGGATGGAAGATGAACGGAGTCTCGGCTCTTCGTTTCCTGATACCTCTGGATTCGCTCAAAATGCTTGCTGGACAAAATACATATGGACTGAAGAGTTTTTCCAAGCCCCATATCTATGACAAGTGAGATAAAGCAGACTTTAAGGAGGATTGTAAACTTACCATCACAAAGAATGCCATGAAGTTGATACTTCGCAAGGAATGCCAACCAGTTGACACCTTCCTGTTGGTATTTCCGTAACTCGGCCTTAACTTTGACAGGAATATTGTATTGGTCAACTTTAGAGCCATCGAGCAGCTGCAAAAGAAACTGCCGCTCATCCTCTCGACGTTTAAGTAAGTCTTCAGGAAAGCCAATAGGGTCGGGAAGACCGGCCTGTAAGCTTGTCATTACTCTAAGAATCAACGATATAGCTAGAAACATACCTCCAAAGGAACCATTTTAACGAGAGATGCGAAAGTGTTCGTGGCGGTCGCACGTATGTCATCGTTGGAATCACTCATTCTTCCTAGAATGGGTACCACCATGAACAAAACATAAGGAAGTGCTTTGATATCCAGTCGATGAACAATATCTAGATTAAGATAGAATCTGTAAATAATCGCACTTGAAATGAGAGCAAGTTACTGACGATAAATGAGCTCTGTTGCTCCTTGTCTATTGGGGAGGACTAATGGATCACCAAGAAGTGGAACAATTTTTTCAATGACGTATCGCATTGCCTCAGAGGTCATCATATCACAGATAGTGGCAAAACATCGTGCAGCAGATTGTCGAATAATCGCAAAGCGACTTCTGAGAGCAAGATCTAACATTGGAAATGTCTCGGAAAGTTTTAACCATAAATTTTCATGGAGAGTAGGAGACACCGCTTCAAGGACGCTGAGTGAATCGATGACATCTTGCCCGTATTGTTTTTCCATAAGATCGTCTGACTGTGTTGGAGAATCTAGTAGAGATTAGTAGATATTAGGTCTTATTCAACCCCCAGATAATCCGCGACTTACCGCTCTGAAAGGTACTGATCAAACCTCCCGCCATTGACTGCCACATGTTAGGAATCACATCAAACAATTTCGGACCAAATTTGCTAGACAACTGCTCGAAAGCAAGACCAGCTCCTCTGCGAGCAAGATAAGATTTTCGACTCTCTGCTTGCTTCTCAGGTTCTAATTTATCTCTTGGAGCGTCTTTTCCATTTTTGTGTGCCCCGTTTCCGTTATTGCCTTGAAACGATATAATGCCATCCAGTAATCGCCGAGTGAAAGAAAATGCGGGGGTGTGCTCGACGTCTTGACATATAAAAGTGCAAAGATTCTTCACTATCTTGTCAGGAGGTTGAGTAATGCTGTTTTCAGTGCAGAATTCAATAAAGGAAGCGACAGCAACCGCCGAGCGCAACTGAAGGTCAACATTTTCTTCATTCTGCATTGGTAATTAGAGTGTTTTTGTTGAGAGAAACCCTAATAATACCTTTATTCCATTCATGATTCCTTTAACGACAGGACTAACTTTTTCCGGAGTGCTTTTGAGGGCTACGAAGGCACCGGCAAACGCTGCCGACACACGAATATCGTGTTGCGATTTTACTTCAGTATATCGTTCAATTGAAACAATAACTTTTAGTCGTCGGTCATTGATAAGCGATAATTCCTTCTTCTTCGTTCGTCCTAGCATATCCTTCAATCTTGAGTAGAAAGTTCCCACAGCAGACTGAGCGGTCTCAATTGTAAAACAGTTGCTACGTGAGCCAGTAATATCTATCTCATTACCAAGAGATGGTATCGAGGATGCCGGAAGTTTGCAGTCTGTTGAGAACGACTGCAGAAGAGAAACACAGTCTGTATGTATTCGGCTCAGAGAGAAAGCCATCTCGTGATACGCTGCTGGAGGTTTTCCCTGCAAGAATAACAGGATTTTGTCACTGAGTTCCTTTGCCAAGTCGGAGGTTTCGATCAGTGAATGACCTGAAGCATTGAAATCCTTTGCCCACTCTTCCGCGACAACAGCTGTAAGAAACTTTTGCAACATGCTGGTCGAGTCAGCATAATGCAGCAAGATAGGTCGGAATACCTCATCGACTGTGGTCATCTATGACTACGTTAGGTATGGAAGGGAAATGTATTTTGACACACTTACTTCTGTAGGCCAAAAAAATAAAAGATGTGCTAACGCAGTAGCAGCAGCAATCCTAGCCTTCAGAGTAACTTCAACCGTTACCAAGGATAAATCCTGAGTAAGCATATTCTTATCGACATTATGACGCTCGGGAATGGCGTCGCCGGTTGCCGTTAGAAAGGGTCGATAGAAACACGAAGTATCAACGGCCACACCGAGAGGAGTCATCATAATAGAATACCAGTTTAAAATTAATTGTTGATTGACAGAAGACGGAGTTAATTCAGGCGTTTTCGACATAATTGAAAGAGCCGTGCGCCAGGCAGAAAGGCTAGTTTCACGGATATCTGAACGCTCTTCACAAATAAGATTCTGAAAGAGCAAACACAGAAACGGCGATGATATCCAGTCACGAGGTAGGGAAGAAACAGCCATAAAAGAAGCGAGCGTCTTTACCACTGCAAGGCGAACATTTGCAATAGTATGTCTAAAGAAAGGGAAAAGCGTCGGTGCCAACGTAGTCAGTGGCAGGCTACACAATTGCAAGTTAGTTATGTACACGGCCACGGAGAAAATAAAGCATACGCCACGGCGTCGTTAGCCAGAATTGCGATGACCTTATCATATGTAACTAATTTTCCTATATGACGTTTCGTGAATTGAAAACGACCGATACTATTCAAACTACACACCCAATAAATCCATTACAGCTCCAACACTTGAGCTAAGATCATCTTTCATGTCAGAAAGACAATTCCATAGCACAATAAGAATTTTTTCCAGGGAATCTGGAAGTTGTTCTACAAGTGGCTCCACTACAGGCAGTAAACAAGATGCGGCAACTGCGCGTACGTCGTCATCGCCGTCACTTAAGCTAACAAATCGACTGTCAGTAATTTTGATCATTTTCCTATTAAACACATACCCTAAGATGGCAGCCTCCACGACATCACTAAGGACGCTTTGACCGGTAAAATTGTCTTCATTTTCTAACTTAACATTACCTTTTTGTTCAAACAGATCGTTTCTCACTGCAACTTCATATTTGATTCCAAGCAACCCAGCGTGTCTGACTTCCCATATATGGTTTTTCTCCGGCTCCTTCATCGTTTTTTTGTTTGGAGGAACGGGAAAGTCTTGTCGAATCATTTGCAATAGGGTCGAATGAACATGAAGCAAGGAACGTCGCGGCATGTGCAAAAGAAGAGAAGCAAGCGTTTGAGATACAGTTTCTCGTACAGGTGCAACAACCTGCAACTAATTAGAAATTTTCAATTACTGGTAAAACCTTGGCACACACCTGATCAGAGACAAAATCTCCGAAGCGATCCAAAACGAAAATACATAGAAATTTAGCTGATAAATCGTTGCACCACTTTTCGTGCGATATTTCATTTTCTATAGGCGTCATATCATCTGATTACTTATTAGTGTAGCACTTTAGAGTATGGAATTACGAACATACCTCGCATTCCACCATATTTTCCTTGAAACTTCAGCAATTCTCTCAGCGCCATGGCTGCTCCATGTCGCACTTCCCACGCCGGACTAAATAAATCCACCTCCAAAACTTGAACAACACCATCCCATATCCACATGCCGGATTCAACTTCAAGTGCTTTCGATTGTTTAGCCGCCTTCGGAGAAACTGCCCCTCCTTTCGATGGATCGATAATTACTTTTTCAGGCGATGAACCTATGACAGGTGGCTGAGGACTGTTAACTCGTGATTTAGAGCTAGGTTTATCTTCTGAAGCTATTAAGCGAGCCCTAAATAATGTAAGACCATTGAATAGATAAACGAATATTATATAATGAATACTAACTTATTCCCTACAGGAGCAGTGTTATACTTTGAACCTGACGATGGAGGAGGAGCAGGAACAAAAGCAGAATTGCCAGGTTTTCGTTTTCGTTTGAGACGGTTCCTCTCTCTTGCGGACAAAGCATTCAAATCAACATTTGTCTCAGCCGATGGCCCACTGGAAGTAGAGGGTGAAGGTGCTGATGGGGTATCAGGGCGTAATGGTGGAGAAGATTCGGATAGGTGTTTGGGATCGGGACTGGACATTTCAACGGGTGATGAGGTCCTCATTTTCTCGTCAGCGTCGTGATCATGCGCTTTAACGTCGCCGTCTGTTTCCATATCCGCAGCGAACTCTTTATCAAGATCCATATCATCTGCAACATCGTCAAGAAACTCTAAACCGAGACGACCCATTGCTTCTTTACGCGCTTTCCTCACTTCTGCAGAACTAGCAAGAATTCCGGATGGTCTGGAGAATTCTTTACCAGATGACGCAAGGAGCAAACTACCCTGAGAGACAAGCTCCTGGACAGAGAAGTTGGGAAAGTCTGGAGGAGACAAGTGAGATAGTGTAGCGGCATCTTTGTATTCGTCGATGCATGCGGGTTGCCATAAGGGAACTAGAGAGAATATCTGTGAGAGTGCTGTAGACGCTGCAGTACGCGTGTCGAATGATTTTGAGTGAAGAAAAGGAATGATCTATTTAAAAATTAGGCACATAAGCGACGTTAAGTGTAAGGTCGAGGAGAGGACGTAGAACATACTCTTGCCACAACCGCCATTAGCTCAGTCCACGCCGGTCGATCTCTAAGAGACATTTGCTGTCGATTTGCCTTTAGATCATCGTCAACTCGAGAAACATCTGTGATAACGCTCTTGACTGCCAAGTGAGCGAGCTGCTTTGCTGCAGTAGTCCTGACGGAAGGAGAAGAACCGGTGTCGAGGAGGAGCAGGAGCCTGTCCAGCCTAGATTACACGAGACATGGAAATGCAGAAATGAGATTAATGAAAATAAGTGAGCAGACGAAGGAAGACAGCACGAGAGGCACACCTCGAAGTCATGCCAGATGGGGATAACCGGGCCGGATGTGGAAACGGGGAATAGACTCAGATGAGAGTGTTTTGGTTTGATTACGGAGGGAGAACTGTCGCGGTGTGTGGTCGTGGTCTCCTTTATATGATCAGAGGCAAGCACAGCGGACTTTTGAGTCCCTGTCACACTGTCGTCACGACACGTGAGCGATGTATCCGAAAATAGCATCGCGTTAAACCATCTTTTTGATGCGTCGACAGTTTTTGATTGCCGCGAGGCCTGCTACCAGCTAGTGACTGCTACTTAACTTAGTACCTGCAACTTACCTTCTCAGTATTCCTTCCTTATGTTATCTTATGTTCGTGCCTTGACACTCGACTTGTCAGATACACGCCATCCATCCACAGCACGTATGCGCTCCTTCCCTCCCTTCTCCAAACAACTCAAATCCCTCCCCCTTAGCAATTATCCTCTGCGACGAAGCCTGCCACCGAGATCTCTGTGCCTATGCACACCATCTCGCTCATGGCCATCGCCCGCATACCTTCGACTGTATGCAATCCTTGCTGCATAAAGCGCATGAGCACATGAGCACTGCTTCATCTCCGTCCCAGCTCTATGGTTGGAGAAGATCTACACCGATGCATCCATATTGAAGGCAGTTACCCTCGTCCTTGACTTGAATCCACTCTTAGCCATCGCTGCCCTGGACTATGCCATCATCATTGCAGGAACAGCAGGGGCTGGTCGGTCCGAGATGGTCCATTTACTCATACACGAGATTCAGTTGTCTAATTTTCCAACTCCATCCTTTTCCGAACCAACCTCCCCTACCTCAAGTATTCGTGTTGAGAATGCGGTCTTATGTACCGCTGACCACCAGGTTGCAGAGCTATCTAAATCGCCTTCTTTTCTAGCATTCAAAAAACATCATTCTGCCTATCCGTTTATTGTACGGGGTTACGCCGATGACTGGCCTGCCTTGCGCGATCATCCCTGGGGTTCCAAACCGTATTTGAAGTCTGTTTCTGGGAAAGGACGCATCATTCCTGTGGAAAAAGGTAGCGATTATCGAGCAGAAAATTGGACACAGCTTTTGATGAGCTGGGATGAATTTCTCGAATCTCTAAGTTTCGAAGATCGCCCTCCACTGAATTGTACAAAAGATGTATTATATTTGGCCCAACATAACTTAATGTCTCAGTTCCCATCTCTTCGTGACGATGTGATCATACCAGATTATGTCTATGCTTCACCTTCCAGCCCAGATTATCCCCAATATAGACCGCCTCAAAATGAGGAGAGGCTAGTCATGAATGTTTGGTTGGGTCCGAAGGGCACCGTCTCTCCTGCTCATGTGGTGCGCATTGTGATCAATGAGTGCACTGGATTTTTGCTGATACGATGCATCAGGATCCGTATTATAACTTTTACGGTGCGTTATTCAATGGTGTGGCCAATATTTTCTTATTCCTTGGCAGTGCAAGTTCATGGGCGGAAAACGGTATGGCTCGCGCCACCTAGCATGGCTTCCTTTATGATAAAATCCCCCGAGTACAACTCTCTGAGAAACGGAAATGGTAAAGAGAAGATTTCAAATACATCTCTTTGTGATGTATTCGATTCTGACAAGATCAGAAATGATGATATCTTTTGGAAGAATGTACCACCGAACGCAATGGCTGCCACCCTGGGTCCTGGCGATCTCCTGTTCTTCCCACCAGGGTGGTGGCATGCTATGAGAAGCGAGACTACAAGTTTCTCGTTGTCGATGTGGTTTTAGGAAGTACATATATTTGGTTGCCAGCAGCCAGTATACTAGTGCTTAGTATAAATTAAAGACATAGAATAAATAATAAAAGTGAAAGGTTGCATACTCGTAGTTCCCACATGGCACGATCAGAACTTCCGCTTCCGAGTTGATGTCGCTGGGCGACGTTGCTTGTTCAAGTTGGCTTCGCATTTCCATTTAGCACCTTTGTATTCTATGAAACCCATGTAGCATTGCCCCATCCCTTTTCTCGTACGACTTACCGACTCATTACAAGTGTTCAGACGTTCATGTCCGACGAAGATACTTCATTGCGGCTATCGACAGACCGCCGTGAAATCCAACCAACATCCCTCAATCATGTGCATATAACTAATGCAATTAATCACTCTCAAGATTTAGGTGGCACCCTCCAGTTTTCGAAATTGAATATTTCAGATGTTGGAGTAGAAGCAGCGGAGGAATTGGCAACCATCGGAAGGCGTGAACCTGACGATCAGGTATCGTGCAGAGGTGAGTTCAGTGCTTTCCTAGACTCGTCGCCGTCATGTAGACATGCGTCCATAAGATTGGCCCTTGACCATAATCGGCTTGCTACCCTACCCATGGAATTTGCCCTTCTCTCGCGGTTGCGGTACTTAAATCTCAAGCACAACAACTTTTCCATCTTTCCTGACGTGGTACGTAGTCAAAGTATCCGGTTTTTCTGCATACATTTGACATTATGTGTAGTTGACCGTAATGCCCTCCTTAGACACTCTGGATATTAGCTACAATAAGATCAAGCGATTTCCTTCCCAGCCTGGGCGATTGGTTCAACTCCGGGTATGTCTTCTCTATTACTTGACTATGTCTATAATAATGCACCTCAAGGTTTTGTCTATATCTCGAAACAAAATATCTAGACTTCCTACCTATTTATCGCAGTTCCATGGTCTGGACGTGTTGCATATTGATAGAAACCCTATCGAGTGGCCACCGAAAATAGCCTTGGAAATATCTAATCATGCCGATACCTCTTCGATGAAAACTTGGATACGAAACCTTCAGGCTTACTTGGAATCCGGAGCTAAATCAGCGGAGGGCGGATATCTCAATTCAAATGGGAAGGGGACTAACCTGTGAGTTGACCATGTGAACAACGCAGATAAAGCTTCTCTAACCGACCTCTTTAGCTCAGAGCGATATGACCAATGGCGATTCCCATTTCGTGAATTAGACTCCGGCACAGAGACCATTCCTCATTCACGCACCCTTTCTGTAGACTCGACTGCTTCATCTATTCCTGAATCTCTCCAAGCCGTTGCCATTTCCAAGAGCACACGCACAACGACAGACAGACCCCCTCCCCTTCGGCTTGGCATGTTGCAACCAGCGAGGGGAAATAGCTCTTCTCCGGCATCTTTCGATGGCAATTTCTCTAGTCCTGCTGATTCAGACGTTTTCGAAATCGAAGGTATGTCAACGCGTGGAAATGTCACAGCTCTGCACAGTAGAGCTACGTCCGAAGCTAGTCCTTCAGCTCCTTCAGCTCCATTTGAGCCTAAGACCTCAATAAATTTCAAGGAAAGTTTACTGGACATTCATTCTGTCCAGCCTGAAAGCTCGATCAAGTTTTCGGACCTGAACTTTCTATAAACGATTCTTATTCCACTCTGAAGGAACATGAAGCCAAAGAAAGCGATAGCGTGTCCACCACCTCGATTCACTTTTCAAGATGGATCCTCCACTACAACTCCCCGAACGAATCACAACCTCGCACATCATGCATACATACCATCGATGAGGAATCTTCCTTCAATGTCCTCTGAACGCAATTTATATTTTCGTCGGCTGTCTTCTTTTCCGGCGATCGCTCTTCCCAAGCCTATGGAATCTCTTATGGAATCGGCTCGAACTATTCTATTCGTACTATGCCAGGTGTATAACGCTATAGAACACTATGCCATACTCGCAATCGACGAACGCCTAGCTTCCGTTTTAAGAAAGGTCTTGGATCCAGCCAATGCCGACATGCTTCGGCTGATAAGAGCCCTTGATCGATTTGACACTACGAGCCGGAAAATGCTTCCCTCTTCCAATATCTGTCGGGACGTCGTCGAAAGTTGCAGGGACGCAGTTGCCGCCTTTATCAAGGCGCTGGGTGTCCTTACATTGCAATTACGGGTAATATCCGTATCTGATGATGTGCGATATACAAGGTGGATTACGCTCGAACTGTATGCTGCAATAGCAGAAATCTCACACTCATGGCAAATTGTGCTACCACAAATCGATGGAATTAGGTTACTGTTGCAAACAACAAGATTCCCATCAGCCAGTGATACTCCCTCGGAAGCGCACAACGCCTCTGTAGGTGCTGATGACATCGCTCATGATTCCGGAACTGCAGCGCGCTCCACTCTTCGAATGCGTGCTACTGACAGTCGTAGTCACGCAGGTGCATATATTGGAAGAGCGCGTACAACGCGTCGTCATGCAGGTTCTTTCAGCTCGAAAGATGTGGAAATAGGCAAGACGCTGCCCTCGTATGAAGAAGTGAATGGCGCTTCAGTAATTATTTCCCCTTCGTCACGACTTCCCAAACGTATTCTCACACCTCTGGCGGCAACTTCAAATCCCTCCCCTGTAGGATTTATTTCCCCGCCAGATACCGTCGACAGGCGCCATTCACACAATGGATCTCATTCCTCTATGCATCCATCTTTAACTTATTCCCCACTTGTTCCACTTAACCCCCCTGGTATTGATATTTCTAAGCCCATAAATCAGGTGGACAAAGAAACGCTGCAGGCAATATCAAGTGCTATTGAGATCGGACCTTCGACATGGGATATGATAGAGAATGCACTTGGAGAAAAAATGGAAAGCGGTGGAAATAATATTATTCAACACTTGAGAAGTGCTAGAAGTATCACGAAGAAGTTATCTGATCACATCCGTACCGCTGCTGATAGTGATGCATATGTCGATAGAAAATCATTGCATGACGATGCTCGCTCTTTTCTTAAAGTAAGCACTACCATTCTTCAATACTACAATTACTATACTTTACTTTCGTTAGGTTGTTATTCAGTTGTCAAACATGGTGAAGGCCCATGTGAAAGAACATGAAATATCTCCTACGTTAAGATCCAACATGGAAAAGCTGACGAATTCAACAGAAGAATTTGCAATATTACTTCACGTGTCTTCTTTTACTCCCACATTAGCTAGGCCGCAGTCTCCAATGTATAATACCCATCTGATAAGCGAGGACGTGCTTGGTTCTTCTCTCTCCCGCATATCTCGCAATCCACATACTTCGAGCTCTGGCAGTGGTGCAATCTCCTTTCCATCGGATGGTCCCCGGAGCGCTCTTCCGACGCAGTCATTCAAGATACCGACGACTATTCGCCGCCTTCGCAGTGCTCGAAGCTCGTATCCATCCCGGTGATCCAGGATAATTGGTTATTTTACCATTGCAGCAACCATCACTTATACTAAATAAGTACATATAAATTTATATTCTCTATATTCTATCTGTGTACGTTAGTCACACGTGTCTGCATAATACTTAAGACTTCTAATTCTGTCTGCTGTATATCAAGCAGTTGTAGAAATCGGTACTTTTCGCAGTATATGTAGTACCCATGTACGTAGCCTGCATGTAATTGATACCGAATAATTAAATAGGACTTTCTGCGCCGTAACTACAGTTGAAAGGAGCAAATTACAACTTGTCCTCATACTTGCCTCATACATACTTAGAACGAAGATTGTAACAAGTGTGAACGTTACTGAGATCAACCGGTCCTTTGTACACCCAATTTTGATTTTACATTTGTGTTTCATTTATACCATTAAATTTAAATTTAAAAACACAGAAATATTTGTAGCACATATTAGCACTTGTGTGCAAAGTTTAAGGATATAAAAGTAAGAAATGAAGCTGCTATATGTTTTATACTTGTTTTTGGACATTTCGGCTCAACACCACTCCTTTGTACAGTGTCAACACTTTATGTGACATGTACTAGCGAATTGTGACTGACATCGGCTAACATCCTTGATCAGGGTCTGTGACAAGGCCCTTCCATGTCACAGATCTCATGAAATTTCGGAAAAGACAGTAAATTTAACATATCAGAACATCCACACCTACAACTCTTTAAAAAAGTAGGTAAACTAAGAGTACACATATTTTTCTTATTATAAATGATGCAAAAATTAATGTGGAAGCAATCTGTCTCGATAAAATGGGCAGTGTACAAGGGACTAAGTAATACTGTACAAAGGACCGGTGTGACTCAGTAGGTAATATTTGGATAATATGTAAACTTGAAAGAAAGATATAACAAGCATGGAACCGAGGAAATGCTAGGAGTAACTTCTTCCATCTGGACTTATGACTTCCACTTATCGTCCCATCTCTCCGATAACCACTATTGCAAACTTCCCAAATTCTGCTACTGCTCTATCTTTCGATCCTTTGTCAGATATAATATGGGTGGGCTCAGATGCGGGCAATGTCACGGCTTGTTATGGTACGGAAGGCGTCCGCGGAGTATCGTTTCCTGTCGGGAAAGATTATCCCGTAAGTAAAGTTGTTGCAGGCGACAACCATGTTAGGGCATTTGCAGCAGACGGTAAAGGTGTGGGATCTTGGGCAAAGGGGGGAATGAATAAGTGGTTTTTTCAGTATGTATTGTACATTCATGTTTAGTGTCTTTTCTAATAATTTGTGTTGGACAGCTCTCCCAACGCTATAGTGTCTCTTTCTGATACTTCAATGTCACATCAACTTGCAATAGGATTGGCTAGCTCGGAATTGTTGCTCTTGAATTCTATGACTGGCGCGTCTATTCGCCAAGTCACCACAACATTCGTCCCTACTCAGCTTCAGTTTTCGCATTCGAGTCTATTATCAGGTTCTACGGATGGATATATCCGCCTCCACGATCCAAGGACGGGTCTCATCAAAAGCGGGGCTTCGGAGAAATCTGTCAAGGCTCACGTTGGCTCCATTCAAGGTCTTGAGATAATTAACAATTTTGCTTTCACAATTGGGATGGGGGAAAGGTACGTTTAATATATATATTACAGCAAATTGAATTTATTGCATCGCACAGGCATTCTCGTCCATTCCCAGATCCACTGGTGAAAGTTTATGACTTGCGAACAATGCGTCCTCTCCCTCCTATTCCATTTTCGTCTGGGCCTGCATTCATACGTGCAGTTCCTAAGCGTCCATCTACTATTGCGATTGTTTCTAGTCAAGGTCTGATAAATATTGTTGACGTCTCTCTTCCATCAGCACCGAGCGAATTTTACCAAGTAAATAAAGCCTAACTTTGTAATCATATGGTATTGACAAATTCGATTTCAGCTGGACCTTGCTTCTTATGTAACGTCCATGGCCGTTTCGCCAACAGGAGCCTATATGGCATTTGGCGATGGCGAAGGCGTCGTCCACTTGATGACTCAAGTAGAGGAAGGCTCGACAGTATCTCTTAATGGGTTTGACGGCCAACCCATACAATGGCCGGACGCTCCTGCATCACTGGCAGACATTTCATGGACTGATTCGACGTGGGTCATGTTGTTTGATATGTGAGACCATACTGACAAGGAATTTTAGACCCCTTAACAGTGTTGGCCTTCCTTACTATGAAACTCAACTACTATCAGGATGGTCGCCGTTGTTAGCCCACAAAGGAGCTTCCCACCCACCCCCTACATCAATACCTACTCAGATTTTGGCCTCCGTGAAAACTAATGATTATGTATCCTACGCACCACTTCCAAAGGAGCTTAGAGGTCGCCGTAATATGGTACAGAGCAGTCCTAAGAAGGGTAATGGCCGATTTCGAAGCGGAAAAAGCCGTATTGATAATGTAAGCCTTAGACATTTTCTATTTTCTGGATTAATAGCTTTTTGTGACAGGATCAAGACAGTCAGAACGCAGCTTTTGATCCCTCGGACAACGAGGTTCCCGTAATTTATCGACATGTAGAGATTGAATACTCAAAGTTCGGCGTCGAAGACTTTGACTTTGCGTGTGTAAAAGTCCACTTATCAATTCAGTCTTCAGCCCCTGAAGCTTTCTTAGATTTTACAACAAGACAGAATTTAGTGGACTGGAGACCCATATCCTCAATTCCTACACCAATCCTATTGTACAGGTCATGCACTATTGTATTCCAATCCGGAAACTTTCTAAATCCCATATAACGACGAGTTGTCCCCGTGAACACTGTCTTCTATGCGAACTCGGATTTATTTCTCGGATGCTCGAAGACGCTCGCGGAACCAACTGTCAGACAAGTAATTTTTGCAAAACAGTTGGTGTTTTGGCTCAGGGTAGGTTATTTATATGTATACTGATTACAACCTTACAATAATTATTTTTAGCATCAAATGCCATAGAACTCATTGATTATGGAAGAGAATCGTTAGGGGTTGATTATGCCCACAAAATCCAAATATTTCATCGTTTCTTGATTGAGCATCTCAGTGCCGAAGGAAATAACTTTCCTAATAACCCATCTTTACTTAGAAGCTCACCACCAAACTTCCAGCCTCGGCACGTTATTGCCTCTCCCATGACTCAGCTTCTCGGTATTGATGGAAAGACATTAATTACTTGTCAAACCTGCGAAGTTCTACGAGAGAAGGACAACTTGACACATATCGTCGACATGGTATATCCGCGAAAAGTAGGGCTAATTCTCGTGTGGCGCGCTAATCGCATTATTGACACTGACATATTATAGGGTTATCTAAATGACGCTCCGACGGTCACTAATTTTGCTTCCAGTATACGCCATTCTATGTTTCGCAGTATAACGCACAAGGCGACATGCCAGAGCTGTAAGCAGTTTTCGATGTTCAATTCTAGAAGATCTATTCCATCACGAGATCTTCCTCCGATACTTGCCCTCAATGCATGTGTCTACAATGATGAAACGTTCAGTTTCTGGCAAGACACTCGCAGCGGAACATTCTTACAACCGCAGATAAAACTCAATGGTCAGATTGAAGGATATGACGACCCCGAATCAGTGTACTATAAAATTCGAGTGCGTTACCTACATCACTGCTATCCAGTATTTGCTGACGCTTTGTGATAATTTCTAGGCATTGGTGGTAAAGATTACTGACAAAGGCAAACGCTCACATCTCGTTTCCATTGTTAAAGGTGTGATCATAATATGTCTACGCGGAGCATTTGAGATAACGTACCTACTTACATGTAACTCAGTTCCAGAAGCAGAGAATCGACTGGACCTAAATAGCTCATGGTTTATTTTCAATGATTTCGTGGTTAGGAACATATCGGAGGCGGAAGCTTTGAGCTTTCCTGATAAATGGAAGGTGAAGTTTATTCAATTCCTGTGGTATTGTCATATTCCAACTGGAAAAACTGTATTCAACACCAGACCCCAGCCGTTATATATCTTGAACGGATAAACTGTAACGACTCATTAGACTACAACTGCCTTCCGAGTACTGTCGATCTAACGATCCTTAGCAGAGATACATCTATAGCTTTGTCGGTACTTTTTATTTTCTATGTTTTGTCTGCTTCACGTATCAGCAGGAAACGCGATCCTACCCTCGTTAGACATCAAACTCTAGGTGCCGATGAAATCCCTACACCTGGAACTTTGGTGGCTATTGACGCAGAGTTTGTTTCGATGCAGCAGGTAATATTTTTTCTGTGCAGCAGATTTTCTCCCTCACCAATAAGCTCAGGAAGAGACTGAATTTCGGTCAGACGGCACGAAAAAGGTTCTTCGACCTGCAAGGATGAGTCTGGCGCGCGTCTCTGTACTTCGAGGCAACGGTCCTCGAGAAGGTGTTCCGTTCATTGATGACCATATACATACAAGCGAGATGATCGTTGATTACTTAACCGAGTTTTCTGGAATTAAATGTGAGTGCATGTGACATTCAGAGATATTGGCGTTAATGGCGTCCCACGGAAGTTGGAGACTTGGATCCCCAGCTATCATCACATACACTTACACCTTTGAAATTGGTATATAAGAAGCTACGATTACTGGTTGACCTTGGCTGCATATTTGTTGGGCATGGATTATCAAAAGATTTCCGAATAATCAGTAAGCACGCTCGTAACATACTATCTGAGAAAATCTGACATCAATATAGATATTTATGTGCCACCCGAACAGGTGCTCGATACAGTAGACCTATACTTTATCAAGAGTCGTCAGAGGCGATTATCGTTACGCTTTTTATCGTGGTTTGTGCTGGACGAACACATTCAAACAGATACCCATGATTCAATTGAAGATGCTCGATCTGCCTTGAATCTTTACAAAGCCTATCAGAGATTTGAGGAGCAGGGAGCCTTTGATCAGAAACTCGAGGAACTTTATAAGGCAGGCAAACAATGTGTATGTCTTTCCATTCATCTCCACGTTCAAAATGGAAGCCTGAATTTGCAATAGAATTTTAAGCCTCCCCTACTAACGATCGCGTCTTCCACAAGCACTGCCGATGATAGCACCATGCCCGCTGCCTTTAGCGACTCGCACGACTCGGCGAGACTGATCATGTCTGGTGGACGTTAAAGTTCAGCTTTCGAATCGAAGGAAGCTTATTGGAGTTGTACATAATAGCAGTAAATATTATCCAGCCTCGTCGACGGTCTCTGCGCGAACACAGGCTAAACGAGGTTGGGTTGGGTTTGAGCAAGCTCAAACGGACGCGGAGCAGTCGAGCCGCTTGGGCGGGTGGGAACTGCTCCGCAATTTTCACCCATGTTCACGCAGAATTCATATAAGATAAAACAGCCATTTAACACACTATCCTTGACTTGATTGTATTACATAATTCTATCCATAAACTATGGATGCATCCGGAGAAACCTTGGAGAAACCGATGCAAAGCTACACTATCAAGCAATATAGTACTTGAGTCACTAGTAACATAAAGCATCAGCTGAAGTCCTTCAACAACGAATACCACAACAATCAGCAAGACTGGGGATCATGGGGGATCAGGGAGGATGGGAAATGAAAAACGAAATGTAATAATTAAAGCAAGAATAAAGCAGAGGTTAGTCGAGCGAGTGTCTGAGAAGATGGTGGATGATGGAAGAGAGGCGACGTGGTCAAATGACTTGGAGTCGAGACCTTGCTCAGCTGGACGATCCTTGCTCAAAACCATCCTTGTGTCATTTATGTAACGTCCAAATGGTTATATTTTGTACTACATACTTATATTGAAAAGCGGTAGAAAGGCTTCAATTTATTATATCTCTCGCCTTGCTGTAAGTAATATAAAGGTCTCAGTTCGGAACTATCGGACGATTATTAAATCTGGCTACGACAAAACTAACAAATACAAGCTACATCAAAGCACTATCAGTGCACCTAGTAGTTGACCGGAACCTAACAATCTCAGAAGTCAAAATCATCTTCGTCAAGGCCTTTCCTTCGTTGATACTATAGACAGTGTTAGTCGCAATAAATCAATAGTAACTCTGAGTGCACATCTTACAACTATTGCCGGCTTGTTATTCAAAGATTTTCCTTGTACTTGTTCCATCTATTCACCTGATGTTAGCAAACTTCAGGTTCAGATGTAAAATCAAATTCGTATTTTACCTGGTCGAGCAAATTTATAAGTTGCTCTTCAGACATGCGGCCTCGTATTTGTCCAGATTGAACCATTCTAACCAATATCGACTCAATTTGCTTGGATCGTTCAGGGCTGACAAGAGCTATTCGCGATACTTCCCGCCAACTGCGTAAGCAATCGCAGGCTTATCATGTACACATTCAAGCACGTACATCTTTCACGAGCTGCAGAATCCAGAATAGTTGCCATTAAATCCCTGCGCATTTGATCATCTTGAACTTTCTTGACTTCGTCTTCGGACGAAGGTCCACTAGGAGCAGGTGGCGAGGACCCTGCGAGCGATGAAAATCCGTCCATTTACACAAGCCGTTCAATTGTACTTTCCACAACAAGAGAAAAAACAAGACAATGGACGATGCTAGGCGAGAAGAACCTAGGTGTAATGTAGCAAGGGTATAAAAGTTCGAACACTAATTGAGCCTTGAGATGCAGACACTTAATCTCAGCTTGATCTTATCCTTGCGAATGGTTATATTAGTCAGCAGCCTGCTTTGAGGCATCGTAACTAATGATTAAAATCCCTTGTCGTGGGTTCTGGGATTAATTTAAAACTTTGTGCTTGCACGAGTTGAACCAAGAGCACGTTGAAACACTTCAGTATCCTGAAATGTTCACGTTGGCATAATAGGATCTGCCTAACGTACCTCAGCTGTCGTCTCGTATGGGTGTCTTATCCTGTAAGTGATATTCATGCTCCGTGTTTATACGCATTATCAACTTTATGATTGATATTCATGAATCATAAATATTGGTTGACAAAAATTCCCCATCGATTTATTACAGGCTGAACGATTATGCTCCATTCTTTTCCGACATTAACGCCATATCTCCATCGCTGAAACTCGAAGATCTCTTTATGAACCTTGCCACAGTCAGGGCATACTTCAGGGACTAATTTTGTACTAGATTTTGCGTTAGTTTTGGCGGGAGAAGAAATATTTTCTGAATCCTTTGATCGAGGCCATTGACCATCAAGATAGATAGCTGTAGCAGCCAAATCTGCGAGTTCCAGATGAATTAAACGTTCTTTTACAAAAATGCCAAGTCAATGTGTATGTAAATAGGGGATGTGCATTATGATACTCACCAAGCCGGAAAGTCCACGGGGTCTTATCACCAGGTTTTACCATTCCTTTAACCAAACCACCTTGATTTTCATATTCGACAGAACCAGGATAAAATCCTCTAGGAATTGGTTCTTTTGATCCACACTGTTTGCTCCACTGGTCAAGTCTTCTCACAATGTTGGTTGTACGACCAACCTTTAATTTGATGGTCTCTGTACCTGGAGCTAGGCGATCGTTAATGTGAAAACTTGGACATCATTTTGAAATGTACTTCGTATCTCGTATGTATATATATAGCCATGAACATCGCTGGATGAGCCCGGTTTCTTCAGCTCAGCCAAAATTGCAGCTTGCGTATCGGGTTGTAAATAGTTGGGTATCCAGTCTATAAACAAGCGTAGTAGTATCTGCATAACGCAAAGTACACTGCACGCGTACCTGAAATTGTGACCCACTCTCCATTTGTAATCGAGTAAAACCCAGTAGACTGTAGTACCTCTTTTCTATGTTGAAAGCAAAAGCGTGTGATTGGTTCTGTCGTCTCACCGTCTCCGCCCATTTGTGCGAGGGGAGGGCCGATTTTAACCATGCGACTGCACTGCTCACCCGCTTTTGTTATTCCCGCACATCTGACTTGGGAAAATTGTGTATTACTCGGGATAGTAGAAACAGATACAGACGACGATGATTTAGCCTTATTGTTTCGTTTCGCATATATAGGAGACGACACAGGCTGTATGCCTGGTGGGGCAGACATACTTGGTTTTATTGACTGGCAAGGAATACTGGGGGCAGAGTGGGGTCGGTTGGTCAACTCATTAGAGTCGAAGTTGTCTGGACGAAGAGCCATTTGCATTGTTAGAGACTGTCGCGCCGGAGCTGATGGTACAGGCATCAGAGACGGACGAGAAGCCGCAAATGACGGATCATTGGCATGAGGTGAAACACTGGGTACAGAAGACATCTGAGTAGGTTTGTAGAAGCCACCCACGAAAGGCTGTCCCCCGGGGGGTCCATTGGTG
This sequence comes from Cyathus striatus, assembly GCA_025738555.1. Lineage (NCBI taxonomy): Eukaryota > Fungi > Basidiomycota > Agaricomycetes > Agaricales > Nidulariaceae > Cyathus > Cyathus striatus. Next base: position 4,531,256 of record JAOVFP010000005.1, on the reverse strand, counting down.
ACAATGGAAGGAGCAAGAGATAAGTTGGAGAACGAAGTCAGAAAATAAGATTCATGATCATTCGCTAGATACTGCGTGGAGGTCGCAGGTCTTGGTTCGCTCTCCTATATAGTGATAGATTATAATGACGGTGCACGTTAAAGTAAGCATGCGCACTTACCTGTGGCTGGTCGGAAAAGGAATCCTTTACTTTGCGAATGAATCGTTTCGTTTTATCCTTGACGGTATCTTTGCTTGACATCGTGACGAAATGACAAAACGTGTGCGATAAAACAAAGAGAAGTCTACTCCAGTGACGGCGGCAGACGATTAAGGAGCTTGATGCTGTGTGAGAAACTCGAGTATGAGACAAACAGCGGCGCTGAGCGCTAAGTACGAGTGTTGATGGCAAAACAGTACATAAAACGTTTATTTATGTAAATCTGACTTAGTGGATCAGCGATGTACATAACTCAATGTTTATCGAGTCTCAGATTTCAATGAACGTAGCGGAACTTATAACTTGAGGCAATTACAGTAAGTAAGTAGTACTAGTAAGGCCTAAGGAGCCTGATGTTCAGCATTGTCATTGCAGTTTTACTCGATTGCTTTATATAACTGAATATGTACTTATGTACTTATTTTATAATAATAAATTTCAAGCTAAGTTAAGTACCTTCCGGCAATTGGTGTGTACACGTGATCCGAAATTGAGAGATGTCCAACAGACTTGGAAAAGTATTTGGGCTGTGGTACCACAGTCTGACGTTGACAACGGCAGTCATGACTTCACATTCCTCAGCTTAAATACGTGAGCTTTCTGTTAGAGTCAACTCTTGACCGCCAGTTTACCGTTCTACTAGAGGATAGTAGCAGCACGGGATATGGAACATTTCAAGGTAAACAACTGCGTGGTCTCGTACAGAAGCGGTGAATGCTGTACGGATTCTTACGTCCAGAAACATGCAGGCACAACTCAGATTCGCCGGTCAAAGGTTGGGCCAGCTACAAGCGAAAGGAGATTCAGAATCAACCATCACTCGGAAGGATATTGCGACATTGCTTCGACAGAGTAATGTGGCATTGGCTCGTATTAAGGCTCAGAAGTTGGCACATCAGGATACATTTGGGGATCTTCTTGGGACGATCGAAATGTACATCGGCATTCTTTTGGAGAACACTCATGATATTCAGCAGAGGTGGCGTTTTCGATTTTGACAAATTACCAATTTCATTAACAATAGCTCTACAGTAGCACGCGAAGTCCTGTTATAGTCGAAGCCGCATCCAGTGTTATTTTTGCAGCTCCATACATCCAACTCAAAGGTTTGTTATGTATGTTTTATTACTATATTTATGACCAGGATTCTTCCTAGAGATGGACATTGTTCGCAACATACTTATCCAATATTTTGGTCGTGATTTTGGTCGGTCTGCTTTAGAGAACAAGGATCACCATGTTTCGCCGAAAATTTTGCGCGCTGCTTTGTCGTCCGAACCTACTGCCGGCCACCTGGACAACATATTGTACATTATTGCTCAGGAACATGGAGTCGCATGGGCCCCTGAACTCCAGAGACACAAATTGTCTGTTTCCATGTATTCTTCATGCCAGTTGGTTCCTCAATAAACTCTAGAGTAGGACCGCTTTCCGAGATACTCAATCCTGCGGTTTCGCAGCTAGATAAACAACACCTTCGTAAGCTTTGCTCTCGAGGTAAGGAACCTCATTTTCCCGCCACCGAGGAGTCAATTAACTGATGTATAGGAATTCCTGACGAGCCCAGTTGGTTTCGGCCTCGAATATGGAAGTACGTCATTCTATATAAATGCATTGTGTCTGCTCACCACTCAACTGATATTGATAAGGTTTCTTCTCGGGTCGGGAGACAGTGAGCATCAGTCTACCCCAACTCTAATAAAGAAGCAACGAGACACCTATTACGTGAGTATGCACTTTTATGTGTTACTGCTAGTCTAACTTTTCTAATCAGGATCTAGTCGAAACGTTCCTACGGCCACTCCTGAAGCTCCCCGATCTCAACCACACCTCACCTTTAATGACATCAGATCAGACTTTAATTCGTATTCATGACCACCTTTCGGCGGTTCCAGCGCATTTATTTGAACTTCTGAGTGAAGAACCAGATGCCTTGTATTTTGATGTACTACAGGGTGGTAAAACATATTCTCAGGCGTTAGATACCCGCTGGAAATATCTTCATGGGCGCAACTCTCCAAACGTTTTTAGCTCAACAATTCCAGAAATACGCTTAGAAGGGGAGGAATCTGTAATCCGTGATGATGACGCTTCCACTTTTGCGTCGTCAAACATACATCGCTTTGGCAATTGCCATGCATTGCATTGTTCGGCATTAATGCGACTGCTGTACATCCATGCATCGATAAATCCTGGTTATTTCTCTGCTTACCTGCCCTCTTTACTTATTGCTATGTATTCAGCTGTCATGCAAGAGGTCGACCCAGAGGAACTTCTGCATGCAGAAGCTGACACATTCTGGCTTTTTGAGTCGTTAGTCGGTGAAATCTCCGAGTTGGATGATGAAGCCACGCAAAGCACATGGCTAAATAGATTTTCTGACAGGCTTTCATGGGCTGACGCAGAACTTTCGGAGGAACTGGTACGTCTGATCATCGGGTAACTATTTAAGACCTGCTAATATGGTTGTATAGAACCTAGTCGGTCTAAGTCCCGAATTACCGCATTATTCTATGTAAGTCCGTGCAGTTGCCCCCAAATCTCAATTATTCATTCATCTTTCAAGCGAATGGATATTATCTCTTTTAAGCCGGACTTTACCCATTGGTGCGATATTACCCATTTGGGATTGTATTTTCTGCCGTCCCGCAAGAACTCGTGACTTAAATTCCAAACTTGAGTTCCTTCTCGACGTTTGCACAGCAATGTTAATATGTATACGAGGTCCCCTTTTGCGGTATGCATACTGTTGTGTTTCTAACCAGATGATCATTAACTTGTAATCTGATAGACTAGCAAAATCATCAGATACATATGGTCTTTGGAATGAGAACCTCACTCATATATCTCGTAACAAAAATTTACCACGCGATAACGATGCGTTCTTAGAGGGCATCTCCACTCTTCGATCTTACCCCATCAAATATGCAGGGGGTGTCGAGCGAGTTATACAATCTGCCCTTGATTTAGTTGAGCGACGTGGAATTCTACAGATGAAGCCTTCTGAAACAACTTTTGGCGAACGGATAAAGTTAACTATGTGGAAAGGCTTCATGAATCAGGTCTCATCTCCCGAAGATTCTGACCAAGAGGAAAATGTGTCAAGCTCGACTGAATCTGTTCCTGGGGATGGCAATTATACTGATACCCCAGCAACAACTAGTTTAACTTCACAAATCGCAACCACCATGTGGAAAGGTATCACCAATCAAACATCAATGGAGCCTCCAGCTACGCCTATCTTACCTATTTCCCCTGAGCCGAAAGATGAAGAAGAACGGAAAACCGAAGATGTACATGTTTCCACCAGTATCTGGGGATATGCAGATAAGCTGAAAGACTCGGATGCTGTGGCCACGCTGTCAAAAGTTAGTAGCAACTGGAGGGCTCGAGGATTTATATGGGGTCGTCTTCCAGCAACGAATGTATCCACAGCTTCAGAGCGACAGGTTCCAAAACACGAAAGAGCAGAATCCCCGCGATCTAACGCAAGTAACTTTGGGGCAAAGCACAATCTAGACGGTCATAGTTCACCGTTACCTACAATATTTCGTTCACCCCGAGATACTTTCATCGACTCTCACGTGGATAGTTCCGTTGCGTCAACAGATACTGGACATGTATCATCAGGCGGTGAAAACATTTTGGCACGGACAAAAAGTCTTATATATAAATCCCGCTCGTCTAAAGAGGGGAAAGCAATACCTCGCCCGTTGATGTTGAACTCGACCACGCTCATAACGTCGCCTCATGACTCGTCTAATATTCGTATGCACAGCAACATATCGTCTCCGGAAATACAACAGTGGAATGATGAGACTAAGATGAAATCATCTGGATTTCACAAGAGTTCTCGCTCATCTGCATCATCGCTTTCCCCCAGTGACCCATCACGCTATCCCGTAAGCATGCGTAGAGGATGGGACTCGGATACAGTTAATTCTAGTAGAATTGTCCCATTAAATCGCAGGTCCATCTCTCCAATGGCACCGAACTTCAACGCGCGGTCATCCAAGACGTCGTCGGTGGCATCCTTCGATAGAGGTTTATTTAGTCCCCCGTTGTCTGCTGGTTCTTTATCAGGCAGTGAAATCCGAGCGTCTCCTTCAGCGTCGTTTTCGCCGGCTGCTGTACATCATGTTGTGCCAATAGACAAACCATCACCAAGAGATCTACACGGCTTAGAAAGTCTGACTCATGGTAAGAAAGGCACGCGGAGGAAGACAGCGGAATCAGAAAGCCTCATCACATCAGATTCATATTCGTCCGCTAATAGCGAGATATCCCCTGGCCAACGTCCTAGAGTTAAGCGTTATCCACCACGCCTTGCGAATCTTACGATACGAAACGCCAGTCCTAAACCGCGGCATGTGGAGCAAAGAACTCCCAGTCCGTCCACGTTAACAGTTGATTGGCCGGTCGCTGATCAGGAGTCGCTCATGACGCCCAAAGCAACCGGTTTCGAACAAGGCAGCTCTGGTCCAATTTCACCACGGTCGAGACGAGTCAGAAAGATTTCTACTGATAGTCACAATCTATCTCGTAAGGGTTCTGAAGATACAGCTGATGGGAGAATTCGCAAGGTCTCGACTGGAGGCAGAGTACGTAGACCTTCGACTGAACCTAAGAAAGGACGAGAAAGCGCCGCAGAAGAAGGAGATGATGAAGGTTATGATGATCTACTTAGCGCTTACGAGAGTGAGGAGAGTTGGTGTAATCACTAAGCAACGGAATACTTGTCGAATAAGTACTGAACTCTTCAATGTGATGTTTAACCATCCTTTTAGAATGTACTGTATCATACAGCATAAGTTGGTTCAAGCAGGCAATGACGAGTGAATGTCTTGATAGACCTCAGTAAGTGAGGATATTGGAGGTGAAGTGATCTGCTACGGTGTCAATGACAGGAATATGATGAGTCTAATAGTATTGACCCACTGGAAATGCAATATGTAATGCTGGTTGATGATTATGAGAAGATATGATAATGACTAGATAAAATTTCACATTCCAGCAACTAAGGGTTTCGTTGATCACTACGTCTCGAATGCGAGAATAGGGGATAAACTGTCTGTTATTTCCCAACCGAAAAGGAAGATAATGATAGCAAGTGGTAAGTTGAATCCCATGAAGCGGAATGATGCTCAAGGTTTCTTCATTGCATTTAGCATATGCTCGAGCGACCGCCATTATACTGAGAGATACATACCGGAGACATGGGAGCTGTATGTACTGACGATGAATAGAAGTAACGAGAAAGGTATGACCGTCCAAATCAGCCGATTCTTTGCATAGTAAGTACAACAGGAACACGAAAATATAACATGTCCATACCTGCATCCACAGTATGCCAGATAGATATAAACAAGCCTGAACTGCAACATGATACATGGCAGTTAATTGCCATGAAGCTAGTTTTGATACTCGCTTGTGTACTACGTATTCGCGATATCCGCAATGCTGAATTACAGGGAATTGAAGGTTTTGGTGTACTTTTCCCATGAATTCATGTCTTGCAGCCCTTAGCTGGTAAAATCTAGCAAGCAAGAGTAAGTACTAGCCGCAGTCAAAGTTGAAACGTTGAAAGTTGACGTTGAAGCTGAAACCGCGCTGCTAGTGCTTAGCTAGGGATGTTTGCGTACTTACATTACATTTTATTTGGACCCTTCAAATGACTAAGCCAAGACACACCATCGCGCCCCCAGGCCCAGGCCCCATGTGTGCCTCTGTTCAGAAGTTCGCGTCCAAAAGCGAACTTTTCTTTTTCTTGTTGTCAACCCCCGTATAACAACAATGTCTATGATGCCATTTCCTATATCTAGAATGATATTTCACAGTGCTTCTGCTGCAATAATGTTGTATGGCTACAACAGCTTAGAAAAACTTGTTCAGCTTGATACACAGGTTAGAAGCCAGTATGGTGGTCACTCTCAATTTTTGACTATTCAAGGGTAAAGCTTCAATTTTATTTTCTTAGTAACAGTTCTGCATTACTGAATTGGAACTATGTATTCACAGGTTGGCACTTGCTTTCCTGACAATGCTATTTGGGTTGCTAGTTGACATTGGACCGTCCCTTCGAAGTACGTAGCAACGTTAAGTTATCCCGGCGGCTTGCACTGAGGTAAAGCGGACCTGCTATAGGTTTCAAAGTAATCAAACGGTTGATACTTGTTATCGCATTGCCAGTAAGTTTCGAATACTCATATCTGTCGTTGAGGTTTTAAAAACTACAACACCCTTACTAGCTGGCTGTTGTTATATCTTCTATTTACTGGTTTTTGATACTCCTGGCTCCGCAACTCATCCTGCAACAAAACAGGCTCGAGACTGAGCCCTCTTCATCATACACCAATCCTCCCATTTTTCGGATACCTCTTTCGATAGATTTAGCACTTCATGCATGTCCTGGAATTGCTTTAGTGCTTGACTTCATCCTTCTCGAGAAAAAATATGACGGAAGCCTAGCCAAGTTTGGTGCTCCCTTTATAATAAGTTCCTTTGCCATCTGGTACGGATGGTGGGTAGAGAGATGCGCTAAGTATAACGACGGTACTTGTAAGTGATTGCATTCCTACTGGATTCGTGAAATGAATACTATACTTAACACAAGTTTCGTAGTTCCATATCCATTTCTCACTGAAAATCCCTGGCATATTAGATTATATATTTACATTGGTGCTTCGGTTCTAGCACTATGCTCCTTCAGAGCCCTCAATGCTTTTCATCCTGCAGGAAGGCAAAGCCCAAAACTTCATATATATTCCGGCTCGGAATAGGGGGAAAAGAGACAGACTGTAGTTAACTACCTACATTATTGCACAGTTTGCCATATCATGCAGGTAGTTGAATCTGTATGAGACTTATCCTGGCATATCTTAGTACTTAAGTATTATACCCGTCCATTCCATCTAACCCATAACAAAACACTGATTCCAAATGAAATCCCTGCCGCAATAGTAGAGATCCAAAATGTATTCCGCCAGCACATTTGGCCCTCACATACACCTCCTCCGGAATGTGAATCTGCCACAAAAGCATAGATATACGAAAATACTGGTGTTCCTATGAAGGGTGCAAACATCAGAAGTCCGAAGTTCCGACCAAGATTTTGCACCCCCCAAATATTTGAGACAATGCTTGGGCTATGTAGATAATCAATCATACAAAAATATTTATCTCGTATATCACCACTCACAGAACAGTAAATATCGCACTGTAAGATACCCCTGTACCAACGCTGCAGGAATGATGTCACGACATTTGAGTTTGCAAAACGAAGTTTAGTACTCACCTCAGCACCCAAATGTTGCCTCGAGAGGTTACCCAAGTATTCATAGAAACGAATGTTATGGATATAAGCACCGCAGGCCCGGAAAGGAACATTACACGGCTTAGGCAGCTTCTTGAAAAACGAAAATCGTCTGAAAGTGAGAAGGCGACGACAGGTGACATGAAATCTGCTACAGGTCCCACGACTAGACGGGTAACTGTGTTTGATAAGGATAACAATCTAACCTGACGAGCTGTGGCTAATTCTTGTTGCGGGTAAAAAGTGGATGGAACCGGAGACAATGCCAAAACAATGGTTCCAATATTTGATATCACCATTTCAGACTGAAATCAAGTTGAACCGAAACCATGAAACGACAAATCGAAGTAAAGCACCACGTACAGACCCTAGCATAAGCACACAATAAACACTTAGTAGCCAAAAATTGACGTCTGTGATTAAGTCTATAATGGACTCTCCCCTGGAACTGTTTTTTTGCGGTATTTGCGTTGGTAATAAGCTAGTGCTCTCATCCAACGTTTGGGTATTTCCAAGAGAAGATTGTCCGGAGGAAGAGTCTTCAGGATGTGAAATCGCTTGGGGTTTCAGATCCCCGGCGAGTGCAAAGAAGCCCAAAGCATTAAGAAGTCCAGTAGAGACAGCAAGGAAACACATAAAACCAGAAACGTTCAGAAGTCCAGAGGCAGGATTGATAAACCATTGCGTAGCTATGAATGAAAGAAACATCGGAGAAAGTCCAAATAAAGCCATGGTGGTACCTGAAGCTATGCCAACATGACTGGGGAATGTTCTGGACGCCGCAAATAAAGATGAAAAATATCTGAGGCATGGATGGTTTCAGAGGCAGAGGCCAATTTAAGTATTTACGCACGAGAATACAGTCCCAAACCCTGCTAGTAAGAAAAAGAATGTCATGCGGCGAAATGATGAAACCGAAGGCACCAAAATGTCGAGGGGCGTGTTATAGATTTCCAGAGAAAATGCACCGAAACCAACGGAGAAGAAGAGTGAAGCAATGAACGATGTAACAGAAGGTCCGCGGTGGTCTATAATCTTCCCAACAACAACAGCCAAAGGATATTGACTCATCATAGCCCTTAACGGAGTTTAGGCAAATGAAACCAAAATGGAATAAAGTACAACTCACGCAAGAACGATAGTGGTTAATTGGGGTTGAGATAGTCTCGAATGCACAGCTATAGCAGGGGATGCCAACGGAAAGGTAAATATTCCCCCTGCAAATAGTCTGCAATGCCAGTATTAGGGGTCAGATCCACCATAATTTATTGAATGACGATGACGATAGCGTACGCATTCGCTGATAGGGAGAGACATGACACGGTCCTCTTGAAATGTTCGATTCTCATGTTGACTTGTTCGTAATAGATAAAGCTTGAGTCTGATACAGTGACAAGCAGACAGCCTAAGTAGGGGTCATGAGAAAGAATGAAATCGGGACTTCGTACTTGTACTGTAGCTTTAGCGCTAGCTTGGACCTTCGTTCAAGCCAAGTTATGTAAGCTGATCTGAGTTAACTTACTTATTGTGAGAACGTTATGCTAATCTCTTTCTAATTACATTACATAACTGGTTGAACTGGGCTCGGTATCATACCAACATTAGAACTTACAGATATCCTTAGACGACTATGTCCGAGTCACCTACCAAGCAAAAATTATGGGGAGGTCGTTTCACAGGGAAGACAGATCCCTTGTAAGCAATAATCGGACTACATGCTCTCTAGCCTTAATGTGAATCTTTTTTAGGATGCACGCCTTCAACCAGTCCCTTAAGTATGATCAAAGAATGCATGCAGCTGATATTAAGGGCTCCATTGCATATGCGAGGTCCTTAACCCTTGCGGGTATCTTGACGAAGCACGAAGAGGTCAAGATAGTTGAAGGGCTTTCAGCAGTAGGAAAGGAATGGGAAGACGGAAAGGTATGTAACGTGTTATTTTTAACAGAAAGTGATGCAATTTTGCATAGTTTCAAGTAAAGGATGACGATGAAGATATTCATACTGCAAATGAGCGTCGATTGAGCGAATTAATTGGTCCATTAGGCGGTAAACTACACACAGGCCGTTCGCGAAACGACCAGGTTGCTACGGACATGCGTCTATGGCTTTTGTCTGAAGTCGAAGACATCGAGTCGGCTTTAAAGGCTCTCATCCGAGTTATGGTAGAGAGAGCAGAGCAGGAAAAAAGCTATTTATTACCTGGATATACCCATCTCCAGGTAGTTTTATATTTTTCAGCTTGTTTAACATGTTTAAATAACTCATTATTTCTACAGCGAGGCCAGCCAATTAGGTGGTCTCATTTGCTCTTGTCTCATGCATTCTCCTTTTCTTCTGATCTTCAGCGACTCCGTCAACTTATTCCACGCGTGTCGGTGCTTCCACTCGGTTGCGGTGCGCTCGCTGGTAATCCCTTCGCAGTTGATCGTCAATTTTTAGCCAAGGAGCTTGGTTTCAGCTCTATCGCAGAGAACAGTCTTTGGGGGGTTGGGGATCGTGATTTTATTGTTGAATTCTTAATGTGGTCTAGCTTAGCTATGACGCACATTAGTAGGATGGCTGAAGACTTCATCATATATTCTACTGCCGAATTTGGCTTTATTACATTGAGTGATGCCTACAGGTTATATTTTTCTTTTGGTTTTGTCGCATTTGCTGAGGAGCCTTTGATACAGCACCGGTTCCAGTATCATGCCTCAGAAAAAGAATCCAGATTCTTTGGAACTTCTCCGCGGGAAATCTGGGAGGATATTTGGTAATGTACGTTAAAATATTATCTATGCGGTTTCTTTCTCACATTCTGCTCTTAGATGGCTGGCTTCTTAATGACGCTGAAGGGTCTTCCATCAACCTACAACAAAGATCTCCAGGAAGACAAGGAACCATTATTTGATGTAGTTGATAATGTATCAGCATCTTTTAAGATCGCGGAAGGTGTTATAGCTACCTTAGAGGTAACTCTTGCACTACGGACTCCGCACGTCACGCTGATGGGAAATAGGTACACCCTGATAAAATGAGACAAGCGCTCACGATGGATGTGTTGGCAACTGACCTTGCGGACTATCTCGTTCGAAAAGGAGTGAGTAATTTTGTCACGGACGGAATTATACTCACATTTTTTTAGGTCCCTTTCCGCGAGACGCATCATATTTCTGGTCGGGCTGTTGCTCTAGCAGAAAGCCGTGGATGCCAACTGAACGAACTGAGTTTATCAGACTACAAGAACTTGAATGAAAAGTTCTCTGAGGATATTCATGACATATTCAACTTCGAAGCTAGTGTAGAAAGAAGAAAATCCATCGGTGGGACTAGCCTAGAGATGGTGGAAAGACAAATTTCTGTACTGCGCGCATCCCTGGAAAACTAACAGTGGTATAATAAACGCGTAGTACTTGCAAATGCATAATAAATAATAATACCGTACATCATTTATGATAGATTCACAGCTAGATAGGCACAGCATGTCCGGTACTTAACTTCAAACAAATCCGGAAGGCGAGGTCGGATGCAAAGAAATTCACTGCCTGGCTCACGGCGCACGCCTGTAAACGTATTTGTTCGTATTTACAGCGTGTTGCGAGTACAGCCACTTTGACTGTCATCAGCACTCAGAAGTTGCTGGAGCTTGCTACTTCTCAAACACTCCCCACATCCCTCCCTTACTCATCTTAATAACTTTCAGACGTTCTCTTCCATCAACATTCTACTACAATGGCCCGTGACAGATTAGCTGCTATGAGGGTATGACATGTCGCCAAATCTTATACTTGTACTCACATATTTATGTTAGGCGCAGCAACAGCAAGGAGGGGATATCGCTATGTACGATATATTTAAGTCTAATATGAACTCGATTAATTTACCCAAATTTCAGGAACTCTTATCCGACGCAGGCGTCGGAGAGCAGTTACCAAAGTCGTAGACCCAATCCTTACGCACAACAGGACAGTCGCTCGTATGAGATGGCTGACGTGAAAGATAGCTCTACAAACTTGGCACCCTCGAATGCCCTTGGAGATAGCATGTCTGCCTTTTACAGCGAGGTAATGAGGCTTTCTAAACTCCATCTCTTACTCATGGTTGCTTGCAGATTTCATCCCTTCAAGACACTATCAGGACATTTACCGATAATGTGGCACGTATCGGAGACCTGCATTCAAGGTCTTTGAATAATATGGACGACGTTGCTGCACAAAGTAATACTGCGCAGTTAGATGAGCTAGTTGAAGATACGAGTGCCCTAAGCGCAACTTTGAAACGAAGAATAAAGGCCCTGGAGAGGCAAGGTGGTGCAGGGCGAGACGCTCAAATCCGCAAACAACAAGTATGTCAGAGAATTCACAAGTACTGGCCCGTAGGATGATTTTAACGATTTTTGTTTAGACAGCTCTTGTGAAGTCGAAATTTGTGGAGGCAATTCAAAACTACCAGATGGTAGAACAACAATATCGTACTAAGTACAAACAACGAATGGAACGTCAATTTAAGATTGGTATGTCACATGTGTAGTAGGTTGTATCTTTTCCAGTCTTTAACATACGCACTCTAGTGAAACCTGATGCTACCCCCGAGGAAGTTAAAGCCGTTGTGAACGATGAGAATGGCGGTCAAATCTTTAGCCAAGCGGTAATTGAGATATTATATTCTTTGCCGCTTGGTTAGATATATGTACTGATTAATAACTTAGCTTATGAGCTCAAATCGTTATGGAGAATCGCGAGCGGCTTACCGGGAAGTTCAAGAACGGCACGAAGATATTAAGCGTATCGAGAAAACCTTGGGCGAACTCGCACAGCTATTTAATGATGTGAGATATCTTGCCACTGTTCACGATGAACCTATAGTTCTCACTTCGACAAACCCAGATGAGTGTTTTGGTTGAACAACAAGACGAAACAATCAATGCCATTGAAACTCAAGCTGCCGGCGTCGAAAAGGATACTGAAGTCGGGTACGTCAAATTTATTATGACCAGAATGATTACTGACATCAGGTTTAGGCTTGGCTATACTCAGAAAGCGGTCGATTCTGCTCGTGCTGCTCGCAAAAAGCGCTGGATCTGTTTCTTCATCTGCCTTATTGTTCTCATTATTATTGCGATTGTGATTGGAGTTGTGGTGGCTAACATTAGCAACAACAAGAAATAGTGATATGTAAGTCCTCCTGTGTTTTCCAGACCTATTAACATTGGAGACCTGCAGTTGATATAATGCCATTTTCTGGCAGTCGCTCTAATCATCGTTCTCCTTGGCGGTTTCATTTATGGACATCATTGCACCTTTTTCTATTATACACTCCTTTTAGCATCGGAAGACAGGTCTATTCCTGAGTGCTGTTATTCTGACCTACACCCGGACGTTAGACTGTATATTTTCATTACGGCTAGTTTTAATGGAAATACTTCATATTGAAATCCAATTGACGTTGTGATGAGTCAGTCGCGAGTCGATTGCCATGGATGTGAGATATAAATAGCCCGGACAAGGACTGCTATTGCTTGTTGCCTTGCGTAGTCCTTGCATTCAGTATGATACTGTATACAACACACATCACCGACCTGTCGGAGCTCTTAGTCTAAGCATTGTAGTATCATTGCCGACACCGACCTCTGATCAAAGCACCGCACACGGAACAAAAAGATACCGAATCGGGATCGGAGTGGCCACACGGCACGTGGCGGATAAGAGGTGAAGCAAAGTCACCCAGCACAGGCTTACAGAGGCTTACGCGTCGTTGCAAAGGCCGACTATTTAAACCCTTTTCCCTCCACTTCCTCCTCCATTTCCCTTTCGCTCTTCCCTACCTTCTGTCCTCTGCCCCACTCACGGTCCGTCAAGGCCTGGTAGGCTCTCTCTTTGTTCTGAGACTCGTAGCATTCTGTTAACATTCTCTCCTTGCACAAGCCAGTCTAGTCTTCTCATCCCTCCGTCACTCACAATACACTTCGATTCCTTATCATTTCCCTCGCTCAATGGCTGCCAAGAAGCGCTGCATGTTCCAAGCCGAGACGGATGTGCAGTGTAATTCTGCTGCGTTGCGCATTGTTGGTCAATGTCCTCACTGCCGGGCGCAGTTTTGTGGCACTGTATGTTGTCCGAATTCTCTGTTCTGGTTATGTACTGAGGGCTGATATGTTGTGCAGCATCGTCTACCTGAGCATCATAACTGCTCTAATCTGGAAGACTGTCGACAGCAGGCCTTCGACCGCAATAAGATCAAACTGGAAAGCGAACGGACGGTCGCTTCCAAAATGGCGACTGCATGAGGACTTCCATGCACCGCCTCATTTTCCTTGCCATGTCCACCCCTCGTGATGACGACATTTACGAACAATATTACCCAGTTTGTGCAGTGCTTGCATTAACACATTAATATTCCCGGCACTGTGTGGACATTTCATTTTTAATATTCATTTACTCGGGCAGTACTTTAGAAGTGTTAGATTATAATGCCATTTTGTATGATTACTTTTTTAAGCTATAGTATGAAAGGCTTCAAGCTTTCAATGCTTTAGGTTCTACGATGAAAACCTAAGTAACTAGTAGTGTGAGATCTTCAGTTTTGAAACATTAAATGTGGGGAGAATGACGCCACTTATAAACATTTCGGCCGCGCTATAGGATCGCACGTCCGGACGTTGAACGGAGTAATGGTTACTGGGGTTTTGGTCGGCAAGCGAGAACACTGCGTATTTACAATTGAGTGATTTGTGAAGCCCGGTCTGGAAGCTGGACGTTGAATATTCAATGCAAGAATAGTGTCACGCTTGCTCACATCTTCTTTCTCCGCAGGGTCCGCACTATAGGGGAAGAGTATAAATCTGATAAATCCATCTACTGTTCATTTCCCTCCCTACACTCTCCACTGTCAACATCCATCTATCCTTTCATCCATATCATTGTCGCTGAGCGCTGAACGCTGAACGTTGGACACTTGTCACTACAGTGAGTACCATTGTTCAAGCTTCCCTAGCCGCCATCTTCTCCATCGCTGTCAATATCACGTGTGTTGCCCATGCATTCCGATTGTAGGGATCTTTCGCCCACTAGCACTTGATTTTCGCTAGGTTTTCAAACGATTCCTGTACAAATGATGACGCTGGCTATTCTTTTTGCTGTACACTTCTTTTTCGCACTGGCTAACAATGGCGAGCAGACTGAAACAACTTACAAACCACATATTCGTTTCGTCGGAGATGTCTGCTGGTAAGCATATCGATCGTAAATGACAATATTTAACCCGTAGACTAATTCGGGAGCTGCAAAGAACTTTGGCAAGATGTTCCGCTTGCTCCTCCGGATAGGTTCGATTGTATATCTAGATTCAGGCAGACTTTATGTTAACTTGCTATGTGTCATGACAGTATCTTCAAGTTGACTGCCGCCTACAAGGCGGACACATTTGAGAAAAAGGTCAATCTGGGTGTAGGTGCATATCGCGACGACAATAACAAGCCTTGGGTGCTTCCAGTGGTGAAAAGGGCAAGTGTTTGTGACCAGATTGTGCATTGTCAATGCTGATGTTTCAAATCGTAGGCGACTCAAATTCTGCTAAACGATGAAACACTAGATCATGAATACCTTCCCATTACTGGTCTTCCAGAATTCACTGCTGCAGCAGCTAAGCTGATTCTTGGAAGTGAGTCACCTGCTATCAAGGAGGGAAGGTCGGTCAGCGTCCAGACCATTTCTGGAACGGGAGCCAACCATCTTGGTGCATTGTTCCTTTCCCGTTTTTACCACTGGAATGGCTCCGCTAAAGTTTATCTCAGTAATCCCACTTGGGGTATGATTAGCTGTTTCGCCGATGCTGAAAGCAACTGACATGTTCTCTTCGACAGCAAATCATCATGCCATCTTCAGGAATGTTGGCATTGAACTGGTGGATTATTCCTACTATGATTCTAAAACGATCGGCTTGGATTATACTGGTTTCGTCAAGGCGTTGCAGGAGGCACCGGAACGATCGGTGTTTCTTTTGCACGCGTGCGCGCACAATCCGACGGGGGTTGATCCTACTGAGGAGCAATGGAAGGGTGTTGCAGATGTAATCTTGGAAAAGAAACATTATGCGTTCTTTGATTGCGCCTATCAGGGCTTTGCCAGTGGAGATCTGGACAAGGATGCATGGGCCGTAAGGTACTTTGTTGAGCGCGGAGTGCCATTGCTGGTTTGTCAGGTATGCATCTAATGATTAATATATAGAGATGGGTTATTAACTTTCCGCAGAGTTTTGCGAAGAATGCGGGCCTGTACGGCGAGCGAGTAGGTGCTTTGCATGTTGTGCCGCCAACTAAGGAGACGGCGGACCGGGTTAAAAGTCAGCTGTCTGTCTTGCAGCGCAGCGAGATCAGCAACCCGCCGTCTCACGGTGCACGTCTTGTAAGTACGCGCGCGTAAATGAAAGCTCCGAGTTGGCTAATGATTGTCAGGTGTCATTGATTCTTAACGACAAGGGATTGTTTGAGGAATGGAAGAACGACATTCGAACAATGGCAGGAAGGATCATTGATATGCGGAACGAATTGTTCCGAATTCTAACTGAAGAGTTGAAGACGCCGGGCAACTGGAATCACATTGTGAACCAAATTGGAATGTTTAGGTGAGCGGCAAAGGGATTTCTAGTGAATTAACTAATTCGTGCAGCTTTACCGGACTGAATGGGGCGCAGAGCAAGGAGCTGATTGAGAAAGCACACATCTATCTTACGACAAACGGACGGATTTCGATGGCGGGACTGAACAGCCACAACATCCGGTACTTTGCAGAGAGTCTGGACAAGGTTGTGAGAGGAGGGCTGTAATACTGTATATATATTATACAATTGATAGAGATACTATGGATAAACTACGTCACGTTGGAGTCGAGACCGCGAATGGAGACATAACGTCATTCGAAGCGATATGTTCAAGTTAGAGAGACGCGAGGCAATTAAAATAATGAATATTGAAATGTATTGATTGCCTCTTCCGCCAACCACGACCACTGTGGATGCCCTGATCTCGCTGCCTCATTCGTCCTGTCCGCCGTGCGTTTTCCATCCCTTACAACTGCTATTGCCTATTTTTTTTCTTTTTTCTTTTTCTTTCTTTTCTCAAGCTCACATGGGTTTTGTAGTTTCTCTCCTCCGGGACAGCCCCCCCTCCATGCACTCCCCGCCCTCGTCCACTGCCCCGCCGTCCCACATCCCCCTCCCTCCCCCGCCCGTCTTCTCTTCCTTCGTCGCCCCCGCAGACCCGTCCCCCGCAGACCCTCTCCAGTCCCCATATCTCCACTTCCACACCGCCCCGTCCTCGCCCTATGTCGACAATCCTCAACCATCCCCTAGCATATACTTCACCCCGCCCACTTCCCCATACATCGAGGTTCCTCTGTCCTCTTCTTCATCCTCCTCTTCCACCCTCCATCCATCCCCTGCTTCCCCTTCCCCTGCTCTCCCCTCCCCTTCGCCCTCCCCTTCTCTCCCCACCCCCCCAGACGCCCATGAGCAACTCCCCGATGATGCCTTTCCTGCCCTCATTGATCTCGCTGTCGACCTTCCTCTCGACGATGAGGGCGAAGGCTTAAGCACTCTCGAGAAAATATACCTTTTCTCCCGCAGCCAGGCCACCTTCCATCGCGTTTTCATTACTCATGCCTTGCCAACCTACCTCGAACAGGTCTCTCCCCAGGAAGCGACTGAATACGTCTTACCCCTTTTGAAGAGCTTGGCAATGGATCAGGGTGAGCTGCTGTTCTCCTTTCTCCTTTGCTTTTTTTCTCACTACGGCGAACTAGAAGAACAAGTCAAAGAAGCGCTCGCTGCAGAGCTTGTCCCAGTCATTTGGTGGTTTTTCTCTGTAAGTATATAATCGCTGCGTATTTTCCCATCTTTTTCCTCACTAACAACTCCAGCATTGCCAAATTATTCCCGATGAACTCAAAGCAGAGGAAACATATGCTTCGTCATCCACCACCGTCACTATCTCCGTTCAAGCATTCACTCCCATCCTCGGCACTCTCCTCCTCAGCCCCAATCCACTTGTAGGTGGGGCCGCTCGATTTGCCGTCGTCGATTTGTTGTCACGCATCAAACGCGTCGATGACAAGGAATCAGGGATAGGTACCACTGATAACCAATCTTGCCAGTCTGTCAAATCCACGTCCTATCCGTATGACGAGGAATCCGACTTGGACGACTCGGACGACGAATTACCTGTCGGTCTTTTCAAACGGGAGGAGAGGGTCATGTTTCAGCAGGAGATCTTGCAGCAAGTGATCATCGGCATGGGGCGGTTGGATGTAGACGTGGAGATGGATATCCAGATGGAGGGCTCGTATCTCAACAACGATTATGGCTACGAAAGTTGGGGTGAAATGCAAAGTAGCGGGAATGACATCGAGGTCGTTGCCCCTGGTGAGCAGGGTAACGGTGAAGAAGGTGTTTCGAGCCCTCGCGAATTGAAGATGGAGCGACAGATAGACATGAAGGAGAAAGAGCGAGGCAGCATCAATCCTTATTTCCCTGTCATACCTGCCTCCTTTACATCTTCCCCACCTTCAGGCTCAGCTGGTTCAACGCCGCCGTCAACGAACTCAACCCCGTCTACTTACTCTTCGTCAGGATCTTCTCCAGCTGCTTCCGTTACCAACCGCTTTTCTCCAATTCAAGAGACTCCCGCCATTCCTCATTCACGTCCCCTTGTATCGCCCTCTCTTGCATCCACATCTCGCATGTCTTCGGACATTCCAGAACCAGTGCTGCCCTCATCCAAGCGCTCTACGCCTTCAGCAACAAATGCTCTACATCCAGAACCTTCGATTAGCGATAATCTTACTTCTGCTAACATCGCCAAAAACGAAGAAACATTGCAGCATTCAATAGGAGATCGGTGGGCTATGGGCACAGATCCCAATCGACTGTCTCCTCCGCTGAGTCCTCCGGCTGCAGTATCCCCCGGAGCAGGGCCAACTCATCCAGGATTTTTGCCTCGTGAAGAATACCCTTACAACGGCTCTGACATGTATGAAACCGAAAACGGGGACGACGAACAGGCTGCAGTCGGTAGACTCTCTAGCATGAGCCTTATGGCAGCTGTGGCAGCAAGCGGTGAGTTCTTTCATTCTCTTATTATTGAAGTAATAGCATGCGAGCATACTTGACAGGTTCTCTGGGCGAAGACACCAAACACGCTTTCGTCAAAGAGGTTGAGCGGGTGGGACACGACAATGTTTATTGGGTTAGAAGGGAAGCATCTTTTGCTCTTGGTGCGTTGGCAAAGGTCGTTCCCGATGAGATAATCATATCTTCTCTGGTTCGTGTTCTATCGTTTGTGCGGATGGACTGTTCTGACGTTGGTATTGTGTTAGCTTCCTCTGTTTGAAACGCTTTGGCAAGATGGAAGCTGGCATGTAAGGCATTCCGTGTTATACGCGCTACCTGCCCTTCTTTCCCGATTGTCTCCGGAAGAACGTCGGAAACTGGCACTGAAAACCATAAAGAGTCTCTCTTCTGACAAGATACAGCATGTTAGATCCGGAGTTCTGGAGGCTCTTGGAGAAGTGATTTACACTTTTCACGATGATCCAAATGGTCCACCGGATGAGCTACTTCATCTATTTCTCGGCCGGAAAGAAGACCGGCGTGTTCGTGACGGGCAACAGGAGCTGGAATCGTATATTCAAGAAACTAGAGATCCATTGCTATCCTTTTTTCAAGATCCCGAGCGCCCACTTATATGTGCATTTAACTTTCCTGCCGTTGCACTAACGCTCGGCGGCGAACGATGGGGTGAACTCCGAACATTCTACTTAGATATCGCTGCAAACAGGAATTTTAAAGTTAGAAAGACGCTGGCTGCTAGTCTCGGTGAATTGGCAAAGATCATAGGGCAGCAACATGCTTGCAATGATTTGGTCGGTGTGTGGTGGGACTCGATTCGCTGCGAAGATGAAGAAGTGCGGACCAAGGCTATTGAAAGCCTCGAACTGCTTATCGGCGTGCTTGATGTAGAGAACGGATCATATCTCGTGCAAGGGTTACTCACCGTATGGAATGAGCAAGTTTTTAGAGGCTGGAGAGAGCGAGGACTTGTAATTCGCGGGCTCGTTCGTTTGACAGAACAGATCGGTCAACGCAACCCCGCTGTTATCAGAAACCTTCTTCTGCGTGGGTTGGGAGACAATGCCGCTGCAGTTCGCGAGTCGGCGATCTCAATCGTAAGTTCCAGTCTCTTCCTATTTTATTCGTTACATCTTGGATATTTATTATTTGATTAGTTACCCCAGGTATGGAATTTCTTTTCCTCCCGCAAAGATGTTGTCGATGGGTTTCGGGAGGACCTAGCGCAATTAGCGAGGTCTACTGTATACAGAAAACGGATGACGTATGTTGAAGACAGATTGCTTGCATGCTTATGGAGACTCATTTTCCACTTTTCAGTTTCGTTGCATGCCAGCAAGCATTGTTAACTTCCGCAGACCAATTCGAATCCATTGACGTGACGATTACTGATGTTCTGGACACATTAATTGATTTAAGTCGCGACAGAATCGATGGAGTCCGGATTGCAGTGTCTCGATTTATTGGAATCATATGCGGTATGTTCTCTGACTACATGCAGATAGCAAATGCTGATGGTTAATATTGTACAGAACAATTTCGTGCAAGTTCCAGCGTCCCAGAGGTGCTAAACAATCTCGTTCGAATACTTTCCGCAGATCCGTCTTCCGAAGTGCGATCATACATTCCCGACTTGGCACAACCGGCGTGGAATCGTGTAGAGGTGCAGCCTTTAGGCTCTTCTAACAAATTACGCCGACAAGCAGCTCGTCTGGCTACATTTTCACGCCCTCCTCGTTATCATACACCGATCCGCACGAACGAAACTGACCGAGTATTATACGGCACGTCTTTTTCTGCATCATCTACTCGGCTCAATGCCTATGAGCAAGGAATTTCTGAAGCTGTATTGATCAATCCTAACGACGTTGATATGCTTTCTCCCGACTTTGCGCTGTCGGATACAGAGAATAGTATGGTAGTGACCAGTTAATAAGTATGGAATTGAAAGGAACGTTGCATAAACCTTTAATTGGGTAACCTTTACTGTACTTCTTCGTATTTCATGCATTATTCTTATATTTTAGGATGTACTCACATATCAACGCAATCTACCTCAGCCCTGGAATACACACATCTCATCATCTGATCGAATATCCATTGATACTTCTTAAGCTTCATCATGAAAAGTTCTTTAAACGGAACTCCGATTGTACCATTGCCTTTCTCCGCTCGACTTATTCACCATCCATCATCTGCGGCTGGTCTGCGGACATTATCCCATCTTTGCCTATTAATAGGTCACCTTCAGAAGCTAATGCCCTACGCTGAGTTCCAAAGGACTACATTGGGATTCAAGTTCACATACGACCAATTCCCTATCGAGCGATCAAACGTTCTCTTCCACTCTCAGTCGACACCATCGGAAGGTCTGGTCACCCACGCTCGTCTGTACATCTTATGTACATTTTATGAACTTGTATCACGGCTAAGTTATGCCCCCAACTCTGCAAGTATTCCGATATACCATTACTGGCACGATTAGATTATATATTCTTTCTTTAAATTTTGATACTCAACTATGTCTTTTTCGCAGGCCTACTCATTGCGTGCAATGCGATCATCGCCAGTGTGGCCGTCTCGAATCTAAATACTATACAAACCACTGATCTTCAGTGTATGTCATTTCATATCTGACTTTCATTCGTTGGTTAATGTTTATTGAAAGTCCCAGCTGCTAGGAGGATTGACTCCTACCTAATTTTCGTTGGCATCTCGTCTCTGGTCGCAATATTTCCTGTGTTTGTGCTTTAACTAAAATATGTAGATTATACTCAAATCATTGATCGATGACCTCTAGGATGTTCCTCGAGTTACTAGGATACGAAACCGTTTTAGGTAAGGTATGGTTTGAAACGGCGCGGGTTAGTCTACACTTTACATTAGAGCTAGGTCAATGAACTCCACGTCACATATTTCGCTTTTCATCTGACAGTCCTTCGTTTCTCTTAGGCGCTGCTATAGGACTGACAGCAGTATCTCACCCCCGATTATGTTTTAATAGTAAGCTGCTGCATGAAGCATTCCTGAGTTTGTATCTAAAATTTCAGTAGACAGGTTTTCGGTAACTTTTTTGGACATTCTTCCTACGTCGCTTTGTACATCAACAAAAGTTTTACAAGCTTTCGCTTGGATATGTACGCTGTCTCGTTCGTGCAATTTATATGCTTCGCATAGCTCGTGCTAATACACTGTTCAGTCACGTGTTACCTTTTATTATTGGTAACGTCAATTATAATCCGACGAAAGCAAGATCAAACAATATGGCATTGCTCTATGAGTAGATTTCCATGGGCAGAAGTACTTCGTCCCGTTGAGAATGCAGCAACAATATCCACACATAAGTTCCAGGAAATTATCACGTCAAAGGTTGCTCCTGTAGCAGTTGCCAAACCAGATATTGAGGCTCCAATGCCTCGACGAGCATTGGGATTCGGAAATACTGAAGAAATAAATTCTCATTGGCCTGCGCCTGGTATGGAATACGAGTTGGAACATTACGCACCCTTGCATGGAAATGCTTTGCAGCTGGATGTTCAGCCACCTGCGCCAGCAATAACCACAGCAATGAGTACAACTTCATTTTACCCCCAATATTTACAGACCGCCAGCCATGTTCCCCTGGCGCGAGCGCCATTTGAAAACCAAAACCTATCGCCACTAGATTCTCCAGACCCTCCTCCGCTCGGGGATTGGCCACGGATGTATCCCCCACTTCCTAATAAGCGTGCTAACCCTCGAACTGCGTTTAAGCAAGATACAGTATCGAGGATCGGAGACAGAGAGAGGCCTCTTCGTCCACGTCCGTCCGGACCCCGCAATCGGGTCGGCTCTGGGGATAGTACTAACTTTCAAACAACCACGTGAGTTGGATGATATGGACAAGGGGGCACTTAGTACATAGACATGGTTGTATGTTACTGTTTATATTACCGTTGCGAACTGGGGAGCGAAACTAAGCGTCAATTTTGTATTATGTAAGTAATGATATTCCATTGTTTATGCACCGCTTGTGCACAGCAATTCAAAAACCATTCAACAACCTGCCAACAACCATTGTGCTTGTACTTAAGTTACTAAATAATGTAACTAGTCCCTCAAACAATGGTGTTTCGCTTGTGTCACGGCTTAAGCTAAGTGGTGTATATATATGCTGGATGGTCCACGGGTTGTCTCTACTTATTCCTGGCCCCGTGCATCCATTTCGACGCGCATCAACGCTTTCTTTTCCTGGCTTTGAATCTGCACTATTTCTATTATTCAGCTATAAATCGATAGGCATTTCGATTTTACGACATGCTGGTCATGGAGAATCCATTCTTTATCATTAGATTACTTTTTTTTGGTGAGCCAATGCCGAAAAAACTTAAAATAAACGCTGTTTTCATGAAAGGTTTACAGCGCTCCTCACGAACATCACATTTCTGGCTGTTGCGTTTACATCATGGAATATTAATTCGTATTTGTCCAGACATATATCAGGTACATTTTACGTGCCAGCCGCTCTCTCATACTAATACAATGTTCACAGTACCCGTATCGTCCATTTTCTTACTTTTCTGTAGTTTTATCTCTTGAGTTGCATGGCCTTGTTCGTGGCTTCCTAAACCTGTGTCCAATATCCGTGTTTAACCTTTAACCCAGAGCCTCTCTAGAGAAGATAAATAAGAACCGGTGGTTTTCACGCGTCCAGGTAGAATGCGTTTGGATTTTAATGCTCGGCCTTTGTGATATAGGTGAATAATTTTGCAGTAATACTGCTTTACTTGCCATAATTTACAGGAGCTTATTTAGGCACTGCTATTAGCATTACGATTAACAACTCGATGTTGGGTTGTCCTGGCAATGGTGAGTACATGAACTTTACTTTCTGACCTATGCCTGCCACTAACGTTTGGCTACTATATTAACTATACTAGAATGGGAAATATGTGCATCATCAGCCTTATTAGTTCCTGTTAGTTGGATACGAAGTTTTATTTGTACGTTGACAAATTACTTTTAAAAGATTTGCAAAACTAACGGCCTGTTCTTCAGTCGTCACTTATTTTCTTACGCTTTTTACTGCAGGAATTACCCATCATCGTAGCTATCGAAACCTCTGGCGGACAAGTATATATTCTATTAAATGGTTTGAAGGCCATTCTGCATTGGAAAGGGGTGATTTACGGTTGTATTACCTGGACGACAGGTCTTCCTTGAGAGCACAGCATAATCAAAATGAAAAGAATCCTGAAATGGCACCATGGGCTAAAAGTACGAAAATTCGGCGAGGGAAAGACAACCCTTTTCAAGTTGCGGACTCATTGGAGTCGTCCGTGGTAATAAAGCACTCCGATGACGGACTACCTTCGTTACCACCGAAGCTTCCTACTGTTGATATTTCGGAAACTACCCGATTGGGATCCAGGTTTATTGAGAAGTTTCGTGAATCACGAACGCTTTCACGATCCGAGAGCCCTATTCAGTATGGTGCCCATTTTACTGAATCGAACTCCCCCTTTCCACCTACTGTCCAGAATCATGACCTTCCCATACCTCTTCCACGTTTATCGAAGTGGGTTCGTGCGGATGCTCTGAAGGGTGTGGATGTACACACTATTCCCCATTCTTCGTAGCTTTCTTTATCGGTCGGACCGGATCCTTGAATCCGCACTACTTGCGGTGTAACATAGGTTAAATTGTAATACATACTACTATACACAACATACTTATGTACCACAGTCCTTGGTTCATCTGTAATGTAATTAGTACATATATATATCTGATCTCGAGTACTTAGTCAAACAGTCAGACTAATACAGGAGCATGTGTTTCTTCTTGTTCTCCTTCTGTTTAACGAACGTGCGCCTTCAGCTTCAACGACCATGCATTTTCAGCGATTTTTTAGGCCGTACACAATTGCAATTAAACGAGAAGTGTTGGAAAGACGGCAGTGACGTGTGTTGTCAGACTCCGGATGCAATCCGGATGTGTACTTATTTAAGCTACGTTACGCAAGTTTCTAGGACTCAGAAACCTCCCAGAGCAGGTTTTATCTATGTAATGTGACACTGACACGCCCAAGAAATAGATGACAGCTTTCTACACAGGATTGCTAGGTTGCTGTCAAGATTCAAGAACCTCCGAAGTTCGCCAAAAGTTCGCAGTACTCACGTAGATGTAGTGGGAATTTTCAGATCGTCGGCGTGACCGCGTTTGACGGGCCAAGTTGAACAGTACTTACCAAGTCTTGCACTCAGTACTCAACGTACTCAACATTCAACCACTGCGACGTACATGCACACTCAGGCAGCTCTTTCAAGTCTCTCTCTACTTACCGTGCTTGTAAGTTTTAAATTTAAATTTTCACTACTTAGTTGACATCGTTATACTTATGTAACTTATATCAGTTCATCGCTAAGTCGTGACTGACAGCCGGAACATGGTTACAGTCACGCCCACTGTAGTCTGTCGTACAGTGTGTACACGGTACCGGGTAGTAGGTACAGCCCCACTGGAGTGTCATTGAAATATTACTGCCTCCTTGGCTTTAAAATATCTGCAATGAGAAAGTCATATTCTTATCTGGCTGCATTCTCCTCTTCCACTTTATTTCTTGCCAGTCATTTCTTTTATTTCAGAAGGTCCCTGGTGGCCTTGCTCGACGTTAATCGCCGATTTACTACTTTCGTTCTTTTTATCAATAAGTACTCCCCATGCACTCGGGCTGGTTAGTTTTCAAACGTTTGAGGGTGGCATTTTTTGGTGAGATATCGACCATATCTCGTAGTGATATTCTGATAGCTTATGTTAATAGCGTTGTCCACCATATTATGCATGACGCTCACCGTCATATACTCAGTTCTTCTTTTCCGTGAATGGGCATTCTATGATGTGGCTCAAAGTAAGATTGTTCACTTTTTTACCGCAATCGTCTAAGTGTTATACTGCAGGGTGCATTGCAATAATGCTTATTTCCGTCAACGGCATTTCATCCATCTTACTTTACCTTATGTTCGTTTACTTTAATTTGCTACAGACCAATCAATTGATTTAACTTCACCGTTGTTTTATATGTCAGGATTATCGTTCGTTTCAGATTCTGGCTTGATGTAGCTCGCGTGGGGTCTCTTCTAGGTTTTCAAATCGGTTTGTTTCGTATTAATTTCATGCATATCGATCTAATCAAGAAATTAGGCGGAAATGTAGTGTTTATTATTTTTCAGTCCGAGCTTCCATGTCAGAACTTAGGTAATAAGTCTTTCAAACATCATAGCTTTCAATTCTCACTAATCGCAGGAAGCTCGAAAGACTGTGAACAAGTAATATCTAGCGTTTCTTTAATTAGCTGGGCCCTATCTGGAATACGTGCGTAGCACTTTTATTTAGTATGGATGTTGCAACGAGACTCAGATCCTGCTCAGTGTTGCTATACACTTTCACCCTGCTGTATTCGCGATCTTTGAACCCTCCTACTGGACCTCCAGATCCAGAAGCGCGATTAATGCATGAGGGTTTGACTGGCAATAGAAACTCTTATGCCTCTGTCGACAGCAAGACTACGCTGATGAAATTGCGCGAGCCCGAAGAAAAGAGCAAAGGTATACACCTTATTGCAAAGTATCCGGCTCCACCATTCTTGATACCAGAAGGTCCTTCCTTCACTATTAATTCGTCAATGTCAAACAGAGCCGCTGTCATCGACAATCGGTCCCTATCCCCTGTTTCTATTAGCAATGGACACAGCTTCAACGACCGAACTCACTCACCCGCTTTTGCTTGCGTCTATAAAACAGCTGAGCCATTCCAGCATCACCTGGTCTTAAACAATAGACAGATGAGCAGCAACGCACATATGCAACCTTCGCTCCCCAATCCGTTTATAACACATGATCCGATTTCGCGACAGGGGACCTCGTTTTCAGCGCATACGCATTTAAGCTCGCTCAGTGATACTCCTTACCCACCAGCACAATTGCCTTTACTCTCCGTGCCTGTTCATTCTTATCAGGAGAGAATACATTCTCCTGATAATGTTTCTCACCATTCTGAATCAGGGATCTCTGTAGATCACTCGGCAGACTCACAGGTCGTTACTACTCCGTTAGCTTTACGACCTTCAGTAAATCGCTTTGTGAACCAAGGACCGAAGCAATATTTCCAGTTCAATCGCGAAGGGCTAGCTCAGCTTGGCACCATTCCCACACGGAAATCATACACATACAATGATTTACAACCTTCATCATATTCTACTCATATAGACAACTCTGGGCTATACTCTCCTTTTCCAATGGCTGCACATCCTCACGCCTACCGTATTCAAGAGCTAAGAAGATATGGTTTGAAGCCTCCCATGATGAGCTGGAACCGTTTGAATGATTCATAGATTAAATTTATGTAAATGGATATTGCAGTTGTCCCGGGATTGGATATTTAGTGCTATTAACTTACCTTAATGTTGTTGGACGGCGGATAGCCTGTGCACCAAGACCACACGAATGTGAGAAACTGTAGGAAAGGTGCACGGGACGTCGAGGTACCCTTACCAAAAACGGACGAAAATTTCCAAAAGCAGTAAAAACACGGCTCTCCCTTTATATATCTATATATCTATATCTATATATATTAATGACGTCATTAAAGTTCAGCGCTGAGCGTTTGAACACGCTTCATAAATTCCGTGCTGTACTTTGGCTGTACTACTGAACTACCATCACCAATTAGTTCGATGGCCACCTCTTTCTTCACCTTCTTTCGTTCACGGTCCGCATTTCGCACGGATCCTATGACTCTATTTCCAGGACGTCGTCGGATTAGTTTGCCCGCCATATATAAGGACGAGAGAAGGGTGCTGCGTCAACGTTTTCTACTACCACATACCAAAGAATGGCATCGGATGCCTCATCAAGGGAATACAAAAATGATGATGATGACATTTGGTAGCATATTTAGTGTTGGTATGGGACTTTCGACATATTTCAGCCCGCCCGTCATTTGCGATTGTAAGTCATCACGCGTAGTATATTTTGGCTCCGGGCGCTGACATCCATTCAGCACCAGCACCTGTAACACCGGAACAACCATGGAGAAGCGAATCAGTGCCACCACCACAGTCATCAGTGTCACTGTACGAGCTTGGCTTTGGAACGGTTACTGGGATATGTGCGGGCATCTTCGTGAAGAA
The DNA here is from genome assembly GCA_025738555.1 of Cyathus striatus. Lineage (NCBI taxonomy): Eukaryota > Fungi > Basidiomycota > Agaricomycetes > Agaricales > Nidulariaceae > Cyathus > Cyathus striatus. The sequence continues at coordinate 4,503,473 of JAOVFP010000005.1, read as the reverse complement.
GGGTGCAAAAGCGCTTGCATGGGTTCTTGGAGGCGTCTTCGTGCTGCTGCAGGTGGGCATACCATTCGTACTGAATCAATTGTTGGAAATATAGCATAACACCCAATTTTCGCATTTAGTTCCTGGGGTCATCATCCGTTGTTCGCGTTAATTGGAAGGAAGTGGGCTCCAGATTTGAGAATTTATTTTATACTCGTAATGCAGCCGGAGAGTCACGACCACCCACCCTCCTTTCGCTGTGTAATTGGCTGATTAATTTCTTAACTGTTGATTTCCAACCAAGGGCAACTTTTATTGCAGGATTTGCGCTCGGATTGAGGATAGGCTGACATCACCTCATATAATGTACATTATATTTGAATTTCGACAAGATTTCTGGTTCACGACATGTGACGTCAGAGGCAAGCAATTTTAAATTGACCAACTGTTCAGTCACTCTGTAAAAACAGAAAAAACTGCCAGCGCATTTGTAGGTCATTGTTAGCTCTGAATTTATATCTGTATGGATGAACTAAGCATGAATGATTTGTAAGTGATCTGCCAATGATCTGTAAATGAGATCTAAATTAGTTGTGCATGTCAAAACCATGCCTTCCAGGTGTTACAATTTCATGGCTCTGTCACTAAAAATGTGATGCAAGAAAATCCAGAAATATGCAAAACATGCAATGTACATTGCTTCGTGACACACATTAAAGAGCAAACTTGACAAATCCTAGCTTTTTATATATTCTTTTTATACATAATAAATTAACTTGTTGCACTATATTTCAAGGGGTTTAAGGATTTTGCCAAGCCATATAGGGTTAGAGAGGGAGGGGGGGGGGTCTGAGCCTCTTAAAAATTTCTGGACCTGTCTTAGAATTTACCTTGAAATTAGCTAAATATGGTTGTATTTGAATGAGAGAGATCACACAGCACTTTAGCACTCATTCTGAGCTGGTTTCTTGCTGAATTCCAATGAAGACACAGTTTTTATTCAATATGTGTAAGATGTATTTTGCAATATTTGCACTGAAGCAATTTTCATAGTCACATCTACAGTCAGCTATTATTTAATTCAGATTCAAGCAAGACATGTCAATATGTCACTGCAGGTAGTATGCTATACAGATGTGTTTAAGATAAGGGTTGTAGAAACTGATACACCTTGTAAGTATATTGTTTAAGTCTTGCTATGCACACACAAATGGAAGAATATGTAAGTATATCTCAGTGTATAGTAGTGATGAGCAGGGGTATACCCCTGGGTATCTGAGCTGTACCCTTACTCTTACCCATACCCCCAGGGTATCAGGTGAGGGTACAGACTGAATGATCACTGATATATAATTATCAATACAGAATATTCTTCCCATTATTCAGGGTGTACTTCTAAGATTACATGTAATTAATTTATATGAGATGTTGAATGAACAATATTTGATATTCAGGTCTAATGGCATGCCAGTTACTTGTAACAGAGAAAAGCATCAGGAAAACTTGAGATGTATAATTTACTCTTCTTAGGCATACTTCTTGTTGGAGCACATGATTGCTAAAGGCAATCAGTGCGCTATTGATGCGCCATGGCAGCAGCTGGCAGGATGCCACAGAGATGATTCATTCCTCTCATTTACTTCCGTCTTACTAAATTTTTGCCTTTATAAGTAGAGTAGTCAGTGTGACAGCTCTCCTCAGACTTCGCTATCCACACAAGACCTGAGGTGAGCTGCATCCTTATTACTATGTTATACACTCATACTTACCTTACCTATTGTAGTTACTTACTTAACTTGATAGGTAATATACAGACTTTGCTATCCATGCAAGACCTGAGTTACTTACTTAACTTGATAGAATCTTGCTACTCTGACAGGTTATGGGCCCCAGCCCCTGCCAAAATTGAATAGATTTTAATTGAGATACAACGAGTGCCCTATGTCTACATCTACTACTAGCCCAAATTTTGTGCAGGCTGTTGATCATCTTGACAGCACAGGTGGGGACTGGGTTATGTTTGAGCAGCATTTTATGAGAGCCATGAAGGCCATGAACATATGGGACCACTTCACCAGCAAAGCTGCAAAGCCTTCTCCAGGGTTGTCGAATGAGTTGGCATGGCAGGAGAAGGAGAATCTGGCATCCTGTCTGCTGATGCAGAAGTTGCCAGACTTGGTGTTCACAAAATACATGTTTATGGAGATGGTTGCCAAGCAGTGGGAAGAGATTGTTGAAGAATTTACAAGCAAGTCCATGCTCATGTGTTCAAACCTTCATACCAAGTTTCAGGCTATGCATTATAGGGAGGGTGTGAACTTACATGAAGAATTTGACCTCCTGCGGCTCCAGTATAAAAAGCTCAAGAAGCTCACTATTTTCATTTCTGACAAAGACTATTGCAGCACAATTATTAACTTCCTTAAACCAATCCCTGAGTTGGCCACATTTATTTTGCAAATCTCTGCTAACCTCCAAGCAACCATAACAGCTCTTTGGGAATCAAAGATCATTCTGGCTACCAACAAGGACAAGTCAACTGAGAGTACTGACAGTTTTGACAAATCCAAAGTTGCGAAGGGACCACAGAGCATCTTGAAACCAGAATCTATGATGTGGATCATCCTGATTGAGTGTCATATCCCATATCGCCTACCTCCGGACCCCTATGTTCTTACTCCGCCTTTCCCTTTGTTTACTCTGGACTTTGATTATGTTCTTAATATTACATATTGATTACTGTACATAGATTACTCTCATTTCCTTTCTTCCGTTCCACTGAGCTATCCCCTCAGTATTGTAGTATACATCTCATAGTGAGTCACTTATCATTCTTAAGTGTGCCACTATCAGTTTTACTTTACACCGCCATATGTACTCACTTCTCCGACGTGTTTTATTATGTTTAATTAGTTATAGTCTTCATTCTATGTATGCCTACCCTGACCGTACTTCTCCGCTGGCCTTGGCCAGCGGCCTTTACTTACTCCGAGTCTCCAGTATTTAAGTAGTACTCGATTTGTACTTTAGTCTTTAGTTTCGTATTGAACTATGTCCTCACCCTTTCGTCTGACTTGAGTTACACCTCTCGTCCTCCATCTCTTGTCTTCTCCAAAGGGCTTGCCCTTACTCTGAAATCCAGGACCAGGAATCCCAGGGGCGCAGCACATAAGCTGAAGCCAAAGTCCTACCCCCTGAGTTATCATTCTCCGCCTTTGTCTATTACTCATCCCTCGTTTCTCCGCAGTCACCCCCTAGTACTCCGCTGCCAAGTCAGGCTAGGGGCACGGTCATGACAGTATACGAAACTACCACCTTGGATTCCTTTTCCCATAACACTTTTCTATCCCTCATGGCCACCCGTACACAGACTCAGACTGCACATGCCAGGAGCCATGAACAGCAGCAAAACGATGTGCATCGTAGCAATCGTTTAGCTGCCCAGCAAACTCGCGAATATAACAACGCCAGCACGCCTTGTCATGTTGACTCTGCTCTGCCTCTCTCTCGGCAGAATGCCCCACCCTCAGCTAGTGCTCTCGTTTCTGGAGGAATTACCTCCACTCATCATGCAGCTCATGAACTTCAGCCGGTTCACAGCAATCAATTGCACGCTCCATGCCCAATTCCATTGAGCGTTCCTTATGACCCCACCCTTACCCCCACTGTGTCCATAGAACCAGTGGATACTCAACTACCTCCGGAAGGTGTAGCTGCACGCCAGCAGCAAACACCCACAGCCCATTCACCACCTGCCCAACAGCCTGTAGCTTCAGGCAGTGGAGGACTTCCTCCACTACCACCTTCCTCCGCTGGCAATTCTGCCGGAGTTGGAAATGGCGCACCTCCAGATGATGCTGGAGATGATGGTGATGACTCCGGAGATGATGGTAATGGTTCCGGAGATGATGATCAAGGAAATGATGATCAAGGGGACGATGATGAGCAGGCAGGTGCCGGTGGCAATGGTCCTGGCAGACCAAATGGCCCCAGAGGTCCTCCCTCTAATCCTCCCTCCAATTCTCCCTCGGAACCTCCTTCAAGGCCTCCCTCCAGGGATGCCTACTGCGACCCTTGTCGCCCAACTGCAAGACCCCACTACAATTTCACCCGGGATGAAATCCTGGAAATGGTGGCCTCTGTGGCAGGTTATTTTGCCCCGCCACCACCACCTCCACCACCTCCTCCTCCTGTTTGGGAGAAGAAGGTTAACCAGCCGGATAACTTTGACAGCTCCAACACTCTCAAGCTGGAGCCCTTCATTACGCAAGTCCACTTGGTGTTCCGGAACAACCCCCAGTTGTACCTGGATGACACATCTAAAGTCAACTACACTGTCAGTTTAAGATAATAAATATCTAAGGTGGTCAGCAGGAAGTGACTTTGTTTGTGCTTTGCACCTGAGTGTTGGGGGATATTATTTGTAGATATTCTCCTTAACTCAAGAGGTTTGGTGATGAACACAGGTGTATATTTAAGTGTAGAGGTAGGTTGGTAAGTTTAGAAGAGTAGGCGAATAGCAAGCACAACAACTAGGATTGAGGCAAGGGCTTGCAGGTGAAGGGTAGACTGAAGATATAGGTCACTATTATGTTGAAGGTTGAAGCGGAGCTGAGGTCCCTGATGGTTTCTACTTCTTACTTCACAACTGGGGCGCATATATAATTTACAAGGTTACGGTGTCTCACTATCTGAGTGGACACAAATATGATGCTGCTGCTGCTGCTGCTGCTATTACTTTATGAAGATATGGTGCCTCACTATCTGAGTGGACACAAATACGATGCTGCTGCTGCTGCTACTTTACAAAGATACGGTGCCTCACTATCTGAGTGGACACAAAATATGATGCTGCTGCTGCTGTTACTTTATGAAGATATGGTGCCTTACTATCTGAGTAGACACAAATAATACAAATTAGTTTCACACTTTACTGTTGATGCTTTATATGTGACTCTGACAATACGTGTACTGGGTAGAGAGGAAGTATATAGGTTATATTTAGTAGGTAAGGGTTGTGTGCTACAACTGCAAAGGGATACAAACAAATGTAAACTAGGTATAAGTTGTTAATTCTACAGGCCAATTCCTCTTCCTTATATGCCTTTTACCCTCCTGCTGACTAATCATATCCCACACCTACTTTCCCATTGTTCTCCAACTGGGGAAAGTATGAGTCATCCTTTTCTCCATTGTTCTCCAATTTAGGATGCATGAGTCAGCATCTTAGACAATGGGTATATTTAGTACAATAGAAATGCTATTAATAGTACTTGAAAGAACAATGGGTATATTTAGCACAATGGTTGTGCTATTAATAGCTCTTGAGAACAATGGTGCTCTTTTGTTTGTACCTGAAGGCTTTCTTATTTTGTACAGGGTATAATTGTTTGTACATATTAGTCTTGGTGTAGTTGTTGTATGATGATATTTATTCTGATTAGTGCTGGTCCAGTAGTATGACTAAGTATTTGTGTATGTTTATCTTGATTAATAATGAGCTGGTATTGTAGTTACTTGTTTGTGTATAATTGTTCTGATTGGTGATGGACTATTAGTGTTTATGTAGCTTTATTTGTTAGTGTATTGATTAGTTACTTGTGTATGGTTTTCCTGATTAATAGTGAAATAGAAGTGCATATTAAGTGTTGTTTGTTAAGGTATTATTAAGTTTTCTAAGTATTTGCTTTTCTATCTTTGAGTGATTTAGCTGTATTCATGTCATTATGTGAAATCAACTTTCACCTGTGACAACACGTTGACTTTCCTCCGTGGCTCAGCAAGCAATCTGTTTGCCACTCATCTCGATGATGATGCATACGAGCCGTGGATGGATTCATGGGGCTACTTCATTCAGCTACTCCATACTCATTTCGGCCATACCAACCCTGTTAGTGAGGCTGAAATCCGCATATTCTCCCTCCACATGGAGGATAACCAGCGTCTCACTACATATGAGATCAAGTTTAATGAGTATGCAGCACTCTTGCTTGGGACGATGCTGCCCTCAACTCAGCATACTACTGTGGCCTTTGTCCTCGTCTGAAGGACACACTCTCTCATCGAGAGCAAGGCCGGCCTATGACCCTTGCTGGGACAAAGAAGGTAGCCCAGGGCTACGATCAGAGGCATTGGGAGCGCAACACTGAGTGCAACATTGAGGAGAAGCACAGCAAGTCTGCTGCCAAGTCTTCGGAGAAGCCCAAGGGCAATCAGAATTTGAAGTCAACTTCGAATTCTTACTCCTCCTCCAAGACTCCATCCTCCTCTACCTCCTCCTCCACCTCTTCTACCTCCGCTTCGTCCTTGGGGAAACCCAAGAACAAGCAAAAGCAGAACCAGTCCAAGGCGCCAGACTTGACTGGGAAGCTTGGTTCTGATGGGAAGCTTACCCCAGAAGAATGTAAACGTCACCTAGACCAGAAGCTTTGCCTATTCTGTGGCAATGCTGGTCATCAGGCCAAGGACTGTCGCAAGGCAGCCTCTGCCGCCAAAGCCTGTGTGGCCACTGCCACCTCTACCGAGGCAACTCCCTTGGCGAACTCGGCTGAGAGTTCGAAAAAATAGAGCGTGGCTCCAGTGACTCCGCACAGGCTGAGGGCCGCGTTAATCTCTCCTGTGCACCTAAGGAGATAAGACTAAATGCATCCACTCTTTATGATCCCCAAGCTGTAAATATTCCTTTGACTTCGTTTTCTCCAGCTGCGCCAGATATGCCTCTTTCCTTCCTTTCGCTCATCGATTCTGGTTCAACCCACTGTTTTGCTGACTCGTCGTTTGTGAGGGAGCACAACCTCCCCACAACTCCGGTCCCTCCCATTGCACTGAAACTATTTGACGGTACCTCTAACTCCATACTTACAGAGAGTATATTATTATCTGTAACGTTTCCTACTGGTGAATGCATGGATATTTCATTCTATGTAACTCCGCTCGATTCTTCCTGCTCCGTGGTATTAGGATTTAACTGGCTCTCCCAACACAATCCGTTGATTGACTGGACTGAGAGACGTATACTTGGCTTCCAAACCCCGGTCCTAGGAGAATCTTCTCCGTCTTTGTTGACACCTGCACTGAAGGCATCTGCCTCCTTGCAAACCCCTCCATCACCAGCTTTGTCTTCTGTTCCTCCATCAGACAATAGTCCACCTCCTAGTATCTCACTCATTAATGCTGCAGCTTTTCTCCAGGCTAGTAAGCTCGCAGGCTCGCAGATGTTTAGAATACAAGTCGGTGCCGTAGTTTCAGCTTCTGCTGCTGCCATGGACCTTTCTAGTATTCCTCTGGAATACCACGAGTTCGCTGACGTCTTCAGCAAAACATGAGCAGACACTCTTGCTCCGCATTGCCCTTACGATCTCCGGATCAACTTGGAGGAAGGTACGTCTCCTCCAGTCGGTACTGTGTATTCACTGTCGCAGTCCGAGTTGGCCTCTCTACGAGAGTTCATCGACGAACATCTCCGGATTGGCTTCATCCGTCCTTCTCGTTCTCCACATGGAGCACCAGTGCTCTTTGTCCGGAAGAAAGATGGATCCCTTCGACTCTGTGTCGATTTCCGTGGGCTTAATGCAATCTCCAAAAAGGATCGATATCCCCTTCCCCTTATTTCCGACCTCCTTGACTCTCCTCGCAAGGCTAGAATCTACACCAAGATCGATCTCCGCCATGCTTACCACTTAGTCCGCATCGCTGATGGAGATGAATGGAAGACCGCTTTTCGCACTCGCTATGGCTCGTTTGAATGGCTAGTTATGCTGTTTGGACTTACCAATGCACCTGCGGCTTTCCAACGTTTCATGAATGACATCTTCAAGGACATGCTCGATGTGTGCGTTACAGTCTACCTTGACGATATACTAATCTACTCCGATAGTCTCAAGGAGCACAAACGGCACGTTAAAGAAGTCCTCAAGCGTTTACGCCAACATGGGCTCTATGCCCAGGCGGACAAGTGTGAATTCCACACTGAATCTGTTGAGTACTTAGGTTACATCCTTTCTCCGGGTGGCCTCACTATGTCCCAGGATAAAGTCCAAACCATTAGGGATTGGCCCGAACCTAAGAAGGTTAAAGACGTTCAGTCTTTCCTTGGGTTTGCCAACTTCTATAGGCGCTTTATCCAGCACTACTCTGATATAGTAGTGCCACTCACTCGTCTTACCCGCAAGGGTTTGAAGTGGGACTTTTCTCCGGCTTGCCATTCGGCGTTCGAGAAACTTAAGGATGCCTTCACTACAGCCCCTGTACTCACTCATTGGGTCCCTGACACCCAGATCATTGTAGAAACTGATGCCTCCGACTATGCTCTCAGAGCAATCCTCTTGATTGTTGCTGACGATGGCGATATTCACCCTATTGCGTTCCATTCCCATACCTTCACTGCTCCTGAACTGAATTACGACACCCACGACAAGGAACTCCTGGCTATTTTTGAAGCTTTTCGTGTCTGGCGACACTACTTGGAAGGTTCTAGTACTCCGGTTGATGTGGTTACTGACCATAAAAACTTAGAGTATTTCTCCACCACCAAGATCCTCACTCGCCGTCAGGCTCGTTGGTCAGAGTACCTGTCTCAGTTCAATCTGGTTATTCGTTTCCGCCCAGGGAAACTTGGTGTGAAACCTGACACTTTAACTAGATGATGGGACGTCTACCCTAAAGGGGGGAATAATGATTATGCCAAAGTTAATCCACACAATTTTTGCCCTGTTTTTACCCAAGAACAGCTCATTGCCTCTATCCGTGCCACCACACTCCTTCATCCTGTTCTCCGTGCCAGCATCATTATGGATGTTGAGCAACTCCACCGCGACATCCTCACTGCCCAACCCCTAGACACTGTCGCATCCATCCACCTCCGCAATCCTACCAATCATTGGTCTGTCGGTCCAGATGGCTTACTCCGCCTCGACAACCAGATTTATGTCCCAGACGACAATTCTCTCCGCCTTCGCGTTGTCCAGTACAAACATGACCATTTACTTGCCGGACATCCTGGTCAAAACAAGACCTTGGATAATATTCAACGGGAATATACTTGGTCTGGACTCCATACTTATGTCAAGGACTATTGTAAGTCTTGCACCATCTGCTTACGGTCTAAACCACAGCGTCACCGTCCCTATGGTACCTTGAAGCAACTCCCTATTCCAGAGCACCCATGGAACTCTATATCTATGGACTTCATTGAAACGCTTCCAATCTCTGGATTTGATAAGTACAATTCAATCCTAGTTATTGTTGACTGCCTTAGCAAGCAAGCTATCTTCATCCCTTGTCATAACACCATCACTTCCGCCCAGCTAGCTAAGCTCTTTGTCATGCACGTATTCTCTAAGCACGGTGTTCCCAGCCACATTACCTCCGATTGTGGTTCGGAGTTCGTCTCCCATTTCTTCCAGTCTCTTGGTAAGGTTCTCGACATTAACCTACACTTTACCTCTGGATACCATCCAGAAGGCGATGGACAAACTGAACGCATTAACCAAGTCTTAGAACAGTACCTCCACATCTACTGCAATTACCAGCAGGACAACTGGGCTGATCTCCTCCCCATCGCTGAGTTCGCATATAACAATACACCGAGCTCGACCACTAATACGACTCCTTTCTTCGCCAATAAGGGTTATCATCCACAGATCACAGTCTACCCTGAACGCGATGTTACATCTGTTCATGCTAGGGACTACACTGTGGACCTCCAGGAACTTCATGAAAACCTCAAGGCCGAAATAGCACTTGCTCAGAAGCGCTATCAGGTCGGAGCAGACAACCGTCGCTTGCCTGCCCTGGAGTTCAAAGTTGGAACTAAAGCTTTCGTCCGTGATAAGTTCTTTAACACCACTCGCCCTTCCAAGAAATTGGCTGAAAAGTATTACGGTCCTTTCGAGATCATTGCCGAAACTGGTACCCACTCCTGCACCCTTAGACTCCCTTCCAATTTCCGAGCTGTACACCCCGTATTCCATGTTTCTATGCTCGAGCCTGCAGTTGAAAACACTATCCCTGGTCGAGAGATAGCTCCACCTCCCCCTGTGGAAATCGACGGAGATATCGAGTTTGAGATCAGTGAGATCTGCAACTCCAAGCTAGATCGCCGGTTCAAGAAATGTCCTCTTCGTTACTTAGTCCGATGGACTGGTTATGAAGGAACCGACGAAGAACTCACTTGGTTGGCTGCCACAGAAGTAGAACATGCTACAGAGCTCATAGAGGAATTTCACGCTCGTTATCCCGATAAGCCCAATCCTTCTACTCCTGTTACATAGACTTTCTCCGCTCATATTTCATTTCTCCGCTATAGTTTGTTGTATATCCGTATCCGTCTTCTTGACCAAAGGTTGAAGATTGACGCTTCTCCGGACACTGCTTGCATGATGACCACTACATTTAATAAGCATAGCTGATTCGTCACTTTGCATACTTAACGAGGTGGGCTGAGAGTGGAAGTACGGAGTTGTATTGGTTTTCCCCTAAGGTGTTTCTCTTTACTCCGTTTTATCGTTTACTCTTACTTTCGTTCTCCTCGCTCCAAAAAATCATTAAAGTCAACAAAAACAAGTATATACATTTTTTCTCCGCCTACTGTACACTACTCTTCGTCTTCTTCTTGTTCCTCCTCCTCGTTACTCCCAGACTCATCAGTCTCCGCCGGAGTACGCTCCTCTGTCACCTGCGTGGTTGTCATCAACCTGTTCAACGTGCCCATCAACTCTGTGTGCATGTTGACATTCTTCCCCAAGGCCTCCATCAGCATGTCTGATAAGGGACTTCCGGAGTTGAGCTGCATCGCCAACTTGTCACACTCATTCTCCGCCAGATAAAGCTGGTCCCTCAGGATCTTACACTCAGCGTCGAACATCTTCCCCTTGGTCCACAATTCATCCGCCTGTTTCTCCACGACCTCTAACTCCGATCTCACCACCACCAGTTGCATCTGCAACTCCTCCACTAGTTTCTCCTGCCCCACACCACCGGTCTTCATCTTCTCCAGACCAATTCTCTGCTCCTCTGCGTTCCCCGGGACTACAGTCCCCCACATTATTCCCTCGTTTTCGCATCTTCCCTTCTTCGTCTGACATGCCTCGCATGCCTTGTGGTTCATCTTCTTTCCCCTAGGAGCAAGTCAGAACAACTCTGAAAAGAAAAACAGACAACTTACTCGAGATCCAATAGGCACTCCCTGTTTAACTTACTGCATATGTTGCAGGGGACCTTGGGCAAGACATACGCCTCTTTCTCCTTTTTCTCCGCGGCCGTCTTGGCTTTCTCCACACCCTTACCCTTCTTCTCCACCGATGCCCTCACTTCTTCCATCTCGACGTCAGACTTGTCCCCAGCCTGGCTCTCTGTGCCGGTACGACTCTTGCTTCCAGACTGGCTAGCCTTGCTGCTAGCATTGTCTTCCACCGCCTCGTTGTCGATCAGAGCCTTGCTCTTTATTCCCTTGCATTGGGAAGTCTGGGTCATAGTCTTCTTTTTAGGCGGTTTTGGCATCACCTCTGTCATGTCCTCCAGATTTGTGTTGGTGCGCCTCCTCTTGGAGCCACCCTCGTTCTCCGCCCACTGGATGTTCTTCCCCACCTCTTCCTCCAGAGCTATGGTATAGCCTTCAGCCTCCAATTGCTGAACAGTGCGATCGCAATCAGCAAGTTGCTCCACATTCATATAGGTACCCACCTGTGAAACAGTGGTTACCTCTGGCTCCATTACAGGAGTTGGAGCCCCTACCCTTGTTGGTCCTACCTCGGCTACTACTTGCTCCACTATGTCCTTCACCACGGTTGAGTCATCCACCGACATCACCAAGCTGTCGGCCTCCCTGTGGTAATGCAAAGATGTTACCACTGACTCCGGACTAAACGACATTACTCCCAACCTTGCCATAGTCATCTCGTACTCCACACGTACTGGCGGAGAAGTGCCTTGACCTGTCATTTCCTCCGCTGGGCGACCAGTTAGTCTTGCCACCGTTTGAGTGACCCTCGTTTTTGTCTCTTCCTGCTTACGTTTCTTTTCTCATACCGCCTCCAGTCGTCGATCTCCCTTGTCCACTTCCATTGCATCTTCCTTCTCCACCTCACCCTCTGTTCCTTCCTTCTTGGCTCCCTTTTTCTCCACCTTCTCACCCCTCAACTCCTTCTCGAGAGCTTCCACCTCTGCTCGTCTGTGAAGGAGTAATCTAAGTTTCTCCTCGCACATTGGGTCTTTGATCGAGGGAACAGAGGCAGACATGTTTAAAGCAGTCACGTGCTAAGGAGTTGTTGTAACGGGGTAAAAGATGGGTTTGATTTTCTCCACCACGGCTGACCTTTATATATCCGGACCTGATGTCAAAACACCGATCAAATTTCGAAAGCCTATTGTTTCGATCACGTGCTCAGGCCTTGAGGGCTCGGCCTTAAGGGGGAATACTGTCATATCCCGTATCACCTACCTCCGGACCCCTATGCTCTTACTCCGCCTTTCCCTTTGTTTACTCCGGACTTTGATTACATTCTTAATATTACATATTGATTACTGTACATAGATTACTCTCGTTTCCTTTCTTCCATTCCACTGAGCTATCCCCTCAGTATTGTAGTATACATCTCATAGTGAGTCACTTATCATTCTTAAGTGCACCACTATCAGTTTTACTTTACACCGCCATATGTGCTCACTTCTCCGATGTGTTTTATTATGTTTAATTAGTTATAGTCTTCATTCTACATACGCCTACCCTGACCGTACTTCTCTGCTGGCCTTGGCCAGCAGCCTTTACTTACTCCGAGTCTCCAGTATTTAAGTAGTACTCGATTTGTACTTTAGTCTTTAGTTTCGTATTGAACTACGTCCTCACCCTTTCGTCTGACTTGAGTTACACCTCTCATCTTCCATCTCTCGTCTTCTCCGAAGGGCTTGCCCTTACTCTGAAATCCAGGACTGGGAATCCCAGGGGCGCAGCACATAAGCTGAAGCCGAAGTCCTACCCCCTGAGTTGTTGTTCTCCACCTTCGTCTATTACTCACCCCTCGTTTCTCCGCAGTCACCCTCTCGTACTCCGCCGCCAAGTCAGGCTAGGGGCACAGTCGTGACAGGAAGATGAGAGGTGTAACTCAAGTCAGACAAAAGGGTGAGAATATAGTTCAATATGAAACTAAAGTCTAAGTACAAATCAAGTACTACTTAAATACTGGAGACTCAGAGTAAGTAAAGGCCAGTGGAGAAGTACAGTCAGGGTAGGCATACATAGAATGAATACTATAACTAATTAAACATAATAAAATGTGTCAGAGAAGTGAGCGCATATGGCAGTGTAAAGTGAAACAGATAGTGGCACACTTAAGAATGATAAGTGACTCACTATGATATGTATACTACATTACTGAGGGGATAGCTCAGTAGAATGGAAGGAAGGAAACAAGAGTAATCTATGTACAGTAATCAATAAGTAATATTAAGAGCATAAGCAAAGTTTGGAGTAAGCAAAGGAAAATGCAGAGTAAGGCATAGGAGTCCGGAGGTAGGTGATACAGGATATGACAGGTCAGGCCTTGAAGACCTGTAACCTGCAGGTACCTGTAGGTAGTATATTGAATAAAAATGAGGACCATAATATTTCTGCAAGTGTAGTACCTTTTGAGTAAGCATATACTGTGTACTAATATAATTTGTGTTTGTGCTTGCAGCTAAACCTGGGTTTTGTATTTTGTTTGGCTTGCAGGGTTGAACTGAGATGCTGGACCTATATGTATTTTACTTCAACTATGATTTCCCTCACCAGTTCATTCTGGATTCTTATGAAAATTTAGCCAGTTATAGTCTGTGCTGACATGTGTAAAATGTGATCTTGAACATATTTTTAAACATCCTATGTCATGAAAGTCAAAACCACATTGCAATGTATTTAGCCTTAAACATCATTTTGAAATGCTTGAAAAGTGTCTGCTCAGGTATTGAAATGCCACTATATGGCAATGTAAAGCATGTCTCATTGTACTAATCCTGTGACTTGATACAGCCAATCATAATGTATTCTTAAGATTATGTCTAGATTATAGTGTATGGTAATATTATGTATCACATATTAACCCTCATCATATTTTTTATCTGTCAGGTCACCAGTCACCAGTGACTAGTGACTCATGGAATGAGTCACATGAGATGAATTAAAATAAATGTGAGAAGTGTCAACATCATCACTTCAGGATTTGTGACATGACTTGAAGGAGAAAGACCTATAGGTTAAGAGTGCAAAGAATCCAGACCTTTCTTGAAGAGGCTGCACTTGGGTTCAGGTCTTGCAAGTGTCTTTGTCCAGACTACAGAACAAGATCCAGTGGATGCTTACTAACCACCTGCTCAAAATGCATAAAAGGATGACACTCTTGCTGGGTATTGCATAACTTAAGAACTAAGTAGCTTTAAGTTATAAGTGGATAACCCCAGAGGTAAGTAAACTACTGGTATGTGATGTTATCTTATCTATATTAAGTTAACAATGGGTAGCTGGCTAGTGATGTTTATGTGACACAGTATGTAGTATTACTCATGGATAGACAACATACAAAGCATGTGTACTAGAATGGAAATATTGCTTTACTTTTCTGGAGTTGTAGTTGATAAACATAGCTATTCTTTGCATACTCAATTAGGCAAAAAATGTCATCATTTTTTTATTACCAAAATGGGATACCAGCTTAAAATCAATTGTGTGGTTATCTACTTCATCTTAATAATCCATGTGAACCTCAGGGTATATTGTAACACTTTCAGCCAGGTTTTATAATGCTGTGAAGGCTTTTGTCCTCGATTATATGCCTTGTAAAATAGGCTATGCATTAAGGAGTTATAATGTGCTTCAATGCCTTGCAATTAAAAGTTAGTTTTCATGACATAGTTCCTTCACTACAACTAATGCATTCTCCTTTCTCCTCAATTTAAACTGTACATAGAATGTATCATTACTCAACTGTTTCTGGTCAGTTCATTTCATTACTTGGTGTATTGGTAGTACTCTCTTCAATGTTTAAATTGATACATTAAACGTATAATTTAGCCTACTTGTTCTAGTGCAATGGATTTCTCTTTCCTTTCTTCCCTTATTTTTATATATTTTATCATTACTCTATCATTTCTGGTCATTTCATTTCGTCAATTGGTATATAGGTAGTACTCTCTTTGACATTTAAAACAATACATTAAATGTATAATTTGGCCTACTCATTCTAGTGCAATGAATTTCTCTTTCCTTCCTTCCCCCATTTTTATATATTTTATCATTACTCTATCATTTCTGGTCATTTCGTTTCATTAATTGGTATATAGGTAGTAATCTCTTCGACGTTTAAAACAATACATTAAATGTGAAATTTTGCCCATTCGTTCTAACCCAATAATTTTATTTTTCCTTTCTTCCCCCATTTCTATATATTTTATCATTACTCTACCATTTCTGATCAGTTCGTTTCATTAATTGGTATATAGGTAGTACTCTCTTCGACGTTTAAAATGATACATTAAACGTAAAATATTGCCCATTCATTCTAATGCAATGATTTTCTCTTATCCTTTCTTCTCCCATTTCTATAGACTTTATCATTACTCTACCATTTCCAGTCCATTCGTTCTGTTCTTTGGAATATTTGTACCAATCAGTTCTATGTATAACACAATGTGTAAACATAAAATTTTGCTCTTTTATTCTAATGCAATAAGTTCTTTTTCTTTCTTCCCTCATCTTTATATAATTAATCATTTCACTACCATTTTGGGTCTGTTCATTTCGTATCTTGGTGCATTAATAGCCTCCTATTTAACATTTAAAATGATCTATTAAATGTAAAATATAATGCTCTCATTCTAATGATATACTGCTTCTTTCCATTCTTCTCCATTAAAATATCATTAATTTGCTTCATGATGCATAAAAAACCCATGAGTAACCCACAACCTGCTATACCCATCATAACCCATACCCTTACACATGGGTATGGGTTTTGGTGGGTATGGGTATGGGTAGCTGCTCAGATACCCATGGGTTACCTGTGACATTGCCTATCCATGACAATCATTCTGAACCATTGGAGCCAACTCCAGGATTACTCTGCATTTTGTATGTTTCCTCCAGACTGTGTATACTTATTATATATTGAACTCTTCTTACTAATGTTTACTTGTAACTGTTTACTTGTACCTTCCCTTTATTATTCTTTTACCTTGTTCTCCAGCCTTGGCTATTTTACCTATGACTATAATCTAGAGGCATATCACTAGTTTACTATGGTCTACATTTCATGGAGTTTACTTACCCCTAGGATGCCACATACCCATGGGCATTACTCCATATGCATTCAGACAAAGTAGTTTACTATATAAACTACTTTTGTAATGTAGGTAGACTTCAGTTTTGAATTGACTATGTTTACACCTTTCTCCCACTTGGGCCTTGAGCCAACTCCACTATTTTGTCTCTTACTCCACTTTGTTCTAAATATGGAACTGGAAGTCCAAGGGGTGCAACACACAAGTTGAAGCCAATGTTCCACTACTCCTGTACTTGTTCACTACCTCCACACACCCTACTAACATGTACTGGTTACTCTGCCACTTAGACTATCTCCTCCATGGTCCAATCCCTAATGGAATAGAACAGGATGTGACATCAAGTCTCACTGCTGTCTCACTAACCATATAAGATAACATATTGCCAGTAACTGTAGTAATATATATATTGGCTCTGCATCAGGAAATTCCCCATCGGCTAAATTAGTTAAGTTAGTTGGATTAAGATGTACCTCTTACCTTATATCTCCTTACACATTCCTAAATGTAGCATATTTCAGCTTAAGTGCACTAATATGCACACATATACCCACTAATCTTGGCTTAAATATACTACTTCATGTGCATTTAAGACAATAATAGGTCTGGACAACAATTAATAGTATTAATTTAGCCTTTTATTAACTATATTATAGTAGAGTACTGAAACCTATCATTAAATGGACTGACATAAAACTTTTTACATTCTGCAAGCACGGAACTTGATATCCAATGATCCAGAGCTTTAGGACCGAAGCTAGGGAACAAGTGCACACTTCCCTTGATGAGATCAACTGGAACGACACTTGATACCTGCTCCCCAGCTGTACGCAATCTTGAGATCTTATATAAACCAGAAGATACGTTGATCACAGCAGCTGAAAAGGGTGTGAATGTTATATCCATGTCCGGATACATCGTGCCGACGTTCCCACGTGACCTTCTAACATACCCGGTCCGTTCCCGGAACGTACCCGCTTCGGGTTTACACTTCCCGACGTTCCCGCCCGGGAACGTACCGGGAACCCGTCGGGTTTTCTATCGGGTATCCCGGATACGTACTTTCTCTTATGACGGCCTCACCGCGTCATCATTCTATTACTCCTCCCTTCCATTCCTACTTATACGTTTCATTATGGCCTTTGTAGATTAGTTCCTTATTCTTCATTCTGAGCGCGTCATTTGCGCCCCTACTCCGCTTTGCCAAGACTTCATTTCCTACTTACTCCTTTGACTTGTCCTTTGTATAATACTTCTACATTCGTATCTACAGGTTCCTACTTAGTATAAGTAGTCTTCCAGATGTAATAGGTAGTCTTCAGTATTCGTATCAACTCTGTACACTTTCTTCCTACTCTAAGTTCCGAAACCCGCTCCGGGTTTTCCTTCGGGTTTCTCTCCCGCTACCTAGTGTAGTGGCGAAGCCTTCTCTTATACTCTAGAACGTCTTCCTTTGTTACATATCATCTTACTCGAAATACGAACCATTCCCTGGGGATATCCAGGCGGCGCAGCACACAAGCTGAAGCCACGGTTCTTTCCGCACTCCCGCTCTACGTTTCCGCACCCGTACTTACTTCGGGTTTCCGTTATAGTTCTCCCACACCCTCCGGGTGTCTTCGCAACCACTTCTAAGCAGGAAGAGAATCGGTACGTAACAGTATACGAATACTGATACCTTGGATATCTCTTTATCATGGCTCCAACTGGGACTTCGGTTACTCGCACAGCGCATACCGCTAGTCATACCAATGCTGTGGGTGCTCGTGCCACCCGTGCAGCTACGAGGCAACAGCCTCCACGGAGTACTTCAGGTTCTCTACCTTCTACACCGTCTCGGGTTACACCCAGCCCAGCACCACCTCCTAGTGCTACTTTCCTGGGTCCACCCTCGACTTCCGCTCAGCTACTTTCTGTTCCTGCAGCCGGGAACCTCGGATCTGCTCAGGCTCCTCCGGATGGCACTCCACCGCCATACGGTACAGTCGCAGCAGACCGGGACACTCCCGAGGGTCACGGCTCTGATGGTGGTACCATTGGACCGCCACCTCCACCTCCTTCTCAGCCCAATCCTCCGTCTCCACCATCCTCAGACTCAGGGGATGATGGTGATGAGGATGATGTCGACAATCCCAGGCGCACACCTCTTGCGCGCCACTCCCGGGAAGACCGGCTTGCCGAGCTCTTTTGAGAGTTGCGGAATCCGCCCGGGGTACATCGGGAACACGTCGGGAACGCAACGTTCAAAAGCCAGATACTTTTGATGGTTCCAGTGCTGAGAAGTTGGAGCAGTTCATTACTCAATGCCAAATTTACTTCCGGAATAATCCTTCCCAATACTCGGATGGACACTCCCAAGTCAACTTCGCTCTCGCATATCTTCGGGATACCGCGCTTCAGCTCGTTATGCCGACCCTCTCCAATCCCTATGCTGATGATGAGTTCCTTCACTCTTGGGAGGTTTTCGTCGTCATGCTAGAGGATAACTTCGGGTTAGCGAACCCGGAAGGGGATGCCGAGAATGATCTGGATGTCCTCGTTATGAAGGATTCACAGAAACTGTCCAAGTATCTTGTACAGTTCAACAGGCTTGCACAGCGCACCGACTGGGATGATAAGTCCTTATGCCACCGACTCTATTCCGGGTTTCCGGGTCGCATTAAGGATGAGATCTCTCATGTTGGGAAACCTACCACAAAGCGCGGGATGATTAAACTAGCTCAAGGGATCGATAGTCGGTACTGGGAACGCCAGTCCGAGCGTACGCGGGAATCCCACCAGCCTCGGGGTCCGCGGGTTCCGGATAGCTCTGTTAGAGCTACTACAAACCGCTCCGCAGTCACCCCGGCGCCTTCCCGCCTCGTTTCGGGTCAATATGCGCCACGTCCGAGTTATCCCCACCGTGCTGGTAGTCACCCACCTCGTTCCTCGCAGCCTCCCCAACAGCGGAGGCCGGAATTGAATGACAAGGTTGGTCGAGATGGCAAACTTTTGCCACAAGAACGTCAGCGTCGCATGGACAACAATCTATGCTTGTTCTGCGGTAATCCGGGGCATCGCGCCAAAGAATGTCCCCGCTCTGCCTCTTCCGCGGCTAGAGCCCGGGCATCCGGAATATCCGCTTCGGCTCCTACGTCGGCTTCTGCGGGTCCCTCGACCCGCAGGTCCGCGCCTCTTTCCAACCCGGCTTCGGGTTCGAAAAATAGGGAGCGGTCCTCTGGACACCACACAAGCCGAGGACCGCGTTGTTCCCCCTTGTGCGCAGCCGATGCAGGTAAGACTCAACGCTTCCGCTCTTTCCGACCCCAATGCCCTTCATATTCCACTTTGTAGTACCATCCATGCTCTCCCTACACCCTGTACAGTTTCATATAGCGCTCTAGTCGATTCGGGTTCTACCCATTGTTTTATGGATTCATCTTTCGTTCGGACACATGCTATTCCTACCTCACCTACTCCACCTATCGCTCTCAGACTTTTCGATGGCACCACCAATCATGTTATAACCGAGTTCGTTACACTGCCTGTACTATTCCCTACCGGTGAATGTATTACAGTTGAACTCTATGTGACACCTCTTGATTCCGTGTGTTCTGCAGTCCTAGGATACAATTGGCTCACCCGCTTCAATCCGTTGATTGACTGGGTATCGGGCTCATTAACATTCCGGACTCCAGACACTTCCGAGCAACTTCCGCTCAAATCCGGGATCTCGGAACCAGGTTCCGCTTCCGAGGATCCATCTCCGGTCACCTCTGATGAGTCTCTGCCACCTCCTCCTAGCATTTCGCTAATAAATGGTGCCGCCTTCTCGCGTGCATGCCGTTTAGAGGGAGCACAGACTTTCCGTATCCAGCTTGGTGCTGTCGCTTCCGCCGCTGCCCTCAATCCAGAGGAAGCTCCGGATCTCTCTTCAATACCGTCTGAGTATCACGAGTTTGCTGATGTATTTAGCAAGTCCCGGGCAGATACACTTGCCCCTCACCGTCCCTACGACTTAAAAAGATCAACCTAGAAGAAGGTGCTTCACCTCCTGTAGGTCGGATCTATTCCCTTTCCCAATCCGAGCTTTCCGCTCTTCGGGAATTCATCGATGAACATATCCGGATCGGATTTATTCAACCTTCACGCTCTCCGCACGGGGCTCCCGTCCTTTTTGTCCGCAAGAAGGACGGATCGCTTCGGCTTTGTGTGGATTTCCGCGGGTTGAACGCTATTTCTAAAAAGGATCGTTATCCTTTGCCACTCATTTCAGATTTGCTCGACAGTCCCCGTCGCGCCCGTATCTACACCAAGATCGACCTGCGTCATGCGTACCACCTGGTCCGCATTGCCGAGGACGATGAATGGAAAACCGCTTTCCGGACTCGCTATGGATCCTTCGAATGGCTAGTCATGCCCTTCGGACTTTCCAATGCACCCGCGGGTTTCCAACGCTTCATGAACGATGTTTTCAAAGACCTTCTTGATGTGTGCGTCATAGTTTATTTGGATGACATCCTTATATACTCTGATAACCTTGCGCAACATCGCCAACATGTCAGGGAAGTTTTGCGTCGACTCCGGAAGCACGGGTTGTACGCGCGCGCGATAAGTGTGAGTTCCACTGGAATCCGTGGAATATCTCGGATATATACTATCGCCCAACGGTCTCACCATGTCTCCAACAAAGGTGAAGACTATTCAAGAATGGCCGGAACCAAGGAAAGTAAAAGACATTCAATCCTTCCTTGGGTTCGCTAATTTCTATCGGCGTTTTATATACAACTATTCCGACATAGTTGTTCCGCTCACCCGCCTTACCCGGAAGGGTAATCCGTGGAACTTCTCGGAAAAATGCCGTTCCGCTTTCACTGAACTTAAGGACGCTTTCACGTCGGCACCCATTCTTACCCATTGGGTTCCCGACAAGCAGCTCATCGTGGAAACCGACGCTTCGGATTACGCGTTGGCTGCTATCCTGTCTATAGTTTCCGATGATGGCGAGATTCACCCTATCGCTTTCCACTCACGAACCTTTACACCTCCCGAGTTAAACTACGACACCCACGACAAGGAATTGCTTGCTATCTTCGAAGCATTCCAAGTCTGGCGTCATTACCTGGAAGGTTCCGGTTCACCCATCGATGTCGTCACAGACCACAAGAACTTGGAATACTTTTCCACAACCAAGATCTTGTCCCGACGACAAGCCCGATGGTCCGAGTATCTTTCCCAGTTCAATCTAGTGATCCGCTTTCGACCCGGAAAACTCGGGGCGAAGCCGGATGCTCTGACTAGACGATGGGACGTCTACCCTAAAGAGGGGGATAGCGACTACGCTAAGGTCAATCCGCATAACTATCGTCCAGTGTTCACACAGGAACAGCTTATCACTTCTCTCCGAGCAACATCACTTATTGTACCCGCTCTTCGCGCTAGTATCATCATGGACATTGAACAGTTACATACTGACATATTATCAGCTCTCCCTAATGACCCGGTCGCAGTTATCCGAATGCGGACTCCCGAGAATCGTTGGACTGTAACCCCGGACGGTTTCCTCCGTCTAGATAACCGGATCTATGTTCCGGACTCCGAACCCTTCGGCTTCGGGTTTTACAGTACAAACACGACCACCCGCTTTCAGGACACCTTGGACAGAACAAGACCCTCGAGCTAATTCGACGCGAATATACTTGGCCGCTTATACGGACGTTTGTAAAGGACTATTGTAAGTCTTGTAATACTTGCATGCGTTCTAAACCACAGCGCCACCGCCCGTACGGAACCCTGAAACAACTTCCGGTTCCTGGACGCCCATGGCATTCGATATCTATGGATTTCATAGATCAACTTCCAAAATCATCGGCTTCCAAGTATGATTCTATACTCGTTATCGTGGATCGTTTCTCCAAACAGTCTATCTTCATTCCCACTCATACCACTTGCTCTTCTTCCGACCTTGCGCTTCTATTTGTACTTCATGTCTTTTCCAAGCACGGAGTCCCGGAACACATCACTTCCGATCGTGGTTCCGAGTTTGTGTCGCATTTCTTCCGTTCCCTCGGTACAGCCCTCGACATCACTTTACATTTCACCTCGGGTTATCACCCCGAAGGCGACGGCCAAACGGAACGCACAAACCAAACTCTGGAACAATACCTTCGGGCCTACTGCAACTACCAGCAGGATAACTGGTGTGATCTCTTACCTCTTGCTGAATTTGCTTACAATAATGCACCGAGCGCAACCACAGGAATTTCACCGTTCTACGCAAACAAGGGTTATCACCCGAACCTTGCGATACATCCGGAACGTGATCTCACTTCCGCTCGTGCCCGGCACTTCGCAGTAAACCTCGAGGAACTTCACGAGATGCTTCGGACCGAAATACTCAGTGCGCAGAAACGTTATCAAACACCCGCCGATGCGCGTCGCAAACCCGCACCCGCATTCCCTGTCGGGACAAAGGTATACGTTAAAGCCGAGTACTTCCGGACAACCCGACCATCCCGGAAACTTGCAGAAAAGTTCCTAGGACCTTTTGAAGTCATCGCACTTGCCGGATCGCATTCGCGTACCTTGCGCCTTCCAGAACAATTTCGTGCAGTCCACCCAGTATTCCATGTATCCATGCTTGAACCCAATACTGAAAATACTATCCCAGATCGCATTATTCCTCCACCACCACCTGTCCAGGTTGATGGTGATATTGAATACGAGGTCTCGGAAATATTGGACTCTAAACTGGATCGTCGTTTGCGTTGCAAACTGAGGTACTACGTACGCTGGCTAGGGTATGAAGGGACAGATGAAGAGTTTTCATGGCTTCCGGCCACGGAACTGGAACACGCTACGGATATCATTGAAGAGTTCCACTCCCGCTATCCGGATAAGCCCGGCCCTACTCCTATTTCTTAAATTTCACGTTACTTATTATCCGCTTGCAGTTTCACCTTATACAAAAACCAAAAACAACGAATAACATCCAAAAAGCGAGATACAAGTACATTAATTCTTGGTAACGTGTTACGACCATTTCCATCACTCCCTCTGCGTCTGCAACTCGACCCGAGCTACTTCCACACCTTCCGACGCAATTCCGGCACCCGTCACAACTTCCTCGTATGCATCCGGATCCCGGAGGCATTCCACGAGCAAGGTTTCAATATGGAAACATGGACAATGTGCCCAGATACCTTGGAAACATCTCAGGACAACTTATCGAGTTTGCCTACCACCTGGAAATTGGCATCACGACATCTGTAACTCAACTTGATAGACTACGCTATCTTCCAATGCTTCCTGCATTTTCCCCGGCAGTTCCTGCTACTTCCGCATCCAACCCAGACCTCATCCAATATCTTCCAATCACTTCCCCATCCATTTCCAACTCTTCCGATGCTTCCAACCCAGTTCCGACACTCATCTCAGTCGGATATACAATCAGCAGTGCAACTAAGCTTGCCGCATTACCGGAACATCCGGAACGAATGGCTACCAGTGGAATATTGATGCACATGTCCTTCCACATCCATGGGCAGTGTTAATAGGTCTCGGGTTCAGCTACGACTTGCTGGAACTTACTCAGGAACTTGTAGTTCACACCTTTGCTACTTCCCTTGCCAAAGGAATCAGATGCGCTCTCTTTCTGTTATTTGAACATTCACTGACCAATAGGATTTCTCGTATTATTTTTAGTTATATTTTCTCGCACACAGTATGACCTCGTGGGCTCGGCCCTAAAAGGGGGATACTGTTATATCCATGTCCGGATACATCGTGCCGACGTTCCCACGTGACCTTCTAACATACCCGGTCCGTTCCCGGAACGTACCCGCTTCGGGTTTACACTTCCCGACGTTCCCGCCCGGGAACGTACCGGGAACCCGTCGGGTTTTCTATCGGGTATCCCGGATACGTACTTTCTCTTATGACGGCCTCACCGCGTCATCATTCTATTACTCCTCCCTTCCATTCCTACTTATACGTTTCATTATGGCCTTTGTAGATTAGTTCCTTATTCTTCATTCTGAGCGCGTCATTTGCGCCCCTACTCCGCTTTGCCAAGACTTCATTTCCTACTTACTCCTTTGACTTGTCCTTTGTATAATACTTCTACATTCGTATCTACAGGTTCCTACTTAGTATAAGTAGTCTTCCAGATGTAATAGGTAGTCTTCAGTATTCGTATCAACTCTGTACACTTTCTTCCTACTCTAAGTTCCGAAACCCGCTCCGGGTTTTCCTTCGGGTTTCTCTCCCGCTACCTAGTGTAGTGGCGAAGCCTTCTCTTATACTCTAGAACGTCTTCCTTTGTTACATATCATCTTACTCGAAATACGAACCATTCCCTGGGGATATCCAGGCGGCGCAGCACACAAGCTGAAGCCACGGTTCTTTCCGCACTCCCGCTCTACGTTTCCGCACCCGTACTTACTTCGGGTTTCCGTTATAGTTCTCCCACACCCTCCGGGTGTCTTCGCAACCACTTCTAAGCAGGAAGAGAATCGGTACGTAACAGTGAACCAATCAACATATGCGAAGTGCTTTGAAGGAAGGCCGCCTTTGAACCATTCTTCTGCAACCCGAGATGGAAGGGAGAAGACACAGCAGATCTGAGCAACAGCATATGCTAATATAAGGTAAATGTAAAGTCAGTAGCTATCACATTCATGTAGTATGACAGAGTAGTAAGTACATACCTTCAACTTCATGAACCTGTCCATCCTGAAAGTCTATGAGAGCGGTATCAAATCGTGCTGGTATTTTCATGTTATGCTTGCCAGTACGAGATGGTTGAGCATGGATAGAGTCAACCACGTCTTGAGCAGCAGCATCAACAGCGAATGGGTCCCTACTAACGAACTTGATTTGATGGTAGACAGCGACAGATTGACAGAGCATTGGAAGTCTGTGGCTCACATTTCGAATTTCCTGAGGTCACTTGAATTCTGGGTGCTGATACTGTACTACCATTCGAGCGAGTGCATTCTCAAAGTCTAATGCACCATATTCTTCTCGTAGAGTTGAGAATGAGACCCCACGGCAAGATGGGTCTTTTGACATTTGCAGTGTGCATGGCTGAACAAGATGGGGGATTGGCAAAGGCATATGGACTGACAGAACAGGAGGACATAAAAAGCGACACTGAATGAAGTTATTATGTTGAAAGACCCATTCTTTTCATTCAAGCCATAAGGTCATTTGTGCAAACTCATCTTTTCCATTTGTTGATCTGAAGGCATCCTTGGCAAGATCGATATGAAGGCGCTCTGTATACTGCATGTCTGTGTTGTCAGTTGTTCCATAGAGTTCAATAAAATACCGGTAGTGTTGCATATAATGAAGCTTGATAATGTTGAAGTCAGAACATATCTCAAGATTGATGAATATGCTCTTGTTGTTGTGAAAAGTCTCGAGAGCAGCTTCAAGAAGTGCAAGTGTCTCATCAGAGTGTACTGGGTACCTAACGAATTGTATAAAATCTAGAAGGGCACGTACAGTTTGCACAAGTTGGTGACTGGATATGTCAGCATGATTTGGAAACTGGACATCGATGATGAGGGCTAACAGGAAGCGAGAAATTTGATCATGCTCTGTCCCTGTGACCTGAGAGAGATTAGAAATGCCCCTCATAAACTGACAAATATGGTGATTTGGGGGAATGCGACGACATCTTGCATCAATCTCTGCATCACCAACAGCAGAGCAGACCCAAGTAATGACATGTTTAATAATACCTTGGAAAAGTTGATGTAGAACATCAGGCGTGATGGAATTATATATGTTAATGAATGGAAGGTTTTTCCAAAAGGGATCTGGATTAGGTTTAATTCCTGCCTCAGTGCAGGCCTTTGTAAATTTAATAGAGCCAGCCGGAACTGTGTCTAATACCATACGAATCACCCTATCATCGCGAGGGGGTAGATAGGTTGGCTGCTCACCAATTCCTTCTCGAGAAGCAGGGCATGAAGGACATAACCCACTTTTGATAAGTGCTACTAATACTTGCTCTGGATAGTCCACAACATAAGCTGCAAGAATTGGGTAGCATTGCCTCACTGCTCCATCCCCACTGATAAGTTTGACTCCTTCACGACCAGCTGCTTGCAAAGGCTTTAGAATGAAACTCATGCAGGTGTGAAATAGATTAGAGAGAGCATGGCAGCGAGAAGACTCATTTTTTATATGATCCAGCTCTGTGGCTGGAAGATAGCCAAGGAGCACCTGTCCATGCTGAGAAGACTTCTGCCTAAGATGCTTCGGTATGTTGCCAATCATCATATAGACTGGATATGCTGTTTTGTTATGGAATGTTGTGAGCTGAGTCTTGTCGGAGGATACGAGTATGGGAATGACAGTACAGTCCTTTCGTTCAGTGTGCTTCTCAATCTTTCACTGTGAAAGTTTAAGAATAAATGACATAAAAGAAAGTGTTAAATTCTTACCTGCATTGACCACCACCATTTGGCAGTGTGCATGTCATGGTACTGATGAATGGTGTGAGTAGCATCCACAAAATGCCGCTGAGGTTCGAAAATGAGATGTTCAGTGAATTTGGTATCACCCCAAAGTGAGCGAATGCATTCCAGAATATCTCTGGAGTAGAATTCAAAGGATTCACCAGCGATAAGAACCTCCTGTCTTTGAAACTCTGGGCGCCCACCAGGAAGTTTTGTATCAATAATCTTGTTTAATTCTCGAGTGTTCTTGTATGACAAGTTGAGTGTTTCCTGAAACTATTTTAGGTCTGTCAGTTATCGGATAGGATGAGATGTAAAGCACATATGCCGTCAATTTTGAGAAGTTCTGAGAATGCACTGGAACTAGGTCCTTGGCATTTTGCCCACTTTGCTACCTCCCAGTCAAGTCATGAGTTGAATGGAGCCCATGGGTTTGCATTACTTGGAATGCTACTTTGATAGACTTCATCCAAGCAGTTAGACTGGCGCAGTATTGCCCCAGGTTGAGATGTCGGATAGATGTCAGAGAAGCAAATGATTTGAGGGTGCCATGTATGGGCACACTCCTCTGCAGCAATACGAGTTGCTTGTTCATGTCATATCTGAGCCTGGGTGTTGAATTCATCTTCATCATCATAATCTTCATCCATTGGGTATTGCCCATCTCGAACTGGCTCCCAGTCATACTCCAACTCAGCAGTGGCAGCAGCAGCATATAAATCCTCATCATCAGATCCATCTACACCCACCCCATCCTCCCCTATATCCTGTCCATATGAATCGTTACTGTAGTCATCCATTGTTCCAAACATATCACCATAGAAGGATATTGCATCATGGTTCAGATTCCTCTGGTCTTCAACACTCTGCATCCAGGCCTCTTGCTGAACTTGCAATTCGTGATATTGATGGCAAAAAGGATTTTTGCTTTGTTGAATATGTGAAGCATAGCCATGAAAAGTCAAGTCCTTCATATTGCATGTAAAGCAGGTGTATTGTTGAGCTGCCATGGCAAATTACAATATAGAGAACAAAAGTAGCGAGTAGAGATCAGATGACTACCAAGTAGTAACTTGTAAGTGAGAACGGCTAGGAGGCAAAGACTATCAAAGCATATCTGTCACTAGTGTCAGCCCACAATTCAGTGCCATCATACTGGGGCAACAAATTGCAACTCACTTGACATGTCCACTTCTACCCCCCTAACCACCTTCTCCATACTGTCCACTGCACATTGCTCTACACTCCCGCTATCTTTCCCATTTTCACTATGCCATCTCGAAATGCGAACACAACTCATAGGCAGAATGAAGTTCTTCAAGCAATTGCTGACCGCCAATTGGAAGATGAGGTGGCTACTATAGGTCAGTACTTATGATATATTTGTAAATTTATAGATTTTACACTTACATTTTAAATACCAGGCATATGAATGGCGAAGAAGAACACCCTTTTGAACCCAGGTGAGCTACCTGTACTTGCATCTGTTAGTATTCACTAACAGAGAGATGACTTACTAGTGTGGAAGTGAGATGGCAATGGAGAGCAAAAAGCTTGGGATCTTCGAGGGAAACAGAAGCGTGGCAACACAGATGGTATGCATAGAAATGGCTTGTGAGACAGACTTGCACTGATTATATATCTAGAATCCAAGACCAAACTACCAGAAGACCACGTAGTTGTAAAGAAGCATTCAGACAAGCCAGCAAAGAAGAAGCAAGCCAATGGTGTAGACAAAGAAAGTCGAGCGAAAGAGAGCCAGCATGGTCATAAGGTCAATGGAGGGAGAGAGAAAGGGAACCAAAGTTTGTTGATACTTGATCATATTGAACATTGTGATGACAGGTTTCTGAATTAGGTTACAAAACAAGGTTGGTTATTATTGAAAGTGATGCCGAACTCGAAGACAATGACATCCAGCATGATGCTGCACCAAAGGCCCAACCCCGGACATATGGTATGTTACTATTGCCACATGATGATGAAGTCTCTGATGTGGATGTTATTAATAGGTTCTTCAAAGTCAACTGACCACCAACCAAGCAGGAATGCAAAGAAACCAGTTCCCGTTACACAGCAGTACCAAGGCGACGTCAACTCTGAAGATGCTGAGGATAACGAAGAAGAGGGTGATGACATTGAAGAGAAACATTTTGAATGAACCAACTCTGAACCCTCAGGAGAGGAGGATTGCAATGCTGAGGATCTTGACACAGCACTAGAGGTATGTTTGCAGTTTTTTCTTACACATATTATTACTTACCACATGGAGCACAGGTCCCTATCATTAGAGAACCACTACATTCAGCTATCAAAACTCATTCCTCCCATGATGCACATGAACTGTTTTCTGATCCTGATGAAGAGGTTGAAGAAGTCAATGCCCACTCATCTGTTCGAGCACAGCATAGCAGATCATCATCGGTGGTCCACTCAGTCCCTCAGTCATCTGAATACAAAGCTGACTACAATTCTGACGAAGCTGAAGTTATACCAGTGAAGTGATCATTGAAACATCAGTCAAAAAGTATTGCACGTGTCGCCTCTAAGAAATTGGTGAGTTACAAACACTCTAACTATAATTACTTACTCTAAGTCCATTTCTTATGCTCTAGTCTCATTGTGATACTGTGTTTTTGAGAGAGGTAATGTTAATGTCAACTCAATTACAATAGTTTCTTATGTTGGTCTTTGCAGCAACCCAAAATTGTTGACAGCAAACCAAACTTGCAAGACTTGGTGATGTTGCGTACCAACTGGCCCAAGCACACATCTCTCATTCTCCCTACAGGCAGCAGAAGTCTGTGTTTGAATACACAGAATGATCTCATTAGGTTTTTGCTTACAGATATGATTCAGGTCAAGACTGTGAACCAGTTAATGGTCCATGCCTGGCCCGAGTTTCAGTGTTGCAATGAATACTGACAAGCACTTATGTATGCAGCAGCTGAGCGTAACATAGGTGTTGATGGAATGGAGGATGTTTGCCAGCAGCTCAAACAGGATCTTGAATTCTGTGCTAAGCTTGGAAATGTGGTGAGTGAATGAATATCGTTCATTGTATTATCACTTAGTAAAACACTCATAGGTTTTGGACCGCCTTGCAATGGCACAAAGTCCTATGAAGGTTAATGCTGCAGCTCAAATTGCGGTGTATCTCTTAGGAACTGGAGCGAAGTGTGAGCAGTGCGTCATCAGCCTTTTCAACAACGATGGCATCTATATCTTTCCAGGGGAATGGAACGCTGCATCTGTGGGTTTATGTGCTTATAATTCATTTGCTTATGCTCACTATTATGGCTAGAAATGGGTTCCCAATATGAGCAACCCTTACCTCAATTCGGCCATTTTGGAAACAATCAAAGAAAGCTTCTTTCAACTTCCATCATCAATTGGCCATGAAGTTGTAATGAAGCACAATGAGAAGATCAATAGGGTAGATGAGCTCGAGCTCCCTATTGCAATGGTGGCTCTGGGAGCAACTGCAGTATGTTTTTCTTTTCAGGCATCAGTATACAGTGTAATGCTGATATTTTACTAGGTATATGCCGCTCTCCTCAAATGGAAGGATGGTATCAAAATGACATGGCCATTCAATGGCAATATATTTGCTGCAACCTACCAGGACCACATGGAGACTCTCGAAGCTCTGAAGGGCAAGTACCCTAACGTGTTCCATGTCATAATGCATGCACTCTATAACAAAGTCAGGTTAGTCTCAGTTGTATTATCATTCTGATGTACTATTGACAGTTTCTATTTTTGTAGTGATCAACCTGTCGCTGTTCCGAAGAAGGGTGTGAACCGTCTTCATATAATGGACCTCACTAAATATGCAACCACACAATAGATTCTGTAGTAGCCTTTCTTACCCTGTCGCTCATCTAATATAAGTACATAGATTGTTACTGCCTTTATAGGCCATTCATTGCATGTAGATTAATAGCTAATATTGAACCATGCATGTCTATTGATATTATGTTGTGAGATAGACCTATTCCTTTCTTATGTGAAATTTAAATTGCAAAAACATACCTAATATCTGCCTAAATGTATGATTAAAATGGAACAATATCTATTTAAATTGGATTAATTCTTATCTTGAATCACCTAATTCCGAGCTGAATCTATCTAATGTATACCTAATGTGACGACATAAAGTAGGACCATGCGATTAAATTATATTAATTTACAGCTTAAACTACCTTAGTTTAAGCTAATGGCTCCTTATCTCTATATTATTAGTCGGAATAAGTACCAGACCTCAGCTTATTTGCCTTAAGTATCTTATTGTGCTATTTTCGACTAAATTTACCTTAAGATTGGCTTTTTTCCTCCTTAATAGTCTAAATTTGTAATGTGGGCATTTCCTGATGTGCATACTATGATTTTAAGACCAGTGTTTTTCAAGCAATAAGATTCACAAGCCTACTTCAGTGGTAACCTAGTAGCTGTTCAGGAGTTTCTTCAAGACTATAGAAGTTGAATTATTATCAGTAGGGCACATGTGTCATATCCATGACAATCCCTGTACCATTGGAGTCAACTCCGGGTTTACTCCGCTTTTAGTATGTTTCCTCTGTACTATGTATACTTGTTATATATTGAACTCTTCCTTACTAATGTTTACTTGTAACTGTTTACTTGTTCCTTCCCTTTAATATTACTACCTCGTTCTCCGGCCGCGGCCATTTCTCCTATGACTATAATCTAGAGGCGTACTACTAGTTTACCATGTTCTACATTTCACGGAGTTTACTTAACCCTAGGATGCCACATACCCATGGGCATTACTCCGTACACATTCAGACAAAGTAGTTTACTATATAAACTACTCCTGTAATGTAGATATACTTTAGTTTCAAATCAACTACGTTTACACCCTTCTCCCACTTGGGCCTTGAGCCAACTCCGCTATTTTGCCACTTACTCCGCTTTGTTCTAAATACGGAACTGGAAGTCCAAGGGGCGCAACACACAAGTTGAAGCCAACATTCCACTACTCCCGTACTTGTTCACTTTCTCCACACACCCTACTAACGTTGTACAAGTTACTCTGCTACTTAGACTATCTCCTCCGAGGTTCTTGTCCCTAGTGGAATAGAACGGGACGTGACAGTATTTGAAACTCACTCCCTTGGATCTTCTCCGCATTTTTGTCTTTTCTCCGATGGCTACTTGTACCGAGACTGCTCATCAATGCAGTCACCAGCAGCAAACAATCCCGCTGCAAGCCTGACGCAGTAATCGTTTGGCTTCTCAGCAATCTGCTGCTCGACGTACGACTACCATTCCACGACCTCTTTCTGTTTCTCGTTCTCCTGTTCCAGAGTCGGCCAGTGCATTGGTCTCGAGAATTCCTGTCTCGGCCGGACGTGCTCAACGGGTGCTGCAACCAGCATTCGAGTATGTCAGCAATGCCCGACCCATGCCACTTGTTTTTCCGTTTGACCCAACACTCATTCCACATGCTACCATTGACTCCGACCCGCAAGCTCCAACTCCGAGTCTAGCACCCCCTAAAGCACCTATACCTTCAGGTGCTGGGAGTGCTCCGCCACCACCTCCACCCGGAGATAATGGCAATGGGGGCAATGGTTATGAATCATCTGAGGACGGCTCTAACCATGAGCCCTCTGATGGTAACTCCCAGTTTGGTGACGTTGAGGATGAAGTTCCTCCCTCTGATCACAGAGATTCTGCAGGCCATGGAGGAACTCCTCCTGGTGGGCCTGGCAGACCTGGAGGCTCTGGTCCTTCATCTCATGGCTCCTCTCGCTCCTCTCGCTCATCCTCCTACCGCCCTTGTCGACGTCGTTATGACGGAGAAGATGTGGTTGGTGCTCTGACTACCATAGTCGAGCGCATTATGGATCGGCCACCTCCTACTCCTGCACCACATGACAAGAAAGTCAAAGTGCCTGACATTTTTGATGGCTCTAGCACCGATAAGCTGGATGCATTCTTAACTCAGTGCCGCCTGAATTTCCGGAACAACCCCCACCTCTACAACAGTGACCAGGCGAAGGTTGACTATACGTTAACTTTTCTCCAGGGATCTGCAGGGGCTTTGTTCAGTTCACATCTTGATGAGGATGTTTATGAGCGCTGGATGGATGATTGGCTCTTTTTCGTTAGTTTGCTCCGGACTCACTTCGGACAAACTAACCCCCGAGCAGAGGCTGAGCTGGAGATTCGTGCACTGAAGATGGAAAACAACCATCGCATCACTTCGTACGAAATCGATTTCAACAAGTATGCTACCTTGTTGAACTGGGACGACCCATCCCTCACCTCACGATACTACTATGGGTTATGTCCACGCATTAAGGACAAAATCTCTGGCAGGGAGATTCCTCGTCCTGAATCCCTTCAGCCTATGAAGGCTTTGGCCCAGGGTTTCGATCAGCGCCATTGGGAGCACAGTACTGAGCGTGCCATTGAGGAGAGGCGTCACAAGGTTGCTGCTGCACCTTTCAAGACTCTTCCTCCGGCTTCCAACAATAGGAACCGGGGAAACACTCCTGCAGAGCCTGCTGCCTCCACCTCTAACGCTGCATCAGTACCTACTCCGAGCACTTCCTCCGGGTCTACAGCCCAACCATGCCGTCCTGCCTCTCAAGGCCCGGACTTAACAGGTAAATTAGGACCTGATGGTAAGTTAACTCCGGAGGAGCGCAAACGTTGTTTGGACAACAAGCTCTGCTTGTTTTGTGCTAAAGCTGGACACATGGCTAAGGATTGCCGCAAGGCTACATCCACGGCTGCAAGAGCACGTGCTGCTGCTATTTCCTCCGAGGCGTCTGCCCCGGTGAGCCCCACTACAGGGAGTTCAAAAAAATAGAGCGCGGTCCTTGTAACTCCGCACAAGTCGAGGGCCGCGTTCCTCTCCCTTGTGCTCTCATGGAGGTAAGACTTAACGCATCCGCTCTTTCTGACCCTCAGGCTGTACATATACCGCTCTCCTCTCCATCTCCTATAACACCGAACACTTTACTTACCTATGCTGCCCTTATTGACTCCGGCTCCACTCACTGTTTTATTGACTCGTTTTTTGTCCGGAGAAATCACCTACCTACCACTCCTATAACCCCGATAGCATTACGACTGTTTGACAGCACCACAAACTCTACTCTTACAGAAAGTACTACTTTGCCTGTAACGTTTCCATCTGGTGAATGCATCTCCCTTGCACTTTATGTGACTCCGCTTGATTCTTCTTGTTCCGTGGTTCTAGGATTTAACTGGCTCTCCCAATACAATCCGTTGATTGACTGGGTACAGAGACGCATACTTCGCTTCCAAACCACTGTTACAGAAGAATCATCTCCGCTTTTGTTGACCCCTGCTCCAAAGGATACTCCTTCGTTGCCACCTGCTTCACCAGATGAGACCTCATCTTCTCCGCCAGACTCTTGTCCTCCTCCGAACATCTCTATGATCAATGCTGCCGCATTTCTTAGAGCTAGCAAACTTGAAGGGTCTCAAACCTTCAGGATACAGCTCGGTGCTGTAGTCTCTGTGTCTGCTGCTGCTGCTATGGCCACAGAGACCATTGACCTTTCTAATGTTCCCTCGGACTACCACGAGTTTGCTGACGTCTTCAGCAAGAACCAAGCAGATACACTTGCTCCACACCGTCCTTACGATCTTAAAATCAATCTGGATGAAGGCTCTTCTCCTCCGGTTGGTACAATCTATTCCCTTTCCCAATCCGAGCTTGGATCTTTATGGGAGTTCATTGACGAACATCTCCATATTGGCTTCATACGTCCTTCACGTTCTCCACATGGAGCACCAGTGCTCTTTGTCCGGAAGAAGGATGGTTCACTTCGGCTTTGTGTTGATTTCCGTGGACTTAATGCCATTTCCAAGAAGGATAGGTACCCTCTCCCTCTCATTGCTGACCTCCTTGATAGTCCTCGCAAGGCTTGAATTTATTCTAAAATCGACCTCCGCCACGCCTACCATCTTGTCCGTATCACTGACGGAGATGAATGGAAGACTGCCTTTCGCACTCGCTATGGCTCGTTTGAATGGCTAGTAATGCTGTTTGGACTTACCAATGCACCGGCAGCCTTTCAACGTTTTATGAACGACATCTTCAAGGATTTACTTGACGTGTGCATAATAGTTTACCTCGATGATATTCTTATCTACTCCAATAACATGGAGGAACACCGTCGACACGTTAAAGAAGTCCTGCGTTGATTGCGAAAGCATGGTCTTTATGCCTGGGCAGATAAGTGTGAATTCCACACAGAGTCTGTTGAGTACCTTGGTTTCGTTCTTTCTCCGTCTGGCCTCACAATGTCTAAGGACAAAGTCCAAACAATTCAGGATTGGCCTGAGCCTAGAAAAGTGAAAGATGTTCAATCTTTCCTTGGCTTTGCCAATTTCTACCGACGTTTCATCCGAGATTACTCGGACATTGTTGTTTCATTAACACGTCTTACCCGGAAGGGTTTGAAGTGGGACTTTACTCCGGCATGCCGTGCGGCGTTCAATCATCTGAAAGATGCTTTCAGTACTGCTCCAGTGCTTACACACTGGGTGCCAGATGCGCAGATTATAGTAGAGACTGATGCTTCAGACTATGCACTCGGAGCTATTCTCTCTATCATCGCTGACGATGGCGATATCCACCCTATAGCATTCCACTCCAGGACCTTTACTGCTCCGGAGTTGAACTACGACACCCATGACAAAGAACTCCTAGCGATCTTTGAAGCTTTCAAAGTATGGCGACATTACTTGGAGGGTTCTGGTATTCCAATCGACGTGGTCACTGATCACAAGAACCTGGAATACTTCTCCACCACCAAGATCCTCACTCGTCGTCAAGCCCGTTGGTTGGAGTATCTTTCTCAATTCAATCTAGTTATACGTTTTCATCTGGGGAAGCTCGGAGCTAAACCAGATGCATTAACTAGACGCTGGGACGTCTATCCTAAAGAGGGGGATAACGACTATGCCACAGTCAATCCGCATAACTTTAGGCCAGTTTTCACTCAAGAACAACTCACTACCTCGTTGCGAGCTACTATTCTCTTCCTACCGATTCTCGGAGCTAGCATAGTTATGGACGTTGAGCAGCTTCATCATGACATCTTGATCGCTCAACCTACTGACACTGTTGCTGCCATTCATCTCCGAGATCCCACTGGTCGTTGGTCAGTCGGAACGGACAAATTACTCTGTCTCGATGAATGTATCTATGTTCCCAATGACAACTCCCTTCGCCTCCGTGTCCTCCAGTACAAGCATGATCACATTCTCGCTGGACACCCTGGTCAAAACAAGACCTTGTCCATCATCAGGCGTGAATACACTTGGCCCGGCCTACGCACTTATATCAAGGACTACTGTAAGTCCTGTACCACTTGCATGCGATCTAAACCCCAAAGGCATCGACCCTATGGCACTTTGAAGCAACTCCCAATTCCAGGACGTCCATGGAGTTCTATATCAATGGATTTCATCGAAACACTTCCTAAGTCCAGTTCAGAAGAGTATAACTCCATTCTGGTCGTCATAGATCATTTCAGCAAGCAGGCAATATTCATCCCCTGTTATAACACCATTACCTCCGCCCAACTCGCTCAGCTTTTCGTCTTGCACATATTTTCTAAACATGGTGTTCCAGAGCATGTTACCTCCGACAGAGGCTCGGAGTTCATCTCTCATTTCTTCCGTTCATTGGGCAAAGTCCTCGACATGACCTTGCACTTTACCTCCGGGTATCACCCAGAGGGTGATGGACAAACAGAACGTATCAACCAAGTTCTGGAGCAATATGTCCACATTTACTGCAACTACCAGCAGGACAACTGGGCTGTTCTACTTCCTCTTGCTGAGTTCATGTATAATAATACTCTGAGCTCGACCACTAATACAACCCCCTTCTTCGCCAACAAGGGTTATCACCCAGCAATAACAGTTCATCCGGAATGAGATGTTACTGCAGCTAAAGCACGGGAATTTGCCGTTGACCTCCAAGAACTTCACGAACTCCTCAAAATCGAAATAGCACTTGCTCAAAAGCGTTATCAAGTCGGAGCAGACAACTGTCAGTTGCCAGCTCCGGAGTTCAAGGTTGGAACAAAGGCTTTTGTCCGCGCTAAGTTCTTTAAATCTACTTGTTCAGCAAAAAGTTTGCTGAAAAGTATTATGGTCCATATAGATTATTGCCGAGACTGGATCCCACTCCCGCACCTTACGCCTCCCCACCAACTTTCACTCAGTTCATCCAGTCTTCCACGTCTCTATGCTCGAGCCAGCCACAGAAAATCCTTTCCCTGAACGTGAAATACCTCCGCCTCCTCTGGTGGAACTTGATGGCGACATCGAGT
This sequence comes from Cyathus striatus, assembly GCA_025738555.1. Taxonomy (NCBI): domain Eukaryota; kingdom Fungi; phylum Basidiomycota; class Agaricomycetes; order Agaricales; family Nidulariaceae; genus Cyathus; species Cyathus striatus. The sequence continues at coordinate 4,466,386 of JAOVFP010000005.1, read as the reverse complement.
ACGAAGTCAGCGAAATCTGTGACTCCAAGTTAGATCGTCATTGCAAATGCAAACTCTGGTATCTAGTCCGCTGGTCTGGATACGAGGGCACGGACGAAGAGTTAACTTGGCTAGCTGCAATGGAGCTAGAGCATGCTTTTGAACTTATTCAGGAGTTCCATTCAAAATATCCTGATAAGCCCAATCCAGACACCACTTAGACTTTTCTCCGCTTTTACTCATTTTACTCCACTTTCACTCTTTTTCTTAGTCTCAATTCCTAGTGCACTCATGTGCACACATACACCAAAAAACAATTCAAAGTCCAAAACCTACAAAAACATTTTCTCCTGTCTATGCACATTTTCCTCTGGCTCGATTTTTCATTTTCACTCCCAGACTCATTATCTCCGCCACAGTATCATTTACTCCACCTCTGGCATTGCCCTCAGCAATCTCCGGAGTTTTCACTGCTGAATAAGCATAACTATTCCTATTCATCTCAAAGGCCTCGAAGGCTCGGCCTTAATGGGAGGATACTGTCATATCCGTGACAATCCCTGTACCATTGGAGTCAACTCCGGGTTTACTCCGCTTTTAGTATGTTTCCTCTGGACTATGTATACTTGTTATATATTGAACTCTTCCTTACTAATGTTTACTTGTAACTGTTTACTTGTTCCTTCCCTTTAATATTACTTTTACCTTGTTCTCCAGCCTTGGCCATTTCTCCTATGACTATAATCTAGAGGCGTACTACTAGTTTACCATGTTCTACATTTCACGGAGTTTACTTAACCCTAGGATGCCACATACCCATGGGCATTACTCCATATGCATTCAGACAAAGTAGTTTACTATATAAACTACTTTTGTAATGTAGATAGACTTCAGTTTCAAATCAACTACGTTTACACCTTTCTCCCACTTGGGCCTTGAGCCAACTCCACTATTTTGCCTCTTACTCCGCTTTGTTCTAAATATGGAACTGGAAGTCCAAGGGGCACAACACACAAGTTGAAGCCAACATTCCACTTGTTCACTACCTCCACACTACTAATGTGTTCTGGTTACTCTGCTACTTACACTCCTCCAAATCGTGGAATAGAACAGGTGTACATCAAGTCTCACTCCTGTCTCACTGACCATATAAGATAACTATCTCTGTAGTAATATATATATTGGCTCTGCATACTATGATTTTAAGACCAGTGTCTTTCAAGTAAGATTCCCCTAGTGGAATAGAAGCTGTTCAAAAGTTTCTTCAAGACTATGTTGACAACATGCTCAACTACAGGCTGTGATATTGATAATCCATAATGGTGTGCAAGTCAAAGATAAGTAGATAAAGTATTAGAGCTATTCCACAACAACCAAAATGTGAAGTGGCCAGGTTGACATTGAAACCATATTACAGCTAGCCATGTCACAAGTCATGACCCTGTGACACTGTCTGCCTCTTATTTCTCAAATGTGTTTGTTGCCCAACTCTCATTGTTCACTGTCCCAGTTCTTTACTTGTTCCTGTTTCATTCCCCTTTGCATATCTATGATATATTACCTTCCTTCATGTTGAGATTTGACTGACAAAGCAGCTGAATCTATTGCCAAGCAAGCCAATCACATTGGCTAGAACAGAATTGTAATTGTATAATTGATCAGAATGAATTAGATATAATCAGAATACAGTATGATATTCAATAGTATAATACACTTCTACTCTATTGTACTGTATCATGACTCACTGTATATTCAATCTTCCTGGTATATATACCTGGGTAGACCCCCAAATAATAAATGATCTCTCTCCCTCCTACCATCACTTTGTCTCATCTCTCTCTGAGTAAACTCTCTATTTATCTCTGTGTGACTCTGCTTGCTGCTACCTGCTCCTGATTTCTAACACTTCACCCTCAGCAACAGAGCTAGTTAGCTCCTTACTATCATTTATTCTCTCACATTGGACTATTACTGTACTAACATAATCAATTTGGCACCTTTCACAGTGCATTACATCCCAAACCCACAGATACATTCGGCACTTCAAGATTTTAGGTGTTACATATTGTAATTTTTGGCATGTCAGGTATTTTTATTGTTACATGTAGCTTTAAAATTAAAGCAATGTTGTCTAGTGGATAAATGGTACAGTAAGTAACATTTCTATGATGAATGTTGCTTGTAGTGTCATATGACTGCTGGTTTAAATCCCCTTAGTGTGCAATTATTTTACTTCTTTGAGAATGCTTATTCAATTAAAAATAATACTTTTTGGGGGGGACAAAAATTTTGGGAAAATTCGGCATTTCTACCTTAGATGTGTTACTTACCCTTAAATTTCGGCATACCCAGCAGGTGTGTTATGTGTTACTGCCAAATTGATTGTGTTAGTACAGTACTACTGTTGTCTCAAGGAGTACTTACCCCACCTATAACATATAAGACTTAGAGTACTATCATGTTTAGACAGTGAATCATACCCTTACAACTGCAATTCCTCTCGTATGACAAAACTCCTAAACTGTCACAAGACGTAACAGGCTTTTGCTACAGGTACCTTTGTTTGTATATGTTTAAAATTAACAGCAATGCCCTCCAAACAGCGATCAGTATTTTTCATAGTCCCTCTTCCAACCAACTTCCAACCAACTTCCAACCAAGTTTTACTGCTTGTCATCCTCCGCCATGGGCCGCCGTGCTAAGCTGAAACAGGGACCTCCTGAACCATTGGAAAAGAAAATCTTTCCTTCCTCAAAGCAACTGGGAAAACGAAAAGCTGACGACAACTCCGAAGAACGCTCTACACTCCACCCAAAGAAAAGAGCGAAGGATATCCAACTGCAAACAAAACGAAAAGCCCAAGGAAGTCACCCAAAATCCAAAGTTTCACATGGCATCGATCAGGAGTCTGAGGATGGATGGGAAGATGTAGAAGATGGTCCCGGTTTGAGTGCGCGCTCTCGGTAAGTTCTGTAGTGCTACCGATCGATTTTATGATTCTGAGAAACCCAGGTCACTATTCCAAGGAAGCGATAATGAAGAAATGGATGTATTCGACGATAATATTGATGATATTATAGAGTATGCATTTACAATTAATTCTTGAAATTCAGTGGTCAATTCTGAATATTTTATTTAGTGATGAACCCTTGCGAGGACCAGCGGAAGAGTTCGATTTTGGAACAGATGAAGAAGATGAACTACAACCAGCCTCAAAGTCCCTGATTAAAACGAAGAAAAGTAAGAAGTCGGGTTCAAAGGCCTCAGATAGCAGTTCTGCAGGCGAGACCACCGACGAAGATGAGCCTCTCACGATGAAAAACATGGAAGCTCGCTCTCGCGCGCTCGATAAAGAGGCTGCAGCAGAAGCTGAGCTTGATATACAGGAGGTGCAAGATGCGTACGCCACCGATAATGACATGGAGGTCGACGGCGAGGAGGACGAAGAAGGCGACATTGACATAGAGCCGTTTCGCTTGCCAACGGCATCAGAAAGGGAAGAGGAAAAAGCAAATGGTGGTCCCGATGTTCACCTTGTGCAACGTCGAATGCGCGGATGTGTTCATGTGTTGGTTCGGTTCAAGCGTTTGGCCGAGAAAGGACGGTGAGTTATCTTAGAGATTCACATTCACAATAAAGCTAACGTCGTCATAGCTCGCGGTCCGAGTACGTTGAACAGCTGCTAGCTGATATTTGTGAATATTATGGCTATAACAGCTTTCTGGCCGAGAAACTGTTTCAGTTATTCCCAGTGGAAGAAGTACGTCGTTCTGAAAATAAAACTATTTCACCTGCCTTAATTGTTACATTTTAGGCAATCGAGTTCTTTGAAGCTAATGAAGTCTCTCGACCGGTAACCATCAGAACAAATACACTGCGTACGAGACGACGTGACCTTGCCCAAGCCTTGGTTAATCGCGGTGTCAATCTGGAGCCAATTGGAAAGTGGACTAATGTTGGACTGCAGGTTTTCGAGAGTAACGTTCCCATCGGTAGGTACCTCTAGAGAAATACCCAGTTAAATATGAACTGATTGACCCTGTAATGTAGGTGCCACTCCAGAGTACCTTGCTGGTCATTACATGCTTCAGGCAGCATCATCATTCCTACCTGTGATAGCTCTGGCTCCCCAACCAAACGAACGAGTGCTCGACATGGCCTCCGCTCCGGGTGGAAAAACCACACATATAGCTGCTCTCCTTCAGAATACTGGAGTTGTCTTCGCTAACGACGCCAACAAGGCACGTACAAAAAGTCTGACCGCCAACGTCCATCGTTTAGGATGTAAGAACGTGGTCGTTTGTTCATACGACGGTCGTGAGTTCCCAAAAGTAATGGGTGGCTTTGACCGCGTTTTGCTGGATGCCCCATGCAGCGGAACTGGTGTTATCAGCAAAGATTCCAGCGTCAAAATGAACAAGGTAAGTTCTCTTCCACGCAATACTACCTGAACTGACTGAGTGCTCCTAGTCCGACCGTGACTTTGCCTTGTTATCTCATCTCCAAAAGCAGCTGATACTGTGCGCTATTGATAGCGTTGCACCTGATTCGAAGACCGGAGGATATATTGTTTACTCCACTTGTTCCGTGACCGTTGATGAAAATGAGGCGGTGGTGGATTACGCCTTGAGAAAACGACCCAATGTTAAGTTGGTCGATACTGGATTGGAATTCGGAAGGGAAGGATTCACCAGTTTCCGTGGAAAAACGTTCAACCCGAGCGTGAGATTAACACGACGGTTCTATCCCCACGTTCACAACATGGATGGGTTCTATGTCGCCAAATTTAAAGTAGAGAAGCGAGTGAAGACTTCCAACTCTAGCGATGTACGCACCAACACCGAGTCCGCAACAGTGGAAAGCGCTGCGGATGAACAGAAGGAGGATGTCGGATTTAATTCAGATGAAGATCGTCCTTTCCTCGAAGGTTTGTTCCACATATTATTTGTGATGGATGCAACTGACATTAAATGTTGGAACAGAGTCAAAACGAAGGCGAATGAAAGCAAAGGGACTACGCCCTCTTCCACGGTCTGCTTTCAACAAGACGGTAACTGCGTCTGCATAGTGGAATACACTGTACTGTATTCATGGAAATGTATGAATCATATATCCGTATTGATTAAGAAAACAAGATGTGCGATCTACAATTAAGTATAGACAAAGGTATCGTCAATCAGTATGTCTCTGTTTTTCGTCTAGGCAAAGTAAGCAAGATCATTATTTAAATGACGTAATAAAAATAGTGTGTACCTCATGTTCCTTTCTCTGCGTGCGCCCACGCTGGCAGTGAATAAAGCTATCCATAATGCGATTGTCGCTCCAAGTGCCATCCAAACCTTTTGCAAAGGAACGCTCAGCTGGACAAGGAAAGTGCAAAGAAGGGACGTACTGCGTTCCCCCAGTTCAAACTGAGAGTACCATTGGAGGCGTTACGCACTCTACCGCGGACGATGGCGACAAATATGACATCAATTAAGAACACGATGGTTGTTAAAACAGTTGCAACAGAACATATGATTACAGTAAGCGAAGAAAACAGCCTTGATGATTGGCGGCCTAGAGTGCAAAGGGAAAGGAGCAGCGCAAGAAAGGAGAACGCAGCGACTGAAGGGTGTTAAGGGTGATGGTGTAAAAACATATGTGAACATACCAATGGGATGAATAACGAGTGCTGCTGTGGTGGACTTGGATACCAGATTATGAATATCGTTTGCATTTCTGATAATTAATGTAAGATAACGACAAGTTAACAAGTTGTGTGATGCGCACAAGACCTCTGCGACGGTTTGGTCAAAGGTGTAACCGAGGTGAGTGGAGGAGCACTGGGCTGGCCGGTTTCGATCAATACCGGCAATGCTAGAGTAACATTGAAAAGTTAACTGGGAGAAATGGGGATAGAAGGAAGCTAAATATAAGTAAGTACGGACGATATTTGAATTGCAGAGACGCAATAACCCCATACGCCGAAGGAGACTTGAGCATTAGCGCCGGCATTAAGAAGGGACGAGCTAACGGCTGCAGCTAGACGAAAAAGGTAAATTGAATGTATGATGGGAGCTGAGAGGGATAGGAGGAGGAGGAGGAGAAAAGCAGTGAAGAGGAGAAAAGGCGTGAGGAAGGGAAGCATGGTAAGATGGGACATGCAAGCGACTCGGCGAGGGAGGATTAAGTAGAGACATGGAAGATGGAGGTGGAGAGGATGGATAATGACGCAGTCTTGAGCGTTCACGGAGAGGAGCAGACACTGACAGAGTCACAGAGCATATAGTCACAGAGCATAGTCACTACTGACTGAGAGCACTATCTGGCGCCAAGAGCCAGTTGGAAATAGCAGCAATGCTCACAGGAGACGGTGGGAAGATCCCGTATCTCGTGAAACAAAAGGAAGCTCGAAACAAAAAAAAAAAATGATGTTCCAGTCACTCAGTTCCAGGTTGTTCCACTTCTTCTTCACGTGAACATCAGATCGCGCCATGTCGCAGGCTGCACCCACCTTTTCTGCCCGACCTTTTTCCTGCCTTTGCTTCTCAACGCCGTCCCACTCGTACGCGGTGGCTGCGTGCGCGTGCAGCCAGCAGCAGCGGGGCGCGCACTTGCAACAGGATTTGCAGGGCAATCGGGAACAGTTGTGATCAAACATCTGCAACTGAGTTCTTGGTGACGTGATATCGCTTGTTGGGATAACTAAGGAAAAAGATAAAGATGGAGTCGGCGTTTTGTGGAATGCAGTGGGAACAAAGACGGTGCTGGGCGTAAGACTGCGTAAGAGCACCAGAATGTGCACCTGGCTGTGTGTGTGATGACATGGAGAAAGGCGCGGCGCAGAGGAGAGAACAAATGGGACGGTGCGGAGGAGTGATCGGGCAGGTGGCAGGCTTAACCTGGCGACGACCCTGTCAGAGGATGCCAAAACGGGGAAGCAGACAAACAGAGCCAGCCGAAGCAGACTAGTGGACAAACAAAGGGCAAACATATAGAAGCAAATAAAAAGAAGTTGACGCTAAAATTGTCTCTTTCTCTATCCCTTCCTTCCTAATTTCTCTCAGTCCCCTCTTCCCTCCACCTTCCTACCCAGCGTAGCCCGCACTTTCTCTCTCTACCTCTTTGTCTTTTATTCTTTTCATATGTATGTTTTTTTCTCTTTTTTCTCTTTCCACCCCCTATTTGTCAAACCCTAATCCCACTCCTTTCTTTCCCTCAGCTCACGTCGCATAATGTCTGCCACTGAAGCTGCTACCCTTGCTCCCGTCGAGCCTGTCAAGCCTGCAGAAGAGACTCCTGCTCCTGTCACTGAGAACACCTCCGCACCCGAGCCTCTCAACCCCGAGGAGAAGCCCGAGGAGAAGGCTGTTGAGCCATCCCCTGCTGTGCGTCCTATCTTTCTCTCTCTTTCCCTCTTCATTTCCTTACCTTTTCCCGCCATGTTGCAACAGGAGCCCGTAAAGGTCGAGGAACCCGTTGCTCCCGTAGAGGCTGAATCTGCTGCTCCCGCTGAGACTACTGCCACCGAAACTCCCGCCCCAGCTGCGGAAGCTGTTAAGGAAGAGGCCAAGCCTGTGCGTACATGTAGCTGGCCTTTAGTTTCTAAATCTTTACTGAGATATTCTTCAGGCCGAGACCACTGAAGCTCCCAAGAAGGAGGAGAGGCCCAAGAGCCCCAGTCTCCTTGCCAAGCTCCTCGCGCCTTTCAAAAATGAGAAGGCAAAGGTAGAGAAGAAGGCGAAAGCCCCAAAGAGCCCTAAGAAGGATAAAAAGAAGGAGTTGGAGGTATGTGTGATATATAGCGTGTCCCATTGTTCTTATCTAATGGCATCTACTAGGCTGCACCTGCTGCTGAGGAGCCTGCCAAGGAAGAGGCTGCACCCGTCACTGAAGTACCTGCTGAACCGGTTGCCGCTGAAGTTGCTAAGACCGAAGAGGTTGCTGCTGAGCCCGTCAAAGAGACGTGAGTTGCTTGTGATTTATGTTAATAAATTTGTATTCAAGCGTGATGCCAGCGAGACTGCCGCTCCTGCCCCCGTTGTTGAGGCGGAGGCCGCCGCTGAGACTCCCGTTGCCGAAACCAAAGAGGAGAAGGTATGTTTACTCCCTTTTCATTTGTATCGCATCCAACTAATAGTAATGTAGAAAGAAGAAAAGAAGGAGGAGAAGAAGGAGGAGAAGCCTAACAAGGCTGCGAAAGTTGGACGTCGTCTCTCGGCTCGTGTTGGTGATTTCTTTAAGTCAAAGCCCAAATCTGAGGTTTCCACACCTGCTAAGGTTGACGAGCATCCTCCTAAGCTCGAGGAGCCCGTTCCCGTTGCTCCTCTTGAGAACCCTGCTGATGCTGAGACCGCTCCTGCTGTTGCACCCGCCGCTACAGAGCCTGAGACTGCCCCTGCTCCAACTGCCACCCCTGCGGTTGCTGCTGCCGCATAAGTAGCCTGTCCTTCCTTTTTTATGAACTGTTATGATCTTATACCATTGCTTCCATGCTTGGGCACTTGCCATTTTCTCGTCACTTACGTATACCTTCGTGGAAGTATACCGTTTTTCTCATTCTTTTCGCCGTATGATACGTAGGAGTCGGTCATCTGCTCTTTTTTTGCACTCTTCATGATTTTTATGACTACCCACATCCATTTCTCGCTTAATACGTGATCCGCTGCCATATACCCTCTACGTTTTACTGGATTGCGCTATCGTTGTCATTGTTAGGTTCAATTGTAATCATTGGTTTGACTGATGTCTTTTCTCGTGCTTGGAAGTACATAGTATATATTCTTGACCGAAATGCTTCGTGCGAGTATAAGAGAAATATGCGAAGTGTCTAAATGTGGTAATATGACTCAGTGGACTTTGTCGTTGAGTTTCATGAGCTTTGTGGGTCAACACCAAAATCTTATCTCTATTCATCATGGGCTCGAAGTCTACTGTAAAGGAAAAAATATTGGACGACGAAGAGGAAATTCTTCAAGCTGTTATCCTCGCTGATAGTTTTAACAAGCGGTTTCGTCCTCTGACGGCTCGCAAGCCACGGGTACGTGCATGAGATCCTTCTACGTCTCATTCACTCATTTGTTTTATACATATCAGTGCCTCCTTCCCATTTGCAATGCCCCATTGTTAGACTGGACTTTTGAGAGTCTTGCGCTTGCAGGGGTGCAGGAGATCTTTGTCGTTTGTCGCTCTCATGCAGGACAAGTTAAGAATGCAATTCAGTATGCTGTTCCAAGATCCAGAATACAGCATCTGATTGCTTACTTTTTTCAAGGGAGTCCAAATGGTCGAAACCAGGGTCTGGAATTAAAATCACTCCCATTTTGACTGCGAAAGAAACATTTTCTCCAGGAGATGCCATGCGCGATATCTACACTCGCGGTCTAGTCACCAGCGACTTCATCCTTGTTATGGGAGATCTAGTAAGCAACATCCGCATAGACGAAGTTGTACGGGTACACAAGGAGAGGAGGAAAACGAACAAAGATGCCATCATGACGATTGTCGTTAAAGAGAGTGGCTCAACTCATCGTACCAGGCAAGTCTACTTTCTGGTTCACCTTGGCTCTCTTCCTGATGCGCTAAGGAAGGCCTGTAGGGGATTCTTCTCTTTTCGTTCTGGATACTCAAACGTCCGAATGTCTTCACTACGAGCCTGTCATGGGTTATCCACCAACCAAAACCGCGCATATTCCTCGAGAGATCCTGGTTGAGCATCCCGAAGTTGAGATTAGAAACGATTTCATAGATTGTGGGATTGATATATGCTCTGTGGAGGTGCGCAGTGATCTAAGTCATGTTTCTAAGGATGCTGAGCGATGGTTTAAGATCCCTTCGTTGTTCCAAGACAATTTCGATTACTTGGACATTCGCAGAGACTTTGTGCATGGCATTCTGACATCAGATTTACTGATGAAAAACATTCATTGCTATGTTGCAAAGGAAGGATACGCAGCTCGCGTTAAAGATACCAAGAGCTACGACTCCATTAGGTAAATTTCTCTCAATATGATTGTCACAGACGCTAACCTCATCTACAATAACAGCAAGGACATCTTATCAAGATGGACCTTTCCCCTTGTTCCGGATGACAACCATCCCGCCGGCCACGTCTACGAATATACCCGTGGCAACAGGTATATTGCGAAGGATAACACGGTTTCTCTTGCACGGCATGTCCCTTACTCCATGACCATCTAAACTGTCAATCTAATTCATTTAAATCTAGTACGTGTAAAATTGGTACCAACACGCTTGTCGGTTCTAGCACACAGATATCGGACAATGTCGAAATTGTTTCATCAGTAATAGGAAGGAACTGTGTGATAGGTCCTGGAACAGTTATTAACAACTCTTACATCTTTGACAACACCGTTGTCGGTTCGAATTGCGTTATTCAACGGAGTATCATTGGAGCAAGCGCTGGAATCAGGGACAACACAACGATTAAGGCCGGTTGCTTAATAGGGGATGGTGTCATTGTTGGGCCTGATGTTGTTCTTGAGTCGTTCGAACGGTTATCTGTCAAGAAAGTTCATTTTCCACCAAACTCAGACTCAGAGGACGAGGACTCTGATTTAGAATTTCTCGAATGTAAATCGTCATCTTCATAACTTTCAATGAAGGCTTACTTTTATATAGCAGAGGATGCTGCCGTAGTTTTGCCTAATCTTGGAAAAGACTCCAATGCGATTTCATGGCCAAGAAACCCTCCCGATGACGAGGACGAAGACGAAGAAAGTCTGGAGAACTTCAAGAACCAGAGATTTATGCGGCTTGGTGAGTTTCCCTCAGTCTGACAAGGCTGAGACCTTATCAATACATTTAGGTGACGATCCGTGTGAGTTGTATTCGTCTGATCCTGGAAGTATTTCTTCCGAGGACGAGAGTGAGGTTTCCAGTGATGACGACGATGAACCTCATTCAATTCGGTCTGCCAGTTTTGATACGCCGCTTCCTCTGGACCTCCCTACTATCTCCGGGACAGGGAGCCTTGCAGAATCCGAATTCCAGGCTGAGGTGACACAATCACTTGAGCGTGCCTTTGCCGAAGGTCACTCAATAGATAATGCCTCTGTGGAACTGAAAACGCTACGAATGGCGAGCAACGTTCCACTCTCTCGGGTGAGAGAGGCAGTCATCCGTTCCATTGTTGAAAAGATCCGGATAATTGAAGGCGGAGGGAAGCCACAACAAATTGAGATCAGGACCGTCATAGGCCGGTGGGGTGAACTTATCAACAGAATCGGTGGAATTGATGGAGTTGAGACTGTTAGCATGCTACAGGTGCGCATATATTTCTGGTTCATATGAGAGTCATGTGGTGAGCTCAAGGATACACAGGCGCATTGTGCGTCATCTACTCGACTACCTTTGTTTGGGCAAATACTTTTGACAATGTACAACGACGACATTGTGGAAGAAGATGACATCAGAGCGTGGCATAAGCTTACGGCATCCAAGGGTGATAGTCAAACGGATCCAAATGCTGGCAATTTAAAGAGATGCTGGAATGTGGGAGCGGTAATCATTCAGCAATTTGACGAGCAGGAAAGCGATGACAGCAAGGACGAGAATGATGGAGGTAACTCTCCTCTGGGTAAAGATACCGGAAGTGATAATGAGGACACCACTAGCGGGTCAAGTGAAGACGAGGATGGCAGCAGTGAAGAGGATAGTATGTGAGACTAGATATGAACCGATAGGAAGCCTCTTTAATGAGAGAATATGTAACAAGCGCAATGTCATTACACATAGAACACAATAGTGGTATGTAACTAGAGAATTAGGTAGATAGAAGAAGTACAATGCACGTGTCCATAAGTGACGAGTCAGTAAATGTCATAACAATCGTAATGGGCAAGAGCATCTTGTCTAAAGATGCTAGTATTTCAAAATAATGTACAGTGCTAAATGGAATGAATAAACATGAGGATGAGATTGCGCGTGAGGGAACCGAAAATGTGCCTACCGTGAATGATTCCGGGACTAAGGAAGTGAAGAAAGATGAGTTAATGATTTGGAAAAAAATCACATAAAAGATGACGCACATGTAACCCAAGACAGTAAGGAGGATGTTGATCAACTAAGAAGAGGTAGTTTAGACGGCGAAGGCAAGACGGCGGCCGAGAGAACTCACCAGGTCAGCACCGCAGCCTCGTTCGAAGAAGACGCCCAAGGGCGGTATAATGATGGCGACGAGGATCTGACGAGGTGGGACAAAGATAAATAGAGAGGGTGAGAGGAAAAGTAGGCAACACGAACCTTGCAAATGTCTGAAGCGGTGAAAGCCATTTTGTGATGTGGGATGAATGTTGTGGAGTGAAAGCGAAGAAGGACGGGGGAGAGTATGAAATGAGAGAGTGCGTACTGCGGGCCAGGGGTTTTATACATTTTCCGGGTGGTTCCAGGAGCAGGGTGGGCGAGGCGATGTAGATGACGTCACGCGCTGAAGATGTCATTTCGGTGGTCACATTTTAGCACTATCTTACCGCGCCCCGAAGGGTAACAGGTTATTTTAGATAGGACTCCGGAATACAATCCAGACTCTCAGACTCTCAGGATACCTTACTTACTAGCAGTTAACTAGTTTCTTGTGCTACTCCTCGATGGAATCTCAACTCGATATCCCATACTCCCCCTTTCAAGACCCCCTCCGCAGCTTTGATCTCTTCATTCCGACCCCTCCATCTGATTCGGATCTTCTGCCGCCTCTCATTTGTTTTCTTCACGGAGGCGCTTGGCGATCGTATGTTGCCCGCCTTGCTATCCCCATACCTCTTCCTCATTCCTCCTTTCCACTTCTCCTAAAGCGAGGACAAGAGCGACCATCATGTTCTCGCCCGTAAACTTGCTACTTTCACGCGTTTCCCTGTCGCAGTTCCCAACTACCGGCTCTCTCTCCCTGCACTAAATGAACACCAAATTCGCCATCCCACCCACGCAGAAGACATCCTGCAGTTTCTCAATTTTTTGGTATCATGGGAGAAACCGGGTGCACAGCATCCGTCATATGACCCAGACCGAATCTTCTTAATGGGACATAGTTGCAGTGCACACATGCTATGCTCAGTCTTCTTAAATTCCTCACCTACAACTCCGACCCTTGTTCCACCCCCAGAAACACTGCGCGCGGTGAAGGGAATCGTCATGTCTGAGGGCATCTATGATATCGATCTTCTTCTAGCTCGCTTTCCGCCTTACCGTCAATGGTTTATTGAACCCGCCTTTGGTGAAAGGGCATCCTTCGCGCCGTTCTCTGTCACAAGCTACCAAACATGGAATCACGATATTCACTGGTTAATCGTTCACTCCACTGGAGATACCCTCGTTGATGTTGCACAAAGCCTTGCGATACAAGACCATCTCCACAAACAATACGGGAGGAAAGACCAGTATCGTATAACTTGCAATATTGACCAACTCGATCAAGAACATGACGAAATTCTGAAGACAGACCGTTTCGTTTTTATAATTGGCGACTTCATTCACAAAATTCTAAAAAAGGATAATAGGTATGCTGTCGATGGTAACACATCTGATAAAATTATATAGAATACATACGAAATCACAGAGAATTCATAGCATCCTCCAAATATTTAGCGGCTTGCTGGCAATCCAATAAAGTGTTGTAAAGCGGTGCAGGCGCGAATCGGATCACATTTGGCTCTCTTTCATCACCAATGACACCGTGTTGCGCAAGGTGATGAAAAACCTTTCGCATGACGGGCGAATGGACGGGCAGGAAAAGGAGTGAAAGTTGAGCACCGCGCGATGATGGGTCGATGGGTGTAATGATTGTAAACGCTGGCCTATCATCCCCAGCTGGCCGATCGTGTGCTTCTTCGACAGGTATGTAAAAATTGGATTGTTTAAGCAGTTTCTCCAGACAGCCTGTGAGTTGAACGGAACGCTTTCGGATTGGCTGTATCATCCCCGCTTCTTCAAGTGCTTGAAGCGATCCAAGCAGTGAAGCTACAGCCAATACAGAGGGATTGGATTGTTGGAAACCCTGAGCGCCGGGAATTGGCGAAAATTTTGGCGGCATGGCGAAACGCGTATCCAAATCATGTCCCCACCATCCAGCCGATCTTGAGATAATAAAACATGAGGTTAATGTGATGGAATATATTCACGATGTACCTGGGCCGTTTAATTGTATCCCATTTCTCGTGTACGAACAGACCAGCAATTCCACCCGGACCAGAGTTCAGATATTTGTAACTGCACCATACAGCGAAATCGACATTCCAATCATGGAGTGATAACGGGACATTCCCCACTGCGTGAGCCAAGTCCCAGCCGCATATGCAACCCTAATCATGCATGAGTATCACATTCAGAAGCACTCTTAAACGTAAAATGTGGAGGACGCTTACATGTGCTTTTGCGGCTTTTGTGATAGTTTGCATAGGGAACCATTGTCCAGTGTAATACTGCACACCACTGAAATTTACTAAAGCAATGGAATGGCCTTCTTTGCGTATAGTTTCCAAAATATCCTCTTCCCGAAGGATATACTCGCCTTCTCGAGGGGCAATTTCGATTATAGTGGTCTCCGGATCCAAACCGTGCGCTAATGCCTGTGATGCAAATGCGTACTGGGAAGGGAAGGCATGGTTAAACGTGAAAAGGATGCATGTTCAAGGGGAAAACACGGCGTACTTGATCCGAGGGGAAAGCTTTCGCTTCGCAGAGAATCTTATACCGCTCAGGAGTGGGTTTGTAGAAAGAGTCCATCATGAGATGCAAATTGTTAGTCAACGTGCCCATGCAGGCGACTTCCTTTTCGTTCGCTCCTGTGGATCACAAAATGAGGAGGAGGATCCACTTGAGGGTGGATGGGAGGCTCTCTGACCGACAACTTGTGCAAGGAGAGGGGTGACATTGTCGGCGACCTTTGCCCAAGGGCGGGCTTTGGGATGATCAAAGTGCCCAAGTACTGCGCTATATTAGAAGGGGAGATAAGTGGTAAGCGAAAAGGGAATAACATAACGAAGACGATAGGATCAAAAAACAAGGATGAATTACGTTGTGAAGCGAGAAGCAGAACGTACCGAGCACCCCATATTTGAAGCTCTTCCTGAACCAATGCGCTCGACCGCTTGGACAGCAGACCAAGTGAATTCCCACAAAGATAATTACAGGGATTTTCTAGACCCAAGGGTGTTACTGAAGACCTCACATGTATCACTCGGCGGAAGACAAGACTCACCGCCGTCTGAGCGAAGGGATGCACCGATGGAGGCGTTTGTTGGGACGACGAAGTCGGTGCTGAGGGAAGTGTTGAGAGAATGAGAGTCCATTGCAATGCAGAGATAGGAATAGGAAAGAGAAAGAGAAAGAGACGAGCACTGCGCTACATAGCGTGGTGACTGGAATGTGTGACACCCCACTAATATAATCTCAGTTATCTGATAATATCCATCGTGACCTATCGTCACCCGGGCCTCGAATAAATCGAGCAGGTCTGCATCAATATCTCGGCGCGAGCAGCCGATAGGGCCAGACTCCCCGATACAGCACCGCGCCTGACCGCGCCCGATCAAGTTACCAGATTATACTCTAGCGCCTCCGACCCAACGTCCTCCTTCTTGCTCTCCCCTTCACCATCTTGCAGCTGCAACAATGTCTTTTTCATCCACCAGACCACGCAAGGCTGTCATCGTTGGCGCAGGTCCTGTCGGCTGTCTCGCCGCACTTGCCCTAGCGAAGCGTGGGTGGCGCGTTGATATTTATGAAGGCCGTCCAGGTTAGTGTCGTCCTTGACTTTCCCTCTCTCGCATGCTATTTAAAGTTCTTCAACAAAAATTCTAGATCTTCGCCTTCCATCTTCTAAGGCTGCTGCACAGCAGCGTTCTATTAATCTTGCTATATCACACCGTGGCATTCTTGCACTACAGGCCGTCGACGCTCCCGCTGCTCAGCGTTTTCTCCATGATGCGATCCCCATGCGCGGTAGAATGATACATACCCAATCAGGGGATCTTGATAGCCAGCTCTACGACAGGGATGGACAGGTTAGAATGTTGACCATCCACTGTCGTTCTCCACCCTCACCCCCTGGTACCTTGCCTTCCAGTGCATAAATTCAATCGACAGAGCACTGCTCAATGAGGGTTTATTGCATGAAGCAGATGCTTCCCCGAATATCCGCGTATTCTTTAACCACAAAGTAATGTCCGCTAATTTCGACACAAAAACCATAACCGCCCGCGATGCCGCGACGAATACAGATTTAACCATTGAGTTTGATTTCTGCATTGGCGCTGATGGCAGCTTTTCTATCATTCGTAGACAGATGATGCGAGTCGTAAGGCAAGTATACTTCTCGTAAGCTCCACAAAACCGCGTTTGACCCCTCGATAGGACGAACTATCAACAAGAATACATAAAAGATGAATACATCGAATTAAAGATGCCGGCAGGCAGAGATAGTAACGGCGAACCCGTATACTTACTCGATCCAAACCACCTTCACATATGGCCTCGTCATTCTTTCATGCTCATAGCCCTTCCCAACAAGGTAATATGAACATTGCAAGCCTACTACATCTTCCATTTTGAACCTTTCATTTATGATTTATTATAGGACAAATCCTTTACCTGCACCTTATTTGCGCCGAGCGCCGAACTTGATGGCCTCAATACTCCCGACAGCATCCTCTCATGGTTCAGATGCTATTTCCCCGACGCAGTCCATGCGATCGGTGAAAAGAACCTTGTCACCGATTTTATGCGTAATCCAAGAGGTCCTTTAATTCACATCAAGGTAAACTTTCATTTTATTTTTTTATTCGTATCCTGGATGTGACCAGAAGGAATTTTGCAAATATGGCAGTGCAATCCCTATCACTACAAAGATCGAGTACTTCTTCTTGGGGATGCAGCTCATTCCATGGTTCCCTTCTATGGACAAGGCTTAAACTGTGGACTTGAAGACGTCAGAATTTTGTCTATCCTGCTATCCGAAGAAGGCATAGAATCTACTGTAACTACCACTACTTCTGAGTCTCCGAGTGATGTCGATGACCGACTAGCCCGTGCACTCGACCGCTACTCAGTAACTCGCTATGAGGATCTCGTAGCCATCTGCAACCTTGCGATGGATAACTAGTAGGTGCTTTATTTGTCGTGAACAGAGATGGAAGCTCATATGTGTATTGTGTCAGTGTCGAAATGCGGCATTCGGTCACTACCTTCAAGTACTACATTAAGAAGAAGTTAGACAACCTCCTGTACAAAATCAGCTCACGAAAATTCGTTTCTCTTGCTTCTCTCGGTCCGGTTCTGACCCGTGTTCCTTACATTTCTGGAGAGCCAGCGGGTTGGCTACCATTGTATACCATGGTGACTTTCCGTCCGGACATCAGTTATTCTACTGTAAAGAAGAGAGCGGCTTACCAAGGGCATATTCTAACACAATTGTTTTGGGTAGGTGCGGGAGCGCTTGGTTTGACGGGAATATGGGCACTTCGAGCTAGTTGGAGATATTTAAACATTCCGTATCCAATAGCCAACTAGCAAATGTCATTTTGATGCTTCCAAGATAATGGAACTTTATATGTCTGAAAATAAGTCAGATTAAGGAAAATTAGCAAGTATGTGAATTCATATTAGGTGTACCAAACCTAGAAATCTCCCATCGTGTCAAAGACTTCTCTTTTGACATGTGCAACAATTCGCTTGAGATACTGTCATCAATTATTCAGCACGAGGATCGCACTTCGTTCTAGAAAACCTATTGATTGTACAAACGAGACATCTAGGGAACGGCGGAACCTCCCATATGTACGTATAAATAAGCGACAAAGAGCATGGAAACGACAAGACAACGAGCTAACCGCGAGAGTCCAATAGTAATGTACGGCGAGAAATATACCTAACGAGAAAGAGGGCAGAAGGTCGTGAAGGTCATAAAAAATAACTGCGCGGAAGTTGACCAGCAAGAAAACTGGAAGGTATGGTATCTGAGTGAGAGAAATTACATAGCATCGAAGAAAAGAAATGAGAAGTTATTATATGATTATGTTGTTGTCTTCTTAGGTCTCCCCCTCTTCCTCTTTGGGGTTTCCGCTCCGTCACCACCTTCAGCAATTGCTGCTTCAGGTTTTGGGTTTTTCCGAGGGCGGCCGCGAGGACGCTTAGGAGGAGGCTCTTCTCCGCTATCATCCTTCTTTTCCTGAAGTTCGAAATAAGTATACCCTGGGCGGAGGGGACAGGCATTTCTACTGCTAACCAACCTTTGGAGGACGGCCTCGCTTTCTAGCGGGCTGCGTAGGCGCGGACGCGTCATTCGAAGCAGCGCCGTCTGCAGATTTCTTATTTTTGCTGCCTTTGGGCCTGCCGCGACCGCGTTTCTGCGGCGCTGCAGTACTGGGACCTAGATCAAAGTGAAATCGTTAGCAAAGATGAGGGGGATGCAAATTATAAATCGAAATAAGATTGAAATCGGCGGGAAATGGTGCGAGTGTTGCTTACCCACGGAAAATGGAATGACGGACACTCACCTGCCTCAGCATCACCGCTGGACTGAGGTTCATCAAGCTCATCCACGGCAGTCTTCTCCGCGCCCTCCTCCTGCGGTTCCCGGGGAGACGAAGACATAAGAGGAGGGAGGCGCAATGAACGCTTTATAGGGATGAGGATGGACGTAGGACGCGCCTCAGGTGCAGATGGATCGAGGAAGAGAGAGAAAGCAAGTGGGGAAAAAGTAGCAGTCAGCCGGTTTTAATGAACAGGTTGTATGCCGTATATAGAAGAAGTGTTGGAAATGTATTTGTTCGCGTGGACCTGCGAGCCAAACCAAGGATTTTATTATTATCATTCAAGCCATCTTCTCCTGTTCGTAGACTTTTACCCCTGATTTTGCGGGGTGATACTCACGTAATGTAAATGTTGTTTAATAGGAGAAAACCGAATTTGGAGGGCAGGACTCACGTCGCGAAATGACTGGAGGGTGATGGAAGTGGGTGAGGATGGGATCAACAGAGAGTGTCGCAGCACATGGAAATCAGAGGGCATGCCCAAAATGGGGAGAAATGGGGAGAAAGCGAGTCGAAAGCAGTTGGATTCAAGTTGTCCCCCTTATTTTCCGCTCGGATAAATTTACCTACACCAAGGAAATAAATCCACCAGCCGCCGATCTGATACAAACTGCAGTAATAAATAGCGATGGAATTCCACATTTTGAAATTAGATATGGAAGCAGGAGGCATGGGAGGCGTGCGCGCGGGGCGTCACAGAAACTTGAACGACGCCGTGGACCGTGAAGAGACACCGTTGATCCCAACATTATACACGGTGCTGATCTTGTTTACCTCCAGACCGTGACTCGCCGAACCGGGGCCGCGGAGGTTGAGTTTCAATTCACCCCGACACGCCGAAATAATATCTGACGTGTAATAACTACAGTAAGTATCTCTAATTAGCATACACTCCTCAGCAGAAGACTGGCCTCTACGTACATAAGGTTACTTTCCTTTTATTTTATATTTTATCTCAACAAAATGCTAATTATTTATTATCCACCCGCTATTCAGCTTGTCTCCTTCACTTCACGCCATGTCGTTGTATGCGCTCCTACTGTTGCTTCCTCTCCTCCTCCCTCCAGTCGCCCCTCGCTTTCTCCATTCTCTCCCAGAAGACCCCCACGCCTTTCCAAAGTTCCGCGTTACCTTTCTTAATGGTCTCCCCGTCCTCAATCAGACCGCCCAGCGCTGGCTCCACGATGGTCTGCGTGGCGGCGAGCTGGAATTCCAGGACCAGCCATGGAAAGACTTTGACCTCCATCTTCAGACCTCCCGCAAAGAAATCGGCTCTGGTGATTCCCATGAGGATACCCATCCTTCAGACCCCCGCGTCAGCATCCATGTTGCAGTCTGTGTTTGAACGTGTTCCTGATCACTCGCACTTACAGCAGTCTACAGATGCCGGCTATGCCCTTGAACTCATGAAAATGGGGAACAAAGATGCCTACATATGTTTAATTCCAAAAGCGCCTGAAACACCAGCCTTCCCGGAAGAGCATGAAGCGGAAGCAGATATAACACCTGCCCGAAGCTGGTCACTACTCCAGCCACTCACCGGAACATGTCTTTACGTATGTCCTTCTCGTCCCGTGCGTGTATCTCGTCAAACGCTTATCATTGACGCAAAGCATCGCCAAGGGTGGTTCACTTACTCTTATTGTCACAATGAAGAGATCCGTCAATTCAAAGAATTAATACCTTCCCATGCTCGTGCTCCAGGTATGTTCCCTCTCTTCTTTCTTTTTAGTATCTTTGCTCCATTTTTGCCGATAACTCTGCGCGTTTTGTTGGCTGCTTTCTACTCGTCACTTGCGCGATTAGCGCTTTTTCGATCTTTGAAGGTTTGATATACATTGGTGCCTGAGCTATTCATAATATCTTTCTCGATTTACAACCCCCTATTTTCCCCTTTCGTCTCCATTGTCTGTATTTTTGTTCCGATATTTCCCTCGCGTCGTATCTCTATCTGAATTTCCTGCGGACTATTTACTGATGTCATGCTTGAACCTTCAGGCGCATATACACCAGAAGAAGACCCTGAGGTGCGAATTTTGCTGCATAGTTACCACTATTTCGTTTTCTCTGAACCAATTTTACATTAGTGGGAATCCTATACCTTAGGCCGTGCACCAATGGTTCCAGAACCCGGTGCCGATTTGACTCTAGCTGAACGGAACGCACAAGCTGCCAATTTAGAACTGGCGCGCAATGCTGGCTCAAGGTATCTCGTACAAAGATGGGGAGATGGCACTATTTGTGACAAGACTGGAAAGCCACGAGAAGTCGAAGTACAGGTGTGCTTTTACCTATTTGGAGATACTATAAAGCGCAAGACTAAGTTTATATAAAAACGTTTAGTTTCACTGTTCAATGACAATGACCGACAACATCCTCTTCGTGAAGGAAGCCAAGACGTGCTCGTACGTGCTTGTCATAAATACGCCACGTCTTTGCGGGGAGCCGGGGTTTAAATCGAGACGGGACTCGGGTGAGGAAGCGCTTATTCGCTGTCGAGAAATACTGGATTCGCCTACGCAAGCAGAAAGTGGGCTACCTATCACTGATTATCCGCTCAAGTTTCCGCCTCGGAAGCCTGTGTTGCCTTCATCCCAACAAGTACCTTTACCGGATCCTAAGAAAGAAAAGCTATATAAAGATATCGTCAAACAGACCTTCGAAGCACTTGCGAAACAAGAAAACCTGGATAAGCGTGCTGCTGCAGAATTGATTATCGAATTTGGTGATGATCCCATACCCGACCTCGATCGGGAAGAAGCTGCAACTCGTGTTGTTGAGGCTTTGCGAGCGGTGGATATGATGTGACAGCCCAAAAGAAAACGGTTAAGGGAACAGCGGATAACGTTAGGGATAAAGAAAAGGGAAACGTGAAGAATACAAACAGTCCAGGCGAAGAAAAGGTTGACAGTACGAAGGATAGAAATGGTGATGTGAAGAGTAAGTTAAAGAAATTTGTTGATAATTTCAACCATGGCGATGAGTTGTAATTCATGTCGATCCTGCAAGTCGTTATACCAGACAATACTGTCCGCCACAGATGTATTTAAGAGTTGATTAATTAATACAGGAAAAGGACGTTGTCTATTAACATGTATGCGGGTGATCATACTGCAAAGACAAGTTAAGTCGTCAGGAATATACAAACTTTTAACTTTAGTCCGCTTGTCAAAAATTCTGCGAAAGGCAGAATAGAAACGGCGGATGCACGTATCATGAACGCAGGTGCATAGGCACCAAAGTAAGAGATGTTAGAGTGGAAGCAGAAAAATGCAATGCGAAAGATTGATGTACCTATATATAATGAATTCTACTAAAGAAAAAGAAAGAGAAAAATGCTATATAGTGAAAATAGATAAAGAAAAGAAGATGTGACATGGGTGATGAGAATAGTGAAGTAAGCCGCAAATAATAGAATGGATGTACGACACACGTGCGAATGCAAGGCCAGAGTAGTGCGAAGAGCCATGGCAGATATGAATTTCGAATGGAAGAAAACAACTCCTCCAAACAGCCTATCCAACCAAAATTCGCGAACAATATGCCCTGCTGCAACTAGAACAATTTCCTCTTTCCTTGCTTCTCGTCGACAGTGACCTTGATGTGTACGTGATTAGGAGCAACACGTTGCGTAGAGCAAGTGTCAATCGACTTGAGCCATTCATCTCCTTCGTCCTCTTCTTCAGAATGCAAGTCATCATGATCGGCACAGTATCCGCCCGTCTTGCTCAGCTCACCAGGGAGACAGCCGCAGAGATATCCAGTCGTCTTTCCGCGACCTTTCAGCAAGTCGGTAAGAGTGCATCTTGACGAAGGTTCGACAAATAGCATTCGACGCAAGGCAGGTCGAGTCTCCCGAGGGAGAAGACGAAAGATGGATTCGGCACCTCCACCGTGACAAGTTGCGACGCTATCAGTACGAATGCGACGCTTGGTGTCTGAAGTAGATATAACAGGAGAAGAAGTAGGGCTATTCGTTGTCTTGAGATCTTCAGCCGTCTCTTCCTTGTGGATGGTAAGAGAAGAGTTTGATTTTCCACCTTCGCTGCTCAAAACATCCGATACAAGAACATCTACGGTAGAAGCCCGACCCGTGAGGGAGGGAAGAGGCAAAATGGAAATCGACGTAGCAGCCGTAACACGGGGGGTGGCGAGATCGTCCCTTGGAGTGTAGAGGTCCATCGGACTGGTCGGCAGGGATTCGGTCGAATCTCCGGGACGAGCAAAGGTCAGCACCGAAGGATCCATCTCTTGTGGACTCTCCGTTTGATGAAGGGATATCCTGTGGGCGGCCGATCCCAAAAGAGGAAGAGTAGCCGTACTGCGAGAGGTGGGTTGACCGGTATGGAAAGACTCCCTGAAACGACGTTTATTGGCCTCTTCGGACGAGAGATGGTCCTCCGTCGCCGGAGCAGATCCACTGGCAAAACGCGATGGAGGATCGGTAATCGCGGTAGATTCATCCGACGAATGAGTGAGAATGGAGGCTGCCTCAGAAGACGCACTGCTGGTGGCACCAGAGGACTCTTGGGTGACATCGGTGCTGGAGACGCGTCCTCTCTTGGGAGTGACAGACGCTGTAGTCGAAGGGGCACCGAATACCTTCCTGAACTTGTCAGGTACCGAGACAGAGGAATCGAACGAGTTGGCAGGCTGATCCTGAACATGCTCCTTCCTCAGGGCGGGGACGACTGAGAGATCGGGATGGGCATTGACGAAACTACGGAAGCTGGGGTCCGTTTTGGGATCGGGAATCTTCCAGGGGAAGCGCCTGAGAATCATGCAGAGGAAAATGATGGCAACGCTCCACACATCTGTTTTGCGAGGATCATACTTGTCATTGCTGAGGACTTCCGGAGCGAGATAGGGATCGCTACCAACAATACCCGTAGCAGGAGTGTGAGCCTTACCCGGATAATGGAAGACTGTGGCGGTCCCAAAGTCGATGAGCTTGACGACGTTATCTGAAGTCATAACACAGTTGTCAAGCTTGAGATCGCGATGAGCGAGTCCCATTCCATGAAGATATTCTACGCCGTCGCAAATTTGTCGGAAGACGCAATATATTTCGGGACGACACATCTTTCCAGACATGACGACAGAGAAGAGATCATAGGGGGCATATTCCATGACCTTGATTTTTTTTTTTTCAACAAAAAAAAAAAAAGCCCGGCGAGCACATAAGCAAATGAAATGGGGTAAGGGGTACACGGACGAGCTTACCTCATAATAGTGTCCGTGATCGCAGACAATGTCGACGGTTTCGATGATGTTGGTGTGTTTAAGGGTGGAGCCGACGCAAAACTCGGCAGTCACCTTTTTCTGATACTCCTTTTCAGACTCGCCAGCACGCTTTGGGCGGAACTCCTTTACTGCAAAAATGTGACCACCGTTCTTGGTGCTCGCCTTGATGAGACGAACGGTGCCTCCAGCGCCGCTACCCAAAATGCGACCCCATTTCCCATACTTTTTGGCGAGATGAGCCTGGGTAGCATCCTGAAGGGAGAGGAAGGAGTGGGAAGTGGTGGAGCTACGTATGGGGGGGTGGTACTTGTGATGACTGGCATCGGAAGATTCAGTGTGAGTGCTGGTGGGGGAGCGGGAGCTCATCTTTGAGCTGGAGGGAGAAGGGGTTCGATCCTTGCTCTGCTTGATGGCAGACTTGTTATGGTTGTTGTCCCTGCGCATGAGGGTGGAGAGCTTTTTCTCGCGCTTGGGGGTCTCTAGAGCGGGGGCAGGGGTGGTGGGGATATCTGTATTTGGGAAATCAAGCAGGGAGGGGCGACGTTGGGCAGAGGGGGTGACGGGGAGACGATGGTCCTGGGAGGACTGCTGGTGGTGCTGGTGATTAGGGGGGTGGGGCATATGGTGGTTGAGGAAACGCTTGAGGTCGTGGAGGGGGCCCTGCTTGTGGTTGAGATGGGAGGGGACCTTTGTGGGATGGTGGGCATGTTTGTGAAGATGGGGGTCGAGGGAGGGGGGAGAACCCATGGCGGGAGATGAGGGATGGAGGGTGGGGGTGTTGGGTATATGAGGAGAGGGCTCGGCGGCGGGGGCTGCGGTGGAGACGGAGAAGCTGGGCTTGCGGCCGAAGCGGAAGCGGGAGGTGCGGGTGGATGGGTTGTCGGAGTGGGAGGAGGAGCGCGAGGGAGACTTGTTGGGATGGGGGAGGTCAGGGGAGTGGGCGGGTGGAGAGAGTCGGGGAGTGAGCTGTGGATGGGTGAGGATATTAATTATATTAAGAGAGAGAGATGGACATACGGGGGCAGAGGGCGGAGTGGCGGGGGAAATGGCAGAGGACGAGGGAGGTTCGTCGGGGTCGTCCTGGGGCGCGGAGAGGGCGATGTGCGGGGCAGAGAGCATTTTGGTGAGAGACTGGATGACGATAGGAAAGACGAGAAATCGCAAAGACTCTGAGGGGGCATTCACCTCCACCTTCCACGTGACCACTTCCTCTTTCGGGTCACGTCTCATCAATCTCGATGCTGACTAGTTGCTGCTGAGCCACTGGTCCTCTTGCTCGCCTTCACTCTCTTGGCACACTCCTATTATTCGAGTATTCATGTACATCTCTCTTCTATTCATCCCAGCCTCTCTTCTATCCATCCCATCCCATCCCATCCCCCTCCCATTCCCCTCCCTCTCCTCCTCCCTCCCTCTCATTCAATCCACAA
Organism: Cyathus striatus; assembly: GCA_025738555.1. Classification (NCBI taxonomy): domain Eukaryota; kingdom Fungi; phylum Basidiomycota; class Agaricomycetes; order Agaricales; family Nidulariaceae; genus Cyathus; species Cyathus striatus. The sequence continues at coordinate 4,441,206 of JAOVFP010000005.1, read as the reverse complement.
CTGTCATGTCAACTCGAAACAACTCTTTCCCACCCTCTCTCCGCGTCCGCCGCAGCCCCATCTCTCCTTCATCTCTCGTTTAGGCCTAGTCGTCCTGCTCTCCCTCCCTCGTGTTCCTTCATTTCTTCACTAGTCTCTCATCCCAGCGTCTCACCGAATTCCCGGTGCGCACCCTGTTCCCCGACCTCATCTTTCATCCACCCCCCCATTCCGACCCCCCCCCTCCCAGTCCGCTCCGATCCCTCTGCCGCGGCTTCTCCGTTGCTTTTTCCCATTCTCCATTACTTCTTATCTCCATGGATAGTACTACATCAATATATTTGTCACAGCCCGTTGCCCTCCACAGTGCCCTCTGACCTTCGTACTTCGTTTTCTCGTTTTGTCCCGACGTCCTGACATAAACTGTCTGAGCCACCTCATTTCTCATCCCTACAAGGGTCGTCTACCCCGCTTTTGCCTCCCGCCACCAAGCACCGGCCGAAATGATAACCAACATACATGACTGTAACAGGGTTATCGTCCTGCCGCAACAACTTGTGCGCGGCACAGCTTCTAATAATATCCACTGACACAATTTCCTATCCCCGTCCGAGTCGGTCTCACACCGAGGCAGCAACTCTGTCTGTTCTCCAATCCCAGCAACCACTAATTTTACACTTCAAATCCAACAATACTCCACCTGCATATGTCTCGGCATCCTGGCAACCCCGTCATTCTGACGCACGTACTCCCAGAGGACATAGTGCGGCATTTCCACACGCCCTCTTCGTAATTTCCTTTCCTAATAATAACCATTAAACACACGAATATCTCGACTTTTCAACCCCGGTTCTCCCTTGTACTCATCTTCTTTCACCATGCCTGCGGCGAAACGCCCCAAACAAATCACCTGATGCCGACATCTCCTCCTCGGGTTCCAGTTTACCTTTAACTGCAATCCATTCAATCCCTTCCCTCCCACGTGCTGTTGAACAAACTACGTCGATCTTGCGCCCTTGCTATCAATATCCCAACCAATGACGTTCTACATAATTTCTTGTCAATACATGGATGCCGGCCGAACTCTTTTAACGCTCCGGCTCCTATTAAATTATTATTCAACGTCAATTACACCGTGCGCCATATCACCTGGTCACCTCTCTTATCGTGTCTTATCCCAACTCGAGTCCTAGCGTACGTAGCCTCGACCGCCATTCAACATTCCTCTCCAGGCTTTCCCCGCCTCACGCCGAACTCTCCATTCGTTCGATAAACAACAACACACTCAAGCATCCGTCGTCCATGCGGTCAAGAATGGCGCGACCACGGGTGATCGGCATACGCTCCGAGTTCGCTTAGTATTTCCAGGGCCGCCTAGGTAAGAGGATGATGACCAGCTTGCCCCTTCGACATATTTTCCAAGTTCTTTATCAATAGGGGAATCTTCGGTCCGGCAATCTTGAAGGCATAAAACTGGGACTTGCAGTAAATAATCTTACAGTCAACGACCAAAAAGAGTATCGTATCACTCTTAACCAGATGGTCGATAAAATTACATTCATACATGTATAGAGCTATAGCATACGAATTTGAGCTTCGCATTCTAAGTATACAGTGCAAAAATACCCTATCAGTTTAACAAAACACATGCGCGACCCAGGTACAGAAGTTCACGTAAGGCGATGATTAACCAAGATCATCAGCTTCGCGTTTCCGCTTCATCTCCCGCGATACTTTGTGTTGCGCCGACTCGTGCTTAGCCAACTCCACAGGCACCTTTGACACGGGACTTTTCGATATCTCTATAGATCCATCAGTAAAATGCAACAAATCAAAAGGAGAATCTCGAACGTACCCTGCTTCAGGTCGTACCTGATAGGAGATAAGTCAGCGAGCGATAAAGTAAAAAATAGAAACAAAACGCACATAACCTCGTCGTCGTCGTTTGTCAGGAACGTGATCGATGTTCCCAACTTTCCTGCACGTCCAGTACGACCTATCGAAGCGTTAGCACAACGAGGAATAACAAAATAACCAATACATACCAATACGGTGAACATACGCCTCGATAGTGTTCGCCATTTGGAAGTTAATGACCAGACTGACGTCTTGCACATCAATACCACGTCCAGCAAGATCAGTAGCCACAAGAATGTCCGATTCCCCAGTACGAAGTGACTGTAGCGATGCCTCGCGCTGTTCTTGATTCTTTCCGGAATGTAGTGTAGCAGCACTCCACTGTTTAATAAAGTAAGTAAATTTAATTCAGACATGCATACAGGTAAGCACATACACCGGCGCGGGAAAGATCCTTGGCGACCATGTCTGCTGTCTTCTTTTGATTGACAAACACAATAATAGGAGAGGGATATTGGCCACTGTTGAGGATTTCCAGAAGTCGCTGCCTAAAATTACACCATGTAAACAAAAACGCTGCATAGATAATAATAATAAATGCTTACTTTTTCTTCTCATCTCCATTGACAAATTCAACACGTTGTTCGACAGTATCGACTGCCCGACCGGCTTCACCAATAGTGATAATGGCAGGCTTTTTCAGATATTTCCGTGCAAGGCGTTCAACCGCCGCTGGCATCGTTGCAGAAAACAAAGTTGTCACACGTGTACGTCCCTTTCTGATCATCGTCTCGCCGTCCACGTCCATTTGTTCACCTTGATCTTCACCTTCCATCGTTTCACTAGGAAGAGCATCAAGGATGAAAGTCAGATCAGCCTCGAACCCGAGATGAACCATCCTGTCAGCTTCGTCCATGACTACATAACGACATTGAGACAGGACGAGAACATGACGCTCAATGACATCCTTCAGACGACCTGGCGTAGCTATAATGATTTCAGCACCTTCACGTAAGTTAAACTGTTGTTCTTCAACTGCACGCTAGGGGGGTATATTAGTACGTAATAAAACGAAAAAGGAGATGCACATACCCCTCCGACAATGGAGACGCAGCGGTAGCCTAGAGGCCCAGCAAATTTACGTGCTTCGCTCTCGATCTGCTGTGCCAATTCACGCGTGGGTGCCATAATTAAAGCAAATGGTCCCAAATGTCGGTTATCGTCAACCATTGGTGGTAGCTTGGATATGAAGGCCAGCATAGGGATAACGAATGCAGCGGTTTTACCGGAACCTGTTTCTGCAATACCAATGATATCACGATTCTGTAGTCCGATTGGAATGGCCTGTCGTTGAATGGGTGACGGCTCCTTGTATCCAATACGTTCTATGCAATCCAATATAGATTGTGGTATTGCCGATTCCGTCCAAGAGCGAAGAGGGTGAGGAATATTACCACCTAAAAGATGCGTTAGCACAAGTCACGCCAGAAAATGAATTATGCCAACCCCTCGCAGAGATACTAAAGTCCTCTCTAAAGATTCTCCAATCGCGTTCCTTCATCTCCTCCAGAGGCTTCTCTGTCCAATGGCGATCATCGAACCCAGCCTTAGCAGCCTTTCGCCTTTCCATCGGGTCAGCAAGCTGTGTCTCGGTAGACTTCCGATATCCAGCACCCCCTCCATCGTCCATGCCCGCCAAGTGACCCCGTCCATACATAACCTGTGCACCCTGTCTATTGCTGCCTACGGCCAGAAGGGAGTCATCTGCAAGGGTATCGTCGCCAGTGTCCCAGTCAAATACAAATTTGCGGTCATTCATTTTGCGAATCTTCCTTTTCTTTTGACCGACACCAAGATAGCGAGAACGTATGGCCGTGAGATCATTGTCAGTCATCGGAGGAACATACGTGCTTGAACTCTCTTCAATGTTGCTATTTGGAGCACCAGGAACCGGAGGAGGGGGCATTGAAAGAGTCGCAGTTTCAGAAGATGGAGTTCCAGCAGCAGATACCTTCCCTCTGTCTGCGCGGGGACCTGTAGGCACATTCTGATATCCATCGCGAGGGGTGGTGGACGACGGTCGTCGCCATGTGGTTGTTGGTTGTGTCTACCGCCTCTATCCCTGTCTCGCCGACCATAACGATCACCACGATCCCTGTCCCTATCTCTGTCTCTGTCTCTGTCTCTGTCTCTTTCCGGGTGGCTATACCTGTCATCATCTGTAGAATCATAGAACGCAGTAGTTAGAAGAGGATACCTACATATAACAGGAAAGACGCACAATGGCCTCCTCCATACTTATCCGAACCGCTACGTCTAGCCAGTTCCTCAGCCTCGAGCTCCAATCTTTCCCGTTGCGCCTTTGTAGACTCTTCTTTCTCTTTTTGATGCCGGATTTCTTCGCTGCGCTTAGCGATAGCTAGCTTTGCACGCTCTTCCTTCGTAAGGAATTTGGGCTGTGGAAAGATGGAGTCACAAAGGGGCACAAATATTTTAGAGAGATACAGACCTTTGCTGCCGCCTCCTTCTCTTCCTTTTGCTTCTTTAGCAAAGACTCTATGGACAGTGGTTCCGAGCGACCGTTAGACATGACGATGGATGTTAAATGCAGGACTCTGAGAGTCAGAGTGTGAAGTGACTGTTGGTCACGTGTTACTTTAGCTCGCGTTTTTGGAACGAAATGACAATGGACGCTTTCCACAACGGTCTTATTACCGTCAAGATATCTTGCAGGTATCTTGCAGGTATATCTCTATAGACTTCATTAAAGTACGTTCCAGCATACCCCTTGATGATATTTTTGTTGATTTTTGACATGTTCAGATGTGGGAAGAATTCGACTCGAATGCTCAATCGCCACGACCGGATACACCTGAACCATCATCCGTTCAAGGACGTAGAAATGCGGGCGTGCAGCTGTTAGATGATGATGGTTGCGTGTCAGATGAAGTATGGTACCCTTTCTCGCTACTGTTCCGTGAGAGATACCGAGAACATAAACCAGCTAGAGGCCTGCTTGAAGCATATTTTCGCGAAATACTGCGAGCCACCTGCGGTGGTTCCTTCGCACAGGGATGAAAAACGGACGGCTCTTCGGGAGCCGCCTCCGAACGCGTATCTCTCTACCGAGGGGTTGGATGCCTGGGCGCGGGACACAAACGGTGCACCCTTTTCTCAAGAAACGAAGGACGAATTAGTAGAGTTTTTGGATGTGACAGATGACGGTGGCTTGACGTGCGCAGTGGCTCCTCTCTCTACTACGCTATCTAATGGGTGATTTAGGTTCAAGGGGTTCTTACAAATATACCAACTACAGACAGAGAACGACGAAGAAGAGACATGGAGAGACTTGGTTCGTATTGCTCGCTCGGTGTTGAGGGCTGATTAATGATGACACTTTAGTCGTGCCATGGGTTCGATCGGTCGTTGAAGCTCGTGTATACCCGACGGGAAGACGTGGAAGTCGAAGCTGAAAACTCACCGAGCGTAAGTTCATAGCAGGTTTGGGTGGACAGATGAGGAGTGTGAACTCCGAGGGCAGAGTGGTGAGGATATACACGATAGAGCCTCGGACGAGGTACGAGGTATAGAGTGGATGTAATGGATTTATGGCATCGTATGGCTGCGGGATATCGAGTGGAACGAGTCCGAGGCGATTTTATGACTTTACTGATGCGACTATACATGAATGTAAAAGAATAATACATCTACTAAAACGATCTCGTGACGACTAGGAAGAGGAAAGAGGAGCAAGTTTGAGTTTCCAGATTTCGATGCTATGCCAATCGTCTTTGCTCCAGGCTGGCTTGGACTTTTGAATGATCTTTGCGAGACGGCGGTGTGGAATGCGATGGACGATAAAGTTCCAAGTATGGTGAGCTTCGTAGATAAGATTATCGACGAGGGCCGGATCGCGTCGTTCGAGGCAGAGGAGAACGGTGGGGACGTGTGCGTCGGGCGATGCGGCCATGGACAAAGTGGACAATGCATGGCAGGTGCGAAGGAGGGGTTGCACGAGAGCGGAGTCGTAGACAGTGTCAGCGGAGATAATGAGATCGAAGGGGGGCTGGATAAGATGAGAAGAAGGGGGGAGTTGGTCTGGAACGGTGGAGGAGGATGGAGAGGCTACAACGAGGGGGTCATTCCAGGACCAGGAGTGAGGAGAGACGAGCCAGTCAAGATGACGAATCTGGATGAGACCTGCGGATGGGGGGAGGTTGGATGCATTGTTGCGGATGTTGGAAGCTAGGACGGTGTTTATGACGTGTGGGAGGTCTGTGGCGAGGACGTGCCAGCCGAGAGAAGCAAGGGCGAGGCTGTGGGGAAGGGGAGTTATTGGGGGGGGGATGGAGGGGAGAGAGAGGGAGGAAGCGCACGCGGTAAAACCAATGCCGCTGCCTAGTTCGAGGGCTGTTGGAATTGAAGATTTGTGGTGGTTGAAGGAAGAGTGTGCCTGTGCGAGGTAGAGGGCGAGACACTGTGCACCAAGCCAGAGGGCAGTGCCATTCTCGAGACCATCGTCGTGCTGTGCGAGGTGGAAGAGGGAGGGAGGGAAGGGATGGCGGAGGAGAGGGAGATGCTTGGTCGAGTGGGCTGGGAGTGACATGAGGCCAGGCGTTGTTGATATTTGGATGGGCGTGAGTAATGCTGCCCTCTCTTCTTTTGTCGTCTGCCCTGTATTAATACTGCTGCTATCGTACATGATACTTCACCCAACTCTCTAGCATGAAAGCCTTCTTCCACCGCCTGCACATTGGCACCAGCAGCAGCACAAAGGACAAGGACAGGGACAGGGACAAGGACAAGGATTCCTCCCTCCCAAAGGAAAAATTCCCTCCTCTTCCCCAATGGCCTCCAGTCTCAGACGAATCCCACAACCACCGCGTCCCCTCCTACGCCTCCTTCAAGCCCCTCCCCCAGCTCCTTCCTGAACCTCTTGCTTCCCAGCTGCCTTCTCGCTCTGTCCACGACTCTCACTCAGAATCCTCCTCCGATACCCCTGTGCCTTCCAATCTCTCCCCCGTCTCTCCTCTCCCCTCCTCCTCCACGGACTCTGCAGGTCGCAGCTCCAGGAAAAATCAGAACACAAACCCCCCTCCAGACGTACAGAAGAAGGTTGCCTTCATCTCCCCGCCTCCCACTCCCACTCCAGCTGCTGCCTTTGATCGCGCCCTTCCCGACACTCCCTCCACAACCACTCTCAACAACAACAACAACACCAGCACCAGCACCAGCAACCACAATCCTCCCCCTCCCTCTTCCAACACCACCCTCCCACTTAAAACCACCGTCTCCCGCTTCCAGGCAGCGCATGGCAAGGAGCCACGCGGCTCCCTGTCCACCGGCGGTGCCTCCTCCTCCAAAGTGGACGTTTCCGCTCCCTCCACAAGGACAGCCGTCAAGGCAACTTCTACTAGAACCACCTCTCCTTATCTTCAACGCGCCACAGAGGCCGCCTCCGCACACTCCCTCCGCTCCGGCACACCCTATTCTCAAATGTCCCAAAATACCAGCGGAAGTCGCATTCTAGCCGCCGCCTCTTGGAGCGAGGTTACCGAGGACGACCTCGTTTCTAATATCGGTTCTCGGGAACGGACCAGGCAAGAAGTTCTCTTTGAAATCATCTCCAGTGAAGAAAGGTGCGTTTCCTCCCCTCTCCCTTGCCTGCTCTTGACGCCTCCTCAACTCCCAGATACGTCCAAGAACTTGTAAAGATGAAGGATACCTTCATCGACCCCCTTCTACACCCCTTCTCCACTCCCGCTTATTCTACCTCGCCCACATCCTCCACCCCTCATCTCGATTACGATTACTATCGGGCCGAATCTCCCTTTGAATCCACCGATGACCTGCCTCCTATAGCTGCCCGCTTCATGTCTCCCACTCCTCCACTTAGTCCTCCTCCCACAGCACCGTCTACCTCGGGTCATACAACCAAGACGGCTCCCAATATTGATGGCGATTCCCTCGATACCGACGAGGAAGACGAACTCGGCGACCAGGCCGGCCGACTCGGATACTCTCGCCGTGCAGGCCCTGCGTCCTCTTCGAAGCACAACCATCCGCGTTCACCTTACCGCGCTACCGCGACACGCACCCCCCTAAGAACAGGCGGCACTTCCGTACCTTTCCCGTCTCGCTCTCATCACTCTCTTCCTCCGCCCCGCCGTGGCGATCCCCCCATGACAGCCTCCATGACTTCTTTAGGTCGACAATCTATTGTCATCGATCAAAGAGAACGGTCAAGGAATACCAGCCAAGGACAAGAAACACCTGCGCGTGCCGGCGTCCTCAAAAAGTTTAGGAAAAATCAAACTGCTGCCAATGCTGTCCTTGGTGACGCCATTGCTCCCAATCAACTTCCTGAAGATCTTCGGATATGTTTGGAAGTCATTGACAGCGGAGTCTTTGATGGCCACAAGAGGTTATCGGAAGCTCTCAAGAAAAGATACGACGACCAATTCCCGCTCGTTCGCTCCCTTGCGGATGTCTTTGTGTCCAACGTTCGTTTTCTCTTATTTTCTTCATTATTACCAAATTGATCCTGCATCCTTTTTTATACATCTCTTTTTAGTCCGATATCTTCCATGGGTACGCAACTTACGTGCTACATCTTGAACGTGCGCTGGAGCAGGTGGATGCCGCTCTTTCGAATGTTTCTACTAAAAAGCCTAAAAAGCAGGATGCCGGCGAATGGCAGAAGGTTTGCAAGTTCTTGCAGAAACTTGAAGAGAACGCATGTGAAAAAGGTGAAACTGGTCTCGCGATTACCCTTTCCAAACCCTTCCAGCGCCTTCTCAAGTATCCTCTTCTCTTTCAAAATCTTCTCTTCCATACCGACCCAAGTACATTCGAGTATGAGAGTACGTTGCAGATGGTTGCCGAAGTCGAAACCATCGTTCGCAGCATAGAAGATGAGAAGATACAGAAGGAGGAACGCGACAAAACGAGAGATGTCTTTGCTCGCATTGAAGGTTTGGACAAGGTCCGACAGCTAGCGTTACCCAAACCGTCTCGTGTTCTCATAGAAGAACGACCGTGCGGCCCAAGTTTAAGCCAATTAAATGGCTCACCTAAATCTGCCCCGTCATCTCCGCCAGCGCCGATAAGCTCGAAGGGTGTTCGTGGCAAGTCGTCCTTCAAGCGCTTGAGTGATGTTCTCTATAGCGGAGGTATAGGAGGAAAGAAAGATCTGTGGTTTGTGGTATTTAATGACGTGGTCCTTCAATGTCAGCGAACAGGAACTACCTCGTTACCGTTGGTGGCAGCTACCAGCTCAAGGACCAACTCTCTTCCTGACCTTCAGGGAAAATCGAAATACGCTACAACAGGGCGCAGGAATTCATACACTAAACCTCGAAATCTCTACAAGTTTATAAAGGTGCGCTTGCGCCGCTTGCCGCTGTGATGTCTTTCTTATCATTTATATTGCAGATCGAAAAATGGGATATGAGAGACATCGCGCAGCCCAGGGAAGGTGTAGTGTCTATGGATGAGTAAGTACAGTTACACTGACAGTTCGCGGTTGACAGACTCTCATGCTATGTTCTTTTCAGTGTTGTACGATCTCGTGCGCATGTACTTTCTAACCAACCTCGCATCGTACCCCTCCCCGATGACGATGAGGATAACAACGATGACTCGGATGATTCAGATAAGAAGAGCAAAATGAGTTTTTCGTATTGGGGTGCAGACAAAGTCACGGTGCAAAAGCCTATAGTGAAAGGGAAGACAAGTATCAACCCACGTCGACACCCCGCAGCGGCCTTTGGCAGAGAATCGTCAGCCAACGCCAAGTTTGGTACACGCTTAGTATCCGATGGCTCCCCTACTCCGCGACCTGCCAGCCGACGTACATACACTGCGACCCCCACATCTCGTCGTCCCGCGACAACGGACGAGGGGCCCAACTATGCAAAGGCGACTATCACGCGTCCCGCATGGGACACCAGTACATCTCGATCTGCGGTTCCCGCTATATCATCCAAGCGGTCTCGCAATACTTCACAAGCGAGCGCTGCGACACGCACAGCGGCGGGCGCCAAACCTACCGTGGCGTCACCCGCACCTTCCGAAGATTCTGGGGTAGGCTTATACCGCCAGATGCTTGCTAATGATCCGTCGTTAAACAACAATTCTTGAAAGCTTTTAAACTCGGGACTCTCTCTTCTTTGCATTTTTAATCACTTGCTTTTACGCAAATATATCCCCCAGATATCCCCTATCGTATTACACATCATTATTATATCTCTATACCGGCCAGCATATTCAAACTCACTCATTACATATGCGTTTCACTTTTCGCTCTCGTTATGACATCTTCCATTGCTTCAGTATTTTTCAATGTTTTACGACTTTTAGCTATTTTTCATGAACTTGCCAAGTTTTTCACACACACACACTCACACAGCTGCGTATGAGTACTTCCTTTATCAACCGTATCATTTACACCTGCGTATTTTCCAACTAGAGTCAATGCTGTACCATCAGTCGCTTACGTTCACTCCCGGAATCTTTAATTAACTTGTTTCGCTGCCATATGCTGCGTTGTGAATGCTGACGCTGCGTCCGCTAGGATCAGAAGCGCATCCCCAGTCACCTCGTGGTATCCACCTGGTAAAAAGTAATTGGTTAGCGTTTACGTTCGCATGGTTTTACGATAAGTACGCACCGGACTGCCGTGCTCGCTGCAGCTTCCGAAGGGAATAAACCATCGAATATATCGCGGATATAATATGCTTCCTTAGTATCTGGTGTGCTTTCTGGCCACCTTTCCGCCGCCTTCGTAAAAGCCTCGTCCGAAACTACTGAAGCAGCATGGTCTTTGATTCTAAGGTATGGTTCAGTGATTTGCCCAGGCCTAGAATGCTGACCAGGGTTAACAGTTAACTTACCCATCAATCCAGGAGTAGCCAACGCCGTCCGAGAATTGCTCCTTCTGTCTCCAAAGAATAGATTTAGGAAGATATGGCTTGCCGTTAGGTGCACAGTCGAAAGCTTTGCGAACGATATACTGAAGATTAGCTGTCAGCTGCCAAGTCATGGGATAATCTGCGATTAGATAGTCACCTTCTCCATTCTCGGGCAACCGTCTTCATCCACTTCCTGGTTAGATCCCTTGTTAAACATTTTCTCCTCTGGCTTTACATTCATGGCAACCTCAAGGAACTCTTTGTCGAGGAAAGGAACACGCGCTTCAAGACCCCAGGCCATCGTGGACCTAGACGTCGTCAGCGGACAGGCTAAACAAATTACGGACATGCTCACTTGTTGGCGCGCAGGCAGTCGGAAGTATGGAGGTTCTTGACGCGCCTGACGCATTCTTGATGGAACGACTTGCTATCGGGCGCAGCATGGAAGTAAAGGTATCCTAAAGAACCGATGCCATTATTACCAATAGACCGTTTTCGGAAAGGTTAACAAATTACCTCCGAATATTTCGTCACTGCCTTCTCCACTGAGTACCATCTTCACGCCCATGGCCTTAATCTTCCTACTCAAGAGATACATGGGTGTACTGGCACGAACAGTTGTAACATCGTATGTCTCGAGATGGTATATGACTTCGGGAATGGCGTCCAAACCTTCCTGAACAGTAAAAACGTATTCGTGATGAACAGTTCCGAGATAGTGAGCCGCTTTTCTCGCTGCCAGGAGATCAGGGGAGTTTTCAAGCCCGATAGAGAATGAGTGGAGTTGAGGCCAAGCAGCAAGTGTTGCTGAAGAATAATTTCGGACTCAGCGGCCGAAAATGGCCGAAACGAAGGAAAACCGACCTTGTTCAGTTACGAGACCTGGTGTGGGTGTAGAAGGTCCGCTGGCAGCTTCCTTAAGTTTTCGCTGTCTCAGCTCATATTGAGCTTGAGAAACTTTTTCTGTTTCTCTTGAAGCAATCGCTGCAATAAGGCTACTGTCCAAACCACCACTTAGAAGAACACCATAGGGAACTTCGGACATAAGGCGTTTGCGGACGGCGGCCTCTAACTTTTCGCGGAGGAGGGTAAGGTCAGCAGGCTTAGTAGGAATGGTTGCACTGGGACCATCGTCATCACCACGCCACCAAGAAGGGGTGTAGTAGCGCGTTGTAGAACCATCGTTACTGTCGTAAACGTGGCCAGGAGGGAAAGATATGATTTTATCACACTCATCAGAAATGGCCTTGAGTTCTGATGCAAAGTAAACGGCGCCTGGACGTTCCGAACTCCAGCCTTGGTAGAGAGTGGTGATGCCAATGGGGTCGCGTGCGGCAATGATGCGAGAGGGAGATACGGATTCGTCGAGGAGCACAAAGGAGAACATTCCGTCGAGAAGGCCGCAGAGAGCTGTATCATGTTTCTTGTACTGAATAGGGAGATGGTCAATCGTGAATAGAATGTGTGGATATGTACTCCTTACAAGGGGAATAATAACTTCGCAGTCTGAGTGTGTCTTGAACTTGACATCTTTTCCGACGGACTCACGCAGGGCGATGTGGTTGTATATTTCACCGTTGACTGCAAGTATGATTTTGCCGTCGTCGCTGATTAGTGGTTGAGCACCGGTGTCTAGAAAGGAGAGACGAGATTAAATGAAAGAGGACAGGTAATGAGAAGTACTGAATGTACCAACGCCAACGATGGCAAGACGTTCATGGACGAGGATGGACTGCTTGCCGACATAGCAGCCTGACCAGTCAGGACCACGATGGCGCAGACGCTTTGAAAGGGCGATGAAGCGGGGCCTGTCGGCGGCAGGCTTGTCAAGACCGTGTACAGCGAGAATTCCACACATTTAGGAGAGTAGCAGGAAAAGAAGGACTGAGCTGGCAAGTTATATGTTAGGGGCGCGGAAAGTTTTATTTTGGTGACTCGAGCTGTTGGAAAAGGAGGATAAGATAAGGACGCGATTGATCATGTGATGTTGGTAGTAGTAAGTATTATGTAATACTAAGACTACGAATACTATCAAGTTACAGTCAGTGTACACTACTACTGATATCAATATCTTACTGCCAATACTACAACCAATACTACCACAACCAATACTACTACAACCAATACTACTATAATCAATACTACTACAACCAATACTACCACAACTCACTGCTTCTTATTCAATCTAATATGAATTGATTCAGAATCAATAATTCAATATCATCCGTTATTTATTAGTTCCCACAGCCACCCCGCACAGTCTGCCCGTAAACCCCGTTCCGCCCTCTGCTTCATCCCACCATGGCGCATCCCACTGATCGTCTTGCTGCTGCAAGGGTATTGTCTCTTCTTCTCTCCTTCTGACCATGCTCACCCTTGCAATCACAGGCCCAACGCGCCCAGCAGTTCGAAATGAACACCATTGACAATCAGAGCCCTCACATGAATGGCCACTCGTCTTCTCTCAATGCTCCATCTTTTCTCCAGGAGGTCTGCCTTTTGTTTCTTTTCCCCAGCAATTCCCCCTTATCTTCAGCTAGATCGACGCGCTTCAAGACCAGATACGACTCCTCAACACTAACATAGACCAAATATCAACCCTGCACTCCCAACAGCTTAATACAATTGATTCCGGCAGACAAACCAACGATACAGCTCTTGACTCCCTCGCTTCAGATACCCAGACACTAGCGCAGGCCATCAAGAATAAAATTCGCGACCTGAATGACTTGCCCCCAGACCAGAATGCTGCCATGCGACGTAATCAGGTATCCTCTTCTTAGCTTTAGTCTCCCGAATGCGACTGTGACATCCTGCCATTTGTCCAGTTGAACCTCTTGCGCTCTCAGTTTGCGGATGCCCTTCGAAAGTACCAGCGCGTGGAGCAGGAGAACAGAGCTAAACTCAGGGAGCGCGCGGAGAGACAGTTCAAAATAGGCACGTGTTCCTCTGACCAGGGCGAGAGTTTCTGTTCCTAACTTGTCGGTAGTGAAACCGGACGCAACTCCAGAGGAAGTTAGAGAAGTAGTTGAGGGCGGTGGCCATCAGGTTTTCGCGCAAGCCGTACGTTGTACTTTGTGACTGGATTCTAGTTTTCGTCTAACAGACGATGATGTAGCTCTTGTCATCCACACGCTATGGCGAGTCAAGAGTAGCATACCGAGAGGTACAAGAAAGACAAGTCGAGCTACAGCGTATGGAGAAAACGCTGGCCGAACTGGCCCAACTGTTCACAGAGGTAAGACTCGAGTGTTAATCCTTCCTTCTAAGTTGCCTATGTATTTATGTGTAGATGGGTACTCTGGTCGAGCAGCAGGACGTTGTTATTAACAACGTCGAAAACACTGCGATAGAGGTCGAGACAGACATGCGAAAAGGGTGTGTTATTCGTACTTGCTGATGTACATACTTCTCACCTCTCTATAGTTTAGAACACACAGAAACCGCCGTGAAACATGGTCAGTGGTGATTCTATCTTCGTCAGCATTATTTCTGATTCGTGTATCTCAGCCCGGAGTGCTCGAAAGAAACGATGGATATGCTTCTTTATATGTATTTTCGTTGCTGTGGTGCTTGCTGTCGTTCTGGGTGTTGTATTCGGTAGGAAGTAACTGTAAGGCGGGGTTTGTCGTTTGAAGCTGCCGTCGGTTCCCTATTTCTTGAACTATGTTTGAGGTGTATTTTATATTATGTATATAATAATGAGTATTAGTTGTGCTAAGTAGCGACTGAACGTTGAACATTGAGCGCTGAGCGTTCAAATCGTGCCTGTGATCAATGGACGGACTGCGGTCATCAACTGGCATCCATATTCGGCTTCCTATTTTGGAGAGCCTCCGAGGCACTTCGGCGAGTGACGCATCCACCACTTCACACCTTTGCTCCCTTCCTTCTCCAGAGTCTCTACCTGTCCCTCCGTCCTTTTCTTTCTCCATGGCCCACTCGTCTGCTCGCCGCCGTCGTTCCAAAAAGTCAATAGAGGTCGTCGACGCAAAACAAGCTGTGGATCTCGCCACCGCTCAGTCATACTCCGAGAACGTATTCCTCTTCGTCCCCAATCTCATTGGTACGTGTCTTCTTCAATGCCGGTTTGCCATACTCTAATCCTGTACTCTTAAGGATATGTTCGAGTTATTTTGGCCGGTCTCTCGTTGCATTTTATGAGTTATCATCCTAAATACTGCACATTGGCCTATGGAATCTCTTGTCTGTTGGATGCTGTAGATGGCCATGTTGCGCGAGCGCTCGGCCAAACTTCGAAATTTGGCGCTGTATTGGACATGGTTACAGACAGGTAAGCTTGCCTCATGCTCCCAAGGAAATTTGTATTTCCCTCCTGTTGACATCGCGCGATGTTACAGGTGCACAACATCCTGTCTGCTCTGTTATCTCGCCTCTGCCTATCCAGACTACGCGCTTCTCTTCCAATTCCTTATAGCCCTTGATTTCAGTAGTCACTATATGCACATGTATAGGTGCGAGTTTACGCTATATGTCAGATCTGGGCAGCTGTCTTGACGATTCTTCATTCATCAAGCTCTCTTGTTACTGGTTCGCGCAGTCATAAGCTTGTCACAAGTGATGTTAGCCGTATCCTGTGGTTGTATTATAACGATTCGGTAAGACAATATCACTTCCGTCTTAACCATCATTAACATTGTCGTTGGGCAGCGAACGCTATTCTTCATGTGTGCCGGGAATGAGCTATTTTTTGTCGCGCTGTATCTCATGAAATGGATCCACACACCCATCGGTCTGCCGGGAATACTCTCTGACCTCACGTATCCGCAGGTGATGGCTGCAATAACGGCACTCGTCTGCATTGGGAAGAATATCATCAACGTGGTACAGCTCTGGAAGGCTTCTAAAATCTTGGTGGGGGTGGACTTGGCAGAGCGTGCAGCAGCCCGGCAAGAAGGGGCTATGAGCAATTCATAAAATACTCCATGGTTGGATGGCCGGCAGAATGTCATTATATCCCCTCTATGAAATCGTGTGCATCGGCTACCTTCTATTATGATATTCGCGTAAATTATAGACGCTGTAATCCGTGCTTTCGGTATCTAATTTTATATTTTAAACTGGATGGATGCTTACTCTTGGATTGTACTGGAATTTTGAACCAATTTTGAACTGTGATTTGATTTTGAAAGGAGTGTAAAAAAATAAATAGATCACGTGGTACACATACTAAGTACGATACAGATTGAATCGTAAATTGCAGTATTCTTTCAACTTCTTCCGTTGCGTATTGGTTCCCAAATTTGTGCTGGCATTTTCTCTGTAGGTTTTCTCTCTTTGCGTTGTGTCTTGTAACTTATATTTATACTCGCGTTGTTATTCTTTAAGGATTGCCAGTGGCAACGCTGCTCTATCCGTTTGCCCGATTACAAAGTAGAATTGCTCTGTAAGTCTTGGGCAAGTCGCTCATAGCTTGCTCACGTCCTGCTGAATCTCTGAATGCGGTCCCAAACTATCATTCGACGGTCGCACGCACTTCTTAAGCACAACTCCTCTCCCCATTCAACCCCCGGCTTCTTTTCGCAGTCTCCATGTTCTCGCAATAAACGCCCTCCGTTTGCCTGCTCACAACTGTCGGCTAGGTACCTGTCATCCGCCTCCCCTTCTCAACCTACTCCACCCCCAGATGAAAATACTCCTGCCGACAGTCCGGAGCCTGCAGCAAACGTCGTAGAGCAACTGGTAGAAGAGGACGAGAAACCTAGGTCCCGCAGGGCGCGGTTTTCTTCCTCGAGCATTTCCTCGAACATTTCTGGGAAAGACTTGGAACCTATAGAATTACCCGATGACTTGGATATTCTTTTGACACCGGATCGTGAAGCTTTACGCGCCGATTCAGAATTCCTTTCTACTTTACCACCTCCTGAAATTTATGAGGATGCTCTGAACAAATTACTCATTACCTTACATCCTCAAACTCAACATCGCGCAACATATCCTTCAGCTTCTGGAACTCCCGTTGAACCGACCCTTGGACTCTATTGCCCTATCGAAGGTGGTGACTATGTTGTGGATGCAACAGTTAGAGAGTTGGCTCGTCGAACAAATTCTGAAGTTTTGGTGTTGGATGCAGTTCAACTTGCAGCTGGAGAGTGGGGTAAATTTGGCAAGGGTATTATTCTCCCTCGTACTTCTCAAAGGAAGGCAGCTTATTTTTCTTCCCGTAATAGCAGCCAATGCATTGCAGTTACCAAAGAATCCTCTCCATTTTCCTTCATCGCAACCCCCCTTACTTCCCATGTCCCGCAACTCTGTAGTAATAGAAGAGGAAGAAGATATGGATATTGGTCTGCCAATGCTTTCTCTCCCGCAGCAGATGACACTAACGGTGATGACTCCTACTACCATGCAAGGTCGGGCCATCATGACTTCTGCTTCTAGACGGGGTTCCTCTCCAAGCAAGATAAAGGTCTTTTTTGATGCCCTTGTCAATATACCATCTAAATTAGATCCTCTGGGAACGTCGACGTCAAACGGGTGCCGTCCTAGATTGATATATATACGGGATTTTCCAACCCTCGCAGAGTCATCATCTATCTGGTACCCTCACTTGCTCTCTGCTGTTAGACAGAGGCGCAAAGGCCCCATCTCTCGGCCTGGCTCAGCAATTTCCAGCCCTATGACGATTATCTTTGGGATGTGCCCTCCATTAGTCCCTTCATCTCTTTCAGAGTCCTCAGGTTCAGGAAGTGGTTTGATGAACATGCTAATGAGTAAAAGTGGATTGGGGCCTTCGTTAACCCCCGGGCCCAAACCTGTGAAGATGGACTGGAGCGAAGACGAAGCTTCTGAGAAAGCGAGAGAGAAGCGACTTCAGGAAAGGTTGAAAAAGTGGGAAAAGGGTGACTCGGCGTTACATGACGAGTTCCCCAAGCTCATTGTCAACGAAGATGCTGAAGGCAGTAATGGCCAAAAACCTGACGTCATTGTTATAGGCGGAGGTAGCGGTATTCCGACTTTACCAGGTTTGTTTGGAGGTTCTGGAATGCCAATGGCTCCTCGACATAATGGTGATTCGGATAACAAATCTAATTTTTTCCGCTCCACGGTTCTGGTTCCTACGACACGGTCGACAGTTCAAGAGCGTGCGAATCGTATTGCTCGCAGAAGAGAGATCAACGAACTTACCATGCGCATGGGCGTAGGATCTGTTGGGGGAGCTGTCGAGATGTGTGGTGCAGGTGACATTGTTGAGTTCAGTTCGCAAATAGATCAAGATACTTCTACATCTTCGTCTATAGGCGAACCGCAAATGTGGGAGGAATGGGGTAATAGGCTAGAGGTGTGGTCCAACGTTCGCAGGATTGCCGATCGTGCAATTGGGGCTATTATGGCTTCCAGAGAGAAAGGAAATACGGTTGACAAAACCAGTCTTGAGCCAACCATCGTGCCATGGAAGGCTGTTCAGTCCGCCTGGGAAGCGCAGAAAATGCTTCGAGAGCGCCGGAAAGCCTGGATGAAGGACGCGTCTTCACATAGCAAACTTGCTCGCGAGGAACTTGCGTTAGACGAGGCCATTTCACATCCGCAGACGAAGATTGATGAATTGGTAGAAAGAGTTAAGAATGATTCTGACCTTGAATCTCACGAGCATCGACTATTATCCTGCATTGTGGATTCTGGTAATGCTTTGATTTCCTTGAATATAAATGTTACTAACTAGTTGCAGCATCTATGCCGACATCATTCAGCCAAGTTCACCTACCTCCTCATACTATTGATTCTGTCCGCACGATTGTATCACTTCCGTTGCTACACCCTCAAGCATTTAAACAAGGCATTCTCAAGGACCACAGTATGACGGGTTGCCTTTTATTTGGTCCTCCGGGAACTGGGAAGACTTTGATCGTTCGAGCACTTGCAAAGGAAGCTGGTTGCCGCATGCTCACAGTGTCACCTTCTGACGTTATGGATATGGTAAATTATGAAGTATCCTGCCACGTTTTCGAATCTTACCATTTAAATAGTATGTCGGTGAAGGAGAGAAACTAGTCAGGGCAGTATTCTCTTTAGCACGACGGCTCGCTCCATGCGTAATATTTTTAGATGAGATAGATGCACTGTTTGGTGCTCGCATGTCGGCGCGCGAGAGTGGGGGAGCTCTCGCACATCGAGGTGTTATTACTGAGTTCATGCAGGAGATGGATGGGCTAAAATCTTCCAAAGAAGAGGGTGTTATTGTAATTGGAGCTACCAATCGACCATTTGACCTTGATGATGCAGTATTGCGTCGACTTCCTCGTCGATTATTGGTCGACCTCCCGGGCGTCAAAGAACGAGAAGGCAAGTTATTGCTGGGGCCCTACCTAGAATATGTTTATTAACTTCGCGTCAACACCATACAGAGATCCTTAAGATTCTTCTCCGAGATGAAGCACTGGCCCCTGAAGTCGATATAGCTGATATTGCCAAGAAAACGGAAAACTTCTCAGGATCCGACTTAAAGCGTTCGTGCTCATCAGCGTTTACAGGTTTGCATACTGATAGTTTAAAAATTAGATTTATGTGTTTCGGCAGCATTAGACTCTGTAAAAGAGCACGTTCATTTACCATGGTTGTCTACTTCGTTGGCACCCGTTACAAATCTTAAGAGCTGCGAAGGAACAGATATCAGCGTAAACGCAACAGAGGATATATCTAGTGTTGCAAAGGAAGATCGGTCATCTGAAGAAGGAAATATGACCCCGGTTTCCCGCATCTTGCATGTTCGCAACTTCCTTAAAGCTTTGAGAGAGATTACACCTTCTTCTTCGGAATCCCTGGGAAGTCTCACTGAATTGCGCAAGTGGAACGATGAATTTGGGGAAGGTAGGCAGGGTCGGAAGAAGAGGCAAGTCTGGGGCAAGGGGCGTTTTGGATTTGTTGAACATAATAGTGGAGATAACGGTAAAGATGCAGTTCATGTACCACTGTCGCCTGTCATACCATCCACGAGCAAGTCATATATGTCTCTGAATAGTAGCAATCATTAGTGACAGTTATTTGCTTACTATATATACAACATTAGTATTGCAATACATCTAATTTTTAAAACTGCTAGCGACGTGTTACCCGACGACTCCTTCGAGTTGCACGATGTTCCTGTGTGTCGTTGTCACTGCCAATATCCATGTTATTTGCGTTCATTTCTGTTTTGCGGTGTCTTTTCGCATTAAAATCTTCTTGACTTTGGGACGGTAATTCATCTTCTTCACCATTGTCGTCATCACTGGGGTCTGCACTCCTGATCCTAACCCTTCGCTTTCCCTCACCGCCATCCTTGACCGCGTCCTCGCCAACAGGTATAAGTGGTTTGTCTTTTGCTTCTCTTGGCCAGTCTTTTCCGCAGGATGGACACACCCCATGCCTTCGCCGATAATTAGAAAAGCAGTGGAAGTGCATGCGCGTTTTGCAATTCGGAGTATGACAAGATATACCTCGAGTGAGAATCTGTATTAAAATCAGGAGCGCCTATGTGTGGCAGGGAAAGAATCCGAACCTCGAAGCAAATAGTACATTCTAGTATCTCGTCTGGATAAGTTGATTTCAGGAAGGGCTGGAGCTCGAGAATTGAGCGGGTGGAAAGCGAATATCGTCCACGTCTATCCGATGCAGCATTAATAAAATGGGAAGAGAATGTGATTTGAACCACATACTTGCTTTTCAGTAACCAACCTCGGGCTACAAAACTTCCAAGGACCACTTCCGCTTGCGACTTGGACATATTCACTTTGGGCTTAATAGAGCCGATTTCGCGCAATGCAATTATAGAGGAGACTGAGAATGATTCTCGCGGGGCAAGTATAATTTGTTCAACCTATGCCTTTCAATGAGTTTTTTTGCTTGGAAGATACAGCGCTTGACCTACAATGGCTTTAAAGAATGCGATTTCTGCGGGCGTATAGTCAGTGGCCATTTGAGCTATTTCGTCTCCTTTTCTGTTCACCTATAGGACCGTTAGTATAAGAAGGTGCAGATACAAGAATGGCTCACCAATGCATACATTTCTTTTCCGGTGCTTTCGTCATGCAAGTGTCGAAATTCAAGGTCTAGTTTGTCCAGCGACTTGTTGATCCTTGCAACAAATTCATCCCATGAGTCTCTATGATTTGAGTAAGAGACGTCGACGGCATCATTGGAAGCTGAAATAAACACATTAGGAAGCTAGATCACATACAAAAACGTTCGTTTCACCTTTGACGACTTCGACTGCCTTCTCCCACAGTGCCTTTGCAACGTCAAAAGTCACAACACTACGAGAGAGAATGGCCTGGAGAAACAGACGGTCAACATCTTTAGAGGACACAGGCATCTCAAGGATGGTGGAATGAATATTTGCATCGCGACGCGACGCGTTAAAGTTGAAGCTTGCAGTATAACAATTACATAATGCACGTGTATTACGTAAGCTACAGCATTATGTCCATGTGTATGTTATACTTAAGTGTAAGGCCCAAGGTCCTAACCAAATCCTACGTAGTGGAATCGTGGTATCCAAGTGAGACGATGACCCCAAGTCTATGTAGACTAGAGCTTTGGAACTCGTAATGTCTTGCTAATCATTGCTGCTGCCCAGCATCCAAATATGATACTAACCACATGCATCTCTCCTCTCCCCCCCTCTGCACCCCACAGTGTAATTGTTCCCCATGGAATGCCGGCTTGTCCTTCAATCCATCCGTTCTTCGTCCACCATGCCAGAACAGCAACCAGAACCAAAGATGAGGGAATCGGAAGACCTTCAAAATATTTGGACTTTCCTGTCTCGTTCTTCGGAATCAACGCAACAGTTGCATTGAATCGAGCCAAACGTGCGAGTCCGCAACACATAAAGCCTGTGAGTACCACAGTATCCAAATAGGTACGCAACCCGACAATAAACGCAAGAAGAGAGGGTGCTACTCCAAAGGATATCTGGTGTAGAGCATTTAGGATTGTATGGATTAAAGAAAAAAAGAGGTGAAAATATTCTCACAAGATCAGCTAGACTGTCAAGCTCTTGCCCAAGAAGACTGCTTGATTTTCTCCATCTTGCAACTTTTCCATCGAAGAAGTCAAACATCAACCCGGCCAACGGTAAGGCAAGAGCAGTCCAGAGGTAATCGACGTCGTTCGTTAACAAGTAGCGGGCGGAAGAAAATATTGAGAATGATCCGCAGACGCCGTTCATTATAGTTACGAGATCTGCGAGGCGAAAGTTTCTATTGAAAGAAATATTAAGATGCTGTGGTGTTTGCATAAATTGTAAGGTAGAAAGAAAATCATACCTCACGAGTGAGAAGTGGCCATCTGTGTCTTGATACTGATGGAGGGCTTCTTCGGTGGAAGTCATTTCAGAAACATTAGAATTAGATTTCGTTGCTTTTCGTTGGTTCATGGTGCAAAAGGATAAGAGATGAAGGGGATGAAGAAATCACAAGAGCAAGTGTCGTTCAAGCTGGAGCACCTGAAAAGAGCTCACACTAAACCGTTCCACACCAAATGCGGATCAAACTAGTCCGCACAGTCTTGAAACCAGCTCAACTATGTACGTAATGCAACGTCATCGAATAAAAGTACAAGTACAACACACATGATTCGCCAATGATTCGCGACTCACAAGTAGGTAAAATTTACATAAATCTAATCTACTGGGCCTTCGCTTATCTTTTCAGTCCACGTTCATCGCGTCCTCTCCTTGCCCTTTATCTTTAGTTAACTCAATACTTCGTGCTGCGTATTGATTGGGATGCGTGACGCTTTCCCCTCCTCCTACACCTTCGCCTTTGCTCACACCATAGGAGGAGTGTGTGATCTCGAACACGCGGGTGCACGCGACGTGAAAATGGCCTGCATTAACAATAGCTAAAATTTCCGGTAGGTCCGCTGATGTCAGCCCCTGACTAGAATACGTCGAAAGCAATGCAGATTGCAGATTTTCGGGAGAGTAATGACGATAGGGGCAGCCGTGCTCTGACGGGCCAGGCGACAAGATCTGCAAGCAACTGTGGGTCTACTCAGCACAACGACTCCTTGCAACCACATACATATTTCTACGCACTTTTTTGCCGGATAGTTCGCTCGTTTGCCTTCCAAGCCATAAGAATGGCGAATGTTATATTTGTACTCTTTGTTGAATTTGTCATCAGTGATTCTGTTGAATGATTTACGCCAGAAGATGATAGCTTCTTCGATAGATAGACCAAGAACCTTTCCTGTTGTTCAGCTCCTATTCGATATGCAGTGGAATATCATACCTTAAGAAATAATCCATATTGGAGACGCCCGAAGTGTTTTAGATGGCTGTCCTTCCGTAAACTCTCGTGTAGAGCACGCATGCAAAGAGGGAAGTGTTTGCGTGCCAGTTCATCAACAATCTCAGCCTTAATCTCGTTCGTCGTTTCAGATCCGGAAGCCCCGCCCCATTCAGAAGGAACTCCAGCAAGGAACCCTTGCGAAAGATTGTTCAATACTGGAACAAGTCGTGCATCTTCGTCTAGACGAGGCAAAAGTTTTGCAGTGACCTGCGTTGTATTGAATCTCCGTAAATGAGGCCTCCTATCACCATTGTTATTATAACTTTTACCTCAAGCGCTCTATTGAGATGAACCTCGAATTCTTGATAAACAATACTAGATTGTTCTTTTCCGGGGACATATGCCCAACCTCGCTGGAGAAAGACTCTTCTTTTCTCGACCAAGTCAGGGACGCGGGTCCATCTAACCTTAGAAAAGGTCAGCGACTTAAGTATGACCATCCCATTTTAAAATGAACCTTATAATATGTCTCCCGACTAAAAGCTTTTTCACGCTCTGACTCGACTTTAGCTCCAGGATAACATGAAAAGAGTTCTTTGCGATATTCTTGTTTTTCGAAATCTGTCACCTGAGAAAATTTAAACCAGGTATTTCGATGTAACTGAATTCTTACTGGTATCCAGTTAAAATCTCGAGAATTCAAGAATTGTTCTCGTTCTCTATAGTCATCGGTCTCATATCGTACTCGGAATAACGTCGATTCAGCTTTTACAAAACGCCGACGAAGGTCCTCACTTGTAAGCAGAAGCATAAATATTCGTTTAAAGCTTCGGCAACACAGTTGAACACCTACGATCGGCAGAAGGCAAGCCGGAGCACGAAGTGGCTTAGATGGTCTTTTCTGCGCTCCTCGTCCACTAGCATGTACTTTGCTGTAGAAGCATGTAACGGCAAGTATTTGTTGCATTGTGTTTCAGTAACCTTCTTAATCTCTTCCCATGTTCTGTTCCGCGCAGCTGAAGATTCTATCTCAGCCAGGACGCGAAGACGATCCAAAGCGGCAGTCTCAAACTCCTCAATAGTAACATCATTCAGAGGCGGCTTATCGTAGCTACTCTATCATAGGTCAACTAAAATAAATGCATAATGGTGACACGCACAAGTTGAGTCTATATGGATATGACTGGATCCCATGGTTTTCTACAGACATTGAGAACTGGTTCTCGGGAACCGCCTTTATCTCGTGGTTTTTGAACATTATTCAAAGAGTAATTGAGATTCGGAAGATTAGAGCAGTGATTTCTCTGGCTTGTAGAGGATAGGGAAAGTAGTTGAGGAAATCAAGAGCAAAGCGCGACGATTCCGAAAGCGCGAGAGTATTGTCACAAGCACGATAAGTCACCGTCACATGCATGTGTTACGAAGAAACTTGGGACAAATATTTTAAATACTTCACAAAGATAAATAGTAACTGCAAAGTAACCGCCATTATTACTCAAGTTGTAAAGGGTGTCTACTCCTGATTCTACATAACTATAAAAGCGTAAAATAGTTATTAAAAGCACTAAAGATACATAAACACTCCGAAGATGTTACATGTTACATAGCAGGACAACATGAATACCAATATATCACACATTCGTATTGTAGTCTCGCTTCCGCTGTTCGTCCCCAATTTCTACTTGGTTTTCGTTATGTTGCTGACCCTCGCGCTTGTGACCACTCTCGTGTCGGCCCCGGCTTCCATCACTCGATTTTTTTGGACGTCGGGGTCTATGTGTTTCCTTATCATCCTTGGGTTCATGTGGTACATCGAATACTACGCCTGGGCGGGGTCGTCGGGGTTTGTCTCTTGTATGCGTGCGGGCTTCTGAAGCTATCCATTTACCGGTGGATACAATAGGATCGATTCGGGGTGGTGGTGGCGGCATCGGCGTCTGGCTATGCATAGAAGCTGTGGGCGATCCAACAGTATTGGTCTAAAATTATAAGAGTTCACAAAACGAAATAAGAATAATGGCCATAAGACGTACCGCTGTTCCGTCTTGGGCCTCGAGAGATGCGGCAGACATAGTACGATTCCTCTTCGATATCAAGTTACTAAATGGATTAAATACTCGCTTTGCGCTATTGACATTTATAGGAGGCGGAGGGGGCTTCGACCTTGTTAACTGAGCAGCTTTTCTTTCGACGTCTTGGGGAATATGTATTGGGCCGTGGTTTAAAGCACCATGATCTTGAGGTTTCACTTCTGACTGAGAAATGTCATTCTTTGGCTGTGATTCCATATGGTCTAATGTATGGGATGAGGGGAGCCATATTTGATGTTTCTGCGATACATCACGAGTCCCTTTAGAGGACCTGAAAATACCTAAAATACCTCCTTTCTTTCTCTCTTGCTCAGAAGAAAAGGAAGGGGCAAAAGATGCACGAGATGTGGTAGGCTTTAACATGGAAGGTGCCAGAGACGATGGTGTTTTGAGAATGGATTCCACGGATGGTTTGCGATGAACATTTTCGTCTTTATAGGAAGGAGTATAGCTATTGTCAGGAAGATTACTAGCTATGCGAGACTCCACGGAATGGGTAGCAGTACTAATCTGAGCGAGACGAGACGACGAGTCTACAGGATTGACCGGTATAGAAGGGTTGGCGGTTGAAAAAGACTGATAACGAGGAGGATGAATTGGAGGACGATACGGATCTATTTGATAAGAGATTGGAGGTGAAATCGAAGCTTGTTTTTCCCGAGGAACATCGCTACTTCCTCGACCACTGCCATCTTTTGCTTCCGCTTGCAGAGCATATCCTCGAGGAGATAAAAAGGCATGGGAATCATAGGCGCGAGAAGTGGAGTGGTCGTCGAATGCTGGCGTGCTTTGGGTATTTGAGTTCATCGTATGCACACCGGGGTATTTGTGATGAGACTGAGTAGGATATGTTGTTGACGGGTATCCTAAAGTCGTTGTAACTGTAGCGTAGTTTGCAGAAGATTCTTTTATGCTATTCGGTCGTAAATTGTTCACTTCAACGTTAGGGTCTTGAAGTGCTTTCAAAGAGCGCGATGATCCAGATCCAATCTGAGGATTTTGCATGACTGGAGAAGCACGGGGAGTATCTCGCACGGAAGGTTCCTGCAAAGATCTATGTGTAGGCGAATTCCGAGAACTCGAAGTCGACTCTTGGTGAATACGCAAGGGTGACCCACGCGGCCTTGGTGTAAGTGAAGGATCAATCGAAATTCCTGTTTGAGGACTAGAACGATTAGTAGGAGTGGTGTTGTCACCCTCACCCCTTAGGCTTAAGGCCCTTCGTTCGCTTGATAGTTGATTGTCCGCAAGCATGTTACTCGTTGACCTTAGCAGAGGAGTAGATAGTATTTCTGCTAGTTTGGGATGATTAACAGATGGTGGTTGCATCACTTCGGATGTTTGTCCAGAGGATGAGCGCAATATCTCAGCTGGTCGACTTTTGGAGTAGAGTCCGGCAGTTATTTCCGAACCATGTTCTTTTGTTCGAACGTTGTTCTGAGATTCAGCGAGACCTTTCGAAGAGTATCCTAAAATTTGGTGCGAGGTATGGGGATCTATCGCAACGGTATTAGCTGTTAAAACGCGGGTTTTGGGCGAAGGTGTTTTTGACCGCTTTTGCTCTACCCCTAGATAAGGAAGTGTGACAGGTTGCGGAGTCTTACCAGTAGCTACGGCGTTTGAAATGACAGACTGAAATGAAACTGGTCCACGTGAAGGGGGGCGATGGGGCACCCTGGAATCATCCGCAATAGGCACAATAGACATTGACTGACCCTGATATTCGACGGTGTGGTTTTTCACGTCGGAGTGCCCAGAAATAAACGGTTCTTTTACATTTCGCTCTGGAAGAATATGGAGTTGCCCTATTTCCACATTTTGTCCGGATACGTTATTCGTTGCCGAACCTAGTATACTTATCATGTTAATCAACCTTGCAAACATGACGAGCATCTCACCTTGTTCGGTATGTGATCTCTGAAGGGGGAGCGTAACTCCAGCGATTCGGTAGGTTGACTCATCGCGCAAAATGGACTCTGATGATCCTGTGCGACCCTGCGGAACAACAGAGAGTCGGCGGGATGAATTTTTTATGCGATCATAGCTTCGAGTATCTCCGTTATGCGGAGCAGGATAGGAAATGGACGCCTGAAGCACAGGAGCTTCTTTAGGAGGTGGAATCCCCGAACTTAACTTCTGCTGTGCAAAATCCAGTGTAGGAATTGGACATGAGGGATGACTACCTGACTGATAATCTGTAGCTTGCAGCTTATTTTCGTACTCCGTGACCATTTGAGATACACTGGGCGACTGAGTAATGGCGGAAGTTGAACGATCATGCAAAACTTGAACAACGGTGGACTCATCAGTAGCCCCCTGGCTTACTTTCCGGTCCCGCCGCTGGTTATCAAACTGAAGGGAAGGAGTCGGCTTTCCATTCAGAAGTGGGGCAGGAATGTTAGTAGCGTAGGGATCCTTTGCGGAGTCAGTTACACCCCATTCTCGATACTGGGCTCCAGTGGAGGGCTGTACCGGAGGATTTGAAGAAGGTAAGCTCGTAGGACTGAGCCTGCTATCTAATACATTCTCCGGGCGCATGAGAGGTGTCTCGCCAGTCCGTACCTGAGGGTGGGAAGTCGTAGGAGGATGTCTTGCTTGTCCTAAAGACGACTCAAGCTGCAAGCGTGGATCCACGAACATGGCTGTAGATGTTGAAGCTGACATCAGGGGTGGCAGTCGAGCATGTTCAGCTTTAGTTCCCTCTGCTCTAGAGGAAAGCGGTTCCCGTTGCTTGGATTGCTGGTCAACGCTCGCCTGAAGTTGCTGCAAGCTTGAACTACAAGACATACCACCATGCTGCTTAGGCATTTCTGACGAAGAATTAATCGGAGAAATTCGCGGGGCTGGGCGAGCGATTAATTCGGGCTGCTGTGTTTGGAGACCAGAGGACACCGCACGAGATTTAGATGTATGACTCTGGTCCACAGAATGCGGTAGGGTATGTGCTTCTGCTGTAGATCGTGCATTTGTATCATGTTGCGATGAGACCTTCATTTGTTGATCAAGTACCGGTCTCGAACCGGAAAAATGGTACGGCGTTTTAGCTACATATTCTCGAGCCAAGGATGCATTTGCTTCGGACGTCTGCGTAGATGTGTGAGGGAACGCGGCCAGGTGGCCAGCGACAATTGACTGACGCCTAGGGGAGTTACGCGTAGCTTGTTGATTGGCTGCAGGCTCAACTAAAGGACGGTAAGAAAGTTTCGCATCTTTCACGTTATCGTTATCTGCATATCTCGCAGTCTTTGTTACTGTATTAGCAATATCCAGGTTCTGTCGAATCGAGGTGTCGTCTCTTTGGACACCATGTACCTGTTTATATATATATATTTAACGGTCTGATCTGTCGAAAATTCCTAACATACCGTAGTAGCTTTTGCCGATGAAAACACAGATGGCCAAGCTGGACCCTGTTCTACAGGATGCTGTAAATGTGAACGAATTTCCCCTCTCATGTCGGAATTTGTCGACTATTAGAAGCCAATGATCAAAAATCACTTTTTGAACAAAAAAAACGTCGGAACACACTTCCTTCAACTTTGAGACTATATCAAGCGGTTGCATACTTGTATCTTCCAGACGATTCCTTGTTTTATGCCGCTGTCTGTGCGTCAGAATCGTCAACTCAAGTGGTGATTAACACCCACATGCTCACGTCTTCGACCACCCTCTGCCTCGCTACCTGACTGAGCGCCGGAGCCGTTCTGTGGGTATCTGTCAGCTGCTTTATGAAGCTTGGAATCTTTCGTATGTGCCACTTCCTGCGCCGCCAGTGCTGGCAAATTTTGGCCATGAAGCTCCGGAACGAGAGTAGAGTTTGTCTGAAGTACCGACGAGGTAGGAACGGAGTTATTAACAACGGCAACAGGAGGTGCATTTCTCTGGTACGTATAGATAGTCAGATAGTATCGATTTACGGCTAAAACGTTCTTACCAATGCTGGCAGTGGCAGCTCCTCCATCCTACTCCGCTGATACGAAATTCGAGAAGCTTTGCGATCTCGCTGCATGCTATCAGAACTTTCCCCCTCTTCTCCGGGATCCACAAGAAACCTTTGAGGTGCTTTGGGAAGTACTTTAAGATCTTGTTGCAATGGCTCTCCACGACTTGGTTCTTTTCGCCTGTCCTTATCAAGGTATGGGTTGAACATTTGGCCTGTATTCCTTTCGCGTGGACGAAGGTCGCGATCTGCAAGAGGATCTGGTGGTGTTTCGCAATGCTCAAACTCCGTCTTGTCCTTTACCTTCAATTTCTCCCTCTCTACATCGCGCTCCCGTTCTACACCTGCTGCCAGCCTCTGTTTCTCGCGTTCCGCTTCAACGTAGCGAGACCTATCCCTTTCCCTGTCTTTTTCTCTCTCATTTGCTCTATCCCGTTCCCGCACTTTATCACGGACGAACTTCTCCCTTTCCCTTTCCTTTTCTCTTTCTCTTTCTTTTTCTCTGTCCCTGTCCCTGTCCCTTTCCCTCTCCTTTTCCCTCTCCTTTTCCCTTTCCCTTCCCTGTCCCTTTCCCTGTCCCTGTCTCTCTCCCTATCTCTCTCCCTCTGCCATTCTATTTCCCTTTGCTTTTCTACTTCCTTTTCTTTCTCCCTCTTCTTTGCCTTGTCTCTTTCCCGACGTTCCTTATCACGATCCCGGTCTCGAACACGATCTCTGTCTTTGATTCGCTCTTGGTCCTTATCCCTGTATCGCTCCCTTGCTTGTTCTCTCTCTCGCTCGCTCTCCCAACCACGTTCCTTTTCACTGTCCCACCCGCGCTCCCGCTCCCTCTCCCTCTCCCTTCCCTTCCCCTTCTCTCTGTCTCTCACCCTCTCTCGTTCGCGTTCCCAATCTGTTTCAGCAGCCCTTTCCCTCTCTTTTGCTCGAATATCCCTGTCTCTTGTCCTTTCCCGGTCACGTTCCCAGTCAATTTCAACTGTTCTTTCGCGCTCTTTAACTTTGGAATCCTTGTCCCTTTCTCGATCCTTATCTCTTCGGCGTTCTTTAGTGACATTTGTTTCCTCCCGATCGGCAGTTCGTGAAAATTGCCTGTCCGACTCCACAGCTGCCTTAGATTTCTCTCGATACCGTATTCGGTCGGGATTGTTGTCTGTGGGGTATTTTGAATAAGTGGCAAGTGGTGATCGAAAGTCATAGAAGGGCTGGGAAGAGGTTGGAGGATCGTGAGGATAATTGAGTCTGGAGGGGCCAGCTCTGGAGGAATCATCTAAGATGGTTGGTTTCTCGATATGAGGTTGACGTGGAATTAGAAAAGGATCAACGCGCCGACTTGGTTGGACGTGTGATTCATCACGAGGACGAGATGTCGTCGCTCGTGAGATAGATGGCGCATAGGAGGGGAGGGGCAGGGGAAGCCTGGCCGTCGGAGTAGCAGTGACAGGAGGACGGGAGGTTGAAGAAGAGTAAGGCTTGTTGATGGGTAGCGGCGGTCCGTAGTCTATAGAAGCGGGGAGAGGGAATCCAGGTGGCGGTTCCCTGGTGTGGGGGGTACGACTTGAACTGCGCTTTTCGCCAGTCCTGCGCGGGGTTGAAGTAGGGAGCCCATTGGGAAGTTCTGGAAGATGGGATTTATGTCGACTGTATTCAGGATCGGGTTTAGAAAGTTTAGAAGCAGTGGCAGAAGCTGGCTTAGACTTGGAGAGACCTGACTGGGGATCTGGTTTGCGAGTAAAGAAGCTCCTCATACAGAAGGGATGTGAAAAACAGGTAAACGAACGACACCGGCGGTCGCAAATAGAGAGTTAAAAGGGAGAGAGAATAAAAGCGAGGAGGGGGAGTGTCGACATGAGGCGAAACGCCCGTCCTGACCCTGCCAGTTTTGGTAGCATGGAATCAACCACGAATCAACCAGATGGAATCAAACACGACGCTGCCAACAAAAACACGATGCGCACTGCATACCCATCCGAATCCCTGCGACACCGCACACCCTGATCATGATGCAAGAAATATTAATGGAATCAAAAATAATATGATATTGCGACTAGATATACGACACAAAAAATAAATAATAAATGTATGCTACAGCGCAGGCATGACGGACGTGCTTGGGGCACATCCATCTCCGGCGCATTCGCAACACGAAGCCACGGGTGGGGTTGCCCCAGCGGCGCCCGTTTCAAAACGAAGCGGTCGCAGCATTGCCCGTGGAGTTCGTTCTATCTTACACGATTTTGACTCATTACAGGACAGTGAACAGCGGAAAGGCTGGCGGAGGCACGAAGCCCCCCTGTCGAGACAATTTAAGGATCGTGTGGAGGAGATTGCAGGCTTGCAGCACAGAGGAGCGGTAAAAAGTGTATAAATTGAAATAAATGAAAGAGAACGATACAAAAATAGGACGAGCGGGCGTTAATAAAGAATTCAGTGTCGGCACTTGCCGAGATTACGGCAGCGGCCGTGCGGAGGACACAGGGCATGCTGACTTTGTAAGGTGCCTTCCCGTATCACGACTCATTCCAAGCTGCACTCCTCACCACACCATTCTAATATCGCCCATTGCTTACATTTCCCCAGCTTATCTTCTCTCCGTTCTCCTTCAATCCCATCTCTCTAAGCTCTGGCTTGATCTTTCCTTCCCTTCCTCCCAGGCTTCCTATCGTCAGTTCTCCCAACCGAGGCAGTGCTCCTTTTGTTTACCTTCTTTCACTTTTAACAGTCTCCGAACCATGGATGTCCTTGACGAGAAACACAACGGCGCGCCACCAATGGAAGTAGATGAACATATCTCTGTGCGCGATCGTGCGTACTATCTGCCCCTTATGCGCTCCTTCGCACCCATCACTCTCCCTCCTTTCCATAGATGAGGCGTTTGCTGCCAAACATATGCCAGATCTTGGTCATGACGTCAAAGATTTTGCTGTCTACACCTGGAAGTTAACAAACTGGAAGAAGTTGGACAAGAAGCTAACCAGTCCAGAGTTCGAGTGCGGTGGTCACAAATGGCGAGCCCCCATTGTATTGTACCCATTCTTTTATTCAATGTCAATCCCATAGGCGCATTTTACTTTTCCCATTTGGCAACTCGAATGCACCTCCCAATGACACTGTATCTGTGTACCTCGATTATGCCGAACCTAAGAAGTCACCAGAAGGATGGCACGCGTGTGCTCAGTTTGCCTTGGTGGTTTCCAATATCTATGATCCTACCGTCAATACTGTCAGCCGTACGTTATATGGCACCTCTCGCTCTTGTTCTGTATTGAACGCCACATTTATAGATGCTCATCATCGTTTTATCGCTGAAGAATGTGATTGGGGCTTTACCCGCTTTAGCGAGCTTCGCAAGCTGTTTAATGTTCAGGAAGGCTTTTCCCGCCCAACCATCGAAGATGAATCTGCAGATATCACCGTCTTTGTTCGCGTTCTAGACGATCCCACAGGAGTACTCTGGCACAACTTTGTAAAGTAAGTGGCGTATCATGCACTAGTGAAGGAGACGTCGCTTAAATCGATTTAGTTACGACTCCAAGAAGGAGACAGGATATGTGGGTCTAAAGAATCAAGGAGCCACCTGTTACATGAATTCTTTACTTCAATCTCTTTTCTGTACAAGATACTTCAGAAGGGTTTGTCATTGCCTTAGCTATAGTCTTATCATTCTTATCACTCTAAAATCCAATGTCTAGGCCGTTTATCAAATTCCTACCGAGGACGATCTACCTACCGAAAGCGTATCATTAGCTTTGCAACGTGTATTCTATCACCTCCAGACTTCGGACCAGCCCGTTGGTATGTTGCCTACTTCATTATGTATTATACGGACGCTGACAGTGTAACAGGAACAACTGAACTAACAAAATCGTTTGGATGGAAGTCATTGGACTCGTTTCTTCAGCACGACGTTCAAGAATTTAGCAGGGTTTTGCTGGACAAGCTGGAGGTTAAGATGAAGGTATGTTTTTGTGCGTATTTCTCAACGCAGCAATGTTCAACGTAAACGTCTCAGGGTACCAAGGCAGAGGGTGCCGTCGCAAAGCTATTTGTTGGGAAGATGAAAAGCTACATTAAATGTGTGAATGTAGACTACGAGTCCTCCAGAGTGGAAGACTTCAACGGTATGTTCCATTTACGGAAACGCTGATGCAGATTAACAAGTTACATCGTGTATCTCATAGATATCCAGCTAAATGTCAAGGGCATGAAAAATTTGTTAGAATCATTCAAAGATTATGTCGCTGTGGAAACATTGGATGGAGAAAATAAGTATATGGCGGAAGGATTTGGTCTTCAAGATGCGAAGAAGGGCATCATATTCGAGTCATTTCCTCCCGTGCTCCATCTCCAGCTGAAGAGGTTCGAATACGACATTCAACGGGATGCTATGGTCAAGATCAATGATCGTCATGAATTTCCTTTTGAAATTGATCTGGATGAATTCCTTAGTCCTGCTGCAGACCGATCTCAGCCATGGATTTATAAACTTCATGGTGTCTTGGTGCATTCTGGTGATCTTCACGGCGGTCATTATTTTGCTCTTATTAAGCCTGACCGCGAAACACGATGGCTCAAGTTCGATGATGATCGTGTCACGCCTGTCACTGACAAGGAAGTCCTGGAAGAGAACTACGGAGGAGAGCCGCTTAATGGAATCCCTCCGTCGTTACAACGCAATCAAGTGCGTGCGATGAAACGCTTTACTAATGCTTACATGTTAGTGTATATTCGGGAATCTGCAATTGACGAAGTACTTGCCCCATTTAAAGAGGAAGATACCCCTGCACATCTTAGTAAGTTGAAAACTGGTCGTATCTGCTTGATTACTAAGGCGCAATATTCTGCAGAGCGACGATTGGACGAAGAGCGACTTCAAATCGAAGCCAAGAAGAGGGAGAGGGAAGAGCAGCATTTGTTCTTAACTGCTAAGGCAAGTTATCACATGCTACATCATGCTGGCGTTTGAATTAACTTCGGGTGTAGGTCATAACTGATGAAACTTTCTCTCGATACGAAGGCTTTGATTTAGCCAGCTTTGATGAGAAGAACTGGCCGCCATCTGAACTTCCTACTTTTCGCGTTCTTAAACAAGAGACCTACAGTACATTTAAAAGTCGTGTAGCGAAACATTTCAACCATCCAGAAAATGCGATCCGTTTATGGGTGTTGGTAAACCGTCAGAACAAAACTGTGCGACCCGATACTCACATTCCTGAAAATGAACCAACTCTAAGTGTGTTTTTTTCGTCTCTTCTCGTATGTTAAACTTATAGGGAATTAGCGGTTGAGGTCATTCGCAATAACATGGCTGCAAGGCAGAACGACCTACGACTTTATCTCGACGTGATTCCTGATCCTACCAAGGTACGTAAGATTCATGTTAACAATTAATGCTAACTAATACCCGTCCAGCCCGATCCGCCGCCTCAGTCAATCATGATTTTCCTGAAGCACTTCGATACCTCCAAGCAATCACTATTCGGCATAGGAAAGGTTTGGGTGGTCAGAACAGCTAAAGTTGCCGATTTGGTGCCTCTTATTAATGAAAGAATGCTTTGGACTCCAGGTACACCTCTCAAGCTTTACGAGGTATGATGCTTTAGTTTTCATTGTAACAGAAATGTATAATATTTTTCGTTCGCTTTAGGAAATCAAACCGGGTATGATAGAGCTCATGAAGCCAAAACTTTCACTTGCACAAAGCGAGATCCAAGACGGCGATGTCATTTGTTTCCAAGTTGACTTACCAGAGAAGGAGTATGTCCAAGCAAAGGTTGTTACCGTATCATTATTGATTAATAACGCCGCCGCAGGATTCATGATTTAGAGAGTCAAGGCCTATATTCAAATCCTGTTCAATTCTACGACTTCCTTCAGAACCGAGTTTTGATCAACTTCCGACCGAAGTTTGATGAACCCGATCACAGTCATCCGGAGTTTAGCCTTGTACTCAGCAAGAAGCACAATTATGATATCGTTAGTCTTCATTATCACAGCAAAAATGCTATCGTTGACTAGTCTTAATAGATGTCATCTAAAGTGGGTGAACGTCTTGGTCACGACCCCATTAAGTTACGGTTTACAACTACACATGCAACAAACGGCACTTCGAAAGCTGTCTTGAAGCGGTCCCTAAATCAAAGCATTGCTGAGATTATGGCCCCGAACTATGTCAGCTCATCTGCTAGCATAATCCTGTACGAGAAGCTGGATGTCAGCATCGTAGAACTCGAAACGAAACGCAGCCTGAAGGTCATATGGACCGGAATTCACAACAAGGAAGAAGCAACACATTCTTTCTTGCTACCAAAGACTAGCATGGTCCATGATTTGGCTGACCATCTTTCCAAATTAGTGACATTAACATCCGGTGGAACTGGAAAGATAAGGGTGTTCGAAATATCAAAGGATGGAAAGACTCAGAAGGAATTCACCGGTTCTGAAATGATTGGAAACATTCCTGATCCCGTAGAACTCTATGCAGAGGTACGTGATGTTTGGAACGGCAAAACCTCAGTTATTTATTG
This sequence comes from Cyathus striatus, assembly GCA_025738555.1. NCBI lineage: Eukaryota > Fungi > Basidiomycota > Agaricomycetes > Agaricales > Nidulariaceae > Cyathus > Cyathus striatus. The sequence goes on along the minus strand of JAOVFP010000005.1, from coordinate 4,405,668 downwards.
GTCATAAAGGAAATTCCAAGGGAAGAGCTGGAGGCTGATGACTCCGACAAAGTGATAGGTGTCTTCCATTTCTCAAAAGACTTGTCTCGGACACATGGTGTGCCGTTTAAATTCGTGGTGAAACGTGTACGTTTCAGAAGGCAACACTATTATTCTTATAGTAACCATTTTCACAGGGAGAGAAATTCGTGGATACAAAGAAACGATTACAATCGCGAATAGGTGTATCAGATAAAGAGATCGCGAAGTACCGCTTTGCACTAATACAGGTTTCAACATTCAAGCAGCCTTCCTACATTGAGGATGGTAAGCAACTGTTTTCGACTTACTGTAACATGCTCAAACCTTTGCTCAGATGACACTATTTATGAACATCAATTTGCACCAGAGGATGTTCTCGGATTAGATCACGTAGACAAGTCGGGCAAAGCAAGAGCAGGAGTTGGGGAGAAAGCAATCGTTATTCGAGGATGATTGCTTTGGAGTTATTTTGTTTCGCCTACATTCATGCCCAATATTGTCATTCAGCACTGTATTTCATTCAGTCCCAATTAACTGGTTTTGAATTCCTCACGTTGCGGCAAAAGATATTACTGAATAGGTACAGAAGATGAACGAAAATGAGATCCAACGCAATCGCTACTTCCGCTTCTTGTTCTTTTTAGCCTGAAAGAGAATCAGTCTAAACTACGAAATAGGATGAACGATTTAACACACAGATTTGGGGGTTCCAGACCCCTCACCGTCACTTGACACCACGCTTTCAGCACCTGACTTCGACGGAGGGACGAGTCCGTTTGCCGGTTTGGTCTTGAAAGAGCTTGACGTTGTATCATCCAAAGTTTTAGCCTTGACACCGTATTTTATCTCTGAAGATATGAATATGGAATGGGTAAGAAATGCAAAACTTGAGGACCAAGGACAAACCTAGTTCAGTCTTGGCCTCTGCTGTCCGTTCGAAGGCTGCGCGCATCTTTTCGTTTGCTAACATCTCATTTGCAGTTGGGAATATAACCTGACCCCAGCCATCGACAAAGGAGTTGGCCTCCGCAACAACTTCCATAATCTCGGCCTCAAGCTCCTTCTCTGCGGCTAGAAGACTATTCCACAAATTATCGCCTATGGAGCCCTTCTGGAGAAGAGTCTGAAGAGCAGGTTTATCCTCGCGAATTTTCAAGACGCGGACGACATCCGCCATGGCGCGTCGAACGAGAGCAGCTTTAAGAAGGGCGTCGGAGGCTGGGGGATCGGTCTTTTGCAACAATGTAACATATGCATTTCGCTCCGGATGTGATGAGAAGTAGGGTTCGAAGGATGTCGCTGCAAACGAGACATTCAAAGGATGAAAGAAGCAACAGTTACATTCAGACTAACTGGACGTGTGTCTTCGATAGAAATAACTGAAGATGAACAGACCGCCAAAGACGATGATCACATATGCAATGGGTACGAGAACGGAGGCCATAGGGACAAGAGAAACGGGCGCTGAGTCAAAGACACGAAGGCGTCGGGAACGAGATGAGATGTGAAAGGAAGGTGTGCGCTGGCGGATGACCCGAAACGGTCAACGTGGACGATGACGATGGCGATGTTTGCATGATGTGTGTTTGTATTTAATTTTAATGTGGCTGACATAATAATAATACTAGGCTCTGTAATATTAATTATTAAATTATGTCAGTAAATAGAGTATACAACCGTCACACGTGACAGAAAAACATGATGTCGTCATGATTCTTTGTTCCTTCCTCCAATTTTTACAAATACCATATGGGGAGATAGCGTAGTACGTCATGAATTCTACTGTAAAATATTTTATGCATTAGATGAAGAGAAGCTGACCAAATATGCAAAATGGTGGATGGGAATGGATTTTGATCAACACCAGGTAGCGTGACAGTCAATTATTTATTATGAAACCATTCAAAATTAGTAGTGCCGAAGTCTCAGATCAGTTTATAAATAAAATTTTGATATCTTGCAAGATGGTGAATATCACACAATCTGTAATTCTATAAGATATGACACACACAGCTCAATAAAAACAATAGAAAATGCAGATTAGTGCTTGTGCTCAACAACTATATACTTTAAGAGTGATGATTCCTGATTTTTCATAACAGTACAAACCATAGAATTTTTGAAATTCACCAAATTATACAAACTCCTCATTTTGTTTTGCATATAGTAAAAAGAATGAAAGCAAAGAAGAAATGAAGAAGAAATAGGGCCTATATGGTATTATAAAGTTGAAAAGTTGAAAGGTGACAAAGTGTGGAAGCAATTAAGAAAGGTTGTGTGGCAATTGGAGCAATGCAATGAGAGAAGTGTGCTTACAGATATACATTTGAAACACATTTGAATTCCATCTACCTATTTGTTGAATATTCTCAAGAGATACACCATGTTCAGCTAATGTGGTAGCTCCACCAGAGTGAAGAGAGTGTCCAGTGCATTCATGGCCAATATGTCAACATAAGAAGTCAAGGAAGAATGACCTTGAGGGGGGTGATCCATCAGCTTTAAGTCATAGTAACCAATGTAAGGGAAATGATGGTCTCATGAAAGGAGATATTTTTGAAAAATCAGTAGAGGATCTAGTCCTCCTGCAAACAGTCATTGTATAACAATGATTTCCCTTTCAGAAATGTCAGTCCGCTTTATGAGTTGGGAGTGAGAACTGGTAAGATTTTGGAGTTGGGAAGGAAACAGAAAAGCATGTTGGTAATTTCTGAGTGTCATGAAGAGATTCTGCATCTGGGATTACATTCAAAATTGGAATGTACTCACCAGAGATTTGTTGATAGTATCATTTGTCTTGTGTTAACATGGACTATGCAACCAGTAACTGCACCTGTGCATTGTGTAAAGCAGTAATGAAAACAACCAAGAAGAGACATGTATAATTGTGAATAGCATTCAGTTAGCATACAGTCTAGTTTTCTAATGCTGTTGAATTGAACTGCCAATGACTCATCTAAAAAATGATGTAATCATATCTATATATGAAAGTATATTCTCACGATGGATAGATAGATACAAGCTGGAGGCCTTAGCAAAAAATCTGACCCCCATGTCATAAATTTTTTTTTTGACACCCCCTTGATCTCAGATTCTTCAAATCCTGTGTGGTGGAAACTCAATACTCTGCTCTACTTTGAAGTTGCACAATCACTTTATGTCAGATAACTTAAAATTGTGGCAACTTGTTATATCCATGCTCAGCTATATTGTGCTGACATTACCAAAGGTTCCCATGTGACCTTCCAACATACCTGGTCCATTCCTGGAACGTACCTGCTACAGGTTTACACTTCCCGACATTCCTGCCTGGGAACATACCCAGAACCCATCAGGTTTTCTATCGGATACTTCGGATATGTAGTTTCTCTCATGACAGCCTCACTGCGTCATTATACCATTACTCCTCTCTTCCATTCTCACTTGTACATTTCATTATGGTCAATGTAGTTTAGTTTCTTATTCTTCATTCTGAGTGTGTCATTTGTGCCACTACTCCTCTTTGCCCAGTCTTTATTTTGTTTACTTACACTTAGTATTCTGTCTCTGGATTCGTATCTATGTCTTACTAGTACATATAAATAGTCTTCCAAATGTACTAGGTAGTCTTGAGTATTCATATCAACTCTGTACACTTTCTTCCTACTCTAAGTTCTGAAACCCGCTCTGGGTTCTCCTTCAGGTCTCTCTCCCACTGCCTAGTGTAGTGGTGAAGCCCCTCACATACTCTGGAACATTTCCTTACATTGGATATCATCTGTCGTGAAATACGAACCATTCCCTGGGGATATCCAGGTGGCACAGCACATACGCTGAAGCCATGGTTCACTTCCACACTCCCACTCCCATTCCCGTACCCGTACTCACTTCGGGTTTCCATTATAGTTCTCCCATGCCTTCTGGGCATCTTCACATTTGTTTCCCAGTAGGAAGGGAATCAGTACATAACACAACTCTGCTCTACTTTGAAGCTGCATGATCTCTTTAAATTGGACAGGCCAATGGCTGAAAATTGAATAATGATCACATTAAGTCAGAATGTGAAGTGGCAACTCTGCTGAGGCTTGCTCTACTTTGAAGCTGCACAATCTCTTTACATCAGATGGCTGAAAATTGAATTGTAATATCTTCAAGTTGGACTGTGTGACGGCAACTATGTGCTCTACTTTGAAGCTGCTCAGGCTGTGCAGTGGTGGCTAGTGGATTGAGCTTGAAGGACACAACAAGCCAGAGGATGAGTTTGATGTTGAATTTTAGTTAATACTTTAAACATGTAGATATAGCTAGTGTATATTTAATTTCTATTTCTTTCTAGATACACAAGTATGTCTACTGAAATGAAGTTGGTCTTTAAATGCACATAAAACACTAATTATTGACATCTTTACACTACTAATTCATTAAAATAAGTTGAAAAAAAATGATGATTCTTGGTCCAGTTCAATGTTCAAACTCACTCCGAACCTGAACCAGACCCCAGTGAACCTGAACCTCAAGTCCAGTTCTAGGTTTGGTGAAGGGGCCTGAATCAGACCTCAGGTCCAGTTCAAGGTTCAGAGAAAATTGTCTCTGAACTGGACAGAACTGAACCCCAACACCACTATTCACATATAATCCATTGGAATGTGAACATTTTGAATAGCTACTTTCTGGAACATTTTTACATTATGCTATTCATTACTATTCAAAAAGAATTAGTGTAATAAGTGTAGATTTGGGATCAGGAGAAGCAAAATAAGAAATACTAGCTGTTACCCATGCTTATGCATGGAGATCAATGAGCAACATTTCTGTGTAATTCAGGCCATTTTTTGTTTTTCAGTGAGATAAAGTAAACAGGAATACCTTTGCCAGGAACTATTACAGTGATATTTTAGCTCATATTTTATGGAGGTTAATATAGAGACTGTAGAATAAAGAAATGTGCAGAACATATTTTAAAATTTTAACTGAAACCAATCTGAAAACTGCAGTCAATGTTCAAATGTTCAAATGTGAATTTATTTGTGGATTACTGCTTGGTGAAGTTAGGCAAATGCATGGGTACACCATACCCACATGGGTCATGGGTAAGGGTACCGGCAGGTACAGGTATGGGTCAGGTCTTCGAGACTCATAACCTGCAGGTACCCATAGACAGTTTATTGAATAAAAATGACTGAAAGGAAGATTTTACAAGCACTATAATAATAGTGAATAAGTACATAGTATATGTTAACCTAGATAGTGTTTGTGCTTAGAGAAAAACCTTGGTTTTGCATTTTGTTCAGCTCATGGGGTTGACCTTAAATGATATACCTAATGCAATTCATTCAAACTAACATTACTACTCCAATTCTTTTTGCATCTCTTTGATATTTCGAATACAGATAGTGCGTTGCTGCACATTCCTAATGACCCTACATACACAATTTATGGCCAACTTGTTCTGGTTCTATAAATAATATTGTCTACCTCTTCCCCAGTACACAGAAATTAGGATTCCCCTCTATATCACACTCGCTCCCTTTGTATTTCAACAGAAATATCACACTATTATGTACTGGTTACATGCAATATAGTACCTGTTCCATATAACTGTGTATTGGACCTGAGACAATGTTTATTTAATATTCTTCTATGTTATGTAGAATTTCCTATATTTTGAAGATGGTACAACACAACAAGCAGTGTTCATGCTAGTCTCTCATACTTTCATGCAATTATACCCATGTTGTCTATGTACGAAATGAGCTATTATAAACTATATTGGCACATCTTGTTCAAGTACTATGAAATAGACATTCTATATCTTTTATATACTGGAGATAGTATGATACAAGCAGCAATTTTGACTCACTTCTCTTGCATACTCGTGTACTAATACCTGTGTTGTATAACTACAAAATGAGCTATTATACACAATGTTCGCATATCTGCTTCAAATACTATGAGATAAGCATTCCAAATTTCCTATTTTTGGAGATAGTACAATAAAAGTGGCCATTTTCACATAATGTTCACATATGCTTGCATACTAATACTAGTACCATTTAAGTATAAAATAAGCCATTACAAAAAATTATTGTACATTTGCTTCAAGTGATACAAATTAATTTGTCATATGTTTATTCTAATTCTAAAATAAGTACTTAAAACCCATGGGTTGTGATATCCATGGGAACCTGTACCTGTGGGAATGGGTATGGGCCGACGTGGGTATGGGTATGGGTATGGGTCGAGCTCGAGACACCCATGGGTTACCCATGATGTTGCCTAGGTGAAGTGTTCAACAATAATACTGCTGACAGGGAATAGAAAGTAACATTGATGGGAGTTGCTCAGTTGCTCTGACTCGCCTGACTTGTTGACTCTTTCTCTCTCAAAACACTGGTTGTCCCAGGGTTCTGTTCCATTTCTCACAGCTCACTGCCCCCCCAGGCTCTGAGCTCTCTCAAGAATCAAAACTCATTCTTTGGCTAGGCAAGCCACAACTCCTGTTGATGCTACTGTTTCCAGACAGGCATTTGTAAGGGTACTCCATGACTTCACTCTGTTGAAAAGCATATAAGGAGGTGAGAATTGATGTACATTGAAAATACCAACCTGCTTGCACTAGTTGATCCCCCACTTGAAAGTAAACTTAGTAAGTACTTCTAATTCATATCAATAAATTGTAAGTATTATTGTTGTGTAGATTAAAGTACATTTGTATTAGTACTGGTAGTATTCAAATAATAAATGAAATTTTTTTAACAAGAGTTAATGTTGTGTTGGATATGTATTTACAGTTGAAAATGGTTTACATTGGTGGTTGGATGGTGTATTGTTCTGATCTGTTCTGAACATGCTAATTAGCACTGATTATTTTTATTAAGTGGATAGGATAGTTATCACCATCATATAATTCATATCAACTTGACCACCACTGACCATTTGTATTGCTACTGACCAAGATTATCACACCAAGTGGTGATGATATAGCAGATAGTTAGATCATTAAAACCATATTTTGTTCATATCAGACCATATAACCCCCCCCCCCCAGAACACTGATGGTCAGATATGCCCTGATATGCCCTGACATGGGCATGTCTGTTCATATATTCTTATTTTGATTTTTCCAACATACTTACTTATAGTCCCTTCGAAAATTGGAACCAGAAAGGGAAAGGCTCACTAGCCAATCAAAATGCCGACTATAGCCAACACCCCCAAACTGAAAGCTGCTGCATCCAAAAAGGGAAGCCTCATCAGCCAATCAGAATGCCACTTACAGGAGCACTTCTGCATTACTATTGGGGATGCCCAATTCCTATATGTCACGCAGCCCTATTGTGTCACACATCGTCACACATCTGTCACAAAATTTGAAGCCAACCTTTCTCACATCATATTTCCATCCTCCACATTCAAATTATCAATATTTTGATCTCATATGACGAGTAAAACATGTTTAATTTAACATAGGCATAAATATATAGAAAAAAATTAGAAATTGCACTGTGAGACTACTTAGACCACCTATTCAGATGCCTTGACGTGCAAGCGCGCATGTGAGAAGCATTTATTTGCTTATATTTACTCTGAAATAAGATATTGGGTCAGAAAGTATCTTCTCCAAAAACAATCCTAGCAGTGAATTTTAACAACACAAACATATAAAATTGAACTGAATTAGTGTGTATAGCATGTATTTCATGATCAGGGCAAAAAATAAGTTGCATTGACAAGATAAATGTTAGTAGATCTAATATTACTAATAATATAGTAGAACAGCTTGTTTTGAATAGAACTCATCAACGGATGCACCGATGTATATGATATATAGAGCAATTTTGCACTACTTGATGAAGGCAATAACTCTCCGAACGCAGAATTGTTAATTTTGAAGCATAATATGTAGAAGTCATGATTTTTCAGGTTGTTTTTTACCTTAACGACAGAGAATAAAAAATCTGGGTTCAGAGCAATATTTTCCTCGATGTATAGTGCAACTTTGCTCTATAATCCATGTCGATCCATGAAGTCGTTGAGGACATCTATTCAAAATGAGTTTTCCCTGCCAAAATAGCAGGAATTTTTCAAGTTTTGCTATTTAAAGTCTTAAAATCATGTATATATTTAAAACAAGGTCATATATACATTAAATATTGTCACGCGAAGCAATAGTGTCACGTGTGATGGTTGTATACTGTACTAATAGTAAATATTTATTATTACGTATTCATTAGCCGATCCCATACCCCGGAGTTCCGCTACAGTTGCCGAGCCCACCTGAATCCCGTACGGCGTAAATACATACTTGGGCCCACGACACTTCCCTCCTTTCCTCGTCCTCTCCTCTCTCCTTGTTCTGTCCCAGACATGCTCTCTCGACGCCTTCTGTCTCTCTCTCTCCCCCGCTCCAGCACTTTATTCCCCACCGCAAAGCGTTTTGCTTCTACAAAGGCATGTGCTTCCGCGCTACTACCCCGCGTTACCCCGCACTTCAACAACGCGGGGTATTCGAGGTATTCGTCACCGTCATCCTTACGCTCATCCCGAATCTCTCGTTCGTCTATAGTCTCTCAAGGAAACTCTACAGGAAGTTATTCCTGTTAAGCAGGAGCAGCTCAAGAAATTGGTAACTACCATCTCTTCGTCAACGCGTCATTTCTTATCACATCAACAGAAACTCGAACATAGTCAGGCCGTCGTCGGTGATGTCAAGGTCCGTCCTCAGTACTTTAGTGCACTCTTACGCCTAACCTTCAATCCCAAACGCAGGTTGAGAACATTATTGGGGGTATGCGTGGCCTGAAGGCGATGTTGTGGGACGCGTCAGTGCTCGATCCCATGGAGGTGGGCGTAGTCTCCACAATCCGCCTATCCCGCTTATAAACTGACTTTCGCCACCTCAACATTAGGGGATCCGTTTTCATGGCTTATCGATTCCTGATTGTCAGAAGGCACTTCCTCCTGCTCCTGGGGGAAAGGAGATTCTACCTGAAAGTATGCTCTGGCTGCTCCTCACCGGCCAACTTCCAACTCCAGAACAAACACGCGACCTTTCGAGACAGCTTGCAGAGATGGGCGAACTCCCTATTTTTGTGGAAAAGCTCATTGATTCGTATGGCTTTTGCTTTAACATATCCACATAACCGTTGAATTTATTTCAACAGGCTCCCGAAGACGTTGCATCCCATGACTCAACTTGGTATAGGCGTAGCTGCTCTTAATCATGATAGCTCTTTTCAGGTTGCCTATGAGAAAGGCATTAAGAAGTCCGAGTACTGGACATATGCCCTCGACGACTGTCTCAGCCTTATTGCACGTCTTCCCTCTATAGCGGCTCGTATCTACCGCAATGTTTATAAAGATGGATCAACATTACCTTCTATTAACAAGGAGTTGGATTTAGTGGGTAGGTGTCAATTGAGTATTCTCTGTAGTATTCTCTGAATTAATATACGGGCATCTTAGGAAACTATGCGAATATGCTTGGATATGGGGATAACCACAGCCTTACTGAATACCTACGTTTGTATATCGCTCTTCACGGAGACCACGAAGGAGGTAACGCGTCCGCACATACTGCACGTAAGTAAAACCCCTCACTGTTGCTGATGTTCGTGATGCTATTCATCTAATCTTCCTATATATAGACCTTGTTGGGTCTACATTGTCAGACCCGTATCTCTCGTATTCTGCTGCATTGTTTGCACTTGCGGGTCCTCTTCACGGGTACGCTATATGGGACATTTAATGGAGACTGGATTTGACTTAACAGTACGTTATAGTCTAGCGAATCAGGAAGTTCTACGCTGGCAGCAAAATATGCTCAGCGAGATTGGCGACAATATTACGCATGATAACATTAAAGAGTATTTATGGAAGACGCTGAAGAGTGGCCAGGTAGTTCCAGGGTATGTATCTTTATGCCGGCACCTTTCTATCGGATATATTATATGGTAATAATGGTATTGCCGTTGGTAGATATGGTCATGGCGTTTTAAGAAATCCCGATCCCCGTTTCATTGCTCTTCAAGAATTCTGTCAGTCACGTCCAGAGCTTAAGAAAAGCCCTATTATCCAGCTTGTCAATAAGGTACCTAAATTTTTCCATTTGTTTCCACAGCTTGGTATTAACATATTCATAGACTTTCGAGGTCGCTCCAGATGTTCTGAAGGAGCATGGAAAGGTATGAATGTGATGTCGTCCTCATTGATGATTCGGCTTTGACTCTGGTACGATTGGGGTACGACAGACCAAGAACCCTTATCCCAATGTTGATGCTACCTCAGGTATGAAAGACCATCTGATCAATTTGTGATCAATAATTTGTCAATAGTACTGGTTAGGCTGACATACTATACGCATAGGTTGTGTCCTATATCACTACGGCTTGACTGAATACAAGGTTCTTCTTTCTTCATTTACTTATAACATGTTGTTCAAATGACACGCATTGCAGTACTACACCGTCATTTTCGGTGTGTCAAGAGGTATGTCCATTCCAGTACTAAAGCTTGTATTTCTGTGCTAAATATGCGTTGCTTAGCTTTGGGTGCTCTGACGCAGTTAGTCTGGGCTCGTGCACTAGGTCTGCCGCTAGAAAGGCCGAAGTGTAAGTATCTCAGCCGATTACAATGAAAAACTGTATAAACAAGTCCATTTCGTAGCTGTCTCGCTCAACGCCCTTGAAGAGTTGCTGAAAAAGGATTGAACGATGATGGTCGTATGATATATATATAATATACACTAACGCGCCAATGGAAACAAATGGGAGATATACATTGACTGCTTTGGATATATACACATATATGTATACATAAAAATTGGAATACTTAAAGTCATGTAAAAGAAGGAATGACGTACTTAAGAAGGCAAAGTCTGACTATACAAGTATACTTGCTACTTTGTCCAAGGTGCTAAATGCCGCTAGGGTATGAAGATAAAAAGCAACCCTTGACTTGAAACATAAAGGAAAAATCAAGTAACTAGAAAGAACACCGTTCCTATAATAAATAAATTCCTTTAAAGCCCGCAAAAGATGGGAAACCAGAACATAAGTAATAATATTAAAATCGTTTAACCTGAGGAGGCTGGCCCTGGAATGAAGGCTGTTGCATAACTTGCCCAGGAGGGGGAGCGGGTCGACCGCCATACCCAGCAGGCATTGGCTGAAAACCTTGAGGCGGGAGAGTCGTGGCTCGGATGGGACCTTGCGGTGGCAGCGGACCTTGGAGAGGAGGGCGCTGACCCGCTGGAGGTGCTGCACCTGGCGGAAACCCTTGTTGAGGGCCATTGTATCCTGCAGGTGGGGTACCGCTTGGGAAGGGGCGGGAAGGTTGCTGTTGATATCCAGCTTGAGGTGGGCGGTTCATTTGCATAGGGGCCGACTGAGAGGAATGCGGAGGTGCCGGCCGTTGTTGAACAGGTTGTTGCGGAGGGGGGACCTCCAGGACCAGGACGCGGAGCTGGGCCGGGATCCCGGAGGGCAACAGGAGCAGGACGCCCGCCAGGAGCGGCCGGCGTTGGAGGAGGTGGATTTTTCTCAGCCGCCTTCATAATTTCGTCGCTGAAGTATATAATTAGAACCAATGTGTTGCTAATGAAGGTATCAAACGTACTCGAGCAGGTTAAGTGCTGCGCAAAGGACAACCCATTCAACGCAATCCTCGTTTCCTTCTCCTAACGTCTGCCATACAGCCTTTTCTTCTGGAGTTTTTCCGGTGATGCTGATTCTGGTCCCGCCGCCATTGGGACCCGGAGGGTTTTTCTGTATCTTGCCGAACTCGATGCGCTTGGGAGGAATATTGTGGCCAGCGTAGGCAAAATAGAACATACTCCAGAAAGCGGCATTAGGGTTTGGCTTAGATATCTGAAATAAGGGGAGATCGGGGGAATCTGGCGAAGGTAAAGAGAGTTTGTATATGGGAGAAATGACGCCAGTATTTGCTATGGTCCACTTGAGATTACGAGAGGCCTCGCAGCGGACGACACGAGAAGAGGAGGCGGAAGAGTGGCCTGGATCGGAGGCGGATGCCTTTCCTGGTTCCTTGGGCCGGGGAGGGAACAACTTGGCGACGCAAAGGTCACCCTGGGGAGAGGGGGTAAGGAGATAATTTTCAGTATTCTAGAGGAAAGAGAGGTGAGGGAGATGAAGCGAAAAGAGAGCGGGAGGCAGGTGAAACGTACGTAGTTGGTGTGGAGGTAAGAATAGAGTATATTGGAGGGTTGGCCTGTGGAAAGGAGATGAGAGACAGACAGGAGAGAGAGGAGGCGAAGACGAACCATGGGGGGTAACAATGAGTGTGGGAAGGTGGTTGGGTATCGGGGGATGGGTTGGAGACGTGTAGACAGCATAGATTGCTGGGCGGGGGATGAGCGGGAGAGGGGAGAATGCAGGAAGGGTGCAACATACCGGCCATGGTCAGAAAGAGAGACGCAGAGAGCAGAGAGCAGGAGACAGGAACAGCTGGCGACGAGTCACAACGGAGACTGGCACTGGACAAGACGAGACAAGAGACGGAAAAGAGGCGCAGCCCAGGTGTAGGACCCCCCCACTCCCAACGACCCCCCTCCCCTATCGCTCCTGTCACTGATCCTCACACCTTTATCGTCACGCAATGTCACACCTGTTGGAACTTTGTTGCCAGTGCCACCACAGGCCATCGATTCTCGCAGACGAACGAGGCGACGGCGACCACCAAGTACTCCGTCTTCCTCTGCTCTTTCCTCCCATTCTACTCCCTCTCACCGTCTCTTCTTCATGAACCCCATGAAAGGACTCAAGAAGACCCTGGTATGTCCCTCTCCGCCCCCCCTTCCCTGCTCTCTCCTCACCTTCTCCCCCATCTAGCTCGGCAAGAGCACCCGCGACTCCAGCTCATCCAAGAAGGACTCAAAGTATAGCGGCAGCTCTGCATCCGCTGCTGCCCGCCCCCAATACCGGAAAACCCCTTCCTCAGCCTGGCGGTTCAAACCCTCCTACTATCAATCACGCTAATGCTGCCACATACACCTCTTCTCTTAATTCCTCTGCATCCAACCGCTCTTCGTCCCCCGCCTCCTCTGCCCCCGCCACTCCAGAGCGTAGGCCTGTAGGAGAGAGCACATCTCCCGCTCCTCCCATTGTCGTTGTTAGCTCCGACGATTCATCCCATCGCACCGCTGCTGGCGCCGATAGGCTTTCCCTCATATCTGATCATGGAAATGCCACCCCTCCTCGTGCTACCCCTCTTAGCCGTCTTCGTGCCGGCCCCAAAGATACTATTCCGATCGTTGGTAAGCCCCCTCGCAAGCAACGTAGCAGTCGCTTTGTCGTCACAGAAAAGGTGGAAATCGAACGTCTACCTCCTTTCATGGGTATATCTTTTATCATGCTTCCCAATTCATGCTTTGAACTTTTTTATATTTACCAGAAACGCCTCCTGCTGAACGGCCTCAACTCTTTATCAAGAAGCTTCATCAGTGTCGCGTCTTGTTTGACTTCAACGACGCCAGCTCCGAGTTGAAAGGCAAACAGATCAAGACCCATACATTGCACGAAATGCTTGAATATATTACTACTCAACGAGGTGTTATCACTGAGAATATATACCCCGAGGTCGTGAACATGGTGCGTGTCTTTCGTGGGCACTGTGCGACCTTGCTCATCCCCACTTAAATCCAGTTTGCGGTTAATCTTTTCCGTTCCATTCCTCCGCCCGTTAATCCCGCCGGTGATGCCTTTGATCCAGAAGAAGATGAACCAGTTCTCGAACTTGCTTGGCCCCATTTACAGATTGTATATGAATTTTTCCTTCGTTTCGTAGAGAGTCCGGACTTCAACACTAATCTCGCTAAGCGATACATCGATCAGTCTTTCGTTCTCAATCTCCTTGAGCTCTTTGACTCGGAGGATCCCCGTGAAAGGGATTTCCTCAAGACCACCCTCCATCGTATTTATGGCAAATTTCTTAATCTCCGAGCATTCATTCGGCGCTCTATAAACAACGTCTTTTTCCACTTTGTTTACGAAACAGAGCGTCACAATGGTATTGCGGAGCTACTCGAGATCCTAGGCTCTATCATTAACGGATTTGCTTTGCCCCTGAAGGAGGAGCATAAAACATTTTTGACCCGCGTGCTTATCCCTCTTCACAAAGTTAAAAGTTTGTCGCTATATCATCCTCAGCTGGCCTACTGCGTAGTTCAGTTCTTGGAGAAAGACCCTTCATTGGCAGAGGAAGTTATGTTAGGCCTACTCAAGTATTGGCCAAAGGTAAACTCACCAAAGGAAGTCATGTTTCTGAATGAAGTTGAAGAAGTATTGGATGTGACCGATCCTACGGAATTTCAAAAGATTCAGGTTCCTCTCTTTCATCAACTAGCACGATGCATCAATAGCCAACATTTTCAAGTGGCTGAGCGTGCACTGCTGTACTGGAATAACGAATATGTAGTCAACCTAATGAGCGACAACCTTGGTGTCATTTTGCCGATTGTTTTCCCGGCCTTGTACACAAACTCCAAGTCGCATTGGAATCGGTGCGCATCGTTTTATTATTATTTTCTTTTGATGCGTGCTAATGTCCTAGTAGGACAATCCATGGAATGGTGTATAATGCACTCAAGTTATTTATGGAAATTAACCCAGACCTTTTTGATGAAGCAATGCAGCAATATAAGCAACGGAAGATCGAGTTTCGTCTTTTCTTCTTCTTCTGATGGCATTTACTGATTAGAATATGGTGGTAAAGAGAGCAAGAGCATGCGATCCAGCAATATGCTGCATGGGAAAAGCTAAAAGAAAAAGCACGTCAAAATACGGGAGGGAAACTACCAGAAGGCTACGTCGAGATCGAACGATCCCCACCGCCCCCACCTTCAGCCGTGGATGATACAGATATTATGGATCTATCTATGGAACTCAATGCAGCATCGATAGATGATGTTTCAGGAGATCTGGATGAGCAAGGCATGGAAAGGGTGCCAATGGCTGATCCTGGACTAGATGTACGTTAAGGGTATCTGTAAAGATGACTTCTACGAATCTGATGTAAGTGATGCCGGATATAGCGACCTATTCCACAAGTAGGACATGATCATCCCCCAGAGCAAGCAGGGCTTCACACACGCCGTAAAAGTGTACTGCCAGGTGTGTACACTTGAAAGGCTTAACTAATATGGAAGAGCATTTGTTGAAACAACACGGTTGCAGTGGACCCGACCGTCTTACGGGACTTACAAGCCCATCGAAGCCTTGATGAGCCATTACAGGCAATGCGTTGATGTGCTTCACTGCTGGACGAAGACATTGCACAGCAACATCTAGTGTTTCTGATCTCTATATCGATTAACACACTCCTTTGGACATTTCCTTTTATTGTAGCGGCAGATGTTTCTACCCAACGCAGGTCGGTTATGTGTTCGAAGGCGGGGCCTAGCATCTTGTGCGTGCATAATGAAGAGTTTATGCTGTGTCAAGTCTATCACTTTGTACTGATTTGGACATGGCCTCGCACATATGCCCCATTTCCTCCTATTATACTATCTCGTTTACCTCTACCACGATAGTTTCAGTTTTATTTCGTTACGGTCTACTTTTCCCTGCTTAGGATACATATCTGTTTATTAAATTCTGTGTTTCAGGACAGTGCTGTATACCCCGATGAAAATTGACATCGTTTATTGACGGGCTGAGAACTTGAGATCGATGGTGACGCAGCATAATACAGTTGAATGAATAGTGAGTGAACAACAGCAAGAGACAATCATTGTCAAATATAGATGATTCATGTGCTGTTGTGCACGAACTGCACTACACGCAAGAGGGCTGTTAGAGTGTTGGTGATGGTTCGAGAAATGATGTATCTGGATGAATATATGTGTGCTACGGCATGGAAGGAAGGCTCCAGTGTATTCCTCATGGTCTGAGAGCCCAATTACATCTCAGATTCGATTCGATGATTAGACTAATCTAGTAATTTAGTCACGTGTAAATACCATTTTAGGAGACGGCAGATTCCGGAAAGATCTGGAGAGAACGCTCATCCGAAAATGGGCATGACGCAATAACATCACGTGACTCGTTTGAATGAGATTCCAGAGAGTTCGCAGACATTCTGGCTTGTTCCATCAATACAATAAGTAGAATATAAGAGCTCAGATTTGCTACGCCTATCCAGTCAAATTTGTTTACTTTCATCTCTTTCCACTTATCACTCTTGGTATGTGTATATTTCTTTTGAGCTTTTCTTTTCTAGCTTGGTTGTTCATATTATCTATGTAGAACCCTACGCCATCCACTAATGTCTTCATCAAAAGCCATCGGTATCGATCTTGGTACTACATACTCGTACGTTTCTTACAGTGTCCTGGCCCGATTTTACTTGGCCTAAATATTCCTTTCATTAGTTGTGTCGGCGTCTGGCAAAATGATCGTGTTGAGATCATCGCCAACGACCAGGGTAACCGTACCACCCCTTCGTATGTCTCTTTCTCCGACAATGAACGTTTAATCGGCGACGCTGCAAAAAATCAAGTCGCTATGAATCCTCACAACACGTCAGTACTTTTTATTATTATTATTTGAATGTGTTAAGTTTCTAACGTTTATCAGTGTCTTTGATGCCAAACGTCTCATCGGTCGTAAATTCGAAGATGCTGAAGTGCAGTCGGATATCAAGCACTTCCCTTTCAAGGTGTTCAGCAAAGGTGGAAAGCCCTACATTCGTGTGGAATATCGTGGTGAGGAGAAGGAATTTGTAAGTCAATTTATCTTTTTCCAAATCTGCATTGTTATCTTATCATAATCTAGTCTCCCGAAGAGATCTCGTCCATGGTCCTTCTTAAGATGAAGGAGACTGCCGAATCTTATCTTGGAACTCCTATCAACAACGCAGTTGTCACCGTTCCCGCCTACTTCAATGACTCGCAACGTCAGGCTACAAAGGATGCTGGTACCATCTCTGGTCTTAATGTTCTCCGTATAATTAACGAACCCACCGCTGCTGCGATCGCCTATGGTCTGGACAAGAAGGTTTCCGGTGAACGCAACGTCTTGATCTTCGATCTTGGTGGAGGAACTTTCGATGTCTCCCTTTTGACTATCGAGGAGGGTATCTTTGAAGTCAAGGCTACTGCCGGTGACACTCACCTTGGTGGTGAGGATTTCGACAATCGCCTGGTCAATCACTTTGTCCAGGAATTCAAGAGGAAAAACAAGAAAGGTACGTCGTCGCTAACGGGTTTTGCAGCTTGTGCCTGACATTATTGCCGCAGATCTCTCTGCTAACCCCAGGGCTGTTCGTCGGCTCCGCACTGCTTGCGAGCGTGCCAAGCGTACCCTCTCCTCCGCTGCTCAGACTTCCATCGAAATTGACTCCCTCTTTGAGGGTATTGACTTCTATACTTCACTTACCCGTGCTCGTTTCGAGGAGTTGTGCCAGGACTTGTTCCGCAGCACCCTTGAACCCGTTGAGAAAGTCCTACGGGACTCTAAGATCGACAAAGCCCAGGTTCATGAAATCGTCCTCGTCGGAGGATCCACTCGTATCCCCCGCATTGTCAAGCTCGTGTCTGACTTCTTCAACGGCAAGGAGCCCAACAAGAGCATTAACCCTGATGAGGCCGTCGCCTACGGCGCCGCTGTCCAGGCTGCCATCCTTTCCGGAGACACCTCGGAGAAGACTCAGGATCTTCTTCTTCTTGACGTTGCACCTTTGTCTCTTGGGTAAGTACCTGCGTTTATTGATTTGTGTCGTTTAATTTATTCTATTTCAGTATTGAGACTGCAGGCGGTGTTATGACTGCACTCATCAAGAGGAACACCACTGTTCCAACGAAGAAATCCGAGATCTTCTCCACATATGCCGACAATCAGCCTGGTGTGCTCATTCAAGTGTACGAAGGTGAACGTGCACGCACCAAAGACAACAATCTCCTTGGGAAGTTCGAGCTCTCTGGCATTCCACCTGCACCACGTGGTGTGCCTCAAATTGAAGTTACCTTCGATATTGATGCTAACGGTATTTTGAACGTTTCTGCGTCTGACAAGACCACTGGAAAGTCCAATCGCATCACTATCACCAACGACAAGGGGCGTCTGTCCAAGGAAGAAATTGAACGCATGGTTCAAGAGGCCGAGAAATACAAGGGTAAATATCATATGGTTGTATATTTGTTAATTTTATTAACTTATCGTCTTTTTAGCTGAGGATGAGGCTGCTGCCGCTCGTATTACCGCCAAGAACGGTCTTGAGTCCTACGCCTACAATCTTCGTAACTCTATCACCGACGAGAAGTTGGCTGATAAGTTTGAAGCTGGCGACAAGACCAAACTTGAGACCGCTGTCAATGAAGCTATCTCATGGCTTGATAGCTCGCAAGAGGCCTCCAAGGAGGAATATGAGGAGAAGCAAAAGGAGTTGGAAAGCATTGCCAAGTGAGTAGAAACAGTCACGTCACTGATTTTCTGATATTGATAAATGTATTTCTAGTCCCATAATGCAGAAGCTCTATAGCGCAGGTGGTGCTCCTGGTGGATTCCCTGGAGGAGCTCCTGGTGGCGCGCCTGGCGGCTTCCCTGGAGCAAGCGAGGAAGGTCCCAGTGTTGAGGAGGTCGACTAATCGCGCATCATGTCGGATTTTTGTTTTTTCTGCATCGCAGCTTACGTGGACTGAAAAAAGTAATATCATCACTTGTACCTTAGTTAGATTACAATGCATAAGTTTCTTTCTCTTTTCAGTGTATGCTTGATAAGACTAAAAGCCAATACATGGTACATATGACAGCTGAAAGAGAGGGGCTGACTTGCAGCTACTGGTCATGATACTCAAGCCAACTGACTACTACTTTCCGTGTACTACTTAGAGGCTATATCTGCATCCACGTAGCCACCATTTACCACGTTGAACGCTTACACAAGTCGGGCATGTCCCATAGTTCGCCGATGTATTATTATTCGTATACTTATCATCGATCCACTGCACATAGTGGCTGCCATGCTTGTCGGAACTGTGTATGCATATTACTTTAACTTCGTAGGGCGCCTCTAAGTATACCGGGCTTATTTTTCTCTGGCAGCGGTACTAAGCCAGCTCCGTTTGTACATCAGGTGAACTATCCTAAGCCGAAGGGTATTTTTAGGTTTTCAACACATAACTCGAGTGACATTGGAATTTGAACGTTACATAACGAGATTTACTTAATCTTGTTTACCGACCGATCACTGGAGATTGTGAATCCATCTTTGAACATTCGGCATTCGAGGGGCGCTGGCGCTGCGCTAAGTCTGAGGCGGTACCCTATTAAGGGAGGCCGACACGTGCCAGCCCCTGAAGAGCACGATTGTCACTACTTAGCGAGAGTTACTTTCATATGATATGATAATATTAATAAAACATGTAACCTGCATAAATCGGAAATTCGATCGGTGCTTTACACTGCTTAGTAAGTAGGCGAACCGGCGGCTGTCTGACGATCTGCTGATTGTGATTGGATTGTCGTGTAAGTAGTATATGTTATGCACTGGAATATGTCTTAGCACAAGCACAACTTCAAGCTCAGGCTTAAGCTTCAGTGCTTCAGCCTCTGTTTCTCTCAGCTCTGTGTCTTCGGACCATCGCTTCAGGGTAGTAACGTCCTAGTCTGCTTACTATGTAACAACAGCTGGTCTTGTCAAGTCTTCCCTCGAAATTAAACCTCCTACTGGATGATACCGTTTACTTGTCTCAGTCCGTATTCTCGTTGACCTATGTTTACATGCATTGCATGTAATCACCATATGGTAACTAGCGGCCCTTTGTTCTCCGTTAGGACTTCGCCAGCAGCACGCGCTCCCAAGTATTTATGGCTACGGCTACATACACCGCTTGATAAACGAGCGCTCGACGTAGTCTTCTCGGATGATTGACCGATCTATAGTTTGATGGGTCCCATAGGTGGCCACGCTACCATATTCTGAGGTTAGTTAGGTTCTGTTGTGCTGTGTAATACACCGTTACCTTCGGCACACAAATATATGTTTCATCGTTCCCCCAGAAGTACGCCACCAACCTGAGGACCTAGTCCCAAAATCGTCCTATCAGCTCCATCAACAGTTATAAGTTAACGACTTCCTCGTGTTCGCTGCTTGAAGACCATCCTGAAGTATGCCCGCTTTGGCTGTGGATGCACTGCTCTACCACTTCTCGAACAGTGGAGAGGACAACTCCGACAGTGTAGAGGCTTATGACGATTCCGATTCCCAAAGACAGCTCAGTGTGGGGAGAAATTCTAAATCGTAGGTGTACTACCGTGATAATCACTATTCTCAAGTATCTCACTGCCGCTTAGGTCTGGCGCTTGTGTGGATTGCAAGTCCGTCAAAGTACGCTTAAAGAAATACGTTTTATATATTTCGTCTCTCACTGCTGTTACTAAGGTTCGTTGTGAATTCGTTCCCGGTGAGCCAAAGTGTCGTCGATGTCAGCTAAAGAATCTGCCATGTCGCCCACGGGAACGAAAGAAGCGCAAACCAGCCGAGTACGTTGCAAGGATATTCTATCATATGCCGTGCGATGGTTTACTTTCTACGTAATAGTACCCACGAACAGCTTCAAGAGAAGGCGCGTGAAAAGGACCTGCAAATTCAGCATTTACTGCATCAGTATGACCAGAAGATAGCAGAACAAAAACGAAGAGAATGGATATCCCGCATTTCCAGCGATCCATCTTCACAGCAGGCTGGTGACTTAGGTGTGTGGTAAATGTGACGTGTTTTGGGCCACGCTGGAATCCTGATCTACAGATATTGGTCAAAATTTTCGGTTACTCCATAAAGGAAAATCGCCTGAATCTGCAGTCGCAGTTTTCTACGGTGGAGGTTAGGAATGTTCTGCTCATTGTCAAATATGTGCTCATTGCTGCTTAATAACTATTAGCTCAAGGTCGGCATCAGTTAAATCCACCTGAAATAATTAAATTCTGCGGACTTTACCCAGAAGACATAGATCATCTTTTCGATATGTAAGATAATATATATGAAGTCAAGTCTTTTGAGCAGCCCTAATGTATAATTGCTCAGATTCTTCGATCACGTCGATGTACGTTATGTTTGTCTTCCCTCAGCTCATGTCTAATTAATGTAATAATTTGTAGCCTTACTTCTCCATTCTTGATAAAGAGCTTCATACTCCGCAGAATCTTATCTGGACAAAGCAATTTTTGTTCACTGTAGGTAAGGCACACTTCAGCGGTATTCTATGATATTGTTACTCATGTGGTACTTAGTTTGTGCTGTTGCATCTAGATACTACACGGCTCGACCCAGCATGTATGCTTTAGCTATGGAGTTTGCCAGGGATGCAGCTGGAAAGAATCTAATTGAAGGACGTAGAAGCCTTGACATATGTCAAGCATATCTAATAATGGCTGTCTATCCGGTCCCGAAGAAAAAATGGACAGAAGATCGTAGCTGGTTACTAATGGGAGTAGCAATCCGGTGAGTTTTTTCGAGTTATCACTTTTTCTTCTTTCGATAATTATTATAATCATCTAGGATGGCGATGGAGCTGGAATTAAACAAACCACCCTCTGCGGACTGTGATGAACGGGAGAGTTTGAACAGAACAAGGACCTGGCTCAACTGTTATTGTGTAGACGGATCTCATGCGATACAATTTGGGAAGATGCCGATGCTACGCTTGGACGATTACATGGCTCGTACCACACGGCACTGGTATAAATCATCGACAATGAACACCCCCTTTGACGTACATCTCTGCGCCTATGTCCAAATTATTGTCGTTATGGCGGAATGGCGAACTACAATGAACAAGTCTGTTGACAATCAAATGCCAGAGGTAAGAATGCGGTGCATTTGAAAATAGAACTTTGACTTAATGAGGATGCAGGAATTTGACATCGTGCAGGCAGCTCTTCAGACACAAGCAAAGCTGTCACAGGAATGGGCTCTGTGGGTTGATGCTTATGCAGAAGAATATACTTACATGCGTACGTTGATTTTTCCGTTTTGCAACTTTTTTCTGATTTGTTTTATTGTAGCTTTACCAATATGTCAATATCGAGGAAATACTACTCAAATGTACCTATTTTTTCTCAATGTTCTGAAGCATTAACTTATTGTTAAATAGGATTACTGCGTACCTTCGCCTGGTAGTGCTTGCAGTAGGATTTCAACATGCAATGCCCAAAGGATTGACGCGAGATTCGGAAGTTGTTGTCAAGTCAATCGACGCTGCTAAAACTGTAATTCAAATAATGCTTGAGCGCCTCTACCCTACTGGTTATCTGCAGTTCGCGCTAGAAGCAAACTTCCTTTACGTATCTTTTGCTGCTGCATTTTTGATTAACGTGGGTACCTAGCTGATTATACATCGAGATATCACTTATGACCTACATTTTAATAGCTTCTCCGACCAAAGTTAATCCCTTTATTAGATGAAAACCAACAGGATGGAATTATATCACTAGTTACACGCCTTATTGCCGTGTTAGGATCGAAAGAAGTAGCATTGGACGGTCGACACACACCAGCACTTTACTCCCGTTTCCTTTCGTCGTTGCTGAATAAACATCACGTTCGAGGAGGCCGAAATTCTTCTGATTTGGAGAATCCTAGCTGTTCTACTTCATACAGTGCGGAGAGTCAATTAGTGGCATCACAGGGAATGCATTGGCCAGACGTTGGACAGTCCGCGGGTATCTCTCATCACTTTGACGATTTATCGGAGGGGATGATTTATCAACAACAGGGTGATATTGATATGGATTTCAGCCTTACACACTTTGTCAGAACGGTATCGCAAGAGCTGCCTACGCACATCTACAATGTGCAGATGACGAGCAATACCGAAAATCAATGGCGAAATTGGGAGGCTCCTCGTACTGACCATTCGTGGCCTGCTTTTCAATGGCGATCTTAAACTTTCAGGCGGCAAAATAAGTAAATGGAAGCGTGTAAATGTATATATATTAATATTAATAACAAGTGGATGGACAGGTGCCACAGCGGTGGCATGTGCAGCAGAGCAACGGGAGTTGTTTACTTACGTAATATGATTAGCTAAGTACATATGTAATATTTATCTTAGGCAGCAGGTGGGGTCCCGTGGGGAACACGGTGTTGTGACATGTAGTATGACCAAACTAGTGTAACTTCAGTTACACATTGTCACTTACGCCTGGACGACTCTGCTTTCAACTACTTCTACAACTACGGCTTAGTGTTATTACGCGTCTTACACGCGCAATAGCCCTATTACATGTCCCGTTTTCAACCTCCTCGCTCCTCTTCCCCCGCAAAACGTTCCATACAAGTCGCAGAATCTATTATCCATGCATCGGACTTGTCGCGCTCATCTGTGGTAGATATACCTGAACTCAAAGGGCTATCACCCCGAGATGTTGAACTCATAGATGCAGTGATCGCACGTGCGGGACCTTCTGCATCCACATTTTTACCAATATTCAAGGCCTATAATGATGTTTTCAGCGAACACGGTCTCGACCCACATGAAGCTGTATTTTATGGGAAACTTCTTAGGCTGGGTACCTTAAAGGGAAAGAATTGGTCGGAGAAGTGGCAAATGATAAAAGAAGAGTATGGCTACACGACAGCACCTATAGTAAGGTTTCTACAAGTCTATGCTAGTGATGTTCATCTTTTTAAATTGCTTGCAGCGTGATTCTGGCCCTAAACCAACCAAAAAGGCTATGAAAGGTATCAAGTCACGATTGCCGAAGCTTTCCAGAGAGGCGACGGGACAAGAGGCACGCAGATTCCATCGCCCAGCGTCCCCAACAAACACGGAGACAACCGCACACTCCAAGGCCCGTGTCGTTAACTCAGACCGGTTTCAAACCGGTTCCATTCCGCCATCGATATCTAGTAGACGGACCTTTCACACTCTAATTTCCGAAGAAACCGACGACTACAGTTCCGGTCAACCACCTTCCAAGCCCCCTTCATATAAAACTACTGTTACATCTTCTACGCCAAACACACCACTGCTGAAAAGCTCTAAAGCTACGTCCAAGCGCGATTCTGCCGCTGCTGCTCGCGAGGCCGTCGCACGAGCTAGACAGCGAAAGGGGAGCGTTGTAAATGCAGACGATGCTTGGAAAAATATCGAACTCCAATGGCGTGAGGAAGAAGCTGATAGATTCCGTGATCGTGTTTTGCGTGATCGGTGCTGGGAAATTTGGAAACAAGGTCTCCATTGGATAACTGTGAGTATACGCAATTGATTATTCATGAACTGCCCTAACAATTGCAATAGACTACAAACCTCCAAATTGACGATGCCAGAGACGGTCTCGTGATGCGTAAATTTTTACAGAGGTGGCATGCCAAATATAAGGGGGAAAAAGAACTATATACCCGTGTATCCAAGCTGGTAAACACCCGCCGAGTACGCTCAGTTGTAGACAAGTGGAAACTTAAGTTAAACGAACGACGCCAAATACAGTGGAGGCATGCAATGCGCCAAAAAATGAAGACCATTAAGGACAAACGCGAACTTCAGATGAAACGAAGTGCATGGATCAAATGGAGACAATTATATCAATGTCAGCTTGCTGACCTGTATCATCAGAAGCTCCTGGAAAAGCGTTTTTATACTCGGTGGAAAATTCGTTACTCTGAACTCGAAGAAATGGAGGCTGTTGCGGAAGATATATCCAGGACAGCAGAAAACAATGCTGTCGAACGATCTTGGTATACATGGAGAAAACTAGCCGAACTACAATCTTTAGGCCGGACTGTGGAGGAGAACGTTGATTTAAGAGTACTGTCGGAGATTTTGAATACCTGGAAACGCCGTATGTAAGTGCTCCGCAGATATCTTTGTGAGCTAAATTTATTAGTATTGCGTCAGGCAAAATATTAATATTGCTGATAACTATTACGACGTCGTTCAGAAAAGGAATGTGTTTTCTTGGTGGAAATTAGCAATGAAAAATCTCGAAGTATATATGTACACTCGTCAACGCATGCAGACTAATTCTGATTCCTTTTCATAGGCACTAAACCGACGCTCAGACAAATACATATCGCGTCAAGATGACTTGTTGCTACGCGCTGTTATACATGTATGGAGGTCTCGCGAACGAGGTCGATTTTTGGAAGCCAGAAGATCAGTGAAGGTTTTGACTACTGCATGGTCTCTCTGGCGAAATGGGGTCCAACATAACCGTAAAAACGAGGGTTTGTCTATTATTTGTATCAAGTTAAGATGGAGCTCACATTACTCCCTATAGAGATTGCAATAGCATTCTCCAATCGACCAGATTCGTCTCTGCTTGTGACAACTTTCCAGCGTTGGCAAATGAAACGCAGTACACATGTTATCGCACAGGAGTATGCAATGCAGTATCATGCAAGTCAGCTAGGGTACACAATGATGTTGCACTGGCGGGTAAAACTGAGGAAAAACATGAAAATGGAACAGAAGGCTCAGGATTACTATAAACTACAACTGTTCAAACGTTGGGAACGTCGCGTTGCAGAGGAGCGGCGTAAGCGTTTGTTACTTCGCCTGGATCGAAGCAAGCTGGAGAGAGTTTTCCAATGTTCGTTTTTCTTTTTAGACCTTTTCGTTTGTGTTGTTGAAGTTGGCCTCAGACTGGTCACAAATAACGGCTATTGCAAAGCAGCGCAGAAATGCCGAAAATGCAATTCGCAGCCGTATAGAGCAGGTGAGATTATCATTCAACTAAAAATTCAATTCTAAATGTT
The DNA here is from genome assembly GCA_025738555.1 of Cyathus striatus. Classification (NCBI taxonomy): domain Eukaryota; kingdom Fungi; phylum Basidiomycota; class Agaricomycetes; order Agaricales; family Nidulariaceae; genus Cyathus; species Cyathus striatus. Next base: position 4,379,955 of record JAOVFP010000005.1, on the reverse strand, counting down.
GTTTAGAGGGTAATCGCGAAAACATTGTCTCGTTGGACAACCCGTGTCATAGAGCTTAAAACGCGTGAACTTGATGTGGCCCAGATGTCGGACATGAAGATACAAATGTAAGTCTTATCGCAATTGTGCTCAGATCAAACTGGCTTACCCGATGTCTAGTTTGGCTTTGCGGAAATGGCAAAATTCCTGTGCTGTACACCTTGAGGAACGCAGCCTAATGGAAAGTTACTTGTTTGTAAAGCGTGAAGGTACGATTGCTTTCTGTCGACAACCCAGCTACTGGCTGATCTATTTATTTTTCAGATATGGTAAGGCGCGTGTTCCACTGCTGGCTCGCGGCTACAAGGTCAAGTCGCCACAGGAATTTAACCCTGCAGATGAGAGAAGATGAGTTAAAACTCATAGCAGTTTCTTCAGCGTGGGAGAAATGGAGGGAACGTTTTATTGACGAAAAATTTCGTCTAGTGGTTTGTTAATATGATCTTCTTTGATAACCTATCCTAATATGCGCATAGGAATATAACATCATCATCCAATGCCAAAGAAATCTCATGTTTCGTACTTTTGGGGTCTGGCACAGTAAAACGAAGGTATGTATATCTATATTATTGGTCGCGACGAATTTTATAATTGAATGTTTTCAGTCTTTACCGGCTATTCGCTTCCACGCAATACGTTTGAAGGGCAAGTTTTTTCGGAAATGGAGAAACGAAATGCCACGCGCTTTGCAAGCAAAGGAAGCAAGAGAAAAGTACTACCAGAGGCTTCTTAGTGAGTACACCTGCATTTTCTGTACATTTCCCAAACCTCATTCATGTAGGTCATTGTGTTGGCAAATGGCTTCATGTGTATCGCACCAAGAAGGCTTTGAAGGCAGTTGCGTAAGTAGGAGGCAATTGATTCATTCTTTAACCGCTAATCATTCTACGGACAGGCGTGCCAGGTACCTGAGACTTCCGACAGCAGTTCCGCGACCTCACTCTAGCTCACCGAGGTTCACTGCCCCCCCAACATCACGAGCCGCAAACACTCAGAGAGAAAAAGAGTTAGATGTAGCAGATGATGTTTCAAGTTCGTTCGGCAGAGTGGAAGGTATGTCCGCGTCGTCCAAGTTCGGAATTGCCGTGCGTCCTCGGGGTCTCTCGCCTAGAGTTACTAGACCTCCAGTGGTACATTCCCCTTCAGAAACGCGGGATCCCAGCCCAGCGCGAACAGCCCCATCATACGGAGTAAGAAGATGGCATGAACGGAGCCCCGAACCTCCCGCGGGGGGTTCAGACAATGTATCATTAGTTAATGATAAGGCTAAAGGGGAGGACCGAGGCCGAAGCCTGTGGCTTGAGCTACGAGAAGCACGACTTAAATCTCGAGCATCATCTAAGTACTCTGCGACGTAATTCGGGTTGACGGCCAGGCCTGCATCTATTTATTTACTATTTATTGGTTCCGTCCTGTCATGTATATGTTTTGTTATATGTTATCTTTTGTGTGCTAGATGCATGGGGAGCATGACGTACGAGGAATCAGGAATTTCGATAGTATTGCCAGCCGACCCAATTTGCTATAACAAAATAGGAGGTAGTGGGGATGATAAGAACAGCAAAGTATTTATAATGGTTATCATGGGCTAGAAGATCAAGTAGCTGTAGGGTCGTCAATGGCTGGCTTGTATGGATATACGGTGGACAGACTTTAATGCCAGAGTCGGTGAAGAAAGCACTAAAGAAAACGGCGTAGGCAGCGAGAGCGAAGAAGACAAGAGAGAGGAAGACGATGAAATGGCCTGAAGACATGAAATGTGCACTGTGCAGGCGGTGGTCAGACGCTCGGTTGTGTTCCCAAGTCGCCGTAGAAGCGTGAGAACGCCAAAAAAAAAAAAACAGCTTCCTTTCCCCTCCTCCCCAATCCTCTCCCTCTCTCTCAGCGAACGCTCCCCGGTCACTCATGAACCAGGAACCTCAACGCCCTTCCGAAGATGCTGGGTCTGTGCATCCAATTGGCTATTGTAGACAACAATATGTTCTGCTCTGATAAATGGCCATTCAGGTCTCAACCTCAGACTAGCAATGGGCTTTCTGAAACCCTTCCCGAAATCCCTCGTTCAGACTTAAGCGTGGACTTTCTTGACTTTTCCTCGCCATCCAATCCCAAGAGTGTCGAGTAAGTATAAGTTTAAAACATTCTCGCTCCTTTCACTGGGACGATAATGAACGAAACATATACACAGAGAAGAAAGGATTCAAAAGCGGGCCTCCAGCGTGTTAAAATTGTCGGAGGAGAATGAGCGACTCAAAGCAGAGCTGAAGAAGATGACAGATAGGCTGGAAGCCGCTGAGCGGCGACGACAGCAGCTGGCACGGAAAGAGCAGCTGAAAGAACAGAAGGACGCGGGCGTGCCGTCAGCTTCAACTTGAGCCATGTTCCCGTGGCTCTGTGATTGTTGGAGAGCGAGCGGAGAAGTGACAACGATATTCCTGACATTTTATGTATTTTCGAGCGCGGCAACTGGATTGGTAGCACAGTAAATGATATAATATTCGAAAATGCCATATGTTTCAGAAGAGATTGATCAAGGACCAGACCAGAGTGTATCACGACGTCGACAAAACGTACTCTGCACAGACGGAGTGGGCAACTGCGGGGGTAGTTGGGGATTTAGCTGGGCTTGCGAGTGGTTTTGAGGATCGGATGCTGGCTGAGTGCGATGGTGCGAGATGCTACCCTTGAGCAAACCTGGGGGCAGAGTGGAGGGCCGGGTAACGAATGATAGACACGGGCGAGCAGACATGTTCTCCCCGAGTAAAGGACTTAGTACTCTGATCTGCTGTATATGTAATGGCCCACGTCTTCCAGTCCACTAGTGGCCCTGTCTTATCACGCATCTACTCCATGAAACAATCGATCCCATATATAAGACCATCCTTATTCCTTGCTTTCACCATCCCATCCTTCTCATCCACCAGCAATCGTAAGTTTCCCGTTTATCACCACCTCACTATCACTCATTCATCACTCTTCAGTCTTTTGTCCAAATGAGTCGCAGGCCCTCTGTCATCGAGCGTTTCACTGAGCGACGCGACTCGCAGCTGTCTGCCAGCCGCCGCCCTTCAGTGGGGTCGCGGCGTTCGTCCATTGATCCATCCAGGCTCATCCCGATGGACAGGTGTGTTCCGGTTGACATACTTTTACTTATCTTTCAGCACCTCACCGGTCCTATTTGCGTCTCTCCAGGGCCAGCCATGTTGGTGGATCCGACGACTTCAATGTTGTTTTCATTGGCGCAGGAAACATCATGTTTGGTCAGTGGGTTGCTGTAGAAAGTCATTCCATGCTCAATAAGATCCGCTGCAGGATCGGACGAGGGACCATGGAATCACTCTTTCCGTATTGAACAGTGAGTATTCTATCCGCAGTCGATGTGTGGATCCGAAATCCTTACGATCTACATAGCAAACTTGGTCGCCGGCTGAAGGTCGTCGCTCTCATTGACCCTGCCATCGAACGTGCCACCGCTGTTCTTCAGAAAAAGTGCGACTCTTTCGTCGTTTCTGCTTACCAGGATACTAGAGTGTTCAAGACACTTGAGGACTTTGTGAAGAACATGTCTCCCCGTGATCGTCCCCGTGCTATCATCATTGGAAGCCCTCCCATGTACCGTGGTACCAGCAAGCCAGGACGCGATTTGGAACTTCAGATTCTGCAGTATTTCCCTGGAGTTGCCATGTTCGTCGAAAAGCCTATTGCCACCGGTCCTGCTGAAGAGATCGACGATACCTTCAAAATTGGCAATTTAATCCAGGAGTCAAAGACTATCTGTTCCGTCGGGTACGTCATGTTCATGTCATTCTAATAACCTCTCTAACCAATTTTGTAAAGCTACATGCTTCGTTACTTGAAAGCCGTGCAAATGATGAAGCAGATCATTGAGGAAAACAATTTGACTGTTATGACTACTATCGCTCGTTACGCGTGTGCTTACCAAGCTATTGCGAAGCCAGACTGGTGGGACAAGTCTAAGAGGTTGGTCAGAGATATCATTCCTCGATTCCTTACCAATGAGTCTTTTGCAATATAGTTACGGGCCGGTTATTGAGCAAGGCACCCACTTCTGCGATCTTTCTCGCTATTTCGGAGGGGAGGTGGATATCTCTACTGTCCAAGCCCACGCGCTGGAGTGGGATGAGGCTGCTGGCAAGTTGTCCAAGCTATCCATTGACGAGAGCAAGATTCCTCCGGATAACAGAATCCCTCGTGTAACATCTGCAACATGGTGCGTGTTCCATACCAACCATCAGGGAAACCTTCTAAAACATCACAAATTTTAGGAAGTATGAAAGTGGTGCTGTCGGAAGCTTCAGTCATGTTGTTGCTCTCCAAGGCACCAACTACAGTTGCGAACTTGAGGTCTATGCTGACGGATACTCCTTGAAGTGAGTATGATTAGTTTGGTTTATATATTTTGTGTTCTCATATATCATGCAGACTGGTTAACCCATACGTCCAACCAGTTCTTCATGTACGCCGACCGGGCGATGATCAGGAGCAAGTTTTCACCTTCCCAGATGATGATCCTTTCTTCTCTGAGATATCCAACTTCATCGACATAATTGAGGATATCGAGGAAGATCCTGACGCAGGTCTGATTTTGAGCTCTTATGATGGTTTGTGCTTTCACTTGCTTTTCCCACAAAATGCTGATATTTCCAATAAAAAGATGCTGTTAGATCATACGAGTTGACCTGGGCTATTCGTGAGGCTAGCGAAAGATCTCGCGCATCTAAGAAGGTGTCGAAGGAAACCGCTGCTGTTTGAAACCCGAAATATATCATTAGACTGGAATCCACAAATGCTTGTAGAAAGTGTATACTAGACGAATATCATGGAACTTTTTGATTGTTAACCTATTCTTTGATCAAAGAACATATCACCAAAAGATCACGGAACAACGACCAGTCTGTTATACTTAGTCTCTAACACTTGCTTGCCTTTTCCAACTTTTCCCATTCCGTTTGAAGATGTACTTTCAATGATGGCATATTTTTCATACGGGAGCTGCAATGAAAACAAGAAAGATCTTCCTTGAGGAGAGGTTCAAATGTGCTCGGTATCAAACCTTTTGCTTTCTAGATAAAGTAACTCGTACCACAGCGTCGCGACCCAATCATGCACTAGCTGCTTACCGATGAATAAAGAGAAGGCTCTAGCTCGAACCAGGAGAAAACATCATCCAGATGAAGGAAGAAACCTAGCTTCGGATGAAATGAGTTATAATGCTTCTTGTTTTTCAGTCTGTCTGAACAGAGATCTGCAGAAAGAACATGCAAATGAAGATGTCTAAAAGCAGAACAATGAGTTACATTGTCGTGTATTTGAGATGCCTTTACTGACTCCATTGAAGGCGTACCATGAAACCCTGCCCATATGTCCCATTTGAAGCCGTACCGGCTCATCATCTCTTCCTCAATTTCCTGCCTCAATTTTTTCACATCTTCTCTAAGATCAAGCAATATGTCACTGGCTCTTTGTTTATCGCCATTTAGGAGGCTGTGGAGATTGCCTAGCAATGAAGTGTCGCTATCATCCCGAATTCGTGGTAACACAAGGAAATGAAACATAGACTTCGGAAAGGCATCATAAATCGTCAGTGTGCTCTGAGTAGAGGAAAATAGCACAGATGGTGGGAAATCTTCGACATTCTTGCGCGCGTATGACCTCAGAATCGTGAGATATGCCATTGTAAAAGCATGTAAAGTTGAAAGCGACAAGTGGTCTTGAAGTGGTCACTGAACTCGCGAAATGACTCTTCTTGTATTGTTGGAACTTTGTATGTAACCTCCCGCAATTATTGTTATGAACTTCTTGCAAGTAACCCCAGAGTTCTTGAGTGCTTTATCAACTTCACAAGTTGTGGTTTGGCCAAGGTTAGACGCATACACATACTTATAAGTATTAATTTCAGAAGTGTTTATTTATGACGTACAAAAGAAGTTTATATAAGCTACAGTTGTTCCTATTACATTTGCAAAGTAGTACAAAAGAAGTACATAACCAACCAATAACCAACTGACAAGGTCAGAAAAGTGTCTATAGAGAACAAGTTTGTAGTAACTCTCGAAGATCGTCAGATATGTGTACTAGATTAGCATTCGGTAATGCAGGCTGCTTTCCTGTGGCTCTCCGTCGTAAGCCATGTGCAGAAGACGCGGCCTCTTCTTCGTTCCTTCGGCGATCGACGTCCTCCACCAATTGAGAAAAAGAAAGGAACAACACTTCTGCTTGGGATAAAGTAGTGTCAAGCTCAATAGTCATACTGAGCTCATTGCAATACTATGTGGAAGATCAGTATCGCCAGGATTCATCGAAGAACGATGAGGCCTACCTTCAAAATCTCGTCAAACTGATGAAGTTAAGGTTGGTTCAATGGATAGGTGGGTTGAGTAATAATTACTTACTTCTACCAAATAGCGGAGAATCATGTCTCTATGAGATTCCAGAATTGCCAACGCCACGAACAAAACGAAATGACCACCGTAATAGTCCGTCCATAACACTTCCCATAGACGAAGAACGTCGTCAAACGTAAATTCGCGCTTAAATGCAATAAGAATCCACCTAATCGAAAGCGTTAGCTCAATTTTAAAAATCAACAGTAGCATATTGTTTACCGGAAGCAGAAGAATAAATTAAGGCCGTCGACTTTTTCTAAAACAGAGTCAATAACAAGTGCATAATGACAGAAGTGAACAAACCCAAATGTCGATAAAGTTCCGGGTCCATGACTTGAATTAGTTGTTGGAGCGTTGACAGCTGCTTTTTCATGCCACTTTGATCTCGAAGGAAGTTAGGCTTCTACATCAGGCAGAGAGGTAAGCGATTAAAAACTATTATATATTCAACACCTACCATGCGTTCCATAAATTGTGCAAAACACCAAAATGTCAGTTCCTCGTCTGCACTTGTCGCTACATATATCGGTGCACAGAGATCTGACATCCCTTGAACGTAACCTAATGTTCTGTTAGTCATATTTCTAGTCAGCAGAAATAGCTGAGTTCACCAAGCTCCTTCTCGTAAAAGTTATATGTTAGCAATATTCCTGCCAGCCGATCAATGTGCTCATTGCTAGGAGACTGTGCGCCGATGTCATTCATATTTGGCGATATTGTTGAATAGCGCCGATGGAGATCGTGGTCTTCAGAATCCAAGTCGATAGAAGAAATCTGAGCGGGGACGGAAAAGAGTGGTTGACTTCTATCCGTTCGTCGACAGTCAACATCTATCCTGTGCCGCTCCTAGTGTTGTACAATGAGGATTTATCACAAAAGAAAGTAGAGGTTATACTGACATCAATCACATCTTGCCTATCGAAGACTTCCGGAACTCCACACCATTCGTCTTTGACCTCATGATACCGTTTCCTACACAAAGTTGGATAGGGAACATTTAACAAGTTATAAAAAGACTGACCTTTTCTTTTCCCAATGACGATTCCTTTCTTCCGTGGTTGCATCCCATCGATGAACACCCAACAAAAACGACCAAACTTTTGGCCGCAATGTTCCTTTGGCAGAGATACCTCTTCGGAAAACTTCTTTCCGCATCTCTAAGAACGGAATGAGAGGCTTCCCGTCAGTAGCAAACCAGCATTCCCACATGTGTTCGTCCACAGGATGGGAAGGATCTCGAGTAGACTTGGGTGTCGGAAGGTTTACAGTGGAATGTAGTAGTTCAAACACTCCGAGAGAAGAGGATTCTTCATCGCCATTGGCATAGACGGATGGTAACGCCTGCGCTTCTCGTCTCCGTGACCTCTCTCCTTCTTCTGCTACGATTCTAGCCCACCTTGCAAGATAAACTCGCGCACTTTCAAACTCTCCGACGCCACCCTTTTCCACCCAACTTCCCCACTCCCACTCTCCATTTGCATTTACAAGGCTTTTCACAGGATCTGGTAGATGAGGGACAATAGGTTTGGCTAGTGGATGAGAAAGAATGTTCTGTGCAGCATGCCGCGTGGCTCGAGTAATGTTAGAGAATGACTGCAGAAGAGCTGCACGAGCCTGAGAAGATGACTGTGTTGCGGAAGTAGGAGATGGGAGGGAACGATGTAAAACAGATGATCGGTTAGAATATGGATTAGGAGGTTGTTGGGGAGAAGATGAAAGTGGTCGCGGACGTCGATGTGCCGGTACGGGAGAATGAGAATTAGAGTAAGAAGATTGTCCAAGGATGTCATCAACTGCATCATCTGCAAATATTTGTGTAGTATGTACTTCGATGTCCTTTTTTGAAGGGTCGACAAGAAATAAGGTAGGCTGCAAGGTCGACCGAAGAAGGTGGGCGTAAGATCGCAACCTAGCAAGTAAATCTTCGCCGCCCCAAGATGTGATAGGCTTTGGGACATGGGAAGTACCATAAGGCGGTGGAGGGGGATAGCTTGTAGCGCCGTTAGTCCCTGCTGAGTCAGTAGTCTTTGGTGACTGGAGAGTGAAAGAGCGAGATTCATCATCATGAAAGTGGAGAGTCGGTAATGTGTCCCCATTTATTAGGTTAATTCCTATGGAGCCATCTAGGTAGCAAATTGGTAAGCAATACGACGTAGAGTGCTCAACAAATAAGATTCACGTACACCAAGAAGAGAGGGTTGGAGGATGAACAATGAGCGAATAGATGGAGGTAAGTGGCACCGAAAAAGCATAGCTTTCTGGGCGTTGTGAAGGAAGATCAATCAAAACAATATCTGCAAAGCTTTATCGTTAGTTGTTATGAACCTTTAAACAACTCTGAGTCGCTCATTCGAAGAGTAATTGCGAACCTTCGCTCTCGTCGTCAATAATTGCATTCTCCTCGATTTTAATAAACTTGTCCCACTCCGATGTTCCCTTCTCATTCAAAAGCGACTCCGGAATCCACGCGAGCAAATATAATGGATTGATTGCCTCCTATATAACGTTCAAGGAACGTAAGAACGTGGATTATCGTTAAACTAATGGTTACGCACTCTCTTAACAAGAGCGACAAACCCAGGGATGTTGTCACGAGAATATGCAGTGGGATTGACGTAGACCTTCGATTTACTGTAGATTAGACGGTATCTATCTTCATCCTCGATCTTTGGTGGTTCACGAGGAGGGATATCAGAGTGTTTGATTTCGACCATAGATTCAGTCTGGTTATAGTGTTAAAAATTAATAAATCAAGACGAGTAGATCGCACAGAGGTTGTGGAGGCAGACAAAATGCTGTCAGGGGATGATGCAGAGTAACCTTCGTTTCGAGGCATGTAGCGCCGAAGGATAAGGCGGATGCAACCTGCTGCGGGTTACTGCGCCGTAGACCAAACAACCGGTTGTATGAAACAATGGCAAATGCGATAGGTGACAAAATGAATGTTCAATAGTATTTGGGACGATGGTAAAGAAGCTGGAGGTCTGATTCAGGGATTCGACGCTGTTGCCTAAATACTTGGTAGTAGTAAGTAGTACTTATAACACCAACTGAACAGTGATGTAAGTAGTACGTACTACATGCTTGATATCACGTGGATCGTTCATTCATTAGAAACTCAGAGTAACTTTAAGTGCATCTCGATTTTCATTCTACTTACTTACATATGTACAGAGCTACGGCTACATAATATTCCAGGATCAAAACCTTTAGGAAATACTTGGCGAACATTTATGTTAATCCGAGTTGTATGTAGGTAATCCTCATATGGCTGCCAGGCGCCCTGTTCATCTTGTTTCAGCGAGGCTCGTTGCAGGTGTGGAGGCAAGGTGCCTTCCAATATCCGAGGAACACCTAACTCAAGTTTAGATGTATACATATAAAGCTCTTGTATCAAGCGTACCATGATATGCTCTCCGGCAAGCTGGTCCTGACATTATCACTACGTCGCCTGATCGAAGGAGTATAGGGACTGGCTCAGTGTCCCGTGTCAATCCTCCTATCAGGAAAACAGCAGCATTCCCAAGCCTATGGACAACCAGCAAGTCAGGGTAGGAAAAATAAAATAATTGCATGCATACTCACGATACAGAAACAAGCGGGGACGTAGTACATACTTCTGATCGGTCTACGTGTCCCATAAGTGTGTCCTTGACCTGATAAAAGTTCACAATGCCTGCATCGGGCTCTGTAAGGATATAACATTTAGAAACAGGAAGAAAGATCTGCTACGTAAAATACCATAAGTAGCATCCCAAGATTTCCACTCTGGCCCAGATTCACCCCACTGAGGATCTGTGCCATCGTATATAATATCCCAATTAACAGCAGCCACAGCACTCCTACACACCTGTCGTAGCACGTCATCAATGACACCTTTACCCTTCGTAAAATCGTATTGTTTTGTACCCCAGTGATAAAACCAACCGATGTTAGCCCACCTAAGCTTGTATAACAAAGCCGAGCAAGGAATAGGCTGTACAGTGGGGGATGGTGCTTGTGGGGGTTTCGGCGTGGATGATATATCCGAATAAGTTGCGGGTGAAGCAGGTGTGTTATTTACTAGCTGCCGAGGCCCGGGAGTCGATGGATTTGCAGAATCGGCTTCGATTGCCTTTGGTTCAACAACTATGTCTTCGGTGGAGACTTCACGGGCCTTGAGCCATTGATTCCACACCCCATTATGAGGAACATGGTAATGAATATCAAGATTTGTTTCATTTGGATGATGGGCATGGTTAGCTAATGCCCATCGCGCTAGTTCGCGCTGTTTCTCATGTGTCAAAAAGGAAGGAAGAATAACAAGTCCTATAGCCGGCATGTATAAATTGAAGTGAACAAATACATCGATGTGTATGACAGCATACCGGGAACACTGGGAATGATGACTACCTTACGGCCGCTTAAAGAAGCATCCTTGAGAGGAATCTCGCGGAATTCTACTGCACCGAGACGACCTGTCCAAACGCCTTGCTGTATTTCATGAGACCGATCTGGATAAAGGGATGCCAGATCAAGGACGCCTGAGAGATCGGGAGGAGGAAAGCGAGCTTTGTAGCGCTTCTCAGCTGCTCTGAAGGGGGTCCATTCATGATCTATTTCTGCATTTCTGTTCTTGGTTGACTTGTGGTATTGGCGGCGGGCCTTCCTGTAGGCAGGGGAGTCTGGATGAAGAAGAGGAGAGATGGGAATGGCGGGGGAAGTGGTGGATGGCATGAAAGTCGGGGAAGAGGGCACTGGACAACAGGTGCAAATAATAGACGTTTGTTTTTTGGACAAGTCGGCGGGTGGATTGCGTACCAGCACGGCGTCGACCTCAACTCTGCAGAACAAGCTCTGCACCGCCCAGCCCCCAGGCTCCCAGACCATCCTCTGGTATTTCTCCACAGCCCATACCACATCGCCCGCCGTTCGTCTTCAGCCTCGCCTGGTCCGCCAGCTCTCTCTGCTCTCTGAAGAGCATTGCTCCTCTTTGTCATAACTCCTCGTCTTAGCGCCTCTTAATTGTTCGCCTTCTCTGCTTACTGCTTCTACATTGCCCCTCCGCTCTATCTTATTTATGTCGTTATGGCTATCTCGCTCCACAACGTCATACCTATCCCGCCCTGCCGCTAGACACCTCTCGCACCCACTCCTTCACGTCCAGTTTCTCCATCTCTCCACCTATCCCTATTACAACCCTCGCGAACGACGCATTCCTAGCCAATTAACTTCTCAATACACTCTCCGGTTTCAAAGTTCAAAATCTACTTCTCTTCCTGCCGATCCCACTACGTCATCAGATGTAAAACCAAGCCCCCCAGCCCCAAAGGACGCCCCTAAGGGTCCGCTCATGTCTAGGGTTTGGAAAAAGGTCAAGCATGAGGCTGCACACTACTGGCACGGTTCAAAACTTCTTGTTTCCGAAGTGCGCATTTCTTCTCGGCTTCAGTGGAAAATTCTTCAAGGTGAAACGCTCACTAGGCGTGAGCGAAGACAGGTGGGTTGCTAAATATATTGTCATGCTATGCGCTTATCCCTCGTTTCTCTCTCTTCAAGCTAAAACGAACAACACAAGATATTTTGCGACTTGTTCCTTTCGCCGTTTTCATCGTTGTTCCCTTCATGGAATTGCTACTTCCCGTTGCTCTCAAACTCTTCCCCAATATGTTGCCATCTACATTTGAAGATAAATTTGCCGCTGTTAGTACTTTGTTACTAATGAACGAAGTCAGGCTTCTTTGACTTACTCCTTTGACTCCAGGAAGAAAAACAACGAAAGCTTCTTCGTGTTCGCTTAGATATGGCTAAATTCTTACAGGAAACTTTGCGCGAGTCTGGACTTAAGGCAAATGCCCATATTGTCGGCAGTGATGCATTCAAAGAATTCTTCCGCAAGGTATGAAATTTCTTTCATGATTCATACCGGAAATGCAATTATCATTTCTTCAGGTTCGGTCAACCGGCGAATCTCCTTCTGTTGCAGATATTATCAACGTGGCAAAACTTTTCGACGATGATCTCACATTGGACAACTTGTCTCGGCCTCAGCTGGTGTCAATGTCTCGATACATGGGACTCAACGCATTCGGAACTGACAATTTCCTCCGTGGCGCGATTCGTTCTCGCCTGACAAATATTCGTCGGGATGATCAGCTTATTGATGCTGAGGGCGTGGATGAACTGTCTGTGTCTGAACTTCAAGCTGCTTGCCAGTCGCGTGGTATAAGGACCACTGGCGTATCCCCTGCAAGGCTAAGGGATGAATTGACGACTTGGATCGACTTACATCTTCACAACCGCGTGTCAGGAGTTCTTCTTGTTCTTGGCCGTGCTTTCAACTTTGACAGAAAGCCTGGTGAAGATGAAGACGGCAAGACTGCAGTTATCCGTAGCTTGGAAAATGTCCTTTGTGGTCTTCCTGACAATCTGGTATATCTGCTTTCTTTCATCCTTGTTACGTGTTTTGCTTAATCGGAGACACAGCTGAACGAAGCTGAGCTGGAAGTGGATTCTGACAATGCTAGTTACAAACAGAAGCTGGAAGTTTTGCAGCAGCAACAGGAACTTATTGATGACGAGGCGGAGCAGGAACAAAAGGAAGAAGACGCCCGTCGTGCAAAGAAGGAAGCCGCTGAGTTGGAAGCTCGCACTGCTCAGTCATTACTTCCAGATTCTGAGGTATATAAAAAAGGCGTTAACATCTTCAACGCTGCTGACTTAACTTACCTAGTTTCTTCCCGAAACTACCGAGCCTGAAGATGCGCGCATGACTACTGAGCAACTTAAGGAACTTGGTGAAGCATTATCCATTCTGTCCGCGAAGTCTAGCGTTCTCAAGGAACGTGATGAGCTACGCGCTCTCATGGAAGAAAATTTGCAAGCCGAGGAGGTAATTATTCTCGTTAACACTTCGAATCTCCATTAAATAAAGTATAATTCAGGATCCCAAATCTCCGTCTGGTGCACTTACCAAACGTATTCGCTCAATGTTGACCAAGATCGATCAGCAGTTACAAGAGTATGATGGTCGCGTCGGCAGCTCGCTGCAAATGATATCTGCTGATGCCCAGGGTCGTATTTCGGTGCAGGACCTTCAGAAGGCTTTGGCTGTTATCAAGCACAGGCCCGATGATGACGTTGGACAAGCTGTCATTCAAAAGCTAGATGTCGATCAAGATGGTTTCGTTGAACTTGAACATGTTTTAGGTCTTGTAAAAGAAGAGGGACTAGGTGAGTTATTGCTTATAATTGCGTGTTGACATTCATAAACTCGTTGGTCAGGTGTTGTTGTCGACGACGAAGCGCAGTCAATCATCGGTCTAGGCAAAGAAATCAAGGATTCCAAGCCAAGAAAGGAAGATATTGTCCAGGAGTGAGGCTTGCGATGAATACACGAGCTTATAGATATTACATTACCTCTTGCTTATAGATCGGATGAATGTTTACCATCCACACTAATTCATGTCCCCGAGCTAAATACCTATATTCAGTCCTATATACTTGTTATGTAGCTGGCAAAAATATAATTCGTGTGACTTTATGTAAACATCGAGAAGGTATAGCAAGTGTGATTAAAAAGTCATGAAATATACACACAAGGGAGTAGCGATCATTACATGTAATAAGGAAGTTGAATTCCACTCGAATAACAACCATAAGAGATACTTTTGTCGTAAATCAAGACGTCGACGTCGTCTGAACCCGTTGCTGCAGTAATGGTTTTACGACATCATCATGAACGTCCGGTGTCTTGCCCCGTGAACGCACACCCTTATCTTCGACTTCAGAAACGTCAGCTGTTTCTTCGTCATCCTCGTCCGCACTCTCTGCCCAGAATCTGCCAGCCTGCAGAGCGAGAATTCCCGTCAAGGCAACGCTGCAAATGAGATTGCTTGATGCAAGCTCAAGGGTTGCGCCACGCAAAGTACGGGGGAAAGGATCCTTCAGTTGATGGGGAGGTAAAGTGGTGAACTGCGAGAACAGATCTAGTGGGAATTAAAGCAAATTTAACGGCGGTGTTAAAGAAACGCTGTAAGGAATGTGTAGCTCACTGGGAAGTACGGAATACAGATACATTCCAACAGTGGTGCAGAACAAGACTAATATGGCAATATTTTCAGAATAATAGATATCACGAAGGCGAGAGATACTAACAGATACTTCCTCCGTCGAACATCAAGTTTCCTGCCTGGCCATCACCAAGACTCCACAGAATGGTGACACCACCGAGGAGGACTACGGCACTGAGGAAGTAAAGGATTTCTGAGGGCCCCTTTGCAATGATGGAGTAATATGAAGCGGCAGTCCAAAGATGTTCATCGGTAACGGGTGATTTCCAGAGGGTTAGAGAATCGGCGATCCAGTGAGTGAAGAGAGCGCCTGTTGCAAGGGAAAGAGATGAGGACAGAAAAATAAGCGAATGGGAGTGAACGCACCGAGGAGGAAGCTGGTGACGCAGACTACGATGCTAGAACGTACACCCATGGTGATAGACAAGAGAAGTTTGAAAGCTGGAACGCTGGCTGCCAATAGCTAAAGACAAGAATATTTGATATTGGCAGTGCAGTCGAAATGCCAGTTTGGCACTGTCACTGACAGCGTCAACTTTCAAGCTCAAGTCGCTCTTCCAACACTAGCGCCCATTTGGGCGCTTTCCAACTCCGATCCAATCCAATCCTGCTACTTTTTACTTTCACTCCCAAACATGCAGGCAGCTCGATATCTCTGCCGTTCATCTCTGCGTCTTGCTCCTATTCTTATCAAGCCATTCTCAACATCCACCACTCCACGCGCTGCAGCCGGCGTCCCCTGGTTTGTCGACCGTGAAGAGCGCCCTTCATTCTCCCTCAACGAGCCACCTCATATCGCAAGGAACCCTTCGGCGTTTCCTGCAGTTCCTGAAGATGCCCCAGAACCGTTGAAGGCCTTGCACGCCCAGCTCGCCACTTCACCCCATTTGGATCCTTCCACGCTGGTCGTTTCTAGGCCTGTTACTCCGTCTGTAGGCCCCCCTCTGCCTTTGCGCGTACCCCATGGAAAGAGGGGACGAGGAGGAACGTATGCAGGAACTTCGGAGCTCAAGTTTGAAGGGGGGATATGGAGTTGGATCGTCATGGCGCAGGTGCGCTTGTCAACAACAGTAACTATACATCTACCGACTAATGACATGTGGTAGGTTAAAGAAGGGACTGAAAACCGTGGGGCTATCGAGTCCGTGGTACGAGTAGTACGGAAAGTAGTATGTGCAGTTTTAAATCTACTACAGCAACTATCTACTAATGACGACGACAGCTGCTTTCAGCTGAGCCTCCGCTTGTGTTGCCGCCCAAGTCCCGCCGACAAATGGCTACGGGGTGGGCAATGATTGATGCAGGCAACTACGCTGTGCATATCTTGAGCAAGGAGGCACGAGAAAAGTACTTCAACCAGGAGCGGTGGTCCGAGTGGTAGGTACATGAATCACGGGAGGTGGACAATGACGTTTAGGATGGGGCTGGAGAGCGTTCGAAACGATAATTTATAGAATACTACACCTTAGACAGGCCTAAATCGGGTTCATGTAAATATGGTACATCCCGATTTTTGTAACAATTAGAATATGCCATAAAATATGTAATGTGTCAGATGCATTAGAAAATTCTAAATTGGGTAATACATCTGCTTATTGTTCCAATTGTTTCGTGCCGATTTTACCTGTGCAACGTGAACCGAGCCTCCGAAAATTTTCCGATTGGCCTAGGAACGGATGGGGTCACAGATCTTATTGTAAATATGTTGCATGGATCGGTCAGTTTTCCTATTCTTGCACATATTCTAGATTTTCTCACACATCGGTCAGATAACATATTTTAATAACTACAGTGTTGGTCCGCTCCTTGGTACACCTGATTGAAATAGGCATGTATAGCTTCACCTAAAGTGTTTTTGTTAAATCTAAGTACATATTCATGATAAAAGGTATATTGAGAGTAATTATACCAGGTTTTGTGGTGGTTCTATAAGTAGCTATGTAAATACGACATAGATTAAAGGAGGGAATGGTTTTCAGGCAAAATTCACTCCTTGAAACAGTTCAGTCACAGGTGTTACTCGCCCGTCAGAGACGATTTGGCAGAGACAGCGTGACAGGGATCAACAAAATATGATGGAAGGCCTGTCACACAGACACACATTCTTGCGCACACTTTGTTGTTAGATTTTTTATGCTACAATGTGCTGTTCAATGAGCATAAAATTTCGTACACATATTCCACCTTTGGGTTCCATTATGCTAATATTTATTTGGAGATGAAAACTTAATGTAGTAACAAACTAATTGGCAGCAACAATTGTCTCAAATTAGACATAGCCACTGATTCTGCACCAACACTGTATTCTAATTGTTAAGTAAATCGGGTTGTACCATATTTACAGCGATCCGATCCACCCTTGTCTGAGGTGCTAATTGTAAACTATACCCCCATAGGAAAAAGTATGTAATGAGAAGCAACTGGTTCCAATGCCAGTGACGTTCGCTCGCTCCACCGACGCTATGACAGGTGGCGCGTGGACCTGTATTTAAATGCTTGCGGGGAACCTCTGAAGTTTGTACTCAACATTATAATTTACAACACACACATTACAACATGTCTCTAAACGATCGCTCTCTCATGTCTGAAACAGCCAAGAGTATCGATGTACACCCTGGCGTTGCCAACCCCACTTCTGCATCGGGGGGGGAAGACCCGGTTTCCAGCAACTTTGTAAGCTGCAACTTTAGGCCCACAGCTGGCAAATAGCTCATGGAAGCAGGTACAAGATCCCACAACTGATGAAGTAGGGGCTGGCGCTGGACCCCGCTTTGAGGGACACAACCAGGCGAAGCGGGTGTTCAAGGAGTCGGCGGGGGTAGTAGAAGGTCGACCAGGAATAATTGAATCCACAAACATCGATCCGCTGAATGAAAACTCGAACAAAGGTATGTCTCATATTGATGAAGGCATGTTTCAGGTGATAACACAGGGACATAGACGACGGATGGGCTAACGCTACGACACGGGGATCAGGACCAGCTGGGGGAGAGGAAGGGGGAGTGGTGGGGGCCATAACAGGTGTTTATGTACGGACAGATGATGGGGGACGAGGAGGCCAAGAAGGCAGGGAAAGAGGCAGTTTATGGGAGGAAGTAAATTACGTAATAAAGATGTACAAATATTTGCAGTTCTGGGATTGGATTGCGACTCATCTCTTTCTCAACAACTACCATCATGTCCAATAGAGCAGGTGGACTCTACGGCGGAATACAGTTTTCATCAGGATCTGTCTATTCCTCCTCCATCTCTCCTCCTGCCAATCCATTACCTCCTGCTCAACAGCCTTCTAATTCTCTACCTACCTCACATTCCCCGGCCACTCAACCTCAAGAGAGTCCACAGCCCGTCTCTGCCCCAGTCAACCCTGGGAAGCCTTCAGCCGGTATCTTTTTATCGCACATTTCCCGAACCTAGACATAGTTGATTAAAATGTACTATCTTCTGCCTTCAAAGCATGGTCCGCTGCCCTTGCTTTCGCTCCCGTTCGCCGTCACAACGTACAAAAAGCCAAGCCAGCTGCACCCCGTCTCCCTGCAGGTGCTGCCGTTCTATCAACTGCACCTCTGCCTGCAACCGGTATCCCTGCGGCTGGTCTCTCTTCTACTGCGGTAGTATTTGCTCCCCCAAGTTTAATTGACCCCACAAGACGACCGCAGGATGGTACTCGAGCTGAATCGCAGGAGCAATCTAACTCCATGCCTTCTGCAGCTCAAGGCTGGGGAAGAAAAGTCAAGCCACCTTCCATGGTTCTCGATGAGGATGTGAATGGATTCAGAGCAACTCAAAAACGCAAGGTTGGAAAAGGGAAGGGAAAAAAGGTATTTCAACCGATAGTTGAAATGATTGTACTCTACTCTTACCTCTTCTTTTAGAATAGAAATGCTCCAGCCATTCCGGCATGGGATCCACTGGAACCCTATGACCCCCTTCGGCCCAACGACTACAACGATTTCAAGGTTTGGCGACAGAAAGAACGGATCGAGCGGCGTGAGCGTCTAGCAGAGCAGCGTCGCATGGAAGAACGCAAGCGTGGAAGGAGAAGCGGCAGCTACTCTGATAGCGATTATACTGTTTCAGATGATGACGAGAGACCAAGAAAGACTGGTATGAAGCTCCTTTTAAAGAAAGTAAACTGTATAAGTTTAATACATGATAATTAAGGTCGCTATGATGACGGCGAATTCGACGTATGGTCAAGGACAGACGACAACCGTGGAAACATTCGAAGCACTTCTCACATATCTACCGAGAGTACTTCAGCTCCTATTCATGTCGACAGAAACCTCACAGGCGACGAAGCATATCAGCGTAGACTGGCGATCTCTGCAGCAATGCGTCCAAAATCGCCTCCATGTGCCGTCACTCCTGGTGCCCCATCTTCTCCCTCTTCTGCAGTTTCAGAAACGAACCCGTTACCCACCACTGTCCCTCCTATTGCAGAATCAGGCGAAGAAGCGTACTTAAGGCGTGTAGCTATGTCTTCCATGATAAAGCCTCCCCCGCCACCTCGTCCAGCTTCACCTTCTCCACCTCCTCTTGCCTATAACCCATTTGCACCTCCATCCGTTCCTCCACCTCCGCCTGCCAATATTCCAAGCGAATTTGAAGCGAAAGTTAAAGCAGCAGCAGCTATTGCGGCCAAGCTCAGTGCTCTTGCTGGGACCGCCTCTTCATCTTCTCCTTCGATTGAACCTATTCATACTGAGGAGAAAAAGTAGGTTCTGTAAAAATTGATATATCTATCTGCGTCTTATAAAACGTGTTATTCAGACCTGATCCTCATGGCTTTGCTGCACGGCTGATGGCAAAATGGGGACATAAAGAGGGTCAAGGTCTCGGCGCTGATGGATCAGGCATAGTTAATGCCCTTACTGTGGAGCAGGTTCAACATGGCAAGCCCTCCAAAGTGAAGATATCAAAAATGGGAAAAATTATTAATAATAACGAGGACGCAAAAACAAGGGAAGACCGCGAGCGCTTCGGTGAGCCTAGTCGCGTGGTTGTCCTTACCAATATGGTATCCCCCGAGGATACAGAAGATGCAGAATTGCGCGAAGAAATCGGTATGAACCTGTGAATATTCTTATAGTACATGATCCTAATGCACCACGTTCGTAATAGGCGACGAATGTTCCAAGAATGGGACAGTGGATAGAGTCATCGTGCATCTTGTCAATCCTCCTCCACCAAATGTGGAGGATGCAGTGCGCATTTTTGTTTTATTTGCTGGCCCGGTAGGTGCGTGGAAGACTGTTCGGGAACTCGACGGCCGATATTTTGGAGGTAGACTAGTCCGTGCACGTTACTATTCAGAGAGCGCATTTCAGCAATATGATCTAGACTTGGAGCTATAGCTCGTTCGTTACTTATATGTATTTTGTGGCAATTTGTGTCATAACTTGGAGAGAATTAAATATCTAATTATTGCATTTTGGTCAATTATGACATGATCCCCTACTTACGAGATAGTACTACAAAGTTTGGGTAATATTGAAGTGAAGAAAAAGCCAAAAGACCCATATATTTTGGAATGTGTTGGTCCAGTATGACTTAATAGACACGTTTGAAAGGCGGCACAGGCTTACACTCGCTCTCATCGAGAGTGGTGTCGATGACACGACGGTACTTCAGAACAACCTCGGGACTCTCGGGATCAGGTTGGAAGGAAAGAGTGTGCTTCATCCAGTTAGCATCATCACGCTAAAGAATGATCAGACACTGAAGATTTATAATAGGCAGTGAAAGACCAACCTCAGGGTAATCTTCACGGGCGTGGGCACCACGAGATTCCTTGCGGGCGGCGGCGGAAGTGATCGTCTGTATGGCACATTGCAAGATGTTGCGAAGCTCAAGCGTTTCAACCAAGTCACTTGAGAGCGATGGTATTAATGAATGTAGCAAAAAAAAAAAGAAAGCTCAAATTACGCACGAATTCCAGATCATGCTTCTATCCTTAATACCAACTTTGTCGAAGGTCTTGTAAATTTCACGTACCTTCTCGACACCTTCGTCCAAAGACTGCTGAGTACGGAAGACAGCGGCATCGGCTTGCATGGCCTTCTGCATATTCAGGCGAATCTTTGCAGTGGGCTCGGGACCATCAGCTTGTCTTCATTGAAGGTTAGAGTGTAAAATAACCTAAAATCGCCAAATACCGACCTGATCTTGTCCAAGAATTCAATACTCTCCATACCAGCCTCTTCTGGGATCGCCTTGTGAGGCTTTCCGGGAGTGAGTGTATCACGAATATGATGAGCAACAGCGCGACCGAAAACAACGATGTCAAGTAGCGAGTTTGCACCGAGACGGTTGGCACCATGGACAGAGACACAAGCGGCCTCACCAGCAGCATAGAGACCAGGAACTATTTTGTCGTTGCCACTCTCATCGACGGTAACGACCTCACCGGTGAATCTTGTCGGAATACCACCCACTACAAACAGGCGGTGAGAAAGAAGCAATTATCAGGCTACCAAATGTACTGACTATTATAGTGGACAGTAGGTAGCACAGGAATAGGCTCCTTGGTGACATCAACACCAGCAAAGATTGCAGCAGTCTCAGAGATGCCAGGGAGACGTTCATGAAGGACTTCAGCAGGAAGATGACTAAGCTGAAGATAGAGATGATCCTTCTCTGGGCCAACGCCACGGCCTTCACGAATTTCGATGGTCATGCTACGTGACACGACATCACGCGAGGCAAGATCCTTGGCGGTGGGTGCGTAACGCTCCATGAAACGCTCACCCTCAGAGTTCAAGAGGTATCCTCCCTCACCGCGCGAGCCTTGATGAACTATTCGTTAGAAATATTTAATGCTACAGAAGCAGCTATTCCTTGCCTTCAGTGATAAGGCACCCAGCACCATAAATACCAGTGGGGTGAAACTGGACGAACTCCAAATCTTGAAGAGGGAGTCCGGCACGTACGACCATCGCGTTACCATCGCCAGAGCATGTGTGAGCACTGGTACAGCTGAAGTAGGCGCGTCCATAACCACCCGTAGCCAAGACCGTCTTGTGGGAACGGAAGCGATGAAGGGTACCATCTTCCATGTTAAGAGCAATTACACCAACACACTCGCCATCCTGCATGATCAAATCAAGGGCAAAATATTCAATGAAGAATTGGGTGTTGTGGCGAAGAGATTGTCCGTAGAGTGTATGGAGGATAGCATGACCAGTACGATCGGCAGCGGCGGCACAGCGATAAGCTTGACCACCCTTACCAAACTTCAACGATTGACCCCCAAGGCACGCTGGTAAATCTTTCCTTCCTTGGTCCGGGAAAAGGGGACGCCGTAGTGCTCAAGCTAGTTGGTGGATTTAGAGCGCAGAAAGATATACAGCAGGTGAAAAGTGTGCGAACCTCGATAACAGTGTTGGGAGCCTCTCTGCACATGTAATGAATAGCATCCTGGTCACCAAGCCAGTCGGAACCTTTAACCTGAAGAGATAAAAAATGAGACACAGACTGAGAGTGCAAGTATGGAATCAGATTTACGGTATCGTACATATGCCACCGCCAGTCATCTTCTGTCATGTTCTTGAGGTGGTTGAGAAAGAAGATTGTTTAGGAGAACAGTGAAGACTTACACCGAGAGCTGCGTTGATACCGCCCTAAGAAAAGATGAGATGCAGCAGCGAGTTAAGAGGTGCGTCGCGTACCTGAGCAGCGACAGTGTGACTTCTCGTAGGGAAGAGCTTAGTGATACAAGCCGTCTTGAAGCCAGCCTCTGCTAGACCGAAAGCTGCACGAAGACCAGCCCCACCGGCACCGCTACAGAACGAATGAGCACGAAAGGAAGATAAGGAATGATGATACAAGCTAATCAAGGACTCACACCACGACAGCATCGTATTCGTGCTCAATAAGGGGATACTTCCCTGATGACCATGACTGGAAGCAAAATGAGCTGGGGAAAGAGAGTAAACGGAAGAGAGGAAGAGACCTTAACTTCTGCGGCGTGTACGGGAGAGGTGGAGACGACCTTTGAGGCAGCGGGAGAAGGATGGAAGGCGCGGTGGGAGGCGGGAAGAGGGCGGGGAGGAAGAGCCCTGGAGATGGCTTTCCTAAGCATGGCTGGGAATGGGGATGGAGGGGGAGGAGGAGTAGGAGGAGAGTGTCTGGATTTTGGGACACAGTCGGAACTGGTTCTGAGACTGCACTCCGATCGCCAACGAACCCCGCCAAGGATCCAACCAATCACATCTCTGTGATTTCCAACTCAGATCCCCTGGCCGTGATTATCCCGTGATTCCTTCCGGCAATACACTGTACAGTAACATAGTCTTAGTCTTAGTCTTAAGTATAGCCATAGTAAAAGTAAAGTGTCCAGTGTCCAATTTCCAATATCCATTCCTCCTCCATCCCCCGCTCCTCATCCTCTTCATCACCGCAATGCTCCAAGCGGATCCTCGTATCGCTGCGGCGTTTGATCGCCCTTTCCGTGTCCCGTCGACGTACGTGGTGGCATCCGCGGCAGTGTCTCCGCTCCCAGCCCAAGGCCTCCCCCGCTCTGCTCAGTCGAGAATCTTGACGGCGTGTGGTTCCATGGCGCTGTCGCTAACTCACTCTTCTGTTCGCCGCCTCTTGTTCTTCGCGCCTCTCCCATCCTGCTCAGCATCCCGCTCTTGCGCAAGTCCGACTTCATCTGCTCTTGCCTTCTTACGCCGGAGTCAACTACAGGCAGTGGCGTTGGCGGTACCACTACCGCCGCTCTTGCTCTCCGCGCCTCTGCATCCCCCCTCTCTCGTTCCGCCTTCGCCTTGCGTTCAGACGCTTCCTCTTCCCCAACGAGCCGATCCTCGTCCAACTCCACTTTATTGCTTACCAAAACATCCCGTACATACGAAAGTGACTCCAGCGCTTCGTGTTTCTTCTTCTTCAGTCGCATCTTTTCTTCGCTCCCTTCTTCGTCCTGAAGGAGGCTGTCTACTATCCACCCCAGAGCTTCTCCCAGACGTCGGTCCCGTATCCCTATTCGCGCAACATCCTTTTCTATCTCAAACCGTGTCCGAGGCTCCCATGGTGGTCGTTCTTCAACTGGTCGCTCGTCTTCCAATGGAAATGAGCTCAACACTTGTGTTGGTGTCCGCACCAACGAAGACGCAAGATCCGGTATATTACGCTGTCAAAAGTAGTTAAAGAATAGCCGTTGTCAAGATTATCTTGCTCACCCTCAACTCGGAAACAGCACTCATTACCGTCTTGTTAATACCCAAGCTCTCTCCCCGCTCTAATAATCCACGGGCTATCATCTCGGGTATTCGCATCTGCGGACCGGATCCCTGCCTTGCATGTCCCTGTGATACGGTTGGATTTCCCGATCCAGAAGCCTGACGCCCGTTGTGTCCCCGCCGAGAAGGGAGAGGTGTAGTCGGTATATCTATTGCGATGTTCAGTAGATTGCGATTCTCTAACATGAGAGATGTGCCCGTCGCCGATGTCGGCGATAATTGCAGTGCGAGTGCTTGGCGTATCAATAAACTCGTGTGATGAGGTCCCTCCGGCATCGCACACTCAGAAGGAGGAGAAGGATAACGTAACAGGGTAGTCAGTTGTGTGCTATAATCCCCTGGTATCACTGCACAAAAGTCTCGCCTCAGACCAATTCTAAAATATTCACCGTAAAGACTCACGGAAATTCCGCACTCGAATAAGCATAGCGACGCAAATCCATTGAGCTAGCTCAAGCGTCGGATCGGATGCGAACAATCCATCCCATATCTTCATAGCATCAGCCATGGCAAACTCCCGCGTGAATAACATTCGTAGCCATCGACTAGGTATTTGGTTGATAAGGTGATATATGAAGCAACATAGTCAAGGGCTCACATTCCATAGATTTGTGGTTCAATACCGGTCTTTTGCAATGCCTTGCATAGCTGAGGATCGGTCGAAGCAAGCAAATCAGACTGAATCCGGATACAAGCTTTGACAATTGGTGCCACATAGGGCTCGATACCCCCCTCACTGACATGGAGATGAACATGAGTAGCAAGTGGCGACAACGGATCCTTAGCTCGGGACAAACTGGGCATTGGTTCTTTCCACTCGTACCACTGCGAGACACCTCGCATAACTGCTTCAAATAGTGTCCAAGCATCGGCCGATATCCAAGTTTTGGAGCATAGCTCTTGAAGTTCAGGATATATACCGTCTTGTGGGGTCACCTGCATTGCATCATAGCTTACAGCATAATACAAGGGAGCAAGAAGCTCGTGCATTCCTAGCATGCAGCCGTTAACCAACTCCATAGTTCGAAACAAATTATAAATACCTTGTCGATATCCTATTGAAGGGTGTGTATTAGAGTACAAAAATAAAATAGCGGTTAATTCGGCTTGGACAGAAGGATCTCGAAAGAAGAGTATCTCGGGAAAACTAGCCATTTTTCTTAGATACAACTAAAGAAAGGCATGAAACAACATACGTCCGTTCTACGTCTTGTAAAATAGTTTTTCTAAGCTCGACAGAAACAAACCACTCGTTCCATGGATTCTAAGCACTCCGTCAGCGAATGTAAGGTATGCTGAGCTTCTAATGTTTGCCTACTTCAACGTGTAGGCTTAAGGGGTTATTTTGTTCTAAATTTCCAGTATATTTCGGTCTTGGAAGAGTGCTGAGTCCCGGAAGCGTGAATTCTGCCTCGTAACTTCCATCTGGAGCTTTCATCTTCTCCAATAGTAAATCACAATATCTTCTCCTTGATGCTCCAAGTGAATCCTGAAGAGCTGGCACATTCGGTGACAGGATAGATTGCAATGGTTCATCGTTAACAAGAAATAACTTCGGAAACTGGACGTTAGTCAAGTCATGACATCCGTCCAGACCCTACTAAACACCTTCCATGCAAGGCTTCTGCCAGGTATCCCAAATCTTTCAGTCGGGGTGACATGAAGACGATCCGCCAATGTCGAGTCCCTGAGCTTGGAAATGCTTATACCACATGAAAAGAAATGGTCATATGCATTTCTATACATAAGAAATGGATAAATCATATGTGCAGCAGTTTTACAAGAGCGATGTTACCTGAGATCGGTATAGGTCATAACCGCAGGATGTGATGCTTGAATATCGTGACGAGTATGAAAGATGAGATTATTTGTCAAGACGGAAAGGGACAAGGGTATTCAGGATGAGTTGAGGGCTACACAACAAAATGGCGAATCACCCAAGTTGTTTTAATGTTGTTGGCGAGTCGCGATTTTTGTTATTGGTATAATAAGTGGTCGTAATGAAGGTAGTATTATTGACGTAAGCAGATACAATCAAAGGACCGCGCCGAAAAAGAATAAGAATATTATACACATAAAATGCAATATACTGGATACATGACATACAAATAGCAATTACAACCGAAGAGCGACCAGACGTATAACATATTAGTTAAAAATAAACCCTCAAAGCATTTGATAGTGTAGACTCGGTCGGACAATAAGGGCACTTGACCCGACTGAGGAAAAAATTAGCTACTGCCTGTCGATTTGTTGCTAACATCCTCACCCTCCGGGCTTGCCTAACTTATGTAAGCTGTCTTTAGATATGACATGTCCACACGCCATCATCATGGGTGGATTTGTTTCCGTGGACTGCTCCTTCGAAACAGGGCAAGCAAATATTGAATGATACCGATTTTCGGGGGTAGGGGTATTTCGATCTGGAGACTGCGTAAGAAGAGCCCTAAATGTGAAATGAAGAATACCTACAGGAAGTTCGTCTGTCTGGCTCCATTCGCTCTTCCTCTCTCGCATAACCTTACGTCCCTTTTCTATTCTTGCCAAAGCACCACCTCCGCCGATATCACCAACCACTCGTAGTGGAACTTGTCGGCTCATGCCCAAGCTTGCGCAATACTCTTTAGCAAATAGAAGTACTAAATCGAAATGCATTGAAGGTGATGCAAGGTCCGCATACGGTGAATCTTGAAGTTTCCGGATCGGAAGGTAGGCAACACTGGCCATAAGTCGCTTGAATTCAGCTTCATGCTCCACAAAAAAGGGTTGGAGAGAGGATTGTGCGTATCTAATCGCGGGTAACGGATCGGGGGGATAACTAGAAAACAACAAATGGAGATATCGTGAACGATGAAGGTAAAATTCAAGAGGAGATCCCCGAGGCTGCAGGAAATGCCTGTGTTTCTTTGCCCAACTAGAGTTTTTAGTGAACAGCAAGTTTAGAATTAACAGAAATGACGAACTCAAGTGCAGGAGTAATATCTTGGTCTCTTAGGGCTTTTAATATCCCATGAAGTTCTTCAAATTGTGTACGGGAAGATTCCGATATATTGACCCCAGATTCATCAATAAATGTCTCAGCAATGTCAAAGTGGCCTGTACGAAGGAAATGCAGCGCAATGGTTCGTTCAAGAGCAGATTTTGAAGATTCTGACGAAAACAAATCCGTGTATGCGGGAAGAGATGATGTAAATTTCTTATCGTGTAGTATTAAAGGACGGCCATTCTGCAACTATATCATTTGCGTACATACCTTGTCCAGTGACTTTCCAAATTTCACCATACAAGAATAAGCCTCCTTTTGCCTCTCATCTAAGGTCCTCTTTGCATCGACGACAAACTGCAAACGCTGAATAGAGGAAGAGGTTGCTCCATCGCTTTCAAGAGATTTTTTTATTTCACCCAGGGACCTGAGCAAGGAGTTGAGGGTATCTAAAACAGGAGAATCTTTCCCTTCCGGAGCAGTGGCATTTTCCAGTTTGTCGAGTTCCTTCAACGGGACATCCATTATAATCGACGTGGAAGTGAATGTAAGCCTAGATGATGATATGAATATAGCTCGTTCGAATCAAATCCGAACGCTGGAACAAAACCAATAGAAAAGTATATCTCGCAGTAGATAAGTAATTCCACAGCAAAGGAGAATGTATCCGTAGGGCAACTGGGAAGTTGGAACGAAATGGCAGTCTGGACAGTGGACTCTGTTACTACCGTTACTATTAGTAATGTGATACCAGTCACGTGGCCATTTTCAGGGTTTTTCCGTAGATCTCGAAGTAGAACTTGTTACTGCACGGTTAACTACCTTCATTCCATTTCTCAAAATGGCTCGGTTCATAATTGGAGATGAACTCGGGAACATAAAGACTCTTCGGTACCTACCACAACCCTCGTCTGACTTACCTCACACCCAAGTAACCACCGTCCATCGAAAACGAGAAAACAACGTCGCCAATCCCGTGCAAGCCTTAGCTACGGCTGCACAGTACGCTTCTCCTGATAGTCTTGTATGTATCCATGCCACTGTAAAACCCATATATCTCACTCATTTTTGAAGGAAAGTTAGCGGCCAGTTTTGCTGACGGTTCTGCCTTCGTATCTCGCCTTAAACCTGATAATACTCTGGAGGTCATTCATGAATGGAAGGAATCGCGGTTACAGAACAAAAAAGGACACAAAAATATAGGACTCGCTTTGACGGACACGTTGGTTTGTTTCATTTGCATTGTTAAGTATGTCACTAAGCACCTCCGTTGATCTAGTGCAGTTTACACCTGCACTTCTAATGGAGCTCTCAGATGGACTTCTATTGCTCAGTTTTCAGAGTCCCAATCTGTATCTCTTCCGAATCGCCTTTTCGACTGGAAACTATCCACCAATACAGATTTTTTTGCCTATGGAGGTGACGAAGTAGATGTATCAGTGTGGAACGTGGAGCGAGCATTTCAGCATACTTCGGAAGTCGTGAAATTATCAGCATCTGATTCGACGTCAGCTGGATCAAAAAAGCGGAAACGAAATGATACCTTATTCCCGGGTGAGATTTGGCGTGCTAAAAATGTACGAATCCATCTTTCTTCGGAAACAGTTGCTATAATATTTTCAGCTTCCAAATGATAGCCTAGGCCTTCGCCAACCTATACGGATAACTGCTTTGGAGTATCTATCGTCTACTGCATCATGTTCCCAGTTATTGGCAGGTACCGCCTTTGGAGATGTACGACGGTACGATACACGCACGGCTCGCAGACCAGTCGCGGATTGGAAGCAAATTGGAAAGGTTGGAGGCATCAATGTTATAACCAAAGGATTTTCGGAGAAGTATGTGCGGCATTTTATTTCCCTTCATATACCCACAAACCGTTCGCAGCCAGGCTTTTGTCAGTGATCACGGCTCAAATCTTTTTTGCCTTGATCTTCGAAATGGTCGCATCGCATATAGCTATAAAGGTAGAAACTTAACTTTGACCTACCCGCCAGCATGATTAACAATTACGTTAGGGCTATCAGGAGCTATAAATTCAATAGCATCGTCACCGACAAATATACTTTCGACATCCTTAGATCGTTATGCGCGCATTCACACCGTGTATCCGTTACCCGAGATAGAGGGACAGCAGCAAGATGACAAAGGAGAGGTCCTAGAAAAGTTATATTTAAAGTGCACGCCAGTTGCTGCAGTGTGGGATAAACGAACTTCATCTGGTGCAGAAGAAAAGCAGTCAGAAGACCTTGAGGGTGATGATGATGATGATGTCTGGAACGAGATGAATCGCGTTGATGACGATGATGGCGGAAAACCAGTAAAACGACGCGTCGTGAAATAAAGTATTCTACGTGTACATAAATACAGCGCGTTGCATTTCCTGCCGGAGAGCTTGGAACTCAATTAATTAGCTATCTCACTCCTCCATGTATGCGCCTTCTCAAATCCATTTTTCCCAGATTGATCTGTACATTAGAGATGAAGCTATAGCTCAAATACGAGTTGAAATTTCCAGCTCACAATCAAGCACGGTTTGTTGAATTTCTGCACGACTTGTCATGACAAACGGTCCATATTGTACAACTGTTTGATCTAATGGTTCACCAGCAATCTGTATTGTGTTGAGTGCCACTAACATATTTAGACCTTATACACAACTCACCAAAACAAATTCTGTACCATCCTCTAGTGCAGTAACAGCGACGCCCGTTTGCGAGTCATCAGAAGACAACACAAGCGTATGAAAAGCTCCATATGCCGTATTGTCTGAGAAAATCGAGATACTGCCCTTCAGAACTGAAAATATGCACAGAATCAGGTAAAAAAGATGAATTCGTATATTACAGGACTAACTGTATATGAATGTTGTCCATCCGGAAGCTGTTATTGTCAAACAAGCATTTTAAATGTAATCACCAATCCAGAGCAATTCATGCTTACGAATATCTTGGAATACGTCCGCCTGGCTTTTGAAGATGTAGTGAAAAAACCAGCAGCCTCCAAGGGGACGTACAGGAGACTCCACGTCATGGCTTTTCCCGCTAATGACCTTGACCTTGACTGGACCATGTTGTCCTTTCGGGTATGCTGTGGGTATTCTAAAAGAAATCAATATCGCGACTCTCTTACTTTGGTGTACTTAGCATACTCTTCAGGCCCAAGCTCCTGATAACTCGGGTCCTTGTGGAGTAATCCTTTAATGAAGAAACATTGCACATATACAGACTGTACTTACAACCATCTTGAACTTCATACCCCTTCTCGTTAGTGCGATCCGTTAAAATGATATCAGTCACAAACCTGTTTCGGAAGATCTACCCATAATTGCAGACCTCGGGGATCGGCAGCTCCATCGTGAACTGGCATTTCAGCATGAATGATGCCCTTTCCCGCACACATCCATTGAACACCTCCTGTCACTTCACCTTAAATTGAGCATTTGGGCCAATTTCAGCGGCCAACTGTATACTCACAGATCGTTCCCTTGTGTCCCGCGGAGTCCTCATGTCGACTTGAACTAAAGGCAGGTGAGTACTGACAAAGCAGCGATGAATTGAACTGTAAATACCCTTCGAGCATGTACGTCACAGTAGCTTGTCCACGATGTGGATGGTCCGGAAAGCCCTGAATATCAGAAAAGTTAACAATTCTAGTAAATTGCAAAAAGAATATTATGCACGCACAGCGCCCTCCGAGACGTGAAAATGATCAAGCATCAGGAATGGTGTGAGATTGCGCAGATTCATAGAACCAATACTTCTGCGCACAAGAGCACCAGCACCCTAATGAAGTAAAATGTGAGTAATACAATTAAACAACAGACTTTGACCAACTTCAGGTGTTTCGACGGCGAGTACTTTCTTCAACACTACACGCGAGACCGACATTGTAATGTTGTGTGTGGTGACAGTGGTATTAGTATAATCCAAGGTTACGTAGTCGGTATTACAATAGAAGCTGATGGCGAGAAACGCAAGTAGGAAAGACGAAGTAAAGAGGAGATTGAGGTAAGCCATGGCCATGGAGCCTTTTTATAGTCACGAACACTGTATCTGCTAAGCATATATTTATCTTGGTCACTGTGCAATGAAAGGATCTAACGTAGACGCGGTCAGCTTCCCTTATACCGCCAATAAATCCCACGCTGTGTAATCAACGCCCACTCCCTCACGTAATAAACTTGCAATAAACATTATCATACATACAACTTATGTGCTTACATAGCACATGTAATAAACCATGAATTTCGTGTCATTGCCACTACCTATGCCTTCTCATTATAGCGCATCCCAAAGTCGTTTTATTCCCGTACTGCGGCCTTTCGCTGCTTCTTCAGCAACGAATCGCTCTTCCTCTTCGTCAATTGCCCTTAGTCCTGTCACGAGGTCGACATCTTTCGGAGAGATGACTTTCGTCTTATATACTGTTTTATATGACAACCACAGCAAGAAAAACACCGGGATCGCAATGTAGTTCCTAATTAAATATATTATCAGCTTGCGTGTTAACCTACATAGAACGAGATAGCTCACGTCACAAAACTGTCTGCTTTCCATGGTATAAAAGCGTCGAATCCTTTGAAGAATGTAACGATCGCCGTTGCAATGAGCGCAAACCATGCTCCAAATGGCTGGAATGGAGCTTTGTAGGGCAAATCGTCTCTTGACATCCCGTGTGCTTTGAGAGCTCGCATAAATGAACTAAGAATTAATATTGTCAGAACTTGTATTAACAATGAAATAGTTAAAGCCTACATGTGTGAATATGCAATGGTCATCCAGGTCAGCGCTCCAAATGTCGACACCAGGTTCACAAACCATCCAAATACTACACAGAAAATCAATCCACAATGTACATTTGAATACCTATACGATAATGAACGTACCTTTAGCACTGGAGGAGCTAACATTAAGGAACACGAGCCCACAGAATGCAGTACAGAAAATTAGCGCCGTGTAAGGTACACCCATCCTATTCACTCTTTTAAAAATCGCAGGTGCCTTTCCTTCCACAGCCAATCCATATAAAGTTCTTGAACCAATATACAAATCCGAATTGGCTGCACTCATTACGAAAATCAAAATCGCTCCGTTAATTACGTGATTTAACACTCGGATTCCCACCTAATTATGTTCAAAAGATGCCTAGTAATGCGACGAAAACGAGTTACATACCAGGGTAGTCGCAACAACGAAGGGACTAGCTGCAGCTCCAGTTTTTGATTTGGTTGCGACGAATAGCATATCATTCGTACTGGGAACAATCAAACCAATAACAAAAACCCCACCGACATAAAATACTAGGATGCGGAAAAAAGTACGTCGGATTGCAAGGGGAATGTTGCGGCGGGGATTTTCCGCCTAAGAAGTGGACCATCAGCGTCCAGCTGCAGGAAACATTGTACAACGACATTACCTCTCCTACTGTAACCTAATCGTTGTGTTCGGTTACAAGTTATTTAAAAAGTGGCTTATAAAAAACTTACCCCGATGAGCTCAGTTCCCATATACGCAAACAAAGCATTAGTCAGCGTCGCCCAGAAACCAAGAAAGATTGCTAGAGATTCGTTATGTACTTGAGTTAAGAGATATTTGCCCATGGGACCATCTGGTGCTTTCCAGTAACGGAAACCGATACGATCGTGCTTGGGATTACCACCTTGGATCACTTAAGAACACATAAGTAATTGATTCTACAATGAAAATTCACCGAGGTCGATGATAACGCCCATCAGAAGTAAACCAATGAGAGCAATAACTGATCACATTAGACCACGAGCATCATAACAATGTAAAGCACATACTCTTTATGCTTGAGAACCAGAATTCCAGTTCTCCGAATACTCTGACACCTAGAAGATTCACGAAAAATACTAATAGAAAAGAGGTTTAGAGTCACAAAAGGCCGCCAATGCAAAACAGGAAGACGAACTGAAGGCAATGAATATCACTAGAGAATATGTGAGATCCTCAACAGCAAGTAGAAAATGAGGCACCTCACCCATCCAAATTGCAATATGAACAGCTCGAGTCCAATACTGAACTACAACACCCGCCGCATTAATATTGTTCGGAGTGACAATTAACTTTTAAGGCCTATGAGAAAACGTCCCGCACTTGACGTATACGTGAACCCTTACATATTTTAATAAGTAATTCCATCCTAATGCAAAGCCTAATGCAGGATCAACAAATCGAGTAGCGTAACCGGCGAAACCTTTCTTGTGAGGTAAAAATGCTGCCATTTCTCCAAGAGAAACCATTACAAGGTAGCAGACTAAGCCCATGAAAGCGTATCCAAGGAAGAGTCCTGGAGAGCAGCGTTAGGGTATACAGTTGAGACAACTTCCGTCCTCAGTAAAAATACGTTACCTACCTAAAGGACCTCCTCGCTGTAAAGCGGTACCAGATCCAATGATAAGACCAGTGCCCACTGCACCACCCAGCTTCATACTGTTTAGTATTCGCCTTCAAACATGAAGCTGAAAGAGACATACAGCAATCATAGAAATCTGGCGTGCTTTAAGGCCTCTATGCAAAGTCTCTTCAGCGGGGGGTTCATTGAGGTGCTCATCATTGTATCCTCGTTCGATGAAACTACTCGAGGTCTCTTTAACGTCAATTCTCTTCTCGTTATATGACATGTCGAGCTTCCACAGCAGGCCAACAAGATAATGTGACTTATTGGGAGAAGAGATGGATTATGAGATACCATGACTCCTGCTTTATAAAGAAAGAGCAAGAAGCTTCGGAAGGTACACAGCACTAATGGCCCTGTCTCCATACATACATCTTGATGTATTGATGCGTTAATAGCATACTATCTTTCCAACAGCGCGTAATAATGGGGAACAGATGAGGTAGTGCCAGGGATATCTGCCAAGACCCATTCTCCAAATGGTTCTGTCCTAACTTATACCTACTTATACGCGCCAACTGAACACATGTCAAAAGATAAGTGTAGCATCCCCGATGCCCTTTCTCGAACAGGCGTTTATCCGGCTGTATACCATGTGGATTCATGACGTGCGTTCCGTAATTCACTGCATGGTACAATTTGATTGGAGCACAACGGAGATATTGACCCGGGCTGAACTGCTCGGCGAGCTCAAGTATATGGATAAACCAGAAGAAAAGGTTCAAACGCGAGGCTATGGGGGGAGGGTGAGGGACCGTCTGACCCGCACTTATCGTTATTTGAACACTAAATTTTGATGTGTTGTTGAATTACGTAAGATCGTTGATAAGGCGTTTACGGTTCAAGGCAGTGTTATGCGTGCTGTCAGATTGCAATCAAAATAAGTATATCATGTGCATAGTACAACGGCACTTATACATTCCAAGATACTTATAGTCTGCCTAAAGCTATAGTATACTAGGAACAACGTAGCAAAATGTACCCAAAATGTACCGTTACTTGGGAACAGAACTTGAACTCCACTGGACTCTGATACACTTATAATTTATGTTTGATCTCCTTACTTGCTATACGTGCAAATTGTCGATAGGGCACCCCACTGGCAAATCTTTCAGCTTGAGCTGATAGTTTTCAGTAAACCGGACTGCCAAAGGCCAAGCAAGCGCGCATACCATAACTCTCCCGTAAGTTTACCGCATCTGGATCATTCTTATCATTTAGTCCTGCCCGAATTAACTTTTTAACAGTGAGCACAGCGGTTGGATCAAGGCCACGCAATTCATCTTTGACGTAATCATAAATAGTTTTATGAAACACTTCGACGGGTTGTTGAGGAAAAATTCGGCTGTAAAAAGTTCTAGCTTCAGTTAACTGATTACTGGATGTTATGTTATACTCACTTGATAAAACCACATTCGAGGAGTTCGTTAGCATTTTTCTTCTTTCCCCAAATCAGAACTTCGTTTGCGTTACCGAGTCCCACTAGAATATATATAATATATGAGGAACTGATTCATTAAAGTCTAGGATTAAAACTTTACTTCTGTTCACGAAACTAACGCTCGATCCTCCTTCGGCGATAATTCCTGAATGTTGGGTTACATCGATGGAGGTCAACAATTATAAAGGCATTGTAACCCACCTAGAAACGTAAACGGGACGGATAGCCACACATTAGGCATGGCATATACGAAATCAAAATAGCCCAAAAATGCTTTAATGAAGGTTGAGCTGAAATTTCATATTAATCCTAGTTGTTATTCCGTACCGGCTGCAATTCCTGGAGGACATTGTTGAATGTTCAGACCTGCCGTAAAAGAGGACTTCATGACACAACATACCCATCACAGGACCATTCAGAGCTGCCACAAGTATTTTACGATGACTGTAAAGCTGATACAATATTGTCAGTTACTGCATGAACAACAATCCAATGAGAGAGAAAGGAGATCGCAAACCGTACCGCTTTCCCGCAATCTGTTGTAGTCCTCACGACTTTGTTATTCAACGAATTCCGAACACTTCCCAATGTCTCTGAAACATCCCCATTAGACTTCTTTACGTCCGTCCCGCTATGGAATTTGATATTATAATAGCTCTCTTTTCACTAAGACTAAGTATTTGAACCTACGCGCAGAACCATTTCCCAGTTGCTATTTCAACTAGCTTGTTTTGGCTCTCTTCGAGAAGTAAAATCGGACATACCTTGCCACACTGTCACTATCACATCATCCATTTCGTCAACCTCCCTAAGTGCAGCTGCAAATGCATCGTAATCTATGTAGAAAGTTCGTCAGTACTTTTATTCAAAAGAGAGGACTTAGAGACAGCATCGTTTTTATTCTTTCACTGACCCGTGGCAGTAATTGCATTGAGGGATTTCGGGCGATTGAGGGTAATAGTGGCAATGCCATCTGCAACAGCGATGGCCACAGTACTCATTCTGTGGTTTCCATAACCGATTACGGGCAAGTTTAAATATGGATTTTAGGGGCACTGAGCCTGCAATTCTTTACTGAACGGTGAATACTACTGAACTCGACTTCGGTTCGGAAATTGTCATACCCGAATTGGAATGTCACGAGTGCACATACTTTCTATTTGAAACACAAATACTATTACTAATGCGTATTTATTGCAGTGGAGTCATATGTCAGTCGCAACCAACAACACAACTTATTCGACCCAACTCTCGAGAACGCGCTTGACAGCTCTGATCAGAAGTTCCGGCTCTTTACGTTGTCCGTTGTGATGATTATCCAAAATCCTCTCTAACACAGGCCGTACAGCTTCTTTGAGCCTGTTGAGTTCTTCCCCAGATATGTGCCTGCCAAGTTGTATCAAGAAGGCGCAGACATTGGCGCGAACTTCAGGAGGGAAGTTTACTGGATTATCAACGTTCCTCAGAACAAAAACAACCATATCTAGCGCATGTCGGGGAACCGGTAGGCGAGGTCGAGCACTCGGTGGTGGAGGAGTAGCAACGAGAGGTGAGCTGACGTCACTGCTTGTTGAGGCTGACGAAGGTTCAGCGGGTGCGTGAGGTAAAGAAGAGGTAGGAGGCACTGGAAGGACAGTGTGAAGATATTCGAGGACCAGAGGCGCTATAAAAGTATCAGTATAATAGCCATTCCATTAAATTTTCTGACTTGCCGCCATCTTTGTGAGTAGATAATAAACTCAGAGCTACGAACCCCTCATTAACCAATATAGGATACTTGCTACTGCGCGCGACAAGCATGGTAAGAGCAGAAACGCATCCTGGAGTAACGACTTTTTGTATTGCAGATTGCCTCTTTTGCAGGACCTCTCCGCTGTCTACCCCATTTATGGTCGACGAATCAATCGACCAGAGCGACTTGATCACATTGACTAACACTCTTGTTCCTTCACTTTTAATTGGGATGGAGTCAGAGCGAGATACCAACGATAAAATTTGTTCAAGACCAGCGAGGGTCGGATTCTCGTCCTTCGAAAGTACCAAGGCAAGTGTATGTTCAACTTGCGTAAGGTGTCAGGATGCAAACTATAGAAAAAAGAGGAATACGCACTGCTTGAAGAGCAGAGATGCTTAACGACTCCGATTGCATTCAACTGTACAATGTCAGCCATTGCATCGGACTTCTCATCCCATATTCCACTGGACGATATGCGCTCCACGATTTTAACTTCCGCCAATGAAGTACGAATGGTCTGGGACAAGGAGGCAGACTGTGCGAGATGTTTCAGTAATCCAAGAATGGCATGCTTCATCTTGACATCGACAGATGGAGAGAAGAAATGAACAGATGCGAGGACAGGTGAAAGTGAATGAGGAGGCTTCAGAAGTGCAGTAGAGTGTTTCTCTGTATTAGGGAGTGTTAAGAAACGTATCCCGTTATGTAGAAGAAGTAAGCGTACCACGTCGAGCAAGATTGCCTAATGAGAGGCTTCCACAGATAACGAGGTCTTCACGACCTGGACGATCTTCATCCTTGTCTTTAGTGTATTGTTTAATCCACCTGGTCATTTTACAAACAAAGCGCCCTCCCGGCTTTCCTTCCTCGGCGTCATCCCACAACACATCATCATTTTGTTCTTCTCCAGCCACTTCAACCACTGATTTGATCAGTGCAGCCTTGCAAATATCAAACGCCTTCTCGGTGCGTTTTATGTCGGATTCAGTGAAAGCGTGATTCCATAACGGGGAATATGACCCATGTTCAATAAAATCCAATATGGTGGTCAAGCACGCAATGCCACCGTGTTCTGCGGGGAAGTAGAGACCGCGCGCTAACGCCAGTCGTACGTCTGCGACATCTAAGGAGAGGGATTCTATTAACGTACAAGCCTCTTCCAAAGCCTCAAAGTCGGCTTGGACGAGAGAATCAAACAAATCCGAGTCCGAGGTTGGTTCGAGACCAGACTCTAGAGTAGGTGGACAGAACGCTCGAAGAGATGGTGTCAATAGGGGAAGAACGTCGGTTGTGAAGATCTGGGATGTGCCTGGCATGTCTCGGTATAAGTTGACTGCATGATATGGTACAGAACCTACTCTCATCTTTGAGCTCCTTAAGCTCCCCAACCGCTCGCCAGGCCCAGGCCGATAATACGCTTCGTTGAGACCAGTTTTCACGGTAAGACTCTTCCCCTGAGTGTTGGGCGTAGGTTTTCGTCCATGCAGTAGGAGGATAAATGGCTGATGCCAAGCTGAGAATGGTGAACGCAGCGTCTAATGAATTTAATCTCAGCTTCACAGGCTCTGTCATGGAGGTGTAAGATTGGGTAGGTACAATATCAACAGTAAAAGAAAACAACCATATCCAATGCTCATGTTGAGCAGAACACCGACAGCGGTGCGTACGACCTTTAAATGAGGTGTTGTGATGTGGAGAGGTGAGTTTTGGGAAGAGGAAGGTATCGTTTCCGCATAGCCCTTCAGAAGAGATAGCGTTGTATCGGGGAAAGTGGCGTCGAGAAGGCGAGAGCGGTTATCGTCTGGAAGCGAGTGAACACGACAGATAACACGTGTACGATGAGGGATGGACTGACCGTGATCCATGCAGAGATTTGCAGCGACGCGAAGTATCTCAAGTACAGGGGCGGCATACTGGTCGGAGGGAATGGAACGATCACGCAGTGCAAGAGAAAGCAAGGTGACGAGGGTCTGGGGAAGATCTGTGGTTCCTAAAAGCGAGTGGATGTCTTCTGGAGAGGGAAAAGATGAGGGGTGCAGGAAGACAGAAGGACGGAAGGCAGGCACCAGAAGAAGACTTGACGCGGAGAAGATTGGCGAGAGATTGTGCATTATGGTAGACGATGGACCAGTCGGTGTGGGAGAGGGAGAGGGAGGGGGACGAGGCAAGGGTGGCGAGTTGGCGCTGAAGAGAGAGAGGGTCGACGGTGTCCATGGGAGCAGGAGGTGAACGTTGTGAACAGCAGAGATAAGATAAATCAGATGGGTAAATACAGTGCCACCATCTTATCTACTAATCACCCTGCACTTCCTCGCTGTGCTACTCGCTCCACCTCTCGTCATCCAATGCCCCCTTCAAAGCGCAACAAAGTCAAAAAGCCTCCTCCCTCTTACCCTGACCCTCCTCCGCCCCCTATGGACCAAGACGAAGATCTCGTGAACGACCTCCTTGCTCAGCTCGACTCCAGAGACCGCGTCGTCCAGAAGGAGTCTGCAAATGTCCTCAATCAAATGCAGCTAAACAAGCAGGCAGACGACTGGGACTCTCAGCCGAAGCAAGATGCAAAGTCACGTTTCAAAGCTCGACAGGTACTTTCTTTCTGTACTCCCTCCTTCTACGTTCTCATTACCCCATTTATTGTACATACTGCAGGCTAGGAAGGTTGCTGCCCTCGCACGGTCATTCTCTCCAGATGATCCAGAAGCCCAAATCAGGTTAGAAAAGGAGGCCAAGGACGAAGAAGATGCCATTTCCAGTGTTTGTAAACAGCTCAACGTAGAGGTTTATCAGGTATTTTGCTCTTCGTCCCACCTCGGCCATCCTTGCTCACCTCTCGCCCAAGATCAATCCGGACGGACATTGCCTGTTCTCTGCTGTTGCAGATCAGCTTTCCCTCCTAGGAATTATTCCGCCCGAAAGAGCCAACTACGCTGATATTCGTGCCGTGGCTGCTAAATACATATTTCAACATCCAGACGACTTCATTCCTTTCCTTCCTTCCGCAGCTGGTGAAGATGCTGCAGGGGCTCTCGAGCCCGGTCTCATGTCCCCACAGGAGTTCGAGCACTATTGTGCTTCAATACGCGACACTGCTGTGTGGGGAGGTGAGCCAGAGATATTGGCTCTTAGCAGGGCATTCAATGTCCCAATACACGTCGTTCAAGGAGGAAAACCACCCATCGTTATTCATAATCCTACCGGTGACTTCAATCCTGTCAATCCTTATGACCCAAACGCAC
This sequence comes from Cyathus striatus, assembly GCA_025738555.1. Classification (NCBI taxonomy): domain Eukaryota; kingdom Fungi; phylum Basidiomycota; class Agaricomycetes; order Agaricales; family Nidulariaceae; genus Cyathus; species Cyathus striatus. The sequence goes on along the minus strand of JAOVFP010000005.1, from coordinate 4,340,398 downwards.
CCGTAGTCAGAATCAGTTATCATCGCCGAATGTATGGCTTGGGAGAAGTAAGCAACGCTACGTATCTTGCACAGGTCTCCCCTCATCATCCCCCTCAGCATTATAATTCACTAAGGCAAAAGAGAAGATTGATTCCCATTTCTTGACCCTGACCACGAACATTATACCCCGACGGAATTCCGGTCTTTGTTCTGATTTCAGCGTCTCTAAACCATTCCTGGGTCTTGATATGTATATATAATAGGTACAGTCCTGTAGTTTACATCACTAAAACAATAAGTCGTCTTCGTCATTATGCCGTGCACGGTGACTTCCTTCTGTTATTGGGCGCGGTTCATCTGCAAGATAGTTACCAAATGCGCTATCTAAATTTGAATAGGGATCGGAATTGTGGTTCTCGGTTTGTTCAGCTTCCTCCTGCTCTGAAGTGCCGTCCTTTTCATCATCCTCATCATTTTCAACATCCTCCTCTGTTTCCGGCTTTGTTGTTACTACTGGCCTCGGTAGTGGTGGTGGTGGTAGCGAACCATCTGCATCCTGTGTCTCCGAACGTGGTTCATTTGGTCCTGGACCAGCTACGCGAACTACACTGTCGGGAAGCTGTGGTCGACTCAGTGGTACCAGAACAGCGCGCGAATTGGTATTGAGGGCAGGACTATCTGTCAGCGCTTTGCCAGTCGCATTTCGGATGAATGTCTAAACAATGATTAGAAATTAAATGTCTGGATCAAGAATTTAACATGCCTCAGGATTCTTGTGATAAATGCTTCCTAGCGTCCCTGTATGAAGCAACAGTTGATCTAAGGCACCCCTATCCATCCTATCGGAGTCTGTAGTAATGGGAGGTTTTTCGGCAAGAACAATTTCTCCCGCCACTGTAGGGTTTATGGCTAGCATCCGCCAATACATGAAACCACGGTCTCTAAGATCCGGATTGTCGACTTCCTCTGTCGCCCATTTAAGAACTTTATGAACAAGTTCCTTTGCAGTCTCCGATTTTGACTTGTAGATAAATAACTTTACTGTGGCAGATAAAAGTGCAAGTTGTACCTGGTAAATCGAAATGTTCAATCAGAGACGCCTATTAGTGAAAAGATTTCGTTAGCCCTTACCTCCGCACCTTCATCAAGGAAGCTGTAAAGCAAATCATCCATCAGCTCGTCTGCATTATCTATCAGGTTAGCAAATTGGCCAAGTATCCATATCATAGCAGCTTTGGATTCCGGCTCATCCAGCAAATCAAGATTTTCACATAGTTTAGGTATAATCCCTTCGTATTGTCCTGGATAACGTCTGAATATATCTTTAATGACAATGACAGCCTCTTGGACAACATAAGAAACTTTGGTTTCTATTAGGCTTAAAAGGGCTTGAATGCAACTATGGGAAGCTGGTTCAACTTTGATGGCAAGACGACCTATTGAGCGGACAGCTTTCCGAACAAAGTCAAGATCGACTTCCGATGCATATCTGATGAGCAGGTGAGGATTATAACCGACTTTAAATTTATCAATACTCACTCTTGCAGTTCCGCTAAAACTTCCGAAGCATTTTCAGCCCTTGCAAGGCGGTACATGATTTCCAGTTTCGCAAGTTTCACATAAATTGGATCATTATATTTGCAAAAGAAGACTTTCACATCGTTCTTCAGGACAGCTGGACGGCGTTGAATGATAAGGAGAATGTTCCGTAAAGCGACATACTGGACTTCTGGTCCCGAAGAAAGCAGTGTGACTAGTACGTTGTTTTAGAGATTTATAAACGAATGTCGCAGAAATGGAACAAACCTAATGGAGGTCCCATTTTCTTGCAGCAATAGTCAATTAATCTCCGGTTCTCCATATAATTCATGAGATACAGGAGAACCTTGATCGTTGTGAGCACAACAGCGGAATTCGCATGCTGTAACTGGGCTATAACACGTTCTGCCATGGTTTCAGCATCAGCGTGCCTCTCTGGAACATAGCGCAGTAAGGAATCAAGGATATAAATCTGACCCCATCTCAATCGATTTCAGATTGCAAAACTTCAAATCGGTGGGATTCACTTACTCAGAACTTTCACCAAGCGCAGTAAGCAGCTTGTTTGCAGTTGTCAGATTTAGCCTGAAAATAACACCATCTTGTCTGTCCCCAATTTCGGAAAGGGCGGCAACAGCGTTAGCGACGACCGTAGCATTGCTATCGAGCATAAGGTCACGAAGCATCTCGACAAAACCCCCTTTCTCCGCTCTTCGAGGGTCTGCTGCGTAGAGCTTTGCAACACATATTGCCGCCGTCTTTCGAACATACGCGTCTCGATCCTTTAGACAATGACGCAGATTTTCGGTGAGGGCATCAGTGACCACAGGTATCGGAATATACGACATAGTGCGAATAGCCAAGGCGCGAATGAGTGGATTTCGGTCGTTGCAGTCCTGATAGAAGCTAATCATCAGATTAATTAGCAGCATCAGGTATCGCTGAACTTCACCTGAAGGAAGTTTGGAATAACGAGATGGATCAAGTCAGGTTTCGAACGTCCATAGCTGACAAGGAATAGATAGACCACTGTGATGCCACTTCATCATCGACATTCCCATAAAAGAACTTCCAACTCACTCTTCTTGATCTCGAGCAAAGGGGTACCTAAACACTGCACAACGTCAGTGAACAATGGCGACACTGATTATTGAGTTAGATTAATGTCAAATTCTGTAGAAGAGCTGAGGTCGATACACACTGTCATTTCCCATTGTAATATTAGCCACAATCTTCTTCAAAGCAATTTTCCTCTTAACAAACTTCTTATCCTTTGCTTCTGCGGCTTGCAGTTCTGCACGGAATTCCTAGCAAGACTCATTGAACGATAATCATTAGGGATTTGCGAAGCAGCTCAACTTCAATTTTGCCTCGTTGAAAGAACTTGGCATCTTGCCCTGCTTGAGCCATAGTTGGATGTAGGAACTAAACACTAAGAATTATAGGTACCAGTGGCCTGAACTTTGAGGTAAGTATACGTAGTTGGATACTTAGTGTAAATCAGGTGAGCGAGGAGGGCAAGCGAGGATCGTTGACTTCGTGATTTGTCTATCTCCTTTACATAACTCTTCCTCGCTGAACACAGGTCACCAAACACACCTACGTTCACCGAAGCTATATATATCACTATGGCTTCGCCTTCTGCTGGCATCTGGAACCCGACTTCAACCAGATCTACTGTTCCAAACGAACTACATTCTTCGATAAACCAAGCTTTGAAGGATATAAAGATATTTACACGTCGCCTTCAGCTAACCCTTATTACTTATTCTGAAGAAGCACAAGTACTCGAACGAATATATTATAAGGGCAAGAATCAGCACAGGACTGCTCTTTTTTGGAGGAGAGTAGAGGAGCTTCGTAAATGCTGCAGACGGGTTTCTACCTTCAACATTTTACCCAATGTTCGTAGCCTCCGTTGCTCTTTCTTTGGTCCAGATGCTGCAACAAAGTTCGTGATCTTTCTACTTATGCCCGCTTGTTCTTGTCATGTTTTCAGCTTGTCATTATTAAAAGGCTCCTGGACACATTTGCCTAGCATTGAGGTTGTGAGCGCATTTGTAAAAGAGCTCGCTGTATATTCTCATTCCCTAGAGAAAGTATGTTTCTAGCTGATTGTTCTTAATGTCAGGTTTGAGCTTGCTTTCTAGATGCGCCAGCGAATTGCAGGGGCTTATCAGTGGGTACTCCGATGTGATTGCATCTTCTTACTGACTTTAGAATGGCTAGGTTATTTGCTATTTCTATGCAGTCAGCAGCATTCCTCCAAGCTCTCGTGATTTTAGCAGCCATTGCATGTCGACTACACGCCCTATCTGCAGAACTGTTGGATACAATTCAACTCCTAAAGCTCTCCTGCAATCAAGTTTTGCATGTTATTAATGTAGGTCTACTTGATTCTGTTTCGGTAGTTGGTATGTTAACGCGGCCTTTTTCGAAAGCGTACAGTGGAACAACCCTCTCAAAATGTGGATTTTCAGTATAACTCTAGCAAATCAACGAATATGGTAGTGCAAACTGTGAATTGTCTTATGGAAGTAACACAAAGTGAAGTTTTATCGGTACCGGAGGAACCAGTCGGTGCGTTTTGCTGCTGTTCATGTTTAAAGTTTGTACTCTGTCTTATTGCGGGCGTTCTACCACAGACCGGTTTATTGTGAAACATGATCAATTAGACCGTTCTGTAGAGCAACAAGTAGGTTCCAAAGACATTGGTATGTTGCGATCAAGGATTCCTTCCAAAACTAAGAAAAACAAGAAAAAAACAAAACCACTCGATGAGATCGATGCAATATTTAGCCTTTAGTCCTTTATTTAACTACCATGGTTTTTCCATGTCTGAGTTTTACGCGGTTATTTATTTAAAAACGGTGTCAAACCTGAGTTGTATCAAGAACACAACTACGTACTTAGTATCGCGAGTAAGGAAAAGCTAACATCTTTCGGTGCGAAAGTAGTATACTAGTAGTAGAATGAGAAAGGCAATGTATGAGTAAACAAATGAGTCCAAGTCGTAAAGCGACAACAAATCGTGCAAGATATACTCTATACTGTCCATGGTATTGAATGCGGCCCAAGGAAAAATAGCAAATCACAGGATGAATGTCCCTATATCAAAAGGAAACCTGCAAGTATGGCAACGCCGCCAACCAAAACTTTCGATGCAACAACAGAGCCTGCCGCATTGTTCGAGCTCTCCGCCGTGCCTGAAGGGGACGACGAGCTTGCAGATGAACTAGCGCTTCCGGTAGAGCTCGGAGCGGAGGCCGCACCAGATGGACTCGACTGGGTTGTAGCGCTAAGGGCGTTGTTGAGATCTTGAGGGAACATCAACGGAGAGGGAGAACTGCCGAGGTCAACAGAGCCATCTTCTTTCAGTACATCGGGGTTGGAGGCCAAGAAGTTGCGAGTATAGAGAACGTTCTCGGCAACGTATTCATGGGACCAGTCAGGAAGACTCGACATGTCGATGCTTCCTCCCCATTTAGAGGCGTTCGCATTGTTCGCAGTCATGTTAGTGGAGTAAGCGCTGTACGCGGCAACGTCAGAGTTCTATATAATGACGATAATGATGAGCAGAAAGTCGGTTCATACACGAGTGTAACTTACATTGGCAGAGAGGGGCTGCATCATGGCGGATACCGAGGTCGAAGCAGCAAAAGCATTGGGAGGGTTGCTTAAACACAGTCAGTAAACTGTCACTTAGCTCATCGGCATTAAAAATACTCACATGATACCAAACATTCCCTTTTGACAATGGCCTACAGTACCACAGTAGAAGAACGTAGGGTTGGTGTCGTTGACCACCTGCGTAACTGGATCCAAGATGTCAATATATTATTTTAAAGACGAGGAGGTAGCCTAAAACGTACATGTAAAGCCCTTATTTTGTGTTCCAGAGGCGAACAGCGGGTCGGCAGACTTGTTGCAAGGCGTAAGAGCAGAGGACTTGGTAACGGTGTGGTTGTTGGCTCCCCACATGAACATGACCGTATCGCCGACTGATGCATTAACTGCGAAGGGAACGAAGCGGAGGACACCCTGGGTAGGGGCCACAATAACAGTATGGGTGGCACCAGTGCCAGAGCTTCCTTCAGAGGCACCGGTTGCTGTTGGGGTATATGCAGCCATTGGAGCACCGTAGGAAGCAACGCATTCTATATATCCAATTAGATGGCATTGATGCTTGCATTGCTGGTGTACTCACGGTTCACGCAGTCATTGTATCCTGATCCACCCCAGTTTGAATTGCCGGATCCATAAGACGGTGTTGAATAAGTGTTCCAGGCTGTGGATGTCGAGGAAGAATCCCAGACGGAAGTAGAGGTCGAATCTACAGCAGCGGTTGTAGTCCAGGAGTTCTCAGACACAGAGTTCCATTGGTTAGACGAATCATAGCTGCCGCTGGATCCGTAGCTACCACTGGATCCATAGCTGCCACTGGAGCCATAACTGCCACTAGATCCATAATTACTATCGGCGGTTGCTGTTGCCTGTGAAGCTGTATCGGTAATTGGGGTGCCATCAGGAGCAGAGACGGCAGGTTCGTTGATTGAGCTGTCCGGGCGAGGGAGGGCGTTTGCATATCCGGAAAGAAGGGCGGCAACGCCAATGAGAGGTGCAATGAAGACCATGATGATAGAATATACGAAGAAAAGAAAAGAGTGTAGATTTGCTGGCTGAAGATTGAACTCAAATAAGCCTCCCTGGAGGTGTGCTACGTTGAATCTCTCTCAAAGAGGGTGATCTTGAAACAAGAGGGGGTTAGGGAGTGCAGGACAAGGAGGGGGAGAAAGTACCTCGAATGAACGAAAGGAAGACAAGTCGATGATCAACTCGACTGGGAAAGGGAAAGAGAAAGAACGAAGGAAGGAAGGAAGTGGGAGGAAAAAGAAAGGGATGAAGAGAAAAGGAACAGATTGGGAAGAGGTATTTATTGGAAAGATGCACATACTGACCCCCATGGAAACGATGATCAAGATGCATATGTCAAGTGGGAACAGCGACAGAAAGTGAACTCTGTATGCGTGTTCTAATTTCGGACCCGCCACCAGCCAATCATCATCCTGCCCAATCCACAACCACTGTCACTTCCTTGCCGACCGGAGTTAGCCCAACGTTCCTTGACTGATCCAATCAGCCCCCATTTCTCAGCAGTGAATTTAAACTTGGTTTAAACAGATTTAATCTTGTTAAGTATTCCCTGCAACTTGCTTTAAACTTGAATCCCAAAAACCACACGACATCAATGCATCACCGTCAAAGTCTGACTCGGGTTTCTTCCAGCAAGTATTATTATTCTTAGCCCGAGTTCGCCTATTCAGACCTAATAAAAGCTCCGCGGCGAGCTCGGGGAAGTCTCACATCTTCCGTCGACTGGGCAGGCCCGGCAAGCAACGTCGTTGCCATGTTTTTTCCCGTGGAAATGTCTTCTTTATGTAGGCGCTTCTAAAAACTTTTCGTGCCAAAAATAGATGCTGCATATCACTGGCGGATGGCCCAGCACTGTACACGTCCTTGGTTTCGCTGCTGTACCCATACAGTACCCAACCAAATCGCTACCACAAGCCACCCATATACCCACTCGAAAAGAATCTCCAAGAGAACATCTATTTTTACAATTATTCCTTGCCGGGCTCGGTTATCCTAGTTATCCCTCGGTAGTAGGGTACAGTATACGGTGAGAAACATCGTCCAAAAATAAGTAACCTAATTAGCAACGAATTGCTTTGTTCGTTCATCATTCTGAAATGCATGACCTGTGTCTATCAAGATCAAACCAGTGAACCAACGAAATAGCCTCCAACAATTCTCGTCTCCCCGTGGTTATTATTGGCACTTTATTTCGTATCCAAGCGTGCCGGTAGCGCGATGGCTACAGCTTGACCACTTCGTTTAGAATCCCGCATAGCTTTCAGTCGATCAGCTCCTCGTAAGCGTGACGTTCTGAGGGACGTATTCATTTCGTTGGTATCATACGCTTCCTCACTCTTCAGTAGTGTTTTCTGAGCTATAACTTGCATCTGCTGCGTAGGTTCGTCGTCATTTGCACTGTCCGTCACCGAGTGAGTGTTAGCTCTTCGTTCATGATCTGTGAAAAGCCACGCAGGTAGATCGGAGAGCTCTCGTGCTTTGGATATGTGGTACGCTTTCATGACGCGAATTAAATGGGAATCCTGTCCCGGTGGCGTTACTGCTCGCAATTTAGCTTTTAAGCCGCAAACACAATGTCAACACCCATACCTTCCCCAGGTGCAGATATAACAGTACTTGACCACGCTTTGCTGACGTTAATCGTCAACGAATTAGCGACGTCGGTCACGCGATTCCAAACATTATAACCATTGCTCCCCAAGTTAGGCGCCGTGTATGTGGAAACAGCTTCTACCTGTGCTTCAGTCTCGGGTGTAACTCAAAAATACGGTGAATTTCAAACCTTGATTTATATCTGGCGTTCGTAAAGGAGATGGCGTTCCGCGAGCAAGATTTTTTTCTCCAGCGTCTGTTCGCTGGTCGAAGTTGGGCACTAGTTCCGATGTTCGAGTTAACGGTGTCCTCGGTAATTGAGCATGTCTCGCCGCTAGGAGCTTCGTCTGCGACGATGGAGAGAGCTCTTTTCGTAAGGATATCGAGTGACCTACGTGCTCACTACTTGTTTTGGTTTGCTTGGTCGATGGAGCAGGTAAAACCAATGGGACGTCTGACGCGCTTTCCGAGCCGGAAACATGCTCGCGTGCAAAGGAGGTATTAGAAGACGATGAAAGTTGACAACGGGGATTACTTGGAAGCCCTGGACGCCGACTGTTCATAAGTATTGATAGAAGATATACAGAGGTTAAGCCAATCAAGCAGAAAAGTCTAGGATAGTGCAAGTTGTCCAAGAACTCATACCTATGCAGTATGGAACCTGGAGCTTAGTGAAGCTTTGAAGGATGAAGGAGAGACCAGGAAGAGCAAAGGGAGAGACCCAGAGGAGCCATTTATTTCAAATAATCCGTAGTCATGGGTCTGATATGGCGTTAGCAACGAATCATCGGCCTATCGTTGTATGTCAGAGTAAGGAACCTGGAGGACATGACGACCGGTGACAATAATCACACATCAATGATTTTTGTCGAACTTTCCATAGCACTCATTTGCACTCATTACAATACTTGCTTATGTTTATTGCAATAGTATTGTGTGTACTAAAGGACTTTAAAAGAATAATTCGTGGAAGCAGGCTCTGAGATCTGAGATCTGATTCCTGAAGTAATTTTATGATTTATTTAAATATTACTATGTAAGTACATACTTACTCAATACTTACTTACTATTATATAATTTTTTACTCACTCAGATCAATTGCGCAATCTATTTATCAAAACTCCAGTAAGTAAACTTTTCAAGCCGTTAGATCTTATTTCATACTTAGTATCTCTCGAGTCCCAATGCTCTCTGTCCCTCGTGCTGCGAAACCGTTTTTTTCTAAACGTGCGGTGCGATACAGTAGTTCAGCTGCTACAGGCAATAAATATAAGGTGCTGGTAGTCGGGGCAGGTGCGCTCATAGTTCGTTGACGAGTTCCATCTCCATCATCTAAAGTGATTGCACATTGCTAAAATAGGGACCGGAGGCTTGACAGTTGCGAACCAGATATACAATCGTTTTAAGGCTGCTGGAAAGCCTTTGAATGCTGGTGATATTGCTGTGATTGATGCCGCACAATATCACTATTATCAGGTATGTCTGATGCGTTGTAGCATCTTGTGTTTTGGCGCTGACCATCTTTTTCTAGCCCGGATGGTATGTCATGCAAATCCAACTCCATCGGATGTTATTTAATTAATGTGCAAACATCCTTAAGGACTCTTGTCGGTGCTGGACTTCGCCCAAGAACAGACTTCTGCCGCCCGCTTGACACACTTATTCCAAGTTACATATCTCATATTCCCGAAAATGTCAGCATCTTTTCTCCCGAGTCCTCTTCCATAACGACGGATGCTGGACGTGATGTATCCTATGATACACTCGTGGTTGCAACTGGTCTACAGGTCAATTGGAATCAAATAAAAGGGCTTCCTGAGGCCTTGGCTGACCCTAGCTCCGGTGTTTCTTCCATATATTCTTTCGATACCTGTGAGAAAACTTGGGAGAACATTGAAGGGTTAAGGTCTGGTAATGCTGTCTTTACGCAACCTTCAGGTATCGTTAAGTGCGCTGGAGGTAAGGACATTTATATGTAGTTATCTCTACTGTTCTGACATCCTCTTAGCTCCCCAAAAGATAATGTGGATGGCTTGGGACAGATTTCGCCGAACGGGACGCCTTGAAAATATCAAGGTCAATTTCTATACCGGCATGCCCACCATGTTTAGTGTAAAGAAGTATTCGGATGCACTTGACCAACTCCGCGTAGAGAGGGGAGTTGGGGGGCATTTCCAGCACAATCTGATCGCAGTAGATCCCGGAAATCATAGAGCTACATTTAAAAAAGCGGATGAGACTACTATCGACGTTGATTATACAACATTACATGTTACTCCTCCAATGAGTTCCCTTGAATTCTTGAAAGGATCACCAATTGCAGACAAAGCAGGCTGGGTCACTGTAAACCAGAATACACTTCAACATGTGGATCCACGATTCAGCAACGTTTTTGCGCTAGGAGATTGTTCATCACTCCCGACATCCAAAACTGCGGCAGCAATTACTGCTCAAGCTCCAGTACTGACGGAAAACTTATTTTATTATATGGATACCGGCAAAACAAGCATTGCTCAGTATGATGGATACACCAGTTGCCCTGTGCGTCATGCCATTACTCAGACTGTTACAAACCAGATTAATGGATAAATAGCTATTGACGGGATACGGCGAACTGATGCTCGCAGAGTTTAAGTATGGGTTGGAACCCAAGGAATCTTTTGGAGATATTGTAGACCAAAGCAAGAGCCGAAGGTAATTGAATGTTGTTTATATTAAAACTTAAGCTCACTAGGTATTCAAAAGGATATTCTACCATCTTAAAAAGGCAATTATTATGGCTAGCTTCTTATCTACTACGAAAAATTACTGATGATATTGTTAGGATCTTTTCCCTGCGGCATACTGGAATTATATGGTGAGATGATATCGGTATTTGTTTTACAGAATTGGTGTTCATTATACAATGTCATAGGTGAAAGGAAAGTGGTACGGAAACCGTGGGCTCCTGCGTCCTAAATGGTAATCGGGAGGTCGAGTATTTAGTTTTTAAAAAAGCGACAAGAGGACAGACATGATAAATAATAAGATAATCAACTTAATTTCAATCATATCCATAAAAGAGTTTTTTGTTTTTTTTTGTTCACGTGATCGTGGAGCGTGTTACCTGCATGTCGGCCAGTCTTGCACAATGCAAGTTACTTGGACCTTGCTTGGACTGTGGACTGTGGAACTTTGAACGCTGGATTTATCCACAATACCTTCCAACAACTGGTTATCGTAACGAACAAGAATATTTAACTCTAGGGATTAACGCATGTCCTAGTACTTGGCGATCTTAACAGGAAACAAAAACTTACACCTGTGCTCTCATTATGTCTCGCCTTACCGCTGCTCAGATCATTGCGGTCGGTGACTATCTTCAGCCCGACTTTGATCCAGTCTCCCTTACTGTCTCTCAACTCCTCGGTGTCCTGGGCTATCACAATATCAGGTATCCAACGCCGTATTCAAAGCCCAAGCTGGTGGCACTTTTCAACGAAGAAATCAAGCCTAACATAGCAAAGTTGAAACGAGAACGTCTCAAGAAAGAGAATAGTATTGCTAGTGAGGATGGAATTACCGATGGGATTACTGGGCAGCCTATCAAAGAAAAGGTATGTGGCATGACCTACACTTTGTGCTCTCGCTGATAATGCACAGGCACCAGCACGTAGGTCGTCTCGGAGGCTTTCGAAGGCCCCACTGAAGGAGGAAGATGAGACTGATATTGTACTACCTGAACCGGTACAGTTTTATCTTTTTATTTTGGTTCCAGACAACTAACCTACCAATTTAGCCCAAACGCAGGCGTTCCTCTGCACAACCCCGCCTTGGTGGCACTTCTCGCAAGGTAGTTGTTTCGCAGCCAATAGTAGCGGAGGAAAGTGAGCCAGAGGAAATGGAGCTCCCAATCAACAAAATAGGGAGAAGCAAGAAAAATGTACGTTTTTGTGCTTGTACAAGTCAGAATACTTGAATTAAGTCATTTCAAGTCTGAAGCGGCTGGAACCCGTGCTCGTCGAATCTCTAGCGCTGTACGTGAGGATAATTTAAGTATTTGTTCATACTCATCCCTTTTCAGGCAGATGACAGTGGTTGGGAAGATAACAACATTTTTCAATCAGGTGCAGAGTCGTCTTCTCCGGTCCGTCCCTCACCTGCGAGGGCGAAAGGGCGGAAAAGCGTCGGACCCAGAAAATCTCGCCACTCCATGTCCGCCCCTCCAGACGTTTCAGATTTACCTACGCGACCTGGCGTAATTGGAGATCGATTTGAAGTCGCATCCCCAGCCTTTGCATTTAAGCCCTTGTCACCTATTGTGCTTCCTCGCGGAACTCTATCTCCACAATCTCAATCCGCTGTTTCAAATATTCCTCCCATCCGCGAATCGAAGCAGGAAACCGAAACTGTCGTGCTTGCCACACTCCGGTCGGATAAACCAATTGCTTCCACCACTATCGAACATAGTCCAAGGAACCTTGTCGTGAGTAATGTGGAGGTAGAAGATGAATTAGAACAGGATTCATCCGAGTTTGAGATTGCTATTCCTCCTGAAAATGACCAGATTTTGCTTGACATCCCGCCTGACCAAACTAGAGCAGTTTCAACAGCTTGGAGACTCTTCTTTGCAATGGCCATAGTCATTCTGAGCGTCACAGGTTATCAATACAAGCAAGAGTCCTCTGCTATTGGATACTGTGAACCAGGCACCACAACCAACCATTATTTGGAAAATTTTAAGGCGAAGCGAGCTGCTATTGAAGTATGTAACAAAGAAAATCGAACTCAATTAGAGAGCGGAGAGCCGTGCCCTCTACCTCCTCTATTCCCCATACTACATCCTGAACGGTGTACTCAATGTCCAAAGCACGCTAAGTGTTCCCAGTACACTGTCACATGCGAGAATGGATACCTCTTGCATCCCACCTGGTATCTCTCGTTCCTTCCTCCTCCTCCCCAAGACCGCGATGCTTCCCAACCGTCTTCTTTTAACGACCTTCTTTGGAGAACGCTTTCCATGGCGAATGGATTACCTGGATCAGGAAGCATAGCATTTCCACCTAGGTGCCTGGAGGACCCCAAAAGAAAGCGGAATATCGGTGCCTTGGGCAAAGCTATTGAGTCACTACTGGGGCAGGAAAGAGGAAGACGTTTGTGTTCTGGAACGATCTCTACCCCTCCCATGCAAGGAGAGATAGAGGAAGCAAAGAAGTGGGGAGTTGAGATGGAGAAACTAAGAGACGCCATGAGGAAGAAAACAGCGGTATGTCTATGACACGGAATATGGACAGGAAGCTAATCACCAAAATGGCAGTCCTATTTACTGCCTACTTTCGATGATACCTTTGATGATGCTATTCAACAGCTTGTGCAATGGGGCGGAGTGATTATTGGAGAAGATCAAAAGTAAGTGATGACATTGCTTGTGTCTGCAGTCTAATTGGAACACTTTACCCTCAAGTGGGCATCGATATCTTGCCCATAAGACCCCTGAGCTCACGTGGAACTGTGCCATAATTGTGAAGAGTAGAGAAATATGGGAGCAATGGCGTTCGACTGTATTGGGCAAGTTTACAGTACTTCACTTCAACAGTACTGCGTTCTAAATTAGTTGCGATTTTAGGGACGGCGATCGCGATATTTCTAGGATTTCTAATGCGAGTTCGAATGGCACGAAGAGAAGCAGAAAGCAAACGTGTTTCTGAACTGGTGCAATTTGCCTTGGAGGCTCTGCGAAATCAGGAGATAGCCCATCATACGGATCCTGTAACTACTCCGCAGCCCTACCTCTCGTCTCTACAGTTGCGCGATCTCATACTTCAAGAGGAGCACTCGATACCCACTCGACGGCGTTTGTGGAATCAAGTGGAAAGGGTAGTCGAGGGAAACGCGAATGTCCGCGCAAACCTGGAAGAGATCGAGGGTGGAGACGAAATGAGGGTGTGGCGATGGGTAGGAAACGCTGGGGTTAGGAAACAATTAACATGAATAGCAAAGGACTCCAATTTGGACATAGTTCAGCGATTGACAGGTACCTTATGTTGTATGTTTCCTTCCCGCGTCCGACTCGGTCATCCAGCCCCTGTCTGGGGTATCGATTGACCAAGTGTAGTTTGCATCACAGATTCGTTTTCTGTTTGAGTAGTTCTGGAGATCAATCATCACATGTCCTTGGAATCACACGTGAAATGTCCATCCTTGACCATCTCTCATAAGCTTAGCGATCGAAATCTTACCTCAAGAAGCAATGGCAAGTCCTGGTTGAACATCTAGCATAGTTGTAACTGGAGATAGTAGGTAGAAGAAAGGCCCCACTTTATCCAACTACTGGTAACAACGGTGATACATATACAGAAATCAGTCGAAAACCTGGCAACCACATATTTTGCCCTTGCTAGAAGGAACTCGACGGATTTGGCAAGAAAATTTCCGAGGACAATTAACAAATAGGACTGCCATATCTAGAAAAGTGTTTGACGAGCGCCTTCCTTCTGTTCCTATTGTTCCGACTCTGTTATGCCCATTCAGAGCCCATTGACACGGCCATAGGAATCCCGGCCTGAATCTTGTCTATTAGAGCTCGCTTCATGAACTGCTCTTCTGCGAGAAGTCGTGTGGACTGAAAAAAAAAAAAAAAAAAGGGTCAAAGATCTACGCTTCCCATGACTAGTGAAATGCATACCCTCAAAAAGCGTTCCAAATCTATTCTCCCAGTATTCAATGCTCTGTGAAGGTGGTAGATGGTGTCTTCAATTGCGTTGTCGTCGGCTACTAGATTGATAAGTCTGCAAGGCTGTTGAGTATCCACATGGCGCACGAAAGACGCCGCAAGTCCGACTTACTGATTGTGTACGATATTAGTAGAACAAACGAGTTCATCGACTTCTGGATCCCCTTTCCGTCGGAGCTCGGTAATGTTAGCTTCCGCTTGTTGTACAACTTGTCTCGTTTTGTCTGCAACTGCAAGGCAGACGTCTCGCACCGCCTCTAAACGCGCCATCTCGTCGTAAATGGCCGGTTCTCCGGCAAGTAGGTCCGTTTGGTGCGCGCGCAACCGCTCGGCATTGAGTATGAGCGCTTGGTTGAGGGAGCTAAGTTCCGATGTCACCTTCTCGTGTACTTGAACATGCAGGTGCAACAGTTCCGGGTTCGGGGGTCGAGGTGGGGGCGGTTCGGCTCGTGTGATCAACTGGGGTAGCGCGTCAAACGAATCTTCGTCAAGAAAATTGGGAAGGGGCCTGGCAGGTTCCGCTGCGTTCGATGACGCTTCGGGGGCATGATTGACGTGAGCAAAAGGCGGAGATAGGCCAGTTCCTTGTGGATGAAGATGAGGGGGAGGAGGTGGCGGAGGAGGAGGTGCTGGGGCTGAGACTGCAGGTGGAAGAACGGATGGGACTCTGAATTCATGATTAGGAGGATATCGCGGAGCTGAGACAGCCGCAGGTGGGTTTGATTGATAGAGGAGAGCGGGTGCCGCAGGGGGATGTGGCGGAAGAGGGGGTGCGGACTGAGGTGTGCGCAATGAAGCCTGTGACAAGGGGATTAGATTTGATATTCAGGCTCTGCAAGACGGGAATGATATAGCGGATCATGCGTACGCACATGCTCGGGAGGTAGTACTATGGTACTTGGGGGCAGGGGAGGGGTGGGATGATGTGAACGAGGAAAGGGCGCAGCAACTGGACGTGAAGTAGAGTCGGATCGGTGTGGCGAGGGGTTGAATATGACAGGGGTGGCTGGCTTTGGAGGCAATGTAGGTGGGGTGGATGAGGTTGATAGAGGTGCAGGTGAATCTGATGTGGACGATGGACGTTGTGGACGATCAAGAGGCTTTGGTTTGGAATAGACTGGAGGTTGGCGAGAGAAATCGGCCTGCATGGACTCGAGCATGGCTGCAAGGTTGCATCCCTGGGGGATGGAATGAATACAAGTGAGATGGGGGAGAGAGACGTAGATGGCAGACCTCAGCCTTTCTTTCCCAGTGTTGGATGTATTCAATATAGCACCTTCCGCTAGGATCAATGTAGCGACCTGATTTTACAAGCATGTCGTTAGTGGGAACGACATAGCTAATGGGAGGGTGGCGAGGATATTCTCTGGTTATCCAGACGGCGATGGGGATATTGTAGGAGGCGTGCTTGAAGGAGATGGGGAGGAGACCATGGATGCACAGGAGGAGCTGAGTCCTGCCGTCGTCGAACGCTGAGGGGATACGAGATGAGAGAGGGAGGGATGGAGGAAGAACGGGGCGAAGACATTACTGTAGACATCGGACTTTGGACGCAGAGTGGGAAAGCGGGCGAGGGCAGCGTCGATGTCGACAAAGACGCGATCTCTGTTTGGATAGGAGTGGATATTCTGTCTGAGCCATTTCTGGGTGAGGGAGTCTGGAGCACTCATGGCGGGGGCGGGCTGGTCGATGCGATTGAGGGCGGGCTACTCGACGATTGCGTGGGATTCTCTTTTCTTCCACGCTCATGATCCTCGTCCTATCTGGATTCCTGTCTCGAGGCTCCGGCACTCTGGCTCCCGGCTCATACCTTCCTTTTTTATCCATCCCATCTGAACCCAAATCTGCCCAGGATCTTGCTCCGAGTCAGTCTCCCGACTCTTTTCGCCGACCTGATCTCAGAGCCCCATCTGCCACCGTCTCTGCCTCTCTCCTCCCTCCCATCTGCTTCCGTCCCATCGAGATCTCGACCTCCCTCAACCGCCGGATCCCTTTTCGTTGCCACGTCCTGTGTCCTCACCTTTCCCTTTCGCCCGACATACCCCATCGGCCGTCATTGTTCTCTTTTTGGCTCTCACCACCTCCCTCTCCTTTCTCTCCAGTGGGGCCCATCTCAATATGGTACCTTGAAAGACCACCCCCCCGCTCTTCGGATGTCCGTGGTGCGCCGTCGCCCCTCCCGCCGTACCGTCTCACTGCTTTCGCTAGTCCTCCCTTTGCGCACGTGGTGTCCCTCGCTGTTTCCTCCGCGGCTGCTCCGTGCCCCGCGAGCCGGTAGCTGATGCTGATGCTGTAGCTGGCAAGTACAGCAGTTGGAACAGACACAAAACATATTTCTCTCGCAGGTGCCTCTAAATAAAGCTCCGGTCCGCACCCAGAGCCAAACGCGTCAAACGAGGTCAGAATGCTCAGCGTCACGGATCCAGGACCCCAGGCGCAGTCAGTCCCCATGCAGCTTCTGACTCTGACCATGCCCGTATCGGGAAACTTGGCTGTCCAGGATCGGTAATCTTCAGAGGGACACTATAATGACCTATCTCCAATTCGACGGTTCCCACCTTCCCGATTGGTTCCCCATCTCGGATCTTGCTTCTATCCGTTCAGGTCCTGCAATCTGCTGCTGTTTCCTGCTTTTGGCCACAATCTCGTCCCGCTTTGAAAGCTATTCCTCCGTATATAACGCTAACATCAATGAAATCTTCATCCTCTTTCCTTACTCGCGACTTTCTTCGTGTTCCATTACTGTTACTGTTACTGTCTCTTCCCCTTCCCTTGCGATATCAGCCAAGGATCCCCCCGTAATGAAACGCTCAGAGAGCCTATCCAAAAGTCTTACTCCTCAGCGAAAACACAGGAAACTCTTAAAGGACGGCAGTGGAACCGAGGTATGGCCTGAGAGCATCGAAAAGATTTTCGTGCAAGGTACTACTTTCTCTTCTCCCTCTTCTTTTCCTTGCCTTTCTCATCTCTTCTTTTCAGGCCTAAAGGAGTATTGGGAGTCCCCCTATGCCACCTACTCCCAGTCGCGTGGACGCAGCCGTTGGCGGAACCAATTTTTGGTAGACTATCTCCAGCGTGCAGGAATCACCCGTTCCAAGAAGCAGGTCGCAAGTCATATCCAAGTCCTGCGAAACATGTGGAAGGGTGAGCCAGGTTGGTACTTCCTCTCCAGTTGCAGTTCTTTTTATTCAAAGTACTGTTATTATTAGAGTTTCATCTTGTTGCGGGTGGTGAAGAGCTCTTGTCAGATGCACAGGGTGGTGGCTCTGTTAAAATGGAAGAACATTGGGATTCGAATGGACTGATACCTTTCGACTATGAAGAAAACGACATTCCTTCTCCCAATTCTGCTTCTCCCGACTTTTCTCCCCCTGACATCATGTCTGACTTCCCCCCTACACCTGAACACCGTCCCAATTTGCACCCCTCCGATATCAGTACCACTGCCTATAATCTTTCTTCCAGCCTTCCAGCAAAATTGCACTACAGCCCTACTGTTGCTCACGGCATGGACTTGGACTACACTTCACCTCACTTCACAAACGCCTATCAGCGCCCAGGCCCACCGTACTCCGACCCCCATCGCGTTCTTCCACTCCCTCCCGTCAATTACCCCAATACAAAGCCCACATCTATGGGCCTTCAGCCTTCTGCAGTCTTCCCAGATGTGAGAAGGGTTCCTACTGTCCCTAACTCTCACATTAGTTATCCCTCAGCTCCATCGCGTTCTGTCAACACGACATCATATTACTCGAATCCTTCCCCGGCTCGCCTTACATCACTTTGCATTTCTGCTGAAGGAATGTCACCGTTGTCAATAAAGATTGATGATATTATGGCCTCCACACTCAACTCCTACTCGCCATTAACTCTCAGAATAAAGCTCTCTATTCCAACCATAAATGATCCAAGGACGTCTCCGATGTTCGAAGGCTTTATTGCCAGTGCCTGTTTGTCAAGCGTTTGGATAGCGTCCGGCAAGTGTGTCACGAGGGTATTCGCAAACCAACTGTGTGTAATGGAGGAAACCGGCCTCCTTGACGTTTCCCATATAGACGTTGGGACAGTCAATGTATTGATTCCAGAGTCAAATCTAAGTCGATGTCGCTGGTCTGATACCTGTGCGCTGCTTTGTACCCTGCATATTTATGTACTGACAAACAATTTTTCAGCTTTGATCACGCAAGATATCATCGTGGACGACTGTGTCTTATTGCACGTTGTATATGAATTGGATCGGAACGTCAATACCCCATTTCCATCCGCTCTCCTGCTTTCCGTTCAGAAGTATCGACCGAGCGAAAAAATGTCTGCTCGGCATCTGACGATATCAGCCACCCCTTCTTTAACCCAACAAGGGGTCCATTACTTATCGTCTATGGAAGTAAATGCAGGAAATATTCCCTATGGAAGCTCTTCAGCGAGAAGTACGAGCTATTAATTTTTTGTCAGTTGCAGTTTATTTGCAGGGTCCTTTTTTCTTCATTGCTGTAGCATAAGTAATTATATTCTAAGATCTACTTTTTGAGGACGCCACAGATAGTCATGGTATTATGCCTGTATTTTTTACACTATGTACAATACAATTGTAACATAGATGATAATTGATTAACATGAACATTCTTATAAGATGGTGGTTTCATGACAACTATGACCCAACAAAATTTTGTAACTTTTCCGCTACTTTCCGTACTGTAGGGTCGAAATGGAGCATTTGCAAAGCAAGTACTTCATAGAAAGATGTCCCGAACGGATGGCAGAGCTGAGGATCATCCACTTCCGGACGATAAACACCATCAAAGATGCGATCCTCGGTGCATAGGAGAGCTTCAAGCTTACGATCCTTTGCAACCAAGTCAAGAACAAACTTGATAGCTCGGATGGCTATTGGTGGTGGCCAATGAAGAGATGCCAAAAGCAGCCGTTTCGAAAAAGCGGCGGATCGCCATGGGGGTGCGGCGCTACCAGAAGTCCGCGGGGAAAAAACGAGGTCCAGGGCTCTGAACAACATGTCAGCGATGGACTCTGTTTTCCCCGCATGGTCGTAATTTGAAACTGAGAAAGGCAAGGGACTGTCGATGTCAGACATCATGCTGAGCGGCAGAAGCAAGGTGTATAATCGAGCCACAAAGTCACTGAGATCTATATTCAATGCTTCTCCTATGTGAAGCATGTGAGGATGAGCCCAAGGTCACAGTATACAATCGGTCGCACCTTGCCCCGTAAGCAGTTCGAACGCAGTAACCACACATAACAAGTTACGTGACACCTTCCCTAAATCATTTTCAAACAACATGTCATTCTCGTCATCCGCATCATCTTTCATTGCGTTTTCGTCGATGCAAATCAAGTTCTTCAGCGTGAGCATTAGATCTTTGAAGAAATCTATGTTAACTAGATGTGCAAATTTCGATATACCCAGCAGTGCAGCTGGCAACAAGGAGGTCGGCGCGGGATTTTTCAGTATTCGAAAATACAAAGCGAAGAGGAGCTTGAGGGTCTCAGTTTGCTGCGATAAAAGATAAGAACATATACCCGGTGGAGCTAGAATAACAAACCATCGCTGCTTTCTGTTCTTTGTCCACTTCTGCCTCTGCTTCCTGCATTTCCTTTTCGATTTCTTTTTTCTCCTTCAGTGCCTTTCTTGCCCTTTTGCTAAGATAAACTTGATCGGCCTTCTTGGACTTTCTTTTAGCATTATTCAGCACACCGTCAGACTCTTTATCCGCACTCCTCTCTGATGCTCTGACACCAAGCTCTGTCCGTAATCGGAGATGTAGCAAACATGAAAGAACACGAGGATGGATTTTGAATCTTCTTTCCTTTACCATACGGTTTAATAGGCGGACTATCTCCAGCGACGCTTCTCCAGTTGCATCTGTTTTAAATACCTTGATCAAAGTATCTAAACAGAGTCCAGACAACTGAACGAAAATAGATGTAAGTTAAAGGGTTGTATGGATTCATAAAATTTTCATACATTATCCCATGACTTCTTGCTCAACCTCGTAATGACGCACGTCATAATATTGACACGGAAATTGAAGTGAACGAGGTCTGTTAATAGGGTACACATCGTGCGAAGAGCGACTTCAGTTAGGTCAGTATGCTCTATAACGAAAGTCAGCACCGGCTTAAAAATGCGTCAGAACATGAATGCATTACCCTTGAGCTCCGATTCAAGTACTTGTAAAAATGTTTGGTACGCGGACACCAAACCCTGCTCCCATTCACGTGTCCTCGCCACAACTTGGCCGACTTTCTCAGCCTTTTCCTTGTCCGTCAGCGGGCGTATACGATAGCCTGGAGCAACGTCCCTAAAAATAGCCAACTGTGAAAGAATAGCCAAGCGCCTAATCAAGGAATCGTTGGGTAGAAGTGGAGTTCCAGGAGCAACAGAGAGTTCTTTCAGGGAAAAACTGTGCAACCGTTTCAGCAGCCCTAGCTGGAAAGCAAGCAATTAGCAGAAAGAACAGAAAGATCAGTTGATCGCACTCTATCTTACGCTGTACTCTGGTTCTGAAAGAATTTCTTGACAAATTTCGGCTATCTGTACTTTAGCACATTCAACCCGTTCCTTTCTCGATTTAATTTGAAGTATATCAGCTATACCAAGCCGGCCAAACCGGGTACCTGTAAAACCTGAACCAGGTGCCACAGGAGAATTCTGTAACGGTACAGAGGGTGTGAAGTCGTCGTCCTCATCATTATCTGACGCGTCGCGCTGAATCACGAATGCTTTTGTACCAATATTTTGAACGCGACCATCTTTCAGCTTGATTGGAAGGCGCTGAATAGAAGCCGGTTCCGATGACTTCCAAGATCTTCGAGGAATGGACTCATATGGCATCTCAGTATCTGAGTCCTGTTCCACTGCTTGGGGTCCCTGTTTCGTGGAAACGCTGTCACTTTCATCCGTTGAGTCAGACTCTTCTTGATAGTCCACCGATTCGGACTCTGAGATGTCCGAATCGTCCGAGCTGAGAGGGGGGAGGTTGTCAACATCATTTCCATCCTTCCTGGCCGGTTTCGATAATTCATGCAGGCGAACCGTTTCCTTCTTGCTCCTAAGCATCATTTCGCTTTAATGTTTATAACTTTTAAAATATAACCAATTCGCACCTCGAAATAGCACTCTGGTCAAGACTTCGCAGAAAAGATGCAGCCTGACCAAAATGATCCAACACTTCAAGGTCTTGTTCGGAGAGATCAATGTCGCTATCTTCTTGAGCGGATGGTATGGGTATTATTTTTCGATCGCTTGCCCTTTCCTTTCCCTTGGATTTTGCAGATTTTGTCACACTTGAAGAAGCCCCAGTGCCCACTTTCCGCTTTTTTGAAGGTATCTACTCGAAGCATGTGAAAAGATAGTTGAGACAGCATAAAAAATTGCAACGTACTTTTTCATTAGAAGAAGACAAATTCTTACGTTTACTTTTTTGCTTTATAGCCATGTTAAGACTTAGAGGGAAGATAGGTCGTAGAAAGGGATCGTATTGCTCTTATAAGTAAATTGAAGTGAAAGTTACAGTAGCTTCTTATTCCAGTACACGTGATCGGCTATAACGCGAGGAACGCGCTCGAAGTCGTATAAGTACTTCTCAGTTGTACATCTTAAAGTTACACTTGGTATTTGCCACTTGGTCTGTATGCCACAGTCGCAAATCTTACAGTTCGCGTGGTTAGAATAATTCCAGTACACGGATCCAGTGGATGTTGTATCCCTAAAGAGCTTACACCACAACCTCGCAAACAATGGATGATGCTACACCCCCCACTGAACACATCCTTAGACCCCACCATGTTGCGCTCCTCACTGTTTTCGCAACTGCATTTCAGGATAATCTCTACAAGGGGTTTCCAGCACCATATACTCTTCACCTATACCGCTTGTTGCTGAATGAAGTATCCGAGGTGTGTAGGTCAATACTATGCATCACGACGTTTTTTTTTTTTTTGCTTATGTAGCTATGTATCAGGTTACAACACCTAAATCGCACCGGGAGCTGATGACAGATCTACGGGTAGGGCCAAAATCCGAATCTAAGGAGTGTCGCGCTTTTATTGACAACGTGTATCTTATGGTATGTACATTGTGGTTCGTTCAGTTTCTCTGTTAACCTTGTATATTTTCAGCAAGCTAAGCTAGATACCGCTGATAAATTGATCGACTTCTTTCGCGGTTAGCCTCGCGTTTGATTATTTATGGTTTCAGTGCTAATTTTCACAGACCAGACTTCTCTCTTTCTTGAGAAGAGTGAAGAGGTATGGTCGCCGAAAGAAATTATACCAGTATTTTCCTTGGCTTATCTTCTTTTTTTTTGAAAGGAGCCTGCTGTATTTGTATGCATGCGTCATTAACGTCCACCGTTCTCTTAATGGTATTTTATTTCAGGCGAGGCGCTCTATTTTTGGTTATTTTTGCCGTCGATGCTTTGTTAGCTTCTTGAAGTTATCCTTTGCGGGTGTTATGAAACTTCAAGCCAAATATCAAGCATGGGTTAATGGCGACGGAACTGCAGGATATGATTCGATTGAGAAAGATTCCCTGGCTAATGGTGAGATTGCGATACCTTCGAATTTAAAATATCATACTTACTCCTTATCCAGCCAACGTTTTAATTTTCCGCACACAGGCTGATAAGAAATCGTGGGCGAAGGCTGATTCATACGAACTGTATGTTTGACGTATATTCTTCTGTTCTTACATTTTTATATATACCTTTCTCGAGGTTCGAACGTGGACTCGCTACAGGGGATGAGACAGTGGCATCGGAAAACCTTCGTAGGTTTTTTGAGCAGCATTTTCACGAAAATAGTGACTCGTGAGTTGTTTTGTCTGACATGCGCCATTTGAAACCCATTTTCCCAGTGGACTTCGACAACATGCACTGCTTAATCTAGTGCGGATGCACTATATTCGGGGTGAATTCTCCGCGGCGCGCCAGGTTAATGTTCAATGTTCATGTTCCAATTCTCTTTCGTTAACATGCGTGTTATGCAGCTGTTAACTGAGGCAGTGACGGTTTCAAGGACCAGTGGAGATCGCTTCACATTACAACATTGCATCAGGTAATCCATCGTCTGGCTTGCCATTGTACGACTAACTTTGTGGTTAGTTTATTGCACCGTCTACCATCTTCTGTTCCTTCCGCGAAACCTGTCCTTAACGAAATACAACCTGACCTACACCCTTTGGAGATTTTATTTGACGTGAAGAAGCTCTTAGACGAACAAAATGTGCGTGTGTGTGTGTATCTTATCAGATTCAGATTCTTTTTAATCTGCTGGAAACAATCTAGGATCAGCCTGTTTATGCCGCTTTTATACGGATTGCACAAGCACTTGGCCTGTACGACCACTGGCTAGATACCCAACTTATGATCCCAGTCGAAGAAGAACAATGGGCTCAACATACTACCCAGTCAATTGTATGGAGAGTTGCTGGTATGTAGATCCTTTACCTCGGACGCTATACTTAGAGACCTATGATCAGGCTGCGCCCAGCTATCTGATATCGAGGAAAATATTGTTCTGGCATTTATGGATGTAACATCTGAACATTCAACTCGCATAACGGTAGTGTTGAATAAAGCTTATCAGGTACGAATCCAAACAACAGCCCAGTTCTGAGCTTATCATTTCACAGAAATCACGCAAAGGAGATTACGAAGCTGCCTTGGCTATGCTTCTCGATCCGTCAGTATGGCAAGAACTTTCTCTGCATGATTATGTTTTCTGGGCGGATGAGATATGGAATATTCTCTGTCTAAGAGCAAATCGACGGTGAGACTCTATTATTGCGATACTTGTTGTTGTTCATAACGAGTGTTTATGGCAGCGGTCAAGAGCGATTATATCGAACATTACTTTTACCACGTCGCCCGCATGTACCCTGTAACAGCGACCAGTGGAATACCAATGGAGATGTCAAATCAAGGGAGAAATTACGAGCCACTCTCGCAGAAGTATTGAGTATGAGGGTGATTTCAACTTCCCGATTTAGCTTGATACGTTTAAATAACCTTTCTGGAACTTTGGGCAGAAATGTCATCAGTCTGTGGTCGCCATAGAGCATCTCCTTCGAGGACTATGGCATAGCGAATTCCTCGGGCACCTAAATAAATACCGGACGTCTATCATCCTCCTGGCGGATATTGGCTTAGAATTTGGGATGTCGCGGAGATGCAAACGTATTTTGGAAGACATTATGCCACAGGTACCCGTTTGTTGCGTAATTAAACATGGCTCAAAATACCAATGCTACTAGGTTATTAACGGCGATGATCTGGAACAGAGGGCAGTTGCATGCTTCACATTTGCACGATGCATTCTAGTGTCAGAAGAATCTAGTCGTACGCACCCTCCTCTTGTAAATCTAATGATAGTTGGCTTATTAACGCAATATAGGGAAATCTCAAGAAGATGCCCTCCCGTATCTTTTAGTCGCAGAGAAGGATTTCAGCTCCCTGGAGATGCATTCTGCGCTGGAAGATGTACTTTATATGAAATCTGTGTTGTATCACAACCTTGGTATGGAATCACAACGAAACGAAGCCGCATCACGCCATACCGAGGTACAAAATTATCGGAAAAAAGTGGAAGAATGCGTAGTAGACCAAGAAGTGCAACGGATACTCACGCTCGTATCTGCAGTTGGTGCGGATGTGGCGAGCAGACGCTGATATATGTAAGTATATCTAGCTATAAACTATGATATGATAGGTCTAATTTCACGATGTGAAGTACGTAAGTACGCTCCTTTCGAAGCCTTACTATAAAACTACAGATATCCATTGTAAATAAGTAGACTGGATTTTTTCGATCTAGGGCTGGAGTCTAAGTTGAGTCTAAGTTTACTTATGATAAGTACTATGGGCGGTACTACTAACTTGATACTTAATACTAGTATGAGCAGTGACCTATGAGCACTGCTGCGCAACGCGAACACAGAAAATTGAAGCAGTACAGCCTTCATTAACATCATTGTATAGGTTATTACGCTGCAAGCACTAGTAATTGCTAGTACTACTAGTACATATATATAGTACTTAAAGTTTTAAGCCAAATTTAAGCACTGCACCGCAGGTTTAATCATGTATTACGGATCACGTGTATGAGTTGATTAACGGCACGTCCTACTTAATCCATTAACTTCTCGCCCATTCACGCAACCTCGCCCTGAACATTACCCAGAGATCTCAGCACTCAGCGATGGATGGACCTCCGCCTCCAGAGGAGGATTTCTCCTCTCTTTCCATCTCAGAACGTCTATCCCACAAGAACTGGAAAGCCCGTGTCAACGCGTATGAAGCGTTAATCAGTGCCTTCCAAACTTCGACATCTGACGAAGACCCAGTGTTCAAACCCTACACCTCAAACCCCGATCTACTCAAGAAGATAGTTACAGACTCGAATGCTGTCGCACAGGAACGTGGCGTGGAGTGCATTATAGCGTTGGTGAAGTTTGCTGGCGAAAATGCTGCCAAAACCCATGAAGCTGTTGTCCCTGCGCTAGTTGAAAAGTGTTTAGGTTCAACGCGAGCCGCTACAAAAACTCAAGCTGTAGAGTTGATTTTGCAATATGTAGAAGTTTCAAACGGAGCGACGACTATTATAGTACGCTGTTGCTTTGGGGTTCTTGCCACACTACTAACCGCATTTCTTTCTTCATCTCAGGATGAACTCTTGCCAGGACTGAGTGCAAAGCAACCCAAAGCCGTTTCTGGATGTATTCTTGCGCTGAAAGAGATTACACGGTAATGCAGTGTGGACTACCTGTATAACACCATCATCAGGCTCTGACACCTGTTATTACTATTATAGAGTTTTCGGCACTCAGGTGGCATCCCCACCCCCACTATTGAAAACTTTACCCAAGATATTCTCGCATACTGACAAGACAGTTCGAAGTGAAGGCACACAGCTTACCTATATCTTATATCAAGGAATAGGGCAAGGGATTGAGCCGTGGTTGGCGGATCTCAAACCTGTTCAAGTAAAAGAACTGAAAGAAGCTTTTGACACAATGGACAAGGAAGGAAAGGGGAAAGGAACTCTCAAACCTGAGCGATTAACTCGTGCACAAGCCAGGACAGCGGAAGTGGATGAAACAGGTGCAGAGGAGCAGACTGAGCCACAGGGTATTTATTTCTTCACGAAAGATATTAATGTCTGCTTATATTTTCTCAGACGATGCACCCCCTGATCCTCGTGCCTTTGCTGAAGCCGTTAACATTGCTCCCAAGCTTCCTGCGTCATTGTACACCGATCTTAAATCGTCCAAGTGGAAAGAACGCAAGGAAGCACTAGACGACTTGTCTACCCTGCTATCTTCATCTCCTCGCATTCAAGATTCACCAGAACTTGCAGAATTGGCGAAAACATTAGCCACCCGTGTTGCAACTGATGCAAATATTAATTGTGTTATAGTGGCTGCTTCATGTCTTGAAGAGTTGGCAAAAGGCATGATGGCCTCTTTTTCCAAGTATCATGAAGCAGTTGTTCCGCCTTTACTTGAACGATTAAAGGAACGCAAGGCCAATGTAACAGATTCTATCGGAGCCGCACTGGATGCCGTATTTCTTACAGTTAAGCCTGAGCTACTTCACCTTCAGTCATGTCTTTCTGATAGAATGGAGAATTTAGACCGATCTTCCTAATATAATAGCTGATCTTGATAATGCACTTAAATCTAAAAACCCTCAAGTCAAGGAAGGGACATTGAAGTTTCTTGGTAGATGCTTAGCAACTGCAACCACGCCTATTCAAACTCCTCAGATTAAAGTGATGGCGGACCAATTAGCAGCCCTACTGGAAGATGGATTTGAAGGAGCACGCAATGAAGCTGCCACCTGCTTCGGTACATTGATGAAGATGGTTGGGGAGCGACCACTTAATGCAGTAATGGAAAATCTTGCAGACGTGAGGAAAGCTAAAGTCAAGGAGGCGTACGAAAAGGCCGTTGTCAAGTGCAAATCAGGAGGTAACGTATCACGGCAACCTGCACCTTCTGTACCCAAGGCTGCTCCTGTTGCTAAATCCAACGCGGCGAAAAAGCCTCCTACCTCGAAACCTATTGCAGTGGTGGATGAGCAAGTGTCCAGTGCAGCAAAACCAGCTCCAAAGCCACCCGTAAGACAGCGAGCTGCTATGAGACCTGTGACTTATTTATTTTATGCCTAGGTCAAGAAGCCATCGACTGCTTCGAGTTCGTCGGCTCCAGCAGTAAAGAAGCCACCGCCATCCAGTTCAGCGCCCCCGAAGTCTACGAAAAGCAGCGGGACACCCCTTGGCACCCTTGATAATTTCAAGTTTAAGCACACTCCAGAAGATGCTGAAGTCCTTATTAGTGATTTGATTCCAGCATCTATTATAACGGGCTTTGCGGATGCCAACTGGAAAACGAGGCTTAGCGCACTAGAGGAGATGAGCGGATGGATAGATACTCAGATTGAGTCGGTGGACGCAGAGCTGATTGTCCGCGCGCTTGCAAAGAAAGGGTGGTCGGAAAAGAACTTCCAGGTAAGATACATCTTCCTATCGCGAATATTCCTGAGCGTCTCTAGGTCTCTTCAAAATTATACGGCATTCTCAGTGCCCTGTCCCAACAATGTCCATCTTTCGGACGATCATGCGTCGCCCTTTCAGTTCCGCATTTAACAGAAAAGCTAGGTGACCTGAAACTGAAGAAGCCGGCTGGTGATGCGCTTCTTTCCTTCTCGGAGAAAACATCACTCCAATTTGTACTTAATCAAGGTGTGCTGACTTACTTGACCTATTAGACTATCTCATAACATTGTTCACAAATAGGTTATGAACCACTATCAAAACAGAAAGCGCCGAAGGTTTTATCAGATGCCTTAACTTGGATCAATACTGCGCTGATCGAGTTTGGTGTTGCTGGAATATCCCTTCGTGCACTGATCGATTTTCTCAAGGCAGCTCTACAGAACTCCAATGCTTCGGTTCGAACTAGTGCAACTAAAACATTGGTGACAGTGAAACTATTTTCTGGCTCTGGTAAGTAATGAACAAATCTCATGCACGTTCGCTTACTTTATACACTTTCTTTGCTCCCACCAGGCGTCAAGGACTTACTCGAGGACCTAAATCCACAGCTTTTGAACACTATTTCATCCGAATTTGAGAAGGTTGAAGGTACTCCAGCCCCCGAACCTTCCCGCACATCCCTAGATGTCGTGAACATGACTACATCTTCGGGCACGGGGAAGACTACCTCAGCGATAGCAGATCCTGTCGACGACCTTTTCCCGAGAGTAGAAATTGATGGGTTATTGAAAGGCACAACTATTTTAAGTGACTCAAAAAACGACGCATGGAAAGTGAAGAAAGAGGCTCTAGAGTCATTACAAGCAATATTGGATCAGGGTTCTAACAAGCGACTAAAATCGTCAATGGGTGAGGATATGTTTATGCACTATGGTTTTATTCGTTAAATGTCCAAGCAGGAGAAATTGGACAAATACTTAAAGCAAGAGTAGTCGATACGAACAAAGCAGTTCAAACATTGGCGCTCGATATTGTGGCACGAATTGCCGAGGGTATGGGTAGACCGTTCGAAAAACATGCACGTTTGTTCGTCCTTCCGGTCTCTACAGTCCTTTCCGACCAGAAAGCACCAATAAGGAATGCTGCCTTACAGACCCTCACAGCGATAGCTTCTGCCTGTGATATAGAGCCTATGGTAACTGGGGTTTCTTCGGCACTTGAAACATCAAATCCGATGCAGAAAGGCACTCTTTTGCATTGGCTCGCAGGCTGGTTCAAGGAACACGAACCTTCTCAAGCCATAGATCTGAAGGCCTGGGTTTCCCCAGTGCTATTATCTCTTGATGATCGAAACAGTGATGTGCGAAAGGGCGCTCAAGCTGTTTTACCAATCCTTGTACGATGTATTGGTTTTGATCATGTGATGCAACAAACCAGCTCCTTAAAACCTGCTTCTCGCAGCAGTGCATTACCTCTAATACAAGCCGCACGTGCAACAAGCATTCCGGAAACGACCGCTATTATACCAAAAGTGGCACCGAAGTCTACAACGCCTGTACCAACTGCGGAGGAACTAAATGGAAACGCACAACCCTCCAAGCCTCTCGGCGCCAAAATCAGTGGCGTCCGCCGTAAATTACCATTAGGACCGAGTCAGGGCGAAGCTCGCCCTGTCGGCGAGCTTTCCAACAAACATGGCAATGTCGTACCGCCCAAGAGAATGGGAGTTCCCTCTGCTGTGTCTGAGCCCTCTAGCAATACTCCCCCCTCTGCTCCATTTTTCGGCGTTAGTTTGGATGCTAAAAGAAATAGGTTAGGAAAGGACATTAGTAGATGGGTCAACGAAGGCGGCCCTACACGCAAAGATCTCGCAGAACTCCTTCAAGTTCAAATGGAATCTCATGCCTCGAAGGATTTAGTCGGACAGCTTTTCAGTCATGATCATAATGCGATTAATGACCATATAAGTGGACTCACTTCTATGTCGGAGTTCTATGCCAACGCAGTCGCGGGAGATGAGACAACTGAAATGATATGTACAGCAAACCTAGATCTTGCTCTCAAATACATATCGATCAAAATCCACGAGCCTCAACCGAACCTAATTTCGAAGTGCCTCGAAGTCGTTGAAGCTGTTATATCCTTTCTTCGCCACGTCAATTACCAATTATCGGATGCTGAAGCGACATGCTTCATTCCTACTATAATATTCAAAGTATGTTCATGTTCATGCTGGTTATTATTGTTGCTCATGTTTACTAGCTTGGAGATGCTCGCGAACCAGTCCGTGTTCGGGTGCAAAATATTATACGCACTTTACCAACTGTCTATCCCTACAGTCGTGTTTTTCATCTATTACTTGAATACGGGATAAAGGCCAAAGTGGCAAAAACCCGGCAGGGATCTCTGGATGAAATGTCTGCTATAATTAAGAAATCTGGGATGGGTGCATGTGAACCGTCGAAAGCTTTCCCAGTTATAGCGTCTTTGATCTCGGATAAAGACCCCGCAGTTCGTAAATCGGCACTTGGTACAATCAGGTAATTAGTAAACATACCGATCCATCTTATCTTGTCTCATTCTTATTTATTAGTGAAGCTTACTGCTTGATAGGAGAAAAAGTTTGGACGTACGTTGGGTCATTGTCATCGAAGGACAAAACTCAACTTGAAGAGCGTTTACGACGGACACCTGGCCCTAGCTCTCATGAAAGAAAGGATTCCACAGTATCTATTACAGCACCGACTATTAGCCGAATTGCTGCAGGAATTCCTCGACCCGCCAGTCCTTCTGTTTCAGCTGTTCCGCGACTACCGCGGCCAGCCTCCCCTGTGCGGTCTTTGAGATCTGCATCTCCAGCACTATCTAATATGTCAAGACCTGAATCACCAGCCCGCGCGTCTCGTCTTCCTACAAATTCTTCGCAAAATATCTTGTCTTCACCGACAAACAAATCGAAAATGAAAACCATGTTGCCATCGCGATTAGGACGGCCTCGTGCTCATGCCGGTTTAAATTCGATATCGCAGTCCTCTGCAACAAATGATCAACCTCTAACATCGATCAGTACTTTGCACGGAGAAAATACACAGACGACGTATGATGAGCCTACCGTACGATCGGAAGTTCCTGATGATATCACACTCACTATTTCAAGCATATTAAGCAATGATCCGTCACGGAGTGTAGATGCTCTCAAGAAAATCCAGCGTATACTAGCTCTGGGACCGGAGGCTGGGCCCTCATCTCCACAGTATCGTGAATTAGCGGACCATACAGAAGGACTAATTGAAACAATTACACTTCAGATGGCCCATGTATTCGAACGTCCAGATGAACTGGTATCAGAAGACAACTTTCGACTTGCAAAGCACCTTATTCAAACGCTGAACAACTTTTGCGATCATCCTGTTCTAGCTGAATCTCTTACTGTGGATATTATAACGTCGTTGCTGGAAGAGTTGACCCTTCGCCTACTTGAAACGGACGATAGTCCGGTCAAGAAGGTTAAGGACCTATCACGCTTCATAAACATGATTATTCTGCGATTATTTGCAACGGGTCGGCGTATGTCGATATTTAGGTAAGTTGTCCTTCAGTGTGTTT
Source organism: Cyathus striatus (assembly GCA_025738555.1). Taxonomy (NCBI): domain Eukaryota; kingdom Fungi; phylum Basidiomycota; class Agaricomycetes; order Agaricales; family Nidulariaceae; genus Cyathus; species Cyathus striatus. The sequence continues at coordinate 4,308,802 of JAOVFP010000005.1, read as the reverse complement.
TTCGTGCGACCTTTGACTTTTGCACGCAAGAGCATTATTTGCACTTTTATTGCAAATAGTGAAGCCATTTCCAAGCAACGGAACTTTGCCAGATTCAAAAGAATCAAAGGTTGCTGAGCTTGTTCTTAAATGTGTTTGGAAGTTAGCAAGGAATATACCTCAGGATCTTAGTGATTCACATCTTGATCCTGTGGAACTGTTCCCAGCGATAGAACACTTTCTCCAGTCCGTCCCTCCCAATGAATGGCGTGCCCGAGCAACGAACAAAGTTCCTTGCGGCGATATGCCTTTAAGGACGATCAAAGTCATTATTCAACATGTCGTTGGTGAGTTTTATATTGGTCTTCTGCAATATATGCTGTCTTATAATTTGCACCTTCTAGCTCATTATGGCGATGAGGTCTATGAGCTACTTTCGGCTTCATTCGATGATCCTTCGGCTACAATCGTGTACCCATACGTATACCGTATTCTCAACTCAGGTAACCGTGCACAAGTGGAAGGAGGTCGTCGTGGAGTATCCTCAGAACATCCGACAAGGCCTGTATCTCCAGTTTCTAGTCGGCCTCTATCCCCACAGGAAACCGTTTCTTCGGTGCAGTCAGGTCGAAACACCCAGGGTCATATGCGGAGTCCGAGCTCATCTTCGATAGGCGGAAATGGAACTTATTCACCAAATGCCGAAGAGCCTGATCCAGACGCCCAGCTTCTTACGATTATAGGTCATATATCATCCGAAACAACTGGTGCAATGCATAAGGAAGGAATTACTGAATTGCATCACTTCCTGAAGGCTTATCCACAAAAGCGGCCTCGTGTAGAAAAACTCTTGGAGTCAACAGGTCCAGCATTTCGAAAATATATAAACCGTGCCCTTGCTACTCGAGCGGCAGAAGACCAAGAACGCGAAGTGGCGGTCACCAACACACTGTCCAGTAGGTTTCTGAGTGATAAGGTCACTTGTGATAGATAATAATCTGTTTGTCCAATTTGCAGAGCTGGAGCATCCTGAGCAAGGTTCAGGGATTATCCAAACGCACGAATCATCACCGCGATCGCCAGTTCGAGCGTCATACGCCTCCAACAACTCTAGCGCTCAAGAGAGACTGTCTCGGCTTCATGATATCTTCCAGTATCGTGCGAGTACTGTAAGCACAACATCGTCCCAGAGCCACGCCGGATCATCATAGGACACGATTGGCCTCTTGCTTTCTAAGATGTTACGAATACATTAATGTACACGATGCTTTATTAAGAACACTAGTTTCTACATAAATTTAGGTTAATGTTACCAGTTAGACTGCAGTGCAGAGTCTCGGTCTGAATTTCAACGCGTGTGGTTATCACGTGAGGAGCAATATTGCCTGGTCATTGATTCTGAACTTCGGTATTGGAACAAGGCTCGAGTCTAGCTACAGCCGCTTGGCTGCCCCGTTGCTTTCTTCACAGTTCCACTCATCACGCGCCCGAAATGGCTCGCACAAATGCGTCTCAATCTACCTCTGTGAAATATGATGCTGTTATGTTCTTTTGGAGGACAGTCACCCAGCTGTTCTTTAGGGAAGTTCGTCCGCGAGGCGCGTTCAATATTCCTCGAGACGGTCCGGTCATCTTCGTTGGTGCCCCACATAACAATCAGGCATGTACTTTCTCTTTCTTCTATGTTCAATTTAATTGACAGGGACAATAAGTTCCTTGATCCACTTCTTCTCAGCTTGGAAGTCTATAAGGAGACACACCGTCAAGTTCGCTTTCTCGCAGCTGCAAAGAGTATGGCCCGGAAAGATGTTGGATTTTTTATAAAGTTGATGGATAGTAGTGCGTCTTTATACCTTTTTACAGTATATAATTGCTCAATTATTGTTTCAGTTCCGGTCTCTCGAGCTGCAGATTCAGCAATTACTGGCAAAGGACGTGTGTGGATTTCAGAAGACGACCCTTGTCTTGTATGTGGCGAGGGCACTTCTTTTCTTAAAGAGTTTGCACCTCGAATGCAAATCCTGCTCCCTAAGTCTGTGAATTCTTTGGTGGCTGAAGTAACAGAAGTACTTTCAGATACAGAACTGAGAATTAAGAGAGAGTTTGGTGGCGAAAGTGGAAAAGGAACTGCTCGTATTAGGGAGAAGGTCTTGGAATTACAAAAAGAAGGAATCACGGGGATCGACTTCAAAAAGCTACCTTTTGTCGACCAAGCTGATATGTATCGCCATGTGTACCAATCCCTCAAGCAAGGTGGAAGCATTGGCATTTTCCCTGAAGGTGCGATTGTTACTTACGACCTCCCTTATTTCTGCCTGACATTGCACTAGGTGGTAGTCACGATCGCACAGACCTTCTGCCTCTTAAAGCTGGGGTTTCTATCATGGCTTTAGGAGCCATGGCAAATGATCCCAATCTTCGTGTAAAAATCGTGCCCGTCGGGTTATCGTATTTTCATGCCCACCGCTTCCGATCCCGAGCTGTTGTTGAATTTGGGACAGCGTTGGATGTCCCGCCGGAATACGTAGAAATGTTTAAGCAAGGCGGGACGGAGAAGCGTGAAGCTGTTTCTAAGTTCCTGGACCTTATTTATGACGGCCTCAAGACGGTTACCATTCGAGCTCCAGATTATGACACATTAATGGTGCGTCATATGTCTGTACTGGCAACAGATTGCTAATTATGTACAGTTGATACAAGCAGTGCGCCGGTTGTATAAAACTCCTGGACAATATCTAACACTGGGTCAAGTGGTCGAGCTCAACAAACGTCTCTTAGAAGGTTATACACATTTTAAGGATGAACCCCGAGTCCAGAAATTAAGGACAGATGTACTTAAATATAACCGCTTGGTACGTGACTTAGGACTTAGGGATCACCAGGTAGGTTAGTTGTTGTTTTCTATACCATTACCAAACTAAGTTATACAGGTTCCTCGAGCACAAAAGGCTAGCTGGAAGACATTCGGACTGCTCACCTACAGGATTTGCTTACTACTAATATGGACCACACTGGCATTGCCTGGTACCATTCTCAATGGACCTATGTTTATCTTAGCATCGATTATATCGCGGAAGAAAGCCAAAGGTACTTTCAAATATTCAAGTTCTAGTGAACTAGTTTCACTGACAATTCTTTCCAGAGGCTTTGGCTGCATCTGTCGTTAAAATTGCTGGTCGCGATGTCCTTGCAACATGGAAAGTGTTGATTGCTCTCGTTGTCACCCCCATCTTGTATTCCTTTTATGCAGTCCTGGCGACAGTTGTCGCGATACGAGCGAAAGTACCGCTGCAGTGGAGGGTCTGCACACCGTTTTTAGTCCTTGCGGGTCTTCCGTTCATGAATTACGCAGCCTTGAAATTTGGCGAAGCCGGAATGGATGTGCTTAAGTCAGTGATACTCTATATGCACTGCAAAGCGTGACTCTTATCCTTTCGATCTAGGTCATTGCCTCCACTCATTGTAGCCTTAATACCTGGACAGCAGCGGTCGCTTGATAAACTTAAAGCGATGAGAATTCAGCTTGCAAGTGAAGTGGCTAATCTAATAAACGATTTCGGACCGAAACTGTATGATGACTTCAACCAAGTAAGCTTAGATAAACGTGTGTACGAGCGATTTATTAAACAGATCGTCTCAGGCTCGCATTTTAGTTCCCTCTGCCAGCGTTCCACCCTCGAGCGGCACTCCTGGGCTTTGGAGAAGGAAGAGTAGCACAGGAGCAGTCGATGCTCAAGGTCTTGGGTTAACTCACCCAATGACCTGGATTGATGAGCGGCTCTTTGGTTGGAGCCGCAGTGCAAAACGCGGCACTAGCGCATGGGGAGGACATTCCGGAGAGGAGCCCAGCAGGATCGGTACACCTGAAGATACAGATGAAGAGGACACCGGTGACTACGATAATGTCGTCGGGATTGTTGTCGGCGATGGTCATCTGGCTGTACAAAAGTCTCGCAGTCGTCAGAGTTCGTATGCAGACTTACAAAAGTTGCGAATGTCTCCTGTTCCCTCGAGTCAGTTTTCCCCGTTTTCAGTAGAAGCTATTAACGGACAAGCTCAAAATCATCGAGCTCGAAGGGCAAGTCTTACTGACGGAGTTTCAGTTAAGCGTATCGCCGCTGTTGATCGGGAAGAGTCATTCAGCGAAGCTACTGATGATATTAACACAGAAATATATTTGGAGAAAGCAATGAAGCAAAAGTCAAAGGATCACTAGGCTATACCTTAACTATCACTATATATTTTGCACCTCCTTTTCCTAACTCGTTTGTAGTTTGGTATATCATACATGTATTGTTGTGTATGCAGAGGTACCTTGGCAATGTTCATGTCTTGCCATTTTCAATGGTTCGGGCCTCAAACTATAGATATGCCGTCCGACGTCAGAAATCCTTCCTAGACCCGGCAGTTAGCACTTCGACCCCTGTTTCCGTGATTCTGCATAGTGGTTAGATAGAATGAACAAGATTCATAATTTTGCATACATAAGAGTATCTTCAAATTGTGCACTTCGCTTGCCATCAACAGTTGTTGCAGTCCAATTGTCGGGCCAGTGGACGTCTCCCCAGTTGGGTCCAAGATTTATCATCTTAAAAAAGTGTAAGAAATAATGTACACTTGAGAAAATGATAACTACGAACTGGTTCTATGGTGAAAGCCTGTAATTCGTCAGCTTAATTTCAACATACATAAACACATATTACCATTCCAGGTTTCATCGTCCCAACTGCCTTATTCTTAGCGTAATGAGGGATGTTAGGTGAGCAATGGAACAAATTGTTAATACCGTGCCCGGTGTAGGTCCTGACGACAGCACAGCCATTTGCACGAGCGATTGGTTCACTAGAACAGGGTGATTAGTTAAACAATAGACAGTATAAATTCGATGATAATAATAAAATGAGAGCATACATGGCTTTTCCCAGGTCCCTAAACAATGCGCCTGGTTTGCAAAGCTTAATAGCTTCATCGAGACACTCCCTTGTGGTTCGAATAAGTTTTTTTGAGTCTTCGTCAATATTTCCAACAGGATATGTTTCGTTGAGATCACCATGGAAACCTTGGTGAAACTTGGGTTAATGAAAGTCATATTTACGGAAAACCGAACCTGCCATCATAATATAAGGTAACGTCTAAGAAATTGTTAACACAGAGAAAACAACGAGCAGTTTCCTAGACCGACCTATGTTAACAATATCGCCGTCCTTCAGTTTACGTTGATCAGGTATTCCGTGACAAATGACTTCATTAACAGAGCTGCGTAAATACCATGTTATTTAAAAGGATAGGAGCATGTCGTTACAATACATACGTGCAGACAGATTTGGGGAAATTACGATAGTTGAGTGGAGAGGGGTAGGCATTTCTCTCGATAATTGCGTTGTGGACAATTTCATCAATTTCGTCTGTTGTAATTCCAGGTCTAACATGTGACGCAGCAATATCGAGAACTTCTCGAGCAAGCTAACGCCAATCAAACACATCAGATATGAGCTGGGAAAAGCAGTGATGCAACACGCACACGGCAAACGGTTCTCAGTTTCTCTTGTTCGACCTTATCGAGGATACGGGGAGGCTGGCCTGCACTTTTTACTTCAGAGAAGGGCGTCCCTAACGGTGTGATTCAGTGCCAGCTTCACGAAATAATAAGAAATCATTGACCCGTTTCGGCATAATCGGGGCGAGGAATATGATCTGGTACAACACGTTTCGCAGATAGTGGATACACTGGGCGTACAGTACCGGTGAAGCCATAATTGGCGAAGGGATTATAGGTGCCAGCTTTGAGTTGATGTCAGTGGACATAGAGCAGTATGTCGGAGGCAGAAATTCACCTTGTTCACCACCCGACTTGACGAGGTCGTGAATTGCTTTGTGAGATTTCTGTACCACGTAAGGAGACTTGCTATGATATCACAGTAAAGTTACTGACCCCTAAATCAATAATCAGATAATGTAATAAATTAATACAGAATGCTCACATTCTGCCTTGAAGCACTCTTGACCACAGAAGAATGAGCCTCTAATTCCTAGTCTGTGTATTAGAGTTAGTGAGATATAAAGTATGATAAGAAAGTACGTGCTTATGGCAAGTAGGACATTCTAGCCTTGAAGGAGGATTTCCGTTCGGACAAGATTCGCTTTGGCAAAGAACAACCGAATCCGACATGAAGAGATAAATTGGAATGCAGAAAGATAGACGAGTTTAACTTTGAAAATGTATTGAATTCTTGCCGGATACCGTAGTGCACAAATCAACGTGGGAACCCCTACAGCCATAGCCCGGCTGAGCGCTGACTGACAACTTTCTTCAGCGCTCAGTGCCCATTTCTAAGTCCCAACCTTCCTTCGTCCAGTAGCAGCAATAAGACATATGGTGCATATTCAGTATGTAGTGTATCTAAGTAGAGCCTTCGATAACTTAATACATGAAACAAAACGGTCTCGATTAGATTAATGTTTTAAACTGAGGTAGAGAGTAAGCAATGCGTAGGGTAATTGGAGGAAAATAAAAAACGGACTAGCGCGTAACGAAATAAAAATGAATTAATGAGCTCTACGATACGACGAGAAACGATGCAAGGGTGGAAAAGCCATATATGACAGCAATACAATCGCGGAAATGCAAAACAAAAAAACAATTCAATGGCCAACGAAGACAAAAAAAGAGACCGGATAAGAGGCCATAAGGAAGAAGGCAGAATTGAGAGTGATTCATCGACGGTAAGGCAAGACTTCTAGCTTGTAGGCCATTGCTGTGTCACTGCAAGCCTTGCGCAAGGCCTTGAAATGAGTAGGTCCAAATATCTCTATAAGCATGGCTTCGTTGGCGTTGATCCATGACACGGGAGGCAGCCCGCGGGTAGTCCGGTGGATTCCATTGGGAAGATTTTCTTCAAAGACGAGAGTGACTACGCCGGTGAGAAGACACTGGATGATGCAGAGAATGTCGTTCACGGGGGCACAAATCTTTCGGACAGACTCGAAGATATCGCTATGGAAGACCATTTGCCATTGAACTCGACGCTCGGGGGAAAAGAAAGAACTAGCATGCACAGGCAACTGGAGTTTGAGCTTGGGGCCAGCTGGAAGACCGACGGAGGATCGCCATATGGAGGATGTTTCCATCGAGATCAAAATACGGTGATCGTCGGTTGGGGCGTCGGCCCAGTTGTGTTCTTGAAGGAGCTGTAGCCGGAGAGACTGCAGCCAGCGATGGGCTCTGGCATAATTAGCGCCGAGTGCTTCGGCAGTGGTAAGAGGGATTCTGGTGCGTCTTGCCCATTCGTCCATATTTTTGACGTCACTTGAGAAGATGACTTCGGCGGGCTTGGAGGATTGCATTGGAGAAAGGGGTGAAACTGGAGGGAGATGAGAGGGAGGAGAAGGTCGAGGAGAGGAAGACTGACGAGATTACTATTAAAAGGGAATGTATAGAGAAGGAAGGAGAGGGAGAGTGGAAGGGAAGGAGAGGAAGAGGGTGGGATGGGGAGGGTCTAGTGGAGGGGGATGGAGAGAGCGAGCATTGTGCGAGGGCGGGCTTTTGTATTGGAGGGAGTGGACCCTGGCGGCGAAGAAAAAGCGAATATTAACAGGGATCACCGATCCAAGCATTTTCAGGCGTCGGGCGAAAATACACGTGTATTCGTCCCGACTGCAATAATTCAAGATATGTGTCACACATGTCACATATTATTACTGGGTAATATCAACAATACTATATCAAACCAAGTACTAAAGCATGTATACAAATCATTATATCAGTATATCAAACTATATATACATATATCAATCTATGTATACAAATCAAATACTATCCTCATTCAATTACTTTCGTCACATCCCAAGACCCTCCAAGACGGCTGTTTCACTCTAGTCGCAAAATATTCGTCCCGGCTCCGACTCGTAATTCCCTCAACTCTAATTGGCCCTGGCTGTCTGCGCCCCTCCGTGGTCTACTTCGGCATCGTTTCGTTAGCAACGACTCGAAAACAACGACGTGAAACACATGACGCACTTCTTACAGGAACCCCCCTGCAGCAATTTGCACGTACGAAATCCGCGCGGGAGTCTATCTCGCCTCTTCTTCATTACTGTATATTCTGCGGCTTTGATAAATATTATTCCTCCCGTCATGTTTGAATTTGAACGTTGAACGTTAACTTTGACATTACTTGCGCCAGTTACTGTGCTAATATATATATGACTTCCATTTATGGGCATTCCATTTATCTGACCCACTCCGCCCTTCAAATCATTAATCACTACTAGCTTCCTTTCTTCACCGCTTCACTCCGTCCAATGGACTCCGTCGTCACCCTTCGCCCCCCAGACAAGGCATCTGTTCTCGCCGGTTTCGACATATATCCCGCATACCTGCGCAGGCTAGACGATGAGCAGGTTAGTCCCATCCCACCTACCACGTCTAACCTTTCTTATCCTCTTTCTCAGATCTCCACCCCGCTTGCTGCCATTCTCGCCCTCACAGAACTCATAGAAAATTCAAATGGTGTTTGTCCATCGTCCTCGCTATCTAACCCCATCCCTTGATGCCTCATTTTGTAGCGGACACCATGTTCGAACTTGTCAAGGCGTTAAACGATGGAGCAGAAGAATTGAAGCGAAGAGCATCCAATCCAATCAGCTTGAATGCCGGTTGCGAACTCTTTACCGCCTTCGTCACCCTTTTCCCCCATGACTCTGCTGTGGGTATCTGTGTATCTGTTCGTGCATCTTTTGTCAATGTGCGACCTAGAATTTTGCCGATTTAAAACGAGAACTCGTTCGCCAAGGGCAAAAGTATGCAGTCGAAGCTCTTACATACAGAAGAAAGATAGCAGAGCTCGCTGTTGGTTTCATTAAGGATGGCTCCGTGGTGCGTTTGTTTTCGTTGTAGATCTTGAACTCCGTCTTAAACTTTGTGCAGATCCTTACACACTCCTACTCGAGAGTTGTCATGCAAACATTATTATTGGCCCACGAACGTAAAAGGATATCAGGTAGAGCAATAGGTGTTTCAGTCGATATTTAGTTCACAATATCCACTCCGCCTAGTATTTGTAACCGAAGCGCGCCCTCGAGGACTTGGGTGAGTATTTACTAATTTCGATAACATGATTTGATCTGAATTTTAAGTGTTTTGCAGTATCAAAACTGCCGAAGCTCTCACCGCTGCTGGCATCCCAAGTACCGTTATACTCGATTCAGCAGTAGCCTATGTTATGGAAAAAGTTGACTTTGTCCTTGTGGGATCTGAGGCCGTAGTAGAAAGCGGCGGTCTTATTAATGCCGTCGGAAGCAATCAAATGGCTATCATTGCACGAGCAGCTAATAAGCCGTTCTATGCTCTAGCAGAAAGGTTAGTGAACTTAACAGTTGCCACGTTCTTGTTGCATTGCATTCTTTTACTGATATCATCACCATTTCAGCTACAAGTTCCATCGTCTGTTTCCTCTTTCTCAGTATGATCTACCAAGTCATCATTCCAAGATACTTTCTTTCCCCCGACCTGGTGCGCTAGTGTTGTTGTATGACATGGACCAACTAATGCAACTTTTTGCACAGAAACCGCAACATCACTTGCAAAAGATGAACATGGAAAAAAGCCTTCGGTCCGCATTACGCAAGAACAAATATCTGAAAACAACCCCGATGTTGATTATACCAGGTAATGACTTGGAAACTTCGTTATCTGTATACGCGGAGCTGACCAGCACCAGGCCAGACTTGATTTCACTAGTATTTTCAGATGTAGGTAGCCTTACACCCGAAGGGGTTAGCCAGTATTTGGTCGGAATGTTTGCTGGTTAATAGGAACTATGGATGAACGTCAAGTAACACCAATGAATCGTCTTGCCTGAATTGATACCACGGCACGGATATTTTGTCATGCGGTAACGCATACCAAATCTCTTTGCTAAAGAGACCATCGATAGTTGATGGTAATACTTCGGCTGAAATGCAGATGGAGGTTTACCACCCGTCGCGCTGACCTGTAGTTGTTTACCATTCTCGAGTCTTTGCATCTACGGGATGAGGAGTTTCAGGCGCGCGAGAAATAATACGTTGATAGTAATATGCACGCTAAATACTAAGACAAACATCACCTCCTGAAGGTCATCATTTAAGATATGACTCAATGTAGGTATAAGAGACTTTTAATATTATTAGTATCATTGAAAAATTCCCGCTACCTTTTAAGGTATCAGGGCTATATAGAGTATCTGTATTTACATTTATTTGAATTAGAAGGTTATACTTCCAGAAAGGGCAACTACGGTCGCATGGAAGCTCTCCTTCGCAGTGTACATAAGTAGATACAAAATTACACTTTTTAACTTGTTCTTATTAGCATGACCTCCACAAATCATCAGTGGCTTTTCCCGCTGTCGGCATTGCACTCCACGCCATCTACGTGCTCTCTTGAAAGGGAACTCTACGACAGAGCGCGAGGCGTAGAATTTCTGTACCGCTTAGGATCATCACTTATGCTGTAAGTGAGACAACCCCTTGGTTAGACTTTATTGACATTTTATAGACCAACTTCCGCTATGTGTACCGCTGCGACTTGGCTTCACAGATTCTATATGAGATACCCACTGGATGATTTCCATCGTCAGGTGAGGATACAATTCAGACATTTTAGCATTCTGCTGAGTCCTTCGCTTACTTACCAAGGACGTAGCGGCTTCATGCATATTTCTTGCGACCAAAACAGAAGAATGCGGGAGAAAACTCAGGGATGTTGCTAGAATCTATCAGTCAAAAGTTGCAAACGTGGACTCGTCACTAATAGCAGCTGAAAGTAAAGTGCGTATGTCGCATCTTTATGTCATACGTTATTTAGTCGCTCATCAGGAAGTTGACCAATGCCAAACGGCGATTCTATTAACAGAGGAAGTCTTATTAGAGGCTCTCTGTTTTGATTTCGTCGTTGACAGTCCTCATGCGGAGCTTGTAGATCTCTTCGATGTCAGCAACACTGAACTTCAAGTTCAAGATTATGCATGGAGCTTGGCGCATGATTCGTACGTATATTTCACAAACAGTTGAGTGCCAAATCTTATGATATGTTTATAGATACCGAACTCCGCTTTGCATACTCTATCCACCCAAAATAATTGCTGCTGCCTGTTACATTCTTGCCCAGCGAATGGCCGACGGACCGAACTCGCCTTCTCTAGACGCACGTATCTCAGCATCTTCCCCTTCCGCATCCCTTCCCACACCGCCTTCCCATAAGCCTCCTTCTCCTGATGCAAGCCGTTATGCAGTTGAACATTATACATTTACTGCACCGGAACTTGTGTCACTTTCGGGTATGAAACTTCCCGCTTTATAATTTCTACATGCTCACACTGGATGTTCAAGACGCCTTAAGTATACTACTAGAATTCTACACTGCTCAGGATGAAATAGCATATCCGTATCTATCCACGATAACGATGGTGAGTACGTTTCATACTTCATAGATCAGTTCTTAAAGTCTTCTTCAGATTATACCTCCATCCTCTAGTCATAGACCACGACTATTTATACCTTCACCGCAGCACAGTCACGCCACTAATTCTGCATCTATATCAACAGCAGATGAAGTTGCTGGAAGAACGCCTACATCAAGTCATGGGGGATTGACGCCGATTGCTGCAACAACTGAAAGAAAGTCCGATGTAAGAAATGGACTGCGTATTGATAATTGCATCTGATGTTTGCACACATGCCGTAAGAGGTCGCAGTGACGATGTAGTTATATACATGTTCAGCATAATAATACCATCAAAATAAGGGAGTTCAATGACTAGAGCCCCTAAAATAACCATTCCCCCTGGCGAGGCTTGTTCCTTGGTCGTGGATTTTTGAATGTAGTATGATACTTTTTCTCAGTGGGCTCCTCTTTGGAAACATTAGACCCACTGTTTATCCATTGCTCGATTGTTTCCGAAAGGTGTCCTGGCTTTGCGAGACGTTTCCTTGGTATGATAAAACCCGCAGCTGACTCCATGTCAGATACAGAAGGTGCAATATTACTCCACACTCCAGCAGAAGACCCCGGTTCTGTACACAGTCAGTTGTGTTCGAGACTTTTAATTGCATGTGAACTAACCAACACTTTTTCCGTCCCATGCCGATTCTGAATTCGCAGGTATTGGGATGTCAGTGTCGACTGCGGGGATTTGAATTCGATTTAGAATACAATGTATAGGTTCAGGCACCTACATAAATGAAAGTGAATTTATGAGTTTTTTTTTTCTACGCAGTGTACGAGGCAAGGTCACGGGAATCAGGAAATACGCCCAAAATATGGTATAACATAGCTGGTATATCATCATGGCCGCATTCAGCCCCGCAACGCACCTTAGTAAGTAAACAAGTTCCCGGTAGACGCATAGCGGAAGCAATCCAAAAGGCCAAATGAAGAATGATAGATGGGTCCTTTTGGTCGAAGTTAAAAACCTTAGTTGTAAATGCGGTTGTCCAGCCTGAAAAGCCAAAAATTAACCAAATCAACGTCAACATCGAATGTCTCTAATTCACCTGGAGAAAAGGCTCCGAATACCCACTGGTTATAAGATGTCAAGACAAACCAATGTGATTCCTTTTGTACACAAAGATCCCATATCTAGGTATATCAGTATTAGTAAGTGTACTTGTTAATATTTGATAATATGAGCCCAACCTTCGCCCATACCCGATGCTTACTATCAAGAACAACAGGGAATGCATTTCCTGCAACATGACAAGGAGGAAACTAATGACAATTATGAGTCAACAGTTTATAATGTTACGACAAAGAACCTACAGATTTGCAATTTGAAAACTGCTTCATGTCCATTTGCGACAGAATCCATGGAGGTTGCACGGCGATAACAACAGATTTCTTTTTAGCTTCCCGCTTTATATGGGCATCCCTCAAAAGAACAGGGTCACGTAATTCCCAAGTGAAATGTGAAAATATATCTGAATCGACCTCCCACTTGTTGTCGTGCTGGAATGACCAGTCTTGGGTGTCGGGGAATACACAATGCATAGTTCGCTGCACGGTCATGAGAGATAGATTGTCAACCCAGGACATCAACCTTGTCGAATGTTGCAGCTGTCTTTAAGTACTGAATAATAACATCAGAAATGCATCGAACAGACCTTAAAATATCGGTCGGCCGTGCAAGGTATTCATTTGGTCTAGAATTTAGTGGATACGGGACTGAAAACCTTTCTCCTGTCTCTTTCTCGTACTCAGTGATATCAATAGCTGTTTGAGGAATATACGTCTCAAGCCCTGAAACTCTAGTAAGATATAACTATATATGTCGAAAAAAAAACGAACATACAAGACTCGATTTTGCTTGTCATTTCTATCGGGTTTATAGTTTCGAGCCGCCGCCATTGCTCTGCTTGAACAGAAAGATGGTTCTTGTGGCTCTTGTGTCCGTCAAGGAGGAAGTCTGGTATCCACCGGGCGTCAACAATCATCTCTGGAAGGGCGCAACATTGTAGATAGGAGCGTAAATCTGGTGACATGATTGCTGGAAGCAAAAGCAGTATGAGGGGAAAGTTAGCATCTTCCGACAGTTGCAAGCAGCAGTGCTTATGTATGGTAGGGGGAACGATGCGCGTCCTTGTATTCCTTGTTTTCAATGTAGTATTAGTTGGAAATAAGGTTGCCAGTTATCGTGGACATTTTAGGTAAGTACAGTTACGTTATATGATATCCAAGAAGATATGTAAATACACAGTTGGTTATATAATTTAAATATAGAACAGTGGATGCCGTTAATTGCCGTCGTGTACATGTTCAAGGTCACCACCTCTCAGCAAGGGCCTCGAATATCCATCTGATTCTCTGACCTTCGTAATGCAGTCTGAACAGTGCACGGGGCTAATTCGGATTGGGTTGCGAACAGGCAATGCCATCAAGCGAACACAGTTTGGTGAACGACACCCTTACAACAAATGTATTTAAATTATTGGAATTCATGGTACTTATAAGAAAAATGCGTACCTGATGGGTGGGTATGTCTTCTGCTAAAAAGACACGTAGGTTTCAAGCAGTCCTGAACTCGAGTGGACATGGCATAGAAATGGCCGCATGCTGTATGATATCGACCGTCAATGATCTAAGTCAAGGTCAGTTAGGCAGGCAGTAAAATACAAAATGCACGGAAACAAACATTGTGACACATTTGTAGATAGCACGTATTAGAATGGGTTATGAATGCGGGGAGAATTGACTAGGATCCATGCTTGAAGAAAGAAGATTTTAAGGAGCGTCCAGGTTATGCGAAACGCTGCATGTAAGCCTCGTTCTAACTTCTAAGAAAGCCCTACCGTCCACGAGGATGAAAGTGATCGGACAGACTGGCTAGGGAGATCTGGAATCCTTGCGTCGGTGTTAAAACGATCTCTAAAGCTACAAGTATCGGCGTCATAGGGTTAACTCACCCTCGGACCAAGCTTCTTTGGAAGGCAGCGGGAGTCTGTGGGGTATTTACTATGCTGTTGTGGAGTGGAGCACAATGAGAATGCATGGTTTACATGATCTCTTCCCCTCACTTGCGCAGCTCCGTCTGCGTCGGGAATGAAGAGGTCGAAGAGACGCAATGTGTTCCTTCGGACCATACTTCTTGGGAACCGCTTTCTTCAACCTCTGAAACCAAATTATGTTACAGTTTATGGTCTTGATACGCACGAGAAACACCTCAAAACAATCCTAATTATATACGAGAACACATTAAAAGTGAGTTTATTACTGCTCGATCCAGCAAGGGAGGTTATAGGGCCAAGGAGAATGCCCTATATCCATTTATTTAGTGCACCAGTGCATTGGCCAGTGCAACATCGTACATCGCGACTGGTTTTCTTCAAACCCCACGTCTTCGAATTTGATCGACCAATTCCACTCGTTGGCGGACCTATGTAAATGTTAATCCAATGAAACAGATCCTAGAATAACAGCAGCACCTCTTCTGAGAAACGATTCCGCCACCTCTGACTCTCCAATCTGCGTCTCTTATCGCCTTTCTTCTCGTGTCGTCGTTGGACTTGTACAGTCTTACGGACTTTATTGCGCTTTAGGATCCCATCTAGTCTACTGAATGCATCGTAGACTTGCCCAGGTAATACTTTCACCGTGCGCCCTAAGATCTTTTAGATTTAACTTTCGAGTGATGCTACACATGGCGCACCAGAATATGCATGACCTGTAGGCTTCCTGGCCAGCTCGTCCGATACCACTTTCGTATGTTTCTCCCAAGTTGAATCCGGGTTGGTTTTAGGCTTCATGGCTTTTACCATGTCAATGTTTGCATACAGGCCTCTCATGTTCATTGGATTTTCATCTTCATCGAGAGCCTTGGAAGATGCAGAGAACAATCTAATATTGCTGTTCAAGAAGGGCCTCAATTGTGATCCTGAAATAAGCGAGAAATTTCCAAGTCCTGCACATGGCTTTTTTGGCTTTAAGAAGGCGATTCGTAGTGATGGGTGGATGTGGTGTGCGACGTTCATACCGTCTAGCACTAGTTTAAGTCAAGTCAGACTCGGAGGACGTGAACGGTCACTGAACGAGTGAATTTCTCTTTGTCACGTGCGCTATTTGGGAATTTCGAATGCTTATTATATATTATGTATATCTTGTGTATATCTATTAAGTATTGACTGTAGAATCTGGAGTGAAATCCTTGATAATCCCCTCAACATCGAAGAATAGTATTTGGACCGTTACAAATGCCCTCAGACGTTTTGCTCGAAGAGTTAGAGGTGAATTCCTTTCCACCGACGGTCGATATGATTAATAATCGCGTTCGTATCAGGTATTGGAATCAATCTATCCCTCAGAACTTTCAAGTTTGTCTTCTCGATATTACTCAGCATCTCCTCGACGAACTAAGACTCACGAAAGAGTTGTCTGAAAGTGATATCCAGATTGAAGCAGAGGCCGACGATCCTGTCGAAGGTGTTGATAACAGTACGCCGGTTTCATTTAATATGTAGGCTTGAAGATTCAACGTTACATCCATTCATTTTAGTTAGAGTAGTACTCAGCGTTCATTATCCTCAGCAATACCCCGACACACTACCTGATTTAAGTATCAAAGCTCAAGATGATGCTTTGGAAGGCACAGAGGTTAATGACTTGATAGCTGACCTTCGCAAGATGGTATTTCGCTTCGATAGGAATGCAACCTGACAACCAGTTCTAACCATGTTATAGGGCGAAGAGAATTTAGGGATGGCCATGACATTTACATTAGTCTCATATCTCAGAGAAAAACTTTCGGAGCTGCTTCGTTCGAGGTTAGAAAAGCAGAATCGGGAACAAATGGAGAAGGAACGTCTTGAACTCGAAGTACGTACATTTGCTGCCTTGTTTTTGAGACATACTGAAGAAAAAAAAAATAGGCTGAAGAAGCTCGCACTCGTGGAACACCTGTGACAGTGGATACTTTTAAGGCCTGGAAAGCAATATTTGACAAGGAGATGGCTCGGAAAAAGGCACAACAAGAAGAAGAGCGACTCCGGGGACAAACTCCGAAGGAACGCGAAGAGTGGAAAAGGTTGGGGACACGTCTCACAGGTTTGTATCACGTTCGCAACAGAAAATATGATATTTGCTCACTCCAGCTTTAGGTCGACAGTTATTTGAGCGCAACAAAGGACTGGAGGACGAGACATTGGTGGAGGAAGGAACAATTTCTGTAGATTTCAGCCAGTACGAAAGGACCAGGCTGGAAGAAGAGGACGAACAAGGTATAACATTTAGCGATAGTGACTAGGTTGGTTGTCTAGAATCTATACTACACCGATAAAGGATCCAAAAATATCCTTCCCACAGACCAATTTAAAGTCCTTGAAGTAAACCTTCTTCGCTCTCGTTACTATCGATAATGGCATGGCTGGCGATCTCTTTGCATCCTAACCTAGGTCGACCTTCTTCGCGCAGGAATCCGTCCCCGTCCACGTAGAGCTTGCTACCTTTTGACTCGGCATGCACTACGCTCGTACCAAGAAGTTCCAACCATTCGATAACTGGCTTAGTAGTCCACCGTTCAAGTCTCTTATAACCAGGTTCGAACCATCCAAGGTGGCCTCCTCCATCAGTGAGAACCATTACAGCCCACCCATTACCTGCACCATCCATAGGAACATGACGGACTACTGGATCATCGGCGGCATTTATTGCAAGATAAGGGACAGTGATATCTTTTACAACATGGTGGCTTGATGCCCAACGGTAATATTCTTGAGCATTGGGAAATGGAAAATGTGGGGCAGGACCACCTGCCACTCGAGTGAATGTCTCGTCGAACTGCTCTAACGTTGGATTCTTTAGCGAAAAAGCTACATACGCGGCCTTCGTAACATGGTGATTCGGATCAGCTACAAAGGCCTTTGCATGTCGCTTTAAGAGATTCAATAAGTTGCTTCCCATCCCCTTGGAGTAGATATGCTTTCCCAGGAAGCTTCTCAATAATCTAAATATTCGAAGGAACCGTCGCCATGTAGTACAAGGTAAAGAGTGGGTAAAACAATGCGCACCCATCGTTATTTCGTTCCAGGTCCCATGGCTGTCATAGTGATATCATCGTTAACAATTCACTCACTTTGGCATGAACAATAACATACACACGCTAAAGTACATGCAGAAAGAAGGCGGGTTTGTTCACCCTCTTCAGCGAGGTATCTTGTAATAACGTTCGAACCTAGCGAAAACCCAAGCCCTAGAAGTGGTGCCTTTGGAAATTTATAAGCAATGTACGCAAGTGCCTGTCTGGTATCATCCGTATGTCCTGCCGAATACAACAATTGACTTGTAATTGGAACTCCTGCACCTATTGAACTTATTAGAGGCAAGTTTGCTATGAATGAGGCTTACTGACATCCACGAAAATTGATGACCACGGCTCGATATCCCAATCCACCGTCCTCCACTCTCGCGCATGCCTTGCTCAGAATTGCACGTACGTATGACTCGTAGGAGCCTTGAAAGGGTTGGCTTCTTTGCATAATAGAAAATTAGGAAGCTCACCACCAGTGAGCCCATGTTGTACAACAACTATGGGGGTATCATCGCGAAGATGGGTGGAATTAGGAGGTGTGAAATCTAACCCACTGACAGCATGATCTCATGTCAAGAAGGATCGACAACAGGATGATCATTAAACATACATTGTACCACCATCGGCCAGGCGAAGATATGTTCTGCGATTGGATGTTAGCAAATGATCTGTCACTACACTACTGGATGTATTTACCGGTCGTACGACACGAGGTCGTGCTTGGAGAAGTCACCAAAAACGCAATATAATGTCTGTAGATGACCACTAAGCATATGCAGTACTTGAGTCAGTCGCAAGTAGCCATGAGAAATTGACACGTACTTGAATAGCCACCAGGGAGGGTTGAATGGTCTCAAGAGACTCGTGCAGCGAGTTTCGATTAGTGTGCGGATGGAGAGTTCCTCAAGGGCAGTGTTGTTTTGGTCCTTCTTGACGGCAAGCAGAGCAGGCTTGGGTGCAAAATGGACAATAGGTCGGGTGGCAAGGGCTCTTGCGGGCCAAATACTCAATACTACACCCATAAAAGTTAAAGCAAGTACGACGAGAGACCAGCCCATGCAAGGAAGGGTAGTGCAGTAGAATTAGTCAGAGTCTGGGAAGTTGCAGAGAGGACGGAGACATTCGAAGCGGGAGATCAGAGTAATCATTGGAAAGTCATCACTGGGAAAGTTCATGTTACTTAGTACTTACTTATTTATATCCGCGTTGCATCAATTTCAACTATATTCTACTTCGATATCTACTAAATAAGTAATACCATTACCATTGCCAAATTCAACGTGCACCTGTGTCCATCCCAAGCTCGTAGCAAACACACTGCTTCCTTTCGCCATATTCAACAGCTGAATATTACTGATACCTACAGTCCCATTATTCAAATGCCCACTCCCTACTATAAACCATCCTACAAAATGTATCGCTGCCGAGTATGACCATCACTCTAATAATAGTCCCATAAGCAGCTATCTTATTTTGTGTAACAGTACTTTGATGATAGAGGGCGGTCCCTTGATCCACCTTGCAATCAAGGATATAACTGTCGGTCAGCAGACATTTTCATCATTACCTATATGCATGTATTCATTATAACATTGCAGCTTCGTACATCCTGAAGATCCCGAGTGGTCTACTAGTAATAGTGGGCACCGTCATTGTCATGAGGGTACACGACTGATTGAACGTCCTTTAAAGAGACTTATGCTGCAGCGAAGAAACGTGATAGCGATGTCCGTTACAAGAGGCCAATCTCGTCGGTTACACGAGCTGCACGTGCACCTCCCTTGCCATCGCAAGCAGATGTATTTAGGCTGCAGGACACCTACAAGAACGAAGAAGATTCCTATTGTGCTTCAAGCCCTTTTGCAGACGCATATTGCCACACGCGAGCAAAGTCCGAGTACAGAAAACCGAGAGAGCACATTCGCTCGAGAGAAGCTAGCCCATTTAGAATCACCCCGAGTCAGAAGCACTGCAAATACTCCACTGGAAACACCCCCCCTCATCTCAAATCCACAAATGAAAGGTTAGTTCTATTCCAAGCACACTATTAGCAAAAGAATCTCACAAGCACTGTTAGTAGTAGAGAACATGCTACAGATCGTGCGATAGTTTCTGCTTCGTCGCGCAACGACCAAGGGAATAGTACATACAGTCCACTCTTGGCATCCAATGGCGAAACACAGGTTGTTCTCCCCAGAACCGTAAAACCAGGGGATTGGGAGTTTGCCAAGACTTCCGAATTTTTGAGCCTGTTTCGTGAGCTTTCGGAGTTAGTTCCCGTTCTGGCGGACTTTCAGAGAGCTGACAATCCATTCCCGAAGGCTCATGAATGAAGCAACGCAGCTAACAGACTCCCAACACAAGCAGGCGACAAAACTGAACAAGTTTGTAGAGATCTCGACGACATTATCGGGGATATCAAAATCTGCTGCTAATACAATTCTCCCAGTCTTAGATGAGATTAAATCCTCCCATGTTAATACGGAAAGGCGCAGAGAGAAAAAATTGGGAGAAATTGGCCAGATTTGGGACAAGATTTTCGCAGTCATATCGCAAAAGGTCCAACTGATTATTGAAGACAAAATGCAAAATACTCCCGATGGCGCTGAAAAGTCAACCAAATTAAACCAGCTTCTGAGATATGAGGGCAGAACGTCAACAAAGCGGAAGGAGGACCGGGAAGTGGTGCAAGAACAGGGAGACCGCAAGGAAAGAGAACAAAGCCAAGAAGATGTGGGATCTGGTACTCATGCATACGACACACTGCGATGCAAAGAGCGCTGTTCAGGACACCATGGAAGTAGCAAACGTCGTCGATTGTCCACGCCAACGACAAGAGAGGGCCCAGGATTGCTCAGGCCCAGTTCCAGGAGCTTTTTGATGAAGCAAAAGCCAATAGATAGTGACGACTGCGAAACACAGAAGTTGTTGGTGCAAATGAAGGAGAAGATCCAAGACCAAGCCCGTGCTCTTGAAACGTTGAAAAAGGAGAACAATGAGGTAAATGCAAACGATCCAGTTAAGCCATATAAGTGGTACTAACCGCGCATTCTAGCTGAAAAATACCCTTCGTAATGCCCAAGATTGACACTTTCGGTTGCGATTACAACTGACAATTGGAACCAAGAGCGAATTACTGATAGTGATACGAATTAGATATGTATTATTATGAAAACCACTCGAGTAGTAGTAGTACCGAGCCCGCACGTGACTAATATTGTTGAAAGAGTGCCCAGAGTTTGTAACAATACGATACTTAGTAACGTTAACTTTAAGATCATCTTCACTGCTCAGTTCGTCTCAGCACTTACCGTTACCCGTATCATTAGGACCCGACATTCAAGCTTTCGTTTCTATTTTCCAATAATTTGAGGAATTACTAAGGACCTGGCGACCAATACTCTGCCACCTTTTCGTGTGCGTGGCTCAAAACTCTCGTAACCTCTCCACACTGGACCCATACATATTACAGACCCATACCCTTCCTTGTCTGCTTCACCTCCATGCACACCATCTCCATAGCGGAACGTGATTTTGACTTCGCGTCCTCTTCTGGATTTCCTCCGCCCTTACGCATCAGCCCCTCCCATGACGCGCCTGTGTCTTCTGCCTTAGCGGCACCCTTACCTCCTTCACCTACTCCTACGCAGTCAAGCACGGATCTCCAAGAAGTTGAACAACTTGTTCAGCTCATCGACGACGACGACGACGACGTCGAACAACTTGGAGTGGGCACGCCGCCGGAGACGAGATTAGAAGATGGTAAGCTGTCCTGTATTATTTTATTTTAATTTTAAGTCTTATCACCGCCCAGAACCTTCCACTATCTTAGCTAACAAAATTTTGCGAGCTCACGACAATCCTTCACCCCCACCCAGTCCCTCTACCCCGACACCTTGCAACATCACGCAAGTGCTCGCCCGCGATGATCTTGTAACGACTCCCTTGCCCATAAGATCTAACATAAGGCGCGGTGCCGATCAGACTACCGAGGATCTCTTCCCTTCCGATGAATTAGTAGCTTCATTGTCTACTCATATACACCGTGATGCATCTCCGAACCTCATCTCATTTGACCCAAACTCCTCGCTCACGTTAAATTGTATGATGCCTGCTTCAACTTCACACAATCTTCCACAGTTCCCCTCCAACTCTGTTGATCAGTTGCTTTTTGCATCGCCGCGGGAAGGCGGATGCTTTACGTCCGACACCAGTGAAGGACAATCGTCCAGCGCGGGAGACACCGATCGTGCGCTCCGTGCTGCAGACCCCATACATCCACATGTTGCATCAGTGGAAACCAGCCTAGATACTGACTTAGAAAGCAACACACTTTATCCACAACACGCTCCAACTCGCAATGACAAGTTCGTAGATGTATCTGGCTCTTATACCTCTCACAATGAACTGAGAAAGGGCCTTGACGCAATGCCTACTCCTTGCTTCACAGCTGCTGATGTCGAAGAAAATGATCTTGCCTTCCGACCTTATGTGGGCAATTCTGGTGCACAGGCGTCGGAGTCGTACTCAGGTGGTGATGCTCGGAGTATTCATACCCCACTTTCAAGTCCTATACCACAAGCAAGAGGGAGAAGTCCGGTCAGGATACCACAATCTTTTCATCGAGAACTAAACTCTTTATCCCCAACATCCACGAACTTACTTGAACAGCTTGTGTCTTCATCTTCAGTTGATGCTGATGACAAGAGCACATCGTTATCTCTGTTCCCTCTTACTCCCAATTCCAGGGTTTTAGGCTCAAGTCCTAGCCCGGCCAAGATCAGTTCTTTCACTCCACAAACGTTGGTGCGGCCACGCTCATCGCCCAAGGCCATGGCTCAAACTCCTGCCCGTAGAATACCTATTGAAGAGGCTGTTGCTCAAGGCCATGTGTCACCACAAAAGGCTGCACAACTTAAGTGCGACCTGAATGCCGTTGGATTCGGGACATCCCGTACGCCAGTATTTATGATTCCTAAAGTCGATAGCCCAGCTAGGAGAGTGATCCTAAAAGAATCGTCTTCCGGGTCTCCGTCGAGGAAACAGAATGGTTTGAACCAGTTGACAGTAGAGCCAAAAAATATGCGAAATGTTGATCAACGAATTGGAAAGGCTTCCGAAACACATGACACTAGGAAGCTTCCCTTTCCACACATTACATCAATGAAGGATCTGTCCTCTGGAAAGGAGATTGACAGAGGGCCACCTATAGTAAGCAGTCCTGCGAAGTCTACCTTCAAGCAATCCATCAATCCCGCTAGGAAGCTCCCTTTCCCGCTGGTTGCTCCCAAGAAAGACTTGTCATCCGACAAGAAGACTGCAAAGGACTCGGGTGTTGCTAGCAGTCCCGGGAAGTCCAACCTCAAGCAGCCCACCTGTCGAATACCGAGAATCGGTGCGAAACCGTATGCAAGGCCAGCAGGGATGTTAAACCCGCTGGATAAGCTCAAGGTAGGGAGTTCATCAAAATCCTCAGCGTCATCTACAACAGCCGTAGGCTCTACAAGTTCTACCGCCATGTCTTCGGTACGCCAAGTTGAAATATGCACTTTTTAATATTTTCTAAATATACTTCTTTACGTTTCAGGTTTCGAAAGCACCAGTACACGTAAGAGTTACCGGAGAAAAGACGAATAACATCATCCGTCCCGGTACATCTGCGACACGCGGCCATAGTTCTGATCGGTCTGCTCCGGAGAGTCTCAAACGCAAACGAGGTCCGGAGTCACCCCCCGGCAGCAGAATACGACCAGCAATAATAATGCGCCGAGTACCAAATGTCAACGTGCCAAAAGCACCTGCGAGGAAACTATTGTCCTGCACGACTTCAGTGGCAACAACTGTTAAGTCAGCGCCACCTTCTACACTGCCTCGTGTAGTAAAAAGTCAAAGGTCAACTGTTCTTCGCATACGACGCGTAGTAGACCGAGAATCTCCTGGTGTAACTCCAAGACCATTGAGCGATCAAGCGGAGGATGTAGAGTCTCAGATACCTTCTTCGAGCACAGCTGAGTGTTCATCAAAGGTAGAGACTGGTTTGGCCTCGCCGCCACCGACGGTTGTAATGGAGAACACTGTTGTATCACCGCCATTGACTGTTTCTTCCGATCTTCCTGCTACTCTATACGCTGAAGAACTATTAACTGCTGCGCAGACTTCGGGTAGTTCTCCGGAACGGCCAGTACGCCGCACAAACCGAGTTCGTAAACCTGTGAAGCCCACAGAGACTGCTAATGTCTTCAAGGACGGCAGTGTCCGCCAAATACAACGGAGAAAAGCCGCTTCTCAAGCTGCAGGTCAAGATGACGCATATTTTGGCATGAGCGCAAACGCTCTGAAGGCTTTGACAACTTCGAACACGAACAAAAATCAGCAGTACGTTGCTGCCAAGTTGGAGAGAGAGGTAGTACGGAAACAAGGAGCTCGGCCTGAAAGTCCGGCTGTCAAGGTGCGAACAGTTCTCCAGAAGCAGCAGGAAGAAAAAGGGAAACAGCGAAAAGAGCGTGCTGACAGAAGGGCAAAGCGACTTGAAAGTGACCATGCAAATCAGAGCGAGGAAGAACATTTGGGTGATGTTGATAGTAGTGGGTATTCCAGCCCAACAAACCGGAGCTCGGAGTTGGATGATGGAATATCTTCAGAAACCTTGCGGCGAAGGCACAGAAGAGGGGCAGGAGACGAAGAAGATTACGAGAGTTCAGATCGGTCGGAGAGCAAGATGCGGTTGGATGAGAAGCGAGTGAAATGGGACAGAGGATTGTTCACTACCGTATACTTGGATGAAGTCAAAATAGGTTCTCGGCAACTTCAAAAAGAAAATATACAAGTCAAAGGATGTTTAGCGCCGGCCGTCAGGGTATGATCTTATGCAATGCGTTTCGTGTTTACTTTCACTTAATTTCCCATTATGAACAGACTCTTCGACTGGATAACTTGGGCAATCACCCTAGTGCAGGATCACCTGTTCCAGAATTAGTGGAGGAGCACGTTATCGTGAAAAAGTTTGTTTATGAGGATGAGGATGAGAATGAGAATGAGAATGTGGAAGAAGTTGTGGTAGTCAGGAACACTAGGTCGAGGTCGAAGAGGAGTAGTAAATCGTAGCAACTGGGCCTATACCCAATGACACTCATACATATATTATTGTGCGTATCTTACTGCATACCCTTTCTGTATTGCTTTATTGTAACAAAAGGCTATCTTCAACATTTTCAATTGTTGCAGTCTTAAGTACATGCACTCAGCTTTCTCTGAAGAGTATGTAGGGTATTGCAACGAAAGACAATGACTTTTAATCAGGTGGAGGGTATCAGGGTTTGGGAGCTCTGTAGTTGATAGTTGCGCTTGCTTGGTTCACTGGGAAAACAAGCATCTCGGCAATATTGACGTGAGGAGGGCGAGAGGCTGCCCATACGATTTCTTCAGCAATATCTGCTGCCGTCACTACACAAGCATCAATGTCAACGTCATTGTATTCAAGGGAGATAAAATACTTACAAGGCTCGAGACCTTCATAAACTTCATTTGCCGCATTGTTATCACCGCGGTACCGGACGATTGAGAATTCGGTTTCTACCATTCCTACAGAATCAATCGGTCAGAATCAACGAAATATGAAAAATACTTTGGAACTGGTAGTAACCTGGCTGAATTTCAGTCACCCGGATGGGTGTGTTGACGAGCTCCCTCATGAGGGAACCAGTGAATGCACGAACAGCGTGTTTTGTGGCAGTGTATATACTTCCTCCGGCATACGGTTCAAGTCCAGCAATGGAGCCAAGGTTGATAACATGACCAGATTTCTTAGCCTTGAAATCTAAACAACAAGATGACCCTCCGCAAGCAACGCGTATTAGATGACAAGTACTGACCTTTGATAAGGAGCTGTGTCATAGAAATAAGACCAAAGACATTTGTAGAGAACATCCCTTCGATATCAGCATCGGCAATATCACCGACGTGCTCAACACCCAAAACGTAACCGGCATTGTTGACTTCAAGGAGCAGTGAGAGATGTGATGAAGGGAGAAGTGCGACGGCGTACCTAGGATGTCTACATCGCGAAGGTCCGCAGGAACCTTGCTCCAGAGCGAAGCAACCTGAGCCTTATCAGACACATCGATTTGCACTGCGGCAAACTTCCCGCCGTGATTGAGACCGGACTCCTTAAATGCACTCTGGCAGGCATCGGTAACATTCCTGAGGGCCTCTAGACGACGGGCAACAAGAATGACGTTTGCGCCTCCCTAGAGGACAGAATTGGGGAATAAGAGGAGGAAGGGATATGAAATATGATTGGATGCACCTTTGCGAAAAGGACTGCAGTGGCCTGGGGAGATGAGGATGATGGGTACGGGGAAGGGGACGAAACGCACCGCTCCAATACCGCTGCTGGCGCCGGTGACTAGGACGGTCTTACCGAGGAGACGGGAGGCGTTGAAGACAGACATGGGGAAGAGGGGAAGATGGGGAAGGGGGAAAAGAGAGGCGGGACGAGCAGCGATAAAGGACTTGCATTTATAGCATTAGGACATGGGAATGAGAGAGATAACAATATTTATTATTTGATCGCGTACTAATTCAAAACCACGGGATCACTCGTCGCCAATCCCTCTTGTCCTCCTTCCACCACCATGTCTCATCCCCTCTGGCCATCTCTTCTCCACTGGCTGCACGCTCACCGAATGGACACCACCCCACATGCTCTACTCGTCCAGCCCAAACAACATCCTTGTCAGTAGTCCCCCATGTCTTCCTCCTGCCTCTCCTCAGTCAATCCTACACCCACATAGACGCTGGCTATGGGCTCTTCGCTACTGCTACCATCCCTCCCAACACCCCCCTCTTCACCGTACCTGCTTCTGCTCTCATAAGCATCAGGACTCTCGCTCCACATTATCCAAAAACTATTCCAAATCTCTCCGCCGTGCAGCTCATATCTCTCCACCTTTCGCTTCACCGGCCTCTTGCCTCCGACGTCTCCAACGATCCTCTCTTTGGGCCCTATATATCTGTTATGCCTCGTGACTTTGATGATCATCCATTTACCTGGTTTTTGAAGCAGAGAACCAGCCAATCATCCCTGGACAATATTCAGGAGTTCATTCTACAGATCTTACCTGCTTATATTCTCCGTGATCTCTCCAAAATGGCAGACCGGTTTTATCTCGATCGGAACAGAGTGTTACTTTATCTGGTTGGTTCCAATTCTTAACATTTTCGCTTCTCCAACGTCGCCTTAGAAGGAACACCCAGCGTTCATGACTTCTTCCCAGTCTTCGCCTTCGGAGGCCGGAGCGCAAGATAATTTCTTATGGGCATGGCTCTGTGGTGACTCAATTACAGTATCTGGTTGTGGCGTATGGCTTGACGAATGGTTTAGTTAACACCAGGTGTATTTACCATCGCTTTAGGCCATCTCAGTCGGACCCGGACAACTTGATTCTCTGTCCTGTACTGGATTTCGCCAACCATACGCCCATTCCTCCTTTCACTGCTCCCCTCTCTTCTCAGGCCGAAATATGGGACGCAGCACCAGTATCCAGACTTGGCGATTCATTCACTTTGATGTCACCTGCGACGATTACCGTATCTAAAGACTCTGAACTATATCTGAGATATGGTGCTCATCCAAATAGGGTTTTGTATGTCGAGTACGGCTTCGTCAATTCGTTTACATTTGAAGATATTTTGAACGGAACGAAGCACGGAGAAGTTGATGTTCAAGCCGAAATGGAAAGGCTGATAACCGATAAACTGGAGCTTGGTGACTGGTTAAGAGGAAAGCTTGAGGAGGAGGGGTACTGGGGGTAAGCCATCGACATATGGGCGCTATACGACGGTACTAAATGGAAACATATCCCAGGGATTGGACTATGCAGTCTTCACCGTATCCGGCGCATCCATCATATCGGTTGATTACAGCGCTCAGGCTTTGCTACATATTTGATCCATCGATGACGACCATTCCCCCTGATGCTGAGCAGTTGGTTGAGGAATGGAGGAAAACGACGTTGGGGCTAAGGGAAGACATATCTCCGGAGAATGAATATTCATGGAGAGCAGCGCTACTTGGTATCTGCGAGACTTTATCAAGCGATGCGAGGCAAGCGATAGCGAAATTGAGTTCAGGCGACTTTTGTCCAGCGGAGTCCGTGAGCTCGGTTGACGCTCTGAGAAATAATGCTCATATATTGTGGGAAGAGCAGCTGCATGTAGCGATAGCTGTAGCAAAAAGTATAGAGAATGGTGTTGTGTTTTAGTAATGTAAAGTAAAAAAGAAACAAAAAGTTACAAGCGTTTCAGGTGCTGTTGCCGAGGCGCTTAAAGGTATGATGCACCGCCACCGAAGTGCACATTTGTGTGGTGGGCGGCATCAGACTACATACACGGGTGTCAGTGACACAGCCAAAACGCTCTTGTTAAGCACCCGAACACGGCCAGTTTGCTTCATATCTCCTTCCCTCGCTACTCCCCGTCTTCCCTTCGTCTTCCTCGTCTTCAGTCATGGCAGTGGAACCTTTGCTCGCTACAAGAGCACAGCGAGCCTTTCTCGCTACGAGTAAGTCGCATGCTGCACGCCTATTCTGGTTTCCCTTGGCTGACGAGCTTCCATTCAGTTACGATCCGTTCGTTCATTTACCAACTTGCAAGTACTGTCGATTATGCTCATGTCCATTCGCAGAGGCAATCGTTGTGCTGGTGATGGTCGCAATAACCTTTAGACTGGTATGTGCTCGCTCGTTATGAAAGCCAACGTTGCGCATTGCCTACTCACCCGTTCAGGTGGACGTGAAAGTTGACTTGACTTCGCAAGCGAGATACAAAGTACATATCAACTCTGATTCGGATATATTTCACATGTCTGATATACCCTACAGACAGTTCCATGCTATTTGGCTCTTTTTGCCCTCGCCGAGTATGTTGCACATTTGCTTACAGTTTTTGCCGGGCTAGACCAATGTCTTTTCTTTCAGAATCTTTGAACTTTTCATGGCTTTCGATGCTCTTCGACTACGAAATATCATTCAATTGCTCGGCCTTCTTAGTAAGTATTCGGTTTAGATTAAGAACTGATGTTGTGTTCATCTGCAATAGTATTTCATGTGGCTCTCATGGTATTTGCTGCTTTGCAGATACATCAGACAAGAACTGCACTCGTTATAATGACTGCAAGTGAATGCGCCGCAAACTTTGATTTTGTCGTAAGTGCAACCAGCGGATTTTAATTTATCCACTACCATCTCACAATATGCGGTTCAGCGTTGTCCAGGTTCCGGCACACTATGGACTCAGATACGACCATTCCTTATCGTTGCACCTTGTGTCATCGCTGGATCTTGGCTAGTCATGGTCTTCTGGATTAAACAGCTTTATGCGGAGTTTGGGTAAGTCCTGTTCTTCCACTCTCACGATGTACCCTATTTTTAATTCTGCGGCAGCTGGGCTATTTTCCACGTTGTTGGGGCTAATCCAAAAATGAAGAGTGCGTACTCAGTATTTCGTACTTATTCTGGCAGATAATTAAACAACGTGTTCGCAGCTATGTACCAGTGGTACCAAATTATGATTTGTCTGCTGAAATTCGACTTCTTTTTCTTCCTTGGAGTTACTATGCAGGTTGAAATGTTTACACTCTGATTAGCAGCACCCTTCTGATATCTTCCTATCAGCTGCTTATCGTCGTGCTTCAGACGAACTCTGCGGAATTCGGAGTAACGATTGCAGCTATCCCCGTCGTTCTTTCACTCTTAATCCTCTGCGGGCTGGCAGTGCAAAGAGAAATAAAATGGTATGCGGTTCTTATCTATCGTTACTAGTAAGTACTTATGTGCCCGACAGGATAATGACGGTATCACTCGCCATGATGTTGGCAGCACTTAGCTACTGTAAGTTCTACTGCATATATGTTCCGTGAGTGATTCTCATGTACACGTTTTGAATGCTTCGACAAATAGTTTGTAAGTAATCTACAATCTTAGCCGCATATTTGATGCTAACGAACGCTTTAGTGTACAAACTTGTTCGTTTCTATCAACCAGATTCTAGCGGACAGTATCTGACTACGCGAGCAACGTTGACTACATTCAGTGCGTTCTTCCTTACGGTCATACGCTATATGCCATGACCGAACATATTTCGCAGCAATTGTCGCATTTATACTGTTGTTTGGAACATTTGCTGTTGGTCTTCGTTGTTTCGCAGACTTTGACAGAGGCCTCCAAGCTTCCAAAGTCAATGGTCAGTCCTATAAACCAGGTTTTACAAAGCTAGATATATTTAATGGTGATTGTATTGCAGCTGTCCCTACCCGACCCAAGTACTCAACTTCTAATTCTGCAGGGAATATGAGTGAACGTCCTGGCCAAGGATCGTACCAGGCGGGTGTTCCTCTGGCACCACGGATATCAATTGAGTAATTAGTTCTATTGGGAACAATAATTTCTTTGGGGGAGGTTGGAGCTCTAATGATATGCATAATGATACACAATCTTGGATCATTGGATATTCTTGATTCTATATACCAATAGTTATGAGTGCCGACACTGACAATATCCATTAATCATTTGTTACCTTGTATATTAGTAACTAGTTAAATTTTTAACTTATTGACATTTTCTTTCGTAGAAACAAACGTTGTCGGGTTTCGACACATGGAAAGAATAATAGTTACCCAGGTTCAGACGAAAACGTGAAAGTACTAAGCTTACCCCCAGGAGTGGCCGCACCACCAACAACACTGTTGGGAAAGTTAGCCGCCATTGACCAAGCCTCAACGGTCAAAAGTCAACTTGAAACAGCTACTTGTTTGCGTTGTCGCACCATGGTACATTCAGACTCATTATTGACTAGGATATTGCTACAAATCTTAGAGAACGTGCGTTTACAAACTTTCGTGTAAGGTCGGAGTCTAATATCAAACTAGACCAATTTTATTGTGACGGTCTTGACAGCATGTTTTGTGCTGTACACTAGATCCGCTGGTGCTGTATACTTTGTTGCTGGGGCTACATTATGCAGCCTTAGCGTGAAGGTGATAAAGAGGGCCATCCAACAGCCACGACCCGCTGTCGTGGTGCCCGGGAAGCGGAAACGGTCGTACGGGTGCGTTATGGTCATTGCATTCTGCCATTCCGGGAATAACATTCTCATATATTTTCATATTTTCGTTAGGATGCCTAGTACGCACTCAGCTACAATTGGTTTTTATGCCACGTATATTTTGCTAGCTTGCACTTACTTGTCGCTCCACCCATCCCTATCAGGGGATCTCAATGTTCGAATATTGGGACCAAGTATGGCAATCCCTGGGGCAACAACGATAATGATGTCGCGAGTATGGCTCGGTTATCATACGTGGCCTCAGGTAGTTGCTGGTGGTTCATACGGAGTAGCGTGCGCCGTGTTATGGTTCTACGGTTGGAGGAATGGTCTGGGTGTGTATGGGGAGGCGCTGGATGTGTGGTGGGCGACTGGAGAGGAGCGGATTCCGACATGGATTTGGTAGAGTATAGTGTGTGGTTTTGCGGTATACTACTATGTCAGTCCTTGGTCAGCCCGTAGACCATCGTCAATAAGTACCAGGCTATTACCAGTGGCATTCGGACCGGAGACGCGTTCAACACTATAACGCGCTGTCACGTGAAAACATCTGTCACAGTTCACTAGCAGTAGCACTGTTCACCTTCAAAGCTTCACATGTCACACCTTGTCCACCTTACACACTTCACCGACACGCTCAATGGACGACAATGATCCTATCTCCCAATTCTTCCCTGGAGATGACTCCGTAGATCTGTACGCCGTTCTGTCCCTTCCTTCAGATTGCAAGCTGGAGGACATCAAGAAGGCCTATCGCCGCCTTGCACTTACATACCACCCAGATAAACACGCCACTTCCACTGACGACGCGAGAGCAGACGCGTCGCTAAAGTTCCAGCAGATTGGCTTTGCCTACTCCGTTCTCAGTGACGAGAAAAGGAGGGCGCGTTACGATAAAATAGGAAAGACAGATGAAGGTTTCGATTTATCTGCGGGCGACGACGGATGGGAAGCTTACTTTGAGGACTTGTTTGATCGTGTCACGAAAGGGAGACTTGATGAAATGAAGAAGGAATATCAAGGCATGCTTGCGCGTTGCTTTTATAACCTTAACTAACAAACATGTCTATAGGTTCTTCTGAAGAAATCGAGGACTTAATATCTGCTTATGAAACAACAGATGGTGATATCGGCGAAATGATGACCTATGTTCCTCATTCAACTTTTGATGACGAAACACGCTTCATCGCCATTATATCCAACCTCATTTCAAAGGGAAAGCTCAAAGTGACAAAGAAGTGGACTGCAAGCTCGAAAGATGAGAAGGCCAAGCTTGTACGAAAGAAGCAAAGCAACAGAGAGGCAGCAGAAGCGGAGGCGCTTGCCAAGGAACTTGGTGTTTGGGATGAATTCTACGCCAACGGAAAGCCAGGTCAACGAAGGGGGAATTCTAAGGGCAAGGCGAAGAGTGCGCCAACACAAGATGAGGAGGAAGATTATTCTGCGCTACAGGCTCTCATTCTGAAGAAGAAAGAAAAGAATATGGACTCCTTTTTCGATAATCTTGCAGCCAAGTACACGGATCCAGCTCCACGTAAAGGCAGGAAACGTGCACGCGACGGCAGGGACTCAGAACAGTCATCACCAAAGAAATCCCGTCACCATGTTCCTGAACCTCCGGAGATCGACGACGAGGAGTTCACCAAGTTACAGAGCAAGCTTTTCGGTCAAAAGACTACACCCGGTGAACCGACACAAAGCTCGAAACAGAGAGGAACAAAGAAAGGGAAAAACGGGCGATAAATGTTTTATGTATTTTATGTTCTTACTGTTGAGATTGCACTGTATATATTGACCTGTGACTGTAATGGTATATAAATATGACTAGTATATCCGTAAGTAATCCAAAAATTATAAGTAACGAAGGGGATCGATCCCAAGACTTCGTCGTGCATGAATAATAGCAACGAGTTCCTTTATACTCTCTTCAAGTATAACAACGTTATCTAATAACCGAGAAAGGGTTATCGTTACTTTATCTGTATCATCCTTATCCTCATTGTCATCGCCATGGTCGACAGAAAGTTCGTCGGCTTTGGTACCCCATCCAGATGAGCCAAACACGTCATCCTCATCTCTATCCCATCTCACAGATTTCGCAGGAGTCCATAGACCAGTGGATGGGATTGGTGCTACAAATGGCTCCACAGTAATAGCCCTAGTATGTTTATAATGTGGCTCGAAAGGACTTGCAGCAACGCTTCTACCATTCTTCCGCTCAGGAGTCGATGGTTCTGCTGCAGGAGGAGGCTTGGAAGGCTTGTTTTTCTTTGGTGTAAGGAAAGACACTAATGATGAAGTTTTGGTCTTGGATTTTTGCTTTGGTGCTTGCGATATTTCTGCACTGGGTGCGACTACCTGTTCATCTTTCAAATCAAAAATAATATTAAGTGCATCCATGAGATTTTCAGAGAAAAGCAATCCTTGCCGTCTCTCCAAGAGAAACTTGTCAAAATTTTCAATAACACGCCGGTATCTTTCCAGCTGTGAAACCAATCCATGAAATATCGTGTACAGCACAGGACGAGAATTATCATTGAGACTCGCAGCAGGTAGGAAGTGCGCATTCCTTGTCAGCCGCTCTTCTATCTCAAAATCAATAGATCGATCATCGCCGTCCTCTCCCTGCTTATTGAAGTCACCACTCTCCGTTGAAATAGAAGGCTCATCGGACGCGAAAGTTACCCAGCCACTAATAGACCGATGAGGATGAATAGCTAGCATAGCAAGTACGCCTGTCAAGGCAATGTTGAGCTCGGGAGTATTCGAAAAAAATCTTCGTAAAGCTTCAAGTATAGGCGAAAGAAATGGATCGTTAAGGTTCAGCTTGTGCTTGAGCTCCTCTAGTGACTTTACGTCGGGATTCTCGAAAGCTTCCTGATATAGCCTTTGGTTCTGGATTGATGCGATAGCGTCATTGAGGTAATGGTCATACCCCGTACTGAAGACCTCCCCATCATTTGTAGCATCCATACGAGAAATAAGGGCCAGGTAAAGGCTCATTTCGCGTTCGTGGGTAGAATAGGTTGTATTTGAGTGAAGATACAACGGGGCATCGTCGTTTGAGGAAGAATATTGAAATATCTCCTCGCTGTCCTCATCGTCCTCCGACAATAATCTCACAGTCGAAGTATTAGAGAGGGATGGATAAGGAAATACAGTTGCAGCAGGGTCCAGAGTAGTGAGGAAAAGCCGATCTGTGCATAACCGCGGATAATGCAAAATCATGGACTGCAGTAGTTGTAGAGCCGCTATTGCTGTGGGCTGATACTTGGAACGGAGATTGGCGAGCAGTAGATCCTTTAAAGTAAATCTACTCATCGTGAAATATTCAGTTGGTTTTCGAGAGTCAGGAGCCTCTAGCTCAAGCAAAGCCATCGCACTGCTTTTCCTTCTCCTATGTTTTGCACGCCTTTCCATGGCTGAAGGACCATACGAAGTACCTGGCTGACTCAATGACATCGTATTTTGAGTGCGCTGAAACTTTGGTTCTTCATTATCCTCGGTAATAAGAAAGTTTATGAGAAGGTCAGCGAGGGGGCCTTCTTGAAGAGTCCTGATCATAATTTCAATATAAGACATAACTGCAACAGCACTCCCATCTGAGTCAGAGCATTCTAAGATAGAAGGATACAGCACATTTTCCAAGAACACGCATCGTACTGCATCCAATATAGACTGAACGATAGCCGTACCAACGAGAGTAGATGGGTCAAGATTTTCTTGATTGGAATTTCTCCTTAGTACGTCTTGAAGAAATTCGAGAAGCTTTAGGAAATGGTCTAATCGTGCTTTAAAGTCAGGGCTCTGAGCGTCCTCGACACCCATGGCCCGACCTTCCTCACGTTCCATGTCAAGTTTCTGCCGCTCTTCCTCTGTCTCGGCGCCAGTGCCACCTATAACCATGCCATTGTTTGAAACGGTATTTGGGGAGCTCTGCGGAAAGAATCCAAGTTTTGAAGGAAGAAGAGAGTATACAGCGCTCAGTCCTGCCCCGAGGACTTCTGAAAAATCGCCATCAAGTATATACTCTGACAAGGCTAAAGCCGCGTCGTTTATAGGATCAATAGCACCTGGATCGCTTGATGCCACATCCTTTCTGCTAGGTTCACTAGGCGACATCGCTACATCCACAAGGAATAGTAAGCCAGCCCGGGCAAATTCACCAATCTGCCCTTCTCGGTGGACGAAGCGCAGGAGGTAGTTAAAGAGAAGGAATTCATACTCCGATCTCTTACTTGCAGGTAGTTGATGTTTAGATTTAATAGTTGCTTGGGAAGAAGTTGGCGACGCAGATCGCACGGAATTTGCGTTGAGTTGTGCGGTGTCGTTGGCGACTACATCATCCCCATCCTCATCCCCATCCCCATCATCATCATCCTCATCATCATCGTATTCATCCTCCTCTTCTACAGCGAAAAGAGGTTCCGATCGATACCAGTGCTTATCGTGAAAGAAGATCATAAGTAGTTCCCTGTAGGTTCTAATCCGGCTGCACAAAATGCAGAGTAGATTTACCACTGTCAAAGGAAGTTGGAGCGTTGCACAAAAGTATAAATATGTGACATACAATCTTCTTCATACT
This sequence comes from Cyathus striatus, assembly GCA_025738555.1. Lineage (NCBI taxonomy): Eukaryota > Fungi > Basidiomycota > Agaricomycetes > Agaricales > Nidulariaceae > Cyathus > Cyathus striatus. The sequence goes on along the minus strand of JAOVFP010000005.1, from coordinate 4,273,582 downwards.
CTGATGGCTGAGTGCGTACAATATTTCCTGCAGCTCCCATAACTTTATTACGTCCGTCAAGCTGTTCCTGAATATCGTCGCCAACACAATTACGAAGTAGTCTGAGGACTGCCTTGTGTACAGCAGAATGCACAAGAAACTGTTCGTCCAGCATCACGACCATGTTCTGAACGGATCGAAGGACCTCGGCCTGAATGCCAGCGGGCCTATCAGCTTCGCTGAGTCGCACCAATGTGCCCAACACATCTACAACTTCCGTTAATTACATTTAGAAGTGCGCATGATAAGTACGTACCGTTCTTTAAAAGATACTCCAGACACGCTCCAGTCCCTCTGTTAAATCTAAGTTGCTGACTGAGGGGGTAGGTGAGAAGGCACCCACCCTTCTTCTACCCTATTGGATTCCCAAACAAGTGCGTCCACCATCGAGCGAAGGTGAGCAGGGACATCCGTGGCTTGGATGCCTTTTGTTAGCTGCCGTTCGTCTGGTTGTAGGAGGGTGTTCTGGAGAATAGGTAAGGAGAAGGCGCAAGTTTTGGAGTATGTTACGCACCTTCACCAGCATCCATGACTTATGGAATTCCTGAGCATGATCTACTGGAGCTTTGTGAGCTGGCTGGGATCCAGTCTTCAGGAATTTAGAGAAGTAGTCCATTTGCCCTTTATAGCGAAGGCGTATGGCTATCGCAAGAAGCACGAAAATAAATTCAGCGCAGTATAATAGATTTACAGTGACTACTGAGTACTGAGTACTGATGTACTGACCAAAGACCAGGCCAGACGCGTCGAGCAAGCACTTTAGTACTTACACTTAAAGTTATACAATATTATCGAATTAATCACGTGCATACTTAGATGATTGAAATAATCCAGATTCCACTGAAGCTAAGTATATTACTGTAGTTTATAGTAACCATGATGATACATAAATGAAAGGATGTGATTGGGTAAATAGGTATCTAACTGTCGTTACGGTCAATGTCCTGGTCCGCTGAGAGTGCGAACCACGATGCAAATGGTTACTTAGATATTCTTGCAAATCGAGCATTCAAAAGTAATTCTATCACGCATGATAGCCGCTAGAAAAGTTAATTGTCAGCTTTCGCGTCATGAACATAATATAAAGACTGACGTAGAATAATCAAAGCCGCAAGGATGGAGACCATTAAGATATACACAATCGTGTATTTCACCACCTTGACAAAGGTTAGAATGTGTGCAATGACAGAACATAGTGATTCTTACAATCCAGCGGCGTTGGCGCTTTTGCTTCGTGGAGAACAAGGGTGCACGAATCTGCTTTGATGGCTGGAGCCAGACTATCGTGGTAGCTTTAGTGTCACAGTCACGTCAATGAGAGCTTCCTGAGGGACTTACAAAGCATAGTCGAATGAAGAGTACTCAAGCCAGGAATTAGAATAGGAGGAGTTAAGATGATAAGTAAGATATGCGCCAGCAAGAAATCTGATCCCCAAAGGGACATCTCTACAATCTTGACCATAAATTCTCGGGCAGGCTGTGAAATGGCAGAATTGCCAAGTCCACGTCCGTACCATTTTCCCGTCCACCATGCACGATTTGTTTCGTCATGTCTGAATTCACGAGTCAGGAAGACCGCAATAATAAACTTTTGAACTGCTCTTTGAATCGCAATAACGCAAATGATGCCCAGTACTGCATGCGAAGCATCCCACAGTTCCAAGAACCACTAAACAAATGCCCATGAATAAACAGAAACCTTTTGACGAGCTATAACTTACGAAGAATTCAAAGAAAGCCACAAGGCCAATAAGGCACAGAATATGAGCAAGAGAAGCCATGACTGAACCAAACTTGATCCATGACTCCATCATAGGACCGAGGAACAGCGATATAAAGAACAGAGAGAGAAGGATAGCCGCGTTCCACACGACTGGACCAATGGCAATAACTGCAATACGAATTAGGGGGCTGGGATTTGTGTTGTTGAGCTCATTTGGGAAAGACTTGACAAACATGTATGCAACAACGAAAATTGTCGCACTGCATATCGGCCAGATAATCTCAGAAAAAATTACCGTCTTCCAAGAAGCCCTAGGTACGTCACTTGACAGTTTCTCGGAGGGATGCCCAAGTTTCTTGCGTTTGTATCCAGTAATCATAGTACGGGATAGTCGGCAATATCCATACCAACTGCTTGCTTTTGTCCTAGAGTTACCTCGTGACATCCATCGCAGGAACTCGCGATAGTCAATAATGAAATCAGCATAGGAAAACTGATGGGGGTTAAACAAAAAGGGTGCAATGCAAAGTGAAAGGACGGAGAGCCAGAAATAGATAAGGTGTGGGATCCAGATAGACATGGTGGTGTAGAGCAACAAGAGCAGATTTCGCATTCCCATGTAGATGCTAGGCCCGGCAAAGCGAGAATAGAGGATGCTGAAGGAGATGCGGGTAGTTGCAAAACCTCGTCCAGTAGCAATATAACGAGCCCCTCCAAATGTCAAGTTACTGAGAATCGACTGAGAGTAGATTTGTGTTGAGAACACTTCAAAGATAGGAGATAATGACAGGAAATGTTTTCCAAGTCGCAAGAGAGCCTTCCCAGTACCTCGTTCCACAAGTTCTAAAGAAAATGGTGAATAAATGTTCAAAATGAACTAACGCAGTCTTACCTTGCAAGAACAATGGGAGGAAGGCAATGAAGAAGACCAAGAAGATAGACACGATAGACCTTCTGATCCAATCGAAGACAGGAATAAGATTGTAACACCCTGGCTGTCCTCCAATCACGTTGCCCTGCGAGTCCACGCGACAGATGGCCAATTGTTTGTTAAGAGTACCAATGTACAGTACTGAACCAAGGAGTTAGAACGGTAAAAAGGAGAAGAAGGATAACATACGAGTAACCATAAAAATCTGGATCGAATAAATAACCAGAATGTTATTGACATGGAAGCCTGGATGACCGTAGTAAAAAGTCAAGAACCGGTCGATGGGTAATTGGGTGCCTAAGTAATAGTATTCACGACTAAGCATTTGTTCACCCATTCCCGTACCAATCTTGGTCTGGAAATTTAGAATAGTACCGAAACCTAAATCACGACCCTTTCCACATTGATAATACTCAGAATGCTTGATGCGACCTCCGCGGCCAAATGCGTTCATACCTGCAAAAATATCTTCGTTGAGATGCAGACCTTTCTGTGCCTTGGAGACGCCTCCACGAGTATTCATAAACGTGGCATTGAGGAAATCAGGATGACCATAATGAAGTTTTCCCCCGATCCAAGCTAGAGCACGAGCTGTCAATGTACCAAATGTCTGTTCCTTTCCTGCTGCAATATCACCAAGAACACCGATATTTTCCGAGAAAATGTATTCACGAGTTCCAACGATGGCAACTGGCGACTTCTTGAATTCTTTGTGACCCCATTGTGCATAAGGACTCTGGCTGGACATCGAATATTCCTCAAATTCTCCAAGAATGCTGCGAATTTTCAAGCATTCTTCGAGATAATTGTCTTGGTTAGCATCGATCAACTGGAGATACTCTCCACGGTAGAAGATCATTGCATGATTCTGATTATCCGACTTCCCGTCTCCAAGAATGGGATTACCGGGAAGTTCAATCCGGAACTTAGGCTTCCGCTTGCCCGTCTTTTCATCAATTTCAGAATGACCGTCGATCAATGCACTGTAGAGTACTGGATCGCCACCTTGCTTAGTCGGTGGTTCCTCGTCTAAGTATGCAATTTGTAGATCAGGATATGCCCGTAAAAGGAACTCGGCATTCTCTTGTTCCTCTTTGTTGAACTTGGAGAAACGTTGCATGGAAATGGTAAACTTGAACTTGCGTCTGGCCATGCGTTCCAACTCACGTTCCAGGCGTTCTGTGTTTCCTCCGAAATTGTGGACAATGTCAGGGTTCTCGACTCGGTAGAGTAGCTTGATTGCCTTCGAATAGTTCATCATGCCGGACACAGTACGGTAGAGTGTTTGCGCGCGCAAAGAGGCCCAAATACGTGTGCGAAGGGTGTACTCAGGAGATGAATTCTTAAACCCAATACAGTAGAAGGGCAAATCAGCGGACTTGTTGGCCTTTTCAGATTGAGTGCTTGTACCATCCGCCATTTCAGCCTCTTCAGAGAGAATTTTGGTGTCTTTCACAAAATTATCCCACTCAACGGGATGGAGTTGCTTCAGGTACTCGAGAAGCGTGACACGCGTGCTTTGATCTTCCTCTCTTATAATTTCACGCAAGCTGAGAAGAATTTTCTCGGAGTAATGAGGCACAAGTACGGTGAAAGTGGGCATTGCGTCGACGGGTAATGGTTCCGGGAGGGCGGTAGTTAATGACGAAGCAAAGAAGGAAATACGACGTTCGGCCTCGCCACCAGAGGGAAAGAAATTGCCACTATCCTGGTTAGTGAAGAAAGGAGGAGCGCGCAACGTCCTTCGCCCATCCGGGCCATCCACTTGATGGTAAAGAAGGCGTTGAACATGGTCAATTGAGAGTAGATGCTCGCGATACATGGAAATGATGACCGCATTCCAAATTTGAGATACAAGAACCTACACGTAGATGTTAGAGAACTCCATAATTACCAATATAGAACAACCATACCTTTGGTTTGTATTTCACCTCCATTTCAGCGGTTGCCAACATCTTGGCGTATATCCGCTTTGGAAGCCTAGTGAAGACATCCTTCCAAGGAGTCCAGATAGACAAGCCCAAGGCAAATGAACGACCAATACTAAATACGACGATCCAGATGATGTACCACAAGTAGGTGTCCAGAAAGAAAAGCACGACGTCCATGATATACATGATTGTGAGAGTAAAGGGAACTTGATTAGAGCACAGAGCAGTTCCAAAGAATCTGTCGCTACAGTTTTGAACCTTTGTACGAGCCATAACAGCCACGGGACTACTAAACGAGGATGCAAGGAAGAAGTATGATTCGACGAATTTGCAGGAAAAAATGATGACCCAGAGAGCAATGGATGCCATGCGAGCACTGCGCGGAAGCGCGGGATATGAGGCGGTGAATGTCTGTGAAGCCATATACTTGCGTGACTTGCCTGCCACACGATCACCAAACATACGCCCAGAGGGAATTAGTCCAAATGCGGCGGTTGCACACACTGAAATAAAAAATTGAACAATCCCAATTATTAGCGGAATCTGCGACTGGTCAGTGCGGTTGTCAACGATGGCAATGTAAAAGGTAGGACCAGCTGTAAGGGCAAGGATGACGAGAAGGAAGATGAGTCGGGTTGTCAGGTGCGATGCGTTATTCCATGTGGTAGGGATGTACGAGAATTCAGCAATGGTCGCAGAAATCATGATGAGAGTGGAGACGGCACCACCGAGAGCAACCGCTGACCAGGTCATCGGTGCAGACGGACTAGCCTTGTTGCGCGGAGCGTAAACCTTTGGCGAGTTGAAGGCAGTGTAGTACCAAAACATGGATATATGTAGAATCCAGATACGATTGAAGTTGACCAGAAGATGAGCAGTGGAACGCTTTTCAAAATAAGTCTTGAAGAAAACACGGTTCCAGTCGATTTGGCTCAACTTCATGAAACGTTTTGCAGGAGGGACATCGACGAGGCGGATCTTTTAAAGCAAAATAGTAAGATGGGCATCCAGAAAGGCGCGAAATCAAAACGTACGTGATCCTGCATAACGATCTTTGCAATCCCTTCTGGGTACCAGAACAATTGGTTGATATCATCATAGCCAATGATTTGGTCATGGTCCTTTTCCTTCTTGACAAATTTGCCGTCAATAACCTCATAATTCTGATCGCGCATGAAGCAATAAAGAGGCTTGATGATGGTATTGAGGTAGAGCCCCTCAGGGACGGGGTCAACTCTATTCTGACACTCGGGGCTTCGGTAGTAATCGTCGGCACACTTGAAAATAAAGCAAAGACACTCTGGAACGAATCGAACATTACCGGCTTCACCCCAGCAGAGAAGGTAAAGGGCAATCTGGCGGAGACGGTCGTATTGACTCATGTTGTTCATGGCATTGCGCCAACGGTTGAGAGCGCTATCAGAGACTTGGAATTGGGAGTTTTGACATTGCCCTTCACGCTCTTGAGACGTTGGAGACCGGGATTTTGGGATTGGCCAACGGCGTCGTCGAGATTGAGTTGAGCAGCAAAGTACCATTTGCGGTAGTTGGCATGCTCTCCTCCTATGTAGTCGGCATGGAGAGTGAGCAAGGCTTGATTTGGGGTCATGCGAGAGGCGCGGGAGTCGAGTAGGTGCATCGTAAAGTCGAACTAAGCGGGTGGGAAAAGTAAGTGGAGTGTGGAGAGGAGAATTTGATGGTCGACTGACCATGTTGCGCATAGAGTCGCGCTGAAAACCGAACTTTTGAGTAAGATCAAGGAAGATATCCTCGATTTCTTCGGTGGACATGGGTATCTGCCGTTCTGCAGACCATGCTGGATAGTGGTCTGAAGAGCCAGCCCCTGTATCGGAAAAGGGGGAGATGCTGGGCATGCTGGCATGGGAATCGACGGAAGCAGAGTAATGTCTAGAATAGAGGTCCTGCTCGGAGGGATTGGCTGAAGAAGAAGAGGAGGTCAGAGAGAACAAGAGGGAAGGAATGGAGAGGGCGGGACCTGATTGGTCGTAATAACCAGGAGCGGTGGCGAGACGAGTGGTGCTTGAGTTCATGGCATTGTAGTGGTCTGAGATTTCAGAGTCGTCGTACTGCCTAGGAACGGGGAAGGGGGGGACTGAAGGAGGGGGCCCATTATCGAAGGGGTTGCGACGGGGGTCCATGCAGGTAGCAAGTAGTTTGGGAGAGCAAAGGAGTGGTGTGGGTGGAAGAGCGAGTGGGGAGTAAAAGAGAGGCGGAGGGGTATATAACGAAGAAAAGAGGCGGAGAGAAAGAGAAAGACGGAGAGGAAGAGGAGGAGGAGAAGGAGTATGCCAGTACTTGGAGACGACCCTTGGAATGGGAAGAGGAAATAAGCTGAAATAAGTGAACTCAAGAGTGACGAGACCTCCCTGGAAACGACAATCTGTCACTGTCACATGAGACCCGTGCGTGATGTGATTCTGAATGTGACACCGACGCGACGACGCGACTGCATCTGGGACATGGTTTTATTCCGTCCCCCGCACACACAGCACACAGACGATGCCGGGACGACCATCATCGACACTGTCCACCGTCCGGCCTCTCTTCCCGGCCCGTATGCCTATCTGCGCCCCCCGAGCGGTACTCTGCACCCGGCCTCTGCTCCTACTCCTGCTCTTGCTCCTGCTCCTGCTCCGGCCTCTGCCCCCTCTCACTGTCAGGTCCCCTCTCTCACCGCCATCTGCATCCACCTCCTCTTCCCGCATCCCCACCATCTCTCGTCCATAGCCCCTCTGCGTCTCCCCCATCGCCCAGACCTCCGTCTTCTCCATCCCCTCCTCCCCACCCTCCCCGCCTTTGTCTCTGCTCAAGTCGATCCCCGTCTCTGGGCTACGCTCGTCCAGCTCTACGACTCTCTTCCTGCTTCGTTCGCCACCTATTCTGTCCCTCTCCAGGACATCCACCTGCCTTTGCTTCAGTCTATTCCCTCCACCTCGTCTTTCTCCCTTGTTACCATTCTAGAACTCCCTGCATGTCCAGAGCTCACCGACGACTCCATAGTTCATCTTAAATTCCTTCATTCTCTCGCCGCCTTTGATGCTTCCCATACTGCCCTCACAAACTACGCCATCATGGTGCTCAAGTCCACCCTCCATCTCTCTCACTGCCCCCCTCCTGCTCTTCCATATCGCGGCCCATGCTCTCTCCGTATCCTTGCTCTCCGCAACTGTAAAGCCATCACCAATGACGTCCTACGCCACCTCCGTGCTTTTCCGCTTCTCTCTGTTCTGGGTACGTCGATATATTCACCACATCCCCCCCGCTGTTATCTTTAATCTTATACTCTACAGACCTTCGCGGAACTAGATGTACACCATCTTCTGCCGACTTCCATCCATTCCAACCTGCGGAGACAGCCTCTTTCTATCACCCTACTTCCTTCTCCGATGTCCTCGATGCGCTTGCAAGTGGCTCGCCTGCTACCTTCTCATCCAAAAACAGATATACCCTTCGAGTCGACAGACTCTACCATCTGCCTCCCTTTCATCTTCCCAGGCCCGTAAAACCCGTCACCTCTGAAAACTCTGTCGTCGTCCTTCCTTCGGCCATCGGATCGGTCAAGCTGAATCCTCCCCGACCCCGCGCCTTCCGACACTCGCAAAGCAAACGAATTACCCAGTCAAAGAAGGTCCTTCCCATCATTCAGACAGCCTAAACTCCACCACACTTGATAGGAAACCGTTCACTCAACTTAAAGTACTCTCCACTCAAACTAGTTTCACAGAGGATTCTCACATACGCAAATTCGATTACGCGAGTGGCTTGTTATCCGTCGCGGAACAGCCTATACGAGTGTCGCCCACAAAAGACGTAGACGGCGAGGATGGGGTAGCTGCGCGGGAAGAAGCAGCGAGACTGTTTTACCAACAGAAACCAAAGTTGCTATCTCCCCCAAGTTACGAAATTTCCCAAAAGGGCGGCCCGTAGTTCAACTACACTGCAGAAAGATTCTCGCCACGAACATCCTCCTTCACGGGAACGCACGACCATCTACTTATGCTATATAGAGACCCGCCTCCTTGGGACGAGCTGGAGACGCGCATGAAAGAAGCAGTGTCAGCAAACGCTGCTGCTAGAGAGTTAGCCATGGTAAAACGCGCAGGTGCGCATGTAGCTGATATAGAGCGCATAGGACAACAAGCTCAATCAAAGAGGCAGCAAATAGAGCTGCTGGAGCGCGAAGTGAAGCGCAGACGAGTGTCGGAAGAAGGTCTTTGCAACGTACTACCGATTGTCGGAGCGCCGTCGACGGGCTCGAAAAATCCATTCCGGCGGCGACAGTCCGATCCCACGGATGCAACGTATAGGACGGCTGATCGCCTGATATCACGCTCGAGGGCGTCCCGCGATCACGTCGGCACGAAAAGCGACCTGACTCCTCCTTCGAGTGGAAGTAAACCTCTTATACCGATTTCGCGAGTCAAGATACCTGAACTGAGTAAAAAACAGTGGCTTGAGGCATCGAAGAAGCAGAACACAAATAACAAGATGATGTCAAAGAAAGAACAAGAAGGAACGGGCTTGATCGAGGGCAAAAGGATAAGAGAAACGGATCAGAGCGGTGATGAGGGGGATAATCCACGCGGAACGTATCGATTGTCCCGGACCACACCGTTACTGTCAGCATCGTTGGAGAGGCGCATGAAGAATCCAGAAAAGGACTCTGAGTTGAAAGCAGCGTCGAGGAAGGAAACAAGAAAAGGCTTTGACTGGAGCATGTGGAGTACACGCAAAAAGTAGTACACTGTTGAAGTAATTTATAACAACACTGAGAACACGTTCTGAACTCTGAAGTTGATCATGATATACTTAAGGACCCTGGTGTACCGTGTAAGCTGTGTAGGACTAGTACTGGTGCTCGGCAGAGATTTGGTGATCCGAACTTATGTACTTTGTTCAAATTGCTTAGCTATTACACTTACTTTTAAACTTTTGCAGTACTCATTTCTACTCTTCTGTTTCCCTTTGTCGTCATACCCCATCGTTACCCATTCTACCCATGTCCATTCAAAAGGTTTCCTCTTGTCCAGCCCTAGCTCGCCTTATAGCCCGCAAATCTCGCGCACGTCTAATATCCACCCAACACGCGACTCGTCCATATACCTTTCACATTGCTGCTAGCTGGGCCGGAAAACCATCTTCTCATGTTCCTGCAAACTTAAGTAAGGTTTCTTGGCCTTCAGATGGCCTTATTGGTTCCTGGAGAGACCAAACTCTCTCTCGCCCTGGCAGGACTATACAAACGAAGGATGCAGGGGAAGACTTTTTCTTTATACAAGAGGTACACATTTCTCTCATAATTGAAGGGTAACATGCAATGCGCGTTCGCGCTAACTTCTCTTGTTATTTTCTCGCAGATGAGGAATAACTCAGTAAGTTTTCACTCCTCGGGTATGGTATTAGTTCAGGTTCTGACTTACTCGCTTTTTGGTCTTGGAGGGCGTATCATTTGGTGTCGCCGATGGCGTAGGCGGTTGGGTCGATAGCGGGGTTGATCCCTCTCTCTTCTCTCAAGCATTGATGTACCATGCACATCGGTACTCACGGAACGCATGGGCAGGCGAGCCCGAGATAGACCCAACCCTCGATTATGAGGAACGCGAACAGATAGAAGGATGGGAAATGACTCCCTATGAATGTTTAGACCTAGCTTATGGAGGTGTGTTAAGGGAGAAATTTGTTCAAGCTGGTGAGTCTAGCTCATAAACTCTATCCTTTATTTTAATATCTGTGTGTAGGCTCCAGCACTGCCTGCCTAGTTAGCCTTAACTCGTCCTCTGGTCTCTTACGCGCAGCAAAGTACGGGTGTCAAGATGTCACGTAAATGTAAGCTGACCGACCACCTTCTCACAATTAGTTTAGGGGATAGCGGCTTCTCAATAATTCGTTCATCTTCTATAATCCATCGACAAAAGGCACAAACCCACTTTTTCAATTGCCCAAAGTATATTATTTCTTGTCACCCCAGGTTGATTCAGCTTGACACTCTTTGTAGACAATTAACTAAGCTCCCGGCCAATGCTGGGCGAAAATTCTCGCGCGCCTGCGTAGATTCCCCCAGCGAAGCTGAAACCTATGAAATGAAACTCCGAGATGGAGATATAGTCATAGCATATGTGCGTCATTCTACTTCTCTATTTATATCCTACACCCACCTGCATGCTCGCTGTGTCAACAGACTGATGGGCTTACGGATAACGTATTTCCGTTGGAGATCGTAACAATATGTTCACTAGTTGCCCGTGCTGGCGGAACGGAGGAGCAGCAAGTACAGGCGATGGCAGACCGTATGGTGGAATATGCTCGGCAATGCATGAAGAGCAAGACTCGTGTAAGCCCATTCGAAAGTAAGTGTCAGCACGGGAATCGACATCCGAATCTTATTGCTTCACTTGTAGGAGAAGCAGCTAGGCAAGGAATGTTTTTCCGAGGAGGGGTAAGTGCTGCTATCATTATGCGTGATTTCAAATACTTACTGTACTTTTTCAATAGAAACCCGATGAGTATGTGGACGTTCATCCTCCAAGTTATCACTAATTCATATCTCTCCAGCGTTACGGTTGTCGTAGCTTTGGTTCGAGAGACTTCATAATTATACGCCTTATTTTACCATTAGTAGTAATATACTGCACTTACCTCATTCTATTGATTATTGTATGTCCTGCATTTTCAGCCCTATTCGCACATACGCACGGTCTGGAACTTAATGAACACTATATATACGTAGAGAAATACTTTCATTTTTCACACTTTTCAGGATAAACTAATGAGCACTACAGTTTGCGTTCGATGAAGCTCTGGATGGCACCGGCACACGTCAAAGGATATTCTTTAAGTTTCACGTTTTCACCGTCTATGATTGTATTCGGCTGCACAAATATTTTACGTGGCTGTGACAAGGGTTAAAGCAAACTATGAGTATAAAGAGTGATCACTTACCAGTTTCTTTTGCAAAACGATGTTTCTAATTTCACCATCCCAACCAGCCAAGGGCTTCGTGAGCTTCGTATAGAATTCTTTGGACCCAGTGCCGTCTGCGGTACTCTTTCGGACTTGGAGATCAATCAGCAACTTTCCAGCTGCTTCTCTTCCCTTGGAGAGTACCAGTGACCTGTCCACCTTCAAGGAGAAATACTCAATGAAGTCATGCTGATGATGTATATAGATCAAACTTACGCGGACATACAAATTCTCCAGTTTTCCGTCAGTATCACGGACTTCCTCAAGTCGAGCAATCCCAGACTGAATGAGGTGTTGTGTAATCCCAAGCCTGCAAAGAGGTTTATTCAATAGTAAATAAAATAGTATATGAAAGGTCACACCTTGCTTGCATGTGCGCCTGACCATGCTTTTGGGTAGCAGGGTCGTAGAATTCAAGTGCACGGAGTCCAGCGCGGGCCATTAGCAAGAATGTTATGTACTGAATTTCTTCGATGTCTTTTTGGTCGACATACTGCAACATGATCGAATTATAAGTGGTTTTTCGGAAGTAGTGAAACGATCACACATTGAAGATTTTCAAAATATCTGGATTGCTAACCACTGATGAAATATAAATCACGAGAATCAGATAAAAATATAAGTCGCTTACAGTACAACGCAACTGTTTCGGCACGACATTCTTCCATAGAAGAAGAAACCTCGCCAAGGACGGATCCAGGAGTCTGACCAGGCTTGTACCATGTCGTACTGAGTGAAGATAGTCATTAACATAATCGTTGCTACAATGTCAAATGAAAGCACACATGGGCTTTCCGGTCAAAGGGTTGACGACCTTAGAACAGAACGTCAGGACATGTAGCTAGTACATGGTACATCATCATACCTTTTCGGGATCGAAGTTTTTCGTTCCATCTGCGTATTCCTCGAAAAGTTTACCGGAACCATGTCCAAGAAGTTCATGATTTGCGACCTGTAACTCGAATGCCCTACTATCCCACGCATGATACAATTCGACATCTTCAGGATGGATAAATGTCAACTCCTCATCTACACATATACGTCAAACCCGAAAGAAAAAATTCGGACAAAATATGAATTCACTTGGTGCTTTGGCTGCAAGAATATTCTTGAGATAAATAATAAGAGCCAAAGAATTTCTAAGCATAAAAATCCAATAAACTTACTGCTAAAGACACATTCTTAAATCCAGTTGACTCGCGGATATCATAATAATTCTAGATGACGTTTCAGTATATTTCTGTCTACAAGCCGCCGAGACATTTACCGGGATCTGTATTACCATACATTACCATCAGTTAAAAATGATCATTTAGAATTCACTCAACGTTAATTCCAGCGGGTATACCTGCAAAAAAATGTTGATCATTAGGATATCAAAAGTGACATGAAACATACCTCCAGTTGCAAAAGAGACCACTTCCAATGCAGTGAAATCAGGTTTCCTGAAGACATCAACTTCGAAATCCTTTCCCCAAGGTAGAACTTTGATCAGCTCCGGAGCGCTATCTACAAGTGACTCGTATTTTGCACTGAGTTCCTTGTTTACAATGGCAGTAAAACCTACAACCACGAAATCAGAGTATCCAACAATGACTGTGAAATAATACAAACCTTCCCATTCTGCCCGAGCACCATAAGGATCGACATAGGTCTCGATAAACTGGCCAGACCGTCAAAATCTTCACCTCGCGAATTGATATGCGCTTACTCCTATATATGACTCTACAACAGGTCCTACATCCTTTACCCAGTGCTTAGAGGCATCTTTGTGATCTTGAATGGAGCCAGATTCAAAACTACTGTATATTAGGCGCAAAAATGACAATAAAGAATGAAATTACGATTTGATGTAACTCTCGATCATCTTTGTTTGATGATCGTTCGCGGTATGCTTCTTGGCCTGCAAATTAGGTCAGAGCTTGAATTATTTTTATGTTAGCCCACAGATATTAACCTCATTAAGTGCTACGACTACTTTCCGTAAATCTTGGGAAAAGTCACCGTACTGAACCTTGAGGCTTATTTTGCCGGATTCGGAGTCTATATCATGAATGTCTATCGGGTTGGGAGTGAGCAGAAGCAACCAAAAGTGTGTAATCATTTGATCCATTTTTTACAACTCTGCACAGTATGTCAACGCAGCTACGGAAGAGGGTTAGGAATACTAACCGAGTATTAAGGACATCAACGCCGAGTTTCTCAGCAGCAGCTTGGACAGCAGCGACCTCATCATCATTGATTGGCTGACCGAGATAGTAGTTAGAGACGTGGCCCAAGTTTCGTTTTCCAATAAAAAGGCTCGATTCCGGGGAGGTTGCATAAATATGCCCTTTGAGCTAAATGTGCATAAGTAACAATCTAAAACTCCTGCCAACAGCAATGCTTACAGACTCCCACAGGGAAGCGACCTTGTCTTTATTTTCGGAGTGCAAGATAACAGATGCGAACTTCTCAGCCGGGATGCGAGGTACGATTTTGGTGAAACCAAAGGACTTGTAGTTCACAAGATTGCTTAATACCTTGGTCAGAAAAATAAGCGTGCATGAACAACAACAAGATTTAAGTGTTCTATACCTGTGTAGTATATTGAAGTAAATCTGTCCAGTTCGTTTCTGAAATCCCTGATTCTGCTTTTAGTTTGTCCAGATCAGCTAGAGCGTCGTTGGTGTCGCTGAATGTCAAAACTAAAAGATCATAAAGATCTCTTGCTTCAGGAGTCCATTGACCTTTTGAAAGCAATGGTCATTAGGGCGATAATTAATGGTAGAAGATATAGTTGAACCTTGGATAATCCGTACCCCCGCCCAAGAAGCCAGAGTAAGGTAATGCGCATATTTCTTCTCCCTAGAACTATAAAAAGAGGATGATTAGAGGTGGATTGGATGAGTTGCAAGTGATCTTTGATAAGATATTAACAAACCTCAGCTGATTGAATGAACTAGCGACATTGAGGCTGCACAGAGGTGCATCCTTGTCTGCGAGAAAGCGTTCGGCATGAACTGATGCGCTGGCCATAGTTCTTATATCGGGACAGGATTGGGAACGGAGGATATGCAGAGGAGGGAGCGATCTTACTGGACTGATTCGAGCAAATGTCGAACTGGCCAGACGGTGCAAATGACCGCAAGTGGAACCGGTTCGGAACATCCGGTAAATAGCTGCTGAACGCATGCATGTACTTAATTGGAAACGAAGGTGTAATGCAGCAATCCCCGCCATCGCGTGACATTCGCGTGATTCACCCTATAGTCCGGGAGCCGAACTAACCAGGACTAACCTCTTCAAATTCTCCAATATTTCTAGTTACCGACATTCGAACATGTTCTCATCGTTCTCAAAATAGACTGATCAGGCACAGCGATAATAAGAAAGCATGGGTAAGCTCTGGTCTGCTCTCGTCCCGCCGTAAGTATATTTCTGTCCCACGAATCATATGTTGGTCAGCAAGCTACTCAGTGCTACTGCATGCGTTAATTAAGATCTATAACAGACGACTGTTCTCTTTCGCCATCATGGTTGACGTGGGGAAATAAATGCTTTTTCATTTCTGGATGTCCGAAATTTCTAAGGCTCGTTTGGTACGCTGATAATTCCCCAAATATGTATTCCATTCTCGCTGTAAAGTGTGCTCCGCAGCCACAATACTGCCGTTCGGCGTCTCTGACGGAGTGCCTCCCCAAACAACAGCTTTTTCATAGCATTCGAATGCTGCTTTGGACTTGGGACCTTCGCTATTTTCGTGCAAAACACCCATCAGATTCCAAGCCTCCGCCGCAGTCCTTCGAGCATCCCGTAATAGATCATTTGTAATTTTATTAAGAAACGGCGAGACAGAAAAGCTCGGCGATGATTGCACATTGTCCGGAAGTTGCCCTGAAGACTTGCCACTGGAGTCCGTACTGTGATCCACGAGTGCTCGTGCTACTCGTTCAGATGCATCAGCCGCAGTGATAAGATGCTGAATTGACCTAGCCGGCGATCTATGAAGTATATATTCAACTTCCGCGAGATGCACAGATAGAAGGGAGGTACGCTGTAAAAGATACAGTTTATGAAGGACATTGAAAGTCGACCCCGCTGAGATGGAATCAAATCCGTGTATTGAACGTATCAGTTTAAGTGATGCTTCTTCAACATAAGCTGCTTGATAAAGTTCCCCGTTTCGTGCATAATGTAAAGAAAGAGAAACAAGCGTGTCTGCTAGAATCCGTTGTAAAAAAGGTGACGATGGTGCTTGCTGGGGTACCTCCGGAACAGCATCTAAGTCCCCAGGTACCTTGTGTTGTGCCAACTGAATGGCTCTTGCCCACCAACCTAGGGTATCGTTAGAATCCCCAAACGGGATGAGACGTTCCCAAGCTTCTCTGCAATTCGGACTCCACCAAAATCATGGGTTGGTAAAGCCCCCCAAGCACGCCGGTAGACCTCTTTTGCCTTGCGCAAATCTCCCAGGCTTTCCAGAACTGTACCATGGAGAAAAAGGAGCCCTGGAAGTGTATAGGGACGAGACAGGACTACATGTTTATCATCTATATGTGCAATCGCATACTGGAAGTATTCGTCCATTGTTTGCAGTGGGGGATCGTTGAACTTTATGTTATCCAGATTCCCATCCTCTGTTTTAGTATACTTTCTGAGCGCAAATCCCTTGTCCCAGTACTTAATCATCCAGGCTCCATGAATCATGCGACGAATACTGAAGGTGAGAGCGGGATCTGTCCCTCGAGCTGCAGAATCACCTGTCCAATCTCTGGAGTCAAAGTGCCATTCCCAAGCTCTAGCTTCGTTATCTGTTTCTGGAACAAAACAAAAATGTTCTACCCATAAGTGTGTCCCGATATAAGTTCCAACTGTAGGTACCCCTATAGCAAGAAGGCCAAATAATGTAAATTTCGCCACGCGTCTTCCGAACTTCAAGACCAGCAACGCAGGATTGGCGGATCGCTCTTCAACATATGCAGACTGCTGCGACTGTGTATTTCTATGAGCAGTATTGAATCTACGCGTAACTACGACAGTTCGCGCAGTACGCGTTCGAGCAATAGGGATGGAGAGGGGATGGATGTGCTTAAACATTTAGCAATGTGCAGTTCGGTGCTGATGTGAACGGAACCAGCCAGTAAGTAGAGTGGTTCAAGCAGAAGTCGTGAAGGACTGGCGATAGCCCAGCACTACTAAGAGTCCCAAGCGCCTTCGAAGTTTGTAGATTGTAGCAGCAGTGCTAGTGAAGAGTAAATAAAAGTTTGGTAGAAGTGAAGTTGACTGTTTGAGTGAAGTAATTAGGGCTTAGCGCTTATCACGTGCAACGACGACGGCTGTACGTACATAATACTAAATAGTAATATGTACATATTTGCTCATGGCTATGCTACTTAGAGTTGTTGTTGCTGTCAAGCAATGTCAATAACGTTACTTACTTTTTAGTCACTTCCTGTCATGTTGTCGCTGAGTCTCCGCCTATACAATTTGATATATATACATGCATAGGGTCGGCAAACTTGGCAATGGTTGAATAAATGGCATACTTTACCGCAATTTTTGCCCTTGATCTCCTTGATCTCGCGCCCTAGTAAGGGGTTTGTGTTGGGTTTGTGTATCAATATTGATATCGAGCGGCAATCTGACATTCTCACTTCAGCTGAGAACTTGATTTACATTCAGCAAGTGCAAATGCTTCGAAGTTCGATGTCTTATGCTTCCACGCAGGCAACACCTTGCATTTTCCATACATAGTTAGGAACACCCGGCACACTACCCCCGTCCTACAGATTCCTATCCATCATAATGATTGAGCCAAAAACAGCCCCAAAACTCAGGCTCACGTACCTGCCCTGGTGCCCTCATGTTACGATTGCGCTAGGCGCCAGTATAATTTAAGAACACCATAGCCACGCTTTCAGTGCACGGTTTCACCATCAGCCCGCGTTGTGTGCACCCAGCCGCCCACTGGATTGCCAAGCCCTTTAGAACGGCGGTACTTATTTGTATTTATATCAAGATCACTTATCCGGATGTCTTTTCTGTTCGTCCCCCCCTTTCTTTGCCACCCATGTATCTCTCTGTCTTGGGGCAGATTGTACTTGGTGCCCTTCTGGTGACTGCAGCGAGGCCTACTCGAACAAGGAGGGACAACGGACCTGCTATTCCCTCGAACTTCGTGACGACTTCTCCAGATGGACAATTTATGGTTAACGGGAGGCGAGCGCATGCCCTCATATACAATCTCTTCAGACCTGACCCATTCAATTCTGTAGCTCCTTTTCTTTTGTTGGGACAAATGCTTACTGGCTTCCTACTCTGAACACTGAAGAAGACATTGATAACACTTTGGCCAGCATAAAGGCCGCTGGAATCAAGGTTGTTCGTACATGGGCGTTTAATGGTATGCCGACTTTTTGTGAGAGCGCATCACTCTTTTGATAAGAAAATAGATGTTTCAACGATCCCGGAAAACGGAACATGGTTCCAGCTCGTGGCGAATGGTACTACAACCATTAACGATGGACCGAATGGTCTTCAGAAATTAGATAAAGTGCTCGAGCTTGCACAAAAGCACGGCCTTTATGTCCAAATGACCTTAACGAATAATTGGAATCCGGATCCCCTCTCGGACATCAGTCCTGTAGGAACCAACGTCTTGCGCCGCGATAATGCGAACAATACAATTAGCACGCGCCCCCGAAACACGCTTAGTAACGACTATGGTTTGACTTTTTTGTCTTTCGCCATCCGTTCTTTTCTCATTGTTTGTTCAGGCGGCATGGATATCTATGTGCGCCAGTTTGGGACGCCAGGCTTTCATCTTCACGATCAGTTCTATTCAAACCAGACAATATTGAATACATTCATGAACTACACTACACAAATCGTCTCTCGCTACAAAGATAATCCATTTGTTCTTGCGTGGTCAGTGCAGTCCGATTCATGTTCAGTTTGCTTCTTTGAACTTAAAATTCAACATCCGTAGGGAATTGGCAAATGATCCAAGGTAATCGCGACGAGTCTTAGTATTTTGTTTGTTCAAATCTTATCACGCTCCTGTTAAAGATGCAATTCCACCTTGCCGACGAGTACGGGGTGCAATACCCAAACGATCACCATGTGGCATTCAAAAGTAGCTACAAGTATCAAAGCAGTCGACCCTAACCATTTGGTTTCGTCCGGGTAAGAAATTTATGCGTTGAACTGTTTTCATATATTCAAACCAATTTACTAGGAACCAAGGATTTTTTTGTGTTGATTGTATGAAGTTATTCCCAAGAGCAACTGCTACGCCAGCACAGCCTTCCGCTGCACCTGGTAGTCGACGCAGGGGTATTCCAAAGCCGTTAACCCGAATGTCCCTCATGCAAGAGCGCAAAGACGCTTGGAAGAAAACCCGGGAGCTCCGAAAGAAGTCGAACCCATTTTCAAGTGGCATTCGTATCCGAGGAAATTGGGTGGCTTCACGTAAGTCTCTTAATGGTTTGTGAACTTTCCTCAAGGGTTCAACACCATCTTTTTGGCAGCAACAAGGCGTCAGATGATGTAGGAATGGGCTCTGCATTCGATGGCTCTAGTGGTGTCGACAGTGAAGATATCCTTGGGATACCTCAAATAGGATTTAGCTCATTCCAGTTATTCCCTGATCAAAACACGTATGGTCCGGATGATCCCAATCTTCCGGCCTTCAATAACACCGTACAACAAGGCCTTGATTGGATTCGCCGTCATGCAGCTATTGGCCAATTGTAAGTCATTATTGTGCTTTTACAAACACGGGGAACTGAAGTTTGTCTTCAGGTTCGGGAAGCCTGTTTCTCTTACAGGTTTTGGTCTGGTTACACAGAGCAATGCTCCTTCATTTGTTCCATTTAATTCTACTGTTGCTCCGTTTGCACCAGATAACTCCGCTGCGGGTACTTTCCATTCACTCTTCAAATGTGCATGTTATTGACTTTGTTGCTAGGTACTCAATCACAACAGTTTGGTGTAACTGACCAACAACGCGATGATGCTTATTCGCAATGGCTTCAAGGTGAGCTATTCTAAGAGAGTCCTATGTGCTTGCTACTGACAATACTCAGCCGGTCTGATTAACGGGTTACAGGGCATGGTACAATATCAGGTCAGTGGATACTAGTCATTAACCTAGTCTATGATAGCATACTTAGCAATCCGCACAGTGGGGTCAGCAAAATTTGACCGCAGTGCCAGGAACATCGGTCTCTCCCTCTGTTACTGAAACCGGGCAAAGCCCGGACCAGACCACCACTGGACAGTCTCCGAACGATGGCTACTCTACTCTGGGACAAGGGTGAGCTTATTACTACTTATTGAAGTTTTACCTAACATTTGTCTCGTTGCAGCCAAGCGGAGGTCGTCGGAACCATCCAGCAAGCCTCTCAAGGCTTCGCCCCTGATCAGTAAATTTCCTTTATGATATAATATAAAATATATAAACAGGACTTTTTGAACAATTGGTACTTAGTTTTCTGTACACCTTAAAGCAGCACGTTGTTCGTTCAAAGCAGATTGGCAAAGACAATTTGAATACTTTCAGTCAACTTTTAGTTCTTTTACTTATGGCAATGTATGGTCACATGATTAATTGTAGAGCGGATCAATTTAGCGACTGATGACTCTTGAGCTTGAGTCTTCGGTTCTTTCCATGTTTACTACTGTCGACGCATCGTAAGCATCGCGACTACAGTTCCTGTCACACTGTGCTTCACAAGTTCAGTCTATGCTATGATCTGCAAATCATAAGGATACCATATTCCTACGCAGCATCGTTTAACTATCCCTGAAGTTAAAACGCAGACCCAACAGGCTTGACCTTTTATTAAACAAACACAAGGCCGCCGCAAACTGACAAACTGTCGCATTATCACTTGCCAACTGATCTAAAGCTCCGACTGTTGGGATTATTGAGAGCTTTACAAACGTTATGAAGTTCTTCATTGATAATTTACCTGTGGGTCAACATTTGATAATCACAAGATGGCATTTCTCATCCCGGCGTTGTAGATTATATTCCCTTACGACCGTATATACCCTGGTAGATAGCCCATTTTTTATTTTGAAATATTTCCTAACAACGCCAGAGCAATATGCATATATGTGTGATCTGAAACGAACATTGGACGCGACGGTCTGTCTTGTCCATCTTTTCGATTGTGTCCCTTCCTGTTGACGGGAGTGTTAGGGCCATTGTGTTCTCGAAATGCCTTCTGGAACCGGAAAGACGGTTTCGCTGCTTTCTTTAATTGTCTCTTATCAACAGGTCTGTAATTTAGGTAACTATGCATCAACATTTATTTATGCATGTCGCACTTAGTTTCATGCAACGAAACGAAAATTAATATATTGCTCGCGAACCGTGCCGGAGATCGAGAAAGCATTGACAGAGTTAAAGCGGTTAATAGCCTACCGTATATCGTGTGCTGAAACCGAAGAAGAAAAGGAGAAAGAGCGAAATTTCATGGGCCTAGGTTTGACAAGTCGAAAGAACTTATGTATCAATCCTGAGGTTCGTCTATTCCCCATATATTTTAATAGGCACGCCGCTGACGCCTGTACTAGGTGTCAAATGAGAAGAAGGGGACAGTAGTGGATGCTCGGTGTAGGGACTTGACCAATTCAGCCGCGTGCGCGAAAGGGAGGGAGAATCCAGGTTCCGTCGAATTATGTGATTGGCATGAAGTGGGTTCTACTGTGTTATAATTCTTTATATAGTTTTTGTCTGACACTTACTAGAACCTCGGGAAATTGGAACCAGGTAACTTAATTCCCCCAGGTATATGGACATTAGCAGATGTCCTTCAATACGGCCATGACAACAAAATATGTCCTTACTTCGTTGTTCGTAGGATGGTACGTGCGTTACCAACACGAAAACGGGGTTTAACTCATAAAACGCTAGATGCCTTTCGTTGACGTTGTAATCTATTCTTTCCATTATTTGCTGGATCCCAAAGTCGCCGAACAAGTCTCGAAAGAGATGTCGAAGGATTCTATCGTAGTTTTTGACGAGGCACATAATATTGGTAAGTAGATTTATTCACAAATAACCTAGATTCGCAGATTAAAAGTGGCAGATAATGTTTGCATCGAATCACTGAGTATTGATTTAACAAGGCCTATGCTTGATTCTGCTTCTAGAAGCGTAACGAGACTTGGTGAAAAAATTGATGAGTATGTATGATTCACCTTTAAGATGCCTTACTTAAACATTCCTCAGGATCAAAACAACGGATGCTGCAAAGTTGCAGGATGAGTATGCCAAACTCGTGGAAGGTCTTCAGGATGCTGGTGACGATGATAATGATACCGATGGATTTATGGGTAATCCTCGTGAGTAAGATAATTGAGTCCAGATACCTATGATCATCATATTTACCCTTTCAGTTCTTCCCGATGACTTATTGAATGAAGCTATCCCGGGAAATATTAGAAAGGCTGAACATTTTGTAGCCTTTCTGAAACGATTTGTCGAGTATCTGAAGGTAAGCTGAAGTCATTGGTGATGTATGCTAACTGACAAATAATAGACTCGAATGAGAGTTCTTCATGTCGTGGCTGAGACACCATTATCATTTTTACAACATTTAAAGGATATTACATATATAGAGAGGAGGCCTCTCCGCTTCTGTGCAGAACGTTTACAATCTCTAATTCGAACACTCGAGCTTAATCGACTGGATGAATTCTCAAGCTTACAAAAAGTTGCGAGCTTCGCAACCCTTGTATCAACTTACGAAAAAGGTGACAACTTTTACTCATTTTTATGTCGGTAGCGTTAAACCGTGTCCGCTGCAGGCTTTTTGCTCATCCTTGAGCCATTTGAAACTGAGAACGCCACAGTTCCCAATCCCATATTTCATTTCACGTAAGGAGCCGCTATGCCCATCCTTCAAAAAGAATTAACAGAAGTAGCTGCCTTGACCCTTCGTTGGCTATTAAACCAGTTTTCGAGCGTTTCAGTAGTGTTGTTATTACATCTGGAACAATCTCCCCTCTCGATATGTACCCAAAAATGCTGCAGTTTACCCCAGTCGTTCAGGAAACGTATCCCATGACATTAACGCGAAATGCATTTCTTCCATTGGTGAGAATTTTTAAAAGCATGGCTTACCAGTTGAAACTTATCGAACTTAGGTTATCACCCGTGGTAGCGATCAAGTTGCAATTAGTTCGCGCTTCGAAGTCCGGAATGACCCTGCTGTTGTCCGCAATTTTGGTAGCATTCTTATTGAATACAGCAAAATTGTGCCGGATGGAATCGTGGCGTTCTTTCCAAGCTATCTCTACATGGAGTCTATTGTCGCTGCATGGAATGACATGGTAAGGATTCATGCGGCAATTATGTACGTCAACTTATCTGAAGTAATAGGGAATTCTGAACGAAGTATGGAAAAATAAACTTATATTTGTCGAAACACCGGACGCAAACGAGACCAGCATAGCTCTAGAAAATTATCGAAGGGTAGGGAACATATACCTTCATGTTAGCATGGTTCTCTAATCTTTTTCTGAAGGCATGTGATAATGGTCGCGGTGCTGTTCTTTTGTCAGTTGCTAGAGGTAAAGTCTCTGAAGGTATCGATTTTGACCATAACTATGGACGGGCCGTTATTATGTTCGGGTTCGTGTTTTTCTCTCTCGGTGTTTTGAATGTCGCTAATCAACAATAGCGTACCATACCAATATACTGAGAGTCGGATTCTTAAAGCGCGCCTAGAATACCTGCGAGACGCTTATCGAATACGCGAATCAGAGTTTCTAGGTTTTGATGCCATGAGGAATGCTGCGCAATGCGTGGGTCGTGTGCTTCGCGGAAAGACTGACTGGGGACTCATGGTGTTCGCAGATAAGGTAGTGTATATTATAACCCCATTATGCAACTGTAGTTTTGACAAGCGTTCAGCGTTTTGCACGCGCAGATAAAAGGGCCAAACTTCCTCGTTGGATAAATCAGTACATTACCGAAACTGCTTCCAATCTCTCGACGGATATGGCACTTACTCTCTCCAAATTGTTCATGAGGACCATTTCGCAAAACCCGAACGAAAACCAAACAGGGGTGTCCCTTTGGACATTAGAAGATATAGAAAAGGCACAAGCGAAACAAAAGGCACTGGCATTGGAAGCTGAACAAAATCAGGAGATGGAAAATGACGACTACGGTGACGGGGGTATCAGTGATTCGATGCTAATGGATTTCGATATGGAGGAGTAAAATCTCTGCGATTAATAATACAACTGTGTCCAATATCTCCTGTGAATCCGGAACAAACGGTGGAGGAAACTGTGCGTTCATTGAGGGCATTGCCGACATTTACCAGGTACCTGTCGGAACACGGGCTCAGTAAGATACTAACCAACTGTCCACACTAATGAATAGGCACAAACCTGTTGAGTAACTATTCGTTCCGGCTGCCCATAATAACGACGACAAGAACAAGGTACCATCGATGAACCACAATTAGACGGATGGGCGACACTCAGAAAACACTGAAGCGAGCCACAGTCGACGTTGGTCTCACTTGTTCGCGTTAAATGACCACATTCAGTGGATTTCACAAATCGGAGCTGCCGATGGCACATGGCCTGGCATAATCGTTCTATTTCAGTAGACTCGCGGACTTGGTAGATGTAAAAATTGCTCACAGTTGTGGTCGGCGGAGGTAGGAGAACTGGATGGGAGTGATCGCAATCGTCTTTTTGAGTTCAATCTATGGCGAGGAAGCGAATCAGAGATTGTCACCCTTGCCGTTGCCAATGCTTATTCCGAATGTCAGAACCTACCGTTATTCTGAACAATGAACACTGCTCCCAATGCTGCAGCTAAAGGCGAGGAAGCTCCAGAAAATGCGAATTACTTGGACCTGGCGCAGATGGGAATCTTATAAAGCCTAAGGCATAGTAAAGGACCGAAAATTCGCGGGCCGAGCTGGTTTTCTAATGCAAGTCTTTCAACATGTGCAAGTGCGATACGGGGAAATAAATTTGGAAGGACATCTGGCGATAAAGAGGAAGATTATGACATTATGCTGGCGATTGGGCTGGCAAGGACCGGACTTTCTTGAGACTTTCTGTCCAAAGTTGTTTCATTTGGGTTTCATCGAGATCAATGAAATGCGGTTAGCAGGATGAGAAGAGCGCGGCAAGGGATTAGCGCTTTAGCTTGGACATCCATCAGATCCATCAGTAAATAATTTGCCAGATTCAGTCGACGTTGCACACAAGCGCCTATAATAAACAACTGCCACACCTCAACAGTCAACTCCATGGGTAACCGCTCTCGACTCAATTCACCTATATATGCAGAGCTCACAACGCTCTTCAATTACAGGATGTCTCCTACGACATACACTTGTAGCAGCTTTCAAACACTCGTAAGTGCTATAATCTTTGCATATGCCCTTAAAAGTACACTTTCTATATACAAAGGTGATTCTAGTTTTGGTTAGGTAACTTTGCCGCATGCCTTCAGTCTCATGGGACACTATCCATGATATCGCATCAATATGAAATATGGGAAGCCGGATCCTGGGATTACTTACTGTGCTACTTGAGTGGTCACGTATTGAATTATAAATCTTCTTTAATCTTCACCATATGGTTTGCTTATCTTCGAAAGCTATTTTTGTTATTTTTGCATTTCATTAAGCTAAATTTAGACGACGGAGGCATATATGGATAATCTGTTCCCGTCCTTCTGAATCGCATCCTCGAAAGGAAGTATTTATAGGTATTTATACGTACGTACACAGTATCTCGCAAACTGCAAATTCATCTAACAGATTTTGGTTCATGATTAAAGAGGGATAAAAGGTAACTAGCATCTAATAATGCCTTCACTGCCGTGTATAATGTCATCATGCCTCCTCTACCTTCTTACCATCGATGGCATTGACTATGGAAATCTGCTCTTCCAACACGTCTGAAATATCCTTGAGTGGTTCCCCCTTAATCACTTTCCTAACTTCATCCGCATCTAAGGTCTCATGTTCTACAAGAGCACGGGCTAGCTGAAGAGGGTAAATTAGAAACCTGCGTGAGAAGGCCATAAAGGATAGTAGCGTACTAGATGTAATTCCGATTCATGCTCTTTTAATAGATCTCTGACACGAGTTTGTGAATCATCAATGATCCTGGACAAGCATTAGAAATTGATGCAGAAAGATAAATAAGAGATGACCCACTTGGACACCTCTTGCTCAACCATTTCGCTCCTCGCAGGACTCCCATAGTCGCGGGGATCAGAGTAATCAACTGGTCCAAGTTTAGAGAAGCCACAGCTCTACCACCATAATTAATATTACATTGCAGAGTACATTTGCTACACTGTAGATACTTACTTTGACCATATATCTTGCTGTGTAGGATGCTGCCCGGATATCAGAAGAGGCACCGCTGGTGACACTGTCATGCCCGTAAACTAAAATGGTTCGTTAGCAACTGAAATTTCAAATATGAATTACTTAAAGAAGCTGACTAATTTCCTCAGCGACACGACCACCCATCGCAACATCAACTCTGGCGAGGAATTCCTGATATGTTTGTTGATAAACATCACCTTCCGGAAGTTGAGATGTCTACGAAACGGATGAGAAATCCAACACAAAACACAGTAGTAGTTCAAAACGCACTACACCCAATGCCTGGCCACGCGGAATCACAGTAACCTTGTGCAAGGGAACAGCTCCGGGAGTAAAAAGGGCAGTAATGACATGTCCACCCTAACACAATGGTTGAGCTAACGGGTTATGTTAGATACCACAAGCATACCTCATGATAAGCCGTAGCAAGCTTGCCTTTCTCGTCGGTAAACTTCCTTTCTGCACCCATGATAATACGATCCTGGAATATCGATTAATATTTAAGAGTGAATATGAGAGCGCTTCTATAACTAACCTTGGCCCATTCGAGGTGCTTTGTAGTAACTGCTGGTGCCTTTTCTTTTGCAGCTTGGACGGCTGCTGAGCTTTCAAGGACATGTAAGGTGATAAGTAGTGCGGAAGATGTCATATAAACTTACTTGACCAAATTATGGAGGTCAGCCCCAGAAAATTGCGGGGTGCCACGGGCTATGCGTTTTATGTCAACATCTTATATCAGATAATCATCAGTATATGTTTACAAGGGAAAAATAAGAAGATAAGTCTCACCTTTCGCGACAATGATGTCTTTTGTATGACGCTGGAGAATGGCAATGCGACCTTTGACATCGGGCAGGGGAACCTGGATAAGCCTATCAAAGCGACCCGGACGGACGAGGGCTCTAACATGTTTCCAAGTGTCAATCAATCTACCGGGTCGATAAACGCAGGTGGTTTTACATACGGATCTAAAGAGTCAGGTATATTGGTGGCAGCGATGACGATGATACCCTCGTTCTGCATGAAGCCATCCAACTCTGTGAGAAGTTGATTGAGGGTTTGTTTGGCATATTGTTGGTCACGGGAACTGCGTTTGCCACCGATAGAGTCGAGTTCGTCTATGAAGATAATGGCGGGCTCTTTCTTCTTTGCAGCACTGAAAAGTTCGCGAATACGCTTAGCTCCGACACCAACGAACATTTCTTCAAATTCGGAACTTGTGTGGGAGGTGGCATCAGATATTTTTGTTGAATGAAGAAAAGGTCGGAAGGTGTTACCCTGAAGCAAAGAAAAAAGGAACACCGGCCTCACCCGCAACGGCACGAGCCAAGAGGGTTTTACCTGTTCCAGGAGGGCTGAGGAGCAGGACAAGTCAAAATGAGAAAGGGAAAGGAGGGGAGAAATTAGCGCACCCAACGAGTAAGACACCTTTCGGCAACTTACCGCCAAGGGCAGCAAAAGCAGTTGGATCTTTGAGGAAAGCCACAACATCTTGAAGTTCCTATGACGAAATGAAAAGAGCTGGAGGGATGAAAAGGAGGGTACGAACCTCCTTGGCCTCGTCGACACCGTGAACGTCGTTGAATGTATAGATCCTTCCGTCACCGGGCTGAAACTCAGACTGGGTGGGACTAGCACCATTCTTCATCATGCCAACATTCTCAAACAGGAGAGTGAGGGCAAGTATTCCCACTGGAAGAATACTTAGAAAAAAATTGGATGCCAAGGGTAAGGGGGACGTAGTACATACAGAAGATGCCGCCGCTCCACATCAAGATGAAGCGAAGGAAAGAGTTACGCCAGGCATTTTTCGCTGTGGGATGGGTGAACAAAGGGGTGCAGGAAGGGGACGAGACGTACGTTCGATGATGGTAACCTCAATAGGACCATCATGGTTCAAGTGGTGCTGAGAAGCTGGCTGTCCGGCAAGGACAGCGCGGGCGAGGATCTGGCTATTGGTTGGAGGAGCGGCAGAGGTTGGAGGAACAACAGAGGCGGGAGACTGTGGTTGTTGGGCAAGGGTGGCGTCGGCGAGGGCCTGGCTATCGGTATGAGGAACGGGGTCGGTGTCGGTAGAGGCGGGAGGAGCGGCAGGAGTGGAAGCAGTAGTGGAAGGGTGTGTGACCAAGAGGGTATCGCGTCTACGAACGGCAGCACTGACGTCATCCTTTCTGCCGGTATTGACAAGACAGGAAAGATATATTTTAAACGCGTCGGCAGAATGGAGAAGAGGAGAGTCGGGATGCTGGGAAAGCGAGATGAGGAGAGCAAATGAGAGAGAGAGAGAGCAGCGTACGAATTCACACATGCGCTCCCAGCGACTGATGACGACTTCGTAGGACGAGGCGAGGTTGGTGTCGACGAGGGCATGGAAGAGGGCCAGCTGTCTGTGGACGTCGTTGGGAAAGACGTTGGCATCGGCCTCGAGCCAGGAGATGCGGGCAACGACGGCGGGAGGCGGGGACGAGGACTTTCCTGGGAGGAGGGAGCGGAGGGAGAAGGAACGAGAGGCAGGGAGGGAAGAGAGGACGGGGAAGAGAGGCGGGCGGGCGGGGGTGTTTCGGGGGCTAAGCGGGGCAAAGGAAAGGCAGAGAAGCGGGGGACGCCATCGGGGATGGGGGGCGGTGCGGAGGGCACCTCTGAGCTGTGGGAGAGGGAGTGAGGGGGAGAGGGGGAGAGGGAGGAGGGAAGAAGAAGACTTACCGCAGAGTGGATGAGCATGCTTGCTTGGGGAAGAGGCGTCACACTTTTGAATTTCAGAGCAAGTACTACCAGACCACGTGTCTCAAATTCACACCCTCTTACCAAATTCACACGCTCTCTCTTCTCCCTCTCCAATCTCAATGTCCGACCAGCAGAAGGGTGCGTCCCTCTCTCTCCGACCACCAGCCCCCGCTCATTCCCACCAGCCCACCTCTCCCTTGCCCTAGCCCTCCACACCGCCGACGCCGCCCGTGCACTCCTCGACGCCCCGCCCCACGCATCCCCCGCCCCGTCTGCCGCCCTTGCCGTCGTCCGAGCCGACTTCCTCTCCCTGCTCGCCCTCCTCCACGCCTCCGTCACCAAGGTCTCCCTCTCCCTCAACCCCGCCAAGCCCACCTACGCCGCCGCCCGCGCCCCCCTCACCGACACCGCCGACCATCTCGCCGCCATCGCCCACTGCGTGTCCCTGCTCCAGCCCCGCGACGGCACCACCCTCCGAAATGAGTACGCCGCCATAGCCCGCGATCTTCTGTCCGCCACATCCTCCCTCCTCCATGCCTTTCTCCCAAGCATCCCCGCCGCCCCGCCCTCACACCAATACCTCCCAAAAACAGGCGCCGTCTATGCCCTCATCGATAGCGCCCGCGAACCCGACGGCCTCTCTCTCCACAACCCTGCCGCCGTCCGCAAGGCTTGGCTGAGAGACCATGCCATCCTCCTCGATGCCCTCCAAGAGCTTGAGCAGTCCCTGCAGGATACCGACGACGACGACGACCAAGACAACGGTTGGGACGAGCTCGGCCTGGACCTCAACCACACCATCTCCTCAGACGAGCGGAAACGAGCCGAAGCGGTTTGTCTGTCCTCTTCTTCCTTTCCCCCATCCTCATCCTTCTTTCCAGCTGCTGAACATCCTACGCGCGTCCACTCTCATTCACCACCGAGTATCAGATGGCATCTTGTCCTCCTTCCCAGCCGACCCTCCTCCGTCAAACGAAGCCAATCAACGCTTGGATTCCCTCGTTTCTCGCTCGGCAGCACTCATCAACGCAACCGATGAGCTCGTCGGCACCGTCTATTCTTCCCCAGAAGAGCTCGAGCAAGAACTCGTGTCCTTCCAGACCATAATATCTGACATAAAATCAGATCTCGACCATCTTCAAACCCATCTCCCGCTCCACCACCAACTCCAGAAACTCCAGATAAACGAGAACGACGACTTTAAGGAGCTGCAACAAAACATCGATAGCCTATTAACGTCCATTCGATCGTAGTGTAGTATACACAATGTTGTACTAGTACACAAATATACATCTATCGTCGCATCGGACTCTCGTTCATCTCTCCTTCTTCCCGTCCATTCAAGTCTCCATTTTCTTGTCCTCTTCGTTCCTTCCTCGCCATATGCTCCATATCCCACTGGACTCTCAACTTGATACCCAACTGGTTCGGATACAACACTGGGTTCTTGTCCTGCCTTAGCCGTTCCTCAAACTTGCTTATCTTCTCATACTGTGCTTGCAGATCAAACGACTGTTTCGCCTCGTCCTCCCGTTTAGCTCGTGCATCATCTCTCATCTTATCCAGTTCCCTCCGTCTCTCTTCCTCTTTCGTACGCCGCGTAGATGCATTGCGTTGTGAAGAGCCGCCCTGCATAAACCCTGTAAGCAGCGAGCATATCACATCATCCATCCACAACCTACCTTGAATAGCTCCGCATACACAGACTTGTCCGTCAAATCGAGGTCAGTATTCCCACCCAGCGCAGCAGCTCTGCCACCTTTATTCCCTGCATCCGGCAGCACCGACTTTTGCTGCGGTGTCCCTGATGCTGACGGCTTCGGCGTGGACGCAGCGAGTGACGAAGGCGTCCCCGGCCCACCCGAAGCTGAGCTCTTGTTCTTCTTGATAGTAGGTAGCTTTCGCTTCTTCGGTATTGGTGGCGCTGGAGACCCATCTTTGGCTTGAGCGGACGGGCTGCCGCGCGCCATAGATGGTCCAGGGTCAGGCGTACCAGTGACATCCCCCACCACGTCCACAATGCTGTCTTCGGGTTTCAGCGATGGACGGGGTCGTTTCGTCCCGGAGGTGGCATCTGCCCCTCGAGGTTTCTCGCCAGGTACCTTTTTGTGCGCAGAACCGTCTGACTTTCCCTTCCGCTTGTTACCGCCCCTCCCTGCCCTCGACTTACCCTTCTTGCCAGCAGGCTCGTCGTCCACCACAAAGTCATCGTCGCCTCCAATATCCATATCGCTGACGTTGACATCTTCATCCATATATTCTTCCTCCGACTCGGGACTAGACTGAGCAGTGCGAGCCCTCTTCCGCGGAGGCTGAGAATCCGTCAGTGAGCGTCCCCTCGGCCTTCCCATCCCCTTGGTGTCATCATCTAGTTCATTATACTCCTCTTCGTCCTCTATCTGAACAGGATAATCCTCATCTACTGACTTGCTAGACAGAGAACGGTGAAAGCGGGGTCGTTCAGGCGAGTTGCTGGGACTGACTTGGTGGTGGAACTCTTCCTCTGCCTCGCTCTCGCTGTCGACACGCGATAAGCGCTTGCGTCGACGAGCAGTCGGCTAGTAAAATGGACCTGTTTAATATTGTAACTACACTTTTCTTTCTAGGAATATACCTGAGGGGGTGACTCTGAGCCAGCAAGAGCAAGTCGTTTAGCGCGGTACGACATGTGCAAGTCAAAGTACAGCAGCTCTGCATTAAAGTAGCCCGCGGAAGCCGTAGACAAACAAATTACAACAATCTTATATTCATAATATTGTTACACTTGTACAATCTGCATCTTATTCTACGAGTCCGAAGGCACCTCCTTGAAGAACTTCATCAAATCCTGAACATCGTCTTTGCTTCCAAGGAACACCGGGCAGCGTTCGTGAATGCTCGTAGGTACAATATCCAGAATACGCTTCGTTCCTGTGGTTGCAATCCCGCCGGCCTGCACAAGACTCGTCACGTATTCGCGGTATACTATAGAAAAAGCTTACCTGCTCAATGAGGAACGCCATAGGGAATGCCTCATATAACAGCCGTAACTTTCCGCTCTTGCTCTTCTTGTCACTGGGATATCCAAAGATTCCTCCATACAGCAGTGTCCGGTGTACATCGGCTACCATGGAACCGATATATCGTGCACTATAGGGTGATTTCGGTGAGTTGGGATACTTGATAGAGTTCAGATACGCCGTGACGGGTGGGTGGAAATACATCGAGTTTCCCTCGTTGAAAGAATAAATCTTCCCGCGAGAAGGAATGGTAATCTGGGAGGCAATTTAGCATACCAACAAAAGGATTTGACACGGCCTTACATTGGGATGCGTCAGGATGAATTCTCCCAGGGAAGCATCCAACGTGTAACCGTTGACGCCGGAACCTGTCGACAGAACCAAGTTTGCAGAAGAACCGTACCTGTCATGGATAAGTAAGAGAAACAGTAGATACGAACTAGTCGATCGTACATGGTATATCCGGCAGCAACCATTTCACTCCCGGGGCGTAACACATCCCCAATGGTGCCAGTGGAATCCGGCCGCTGAGATAAACATACGGATTAAGTACATGCAATATACCCGGTTACTGGCATCAGGTACTCACGATACGGTATATGCCAAAGATGGTACCGATGTTAACACCTGCATCGATGTTGCTGCTCCCGTCGAGTGGATCAAAGACAACGCAGTATTTGCCTTTATATCGCTCCTCAATGATGATGGCATCCTCGAGCTCTTCCGAGACGAGCACGGCGGTCTTGCCGGATGCACGGAGGGCGTTTACCATGATGTCATTCGACAGTACATCAAGTTTTTTTTGCTCCTCGCCTTGGACATTTGTCTCTCCGGCGAGCCCGACGCTGAGATATTCGTCAACATCGATCTGCGCTTCACGAAAACTTCACTTACAGGTTGATTAGCCGTGCCTTGCGCACGTTGGTTGCGATGAACTTGGACGTCACTTGAATGGCAGTCAGCAGCAGTGTCAGATCTCCGGTCGCAGCCGATCCCAGACGCAGTTGATCATGCAGGACATGACTAGAGATGGTGGTGTGAGCAGATACGAAACCCGTAAGATGAATAAACGGACCGAGTGAGGGTGATCAAATCGGTGCTGGGAGCTTCGTCTGAGGACATTGAAGGGAAAATGGGCTGGGATATTGAATTAGAGAAGGAAGATATATGGGCGGACAGAGTCGGGGTATGGGCGGAAGAGATGAGTTCCGTCGACCTTAATTGCACCTGAGGTTTATAGCACAGGGGACTCCGAAGTGACTGCTACCATTCACGTGCTTCGGATCTCTCAACTTTTTCCTTTTCCGGTCACACGCTCTTCCGGCCCGGCAACGGTCTGCGATGACGATAGCACTACAAAGTACATGCAAAAAGATTAATTACAAACATATATATAACCAATCACACTTTATCTCTTTCTTTTCTCCCCTGTCACCGCCACGTCTCGTGCTTTCCGAGTCCGCAGGGGAACAGGAAATGTGTCGCTGTCGTCGTCGTCGTCGTCAACGTCAACGTCATTATCATCGCCATTCACTCCATTACTGTCTCTCCCAGTCGGCTCACCAAGCACAAGACCTCGTATACCGCTTGTGTTAGGTCCTATTGTTTCCGGCCCGCCCATCTCCTGTCCGGACCCGGAGTCCTCACCGTCTTCTTCGTCTTCTTCATCTTCGTAGGTCCGTGACTGAGCTTGTGCAATGGCTGCAGCTATCTCCGCGCTAATACTTGCTACTCGCGCTTCCAAGGGTTCATCTGAATCAGCATTGGCTGGAATGAGTGATTGCCCTCCGGTCTGTAGCAGAGCTGATATTGTCCGAACAGATTCTGCCAGTTCTCGATCATCTTCATCCTCAGATATCTTTCGTTTCTTGCCTTTGAAGCTATATCGTCTATGTAAATCATTAGCCATATGAAAGTATACGGTCGGTGTAAAGAACATACACATTGGGATCTGGTTCCCATGAAGGGTCGTGTGTGCGCATATGAGTCGTTAGTGTCGTTCGGCGTGTAAATGTCTTTTCGCATGTTGGGTCTTCACATTTGTAGGGGCGCTTTCCTGTATGTGTCCGTCGGTGGCGAGCTAGACTGCTAGAATCTCCAAATGTCTTTCCGCAGCCGGGATATTCGCAGCAATGAGGTTTTTCTCCTGTATGGACTCTTGAATGAACTTGAAGAGCCGACCTCTAGTAAACGCATGTCAACATCTAATAGGAATACCTTGTAGTGAATAAGGACGTACCTGGATAAACGTCTTTCCGCAATCGGGATAAGAACAAACAAAGGGTCTTTCTCCGGTATGTATTCTCATATGACGAGCCAAATCACTCCTGCGAGTAAATGACTTTTGACATTGTTCCTGATCGCAAACATGAGTGTTGGAGCCTTTCTCTTTCTCCTTGCTTTTTTTGCCTTTCTTTGGTGTGTCAGCAGAAGGATGAGGTAGATAAGACGTTGAAGCAACAGGAGGAGGAGTTGTTACAGGAGGGCTTTGAATAACTGAGATGGGGGGTGCCAAAGTGGATGAAGAATGTGGGTCAGTTTCTACTTCACGAGAATGAGATATGACGGGCGGAGAGTCGCTCTCCAAATCATGAGGGTGAGAATGAGCTGGTTCAGGTCCAAATGACCCGGATAGCTGGTTAATAATATCACTGAGTTCTGAAAATTCACCAGGAACAGGACCTAAAGTAGTGGCTGACGAAGATACATTATGATCATCTGGCTGAGCGAGCGACGAGTGAGGTCTGCTTCGCCCTATATCTTCGTTATCGGTGTTGTTGTCTCCGTCTGAAAAGAAGTAATCCGAGCCGTCTGAGGCATGCTGGCCGTCGGCTTTTTGCCTCTTCCTACGCGAGGAATCAGAAACCTCTCCTGCAGTAAGGGAATGGAAAGATGGAGCTGTCCTTGTAGTTAGCTGCTCCTTTGTGCTAATACTCTCTCCGTACGAAGGAAACGTTGGATCTTTGGTAGCAAGGTCGGTTGAACCTCGGTCACTGTCAGCTGCCTGCGCTTGAGCGGCTTGCAGAACAGCAGCGAGACCACTGAGATGCAGACTGAGCCCAGTGATGGAATCACTCGTTGCATGCCCGTCGATTGTAGTGTCTGTTTCTCTGCCCAGGCTCTGAGCCTGTTTCTGTTGGACTGCAGCACTTATCAAAGCGGCAGAGGCAGCTGAGGCGTTTCGGTTGAATAGGTTGGTGATTTCGCGTTCCAGCATTTCGACAGAAAACGATTCGGATGGCGAAAGGTGTTGGGGAGAGTCTCCAACGTGATAGTCGTCATTGAGAGGAGAAAGAATGCTGACATTTGCATCAAATGGAGGTTCGCGTGTGTCTGGACTAGAATGACGATTGGAGGGAGGAGAACTAGAATGGATATTGGAATGGTGGTCTATGGGGTCGTCGTGAACGACATCGGAAAGGTCGAGGACGTGTTCCTCAGCGTGTTCCATGGGACTAAGGAGAAGAGATACACGTGGGTAGCACTGCAGGTTCTCAGGTGCTAGAAACCAATGGGCAAGATAGCTGAAATGAAATAGGGTAGTATAACGGAGGGATGTTCAGGGGCAGAGCAGCAAACGATATGAACAAGAGAAATGGAATGAATTCAACATCGAAAAGAGAAACCAGTGACGCCGTATGTCGTGGTATATATCACTTATATATAACGCATGACTATCTCTCCGCCGCCAGCGCTGTCAGTGTCTCGTCAGACTCACATCACTTCCGCCATTCTCTCTCCCTTTCCAACGCCCATCTTCACCCACATTCGCCCCAATGGCCTCAAGCTACACCGTCCAGTCCTATGCCAAGGGCGGCAAGGTTGATATGACTCCCAAGCGTCATCATGGCTACGCCGTTATCCTCTTCATCATGGGAACCTTGTTCCCTCCTCTTGGTATCTACCTGTCTTCGTTGTTGGCTCGACATCTGCTCACAACTCTCAGCTGTCGCCGCTAGATTTGGCATTGGAAAGGATTTCTGGTTGAATCTACTCTTGACCATTTGTGGTTACATTCCAGGTATGTGTGTTGCATTATTTCCTTACAATACATAGTCATATCCCACTGTTTAGGACATGGCCACAATTTCTACATCCAGGTATGCGATATCGACTTCCTTACGTATCACTCACTCAACTACCTGTCCTCCAGAATATCAGAAACAATAAGAACCACGCTCGGACCCCGAAGTGGGTTCAGAAATATGGCCTCGTGGACACTTCTGATATAAAGCGCAAAGAGCGCCGCTCACAATGGGCTTCCCGATACAATGAACGTCTCCCACACTCGACGCTGGAAGGTCAGGCATATGAAGAAGGTCAAGAGGCAGGTTCAAGCATCGATCTTTCAACCGAAGGAGATGGCTCTGGCACCCGGAGACATGCTAATGGTGATCTCTGGAGACCTGAGGATGAAAGTTACTACAACTCAAGTCAGAATTCTATTACATCTTCTTCCAGTCGGTGGCATTATCCAGCCAACTTTGATGATGCCGTTGTTCCCGCTCCTGCAAAGAAATCCAAGAAAAAGAAAGACAAGAAAGATCGTTGGGCCAGAACACAGGATGCATATTCCGTGTCAGAGGAAACCACTACCCGCCGTAAAAAATCAAAAAAGAAGAAGAGTCGGTCGTCTGTGGGCACTGATGATGCAGATACCATATCAAGGGAATCAGTAAATGAATTCCCAGAAGATGCAGAAGGTGGTTTATATGGAGAAAGGCCGAGAACACAGGGTGTCGATAGCGAAACAAAAGACGGACCGAAGAACACGACCGACGACGTCTTCCAACATGAATTCTAGGTGTGAACTTTCGAAAACGGCGGAGCATTACATTTCTTTGTGCGCCACAGTCGTCGCGATTTTCATAATAAACTTGGTAGGAACGGGTCTTTTGTCGCAATGGGAATGAACAGTCAATGCTTAGGTGTATACGTATAATATAGGTTTTCATATTTATCCTACGAGTTTAATTTCAATCAGCCTATTTATATATATGTTTGTAGCGTTGAGCCAAGTTGAAGCCTGTTGAGGCAGTTGCATAGTGCAAGTAAGTAGATATAAACAAAACCAATCAGCACACTTTACGGCCGTCGCAGTTCTTTAGATTTACTTCTGATATCCTAATTCATCAAGGCTTCATGCACATGCTTCAAAGCTTCAAGTTCATGCATCATGCAAGTTCGTGCATCATCGTACTCTACTATAGTACTACGCAATCTCCACAAGCATCCCACATGGTATTCAACTTTGTTGCGCAGAGATCCAGCCAGAGATAATGCAAAGCACATGGACACAATGGTCATTCAACATGGAGTTCCTTCTGCTGCTCATGCTTCTCTTCGTTATCAACGTGCCTAAGTCGGCTCTACGTCCTATGTGATTTTTATTTAACTTTAAGCACCCAGCGACAACTGCATCTTTAACCTGTTTGCTTCCCTCTCGGGCTCCAGGTTAACTTGCATAGGGTATTGTGATTGCCGCATTATTTTTCCACTCAAAAGGACATGGCTCAAATCATCCACCTATACCTAACCGCACTGTGGCTTTTTGTTAACATCTTAGCTGACTGTGCAAGCGCTGCAGTTTTGGAGACATTTCAGGTTATTCAGCCACCTATCGTACCGCATGGTGTGAAAACATGTACTCTCGACATTCTGCGGTGGGTTTTCGTTTTCCACCGTCACAACATGCGATTTGGATACGAAGCTAACACAATTTCAGCCACGAGTTCGCAAATTCCTACGGCAGGTCAGGTCTTCAGTCTATCTTGTATATAAACCATTTCCTGAAGTACACCTACTTGTAGTCCTGAAATTGTGCAAGTCACGTATGGGTTCTTTCTTTTCCCTCACGGTGTCTTTTATCTAAAGTGCCTCTTGTAGGCCACCAACTGGTTGTGGAAGTATTGGATCTTGGTCTGCCATCACACTCAACTTCACTGTGACTTCCAATGGAACACAGTATGATCGACTTGGTATCTTCACTTTTCAAAATGTTGAGAGTAAGATTTATTTTTTCCCAGTTACGCTATTGCAATAAGCATCAATGGAATTTAATCAGTCTGGCGTACTTCAACACCGGAACCACTGCCAGGAGATGGTATTGTGTGGACTTACATCAAAGACGTCACTCAATATTTGCCTTTGTTCACTAAACCTGGAACTCTCATCCTTCAGTTGGACAATCTCTTGACTCCGGGTCGGGACGGGAACTATACAGGTATGGGACCTGTTTAAATGCTGTTTTATGCCGTTTGACAACATGATTCCTTTAGCTAGTCTTCAAGCAACATATTACTCGTCTTCCAGTTCATACCCTCCCGCTGGGAGAGCAGATACCATCATACCTTTGTCAACAATGGTGAACAATACAGGCAATGATGCTTCAGTTCCCCCTAAATTTTCGGTATAAACGATACATTTCTATTATAATACACCACCTAATATTTGTCAAATTGCAGCTAAATGTGACATTACCATCCAATACTGTTAAGCTATATGCGGAACTGTTTGCCTCTGGGAACAGCTTAGAAGAATCTTGGGTAAGCTTTGGAACATGTCGTGAAGAAAGCAATAAACATATGCAGTGGCTTAGTATTTAAACGCGGCAAATGACTTTTTTTCCAGTATCCCTTCCGGAAGTTCTATAACCAACGGTCAAGGACCATTTCGCGAAGTGCGCCTTCTAATTGATGACAAGCTCGCGGGCGTCGCATTCCCGTACGCTGTTATATTCACTGGAGGATTTGTACCAAGTTTTTGGAGGTATATATTTCCTTATTTTCTTTGCGGCCATGTACTCATACTTAACGTATTTTCGGCCGATTACTGCATACGGCGCATTGGACCTTCCAACGTATTTTGTCGACCTTACACCATTTGTACCCCTATTAACCGATGGAAACTCACATAACTTCGCTATCGATGTCGCTTCTGCCGAGACTGACCATAACATTCTGCAAAATTGGTATGTCTCCGGACTCCTACAAGTAATTACCGATCCATCTGGACGACGGACTCGCGGGAAGATGTCGAGCTACACTGCCTCTCCATTTGCGCAAAGCACCCTTAGTGGGACCACTGTGTCAGAAAACGTAGATTTTACTGTCAACGCGGCTCGAAGAGTTCATATAGAATCGGATATTATCACTGGGGGTGGCAAAACAATTCATGTTATATGGTCGCAGGACATGAGTTTCCAGAACCATCAGAGATACGAAAAGAATGGCACTGTTCAGGTAAATGAGAATTAAATTATTTATGCGGATAATGTTGATCCTCAGGATGCACTTATGTAGTTGATGCAACAAAGATCGAGTGGGAAAAGCTATTCAACCCATAACGGTGTCTCTGTCATCACAGATGCCTTCAGCTACCCTTTAAATATTGACTTTAAGTATTTATCTGAAGAGGAGAGGAATTGTATGTGATGTTTGACTGAAAGTACAGTAAAAAGTTATATGTACTCACATTGGCAATTCTAGGGACAACTTCCATTGATCATTCATATATTCGTGCGTCCAAATCGAGTCCTTTCACTCTTTCGAAATCGATCTCCAATAGACAAATCACAAGTATGTACTTCGTTATCTGTGGTATTCCTCGATAAATTTTCTATGTAAATGGTTTCTATCAGCTGGGTGTCAATGCAACGGGTAATTTTGGAACGGGGGTGAGCAATAACAGATTCATCTATATCGATATAAAGGGGAACACCTATAAGCGACTCGTAAATGCTGTCCAAACGAATATTACTCTTGACGAGGAGAATGGTAGCCTTACTTCAAGACATTAAAACTAGTATCAGCGTTACGTCTACTCGTTCTCAGCCAGGCACAACACACACATAACTGAACAGTACCATTTGCTACCATTTGTCTTGCATTTGTCACAATAAGATAATCCAATGAATACATGAGAAACTTGGGACTCGGTTGAAGGTTCACGATCGATCTAAATACACCACGAGAAACAAACTTCTATTTCTGCATCAACGTTGTGCAGAGAAGCGCGAAGCATATGGACCTCTTCCTACCTTTCCCATGGATCATGAATCGTCTTGTCCACGGTCACTTATAAGATGCACCTCTTGTTCATCAGCAGGCTCTTAGCTTACAAGCGCCCTGATGACAATGCTTTCCATCATACGCCCTCTTGCTATCCTGCTGCTTGCTTCGCTAACGCGCGCGGCTGTTTTGATTGATTTTCAAGTTGCTCAGCCTCCACCTGTTCCCAAAGACGCCAAGCAGTGTACAATTCAAATATTACAGTCAGATCATTTTCTGCGATTATTCATTTCATGGACTTCATTTTCACGATAGGCGAGATTTTGCATTTTCCTTTGGAGAGTTCGTACAGTTCCCAATATTTGTTCTCTTCTATTAATTATATCCTCAAATTTAGCGCCGAAGTGGTACAATTTACGTGAGCCATGGCATGATCGCGTTAGAAATGACACTTCATTTACTTTTATTTTAAGACCCCCCACTGACTGCGGTGAACCTGGTTCTTGGGCCGCAATTACGCTGAACTTTACTGTAACTTCCAACGGCACTCAATTTGACAGGTTGGGTATATTCACCTTTCAAAATGTTGAAAGTAAATATTGTCTCCCGAGCTGGAACTCAGGAATAAACACATCTAACAAACATAACTATATAGTATGGCGAACTTCTACTCCTGAGCCTACTCGAGGGGATGGTATTATTTGGACATACGTGAAAGACGTGACTCGCTACACTCCTCTCTTTGAAAAATCGGGCACATTTATTCTACAACTAGATAATTTGATTGAAACCGGTCTGGATGGAGTCTATTCGAGAAAGTCTATCACTGATTTCATCATAGTTTCCTTATGTACTTACTACTTACCTCTAGCTATCCTCCATGCTACTTTCTTTGCGTCTTCGCCAAAGCATCCTCCTGCAAAAAAATCAGATCTTATCATTCCTCTCTCAACTCTAAGAAATGATACGGGGAATGATGTCTCTGTTCCCCCGGCATTCTCCGTGAGTGGACTCATCCTACAATCAAACCATTGTTTTTCTGATATAGTTACAACTCGATAAGATAAATACTACCATACCACAGAACACTGTGCAAATTTTCGCGGAATTATATGCCTCTGGTAATGGGAATGAAGAATTCTGGGTATGCTCTAATTTGGCTTTAGAATAAGTGTTTTCCAGGTGGAGTACTGACATCCTTTTGTAACTCAGTACTTCAATGCTGCCAATGAATTCATTTCCAGTTTACCTTCGGGCACAACAGGAGGCCAAGGACCATTTCGTGAAGTTAGACTTTTGGTGGATGGAAAGGTAGCCGGAACAGCCTTTCCTTATGCTACCATATTCACTGGGGGCATTGTGCCTACTGCATGGAGGTCGAGTCTAAACTCATAATTATTTGATCAACTAGTCTAATAATTTGAGTAGGCCTATAACATCATATGGGGCATTAGATCTCCCGACATACTTTTTGGATCTCACACCCTTTGTCCCTCTATTGACGGACAATGTTCCTCATAATTTTAGTATCGACGTTGTCTCTGCCGAAGATGATCATACCATTCTTCAGAATTGGTTTGTTTCAGGTCTGTTGCAAATCGTTACGGATGCTTCCCCATTGCGTACTACTGGGAAAATGATACTGTACGATGCGACCCCGTTTGCTCAAACGTCTACTACTGGAAGCGTAGGTACAAACGGAGACGTAAATATTACGGTTTCTGCCAGCCGGAAAGTGCACGTAGAATCCATAATAACTAGCGGAAGTGGCAACATAAACCATGTAGTATGGTCTCAAAATCTTCAGTATTCGAACACTCAAAACTATTTAAAAGATACCACTATACAGGTAGTTTTTCTCCGTTTCCATCAGGAATAGCCTGACATCTTCGAATTACACAGAACGTATTTCAGACAGCGTCGGGACAGGTGCTTTCTACTCACAATGGAATACAAACTGTGGTTGATACGTTCTCATATCCGTTAAACATCAACTTCACAGTCTTAACGCAAGACGGTAGTAGTTGTACGTTTTCGAAGTTAAGCTATTGGCCACCTCCATCTGACCAACTGTAGTTGAGGCTACGTTCGACCACTCGTATGACAGAGATCTGCTTCCCTTCCCCCTTACGCTTAGGTCGAATATTCAAGAGCGTCAACTTGCTGGTACGCGTGGAAATCTCTACACGCTTCTGTGTTAACTTTCATCTTCTTGAAGGCGGGTTTTTCGTCACAGCGTCTACCGGAAATACTGGAAATGGGACAAACAATAATATCTTAAGTTATAGTGACAGCCAAGGGAATACCTTCAATCGGCAAGTAAATGCAGCGTTAAATAACATCACACTGGACCACCAAGGTGGCACCCTTGCATCGTCCACGAAACTACGTGAATCCACGCCTACGAAGAACGATAATCTATTTGGGAAGGCGAGATTACCCGGTGACCGCAGTAATGGCAAACAGTAATCCTTTTTGTTTTGCTTCACACAACGAATGTCTAAATAACGCCCATGTAACTGCATCCTATGTAATTACATCCAACTACTCCCCCAACTACTTGCTTGGAGCACGTAGCAATCATGTGTTGCATGTGTTGAACAGCACAACAAGTGCCAGGTTGAAATGGCTAATACGCATGAGAAGCGTTCATTAATGATAAAACCCCTGTCAAAACAGCACTAAAAAAGTCCGATAACCCTGCCTGATTCAGGATCCAGACCAACTTCCCAAAAGCCTGAAAAACATTAGAAGAACCGCCAGACTATGAATTAAGGAGATGTACCAGGCCGTGTACCAAGACCAGGCATCGTTTGCATATCGCCTAAAATTGGATACAAAAATCCAGCGCCGGCAGATAGTCTCACCGAACGAATAGGAAGGGTGAAGCCTTGGATAATACAGTTAGGAATAAATATAGTATGGGGTCTTCGATCTTACCTGTGGCTACACCCTTCAGTTTTGGGTCATGAGAGAAGGAATACTGAGTCTTCGCCATGCAAACTGTGCCAAGATGAGTAACGTGTTGCTATCTTTCGCATGAAACCAGCACTTACTTGGAAGACCGCTATATCCTTGCCTAGTGTACGTCTCTATCTGTGTACGAGCAAGGTCCGAGAGCTCGATTCCGTCCGCGCCGTAGATCTCCTTTGCAATAATGTTGATCTTCTCCTCGACAGAGAGATTCAAG
Organism: Cyathus striatus; assembly: GCA_025738555.1. Lineage (NCBI taxonomy): Eukaryota > Fungi > Basidiomycota > Agaricomycetes > Agaricales > Nidulariaceae > Cyathus > Cyathus striatus. Next base: position 4,230,686 of record JAOVFP010000005.1, on the reverse strand, counting down.
TCATAAAGGAACTTGAAGTCCGAAGGTCCTTCACAAGTTGCAATGACTGCCTCGGCAAGAGCGCGAGCGCCAGCACCACCTTCTGCCCAGTGATTACTTACAACAGCTGCATCTGCACCTGCTGCGAGAGACTCCATTCGAACGAGCTCGAGCTCCGCAGGTGTATCCGAGCTATAATACAGTTCCTCAGTTGCTTCCATGAATAAGGCAAAACATGAACTCACGCAAATTGATTGATAGCGACAATAACTTTGACACCAAACTTACGGGAGTTCTCGATATGCTTGGCCAAATTTTTGCACCCCTCTTTCAATGTGACAAGGTCTTCCTTAGTATATGTGTCATGTAAAGTCTTTCCAGGTGTGACATCGGGACCTCCACCGTGCATTTTCAATGCACGAGTAGTTGCAACAACGACGGTAGCATCAGGCTTGAGCCCACTGATGCGGCACTTGATATTGCAGAATTTCTCCATACCCATATCAGCCCCGAATCCACCCTCAGTGAGTACGTAACCAACGCGGTCAGACTCATCACCCTCTTCTGTTCCTGCAAGTTTTAAGGCAACTTTATCGGCAAGAATGGATGAATTTCCATGAGCGATGTTTGCAAATGGACCGGCATGGACAAAGACCGGTGTTCCCTAGACAAGATATCAGTAATCTATTGCTATATATATATTCCAATTCATCGCGTACGCACCTGCAGTGTCTGCATGAGGTTAGGCTTGATAGCATCCTTCATAAGAACAGCAAGTGCACCAGAGACACCAATATCGTCTGCGGTAATGGGATCTCCTTGTTTACTAGTAGCGACGACCATAGCTCCCAAACGTTCTTGCATGTCTTTCAAGCTGGTAGTCAGAGCTAGAATAGCCATACATTCACTTGCAACAGCAATATCGAAGCCTGTGACACGCTCATGTCCCTGTTCCGTTGGGTTTTGACCGATAGTTATCTTACGCAAGAAACGGTCATTTGTATCCAGTACACGATTCCAGGTAATCGTATCGAGATCGACATCTAGACGTGCAAAGCGAGTAATTTCTTCAGGGGTGAGATCATTGGGATTGGTCTTGTCAATTCCAAGTTTCTTTAACCTCTTCAGCATCAACGGAGCGAATTCCCGTTTACCCTTCTTAGCAGGAACAAGGCGGCTGTACAGAGCCTACAGTCGTAGAATATTAGAGAGAGATCCCAAACCTCAGGAGGTCAATAAGACCATACCTTATCACTTTGAGTTGCCTCATGGAAGATTCGAGCATCGAGAGCGGCGGCTGGAAGTATTGGTCAGTAAAACTCGTAGCTGAGGAATGCATAAATACCATTTACCCAAAAGATTGTTCGCAGCTGTGACCGCGTGGATATCACCAGTCAAATGGAGATTAAACTGAAAGGCTTGGTGGTGAATAACACAGATGTGGTAACTGAATAGAAAAACCAACCTCGTCCATAGGAATAACTTGACTGTATCCGCCCCCAGCTGCTCCTCCCTTGATACCAAATGTAGGCCCTTGACTTGGCTGACGGATGCATGCAAATGCAGGGCGACCCAATTCGGCGCCCAATGCCTGAGCAAGGCCAATGGTTGTAGTTGATTTTCCTTCACCAAGTGGAGTGGGCGTGATTCTTGATTAATGGTCAGTCATTTGTTAAAGGATATTGAGACAGCAAACATACCCAGATACAATAATGTACTTGCCATCCTTGCGATGGGCCAGGCGATCGAGGACGCTAAGATCAACCTTGGCTTTGTATTTGCCGTAGTTTTCAAGTTCATCCGGAGTGATACCAATTTCTGAGGCAAGTTGAGAAATGAGCTTAGGTGTCTGAGCCATCGAAATCTCAATATCGCTTGGAACTTTTTCGAGGATATTAAGTTTAAGTGGGGTGATCTTCCTGGCTTGAGACTTTTCCCAGAGACGGACGGCAGACTTGAGGGTGTTTTCCATAAGTAACGCAACAGTCATTGGGCCAACACCGCCGGGAACAGGAGTGATGTGAGATGCAACGGTGGATGCAGTGGCATACTCGACATCGCCAACTAGACGCTGTCCAGATTTCTTGGTAGCATCTGGATAATTCAGAATCTACGTCTCATACACGTCAAATGAATACTCACCAGGAACATAATTAATTCCAACGTCAATGACTACAGCGCCAGGTTTAATCCATTCACCTTTGACATAGTCTGCCTTTCCAATAGCGGAGACCAAAATATCGGCGTTTTTAACCTACCCGCACGTGGTCATTAGAAGGGAAGAAACATGTAGGCGAAAGGGAACTCACGATCGACTCGATATTTTTAGTACGACTGTGGCATTGGGTAACCGTCGCGTCGCGGTTTCTCAGCATTGACGCGACCGGGCTTCCGACAATATCGCTGCGACCCAATACCACGGTATTAGAGCCGGCTATAGACATACCAGTGGAATCCAAGAGACGAATGACTGCGGAGGGTGTACAAGGAGCGAAAAGAGGGACAGATGCTCTAGACGAGAGGTGACCTATGTTGTAAGCATGAAACCTAGTGAAGAAAATGCGTGTAAGTCTATGTCAAAGGGGAAGGCAAAGAATACACTCAACCCGTCGACGTCCTTCTCTGGACTAATAGCCTCGGTGACTTTGCGCTCCCCATCGGCCTTAATGTGATTTCCAAGAGGAAGTTGAACCAGAATGCCGCTAACAGTCTCATCGTCGTTCAACTTCTGAACAACATCGACGACTTCTTCGACGGTAGATTCGGCAGGCAAAGTGACATGGCGAAATTTAATACCAACTTCCTCAGAAGCCTTGGCTTTCATGCGGACATAGGTGTCGGAGTCGGGACGATTGCCTGCCTGAACGATAGCTAACTGTGGCTGAAACCTGGGGTATTTGGATTGGAGAGATTTAATACGGTCAGCGATATCGCTCCGAAGAGATCTGGGACAGAGGCACTGGGGTTAAATCGCAAGAGAACAAAAAGCAAAAGAGAAAGCAGACTTTGCGAGAGAAGTTCCGTCGATGACATTGGCGGTTTGTGCAGAGGAGGCCATCGTGCGGTGAAGAGCAAAGCGATGAGGAGATAAGATGGAGAAAGCGCTTATATTAGTTCTCTGCCATACGAGACGCATGACCGGCTATGGTCTAGCGGAAGCCCGTGGTGTTTACGCCGGTTTGTGCACTGACAGGCGCGTTTTCGAGAGGCGAAAGAGCTGAACGGAATGAGATTTTGAGGCAGGGCGATGTCGAGACGCTATAACTACCAGTGGAAGACCTGTTCGGCGAGCGGATGTGCGTGGCAGCGTGGATGGAGGAGCAGCCTCGACCATTTCTGAACAATCTTTTTTTTTCTTGCGGACGCTCAGTTTAGGCTGAAACATCCACGCCCCGTTTAGTCACATTTCGGACCAAACACGCCCAGCTACATTTATTTACTGTTTATTTTCCACGCTCAAATGAAAAAAAAAAGATTAATTTCTTCGGACACCTCAGCACGCCTGCCCATTTCCGTCCCATTCCAGCTCCCTCCTTGTCGCTATGTCCTTTGCTGCCTCCGCTTTCCAGTCTCTGAGGACTTCCTCTTCCTCATTCTCTTCCCGTGCTTTTGTTCGCTCCTCGGCGCCTACCCGTCTTGCTCGCTGCTCCCAGCTCACTAGACGACACTACTCCGACATACCTGCGGATGCGGAATCTGCCACCCCCGAACAGAAGAAAGAAGATCCTCAGGCAAAAACAGACGACAAATGCTCAGCGACGGCAGAGAAGCTCAAGGCAAAGGAGGCTGAGGTGGTTGACCTAACGGTCTGTATCTTTTACCACTTCCCATTCTCCTTACTCATTTGTCATCTTCCGCCAACAGAGTCGGTTACGATACCTTCAGGCAGACTTTTTAAATCTTCAGCGCAATGCTGCACGAGAGAAGGAGCAGACCAAAGACTTCGCAATAACGCGATTTGCTTTGGACTTGCTTGAGACGGTTGATGTTCTTGCCATCGCCCTCAAGACTGTTCCCGAGGCTGCCTTGAAACCTCCTACATCCCTGGAATCAACCGAATCCTCATCCACTCCTCTTCCTAAATCACATCACGCTTACCTCCAAGATCTCCATACAGGAGTTGAGATGACCCACCGGCTACTTCTACAGACTCTGTTCAAGTACCATGTAAAGCCATTTGATCCCACTGGCGACAAATTCGATCCCAACCATCATGAAGCCCTTTATCAGGCTCCAATACCGGGGAAAGAACCCGGAACCGCGATCGACTGCCAGAAAATAGGGTACAAGATCAAAGACAGAGTACTGAGAGCTGCCCAAGTCGGTGTTGCTCAAGATACATCATGACCGCAGAACTCCAGCTGCGCGAGGATGTGAATGTTACCATGCATACACATATTAGATCATCATCATTACATTCATTAAAATTACTTATAGCATATATTAATTTTACAACCACTTCTCAGATAGTTATGATTACGGGATTGCCAGGATTTTGTCATCGTATCTCTACGTCGAACTGACCCTTCAGGCGGGTCGCAACTTGTGCTTGAATGTGATTAACCTCGTTATTAGACAATGATCTGACGTTGGTGTTAATTCTCTTTAAAAGCTTGTCGTTAACGGCAACATACCTATCCATTGACCGATAGTTTATTCTGTAGCAGAAGCTGGTTCTCTTAGTCTTCGGATGAACGAAGAAATCAATCTAGATGAGCTATTTAGTAAATGTCACGAATGCAGAACGTATAGATAACTACCGACCTTCTTCACATCCTCTACTACGTCTCCTGCAGTGTCACGAACAAGGTCACAGAAATCATTCTCATGAATACTAATGCCTTGGGGAACCCAAAAGCTAATGTCCTTGAAGCAAGATGGATACTTGGAATATGGACGGAAGGTGGTAATCTTGCCCTGTTCAAACTGCGATAGGAACCGTGGGTCTGTTGACCAGAACAAACGAATATCCGGTATAGAATAGAGAATCATGGCAATACGTTCGAGTCCCAAACCAAAAGCCCAGCCGATCTTGTTCTCAACACCTAATAACACCATCAGCTGAGGAAGGCAAATGACGCAGGTTACTTTTACCAGCGGTGTCCAACGTTGCCTGTCTCACAACTCCACATCCCAGAATTTCTAGCCACTTTCCCTGGAACATCACTTCCACTTCAAAACTGGGACTTGTAAACGGGAAGTATGCCTCGATCCAGCGCACCCTGAGAGGTCTTGCTTGCTTGCATTCCCCCCGAAAATTTGCAACATTAAGCTATTCAGAGATAGCTTCAAGTTCTTTGCTACCAGCTCAGAAAATGCTGGATCGTGTGAGGGTTGAACGGGGTTAGCGGGGGAGATATGTGGAATGTCTTCGATAATGATATTTGAAAGGGACAAGTGTCGAGACAGTCGCTCATTGTCTTCCTCGACTTCTTTCACTCCAGACGCGTTAGCATCAAATATTCGAGCGCCTTCGACCTGATGGAATACGGGATAATGTGAACCATCAATCTCGTCGCGTCGATACACGTCGGCGGTAAGCAGCCATTTGGTTTCGCCTCTGCGAAAGGTTTCCACTTCATGAGTAGAAGTATGCGTACGTAGCATCATGTTCTTGTTTATATAATAGCTATCTGTCACAGAACGTCCTGGATGGTCCTTGGGGAAGGACAGTTCGTCAAAGTTTTTAAACGGAGTGACCAAGGGAGATAGAGATGAGAGGTGCGCGTAGTCGGGGTAGTGTGATTCGATTAACCCGCGAAGAGTACTGAGAGGGTGTGATGGTTGGTTATGCAGTTGGAGGGGCAGTTTTGAGATGATTGCAGGAGTTATATTTGTGAATTCATCTGTGAGATGTTTCGTCCCAAGAATTTCCAGATGTTGTGGCCGAGTTGATGTTTGAGTAGAAGCTTTACGACGGTGCCTCGGGATTGTAAGTCGTCTCAACGGAAATATTTTCCGTGTAACAGAAGCACCAAGTCTAGGAACCATACCGTAGTTGTGGAGAGGGCAATTGGCCACTGAGTCGAATTCACGAACAAGTTCAAATTCAATTTACGCCGCGTCCGGAACTCGCGACGAAGTTCAGTACAAACAACTCACAATATAAAGCAACCAATCTTGAATCTCCCAGCGTCGGCGATCGTACAACTTTCAAGAAAACCCAGTAACGGCATTGTATATTGGCCAAAAAATCCTACACTACACTATCTACCAATATCATTGATATAAAAGGTCGTTATTTATCCGTCAATGAGCTTGAGAGTCCATCAAAACGTTAGCGTCGTCAAGTCGCGTGAGGTGTAAGGTAAAGTAAAAGTAAAAAACAAGTGGAGAAAAGCGGTATCTATCTGCAAGAGATCCGTCAACGAAGAAAGTCAAGGAAAAAAAGTACAATGAAGAAGAGTGTTCTAGCAAACTTAGACAATTACCATCCACCGAACCATCTTGAAGGCGGCCTGCGCGTTGCTCGGGGACCTCGGATAACCGTTTTTGAAGGGTATTCATCATCATCATCGTCTTCCGTGATAATTTCGACAGAGGTAGTGCGAGGACTAGAGGGGGTAGTGGATGGACTTGGAAATTCAGGCGCAGGGAATGCAGCAAGACGGGTATTTGCAGGAGGCGGAACGGTAATCGTCTGGGTCTGCACGACAGTTTTGGTTTCATATACAGCCTCAGAAACAACAACTGGCGGAAGCTCTCGATACTACAGGATAACAAAAGATAGTCAGCAAACTTGTTCATGAAAGCGTGAGAATGGATCGCAGACTGATGATCAGCGGGGATGTGGCATCAATGCAGCATCACGTGTGAAGACGCGCTGCGATCGGTTCGATCACTTCAAAACGCGTATTACACCCGTGTGGCAGAAATACTTCCACCCCAACTGGTCAGCAGTCTACGCAGGAGGACGAGGGGGACAAGATAAATGCACCGAAGTCCCCCAAGCCCGGACGAAGGAGTTGGTGAGGGGGCATGAGGGGATGTATACGGACTCGGAATAAATAAAGGTCATGGTAGGGACCTCCTTCGTCTCAAAGCTCAGAGCGGCGCTGGGAGGGCGGCGGTACCTTGGATTTTCGCTTTGATCCCACAGGTTCGTACAAATATTCTTCCTCTACCGTTTGAGGGTTGTCATTACCAAGGGCACTATGGTAGAAAAATAATTAGAAACTGAAGGAATCAAATACAAGAAAGACAAACATGAGCTGCTCCATAATCCACGCTTCGCGACGGGACGCGTCATGCTCGCGACGGTTAACACTCTCTTCACGTTTGCTGATGTCCCTCTCGCGCTCGGTGATCTTAAGTTCACGATCAAGAATCTCTTCAGCGCGAGGAGTAGCCCAACCGGGAGGAGTGAGAGAATCTTCCTTGACAATCTCCTTGATGATGGTTTGGGCGGGAAGAGAAATGGTCTCGGTTGTGGTGGATGCGGTGCACGGAGGGCAAAGAACAGGGGAGGGAGAGGCAATAACACCACCTGGTGCGCCAGCCAAGAGCTCGGCCTCACGGCGGGCGACCTCTGCCTCACGAACAGCGACAGCGCTTTCTCTGGCAATGAGAGCCTGGGTGCGCTTGGGGGTCAAATAACCCAGGACACCTGATGTGCCTGACTCGGGATTGGTGGCGGAGGGACTGGAAGGGAAGGACAGCATGACAGCAAGGACGGCAAGAACAAGAGAGAGGACTAGTAAAAGGGTTGTGGACGAGATTGTCCTGTGATGGTGATGACTGGAGCGTTCACTACGGCGATGAGAACGTTCATGGCGGTCATCATGGTGGGAGGAAGAGGGTTGGGCCATCCTGACTGAAAGAACGGAGGAGAATGAGTTGAAGAGGAGAGGAAGAGAGGAGGAGAAACGAACCGCTGACGGATGAGCTGGGCGACAAGGAGGTAGCGGTGGTGGTTGGGCGTAGGATCGACGTTGTGAGGGGAAAAGAAAAGAAAGCAAGGGAGATTGAAGAATAGGCTGAGGTGACGCAGGGATATAAGCAGAAGAGTGAAAAGCAGGGATGAAGATGAACTTTGAAGGGAGAGAAGAAGAGGGTTAAAAAGAATAGCGCGCGTTTCATCCTTTTTTCCCATTTTCATTGTTCAACTAACACGTGTTGCCGTGACAGCTGTCACAACAATAGCATCAGTTTGTCTCCAGAGTCGGAACCAAACATCGCGTGCACGGGCGTTAACTTTACGTGCGTGTTTGCGTGCGGCGTCCTCTCAGATCTCATTCCACAATGGCCCTCCGTCGTCTTGTCCAGCAGAACAATCCTGCCCCTTCCCCGAGGAGCCCCCTGTCCACTGCCTCTCCCATCTCCTCCTCCTCGAACCCTCCTCCTTCCACGCCTCGCACTCGTCACCCCGTTCACGATCTCTACCGCTCTCCTGCATCTACTCCCTCCATCTCTTCTTCTATTCCTTTCGACTGGGAAGCTGCTCGCGCTAGGCGTCCTCCTCCTTATTCTACCCCTGTCCAGAACAAATCCCGGAAAAGTATTGCTACGGGAACCGGTTCCTCTTCCGTTCCTCAGAGACGCGCTATCGTAAGGAAGAAAGGCTTTATAGAAAAAGTTAAATCCATTCCTTCTACAATCGCCTTCCAAGTCGCTCTCTTTCCTAGCAATGTTCCTCTGCCAGCCCCCAGGACATCTGCTCGCATTATTGGATCGGCCATGCATTTTCTCAATCTTTGTGTCCGCGTAAGTCGTATCCGCAAGGTTCCCGATACCGAACTCGAATGGGAAGACATGTACAGAGAGGGCAATGCAGACTCGTGGCTAGACTGGGTAATTGTCTCCTTCAGTCCTCCTCTTGTTTTTCCATTTTTAATCCATTCTCCGTAGACCATTCCTATCAGCGCTATCCTCATTTCCGGTGCAATTATCAACGCCATCTATCTCTTTACCCGCATAAAGATATACCGTCTTCACCAAAATCAAGACCTAGTGGCCTCCCCAAATGCCAAATTCGTCTCCGCAGAACTTGACGTCGAACCTCTCGAATCACTCTCGTTAGCCACTCGCGTAGGCAGCATTGCCTGGTACATATTCTCATGCTCCTGGCGTTTTCTTCTGGGCTTCAAGCCGCCATCACGTTCATCTTCTCTACCGAATAGAATGACGAAAGTTCAACAGCTAGATATGTGGCATCCAGGAGAGTTGGAAATGGAGTTGTTTACTATCTATTCCCCTGTTCATGCACTTGTTTGGATGGCTGTTGGTACATCCAACTGGATTTTGATGCTGCTTGTTTTAGGTCTCGTATCTCTTCAGGTGCGCCCATACTAGGTGATTCGTTCACACGAGCTAATCTTCATTTCAACAGCTAAACGCTCTCATGTATTCGTACAACACGCTTCTGAAAGACAAGGAAATCCTCTCAGCCGAAGTGATGAGTGAATATAACCAACGGGTAGATTGTATTCAAACGTACATTATGTTCCGTATTTAACCATCTCCTATAGTTCGTATATCCAAGAATCAATCCTATTCGTCGGGATGTCGCCGTCATGACCCACCAGTCTGAGGTAGTCAATGTTTGGGAGGACTAGTTATTTGTATGATGGTATCGACACATATCTCCTACAATTTTTTGTTTCTTCCAGCATCTCACATTCCAGCATCTCGTACTAGATGATCTTACATGTACCAGGTTTAGCTATCTATAATGACCATAGAAAATATCTTATGATAATAATACGCTGAGATTTATATTGTAAAGTGTGATATTGTCATATCATTTAGTAAGATGTTCCTTGTATCTTCCGCGACGCTTCACTCTTGCTTCACTCTATACTTTGACGGGGCACTGATAATCATGATAGCGATTTTTTTGTATGCATTGGGTGTTACATGACTGACAAAGGTAAGCATCCTTACTTGAGACCCAACGTTTATTAATATTTACTTAAAGTACGTCGCAATTTCGATCACGTTTTTCCGCATAGCTGATTCTCGCGGTACATAATCTTTACAGCGTTTGCTTTTCTAATTCATGCTTTACGCATACATCAACAGTATACGAATTTATAGATACACCGACACTTGAACACTCGGATATGCTCGCTCAAGAAAGTTAATGTTCCTAACCAGACTACCTAAATTTCTACGGCAGTATTGCGAACAGCTGAAGGTATAATCCACGAATAAAGAAATTTAGACGGGTGGAGCAGGATCTTCATGGCAGCCACCGCTGGCAAGCTGAACAAATCTTGTGCCCACCCTTCTTCCTTGCTCTTCAGAGTGAGTAATCCATACCAATGCTTTCAGCTCGCTATTCGATGACTGCACTTCATCCACAAGATACTTCTCGACCTTGAAGGAGCTTTCTGGATCCAGAGCAGATGTTGGCTCTGTTATGACACAGAGCATTTACTAGTGAGCAACGCCAAATCACCAAAAGGACTTACCATCTAATAATAAGACCTCCGCAGTCCCCAATGCGACAGCAGCTGCAAGAACAATTCTCTGCGCTTCCCCTCCACTAAGGTTGGACCATTCTCGCTGCCACAATTCAGCGTCAATTCCCCAAGCTCGTGAAGTTTCAATGGCCCTCTGAAAAGTTGCTCCATCCGAGTATTCCTCTTTGTTCTTTCCAAGTGCCTTGCGGGCCCCTAGTGAACATACAGAGTTCAAGAAGTCGCGCGGACTACCGGGAAGAAGAGATGGGCGCTGCGGAACATACAGTACGCGCGTGCGATAGGACGGAATCCCTTGCGGTCACTGTCAGTTAGTCGGGAGTATAGCACAGCAGCTTGTTTGGTAAGTGTATGTACCATATTTCTGTGCGGTGCTAGTAAAGCCGGGCGATCATAAATAAGCGAGTCATTTAAGGATGGTAATCATTTAATTACCTTCCCCTGTATAGCGTTTGCCCGTCATGCGGAATGAGATGAGCAACACATTTCAGTAATGTAGATTTTCCTGAACCACTTTTGCCTTGAATGATCAAAATATCACCTACGGCGTGAATAAAGTATCTGTTGGGCTCTGACATTATATCTGAAAATACAAGGGACTCACTTTCATTCACAGAAAGATTGACGTCGTGAAAAACTGGCTGACTAGAGTCCATCGAGCATGATATTTGACGAAGCTCAAGCAGAGAGGACGGCATTCTGAGGACGATTTGCGAACCTCGAGAGAAAGTGGCTGTTAGACTCTGTTAGATGGGCTATAAGTTGATGGTTTCAAGCACACGTTCGTCGCTCAAATTCTCAGGACCGCAAGCCAAAAGTATAGTACTAGCTCGTCACAAATGCTCCGTGACTGTCACTGTGACGTCATTCGCACACATCCAAGTAATACTAAGAATGAGTAGAGGAGTATAGCATTCCAGCACGGAGTATAAGATATATTACGAAAGTAAGTAATTAAGGCTGGGGAGGCATGCCCATCTCCTCGGGAGTTAAGCTAGAGCTCTCAATCATCACACCAACACCAACTTTCGCAGCATTCTAATGGACGCATTAGATAGCAAGTCAGCAAGAGGCAGTAAAGCTTACCTTAAAGTGGTCAATCTCGCCGGCTACTAAGAACGCAAACGCGGGGGTGAATCGTTGTTCCAACAACGCCGACACCTTCCCTGTAGAATCGAGTTGAGCACGGAATGTAGCTAATCGAAGATCGTATTTAGCCCCAAGTGTAGCAACAGCGTCACGCTGAGACGGTGCTTCAATGACCTGTAAGTCGGCAGCAACTTCAACTTTCTCGCTCAACTTTTGCCAGTAAGTTGCCTGGAGAACGCCAGGTTGCGCTTGAGCAGTAGCAATCCAATTCTTGTCAGTGCTAGTGTACTTGGCAAGATAAGATGTGGTTGCATCGAACATATCAGGTGAAGGACGTTGGAAGACGGTTTCAACACCGAGAGCAAAGTTTTTGGTTAGGGACTGAAGGTAACTTCCCACGTAGATTCCTGTAAAATCCGTCGGCGAAGGGTTAAGAGCCTTTAAGTTTAGGTTGAGGTCTTGTCCCTGGTAATCATGCTCAAGCTGTACCATATTGCGGCCAGCTGATTGAGATAACTTCACACATATGACGTATGAACATGAAAAGAGATTTGGGTAGCTTTAAAAAGTGCACACCTGAGCCTGAACCTTTGTCACATGAGACGTAGTCCATCCTTGATTGAGACGAACGTTAACATTGCCATCATGGTCAACACCTCCTTGTAGGAAGACCTAAGTGTTGTTAGCGCACAACGTCATCATGTAAAGGCGTGCATAAACACCTTTTCATTCGCAAATATCGCGCCAAGATTGTAAGACGATGGGAGGGACTGAGACCCCAGGGCAAACGAATGGGTGACTTGGAACATAGGATTCATGGAGAGGTTCTTAGTCAAGTCGGCTCGCGCGCCATCAAATATGTAGTTGGAGAGGTGCGTGGCTAGCAAAGCGTCAGTATGAAGCACGTAGCGGTGGACCTGGTAAGAAATACCTTTAACCTCCTTTTGAAGGTTTTCTACTGAGCCAGGATTTGGCAAACCCAGGTCAGAACGCCACTGAGCGAAACGGTCATAGACATTGTAAAAAGGTGAGGCGGGGTTGAAGTAAGACCATAGTTCTGGCCGAGCGGCGAAGGAGGGTTTGGAGGGCGCGTCCTTTTCTGAAAGAGGTGCTGCTGCCATGGTGAGCAGGCAAGAAGGCAGAGGTGAAGTGAACGATGACACTGCTGTCACACCTCGAAAAATGCAAGTAAATACAAGTAAATATCCTCCGAACGCGACCGTGAGTGTCACGCTTGTGTTACTGTGTCACCACGTCATGTGTTGTTCTTTCCATACGCGTGACATGTGACATGCGAGATACCGACTCCGAGTCCGCAGCTGCCAGTGAGCGCTTCACTGCGAACCATCGGGATCAAGTACTGACCAGGACCCAGCTAACCAGGTATCTACATATATCGTTCAGAGACCCATAGCTGCGGGCCTGCTTCCTTTTCTCCATACGATCCACCTCCAGCCCATCGCTATTCCGCAGCCCCATTCCATAATTTGAATAGTATCACCGTTCGACGGTCGAAAGCACTTTGAACTAGCCAGCACAACGTTCAATTTCCAAAACTAAGCCACTTTACTGAGCACTGCTCTTTGTAAACGCGTTCAACACTGCTTGCAACTCGATTGCACGAAGCGATCAACCCGCGATCGGCTGTCGATTGATTCACCAGTGCTCCGATTGCAGCTAAGTCCACCTCATGTAAGTACCTATGATAGATACATCTTTATCTCAAAAATAAAACCCAGACCAATGGCTTCTGTCCTAAAAGCGTCTTGAACTCACTCCTCAAACATGTGGTGTTGAGCAAGTGCCGATGCTAACTTTAAGCGTGACGTATGCTTATTTACGATTCCTTTGCGATATTTTTGGGTACTGCGATCGTAACTGTGACGGAATTCATTTCTCCACCGAATCGCATCCATTGAGAATCTGGCCCATGTGCTATCTCTTCTCAGCTGCGGGACCTTAAATACGTCTCTCAGCGTCCCGTTCGGTATATTCACTGATGTTGCCTTCTGTTCGAGCGGTTTTCTTTCTACTCATTGTCGTGGTGAGTGTGTGCCATCCATGTCATCCCTTCCTCTCTTGCAATGCGCCTTACGTCTGCTGTTCCGTAGCTTTGTTTTCACATTATCCTAAGTCTCGTGCACAAGGATTATAGTCGTATCTCATCGCTTTCGCATCTAAATGCACAAGTCCAGCAAACCTTTAATAAGAATGCAACTCCAGAATACACCCATCTTTCACCCGATACGGTGGACGAGACCACTTCGGATCGTCGAGCAAATGCAACATTTGTTTTCTTGTGTAGGGATAACGATCTAAGTGGGGTGATAACAAGCATACAGCAGATGGAAGACCGCTTTAACAGGAAGTACAAATATCCATGGGTGCTGCTTAACGACGAACCTTTCACGGAGGATTTTAAAAAGTATGCGCCTTAATATTATCGACATTCATTAACATGACAGGGAGCGGTGCTACAGGAGAGTAACAGTGTTAACGGATGCACCTATATCATTTGGATTGATTCCCAAGGAACATTGGTATCAACCTGAATGGATAGACGAAAATAGGGCGCGGAACGGCAGGCTAAGCATGATGGCTCAAGGAATAATTTACGCTGGTAAGCGTTCCATTATGTCAACCTTCAGGTATTCTGATCATTCTTTTAGGAAGTGTGCCGTATGTCTGACATTTCATGTACGAATCTTTTTACTAAAACTTCGGAATGATAGATATAGGAATATGTGCCGTTTCAACTCAGGTGTACGTGAAGCTTGTCTTTACTGTGTTAGCCATCGTTTATTTGGGACGATCAACCTTAGTTTTTCTTTCAACACGAATTACTACAACCTTTTCGATATTATTGGAGGTACGTATCACTTGAATTATGAGCCATTACATCTGAACTTTACGGCTTTAGGGTTGAGTGAGACTCCTCATGTCTACACAATGTGCTTGCGCTAACTGCATGTTGCTTACAGGCCAAGTGTAAAGTTTTTTTGCGATGTTAACTACGACCCCTTCGTTTTCATGGAAGATCATGGGAAAATCTATGGTATGGAAACCCTCCACTTTAACTCGCCCATAATTATAACAGGTTGCTGCATCGCTACCTAGGTTTCACCATATCCTTGGTAGAATGGCAAGCAACAATACCTACATTATGGTCCACTGTCAAAGGTAGTGGAACCATTCTGATGTTTAAAGTGTATTGATTTACTTTAACTTCAGAATTTATTGGTGAAAACCCGCAATATCTGGAGAAAGAGAACTCGCTGGATTTCCTATCTGACGACGGCGGTGAAACGTACAACCTTTGTCACTGTATGTGGCCATTCTTACTATAGGACCTAATCTTGACATTATTACAGACTGGAGTAATTTCGAAATCGCCGATATGGACTTTTGGAGAGGGGAAGCGTATCAGAAATTTTTCGATTTCTTAGAGGCTAAAGGCGGATTTTATTATGAGGTACTTATAGTATTTTTTATTTCACTTCCTGCAACATCTGATCTGAACGTCTCTAGCGCTGGGGGGATGCACCAGTTCATAGCATTGCTGCTTCACTATTTGCCCGTCATGATCAAATCCACTTTTTCCGTGATATAGGCTACAGACACGATCCTTTCCAACATTGTCCATCAGGAGAGACGTGGTCACAGGGGCGATGTGCCTGTGATCCCCGTGATTCATTTGGCAAGTACTTCTAATACTAATATGAATGGCTAGTGCTGATTCTAATGGGATGTTTCCATTACAAAGATTACGCACCAAATTCTTGTATAAAGAAATATGAACGACTGTTCCACTAGATCGATATTATTACTACATAGGTTTTCTGAGAGCAGAATGTTGTCCGATATACCAAACTCCTAATTGAATATTAAAAATAACGCAAGACACTACTACAATTTGTATGGCTTATGATTAAGTACAAGTCTCAGGCAGTTGGCATGGTGACCAACTTCCAAATGGCAATACTTACAAGAAGTGGTTCAAAGCCAACTTGGGCTCAGGCTGCCGCAAGCAACTGTACACGTGTCTCGTTGCGGCACCACAGACAATGACATTGATCACATGTCACAAGTTACATCGCCGCTGTCATTTTGAGGAGTCAAACAAGTCCTTTCAACTACTTATCTACTACCGACACCAAACCGACACCCAAGTGCTTTTGTCTGGGGGACGCTTGGTAAGTAAATTATACTTACTAAAATATCAGGTTTATATCAGGTCTATGTAACTTCTGAGCAGACACGCTCAAGGCACTTACACCGCATTGGAGCTTGAGGCTGCTGGACGGAGTACTAGTCGTACTACTACCCTGGCATCCCAAAATGAATACAACAGTTCGCTACGCAATCCTTGCAGTATTCATATTGGTACGTTTCTTCACTCACCACCGCCAACTAACTCTCAGTTCAGTCTTAGATATCTTTGCATTATATTCTGACTATCACCCATGAAGCCTACGGACGAGCCACATCTCTTTCAAATATTAAAGATCATATAATTGGATCCGGAAACGTACCTCCATATAAAACTCCCATACCAGATGAATATCATATTCCTGACAACCTTCCCTCACCTCAAGGGCGGAAGGCTAATGCAGCAATCGTCATGCTTGGTTAGTAGGTTAATTGCATGTGGAATAGAAGCTCACAGTCCAAGCATAATTCAGCGCGAAACGGAGATTTGAATGGCGTTGTGAGCAGCATGAAGCAAATGGAGGATAGATTTAACAAGAAGTTTCAATATCCATATGTTTTCTTGAATGATGAGCCATTCAATGACCAATTCAAGAAGTAGGCCTTCTTTTGTTCATCTGTGAATCGTTGCTCATTGTGGTCTTTCCGCAGTCGCGTTTCCGAACTCACGGACGGGCAGGTTCAATTTGGTGTAATTCCTCCTGACGACTGGCATCAGCCGTCCTGGATTAACGAAACGAGAGCTTCGGATGCACGTGCCAAAATGGTGAAAGACAATGTCATTTATGGAGGTACGTGATACTTTTCCATTACCATGTACATTCTAATATAGTTGCTCCATAGGAAGCGTCCCGTGTGTGCTGTTCAAAGCCAAGATACTTATATTCTAACAACCCCTAGATACCGCAACATGTGTCGTTTCAATTCTGGGGTATGTACATATTAAACATTGAGCCGAATTAAACATGGTTTGACGCAAAAAAACAGTTTTTTTACAGGCACGAACTTCTGAAACCTTACAAGTACTACTGGCGGTGAGTGTACTGTGCTTTATTACAGTTGAGACTCGTTTTAATTAACGTGTTTTTCAGTGTTGAGTGAGAGGTCATTTTATTGTATCATCGGGAAAGAGCTTTATGGAATCATTCCGTAGACCGGATGTGAAGTTTTTCTGCGACCTTGACTACGACCCATTCTTGATCATGCAAGATGAAAAGAAGGTTTACGGTACGCCGACGATGCTTGAGATGCCGACATTATGTTAAATAATTATAGGGTTCACCGTATCTTTATATGAATACGAAGCGACCATCCCTACATTATGGAATACTGTCAAAGGTCTGTTTCTCGTTCATGAAATATGGTCGCATTCATTCATGGATTCTAGAATTTATTCATGGTAACCCGGATTTGGTATCTCCCGATAATGCAATGGCATTCCTTTCTGATGATAGCGGAGAGACTTATAATCGTTGTCATTGTAAGTCATTCATAACAGTCCGTCGGCATAACTCTTAAGGTTTCAAATAGTCTGGAGTAATTTTGAGATCGGCGATCTTGATTTATGGAGAGGAGAAGCATATTCAAAATTCTTTGATTTCCTGGATGAGAAAGGTGGATTCTACTACGAGGTACGTATATGTGTCGTTTGAAAGAATCCTCTGACCAATTTATTTTTAGAGGTGGGGTGATGCCCCTGTTCATAGTATTGGAGCAGCATTGTTTGCCAGAAAGGACCAAATTGTAAGCTCTATATCATTTCCCGAGATTTTGAATATTGATTGCGTGTCAGCATTTCTTCAATGATATCGGTTATCGCCATGAACCTTTCCAACATTGTCCACAAGGAGAGGCTCATAAGCGAGGAAAATGTTGGTGTGATAGTAGCCAAAATTTTGGTATGTATGTTAGTATAAGTTGTGGTATTCACTACTTATCTTTTCCCTAGATTACGAATGGTATTCATGCTTGAACCGATATGACAAGCTTTTCACTTAGAATCAGTGTATGGATGGTCTTCATATGTCTACTTAATATTTGGTATAAATTGATCATATACCAGTGAAAGAGTGATTGCTGGCAGTTATCATCAGCACTGATCCTTGGTTAAAATATAGACTGGGAGTAATATTGGTACTACGCAGCACATATTGTCAATGCATTGCAAGAAGGATCTTGTTGATTTTACTTACAGAATCATATAAGCGAGTCCAGTGAGAACCTAGTGAACTGTCTATCAACCGCTCAATATATTCTTCCACAAGAGAATGTGTCAGTGTGGGTTGAAAGCGATCTCGAAGTTGGTTAGCGGTTTGATCTCCCGAAACTGTGAAGCATGGCAGTGCAGAGTCTTTCTGCATAAGCTCGACAAGAGCTGAACATAATAATTTTAAGAGAAAAGAATATGTTCATTTATACTAGACTCACTTATGATTCTGTCGCAATGCTTTCTCACAGCTTCGAAACCTTCACGAAATAGACGTCTAAATTCTAGAAAAGCCGGGGAATTAACACCTCCTAAAACTTCCACATATTCAGCGGGTAATTTGAATGGAGCGGCTTCGAAGCCAATATTTCCAGGAGTATTGCTCAGAATAAAACCAAAATCAATATGAATAAGATGTCCATCTCGATCAAGTAGAATATTTCCGTTATGGCGGTCTTTCACTTGCAGAAGGAAAGTGATGACTGAGTAGCCTGGCCACATATTAAGTGATAAAGATAAAATGAAACACATATTTATTCATACCTGCAAGTGACTTGATAAAATTGCGCTGGGCGCGCACAAATTTGGCTGAAGAAGGATCGCCATACGTCTTACAGAACATTATAATTCAGGATTCCCTAGAAGCACTAAGCACCTACCGTTTTAAAATGATCCATCAAAGTGACGTGATCGAGTCGTCCAGCAGCAAGTCTTCTTGCATATTCCGCTTTCTTAATGGAATGAATGGACACTGCGTCAGTTATGGTCTCAACCAGACCGGACGTGCCACCGGTGATGAGAATACGAAAGCTTGGAAAAATGAAAACAAATTGAGAGAGTTACTAGCTATGACTAGTAATGTCATGCTTACTACCGGACCCAACATGAACAGTTTTCTTCTGACCAAATTCGTTGGAATTCGTGAATTAGCTGAACAGCAAGTTGTTCTTGTCGCAAATCTCCTCCCGTTTTAACGATTACCGAAACACAGTCCCAACTTGCTGTCATCAGTGTCAGCTACTTATCACTTGACCGTAGTACTTCAAGCACACCTAAATGCCCATACGGTGACTCGTGTCGTATACGACTCTTTTGGGATTGAGTAAAGGCTTTAATAATTCAAAGAAACGCTGGTACCTTCTTGGTCGCCCACGATTCACTGAAAACAACTGCTGAGGGATCTGCCTTATTTAGCTCCCGTCGAATAATGCTTTCATCCTCAGCTGATTTCAGGCTGCCACTCATATCGCCGATTCGCATGATATGTTCTCCTTCCCGGTTTTCGCGCATCCGAGCCATGCGCTCTTCTTCAAGAGACAACATCTCTTTCATTATGCGGTCTCGAATTGCAGCTGCTTCCGCGTGTTGTAATCTCATTCTAGTAATAGCAGAATGGTCGCCACTACTTTGACCTGGTGGAAAGATCAATTTAAAAATCTATTACATCTATTGAACACACGAACCTTGACCACCAGGCGTTGATGGAGTCCCGCTAGGAAGTGAGGTCTCCCTAACGAGATTAGCATTGAGTTGGGCAAGCATGACGGCCGCTGTTCGCATTCGCTCCGAATACTCATCAAGCGATAGCATTCTTTCCTTCTCTAACTCTGAAATCGGACTATCTAAGCGAGTTTCCGCAGAGAGTGATATTGGTGGCTTATTTTGTCGAAAAGAAGCTGAACGCTGAGACATCAAGTTCATTTCCACCACACGCGTTGCTGAAGAAGGAACAGGGGAGGAACGAGACCATGCAGCCATATCTAATTCTCTGTTTTTAGGCGTAGGCGGAAGAACAATCGAATCCGATAGATCGACGGTGCGTGATCGTAAAGGCTCGTCGCCGCCGTATAGCTGTTCGACCAAGTCAATTTCTTCATCCTCTTCAGGATATGAGGCGGCAGTTGATGGTGTAGGAGGAACAATGGACATGTGTGACGACTGCAAAGAGAATTGATCCCTTTGAGTGACGTCAGAATCATCAAGTATGGTAAGTTTCGTATGCAGTCGTTGACGTCTTGAAGCTGAAGCTGAAGGAGTTGACATCGATTCCTGAATGGTGGTACCTGATCTTTCTACCTCCTTGTTAACCACCTTTCTTAATATATCTTTGTTAGCGCGTTTGGAAGGATCGAAATCAAGATCGTTATTCAAAATTTCAACGAGAAGAAGATACGGCGCGCGTTCTGCCGAGTTGAGAACAACACTCTCTCCTGGAGGAATTCTTACAATGCGATGGTGAGGCTGAGGAAGATCATCAGGTCCTTGAGGAGAATCGGACGAGGAGCACCACATGGGCATACAAACCTGCGTTGCATCTAAGTGTTAACTGAGAATATTTGATAACTAGACGCACTTCGGCAGGGAGCTTATGATTTAAAGCAGTGAGTTCGGCTCGCAATGCGCTCACACGAGCCAGTTTGGGAATAACTAGCAAATGATTGCAGATATTCTCGAGACTGAGTAAAAACTGAACCTTCGATGAAACAATTTAGTACGCGAGAAACACATAATGTAAACATTGATGATACCTCCGATCTGCAGTAATGGTTTCTGAGTAAATGTATCTGTGACGGTCTATCATATCGTTCTAACATTGTGTCGGCTTGAGTTAAAGTAGAGGAACGCAATGGAGTTCGTGAGGCTGATGGTAAAGATGGAGATGAACGATGTATGTTTTCAATGTCTTCATAGTCAAGTTGACCGAGAGGATCAAAAGAAGCTCTAGTCTTCGTGATAGTTCGGAGATGGAGAGGAAGAGCAGGAACTGTCTGTGCAGCGCCGACTGTTCTCCGACGACTTAACAACCCTCCTGTGTTGTCGGATTCTTGAGTGAATATGGTAGAAGGGACGTTACCCGATGTGAGAGGTGTATCCAGATCATCAGTATCGTCATCTACGGAGACGGGGGAAGTGGTAATGTCGACAGCTTTATCATCGTACCTATGTTCGACGCTTGAAGAACCGTCACCATCTTCCTCTGCGCGACCCTGCTCAATAGCAATCTGACCGGTAATATCAGCCAAACTAGGCATAGTTGGAGCGCTGGCAAGAATGACGCCTATTCCAACGAGCGTCGGCGAAAGATGATGTTTAACTTTCTTGCGCGACCATCGTATTCGTGATGGGAGGTTTAAAGTGGCGTAAGGGGAGGAGACAGGCTGAGGGAGATCTCCGAATATGATCTCGTGGCATTTGTGTAGAACGCGTTTACAGATGATAAACGATGGAGAGTCGCGTCTGACATCAGACAGATCGTGCAGAGATGCTTGCATAAACCATAACGTCTGCACGTGCGAACGCGTTAGAAAGAGTGAGAAGTAAGAGAGCTTAAACGCACGATCATAGCGATGTGGGTAGAACGCTGAGCTGTATCGACAACGAAACACTCGATTGCTCTTGACTTTGTAGGCCTTGTAACTAGGAGATGACTATGAAGTGATGGACTTGATTAGAGGCAGATAGATGGCAAGAACGAATGTATATTGATTAACCAGACGAAGCCCCAAACATCGTTCAGCTCTTGGATATCGAGTTCTCTAAGCCTGTGGGTAAGGTAGTACGTTATGCCAATGTTGTCTGCGTATAAAAGAAGGTATCGAAGGGCGACATGGACGGAGAAGAAGGAAGGAGAGAGAAAGAGACGGAGGAGAAGAGCATGAGACGGCATGAGATTCAAGTACAAAGTGCACTTGCATATTATAATTGTGGACGGCACGTGATGAAATGTTACTGCTGGAACTAGTAATATTCAAGTTACACGTCGCCCATCGCTTCAACTTATATACTCTCATCGTAGCCCGCGCTCTCCTCTCAGCTACCATGAGATACTTCATTCTCGCCGCATGTGCTATCTTGCTTCCCTTCACTGCCACTGCATCTGTTCACTCAGACCACCAACAGCTCATCCAACTTGCTGCTCAAGGTCATGGTAACATCAAGCTCGACCCAAAAACTTTCGAACTCCTCACTTCCTCAAAACGCACATGGTCTGCAACCATTCATCTCACGGCCCTTGACAAGCGTCGTAGATGTGCGCCGTGCAAGTGAGCTATACCCAATTCCATTATCGTCAGATATGTCCCAATCATACCTCAGGGAATTTGAACCTTCCTGGAATGCAGTGGCCAATGCATGGGCCGCTACCCCGAAAGAACAAAGGGATAGTCATTTTTTTGCTACCTTAGATTTTGATGACGGACCCACTGTCTTCCAGAAGGTATAACTCGTGTTATGATGAAGATATTCCTCCACGCTTACTAAAAGCACGTAGCTTGGCTTGATGTCCGCTCCTGTTGTCTATGTATATCCACCAACAGAAGGGCCTCGTCAACCTGCCTCCGGAAAGACCTCTCCATCTAAATATGACTTCTCTAAGTAAGCCCCGCTTGCTCTACCGCGTGGATTTCTTCGTATATTAACGCTTGGATGATCCATATTAGTGGCTTCGAAGCTGGGCCACTGGCTGAACATCTTTCCAAGCATACACCTATCCCAATCCCTTACAAAGAACCCATTGACTGGGCCCGCTGGCTTACCGTCGCCATTGGCGTCCTCGGTTCCGCACTCGTTCTTAGATTTATATATCCCATACTCACCAATCGTTGGTCATGGGCTCTGGGAACTGTCCTGGTTTCACTTGTAATGACGTCTGGATATATGTTCACTCGTATTAGAGGTTCTCCTTACACCGGTGGAGACGGTCACTGGATTGCTGGAGGGTTCCAAAATCAATTTGGCCAGGAGGTTCAGGTCATCTCCTTCATCTGTGAGTGATTGATTGCCATCTATTTAGTGTAATTTTGTGCTGAAATTTTTTCTGCCAGATGGCCTGCTTGGCTTTTCGTTCCTAATGCTCACTCTCATTGTACCCTACCAGTCTTCCCCTCATCGGCAAAGGCTACAAGTATATCTGTGGACTGGTGTCATAATGATCATCTATTCCGTATTGGTATCCTTGTTCCGAGTGAAGAACAGAGGTGACTTTCTAAAATTTCATCTGGTCAAATATATGCTGAATGATGCACCTCAGGTTATCCTTTTAAGCTATTCTTGTAGAGTAACATTATTTGCTGTTGATGTACGAAATAATCGGTATTATTGAGTATTCCATGATTATTTAACTATACATAATGAAGGGGGTATAAGTGATGCTATGCACCCCCGTTCTCCTGTGCGAAAACATCCACGTAACGACTCCGAGCATTGCGCCTTGCGGACGCCTGTGATTTAGGCCTTCCAGGCGGCAGACCCTGTACAGTCAACCTGGTGCCAGTAGGCGTGCTGGGAGCTGATTCTGGTGGAGGAATAAGGTTTGACCTTACTCGCATGGTAGGTTTCGAAGGAGGAGAGGTGGTAAGATCAATAGCGGACGCCGAACGAGTGGCGTTTGCTGCAGGGGGAGCAACCGCTCGTGGACCCGTCATTCCGGGCGACGCAGTTTGCGCTCTCGGAGGAGGCGGCGGTAATGCAGGCTTGCTGGTCTCCTCGGCCCCGGCCTAAATATAACGTCAAAATGATTAACATATATTTCTTTGTACTGCTAACCTTCTTATTAACCCATCGTTTAAGATCCTTGTCATAATAAAAAGTAGACTCTTCTCCAAGACTTGCTTTGACCGGTCCAGGCGTAGAGGTGTCACGTTTCCACCATCTACTAAGCCACGAGCCACTGGCAGCAGGGGTGGGTTTTAATTCTAAAATGTGCTTATATTAGAAGAGCTCCTGTTTTCTGAAGACAATGAATGCTTACCTGGCCGTTCAGGGGGGATAGGAGGCTTTTCAATAGTTTGATTTCTTTGAGCTTCTTCACTGCCTGAAGCCGAGGCCTGATGCTCTGGTATCGGCTTCGGCTTTGAGTTGCTAAGCCCAAGGTCGTCTTCCTCGTTATCGCCGTATGCATTCGGAACAGCCGAGCCATTCTTCGCCGCTCTTGCTACAGATAATGGTGTATCCATCAACGATATGAATCCATCGGAAGACGATCCGAGGGCATCAGGATCAACTTGCATAAAGGTGGCTGTAGTAGGCGTTCGGGTATCCGATGTATCAGCATAGGATGTGGAGCCCCACCAGCCCACTTCTTGAACAGTGTCGTTAAGGTCTTTATCTTTATTCGATATTTCTGGAGTCGCCGGTTCTTGAGTGATCTCGTCGATCGATTGCGTTGCTCACGAACAGGAGCAGGAGGTTGATAGGCATTATGTATCACCCCGGATGGTAAATATGGTCCAGGGGAGGATCTGTGTACTGTATAGTCTGCAACGTAGGGCGCCTTATCAAGCTGGGGTGCGATATATGCAGATGTAGACATTGTAGAATTAGTTCTGTAAGGAGGAAGGACATGGAGGTTTACAGTTGTCGGCTGCGGCGAAGACCTGGCTGAAGGCGTTGAGGATATGGTACTGTAGTGTGAAAATGGCCCAGCGAAACTGCGATCTTCGAGTTTCTGTCCATCTGGCTGTATTTCGGTCGGCGTCTCAGTATCCCCAGTAACAAGCTTCGTAAACCTGTTCTCAAACCACCCTCCAATCGTATCCAGACTAGGTTTACTAATTTTACCGCCCATCCATGAGCCTGACTTGTCGGCATGAGAGACTCCGTTAATACGGTCCAACAAACCTTTGAGTTGTTCCAGAAGCGCCATGGTGAAATATGGCGATCCACGGCTTACAGATGCAGTTATAGCTTCACAATATCTAAAGGAGCGTACTGAATATCAAATAAAGAAAACAAAGGTATCCTGCACCCACCTTCCTGCCAGTTGTACGTGCCCAAGTTCTGCAAGGCTTGTGGCTCGGATGAAGCGATATGCTTGCAAGTGGGGTAGGCCGGTGAAATTCTCTTGACCTTTAGGGACAGGAACAAGAGACATGGCAAATTCGGCAATTTCAGAAAGTATCAATGGGTCTTCATCTTTCCCGAACCCAGGGTACGTAGATGGGTTGCGCGATCCAATGAGAATAATACGCGCAGCAGGATTTCCAACACCACCCCATGCAGAAGTTTGAGGAGAAAGAAGGTAACTGATGGGTAGAAATTAATTTTCGAAGAAAACCGAATTCGAGTTCTTACCATGCGTGAGCAGCTTCAATCCATTGATTGGCTAACAATTGGTCACCTAACGCTGTCAGCGCTGCTGAGCTTTCAAGAGAAAGAGGACTGGAAATAATCATGGCAACAGTTTCTGGCCATGTCGTCAGCGATTCAGGAGGTATAGGAACCAACGAAGCAGACGAAAAATTAGGCGTTCTAGGAGTCACTTGAGGGATGGAAACTATGGGCTGAAGGAGAGTTCCATTGGATCGATCGTTTATTCCCTGTGGAATTAGTTCTTGAACTATCAGAAAAATTAATATGGTAACCGGTGGAAAATGCAGAAATCATTATTCACCTGCGGCAGCTCCTTGACCGGAGAAAAGGCTATAGGCAAACCGCAAACTTTCGTACCTGCCAGATGTCATGGAATTTTCACTAGCAGTCGGATGCAGGGTCGTGTTTAACTCCTCTCTGATTCCGAGTTCGTTTTTTAGAAATTCATTAACTACCTCTTTCCAGGCATCCTTGTCAATACTACTAGCAATGATCATTGCATGTGCCCAAAGTTTTTCATCCAGAGCATAGTGATATGCCTTCTGTCGCTCCCCATGCAAAAGGAAGTCCTGAATCTTAGTTAGTGCAGACGGGCGAACAGCGCAGACCGATATTGCAGCTTCGTTTACGTGAGCACCATCCCTATTATCTACCAGGGCATACGCAGGTACCGTGTTATTGTTTGATTCTGGAAGTTCTGATTCAAGCCGTGGAACCAGCGCAGCTCTCACAGCGGTGTCTACTTGAGAGCTACGAATCCTGAGCACATTATTATATGATAAAGAAGCATAACTTACGATCCAGTCAACCTTCCATCGTTCTCTATCATTATTTTTAAAAGTTTAATGAGTATGAGCTTTCCAGACGCTGCTCTTTTTTCCTCGCTTCCTGCAGACAAGTACCCCAAGCCACGAGAAATCTCATCACAGCGTTCATCAAGATATTTCACCACACTTGCTTTTTTATTCTTCGTTTGCGTGGCTGTTCCAGGTCGGACAATACCTGCTGTGGCGGATCCAGGATCAGATACCAAAGGTCCAGGATAGGAGGTTGACACATCCAAAGCTGAGTCTGGAATAACATCTTTCAGCACACGGGTGGTGATCGCGGTGGACTTTCGTGCCGACAGCGCAACATCGAAGCCGGTGTTCAGAGAGCCTGCAGTATGGAAACATGTCACCAACTTTCCCCCGCATCCAAAGCTAACCACAGGAACGCGGGCAGAAGTACGTCCAAGGGGGTCGTTGGCCCCAATAAGTGATGGCGAAGGAGCATATGCTGCAGCTAGGGGCTTCATGGTAATTTCTTGAACTACGGAGGTGTCATAATTAGACAGTCCATATGAACTTGGATGGCCTCGA
Source organism: Cyathus striatus (assembly GCA_025738555.1). Classification (NCBI taxonomy): domain Eukaryota; kingdom Fungi; phylum Basidiomycota; class Agaricomycetes; order Agaricales; family Nidulariaceae; genus Cyathus; species Cyathus striatus. Next base: position 4,204,332 of record JAOVFP010000005.1, on the reverse strand, counting down.
GCTAGTTCTTGTAGAAGGCCTTTACCAGGTGCACTTATGTCTTTAACTGGTGGTGAGTATGCAGAGTTATTAGACATCAAATGGGCAGGAGGTGAGTCCATGAGAACTTTAGGAGAGCCTGAACGATAAGGTTTTGTGCTTTGACGCCCACTGGCAGACTTGATAGAGAGAGAGCCAGGTGAGGCAGCCCGCTCGACTCCATACACGTTTGCAACTTTATTGCCTCTCGGAGCATAAGGATCAAATAGAGCCTGCGGGGATGAAGTTCTTGAAGGGGGGAGTTGTGTATTCAAAGGCCCTTTCTTACTCATATCCGGTGGTGAGTTGATGCCATTAACTGGTGGAGGTGGAGGTGTGTTTGCGCCAAGTCCATCCATAGAAGGTTGGCGATGATCTAGAGAATATCAATAACATTACATGATATACGAATATGAATGAAACATACGAGTTGTATTCAAGCTTGAACGAGAATATGGACGTTGCGATAGAGAGAGAGTGGGATTCGTGGATACATTCTTCGGAGGTAACATAGAGGAAGAGGTCACTCCAGAGGTGTATGATGCGATAGATGATTGGGGTTCCCGCACCGGATTAGAGATAGTAGTATCGGCGGGGACTATAGAGGAGCCTTCAACTTCGGTAGGCACCTCTATGGCAGAATGAGTATGCTCGGCGTTTGCCAAATAAGTTGGATGAGATGGTGCTTGAGATAGGCTTGCATAGGGTTGCAAGTAGGTCCCATGCTCATCTGAAGGACTTGACTGTGGAGGTCCTGAATATGAAATGGTATGTTGATCCACTTGGTTGTCAATACCTTGTGAAGTGGACGAAGGTTGCAAGTGGGAAAAGGTATTAGGATGGGAATATTCTGGAGTATAAGATGCTGTGTATTGATCAAGTGGAGGCTGACTTGACGGCGGATTAGGTGGAGTAGACCGAGGCTGAGATTGATAACCACTAAACCCAGGAACACTCGAAGGAACGCGGGAAGTACCACCTCGTCTGCTATTTGATATAGAAGGGAAGGGGGGGTCATAAGCGTTGTACACCTTGGGGCGGCTAAGAGACGCTGACCCCTGAGATGGGGGAGAACTATCTTGTGAAGGCGGAGGTGCAACGGTTGTTGGCTCAGCACTTGCAACTGAATACGGAGGCACATAGCGTGACGTAGTACTAACTTGCTGGGGAGTGTATGAATCATAAGGTTTAGTTACTGATTGTAAATCAGTCGTATAGACTTCTTCAGCTTGGGTAGGTGCATAAGGATCATAAGGTTGTGTATAGGTACCAATCTGTTGAACATAAGGCTGCGAATGTGTCGAGGCTTGAGAATACTCGCTTTGAGGTTGGGAGGATTGGTTATATGCAGGCGAGTATAAATAGCCAGCTTGATTGGGGTAAGTCCCTTGGGGGTTAATGGAATTTTGAGCGCTGCCTATTTGACTGCCCGCAGAAGCATCTGAAATATACGCAGATGCGAACAATTGGTCATATTGAGCTGAAGTAAGCAATGTTAACGTCTCTCAAGGTAAAAGTAATTGAAACACCTACCGTGTTCCGTTGAGGGATTCCAACCATTAACAGAGTGTGTCTTTTCACCAAACGTTGCGCTAACCGAATCTGGGGGCGCAGTGTCAGGGTAATGGACGGAGCTTTCAGGCAAGTTATCAAGAGTAACTGAGAAGTCTGCTGTACCACTCCCTGGAAAGGTATTCACGCTTTCCGGGTGCTGCTGGTTTGAAGCTGGCTCGTCACTGGCTTCACCAAGGGTAGCGAATGGATCTGAATCTACGTCCTGTCCGGCAAATAGGGAAGCTGCAGGCTCTATAACGTTCATGTTCGGGTAAAATGAAACTAAACAGCTGCTTGAACAACAGTGAGTGCGACGACAGATTGAGTGGAGTTAATGAGGTCTTGAGGAGAGGGCTGTTTGGAGGCTATGGAAGCTTTGTGGCTTGTTCGAAAACGGTAGCTTCAATAGATATACAAGCAGACTAGAGACCACAGTTAGTGGAATCCCAAATCAAAGCGACTTGTCAATGTGAGCTACAGAGAGAAGAGTCTCGCGGGCGGATTGCCAGTGGGAACTGAACCTAATAAGTAGCCAGGCTCCAGCTGAGGGTGAGTTATTTACACTTAATATATTCCAAATACGATTATTTAAGTTGGCGCTCATTTTACCACGACACGTCACAAATCACCTTGCTTGCAAGGTTTTCTGTCTGGGTCAAAATGGGGCGCACTTTTCGACTTTCACGTGCACTCTCCCACAGTCACATGTTGACACGCAACGCTCAGGTTCTCGAGTCTCAATGGAGATGCCCAATTCCTATATGTCACGCAGCCCTATTGTGTCACACATCGTCACACATCTGTCACAAAACTTGAAGCCAGCCTTTCTCATATCATATTTCCATCCTCCACACTCAAATTATCAATATTTTGATCTCATATGATGAGTAAAACATATTTAATTTAATATAAGCATAAATATATAACAAAAATGCAGAAATTGCACTGTGAGACTACTTAGACCACCCATTCAGATGCCTCAACAACATAGTGATGTGAAAGTCTGGTTCAGTCTGGTTCAGCAGCATTTTTTTAGAACCTTGGAGTCAGGACTGAACCTTAGGTTCAGTTCAGCAAAATTTCTGAACTTTGGACTGGACTTACAGTTCAGGTTTGGATAGACTCAGAGCAGGTTCAGAGCAGATTCAAACTCTGAATGTCATGTCCTGTTCTATTCCACTAGGGACAAGAACTGTGGAGTTGATAGTCTAGGTAGTGGAGTAACTGGTACACATTAGTAAGGTGCATGGAGGTAGTGAACAGGTACATAGGGCTGCCAACCATACTGTAATGGTTTACAGCCATATAAAGTAAACTGCTTACAGTATGGATTTTAGCTGTAACCGTACCATACAGGTATTTTTTGAATCTTCTACAGTACAGTATGGGTACAAATACGGCTGTTTATGGTTTACAGCTATGATAGATACTGAATTATTGCCATAAGATCTGAAATATCCACTCAACATTAGGCAATGGCACAGGTAACCCATGGGTATCTGGAGCTCGACCTGTACCTGTACCGATGCTAACCCATACCCTTTCCTACGGGTATGGGTTCATGTGGGTACTGGGGGTAGTGGGTAACCTGTGGGGTTTTCATGGGTTTTATCATTCTGTGGGCAGAAACAGTATAAACGAAGCATAGACAATATCAATGATGCAGAGATGGTAAAAACGAAGCAGAGACAGTCTTGAGTTGGAGTCCGAGCTAGGCAACGGCATGGGTAATGGTGAATATTTACTACATACAGTACAAATAGAAGAATAAAATTGAATACACATTTGTATTATCAAGTCTGCTCCACAGAGATATAGAGCATGCAATGTAGGACAATTAGACTGTATATAATAGTGCTATAATCATGCTGAAATACAAAAGGAGCAAGTTCGAATTAGTAAAGATACACTAATTTACATGTTCAGGAGAAGATAAATACTAGATCACATATAGAAGAGGATGCAGACCACTAAAAAATATGTTTGTAGAGTCGTTCTGATTGGGTAGTATTGGAGTATTAGTGGCTACAAAATTGAAAGGAATTATGGCGAATCAAGGGAATGAGTAGTAACTTATGTGTACAGGAGAAGATACAGAATGTATCCTTTATATAATAGGAATCAGATTACCAAAAAATACGTACATACTGTCGTTATAATTGTATGACAATAGGCTATTCATATCTATAATATCAACAGGAAATATAACGAAATGAAGGAGATAAATTAGATTTGGTGAATTGAATGTAGGCATGCCACTTAAGCTCAACCCCGCAAGCTGAACAATATGCACAATCGAGTTGTTGGTGTATACATGAACAATAGATCATATTGAAGTAAATTATACACTCATTATAAAGGTACTGTGTGCATGTAATTATACATTACTCCTTTTTATTCAATATAAAGTCTATGGGTACCCAACAGGTTACGGGTCTCAGAGACCTGACCTGGACCTGTACCCACTGGTACCCATACCCGTTACCCGTGTGGGTATGGCCTACCCGTGCTATTGCCTACTCAACATCTGTTAGATGAACCAAATATAAAATATAATATAATGTATAAGTAGAATACAGGTAGTGTAAGTTCTAGCTATACATAAACTACCTTTAGTCACTTGTTTGAAGCTTGCAATGGTGTTTGATGATCATAAGATTGAAAATTGTCTTCAGCTTGAGGCTTACATGGCAGATAGATATAGTATCACGTCCACCAGAAAATATTTGCTCCACTGCAACTGCAGAGCCTAAAAATCAATAGAACTTGTAAGTGTGCCCTTCACTTAATAGGAATTGACATACCTGGAATCCCAAATATATCACATGCTAAATGATATAATGCAGGAAACTGAAGGCAGCGACTAAACCACCATTCAAGAGGATTTCAGGAGTTGAAATCCTCAGGTGGGAGGTTGAAATAATCACAGCTCATCTGCAGCTGTGTGTGGTTTGCAAGAATACCTCATAGTAAATCTTCTGCAACTTGGGGCCTCAGGAACAGGTGTGGAATAAGATGTTGAGGGGGTGGTTAAATTGGAGTTATCAGGGTACCTAGTAACATAGTTCTTCTGAAAGTAATCTTCAAGCTTCTTTTGAGAATTTTCAAGGTATGTTAGGAAAGTGTTGTTGTCCCAAAAATCAGACTTTAGTCCTTCATATGAGATACGTGGGTCCAATACTGCATTAAAAACAATAAGTTCATATTTCTATACATTAATAAAATTTATGAGTGAAATAAAACTTACATGCAGCCCATGTATAGATTGGAAGTTGGTTATTATCATTATCAGCTCAGACTTGTAAACTTCAGACTGATCCAATGAAAGCACAGTTTTTCTAGTATTGCTAAAAATTATGATATATTTGTAAAGCACTAGAAAGATAACCCTTGATCAAAACATGATAGCATTGAAATGACAAGTACAGGAAGCTGAGGAGAGCTGCAAGACACAACATAGAGGAGGCCAGAATGAATCCAGTATGCTTGGGGAGAACAGCATATATGAAGTTGACAGACTGTATTTCATTTCTTTCTTATAACATACAAAGGTGAGAAGGTTTGAAAGATGTACTTACTGGTACTTAAGATACATCTTTAACATCTTTAAGCATTCACAGTTAGTCAATTATCATTGATTAGTTTTAGGCGATATACAGATAACACATTGTCACAATGTTAGGCGCTGTTTGCTCATGGCCTGGAGGACAAATAGATAAAATTGAAGCCAATCAACTAAGCTGTATATATAGCTGTAAATGGTTATATGGCTGTAAACGGTTATATGGTACAGTTAATTACAGGTGAAAACCATCCTGTACCTGTACCATATGAACAATTTATTTTGCTCATATGGTATGGTAATATACACCATACCATATAAGCCATAACTGTTTTGTATGGTTATGGTTGGCAGCCCTACAGGTACAGGAGTAGTGGAACATTGGCTTCAACTTGTGTGTTGTGCCTCTTGGACTTCCAGCTCCATATTTAGAACTAGGCAATGTCACAGGTAACCCATGGGTATCTGGAGCTTGACCTGTACCCATACCCACACTAACCCATACCCATTCCCATGGGTAAGAGTTTTACTATTACTTTTTCAATTATATATTTTGGTTGATCTAAGTGGTCAATTTAAGTGTTCTTAGGCTCATTTTAAACACATCAAGGAGGGTGTATTGTGTATGAAATATGATACAAATATGGACTGATTTGAAAGAGTTACAACAGTTTGAATAGAAATTGTTAAATATATTGGAATGTTGAATACTAAATTTAGACTGATTCAAGCAATCAATTTAAATGTTCATAGGCTCATATTAAACACATTGCTGAGGGTCCTTGTCATACAAAACTTGATATGAATACAGATTGACTTGAAAGAGCTACAAGAGTTTTAATCAAAATTATTAATATATTCAAACAAAATGAAAGGGCTTAATCACATATTCAGGCCAATCCAAGCAGTCAATTTAAACATTCATAGGCTTGTCACAAGCATGTCATAGAGGGCCCATACCATGAAAAAGTGATACAAGTATAGAATTTGAAAGAGTTACAACAGTGTTAAAAGAAATTATTAAATAGATTCAAATGTTCAATAATACATTCAGACCAATACAAGCATCACAAATTAAATAAAAGTTATATTAAGTCCAATATACAGTAGTATAGAACATGTCCATAGCACATATAACCAGTATGTACTAGTGCAATCTGTCTATTCAAATAAGAAATGAGTGTTTGTGATTTAGAGTAGGAATTTTATTATCTGTGTACAAGGAAAGAGGCAAACAATATCATTCATAGAAACCAACGTCCCTCTGCACCACTCCATTTTGGTGACAAGAGCACGATCCATCCACGCTTCTGAAAGACCACTCCCCATACTGTTCACTGTTCTCATTTAGCTTAGGCTCTCTCTCACTGCCTTCACTCACCTCCCCACTCTTGCCTTGCACTGCACTTGCTTTTTTCTTGTTCTCACTCTCACAATAACACTTTGGCTCGGATCCCCTGACCTGTTACCCTGCATATACACACCCTTCTCACACTGGCTCCTTGCCCACGCAACAGCAACAGACAATTTTGCCCCCTCACACCTCTAGAACATCAATTTCTTGCAAACCTCTCAGCTCTTTCACCCCTCACAACCCCACCCTCATCCCCACCACCCATATACTGACTTCAACTTGTGTTCCAACACCCCAACTGCATATATTGATATGACATTAGACATTCCTGCCTTTTCTGGTAAACCAGCCGATGGAACCTCTGCAGAGGACTTCCTGAAGACATTCTGTGGCAAGATGCTGATCACTGGCAAAACTGACAATGCTTTGTCCACAGCCTTCTTAGCCCACTTCCCTAGTGGTGTCCAAGCCAAAAAGTCTATGGAAGAGTTGGAGTTGGAACTCCAGGCTTTGTGTTTATCTGAACAGGACCTGTTAAAGAAGGAATTGTACAGTGGCCAACTGATCCATACTCATGTTGCATTCACCTACAAGGCCTTTGCACTCACTAAATGCACAGGAATTGCAGACTCTATCTCATTCATTGGGACTGTCTGCCATAACCTTCCTGGTGTTTTACATGAACACTTGGACATGAAGTACACCAATTGGTCCAAGTTCTGCGACACTATTTCTGGCATTGAGCCATTTCACATCAGGGAAGGTCTCAAGTGCAACACTTCACTCAAGCTTGAGATTAATGAACTTAGGCAACAAATTGCTCACATTTCCACCTCCTCCACTGCACATACCTCCTCTGCTCCTACCACTGTATCAACACCTTCCTCCCACCCAGCATGTCAACCCAGCACCAGCACCCACCTTACTGATGCAGACTTGGTTGCCCAAATGCATGCAGTCATTGCTGAATACCCCATGCAGCCCAACACGGCAGATGGTCTTGCTTGCTGGAAAGGTCAATGTACTGCATGGCTTGTTAAACACCCAAACCAGGATTCCCCCACTGATCTCACAGGATTCCCACTCAAGCCTGGAGGTGCCCCAATCTGCTTGGGTGAATGTTGGAATTGTGCTAGGACTGGACACCAGACTTGTGATTGCACCACCACTGACCCTATTCCACCACAGGAACACCAATGGTGAAGCTGCACTGCCTTGAAGCTAGGAAATTTTAACTGTACCCCTCAAGTCAACCATGTTGCAGTAGTTGGAGACACTTTTGCTTGGCTGCATGATGATCAGGGAAAAGGGGAAGGGCCATTGCGTGAACAACACACTGGTGGCCCCAACTTCAACCTGTATCAGAGTAGTGGCCAACACAGACAAGTTTCATGATGTACTTAGCTTTTCCTCAATTGATAATGTTTTGAACTTGTATTCTGTGGAATCTGAGGCCACTACCCACCAACCATTCCTTCACCCCCTGATTCTCAATGGCTGACTGCCAGCCTATCTCTGTTACTGCCTTGTTCAACACTGGTGCATTGATTGGAGTCATGTCAACTCCTGTCTTTGAACAGAATAAACATGCACTTGCAAACTGATACCCCTCACGGAAACAGCTCTGCCTTGCAAATGGCACTATTGTCAACTTACTGGCTACCTGGCATGGCTTCATGATGCTTGGCACCATCCAAATCCTGGGTGAGTTTGAAGTCTTTGATAGCAGTGGCTGCTGGGATTTCCTGCTTGGGAAACCTCTCCTCAGAAAATTCCATACTGATCATGATCTTGCTACAGACACTGTCTTTGTTTGTGAAATAACTTCTGGCACTTGGTCTCTATTGACAAATGTTACTGGCCCATCTTCCACTCCACCTATCTCAGGCCACCTACCTGTCATGTTCACAGGTGGTGGTAGGCACATCACAATCCAGGAAGATACAGATCATGATGACATGTGTGTGTACACCATGGGGGGAGTCACACACCCCCTCAGGGAAGTACAACTGACCCACCCTCTATATAACACCATGAATACTAATAAACATACCATTTTATGCCCAGTCCAGACATATAGCAATGATAGTGATGTTCCTATACATGACATAGCTCTGCCACAACCCATGAAAACACCAGTCACTAACTTGAATAGATGACCAAAGATAGAAGAGATTCTAGATGAGGACGAATGAGGCATAAATGGCAACTCTACATGAAATCAACCAGGCCACAGAAATTGCTCCCATGCCCCAAGGTGACCTATGCATGAAACAACTCCATCTCTCAGGTCATCGGTTTATACATGTCTTTGACTTCGCAGCTGGCTTCTACAGTATTGCTATTGATCCAGAGTCCCAGCCATACATTGTATTCTATGTTGAAGGCTGGGGCTATTTCTCATATAATTGCATGCCACTCAGTGTAACAGGTGGGCCTTCAGAATTTGCACACATGACTGCCAGACTCTTCCACAACCTCATCACAAATGGCACCTGCGAACTTTTTGTCGATGATGGTGGCTTAGCTTCAGACTCCTTTGAGGAAGGAATTCTCAAACTGAGGACTATCCTTGAATGTGTACATCATGAGAAACTCTCCCTATCTGCCTCAAAGCTCTGTGTCTTCATGACAGAAACAATTTTCGGTGGCGCAATGGTTGGGCCTAATGGTATCTCATCTGACCCCTCCAAACTATCAGCAATTGTAGATTGGCCTATTCCACAGGATGCATCTCACTTGGAAGGCTTCTTAGGACTCACTGGATACTTTAGGGACCTCATTCGTGGTTATGCAGGCATCAAGAAGCCTCTTCGGAATTTACTCTGACTGGTTGACATTCCAGCTGGCACCAAGAAACATGCATACCAAAGGGCTATGTGCACTTTCAAGCTAGCCCCAGTGTGGACCACAGAACACACCAAAGCCTTCCTTGCACTCAAAGCGAAGTTAGTTTCTGAACCAGTTTGTGTGGCACCCAGGTACGATGGTTCCCACTTTGTTGTGACCACTGATGGCTGTGCTGATGCTTTTGCAGGTGTTCTATATCAACGCCAAAGCACCACCCTACCCAATGGCACCACCACTACATGTTTACACCCCATTGCATTTTCCTCAAAGCATACATCATCCTCAGAATCCAAATACAAACCCTACCTTCTAGAATTCACAGCCCTGAAACACTCACTAGACAAGTTTTCTGATATTATCTACAATTTTCCAGTTGAAGTAGAAACCGACTGTCAAGCACTTCACGACATTCTTATGAATGACAAACTCTCAGCTACACATGCACGATGGCGAGACGGTGTTCTTGCATACAACATTGTGGACATATACTACATTCCCGGAATTCTCAACATTGCAGATGGCATCAGTTGCCAATATGAAGGAACACTGAAAACAGAGCACAATGGCAGCCAGTGGACAGTGGACCCTGACTGGGAGTGCTCCATTGGACTAATTAGTTATGTCTCACAGATACAACCTTCAACAGCGGTTTTGGCCTTGAAGGAACAATTCTCCAACGAACCCCTCTTTCTGCAAGTCATAGATGCACTAGAAGGTCTCAAAGGCAAAGGGTCTTTACACGAGAGGAAATGAGCTCAACACTGGGCAAGCCAGTATATGTTAGAGGATGGTAAGTTATGGCATATTGGTGGTGGAAACAGAATGCGAGCTCAGAGTCGGCGAGAATGTGTTAGTAAATCAGAAGCAATCTGATTAGCCAGGGAGGAACATGAAAAAGAAGGACATTGGCACCACAATAGCATCAAGATGACTTTACTTGACAGAATCCACAGTCCTGGCCTTGACAACTCAATTGTAACAGCAATCATGGATTGTGCACGCTGTAAGAACTTTGGGGGCTCATTCCTCAACTCACTTTTACAACCCATTGTCTGCCACCACCCTTTGAACTCCTAGTAGGTGAACTACCTTTCCCTACCAGTGGGGAAGGGAGGTTACCACACCATTGGCCTCTACCTTGACACATTCTCCCAACATGTCTGGCGTTTTATGTTCAAAACCAACGGCACCTCCAAAACTACAAACTGCACCCTACATGACATCTTCTATAACTTCTGTCCCCCTGAGGTCTTCATGTCAGATGGCAGTACCCATTTCAATAGCCATGAGGTGGCAGACTTCTGCCACAACTCTGGCACTCAACCTCATGTTGTGGCAGCATATTCCCCTTGGATAAATGAGCTCATTGAAGGCACTAACAAACTCTTACTATATGTCCTGGCTCGACTCTGTGCCCCAGAGTTGGGAGAGGAGAACTGGAACTCTACATCTTGGGAACACTTACCTGCAACATGGCTGGACCACTTCAAGAATGCAATCTGGATTCTCAATTGGCGTATTTTGCCTTCACTAAAGTTTTCCCCCAAGGAACTTCTATTAGGCTTGGTCATCAACACCAATAAAACACCTCTAGAGTACAGCCCCTCTATCCTACCCCCCTCAAATGCCAATACACAACTTGCCTACACTGCACAGCAGTGCCTCGATGGTTATGCAGAAGCTGTACACCGAGCCATTAACTGCAAGGCCACTTTCACCAGAAAGTCGTCAAAACTGGAACAGGTGACACCTCCTTCACCAAGGGTGACCTGGTACAAATTTATCACAGTGATTTGGCAAAGCCAATTGGTACTGAATGCAAATTGGTTCCCATGTGGTCGCCACCTAAACACATCATAGACTATTTGCTCAATTCATATAAACTTGAAGACCTGAACAGCAATCCAATCAATGGCAATTTTCATGCATGGAGACTCTGAAGATTTTCTACAAGACAAGGCTCACCCCTAGATATTGCCCAATGCACTTTCACAAACAATGCCCCCAATGAACCAGAAGTCTTCCAGACAGATTTTACATGTGAACACTCTGTGGGGGGAAGTAGTGCACCCCCCTCCAGGGGAGTCCATACTGATAACACACTCACCAACCTCTCACACGACACTGACATGCCATTAGACCCCCCAGATGTACAACTTCACGCACATTTTTACAACGACGAATCACAACCAGAACTGGACCATGGCACCGTTGCTTCCAGAGTGGCTCACAGAAGATGAGGACACCACCTTCTTGAAGGTGGGCAGATGGAGTAGGAAGACTTGGCAGATTATGGATATAGGCACAGACTAGGAAGACACTCATAGATGACATGGACGTCGCCTTCTTGAAGGTGGGCAGATGGAGTAGGGAGAGAGACTCATAGAGCAGGAGATAGACTAGCATGGTCACATGACCATAGTAGATTAGTCAGCATTAGTATACTTGGAACACAGGATAGATAGTTCATCTTAACAATACACTATCATCGTTGTACTCGCACATTCGTATATTCTAGTCATCATCTGTCGTCTATCATGCCAATGTCCCTCCGCACCACTCCATTTTGTATTGTTATATGCAAACTCAGCAATGGGAAGGAGATCAGCCCAGTTGTCCTGCTGGTAATTGCAGTAAATGTGAAGGTACTGCTCTAAGACTTGGTTAATGTGTTCAGTTTGTCTGTCACCTTCTGGATGATATCCAGAGATAAAGTGCAAGTTGATGTCGAGAACCTTACCCAGAGACCAGAAGAAGTGGGAGATGAACTCTGAACCATGATCAGAGGTAACATGGCTGGGAACACTGTGCTTAGAGAATACATGCATGACAAAGAGCTTAGTGAGCTGGGTGGAAGTGATGGTGTTATGACAAGGGATGAAGATAGCTTGCTTGCTAAGACAGTCAACAATAACTAGGATTGAATTGTACTTATCAAATCCAGAGATGGGGAGCATTTCAATGAAGTCCATAGAGATAGAGTGCCATGGATGCTCCAGAATAGGCAATTGCTTCAAGGTACTGTATGGATGGTGACGCTGTGGTTTAGACCATAAGCAGGTGGTGCAAGACTTACAATAGTTCTTGACATAAGTATGAAGTCCAGGCCAAGTATATTCCTATTGAATATTATCCAAGGTCTTATTCTGACCAGGGTGTCTGGCAAGTAAATGGTCATGTTTGTACTGGACAATGTGAAGGCAGAGAATTGTCGTCTGGGACATAAATCTGGTTGTCGAGGTGGAGTAAGCCATCTGAACCAACAGACCAATGATTAGTAGGGTTGTGAAGGTGAATAGAAGTGACAGTGTCTAGGGGTTGGGCAGTGAGGATGTCGTGGTGGAGTTGCTCAACATCCATGATGATGCTGGCACAGAGAACAGAATGAAGGAGTGTGGTGGCACAGATAGAGGCAATGAGCTGTTCTTGGGTAAAAACAGGGTGAAAATTGTGTGGATTGACTTTGGCATAGTTATTATTCCCCCCTTTAGGGTAGATGTCCCATTGTCTAGTTAAAGCATCAGGTTTCACACCAAGTTTCCCTGGGCAGAAACAAATAATCAGATTGAACTGAGACAGGTACTCTGACCAATGAGCCTGGCAGTGAGTGAGAATCTTGGTGGTGGAGAAATACTCTAAGTTTTTATGGTCAGTAACCACATCAACCAGAGTACCAGAACCTTCCAAGTAGTGTCACCAGACACGAAAAGCTTCAAAGATAGCCAGGAGTTTCTTGTTGTGGGTGTCATAATTCAGTTCAGGAGCAGTGAAGGTATGGGAATGGAATGCAATGGGGTGAATATCGCCATTGTCAGTGACAATAGAGAGGATTGCTCTGAGAGCATAATCAGAGGCATCAGTCTCTACAATGATCTGGGCATTGGGGACCCAATGAGTGAGTACAGGGGCTGTAGTGAAGGCATCCTTCAGTTTCTCAAACGCCAAATGGCAAGCTGGAGAAAAGTCCCATTTCAAACCCTTACAGGTAAAATGAGTGAGAGGCACTACTATATCAGAGTAGTGCTGAATAAAGTGCCTATAGAAATTGGAAAACTCAAGAAAGAACTGAACATCTTTGACCTTCTTAGGCTCAGGCCAATCCCTAATGGTTTGGACTTTATCCTGGGACATAGTGAGGCTGCTTGGAGAAAGGACATAACCCAGATACTCAATAGATTCAGTGTGAAATTCACACTTGTCCACCTGGGCATAGAGCCCATGTTGGCATAAATGCTTGAGGACTTCTTTAACATGCTGTTTGTGCTCCTTGAGACTATCAGAGTAGATTAGTATATCATCAAGGTAGACTGTAATGCACACATTGAGCATGTCCTTGAAGATGTCATTCATGAAATGTTGGAAAGCCGCAGGTGCATTGGTGAGTCCAAATGGCATAACTAGCCATTCAAATAAGCCATAGTGAGTGTGAAAAGCAGTCTTCTACTCATCTCCATCAGCAATGCGGACTAAGTGGTAAGCGTGGTGGAGATCGATCTTGGTGTAGATTCTAGCCTTGCAAGGAGAGTCAAGGAGATCGGAAATAAGGGGAAGGGGGTATCAATCCTTTTTGAAATTGCATTAAGCCCACAGAAATCAACACAGAGTCAAGGGATCCATCTTTTAGAGCACTGGTGCTCTGTGTGGAGAATGAGAAGGACAGATGAAGCCAATCCAGAGATGTTTGTCAATGAACTCTCATAGAGAGGCCAACTTGGACTGTAAGAGTGAATATACAGTACTGACTGGAGGAGACGTACCTTCCTCCAAGTTGATCCAGAGATCATAAGGGCAATGCAGAGCAAGAGTGTCTGCTCATGTTTTGCTGAAGACATCAGTGAACTCATGATATTCTGAAGGAATATTAGAAAGGTCCACAGCTTCTGCAGCTATGGCAGCAGACAGAAGCTGAAACTACGGCACTGACTTGTATCCTAAACATCTGCAAGCCAGTGAGCTTACTAGCCTGGAGAAAAGCTGCAGCATTGATGAGTGAGATACTAGGTGGTGGACTATTGTCTGACAGTGGAACAGAAGATGAAGCTGGTGATGGAGGGGTTTGCAAGGAGGCAGATGCCTTCAGTGCAGGTGTCAACAAAGACAGAGAAGATTCTCCTAGAACCAGGGTTTGGAAGCCAAGTATATGTCTCTCAGTCCAGTCAATCAACAGATTGTGTTGGGAGAGCCAGTTAAATCCTAATACCACAGAGCAGGAAGAATTGAGTGGAGTTACATAGAAAGAAATATCCATGCATTCACCAGTAGGAAACATTACAAATAATAATATACTCTCTGTAAGTATGGAGTTAGAGGTACCATCAAAAAGTTTCAGTGCAATGGGAGGGGCTGGAGTTGTGGGGAGGTTGTGCTCCCTCACAAATGACGAGTCAGCAAAACAGTGGGTTGAACCAGAATCGATGAGTGAAAGGAAGAAAAGAGGCATATCCAGTGTAGCTGGAGAAAACGAAGTCAATGGAATATTTACAGCTTGGGGATCATAAAGAGTGGATGCATTTAGTCTTATCTCCTTAGGTGCACAGGAGAGATTAACATGGCCCTCAGCCTGTGTGGAGTCACTGGAGCCACTCTCTATTTTTTCAAACTCTCAGCTGAGTTCACTGAGGGAGTTGCCTTGGTAGATGTGGCAGTGGCTGCACAGGCTTTGGTGGCAGAGGCTGCCTTTCGACAGTCCTTGGCCTGATGACTGGCATTGCCACAGAATAGGCAAAGCTTCTGGTCCAGGCAATGTTTACATTCCTCCAGTGTGAGTTTCCTGTCAGAACCAAGCTTCCCAGTCAAGTCTGGCACCTTGGACTGGTTCTGCTTTTGCTTGTTCTTGGGTTTCTCTGAGGATGAAGCAGAGTTGGAAGAGGCAGAAGAGGAAGAGGAGGACGAGGACTGAGTCTTGGAGGAGGAGGAAGAATTTGAAGTTGACTTTGAATTCTGATTGCCCTTGGGCTTCTCCGAAGACTTGGCAGCAGACTTGCTGTGCTTCTCCTCAATGTTGCACTCAGTGTTGTGCTCCCAATGCCTCTGACTGTAGCCCTGGGCTACCTTCTTAGTCCTGGCAAGAGTCATAGGCTGGCCTTGCTCTCATGAGAGAGAGCATCCTTCAAACAAGGACAAAGGCCACGGTAGTAGGCCAAGTTGAGGGCAGCATCATCCCAAGGCAAGAGGGCTGCATATTCATTAAACTTGATCTTGTATGTGGTGAGATGCTGGTTGTCCTCCATGTGAAGGGAGAAAATGTAGATTTCAGCTTCACCAACTGGGTTGGTATGGCTGAAATGAGTCTGGAGTAGCTGAACGAAATAGCCCCATGAATCCATCCATGACTCATATGCATCATCATCGAGATGGGTGGCAAATAGATTACTGGCAGTGCCATGGAGGAAAGTCAATGTGTAGTTGACTTTAGATGCATCATCTGGGTACAACTGAGGGTTGTTCTGGAAAACCAAGCAGACTTGTGTGATAAAGGGTTCCAACTTCAAGGTGTTGGAGCCGTTGAAATTGTCCAGCTGGTTAACCTTCTTCTCCCAAATGGGAGGAGGAGGTGGTGGAGGTGGTGGTGGCGGGACAAAGTAGCCTGCCACAGAGGCCACCATTTCCAGGATCTCATCTCTGGTGAAGTTGTAGTGACGTCTTGGGCAGCGAGGGTCACAATAGTCATCCCTTGAGGGAGGCCTAGAAGGAGGCTCAGAGGGGTCAGAGGGAGGACCTCCCGGGGTGATTTGGTCCACCACGACCATTGCCACCAGCACCTGCCTGCTCATTATCATCCCCTGGCTCATTGCCATCATCATCTCTGATCCATCACCATTGCCATTGTCATCTCTGGGTTGGTCACCATCATCTTCATTATTATCTGGAGGGTCATTATTACCAATTCCAGCAGAATTACCACCAGAAGGAGGTGGAGGTGGAGAGGAGGTCCTCCACTGCCTGAGGCTACAGGCTGTTGAGCAGGTGGCAAATGGCTGTGGGTACTTGCTGCTTGCTGCTGGGAGAAAGCTGAGTATCAGCTGCACCAAATTCTGGAGAAAGCTGAGTATCCACCTGTGAACTTGATGGGCTGCGATGAGTGGGGACAAGAGTAGGGAGGGTCAAATGGAATGCTTAGTGGAATTGGGCTTGTTAACAACTGGTAAGTTACAGTGTGTTTATATACTGAGTGTGTCTTGCTGTGAACCAGCTGAAGTTCACAAGCTGCATGATGAGTGGAGGTAATTCCTCCAGATACTAGAGCACTAGCTGAGGGTGGAGCATTTCGCCAAGAGAGAGGCAGAGCAGAGTCAACACGACGAGGCATGCTGGCATTATGTTCATGAGCTTGTTGAGCAGCTAGATGATTGCTACAGTGTACTTCATTTTGCTGCTATTCATAGCTCCTGGTGTGTGCAGTCTGAGTCTGCATGTGGGTAGCCATGAGAGAAAGAAAAGTGTTATGTGAGGAATCCAAGGTGGCAGTTTCATATACTGTCATAACCGTGCCCCTAGCCTGACTTGGCAGCAGAGTATGAGGGAGTGACTACAGAGGAGCAAGGGGTGAGTATGAGATGAGAGCAGAGAATGAGAACTCAGGGGATAGGACTTTGGCTTCAGCTTATGTGCTGTGCCCCTGGGATTCCTGGTCCTGGATTTCAGAGTAAGGGCAAGCCCTTCAGAGAAGATGAGAGACAGAAGAGATGAGAGGTGTAACTCAAGTCAGATGAAAGGGTGAGGACATAGTTCAATATGAAACTGAAGTCTAAGTACAAATTGAGTACTACTTAAATACTAGAGACTCAGAGTAAGTAAAGGCCGCTGGCCAAGGCTAGCAGAGAAGTATGGTCAGGGTAGGCATACATAGAATGAAGACTAAAACTAATTAAACATAATAAAACACGTCAGAGAAGTGAGTGCATACAGTGGTGTAAAGTGAAACTGATAGTGGCACACTTAAGAATGATAAGTGACTCACTATGAGATGTATACTACAATACTGAGGGGATAGCTCAGTAGGGTGGAAGAAAGGAAACGAAAGTAATCTATGTACAGTAAGCAATAAGTAATACTAAGAACGTAATCAAAGTCCAGAGTAAACATAGGCGAAGGTGGAGTAAGAGCATAGGAGTCCGGAGGTAGGCGATACGGGATATGACACCATCTGTGAACACTGAGGAGGAAATAAATAACTCATTTTGTGGATATCTATCAGATCTTAGTGATGATGAGGATGAATTTGAGTCTATAGAGCTGGCTGATGAAAATGAGACCAATGAATTGCTTGAGGCTGAAAAATCACTTACCAGCTCTTCCAATGTTATTCAGCCACCTCCCTTGAAATGCCAAAAGCTTTCTGTCTCAGATTGTGAGGCAAGGATACAAAAGAAAGCTCAGAAAAAATGTAAACTTCAAGAGAGACTCACTGCAATAGAGAAGCTGATTGCTTCAAAGAAAGACATATTTAATGCAGGTCAAAATGGTTTGCAAGCTTATTGAGCACAAGCAATACAGAGTTGTCTTCATATGATGTTAAAGGGCACCCATAAGTTTGTTGAAGCATCTGAGATGGCTGCTGAGAGCTATGGATTTGCAAGAGTTCATGGAGGCCATCTTGTGAGGACATGGGTTAATGCATGGATACAAGCACAAGAACTTCCTGTGTCAAGAAGGGGAGCACATTCAAAAGTGTTCTCTCTTCTTGATGATCCAGAAGTTTGTACAGAATTACATGCATATCTGCACACCAACAAGTGGGCAATGGACCCAAAGAAGCTGGCTCTACTCACACAAAACAAACTCCTTCCTGATGTATCAAAGAAATATCTCACTGATGTTATTCAAAATGAAATGCCAAAGGGCTTAGTGCAGTATCTTGAAGTTGAACTCATTCCATGCTTTCATATGAAGGTGACCAAGGGAATTTCACTGGCAACTGCAAGACATTGGCTGATAAAGGAGGGTTTTCACTACACAGCACATAAGAAAGCCTTGTATTATGATGGCCATGAGAGGCCAGATGTAATTATTGTTTGCCAAAATAAATTCATTCCATCTTACAGAAAGACTGAACCTTGTTTGGTCAAGTATGAAGTTGGGAATGTGTTGAAGGAAATTCAGCCAAAACTTAATCCTAGGGAACAGCCTCTTGTTCTTGTTGCACAAGATGAGATGATAGCTCAAGCAAATGATGGAGATACATCAACATGGGTTTGGCAAGGAGAACAGCCATTGAAAAAGAAGGGTGCTGGAAGAGGATTGCATCAGTCAGATGTTATTTGCTCAACAGTTGGTTGGCTGAAAGAATCAAGTCAGACAATTGAGTATGGGAAAAATTATGATGGATACTGGAATGGTGAGATGTTTGTAAAGCAGGTAATTAATATTCAGTCCACAAATCTGTATTGGGTTGTATCTAATCAGGACTTTAAGATAAAGGAAAGATAATACCAGCATTTGAGAAAGCACATCCACCAGGTTATCAAATGCTTATGATGGTGGACAATTTACAAGGTCATTCAGCTTATGCAACAGATGCATTACTTGTCAATTAAATGAACATGAACCCAGGTGGAAAACAATCAAAAATGTGAGATGGGTGGTATCTCAGAGATGGCATTAAGATCTCTCAGCCAATGGTTTTCCCTGATGATCATTCCTCTTTTCCAGGTGAGGCTAAAGAAATGAAACAAATACTTATTGAATGTGGACTTTTCAAAAATGGCCTTCAAATGCAATGCAAAAAGTCTGATGATGAATCTTCAGGAAAATGCAACCCAGATGCAACAACTTGCTGTGCAAAAAGGATACTTGAGCTACAGCCAGACTTTCAGGAGCAAAAGTCACTTGTTGTGGAAGTTATTGAAGCAGCCAGACATCTTTGCATTGTCCTTCCAAAGTTTCACTGTGAGCTCAATTTTATTGAGTTCTTCTGGGGTGCAGTAAAAAAATATCTCTGAGAGAACTGTGATTATACCTTTACCACTTTACAGTAAAAAAATATCTCTGAGAGAACTGTGATTATACCTTTACCACTTTGCACAGAAAAAGTTCGCAACTTCAGTTCTTGGAAGTATGCATCCCATCGCAGGATTCCAGAGCTTCTTGCAAGACAAATGGACACTTGATATGATGACTAAGCATACCATATTTAGTAATTCCTTCTGTTTATGGTAATTGGCAAATATTGCTATAATCTGAAAAATATAACTTGCTCAGTTTTGAGAATTTTGACAAATGCTCTAGAGGATTTATTCAATTCATCAAAACAAGCATTTTTACAAGAGGAATAAGAAAATAGAGGTATTTAGCATGAGATATTTCACTTGTACAAAACATGTGGTGACTAGGTGAAGAGCACCATAGGTTTCTGTGAACCCATTCAGATGGGTCTGAATGCATTTGAACCTGTAATATAGATTAGTTTTTTTTTGTCATTCTGGCAGATGTTTAATGATAAAAGTAGTACTGTGGTGACTGGTGGCATGATTTGGCACAGAATGCCACTGCCACATTTCTTTGTCAGCAGCGCAGATCAATGTTGATCATTTGATTCTGTCTATTCTGATTCCATTACTCTGGTGTCCATTACTCTGTATCATCTCTTCAAGACTTCAATGCTCAGTTACTTGGCCTGTTTCATTTACTTTTCCTGTACTCAAGTTCTTATCTCTCACTTTTCCCTTCTTCAACAATCCAATGGGACTGGGTTTTACTGTCATCATTCCTCATAAGTGTGTGACAGCATGGATAGTGGATATGATCATTCAATGATCTCAGACTCTGGAGCTCTCTTCAATTTTCAAGCTGGGCTGTTCTACTTTGAAGCTGCTTGGTCTGTGTGATGGCCTATGGTATAAATACATGTCCTTCAGGTCACATCTTTGACTACAACCTGAACATTCAAGTTTAACACTTTGCACCTGCCACCTCTTTTCTGTTCTATCTCATTCTGCTTGTACTCATGTCTTGCTTCACTGACTCCAATTCTGGCTGTGCTCAAAATGTTGATGGTTCCCTGAAGGATGCATCAGAGATTGTATGGTATAACAATGGAGATGATGAGGCACCTCTGTCCTCTGTATCTGGTGAGTGTCTGCTTTATTTTGTGATTGATATATGTACCTTACTAATTTTGTAAAACAGTTGGCCAAGTTTCCAGCCCTCCTAAAGAGAAGGGTAAGGAGAAAGCTATTCAGTGCTCTGATTGTACAGTCAAATCAACCCAGTGTGTTCTTGACATGAAGAACCAAAGTGTATCTTTCAGTACAGCTTTGAGCTTGAAGAAGAAGCACAATGCATCTGGAAGTCCTCCAAAGACTTCTCCAAAGTCATCTCATCATGCTAAGAAGTCAACAGTCATTGTCTCAGAGACTGAT
The DNA here is from genome assembly GCA_025738555.1 of Cyathus striatus. Classification (NCBI taxonomy): domain Eukaryota; kingdom Fungi; phylum Basidiomycota; class Agaricomycetes; order Agaricales; family Nidulariaceae; genus Cyathus; species Cyathus striatus. The sequence continues at coordinate 4,183,634 of JAOVFP010000005.1, read as the reverse complement.
CATAGTGAGAAGACTGACAGTGATGTTGATGAAGGGTCTATTGCTATTGAGAAGGACTCAGACCTTTTTTTTAAAAAAAAAGTCCTGTTTATTGTCATGAGGCAGAGCCTATGTCAACCTTACATTCATTTGTATTTAACTATTTACATGCCCCCTGAGCATACTAATGCTTGTGTCTTTACTATTGGTGTGAGAAGTTTGGTTAATCATACATCAAGACCTGCCAACACCATGTTTTCAAATTCCATACTTCATTAGTCATCACAATTCCCATGCGGCAAGCCGGCACCCAACAATCCTACTCAGACTCATACTGGCACAATTCCCAGGCCACAGTGGCCATCTGACATAAATGCTGGTTCCTTTGCTCCTATCCTAGGTGGTCCCTGAATGGGAATGAGTACCTGACAATATAGTTCATAGCTCCAATGAAGTAATGCGTGGTCTGACTTCGGGTTCAGAACTGCAGGATGTGATGACCTGGACCTTTGGCACTTCCAGAAGCTGTCATTGGTTTGATTGGGTAATAGAGTCTCATGACAAATGATTGTTCTGGTAACACATGATGCTGAGGTTAGGTCAGCAAGTAATCAGGGTGGTCGAAGGTGAAGATTTTAGGGTGAGTAAAATTAACTGCACCATGTGTGGATTGAACCAAGGGGCTCATGCTCAAGCAGGGGTACCCTTCTCCCTTGCCTGCCAGGGTGCAATGGCAGGTGCGCATGATGGAACCACTACACCATCGCGCCCCCTAGGACTTGGACCTTAGCTATGCCAAGCTGAGGGAAATGGCAGATGCAGATAGTCAGGTATGTGCACATTGTTATGATAAAGTTCTGGTTGGGATGTTTATCATACAAGTCTGATAGTCATGTGATTTACAAGTTCAAAGAACAAGTAGATCAGTATCAAGTTCGAGTCTCTATTCATGAGCTCTTAAGTTGGTTAGACTTAAGTACAAGTGAAGTGAATGAATCAAAGTAAAGCTAGTTCGATTTAAGCTGAAGCTTGAGCTCTACAGCCCAAGTTACTACTGTTTAAATACAAACAAGTTCGTACTAATAATAAGTAGAAATGTAACCAAATAAATCAAGATGCTGCATATCAACTGCACATTACTGCAGCGCAGTAAGAAGAAAGAAAAGTAGACTAAGTAAGGTAAAGTGACTCAAGATGAGTCAAATGACAACTGTGTAAGAAGTCTTATGTTTGGTATCAAAGATGATACCAAACAAGTCAATAGTTTTAGAAGAAAACATATGTAAATAAAGAAAATTGTAACATGCATCTTCTCTATACTATTTTGTTGTTCTAATATTTATTATTAGAAATCTCCTCATTGTTCCAAGGAGGAGTTAACAGCTGACATTCAAACCATTTTTCAATGAGATGACACTTATCTGAATCCTTCAACTGGTCAGCTACAAAAAGGCCACCGGTGTAAGATTTGTTTGTAAGTACTCTTCCTTTAATATGCACTTTGCACTCATTCTAACTTGTTTTAGTCAAAATAACTTGAAACCTTTCTTCTTTACTGGTGGTGTATCAATGCTTCGCACTCATATTGCAAGGTATGCGTAAAATTATCCACTGTTTTGCTTCTTCATCTCAAAGCTACCACTATGAAATACAGGTGACACTCTAAAGAATACATGGAATTATGCAAGAAGCTTGGAATTACACTGCATTCTCATGCAATATCAAGGAGTGTGTCTGAGGGAAGTATCAGGTATGTTGTTATGTTACTAAATATGTTAATAACATGTTCAAACTTCATTTTGCAGGTTAATACAATCTAACTTGGATCTCTCTGTTTTTCAGGAGTATAAGCCATCTGCCTTCACCACTGCTGGACTTCTGGATCATATTGTTGAACTCATTGTATGTGAGGACAATGTTAGCATTTTCTTCTATATCTTTATATTATACTAATCTTCATTGACATTTCATCTTATTGACAGAGGAAGTTTTAGAAGACTTATTCAATACTGTCATCCTTCCATCACTGAGAATGACATTCCTCATTGAACAGCACTTCATATGAATATTCTTCGATGTGCTAAGCTGGCTGAGGATCACATTAGAGAGGCTTTCAAGCTTATTGAAAGCAAGTTCTCATTTACATTTGATATGTGGATATCCAAGGTGGGGGACCCATATATTTCCATCACAATTCACTATGTATATTCCTCACCTGATTGTCCTGATGATTGGAAATTAAAAAGCAAGCAGCTGGCATTTGAACATGTCAATGGGCATCACACTGGAGTGAACACTGCTAGTATTGTTATGAAGGTCTTAAATCAATATGACCTTCACAGAAAGGTGAGAGATTTAATTATATTCAATTCATTGATCTATTAATAAGTTGTGGATGATAGATTGGCTGGTTTACAAGTGATGGCGCTCAAGTTAATAGAACAACTCTTTGTGAATTTCAGAAGATGCTCACTACAGCTGATATTGGATGGACAGCAGAAGAACATGATATTTTGTATGTGCTTTTTATACAGTAGTAACACTTGAGTTACATCTGATTTATATTAGATGCATGGAGCATGCCCTTCATCTTTCTGCTAAGCATTTTGTCTCTGCATTAGACAAAGATATACCTGCAGAAATTGAAGGTGATGAAGAGAATGTATTCTCATTCACTTCAGGAGACTCCCTTGGAAAGGCTCTCGCACTCATAAAGCAGGTATCTGCAAGCCTGCAAGCTTACTAGCCCAGAGAAAAGCTGCAGCATTAATGAGTGAGATACTAGGTGGACTATTGTCTGTCAGAGGAACAGAAGACGAAGCTGGTGATGGAGGGATTTGCAAAGAGGCAGAAGCCTTCAGAGCAGGTGTTGACAAAGACAGAGAAGATTCTCCTAGAACTGGGGTTTGGAAGCCAAGTATGTAATTTTATTCTATCTGTATAGTTCCAAAATGTCTAATACAATGCTTAGATTAGAATGTCACCACAAGTCTGTACATTTTTTCAGTCAACATGTTCTCAGGTGAACATCAACCCTCTAGAGCTCATGCTCTGGATTCAGACTCATTGGGCTTCTCTATATTACTTTCTCAAATGCTTGACTTTATTGAGGCCAGTTAGTTTCTTTTATTATTTTTCAACTGAATAAAAGCTTATTATTGAACAGGCAGTTTGTCACGACCATGCCCCTAGCCTGACTTGGCAGCAGAGTATGAGGGGGTGACTATGGAGAAGCAAGGGTGAGTATGAGATGAAAGCAGAGAACGAGAACTCAGGGGTAGGACTTCAGCTTCAGCTTATGTGCTGTGCCCCTGGGATTCCTGGTCCTGGATTTCAGAGTAAGGGCAAGCCCTTCAGAGAAGATGAGAGATGAGAAGAGATGAGAGATGTAACTCAAGTCAGACTGAAAGGGTGAGGACATAGTTCAATATGAAACTGAAGTCTAAGTACAAATCGAGTACTACTTAAATACTAGAGACTCAGAGTAAGTAAAGGCCACTGGCCTTGGCCAAGAAAGTATGGTCAGGGTAGGTGTACATAGAATGAAGACTAAAACTAATTAAACATAATAAAACATGTCAGAGAAGTGAGTGCATATGGCGGTGTAAAGTGAAACTGATAGTGGCACACTTAAGAATGATAAGTGACTCACTATGAAATGTATACTACAATACTGAGGGGATAGCTCAGTAGAATGGAAGGAAGGAAACAATAGTAATCTATGTACAGTAATCAATAAGTAATAATGAGAATGTAAGCAAAGTCTGGAGTAAACAAGGTGAAGGCAGAGTAATGGACTGAAGGTCCAGAGGTAGGCGATATGGGATATGACACAGTTGACCAATTCATTTTACTTGCTGATGCAAGTCCTGTGGTTCTGAATCTTCCAGGTGATCAGTCTCATTCCAATTTCAGGCTCTCAAGGAAGGACTGGGAGTGTCTGGAGATTATGATGGAAGTTTTATATGTAAGTTAATACTTATACATCATTGAACCACATTTAATTTATTTGTTTTAGGAGCCTGCCAGAGTTCAGCAAACATTCTCAGATGAGATAACACCCACTGTATGGTGTGACATTCCAGCCCTTGAGTTTCTCATCAAGTGCTGAAATGCAATGATTGGACAGCTGAGGTATTGAGAAGTGAAAGATGCAATGTCAAAGGGGGTTGCCAACTTGCAAAAGTGGTACCATTGTGTTGAGGATACATGAGGTCATGTCACTGACCCACAGTCTCAGTAGAATCCAGTGAGATTCTCATGAGATTCTCTGATACTCCAGTGAGAATCCAGGTTAATTTTAGTGGTATATCTGAGAGTGTGGAGAGATATTAGTGAGACATTGGTGAGACTACACTGAGAAAATGAACAATTTTCATCTCACTACAATCAAACCTAGTTCTCATTGGGTGAGAATCTCTGAGAGTCAGTAATACAATGAGAATCTCAGAGAATGAATAAATAAGCTGTATATCTCACTCCTCCACAAGATCAGGTGGACTCCAGGTAGACTTCAGGCAGACTCTATTGTCACAGTTGTAATGTGTTTCCCACAGTTATCATACTTGTCACACATGTGTGAAAGGTTGGAAAATGTGGGAAAAGCATGACATGTTGGAAAATGTTGGAAAAAGTGTGGTGCCTAAGCTTTACCTAGACACTATTGTCACACATTTATGAAAGTGTGACATGTTGGAAAATGTTGGAAAAGCGTGACATGTGTGACAAGTGTGGGAAAAAGCGTGACATGTTGGAAAAAGCGTGACATGTTTGGAAAACATTGGAAACAAAGCATGATATGTGTGACAAGCGTGGGAAAAGTGTAACATGTTGGAAGCGTGATATATGTGACAATGTGGGGAAAGTGTGACATGTTGGAAAAAGTTGGGTAAGTGTGATGGTTATGATATGTGACACTTTTCTAACATGTCGCTTTTTCCCACGCTTGTCACACATGTCACGCTTTTGTTTCCAACGTTTTCCAAACATGTTACACTTTTTCCAATATGTCACACTTTTTCCCACACATGTCACACATGTCACGCTTTTCCAACATTTTCCAACATGTCACACTTTCATACATGTGTGACAATAGTGTCTAGGTAAAGCTTAGGCACCACACTTTTTTCAACATTTTCCAATGTGTCACACTTTTCCCACATTTTCCAACCTTTCACACATGTGTGACAAGTATGATAACTGTGGGAAACACATTACAACTGTGACAATAGAGTCTGTGTGACATGTTGGAAAATGTTGGATGTCACACATGTCACACTTCCAACATATCATGCATTTTCCAACATTTTCCAACATGGCACACTTTCACACATGTGTGACAAGTGTGATGACTGTGGGAAACATGTTACAACTGTGACAATAGAGTCTAGGTACAGCTTAGGCACTTGAGTTCAGTGGAGTTCAAGTAGAGTCCATGTGCCCTACTGATAGTGTAGTGAGACTCTCACTGGATTCTTGATAGTCTAGTGAGAGTCCAGTGAGAGTTCAGTGAGAGTCCAGTGATAACTGTGGGAGAGTGCAACATACTGGGATACATCCTCTGCATATTTCATTTGTCTCAGTAAGCTCACTCTATTATCAAGTCTTATTATTCTAACAATGTATTAATCAGCTCTAGATCTGAATGTAAAGCACTTCTATTGTAAGGGACACTGGGAACTATGACAATATGAGGAAGGGATGAAATGCCTTGAGGGAGTTGTAAGTTATATTTAGATCTTTTTACTTCACAGCTCACTCATCTAACACTGATATTAGTTTGATAAATATTATATTCCACCCAAGTCTATGAGGAGTACATCTACTCATTCAGATGAAGGTATTTATATTGTGTACTTTCATAACTTCCTGAGCTTACAATTATTATTGTAGATATAACTGAGAACCATCCAAGTTCACATAGGTATGGGGGGACATACCTATTTGAAACTGTACAGTCCTTCCAGTGAATGGAAAGTCCTCAAGATGAGTTGAAGCATTATCTCAAAAGTGGAGTTGAGAAGATTGAGGATGTCATTGGTTGGTGGGGGGTAAGTCTCTTGTTCCTTTATGAATTCACTGTTCTTACAACATTATAGAAGCAAAGTGATATAAAATATCCTACCATGAAGTGCATGGCCCATGACTACTTGGCCATTCAGGGGTCTTCAACTCCGTCAGAGCAAGCATTTAGTAGTGGTGGAATTACTGATGCTGCTTGACATGGAAGCCTTATGACTGAGATCTTTGGTGCACTTCAAATTTTGAAGAGTGCTTATTGTAACAGTCATATTTCTGCTGCACAGCAAGCTAAGGAGAGCATTGATGCTCTTATTGCTGAGCTTGAAGAATGACACAACCCAGAGGATTACAATGCTGAACTGTAGGACTTCAAGTATGTAGATGTGCTTAGTTAGTACATAGTTATATTCTATCATACTCTCTATGTACATGAGTATCTCTACAAAATGAAGTTAATCCTTGAATATACATGATATACTAGTTATTATCAATGTTATGCTACTAATTTAAAGTCAAATTAGCTGTTTAAATTTTTTTAAATTCTAGGTTCAGTTCAACATTCATTCAAACTTGCTCTGAACCCTAACCAGACCTCAGTGGACCTGAACCTCAGGTTCAGTTCTAGGTTCAGTGAATAGGCCTGAACTGAACCCCAGGTCCAGTTCAAGGTTCAGAAAAAATCTTGTCTGAACCAGATGGAACCAAACCCTAACACCACTAGATTAGGCCTGTAGTAGACATCCCCTTGAGCAGACATAGGCATACTGCTTATTAAAATACACTGTCATTCACTTATTCTAATAACTGCAAGCAAGGTTTCCTTCAACAAAGTCAACACTTCCGAGTACAATTAGTGTAAGTAATAATTTGTAGCTCTTGCCTTCCGGTACTTATTACATATCACACTAGTGTTAATCCACTGCATTCTAAGTACTTATCGTATATCTACATTCGACTAATGCAACCGGCCAAACGGCACAAATAAGCGGACAAGGTAATTAAGCAGTTAGCGGGATTTACACTACTTACTTATAAGTTACCACCAGTGCTTATACTGATCCACTATGAAGACATCAACAAGAACAGGCAACTGACTAGCGGTAGATAGCATACGACAAGGTTGTAAAGATGTACTACTAGAATCCAACCAAAGTACTAAATAGTCCATTATTTGTGTAAGATTGTCCAAGACAATACGATGGCTAGGTTATATGGGTGTTGACCCGTAGAGTATGGATGAATGATTAATTACTATGTATCTGTCTTGGATATAGTCTCCGACCGGGGCTGCGTCTCATGATAATGCTTCTCTAGTAAGCGTTCGACTTCATTAAGAATAAGCTGATATGAACACACAAACCTGACAACTGTAGGTCTCACTCACTTGATACGAGATGTTTACTATATGGTGTTGCGAATTTGCGCATCTGAGCCAGCTGAGGTTTGACCTTAGTATATAGCAATTCCCTTTGGTCACCTTCAGATACTACTAAGGCTCGTTGAAGAACATAATCTGTTATATGGTTAGTCCGAGGCTGTTGCTAATTATTAGTATTTACTCACTTGCATATTGATCCTTCATCATGGCTACGTATGGCATAAAGCCGTCTGGCCGAGTAAGGATGATCTCATCAATCAGCGAACGACGACTTTCCGAATCTGAGAACAGTAGCGCCTTCTCACAAACATTTGAAGCGAACTTGTGACGAGCCATGTACAGCAACTGTCCACGTAGCTTCGAAATAACAAGAGCCTTGTCCTTAGCTTTCCCATGCTCCAATATAAATTGCATAACATAGTTCTTAGTTAGATCAGCACTCTCATCACATTGTAAATGATAGAATGTAGACATACTCCAAATTGATCAGTCATTAGTTTGTGAGCATTCGCCAGGACTTCTTCCATCAGTGATTGTGTTTGCTCTTCAGGTAGATGTTCTAAACATCGTTGCAACACTCTGCAACCGTAAGGGTGAGTGGCAAGATCATAAACATTCCCTCTAAAGGCATAAATGAATCCAAGACGCTCTGCAGAAACTCGTTCGACAAGCTTTTGTACGACCTAGAAGAAAATATTAGACATCGGAATTACAAACAGCAAGGAGCATATGCCTACATGATTTCCATTAGAATCCTTGACACACCTCAGAACGTGTGGTTCAATTTGTCTGACTAACAGACTTTGTTGTTCTGGAAGTATGTTTTCGATAGCCTATAGGAGACGATTTGCATATTACCTCAGCAACGATCATTTAATCCTCAACTATAGGACTAACTTTCTGCACAACCCGACAACCATACATCTGTAGCGTAAGTGCCAATACTTGCCCATCCATGGCGTTTACAAGAAGGGTCTTCTGCTGTTGAGATCCGAATTCAAACAATTTTTGAATTACCTGCAAAGCATTTATAAATATAAAGTATATTAGCAACCACAAATGCTCACATAATTGCCGAACACATCTTGCATAAGAGGCAAAGTATGGGAAGGTACAATCTCATCAAAAATTGCTTGCTTTTCGTCATTTGAAGCATTCTCTATACGTTGTTGAATGAATCGAGAACCATGCTGGTCCCGGCTAAACTCGACTATGTGACCAATTATATCCTACAATTTTTTCAGTAAATGCGCCATGTATCCTATATTTGAGACACTACCTGAAGCTCCCATTTCTGTGCTTTATTTGAACGGAATTCTTCCAAAATGACACTGCGAGGGGCTGTTGCTATAATGCGAGGATCTCTTCGTGTCGAGCGTATCCCATGGTGGTACATATGTGAAGGGTTACTTGTCTGATACACCGAGCCATCTGGTAGCATAAGAGCTGACCCTGAGCCATTATATTCGATACCTGATACGTACGGCTGAGAGGATCGAGAAGATGCGCGCAAATTTCCATACATATTTGTGTGAGGAATGGTATTGGACTGCATGTTAAACTACATTATATGAGCTCAGACAAGTAAGACATATAGTATGAAAACGTACTTGTGCTTCAGTTTTATCTGACATGCCTATGGGAATCGCCGGACCAACGGAGGTTATAATAGGAGAATGGGTCGGCGCCGGAAAAAGGATAGGCTGAGGAGGATAAAAGAATTGTGATCCTCCTGAGCGTGGGTCAAACATGAAACCAGGCTGAGTACGCATATCTATTGCAGGATTGGGGTGAAGGGCCTGCGGAGGAAGGGGCATACCCTGATGTGGTAGGGTTGGCATAGATTGTGGCGGAATTGATGTAAACATATTATTAGGCGTTGCATGACTTAGTACTGGGGATGAGTAGAGAGATGGATCTGGAGGCCCGCTGTAAGGGAAAGGAAATTCAATATAGTGCTCTCGCGGTGGTGGGGCATAAAATCCATTAAAGTCTTGCAAATAAGTACTAAACGGTGGTTGCTGCGATGGCGGTGGAACATTGAATATGTTTTGGGCAGGGGGTCTGTGAGACTGGCCATTGCGATCGTCTTCGACTGCCATTCCACGCATTGCAATTACGAGTTCATCTTGTGCTGAAGGTGAAGCTTGAACAGTATCGTAGCTACCGATAGATGGCGAACGTTGGACCACGGACTGCTGCGTTGAATATCCTGCATTTCCAAACGATCGGCTAGGAGAAACTGAGGTAAATCGAGGACCATTAGCATCTGATGCATGACCACGGTCGTATCTTCCAGAGGAAATATGGTTTTGCTTTGTTCGAGGATCCTGAAATAGCGTATGACAAACGAATTTCACGATACCAAAGACATGCTTACTCGATGTCCATTATATCCGGGTTGTGCTGTTTGACCTTGTCTCAAGCGAGGAGGCTGAACTGTGAGCGATGATGGATCCTGAGGCAAGTTACTTGTGAATGCTGGTAACAACAAATCAGTAGAGGATAATTACCAAAGTAGCAAACTCCGTCTTTTGCACAGCTTCCCCACCATCCTCAGCCCAAGTATCGCTTACGCTGCGAGGTGCATTTACCCAGGAGTCCGGCAAGCTACTGTGGTAATTGGGGTCGGTATTTGAAGGAGAAATCTCGTTAGCCCCGGGTGCAGACGATGTAGAAACGTTTCTAGAAGCTCCTGCACCATTCCACACCTATACAGCTGAAGGTTAACATCGAAGATGATGCTTGTCGTGGTTCACAATACGTGCCTGCCAACCAGTATTCAATCCTTTCAGGTTATGTGTTTGGGTAGCCTGGCCAATCCCCACTCCATAAACACCAGGTTGTATTTTTCTAGGCGTCTGTAACTTGAAAATAAAGTCAGAACTTCGAAGCGCTCCTCCCTCAGCATGAATTGATCGTACATTGGCGGGTGAGCTTGCAGGGGAGTGGACTCTCGAATGTGAAGACGAGCTGGAGGGTTTACGAGAGGTATCACCAGACATTATAGATTATATGCTACAAAGACTTTGGTCAGCAATGCGGAGAGGAAAACGAGGAAGCGGGCTCACTGGAATCTGAATTAAGAGTTATAGAGGTGGTAGACTGTTAAAAAGGAATTAGTTTGGAAGGAAAAGAAACGCGAGAATGAGCAGAGAAAGCAGACAAGGACACGTACGAGAACAAAGAGTTGAATGAAGACAGCGGTGGATAACGGAGCGTGAAGACGCGACTTTCGAGAGGAGTAGGTGGTGAACGGGGAATTCGGCTACGGGTCCCGAGGTAGAGCAGGACCGTCACGGTGCAAGTTGAGAAAAAAAGAGGGAAAGGCAAAGGAACGTGGGGGCACTACAAAGACCCTTAGAAAGATAGGTGACAGTTCGCGGGGAGAATCAAAATGCAGAGGGATCTGCTTGGATGAATCTAGGATAGCATGCAGAGTAAGTATTCAACATTCTGGAGGATGTCAATGAGCCACGGAACGCCTCACCAAATGGAAATAACGGAAATCGACAAAATACTCCAATTCGCCTACTACAATTCAACATGAATCCAGCGACGAAACCAGACCCAATCCGAACCCAAACGGAGGCATTATGTGAAATTATATAGCCCAAATTATTATCCGTGTTTCAGCGGGATCAAATTAGCTAGCGCGCTTCCGGGACGTCTACCCGATCTGGCTATCCTCAGGTCCCCGCCCCGCCCAACAAATAGCCCAAATAAATATTAGCCCGCCTTCTATCATTCCCACCACCACTGCAAGTCCATTGTCGCTATTAGTATTAGGAGTAGATTCGTAAAGTTGTCTTTTCGAGTCTTGAAGCTTGAAATTTGAATTTGAAAGCTTGAATCCAAATGTTCACTGTTCTTCCTTGTAATATGCATTCGATCATTCCCCAGATCTTATCGTTCCCGGCCAAGACCTACTTACTCTACAAACCTGAACGGCACATTCATTTATTTTCACGAATCACTCCGCAACCCTTCCTTTGGATTCGGAACATAAAATTTTCTCCTTCTTTAAGTCAGCCACTCTATGAACTGCCGCCCACGAAAGGTAAAAGAACACCATCATGCAACGGGCATGTTCCCTCTCATGCCCAGTTCATGCTACCTTTTTGCCTTCTGTGCCTTTCACCCATATCCATGGTTCTTATGCTAGCTGAATTACGGCACCGAAAATTGAATTTTGATTCAAGAATGGTACGGACCATTTAAATCACCCGTAAGTAGTTCGCATGTACTATCATGTAACAAGTGTTTGAAGCCATCTTGAGTGTTTGAAAGTCCTACAAAATCTTCATTATCTCAGCACCTACTTTTGCTACTGCCTTCATACTTTGCATATCGATTCCATAGATACTGTACAATATATATCTCAATTTATATGACAAGCGGATGATTTGTTGTTTTTTAACGGTACAAGTGCCTGTCACACTAAAAAGTTCTGAAAACATGTACTCTGCCTGTCTATCAATGCAGTTGCGTCGCTTTCCTTTCATATTTGAGATTTGAGCTGTTTGGGACATATACTAGTGATATCCCAAATATCACAAGCATAGTGCAACAAGATCTAGCTAGATCTTACATTTGATCTCAAGTTTTCGTTACATTTTGATACCTTTTGACATTGTTTGTCCCGTTAAAGAACAACAAATCATCCGCTCGTCATATAAGTTGAGATATATGTTGTACAGTATCTATGGAATCGATATGCAAAGTATGAAGGCAGTAGCAAAAGTAGGTGCTGAGATAATGAAGATTTTGTAGGACTTTCAAATACTCGAGACGGCTTCAAACACTTGTTACATGATAGTATAGTAATGGCATGAAGAGTAACAAGTAGTCATGATTTACATTCCAACGTTAAAAGGATATGCCATTGGTATTTTTATACAATTTTCTAAATCCTTTTCTAGGCAGATCATTAATAGATCTTGTGAGCTAGTCAAGCGTTGCGATGGGAGATACACAGTCTGGGGTATGCGACAATAATTTGCGAAATTAGAAGAACGTGAAGTGTATTGTTAACTGCATTAAATCTATCGTGAATTGAAAAACCAGGAAGCACGTTTCGCTATAAAAGCAATTAAAAGCAGTAATAGTTAGTCACCGCAAGTATACTAAAACCATTCAATAATAAATACTTACATCCAGACCTATAGAAGCGAGCGGACAATTAGAGGTAAATAAATTGCTATGCATACAACAAATATACTCACCCTTCCTCATTCTGTAATCTTGCTAATGGATTAGCCGACGCAATGCTACTCTGAGAGGACGAAGATGATGCAGGAGCTGCCCCTCCACCGCCTCGTAGAGGTTTGGCTATACGACCGAAGTTGAGCGGAGAGGATGTCGCTGCTTTTTGTGCTGTTAGGTCTTATGTTTAGATTCAATTTACTTCATGCAGTGGTAACCCGCTCACCGCGTGCTTGGTCAAGCCGTTCTTTCACCGCTTGAAGCTGGGCCTCAAACTTCTGGTTTTGTGCTGACAGCCTGCGATCTGCATCTTGAAGCAAAGATTCCAAGTTTTGTATCCGTTCATTGCGAGCAAGTAACTTCCTCTCTGCAATACCGGCTTCTTTCTTTAACGTAGAGTTCTGATCAACAAGCTACCAAGCGTCGTGTTAGTTACATTCAGAACAAAATGGGCCCTTAGATACCTGTTTCTGTACAAGCGTTAGCTGTTCAAGGTTGCGCTCCAAAAACGCCATCTTTTTCTGTTGTGCTCTGCTGTTGCTGTTTCGTATCACATTATTATATTGTTCCTTGATTTCATCCAACTGGATCTCAAGCTCGACAACCTGAAATGTTAAGTTTAGTGTGGTCGTAAAGAGCAGCGGATAGAGCGCGCAAAATAACCTTCTCGCAGCGGTTTTGCAAATCGCGCATTAGGGACTTCTTGACGCCATCGAACTCAGCCAGCTGCACATTGATAGCCTTTCTGGTTCGCTCGAGGTCTTGAGCACTCTCAGCGAGGTTCTTGCCCCCCTCGATGCCGGCGGAAGTGACGGCAAAGGCTCGCTAAACAACATGATAAGCATAATTCTGGCATTTGCAGAGGGTTGCGCACCTTCAACTCTTCGTTTACACTCTTTAAGCTCTCAATGGATGCATTAAGACTTCTGACCTCGTTTGTTCTAAGCTCTACTTGTTGCTTAAGATCCGCCACTTCGCTCGAGTGTGCTTCGCGTTTAGCGGCATATTGGGCTTCCAACTTATTCTAATATATTACTTTAAGCCCAAACGTATAAAAATAAAAATAAAGAAACACACTTTCAAGTCCGCCATCGATTCGGCAAGATCAACATTACTCGTCTCCTCGTCGTGGATTGTCTTTTCTGTTGAAAATTTAACCTTATGCAAAGCAAGGTAAGGATTTAGACTCACCAAGAAGTTCTTCGTACTCTGTCTCCAGAGCTGACACACGGGCCTCAAGTTCGTCCCTTCTTCTACTAATAATCTCATTCTCTTCTTGGCTTTGGCGAAGTCGGTCAACTGTCTCTCGAACGAGGGCCTGCCCATCGGTCAGTTGACGCCGAATCGCTATTAAATCTTCCTGCGAAAGCGATGTTGCATCATCCATATTGTCTAACTTGTTCAGTAATTGACGAAGTTGTTCGTCCTTCTCCGAGAATGCTCCCTGCTATGAACAACAGTAAGAATCACCATCCCATTTTTAACTAGATGGCTTACGGTGTCAAACTTAGCCATCATCATCGCCATCTTCTCTTGCTTCCTCTTTTCCTTGTCTTCTGCAGAGGCATCTTTCTGGGAAGCTTTTAACTCAGCAATCTGCTTCTTCAGATCTTCCAACTCAGACTTTGAGTCTTGATTCTGTTCCTTAAGTATGTCTATGGTAATAGCCCCTTCTTTATTGTCATAATCAAGCCTCTCAAGTTGAAGCCTGAGTTCGTTCAGTTGGCTCGACATGGATTTATTTTCCTGCCACATTCTAAGTCAGAACGACGGTTAGAAAGGAAGAACGCTCAAATGACCTTATTTACGGCAGCCTCTTGCTCCTTCAAGAACACCAGCTCTTCCCTTAGCTCCTTGACAAGCTTATCGGCAGAGGCTAGGGTACTTTCCTTTTCAGCCAGAGCATCTGTAAGTTCATTCTCCCTCCGAAGGAAGTCTTCGCGTTCGTCTTTCTCTAATCCAATTACCGTGGGTGTTTGCGGTCGACTCTCAAGATCTCCTCGTAGGCCTTCAATGGCAGGATTGACAGGTGTCATGCTACGGGAATTTGAAGCGGGAGTCGAGGGCGCAGGGGACGTAGCTGTCTTCTTGGGTGCAGCAGCAGCTTTAGCGGAGGTTGCCCAGTCTGATTCATCTACGTGCCCCCCTGATCGCCAAGTAGTTAGCTCTGCCTCCAATGCAGCAATGTATTTCTGATATGACGTGTTGGCCAGTTGCGCCTTCTGAAGCAAACCTTTGAGTTCCAATGGGGAAAGCTCCGCGTTAACGCGAGCTGTGTTCTTGATGGACTTAGCCCGTATACCAAATCGCAACGTCGAGAGAGTTTCTGCTTCGTTGTACGATGAAGGGGAACAATTAATAATCAAAGTTGTTCTGGAGTTTCCTCCAAGAGACTCTTGCAGAATGCGCGTCAACTTTGAGTCACGGTAGGGAATGTGCTTCGCCTAAAAGACATAGTTAGTTTCCATAGCATTAGATAACAGAGTGGAGTTACCTTCCCGTCTGTTAAAGCATTGATAACCATTCCAAGAGCAGAGAGCGATTTGTTGATCTTTTTTGCTTCTTCGAGGGTCTGACCTGACGCGCCAGTTTTGCCGACTTTTTCTGAGCCGGCAAGGTCAACCAAGTAGAGATTTCCTGTTTTCTGAGCACCGGTTTCCGTATTCCTTTGTTGAATCGTGATCAAAAAAATGGAATGAGATCGGGAGGACTCCGCATTCATGTCTGTTTTCATTGATTTCAAATAAGATCAGGATAGGCCTGGTGTATTAGAAACATACTTGTGGAAGTCACCACTCGCGCTGCTCCTCCAGTTCTCATAATTTCATAGACCTCCTTCGCACTACTGACGTAATAATCCGACAAGTTCTTCACGTAAACTCCTTTCGATTTTTCCTCGTGAACCTGAAGATTGTCGTTTTGCGCTATAACAAGTAATTAAGAAGCTACGACGTACAAGTACTGCATATAAACTTACGTGCAAGCAAATCGCGTATACGCTCCAGGTAGATTTCCATGTAAGAGACTTTCACGAGATACTCAAGATGGGCATCGCTTTCCACGATGGACTGGAAGATCTGTTCTGTTATACGCGGAATGATTCCTTTCAGCTCATTCGAATCAATATCTGCTCCCTTAAAATGACGTCGCATTAGTTGACACGTCTAACAGTATTAAATCTGCGGGATATTAGACATACCATCATCGTGAACGTTTTCCCGCTTCCTGTTTGACCATATGCAAAAACTGTCCCGTTATAACCATCGAGAACATCTGTAGGTAGGACAAAAGTTAACCTTCATGTGAATCAACAACAACAGCATCCAAACCTTTTACGATACTACATAGAAAAGGGGTGTCAGTGGCAACAGTGTATATAACACACGAAGACACCTACTCTTTTACCCCATAATCGAATACTTCATGCTGTTTCGTTCCCATCGGAAACACCCTATCGAAGGTGAATCCATCCCTCTCGGGCCCAGTACTCAACTGGGCAGATCTCATATGAACCGTTTGTAAGTTATCATCGAAGGAGACCACGATTTCCCCTCCTTCTCGTGTTTCAATGGCATTGACGGGACGAAACCTGGGGTTAAGAAAGGCAGTTTGATATACTGTATATGAAATAACAACAGAATGAGACTCGCCGACAGACAACTTTGATATTGGTCGAGCTTGCCATGATGGCAGCCTAGCGTAAGACCGAGACGTGTAAAGAGCGCGTAATACAATGTTCTGATGTATATATCGGGTGTAACAGTGAAGGTGGTAAATGAAGCGTAAGCAGAAAGGAGCCAGGTGATTGACAATGAATAGGTAGCAACAATTAAAGGCGTTCTCAGGTAGTAACTAGTAACCATTAGGTAGGGTTCCTGTCACTGTTTGTAGCTGTTACATCTCTGATCTAGCTCAAGTTTCTGTCTACTGTAAGTATGCACAGAACCACCAGGTCCCACATAAGTGTTAAACGTTAGAAGCTATGGTATTCGATGCGACCATGCATGTAGTTACCATCTTGGTACGAAGACAATATATCATTACATTCACACAGTGTCGTTGGATATTACTGCTATACTTATGTTACAGTGCTCATAAAACAAAACAAGTCCGTATTACAATGCCCGTATCTAATAGAATCAAAGACGTGGGGATCGCCGATTAAAAGGGATGCAAATGCAACGTATTTCAATCGTCGTCGCTGTCCACAGATGCTGCCACTCGGACCTGTCGGCTAGATGACGCAGCTGGGCGACGATTAACATGAGCCTCTCGCTCAGCGGCATCAGCTGCATCAATCCATTCAGAATAGATATCAATGGGCTCAGTGAGGTCTGAAAAGCACGCATGAGAACATATAATCAATAGCTCGAACAATTTAAAATGCGTACGATTGACTTTACTCTGATACCGCTGGTCGCAGACTCGACACACCAGTTGTGCTACACCCTCTTTTCTGTCCATTCTGACGGTCACTGACTTCTCGTGGTGACAGAAGAGGCAGGTAAAAGTGGTGTCTTGGATTGTCCTGGTGAATATCACTAGCTGCTGCAGACTGAGAAAGCTTACCTAAGGGCACCTTTTGCCTCGCAGGAGCAGGCTTTCTAGAGGACTTCTTGCGTTTTCCCATTATAATAAATGGTGCTGTATGTCGGAGAAAATGACAAGGCCGAAGAGATGAATTGAGTGCTCAGCGAAGAGCGTCGACTCTCGAGCAACTCTCGAGTGCCATGCGTCGCGCGAAATATTAGCTCTACAGCTTGAGAAACACGTGATTATCATGATCATGTGATTGGACGCGCCCACTGTTGACATTGGACGGTGTATAGGTTGGCGAAGTATAGTTGCCTGGCCATTGTGTTCGTCTGCCTTGTTCTCTCATCTACCATACATGAATATCTAACATATCCCACTGTCATCAATATCCAACTACTCCCCGCGTGCACTTCCAACTGAACTTCTCATGGCTATACGTCGCCCTGCGTCTTCACGAGCAAGGATCTACTCGAATGCGAACCCTATGCCTCCTCCTCAGATTCCAAGGTCTCGTTCCGCTATGTCCAGGTCTGCATCCTCATCGAAATCTACGGAAGATACCCATGTTGCCTCAACGAGTCATAGGCGCAAGCCTTCAGATGATCCAGAAACAAACATCCAAGTGGTTATACGATGTCGTCGTCGTTCAGAACGAGAAGTGCAAGACAATTCCCCGATAATAGTCAGCTCAAATGGTGCCAAAAGCAAAGAAGTTTCCATAGAAACTTCGGCACCTATTTCAAGCTTAGGTATTGTCACACTGCCCCCTATAAGAACATATCCTTTCGATCTCGTCTTTGGTCCTGAGGCGGATCAAGCATTAGTATATAATGAAGTTGTACACCCTATGCTTCAAGAGGTCGTGATGGGTTATAATTGCACTTTGTTTGCTTATGGACAAACTGGGACGGGAAAAACGTACGTCTACCGCTTTTGTATATGTTGCTGAAAGGTGTCTTAAGTGTGCGTCGTTTCAGCCACACCATGCAGGGAGACCTTACTGTAACTCCTATGGGAAATCCCTCCAACAGCGCTGGCATGATTCCCCGCGTATTATTTCGACTTTTTCATCACATGGAGTCCTCCAATGCCGATTACAGCATTAAAATTTCTTTTATAGAACTTTATAACGAAGAACTCCGTGATCTCTTGGCAGAAGAACTACCTCCACCTAGTGGCTCATCCCAACCTATGGGACTAGCATCTAAGGACAAAAATCCTGATAGCGGTCTTAAGATCTTCGATGACGCGAATAAAAGAGGTGTACTTATTCAAGGGCTGGAGGAAATATCAGTCAAGGACTCGAAAGATGCTTTAGCACTTCTAACAAAAGGAAGCCTCCGACGTCAAATTGCAGCCACCAAGTTCAATGATCATTCAAGTCGTTCGCATTCCGTATTTTCGATAACAGTACATATCAAGGAGTCTTCGGCGGCGGGGGAAGATCTACTTAAAATAGGAAAGCTCAACCTTGTTGATCTGGCAGGCTCAGAAAACATCGGGAGATCCGGGGCGGAAAATAAACGAGCTCGTGAAGCTGGCATGATCAACCAAAGTCTCTTGACTCTTGGCAGAGTCATCAATGCTCTCGTGGATAAAGCTCAGCACGTTCCTTACAGGTGTGCATAATATTTTATACTTCTACTTAAACCTCTCACATTTTTGAAGAGAATCCAAACTTACACGGTTGCTTCAAGATTCTTTAGGAGGTAGAACGAAGACATGTATCATCGCGACCATCTCGCCAGCTCGTTCCAACCTCGAAGAAACCTTATCGACTCTAGACTATGCCCTACGTGCCAAGTCAATCCGCAACAAGCCCGAACTGAACCAACGAATGACGCGCAATTCCCTCCTGAAAGAATATGTCGCAGAAATAGAACGCTTAAAAGCGGACCTTCTTGCTACGCGCGAAAAGAATGGGATCGTCTTTTCAGAAGAGACGTGGAATCAGATTACTGTTGAAAAGGAGCTAAGACAATCTGAACTTGAAGAAACGAAAAAGCAGGTAGAGATTGTTGAAAGCCAGCTGCGATCAGTGAGGGAAGAGTTTGAGCAGAGTATTGCGCTGTTCATGAAGACCGATGGGGAGCTAAAACAAACACAAGAGAAATTAAAGGAAACTAAAAATGTGCTGGCTGAGAAAGAAGTGGAGTTAAAGGACACCCAAAAGGTACTAGAAGAAGAAGTTGTTGTCAGAAAGGCCCATCAAGAGACGGAAGTGGTTCTGGATAGCGTCGCCTCTGGGTTAAAAGACGTCGCAAAAGAATCTCTGCAGCATGTTACAGGATTGTTTGAGAAGCTTGGTATGTAGCGTTTTGACTTGTTTTTCCTCGTCATTAATACGAAATTTATTTCAGATCGCAAGTCAAGAGTGCTTGACTCCAATGCTATCACAGTATCAAATAACCAAAAGGTTATCTCGCAGTCCGTGCAAGCATTATCGGACGAGCTCACCGAATTTCGATTGCATGTTATGCAAAGTCTTTCGCTCCTTACATCTAAAACCTCACAGTTCGCCGATACAGAATTACAGAAGGTTGCTGTTCAACAAGAACGAGTCCGTTGCCAACTGGAAAGCTTGAAAGATACTGCGGCATCTATTCAAATGCAAGATGATGCTGAGGGGGAGGCTCTTGCAGTAATTCACAGTCTTGTTAAAGATGGCTTACTATCTTTTAAGACGGAATTTACATCATGGGCTGGTGTAAACAAGAAATCATGCGCACGTATATCTAGTCAAATTAAGGCTGCCAACGATCAAGAGATCGCGTGTCTAGAGCAGGCCTTCACCCAGCTATCTGTTCTTCTCGATAACATCGTCAAGGAAATCCGAGATTATATGGAGATGGAACGCAGGTCATTGCACGACGCAAAACTCGAGGCTGATGATGCCCTAACACGAGAAATCCATCATCTCCGTGCCCAGAACGAAATGCTGTTACAAATGCTTGTGAAAGAGAAAACCAAGACGGATAAAGCTAAGGAACAACTGGTGGAGCAAATATCGACTCTACTTGGAGATTTCGTTCAACGAAGAGACGCAGGACTTGAGGCGGCGATCGATGCTGTTCAATTGAAAAATAAGGAAGCTGAAACGATGCTTCATGCATTTTCTGCCAGTCATTCAGAGAAGCTGAGCACGATAGAGATTGAAGGAAATTCTGCGTATTCTTTACTTCATCAACGTAGCGGAGAAGGAAAGCGTACTCGAGAAGGAGCCATCAAGGTATGCTAACATCGTCCATTATAATTTGTTGCTAAAGATTTTTAGTCTCTTCATAAAGCACGTACGACGTTTTCGAACGAACTTGATGAAGTGGATAGCACGCTTTCGACGGCAATGAACGCTCACTCTGCTTGGGTTCAAAACCAAGTCGATGAATTACAGAATTTCTCTAGTGATGGTTTGTCGTCCAATTTTCACTGCTAGCGCATTTTATAAAGCAATTGCGATCCTCCAGCGTTTACTGTATCCCATCGTGCCAAAAGAGCACGGATTGAATCAACGTCGTCTGTATGGAAGAGCATTGAGGAAAACTGTTTCTCCACGGAAAGTGATCTTGACACTACCTCTAAAAATATCGACTCGCATGCAAAACATATTTCGCTCGTGGTGAGTTCAATATGCCTCTCAGCGTCAATTTAATTGTAAGAGCTAAACCTGATACAGACAGAGGATATGTCTGGTACAGTAGAAGTGTATTCCAAAACTGCATCGAAACACTTAGATTCCGTTCAACGTGCTGCACATGTACTCTCAACAGACGGTATGATCATGGACCTTCCAACCGGCTCAACTCCGCGTAAACGGGAGTGGAAATATATTGATAGCTGGAAACTAACTGGAAGTCGAGAAGACGTGCTTAATACCCGGGAAGCCCACGATACGTCGGAACTATCTCAAACCTCGCAATCAATAAGCGAAGACGAGTGTGCTCCTGTCGAGAGACAAGAGATCAAAATATCACCCCCTCCTCTTTCTGAGCCTATACCAATATGCCCCGAACCACAACAAGATTCTGATATGAAAAGCGAGGCTAAACTTGATATTCCTACGATAGGTACGCTGGTGGATTCGAGAAGAAGGAATGCCCTACCAGTTAGGAGTTCTCGTCGAAACCGTTAGCTACCACATAGTCTTTTATATATATTTGTGTAATATTGCTCATGCATTCATTGTACTGTATGTGTTATGTATTAAATAATACCACTAGAGCCGGCTACATTTATGTAAACAATAAGTTTGACTAGTGATGTCGATGTTCGGTTCTGAACTTTGGTTCGAACTCGAACCTTAGCTGAACTGGACGCAAGTTCAGTTCGACATTCAGACATTTCAGTAGAACCGAACCCGTCGTTCGGTTTTCGGTTCTCCTAATATTGGAAATCTGTGAACGGGTTCAAACCTGTTCGAACGTGAGCTGAAGTGTACTTTTTTTTCAGTTTCTACGTTAGAAAGTATACGTTGCTGGACATTGTAAAAGTATTCTAAATACAGTGTAAGGGTCATAGTAAACTGCTGCAAATATTTGCTTGTTTGGTGGCACCTTTAGATGTAACTAAGATATACCTCATCCATACTCGACCACCCCACGTGATCAGAGCGTTACAAAGTGTGTTTTGGGGTCTACTCCTCATATACTTATCAGATTATATACCTAGAACTGTAATCAGTAGATAATGTAAGGGAGATTTGGGCAACTAGACCCAAGAATACTGCATGAGTCTGATTATGGAAAGTACATCTCAGGGTATGCATGGAACTGTATTTTAAAATCTAAGCATCACAGACTCAACATATCATAGACACATCACTACCAATTGTTTATAATGGTAGTGTCAACAAATAGGTAAATTATGAACTCAAAACAATGGGAATTGTGATTCTAGACCCAAAAATAATAGTGGTGTCACACATATTTACAGGTTAGATAAGATAATTGACTAGTGCCCAAAGCACCACTAGTGTAAGGGTTGCACTAAAAATTTGGATGTGGCAATGGATGTGGCACTTGCAATAGAATGGAGTGTAATAACTGTGTACTGACACAATGCCACCACTATCTAACAAGAAGAAACACCTTTGAGACAACTTATGGGGAGGAAGGAAACACCAACATGATGAACTCGCAGAGTCTGACAGTGATAATGAGGAAAATGAGAATGTATGACACTGCATTCAAGTGCATGGAATAGCTAATGCCAAGTGTTTTCTCTAGAGCAAAAGTGATGTGCAAAAGAGAAGATGAGTAGACAGTCCTATATCACAAATTCTAACAAGTGTCTCCAAATTTATTACAAACATTCAGCCATCAAGGAGTCTGTTGCCTTGAGTTTGTAAGTGGTTATGACCTTATCTTGCATTGCATTATGTTAATAGTGATGTGGATGAATGTGAAGTTGAGCCAGATGATGATACACCTACTGCAGTTCCAATTCCTGTTGAAGCTTCAAGGGGTCCATCACCTCAAGTTTGTGAGGGCACACTGCTACCATTTGTATTGAGTTCTGGAACCCCTGAGTTTTCACCTGAATTTTCAGCCAATACCGATACATGTCCTTCAGCTACAACTGTTGTAGAAGCCATTGAAACTCAAGCAACAACATGTCAAGTCAAAGTGGCAGCACAGCTCAAGGAAGCTATGGAGCAGTTTTACTTGTTATCTGAAAGGGCATGTGAGGCTGCAGTGAATGCAGTTGAGGCTGTTGATACTGCAGAGAAGGCAAAGAAGCTTGCAGAGCTAACATTGATCTTGATGCATTGAGAATATGCTGTTGAGAAGGAATGGATCACACAGCATGCAATCTACAATGCTGCCTTGTCTGCTAGAGAACATGACCATGCACAATTTGTATTCAACTCTGCTCAAAAGCAACATCAGGAATTAACAGACATTACAGAAGTGACACACTACAATGAAGTTGACAATGGTGCCATAGTTGATGAAAGCACTGAATTGGATATAGAGGACTGCAATGATAATGATAAAGATAACAATACTGGGTGTAATGCAAGCTGACACATACCTCCTACATGTTTTGAAGCACTAGTGGCATTGGAGTGCCTGAATGCCATCATAAAACCAAAGTGGAAAACTGGATACAGTTATTGTGACTCAGGCTTCAATACACTGACAAAAACAAGACTGTTAAACATGCAGACATTCTTGCACATGTACACAAGCAACAAAGGAGAACCTCTTATATGGTGTAATGCATCACTGTGTGCAGCAGCCTCTACTGGATGTGGAGAATACTATGCAAAAATATTGCATCAATGGGTATGGGATTTTATAAGTAATTGCACCAAGCTTCCTGAAAATAAATATAGCACATGGAACAAGTCAATGTTAGAACATGAAGACCTTGCCCAAGAGCTAAAGCTTCACCTACAAAGTATTGGGCAGCATGTTTGTGCTCAAGACATTGTTGATTACTTGGACAAGCCAAAAGTCCAAGATTGTCTTAAACTAAAGAAAACAGTGTCACTTTCAACAGCACAACAATGGATAATTCTGATGGGTTACCATTGGACTCAAGTCAAGGGGGGACAATTTATTGACAGACATGAGCATCCTAATGTCATTAAATATAGACAAGAAGTTTTTCTACCTATCTGGGCAAAGTTAGTAAAGTTCACACAAAAATGAACCGATAACAATGAACCTATCCCCATGGAATGGCCTACTGATGCTGATGATGGACCTTGTCCTTTTGAAAAGCAGTATGTCCTGTGGTATCATGATGAATCAACTTTCTATGCACATGATCGAAGGAAGATTAGATGGGTGTCGCAGTCAGAGAAGGCCACTCCACAACTGAAAGGAGAGGGAATCTCATTGATGGCTGCAGATTTTGTTTTGGTGGACTATGGATGGTCACATTCACATGATGGAAAAGGAGTGCATGAGTTTACTTCAAAGCTGGCAAAGCACAAGATGGGTATTTTGATAAAGATGCAATTGTTGCACAGGCTAATACAATGATGGATCTGATGGATTTGGAGTATCCAGATCAAATACATGTTCTTGACACTTGTATATGACAATGCAACAACTCACCAAAAGCATGCACCAGATGCATTGTCAGCATCTAAAATGCCCAAAAATATCCCTAACAAGGGTAATTGGGGCATGGAGGTTACTGATGTTGATGTAAATGGTAAACCACATTATAAACCTGATGGAATGAAAGTTAAAAAATGGGTACACATGAGGGATGGTGTCTTACCAGATGGAATGGCACAGTCACTGTACTTTCCTGAAGAGCATCCCCAAGCCAGTCTATTCAAAGGCATGGCAGTTATACTTGAGGAGTGCAGATATACTGGATGTGTGGGACGAAATGGAAGAAGGGCTCAATGCAATGACTTCAAGAATGGTTGTATAACTGCTGGCTGCTCAGACTATTGCTGTTGTCATATGCTGTATAATGAACCTGACTTCATTAATATGAAGTCTTGCTTGGAAGAAGAGTGCAAAGCACGAGGGTTTCTTGTACTTTTTCTTCCCAAGTTCCACTGTGAATTGAATTTCATCGAACAGTGCTGGGGCTATGTGAAATGGATATATAGACAATACTCAGCTTCATCAAAATTTGAAGATCTCAGAGAAAATGTAGAAAAAGTGCTGGAATCAGTGCCACTACATACAATGAGAAGGTATTTTACTCACTGGGAACATGAAAGATTATTGACAGAGCTCTTGGAGGTTTTCAAATAGAGCCAACAGATTCATAAATGCATATTTAGTGGGTCTTGATGGGAAACAGGTGGCATGGGCAGGGAAAAAGTACAAGGGACACAGGGTTCTACCACCAGAGTGGAAGAAAGACCTGGTTGATCACAAGGTAACCCACTATGATGGGATGATAGGATTTTCATTATGAGAGATGATGGAAGTTGAGGTTGGGGGGGCATTTGTTCACATGGCTGCTTAGGTGGCAGGTACTTCATTGATCCATTGTATTATGGTAGTGTCAGAAGTAACAAGAATAGAGAGAGGTGAATGAGAGAATAGGGTGTGATAATAAGCAAAGAGAGGGTGGTAAAGGTGCAAGAACTCAGACACAAACACTGACACAGACACAAGATGGGGAGGAAACTTGTTAACAACTACCAAGTTACAGAGTGTTTATATACTGAGTGTGTCTACCAAAGTCCCAACCAAGGTCCATGTAACTAAGGTAACAGACAGCTGTCAATCTGTCAATCACAGAATTGTCAAGTATGACAGGTGACAAGTGACAGCTGTCAAAGAAGCTGTGCAACCCAGAATATCTAACAGGTAGAGATTATAATTATCTAACTAGTCATAAGAAGCCTGTCACAGATCATCACACATCAGTCACTTATTGTCACCTCATGTGGGGTGGTCGAGTATGGATGAGGTGTATCTTACTGCACAGCATACAGTTGTCAATACAATAAGATAATAAGGCTGGCAAGTGGCAGGGCCCACTACCTTCGCCTGTTGCTGTGTAATGAAACATGTGTACAGTGGCATACTTTAGTGGGCTTTCACTGGTCTTGTGAGCAGTACTTGGTTTTTTCAAGGACTGGTAAAGGTTTAGGTGTTGAACAGGTCATTGCCATTGTGAGGAAAAGGAATGAGGCACCTATGGCCTGTGAAGGGGGGAATGTGAACTACAGTCTAACCAGACATGCAGTGGTGGTGATAGTGCCTAGTGAGGCATACACAGGTATTGGCCAGAGGTAACAATGAGTGAGCCATGCCTGGTGTGGGCATGGGGAAGAGGAAGCCTTGACTTGGGCCAGTGCGAGGGTAATAATGTAATGGATTAAAGACAAAGAGCACAATGTATGATACAATGAGCTATCTACATAGGATATTTGTATGTGTTATAATCCAAAGGGTCTGCAAAGTCTGTTCACTTCAACATTAGGAAGACTGACAGCAGGTGATTCATATATCTTTAGAGGATTGAGTCTTTGTTTGACAGACTCAAGTTCATAGGAATTACTGACAAGATATTTGGACTAATGGAAACTGTGTTAAGTGTGTAGATGTGATGAAGAAGCTGTCATATATATTTTACAAGACTAAATAATACAAGGGTCCATTTTGATTTATAAGGTTAGAATTAGACAAGAAGTAGAAACAATATGTTAGTTGTAGATTTTTTGGAGACATTAAGGAAAGGGTTTTTTGGGGGGGTGGAAGTAGATAAGTAGGATAAGAAATTAAAAAAGTGGAATTGTACTAGTTATCAATTTTTACTATGTGATGTGTGAGATTGGAATGATATGAAAAGGAAACAAACATACACTTCATTGATTTCAGTGTCCTTCCCAGCTTTTTGACCTTTCTTGTTCCCAGAGGTGCTTGTGGTAGGTTTATCTTCAGTGGTTTTGTCTTTGAGAGAAGATGTGGTTGATGCACTTTGGAAGGTTCTTAATGACTTGAAATGATGTTTGTGTGGGATAAGAGGTTGTCCCTGATTAAATGTGGTTCTTGCTAGTGGATCTGTAAAACTGACATTTGCCTAGGTCCTGATATCTTCCTTATCACCCCACCCCTCCTATCCATCTGCCACACTAACCTCCAGCCCTTTGCATCTCATTTGAGCTGCCACTTAATGTCAAATGAACAATGTACATTTGCTGTGCTTGGTAGGTCTCTATCTCTGTTCAATTTAGTGATCTCTGTCTGAAGTCTGATGAATATTCAATGTGCCATTTCATCAACAGATGAGGCAAGGATTGGTGCAGGTTGATAAGTTGAGATTCATGCTGTTGAAGAGCCAGCAGAGACCATTATGGATATCTACAGTTATACACCTTGATAACTTCATGAACATTCCCACTTTGCTCTGTGGAAACTGTATTGATTTTGCCACAATATTTTTTGACTTTAGGCACAGAAGGCTTCATGAAACCTGGGAAGGGGAAGATTGTAGGAGGACAAGCATGATATCCTGTGCTAGGGGCTGGTATTTATAGGGAGTGGAGGAACAAGATGCTGTATTTGGGTATTGTTGCTTTTCTTTGTGGGGGGTTAGTTTTGTTACAATAGAGAATGGCATGGGTAACCCTCAGTAAAAATGGTAAGTCAGTGACATGTAGCTGAAATACACTAGTTTAGTCATCTGAGGGTCAAAGTTTGGTCAAAATTGAGCAAGTGGTGACTAAAGTGCCAAAAATTTGATGTTGATCTGACTAATGAATGCAAGATCAATGACTGCAGTTAATTAACATTAATCCCTGAGCATTCCTGAAATAGACAGCAACTTTTGGAACTGAAAATGGAATTCTAAACTCATTTGTTGTGTAATTTTAGTATAATTCAGGACACCTATTGGGCAGTGGTGTGACATTCAGAATCCAAAATTACAGAATAGTTGGGTAAGTATGCAAAGAGATATTTGTGATATAAAGATGAAAACATAGAATTATTTTAAAATTAACTGCAGTCATTCAATAGTCAGACTAACATCAAATTTTTGGCACTTTAGTCACCACTTGCTCAATTTTGACCAAACTTTGGCCCTCAGATAACTAAACTAGTGTATTTTGGCTACATGTCACTGACTTACCATTTTTACTGAGGGTAACTCATGGGTGTTTGGATGTTGACCTGCACCCATATCTGCATGAACCTGTACCCTTTCCCACAGGTATGGGTTTGCCAAGGGTGCCATGGGTTGCAGGTTACCTGTGGGTTTTATATATATATTGCTGTTATTGTCTAGATTATGAGTGTATGGCAATTTAGAGAGCATACCAATGATTGAGAGTGTTTATATATGATTTAGAGTGTGTATAAATGATTCAGAGAGTGCACAAATGATCTACAGGCTGTACAAATAACTCAGAGAGTGTAACAATGATCCAGACTAACAGTTATAAAGTTATAGAGCTTGAGAATAGAGTATATTGAATATTAGAAACAGAGAATTTAATAGCAAGGCAGATAGCATTGAAATGAAAGAGAGTGTTTCAAACTAGAAAAGATGGTTTTAGAATAATAATAATAATGAAACAGGATGAAGTAGATGCTTTAAGATCAAAGCAGGTCAAAGTGGAACAAACCACAGAGCTGAAGAACAAAGCAGAAGGAGACAGAGGGCTTTAGAGATGCACAGAATGAAGCAGGGAGCTTTACAATGAAGTAGGGGGCTCAGAACAATGCAGGAAGCTTTACAACAAGACAGGAAAATTCATAATGAGGCAGGGGGCTTCACAGTGAAGCAGGAACCTTGAGAATGAAGCAGGTGGCTTTAAAACGAAGCAGGAAAATTCAAAATAAAGAATAAGGCTTCACAGTGAAGTAGGGAGCTTCAGAACAAGGCAGGGGGCTTTACAATGAAGCAGGGAGTGATACAGGTGGTTCATAACAAAGTAGAACAATCCTGAAAAACACAGAGAGCTCATAAAGAAGCAGAACAATCTGGATTGAAACATAGAACTTTTCAGAGAGAACCAAACCAAAACAAAGCAAAGTGTTTCTAATCAAAGCAGAACAAACCAGAATAAGACAGAGGGCTTCAGAACTATGAAGAATAGAACCTCAGAATGAAGTATAATAAAGCACATAGCTTCAGTATAACACACAAAGCCTAAGCATTAAGAAAGGAGCCTTAAAATGAAGAACATAGCTTCAGTATGATGCACAGAGACTAAGTATGAAGAACATAGGCTTACACCAATATACAGAGCTTGAGAACAAATTACAGAGTCTTATAACAAAGCACATGGATTCAGCCTCAATGCACACAGCCTATATAAGAAGAAAAAAATTGAAATGAAGCACAGAGCTTTAGAATGACACACAGAGCTTGAGAACAATACATAGAGCCTTAGAACAAAGAATGAAGCACATATCTTCAATACAGCACACAGAGGATAAGACTGAAGCACAGGGCTTAATCACGACACACAGAGCCTTAGAATGAAGTAGTGCAAAGCACACATCTTCACTATGAGTCTAGAACTGATATCATTATAATGATGCTGACTTCTTTCTGACAATTTCAGCATCATAAAAACAATACTGGCTTAACTACATGTACTGATTAATCAATATGATGCTGAACCCCATGAGCTCAACAAAATTCATAACTGAAATAGCATCACAACAGTTCAAACTAAATAGATTGAATACATTTATATTACTATTACACTACATTGAGTTATAATTAAGTATGTTACATATTTTTGAGCTTTGAATAATTCATGGGTTTGCATGGGTCACAGGTTCAATGAAGCTGACCCACACCCATACCTGCTGACACCCTTACCTGTGACCCATACAGGTATACTCAACCCATGCACATCCCTAGTTTTGTATGGTAAAGAAAAGGGGGGGGTCTCACTAACTGATAGTGGATTGGAATGTTCAGTACCTGTGTTCCAGTTGAGAGCTAGACTATGCTTGTGAGGCTGGTGTTACAACAGGAGTATAGGTTGTTCATTTTAGAGAGGCATCTGGCTAGCTTTGTATATTATCTGTTAGATGAAAGAATGAAGTGAGGAGGGAAGGAGAGTGAGAAGAGAGGAAAGAAGAAAGAAGATGAGGAGGGAGGGAGAGGAGGAAGGAGTAAGAAAGACACATCAGTCTTTAAAGAAAAGGAGAAACAGACTCTGGAGGAGAAGGCAAGGAGAGCAGCAAGGATGTTGAAGTCAACCCATACCCATGTTAGATATTCTGGGTTGCACAGCTTCTTTGACAGCTGTCACTTGTCACCTGTCATACTTGACAGTTCTGTGATTGACAGATCCTTGATTGACAGATATGTGATTGACAGATTGACAGCTGTCAGTTACCTTAGTTACATGGACTTTGGTTGGGACTTTGGTAGACACACTCAGTATATAAACACTTTGTAACTTGGTAGTTAATAATAAGTTTCTTCCCCATTTTGTGTCTGTGTCTGAGTTCTTGCTCCACTATCACCCTCCTTTCCCTTCATTATCCTCTATCCTCTCTCTATCACACTCCTTATTCTTTGTTACTTCTGGTTTTACCTTTTACCTCAATGGGTAGAAGGGTATGGGTAACCCACAGGGTATTCATGGATTAAGAACTAAATATGCCAAAAGAGAGCAGTGCACCAATAGCATTGGAAATATAACAATACCAACTTATTTATTTTACTGCTACATGATCCCATCCTTCACAAAGAACTTCCACCTCACCATTCTCAACTTCCAGCAACTGTACAACAGCTTCAAGATCACAATCTTTGACATACCCATATAAGCTCCAATTTCCCAGACATAGAAGAGACTGTGTTGACTGTGCAGAAAGTTGGCTTCAGATGTGAGATAGTATAAGACATTCCTCAGCTGAAAACTTGCTTGACATCAACAGATGTAGCTTAAAGATAATAAACATTAGTATATATATGAATAAAAACTGAGAATTATACATATGTGGAATGCTCAAGTAATCTAGTGCCATTCTTGAGAGACAAGGAAACATATAGTGTCACTCCCACCACCATAGTAATACATTCTCAACCAACTCCACATCTGTGACAAGATACTGATCAATCTCATCATGCATATTTGACAAGCACTTAGTTGGCTTGAGGATGGTGTCAAAGATATTCATGTTTGATGGCAATTCCTAGTTGAACCATAAATATCAGCAGAATTCATTGGTAAGTGAGGAAAGAACAAAGAATGACATACTGCTTGATTATTCTCCTTCTCCAGGTCACTCTCTGACATATGTGAGAAGCTAAAGTAGTTCTGTTCATATTGAGTTCATAAAACTTCTTTTGCTGTTGAAATCCATTCATGTGGCCAATCATTGTCTCTGAAATACTGCAGCTTGTACTTTGGGTGAAGAACTAAGAGAATATGAAACTGTATTAGCAACATGAAGGCATAAAGCTGTAATTGACTTACTCATTGCAATTCTATAGGCCTCAGAATCATCTGTCCATGAATAATAGTGATTCAATGTCTTTTTGGTGAGACCAGCAGCAGTGCGAATAGAAGGAGACACCTCATGATTATTGGCAACAGCTGTGAGGTGGTTGTTAATGTGATCCATGGTAGGAATCACATCACCAAGGTTTGATGTTGAATGTGAGAAGTACAGCATAGCATCTTTCATCACCTGAAGAAATGAATCATTAGTAAGATATTAGTAAGCATCCCATGGGACAGCCTCACCTTCAAGGTATTACTGTCAGGAATAGAAGGGAAGGTTTGAAGAGCTGACTGTGGAGGAAGACCAGATTGAAAATGCTGACTGACAATAGTGACAGATGAAGCCATGTATTTCACAGAAGCTATGACACACATACATACAGAGAACAATTATGTAACTATATTATGTAACTACATGGCTGTGCCTCAACATGAACACCCAGATCCTAACACCCCCACTCAGGGAGAGGCACAGAGAAGAAGGGAATGAAAGAGAAATAAAACAAACACCAACAAAATACTCCCCCACTGAAACTAAAATCCTTAACCCATCATCCTTTCCATCCCTTTCTAGCCCCTACAGAAACTGGTTTGGAAACAGGGTGAGTGTCAACATCTTGGGCATAGAAGGCAAGATGACCCTCTTCACAGTCTCCACATCAGAGTCGGAGTCAAGGTCAGAGTCAGAGGCGATGAAATAAGCATGATTAGCAACAGGTGAAGGAGAGCGTTTACAATGATGGTCACAATGTCACAGGTGAAAGTTGATTTCAGCATTTACGACGCTAAATCACTCAAAGATAGAAAAGCAAACAATCAAGTAACTACAATACCAGCTCATTATTAATCAAGATAAACATACACAAATACTTAGTCATACTACTGGACCAGCACTAATCAGAATAAACATCATCATACAAACAACTACACCAAGACTAATATGTACAAATAATTATACCCTGTACAAAATAAGAAAGTTTTTAGGTACAAACAAAAGAGCACCATTGTTCTCAAGAGCTATTAATAGCACAACCATTGTGCTAAATATACCCATTGTTCTTTCAAGTACTATTAATAGCATTTCTATTGTGCTAAATATACCCATTGTCTAAGATGCTGACTCATGCATCCTAAATTGGAGAACAATGGAGAAAAAGGATGACTCATACTTTCCCCAGTTGGAGAACAATGGGAAAGTAGGTGTGGGATATGATTAGTCAGCAGGAGGGTAAAAGGCATATAAGGAGGAGGATTTGGCCTGTAGAATTAACAACTTATACCTAGTTTACATTTGTTTGTATCCCTTTGCAGTTGTAGCACACAACCCTTACCTACTAAATATAACCTATATACTTCCCCTCTACCCAGTACACATATTGTCAGAGTCACATATAAAGCGTCAACAGTAAAGTGTGAAACTAATTTGTATTATTTGTGTCTACTCAGATAGTAAGGCACCGTATCTTCATAAAGTAACAGCAGCAGCAGCATTGTATTTGTGTCCACTCAGATAGTGAGGCACTGTATCTTTGTAAAGTAACAGCAGCAGCAGCAGCATCGTATTTGTGTCCACTCAGATAGTGAGACACCATAACTTCATATAGCAACCATTGTCATACCATATTTGTGTCTATTCAGATAGTGAGGCACCATAACCTTGTAAATTATATATGTGCCCCAGTTGTGAAGTAAGAAGCAGAAATCGTCAGGGACCTCAGCTCTGCTTCAACCTTCAACATAATAGTGACCTATATCTTCAGCCTACCCTTCACCTGCAAGCCCTTGCTACAATCCTAGTTGTTGTGCTTGCTATTCACCTACTCTTCTAAACTTACCTACCCACCTCTACACTTAAATATACACCTGTGTTCATCACCAAACCTCTTGAGTTAAGGAGAATATCTACAAATAATATCCCCCAACACTCAGGTGCAAAGCACGAACAAAGTCACTTCCTGCTGACCACTTTAGATATTTATTATCTTAAACTGACAATGAGCTTCCTTGATAATCCTGTCCTTGATATGTTGGGGCATGTTGGCTATGCAACGGGAAGAGTGATGACCAGGAAGACCACAATGGTGGCAAACATCATTGTTCCAGGGGTTGAGCCAATTGTAGGAGGGATCATCACCCTCAGAATCTGAATCACCTTTCTTAGCCTTGAAGTTCTTGCCCTGACCCCCCTTTTGACATAGTTTGCCAACTCAGGAACATCCCCCCACTGAGGGCCACTTTTGTATCCTCCTGATCCATCAACATCTTCTTCATAGATGTGAGAGTCAGCTCTGCAGATTGTAATGTGAGGAGAGTGTGAATGATGGCAAAGGATGGGTGGAGATTCATGAGAATAGAGTCAACAACATCAAGGGGAGAGGGGGGGTGACCAAGGGCAGTGAGAGCATCAGAGGCAGCAATGATGTCCTGAATGTACACAGACACTGGTTCCTCAATATTATGGACAGAGTTGTAAAGCCGCTTCTTGAGCTCAAACTGAGATGCATGTGAGTCCTTCTGGTACTCAGACTTGAGGCTGGTGTAAACAGCAAAGGCTGTTTGAGCTGGGGATGTTTCCTTGAAATGGGCATCATGAATGGCATTTGATGAAATGGTCTTATAGAGAGCCATGTGAGCACAGGTATTGATAGTGACTCATGCAGTATGATCCTTGGAGTCCTCAACAGAAGGGGCAGTAGACATGCCTTTTATATGCCCCAGCAAATCCTCATCCTCTCCAAATGTCATCTCCAGCTCCCTGCTCCATGTCAGATAGTTTGTCCCATCAAAATGGTTCTGGGAATCAAAGGTCCTGAGAAGTTCATAGACTGTTGGGGCCATGGTGGTGGTTGACAATGGTGGGAGGCAAAGAAAGAAGGAAGGGTGTGTGGGATCAAAAGATCAGAAGAAGAAGTGATTGAAAGTTTATTGGCAAGTTGAGTGGTGTAGAATTTAAGTGCAGGCAGGGCCCATAACCTGTCAGGAATAGAAGGGAAGGTTTGAAGAGCTAACTGTGGAGGAAGACCAGATTGAAAATGCTGACTGACAATAGTGACAGATGAAGCTGTGTATTGCACAGAAGCTACAATGCACATACATACAGAGAATGATTATGTAACTATATTATGTAACTATGTGGCTGTGCCTCAACATGAACACCCAGATCCTAACAATTACACAGCTGCTTGATAATTGCCCAGTCTTGTGCCCATAACTCATACAACTCCCTCAAACCATTGTCTTCATCAACTGTGAATCACTTATATGCTCTCTCATACTGTAGAAGAAACTGAAGCATATTGTAAGTTGAGTTCCACCTTGTTCATACATCATGAAGTATCAATCTGACTGGTAAACCTAGCTCCTCCAGCAAATTAACCCATGCTGGCAGCAGAAGGGTGCTTGAGTTTATCGTTTTGAAAGACAGTTTTTAAACCTTATGCCATGTAAGTGTTTGAAAATATCTTGAAAGTGTGTCTCACATACCTTCACTAGCACAAGCCTTACTGAGCATAGCTTTGTGTCAAGAATGTTATGCTCAGCCTAAGACAGGGCTTCCATCTCATCCACTCATCCTTTCAAGTTATCATCTTGCTCTCCATAACTTTCAGTCTTGTCATCCTCTGCTTCTTCAAGATCCTCAAAATCATCAATGTTGTATTCATTGAAGGTGTCATCATCAAAGCTCAGCTCTGTATCCTGTGGTTGTGAGTCAGCCTTCTTCTTTTGTGGTATGTCAAATTGTCTAATAAAGGTCTGTGCAATGAGGTTGTTAATGTGGAGAAAGGAGCAGATGTGGTTGACCTTCAAAAAGGAGCTTGACATGATGTCAAGGTGATGATTGATCATGACATCATTGTTGGAAGCATTATCACAGGTAATGCCAAGGATCTAAGGTACATTCATAAGCTTTCTTAACAGTTGGTAATGTTAATGAGTGCCTCACCTTTTCAGACAATCCAAAATCATTCATAATGCCAGAAAATGTGTCCACAAGGTTTTTACCACTGTGAGATTTTGCAACTTCTATGACATTGAGTATCAATGAAATTGGGCTTCCCTCATATTCAAAGTGGATGGTTACTGCAACAAAGGCTTGATGATTGGGTGAAGTCCATGCATCAGTAGCAAAGTGTAGTTGTCCAATATGATTCTGATATGTGGCATCAGATGCAACATATAATGATCAATGTTATGATCACTTACATGCAACAATTCAGCTATGTGACTGCAAGTCCCTTTAAACACCAAGCACACATCACAAGAGACTGTAGAGGGGGAGGGTATGTAGTAACCTGGGTAGCCTGTCTTCATCAGGCTGTTAAACCCCTGGTCCTTGATGATACTGAATGGCCTAGCATTTTCAGATACTCAGCAGATGATCTCTGCCCTATATGACATTAGTATACAACATGATAAACTGTATATAAGAATTGCATACCAGGTTTCTGTTTGAGTATGCTGTCAATGTGAGTAAATAACTTTGCCCTTTCCTTTTCTCTCAAACACTGCTGCAGTTGACCCATCTGTACAGTTGGAGAGTGCCTCTCATGCATCCACTGCTGTCCATATTGGAACATGAGGGTTGCTTATGCAATCCATGTGCTACTGATGCACTGTGTCCACTCAGCCAGCAGGATGCCACATTTGTTATTCCACTGAATACATTTAAACTGGTATTGAAATTTTCAATCTTACTTGGTATTTAAGTAGCTTAGCAAGCAGTCATGCTCTCTCAGTCATTGCTATCTATTGTGAAGCTGAGATTATATTACTTATAGGTTATGGGCCCTGCCCCTGCCAATTGAACTGCTAAGATTTATTTTCAACACATGAATTTTACTCTACATCAAATATGTCGACTATGAGTAACACCAGCTCCATGAACTATTTGCAAACTGTTGACAAGCTTGATAGTACTGGAGCAAACTGGGTCATGTTTCAGACCCATTTCATTGCTGTGATGAAGGCACAGAAGGTTTGAAAACATTTCACAGGAGATGCTATGAAACCTGCTGAGAACTCGAATGAATTAGCTGCATGACAAGAAAAAGAGGATTTGGCCTTGTACTTGCTGATGCAGAAGCTGCTGGATTCGATACTTGCAAAGTATCTGTCCAAACCAACAGTCACCCAGATGTGGTCTGGGATCGTAAATGAGTTCACGAGTAAATCTGTGATGATGCAGACAAACCTCTGCATGAAGTTTTTGGCTAGACGATATAGGGCGGGTGCAAACTTGCATGAGGAGTTTGACCAATTGAATTTGGATTATGAGAAGTTGAAGTCCATGGGTATTATGGTATCTGATGATGAGTATCGCAGTCTTATTATCAATTTCTTGGAAACATTACCTGACCTGTCGACCTATATTTCCCAGATTGTCACAAATGTTCAAGCTATTGTCAAGACGCTAGAAGACTCAGAGACTGAACAACCTGACACCTCTGCTACAACCACCACAACTGGAGGTACTATGGAGTCTACACCTGAAACCAAGCCCACTACCAAACACCTGAAAGCCCAGCTCAAACCAGAATATATGATCCATCTTGTTCTGGAAGAATGGGACTGGGTGTATGGCAACAAGAAACCAAAGGGCGTGGAGAAAGGTAAAGACTCTGATTCATCTGGAATTGCTGCTGCCAGTGCGATGTCAAGTGAGAAACCTGGCTCGAAAGCAGGGGGAGGTTGTCGAGGACATGGCCAGCATTGATGGAACCAGTGAGCCACGGGTGAGTGCTGGAACTGTGGAGGCCATGGTCACAAACAAGATCAGTGCCCTTCTCTGAAAAAGGATAGTAGCAAAGATGGGCATGACAACAGTTCATCAAATGCGAAATCCAGATCATCTTCGGGGAAGCATGGCAGTGGATCTGTGTCCACAGCAGCTGAACTTGATGAAATTGCTGGCGCATGGACAGTCTTCTATGCTGAAGATGTGCTCCAGGAGGATAAAAATGGAGTTGGGAACACCCTTGTCATGCCAAACAGCATACAGCCAGTGGGAACAGATGAGGATGATGAAGATATGCCCTCACTGGTTGAGCTATCAGATGATGAGAATGAACCAATTCCTGTAAAGAAGAAACAAACGTTTGCGACAGGGAAGTGCAAGACTGATGGCAACATACCATTTTACCACCATGATAAAGATGGAGCAGCAGGGAATGCTGTACTTGCTATGGAGGAGGTCGAGCACCTATATCAGATACAGATGTCTGAGAATGTTGAGGGTATAGCTACCACTGCCGCCACAGGAGCACACCTAGAGTCATGCAACCTTTATGACTCAGGTGCATCACACCACATGTCCCCTTTTTGTGAAGACTTTGTTACTTTCACTGATATTGCACCATGTTCATTGACAATGGCAAACCAGCAAGTCTTCCTGGCCAAAGGAATTGGAGACATCATAATATCAGTTCCAAATGGCAAGAACATGGTGAAAATTTGACTCACTAATGTTCTATACACTCCATCCATTGAGTTTTGCCTAGTGTCAATTGGATGCATTGATGATGCAGGCTACTATACTATTTTCATGGTGGTGAGTGTGAGTTTCAATGTGCCAAGGGTGGCAAGTCAATAGGGCAGATTGCAAAGTTATGGGGACTTTACATGGTGTTGTGGAATGGACATGCAGCTGCAGCTGTAGGGAAGACTGGGACAAAGATGTCAGTAATGGAGTTGCATCAGTGAATGGGACATATTGCACCACATGCTGCACAGGAATTGATTTCTAAGGGGCTGATTACTGGATAGAACTCATTGATAGGGACAAACCATTGCAATGTGATATTTGCATCCAAGTGAAGGCTTCACATCGCCCAGTACCGAAGGAGAGACATGGTCCCCAGGCTACAGCATTTGGTAAAGAGGTCCACTCTGACATTTGGGGACCAGCAGACACAGAAACACTAGGACATTGCCAATACTTTATTAGCTTCACAGATGATTTCTCTCAATGGACAACGATTTACCTTCTACACAAGAAAGATGAAGCTTTCATGTCCTTTAAAAGCTTTGTGGCTTGGATCAATATTCACATGAAAACTCACATTGCATGCCTTTGTTCCAACCGAGGAGGAGAATACTTATCAGATGAGTTCAAGGCCTACTTTGAACAACAAGGTATTCAACAGAAATTGACCGTGCATGATACACCTGAAGAGAATGGTGTATCTGAGCATCTCAACCGAACACTACTAGAGAAGGTATGGGCTATGTTGTTAACTGCCAGTTTACCTACCTTCTTATGGGGAGAGGTGCTATTACACACTGTATACCTGAAAAACAGGATGTCAACAAAGGCTTTAGGTGGTAAAACACCTTATGAGATGGTTCATGAAATGGTTCCATACCTTGGTGATTTGCTTTGTGGGGTTCTCAGGTATGGGTGCATGACCCAGATGCAGGAAAGATTCATACATGTGCACACCTAGGCTGATGGGTGGGGTACGATGGGAACAGCAATGACTACTGCATTTATTGGCCTATGAAGCAGAGTGTTGGGGTGGAACAAATGATTTACTTCTCTGAGCAAGATGTCCCAGCAGAAGCTGATGAAGATGTTGTACTTGAGAGGGAGGATTTGGGAGTAAGCAACTCCAACATTGAGGCAGCTGAAAAGAAGGAAGTAGGAAATCAGGGGGAGGAAGATCCTGGGGATTACTATGACAAACCAGAACCTATACCAGACAATGCAACCCCTCCTACTATCCAACCTGAATCCCGACTGGCAAGAAACCATAAACCTTCCCAGTACATACAAGACATACAGAATGGGGTAGGCACTACCACCATTCGACAATCACCTCGAAACATCTTGCCATGCAGGAATCCAGTTACCTGGCAGTTTCAGTGACATTGAAGAATCCCCAGAGTTGGAAGAGGAGATAGGAGGATTGGTAATGGTGGCTGCAATGGCTGAGGCCCATGGCTTGGAACCATGTTCACTTGCAGAGGCAAAACATAGTCCTGACTGGCCACATTGGGAAGAAGCCATGCTCAAAGAGCAAACTGTGCTGGAGGCTCATGGAACTTGGAGGCTGGAAGTTCCACCTTGAGGTGCGAACATTGTAGGATGTTGGTGGGTCTATGCAGTGAAAAGAGACATGAACAGCACTATTCAGTACTACTGAGCTCGACTTGTCGCTCAGGGCTTCTCACAGGTACCAGGTGTAGATTTCTTTGACACCTATGCCCCAGTTGCAAAAATGGCATCAACACAGGTCATTCTTGCATATGCCACATGACTGGACTATGAAATCCACCAGGTGGACATTAAAAGTGCATACCTAAATGGAAACTTTGAAGACAATGAAGTCATATATATGAAGATACCACCTGGACTCCATCTTACCTCAGATCCTAACAAGGTATTATGCCTCCTGCACCCATTATATGGTCTCCACCAAAGTAGTCGTCATTGGTATAAGAAGCTCAATACCATCCTGAAGGATCATCTTGGAATGTTGCAGTGTGAGGTGGACCAGGCAGTTTTCTACTGAGTCAACAAGTGCGGGGTAATTATCATAGCCACTTATGTTGATGACCTGACTATCATAATGTCAAAGACATCCCTGATGGACAAGATAAAGAGTGTGCTGAGGAAGGATGTGGATATATCTGACATGGGAGAGATTCATTGGATACTGGACTTTGCTGTTCATAGAGATCATGACAAACATACCATTTCCCTGTCCCAGAAGGCATACATTGATTCCATCCTCGAACGATTCAGATTCACTGGCTTGAAACCGTGAGTGATGCCTATGAGTCCTGGCCTTCACCTATCAAAATCTCAGTCCCCCCAGACAGCTGACAAGTTTGCTCACATGTGGGATAAGCCATATCGTGAAGCTGTGGGTTCCCTTCAGTATTTATCTCTTGGGACCAGACCAGACATCACTTATGCTGTGGGTCAACTTGCAAGCTTCAACGAGAATCCTGGCCTAGCCCATTGGCAAGCTTTGACTGGGGTATACACCTACTTAGTTGGGACAAAGGATTACAAGCTCACCTTTGGACACAAACCATTGAATCTTGAAGGTTTTGGTGATGCAGACAGCAGCAATCTTGAGCATAGAAGAGCTGTGTCAGGGTATGCATTCCTCATCGATGGGGGAGCAGTGTCATGGAGCTCGAAGAGACAAGACTTGGTGGCACTGTCATCCATGGAAGCTGAGTATGTGGCTGCAACCCACACTGCCAAAGAAGCCCTGTGGCTGCGCACACTAATGAGCCAGCTCTTCAGGAAAGTATCTGGACCTATGACACTGTATTGTGATAATCAGTCTGCCATAGCACTTACCAAAGACCAGCAGTACCACATGAGAATGAAGCACATGAACATTAGATTTCATTTCATATGCTGGATAATTGAAGAAGGAAAGATCATGTTAGTATATTGTCCTACTGATGACATGGTTGCAGATACCTTGACTAAGGTGCTCCCGAGCACCAAGGTTAAACATTTCACATCCAAATTAGGACTCAGGGCACACAAGGATTGAGGGGGAGTATTGGAACATGAGGGTTGCTTATGCAATCCATGCACTACTGATGCACCATGTCCACTTGGCCAGCAGGATGCTGCATTCATTATTCCACTGAATACATTTAAACTGGTATTGAAATTTTCAATCTTACTTGGTATTTAAGTAGCTTAGCAAGCAGTCATGCTCTCCTCAGTCATTGCTATCTATTGTGAAGCTGAGATTATATTACTTATAGTCCATGTGTCCATTGCAAGTTTAACTGTATCTTTACCCCAACAAAGCTTTGTGTGCTTATGCATATTACCAGTCAAGCTAGCATCCTTTGTATCCAAGTAACAGTGCACAGATTTCACTGGCCTTTTGCAGTTCTTCACAAAGCAATGGAACTTGTGATAGCAACATCCATTGTGTATACCAGTCTTTGGAATAGGGTGAAAGAAGGCATATATAGGTGAGTTCCAATCCTTCATCATATACTCTACACAATATTAATCATCATGTTTAACACAGTGCAAAACTCTTACCCAATTTGTCCTCTGCACTTTCCCCCTCTCCCTCATCTTTGTCTGTATCATCCATGTTATCATTGTCATCATTTTCATCATCATCTGAGATATCAATGACAGTTGGTTGTTGTGCATGGTGCTGTGCATTCAAATATGAAGCTGCTGGCCTTGGTACTCCAGTAGTCAATGCTGTTGGTGCTGCACCTACTGTTGCTCTGATAGCTGTTGCATTGGCTGCCACTGGGTGCTGGGCCCCCCATGTTTCCAATCATGGTAAGTATCTATTGGCATTTCATTAAATATGACTCACACTCTGTAATGATGATGACTCCACTGCAGGTTGGACATCTTTCACCCTACCTCTCAACTTATCCATCCAAAGAAAAGATTTCAAGCTTGTGCCTTTCTTTTTAGATGATATGGCCTGTGCACCAGCCAGAGTCCAGTTAGTACTAATTGTTAATAATATAAACAGGGTACTCACAGAATTGACAGAGCCTTCATTGCCATCAGACTGAGTCTTCTTTGAATCTTTGCAAGAGAAGGGTCTAAACCCCTTGTGTTTCTTTGGAGGTGGATCTTGCTATCCAAAAGATCAGTATGAATCCTCAAGGACAACTGGTGCTTACCAATTCAAAGGACCCTTCCTCATCTGATGGCACATTCTTTCTGGGTCGTTTTCCTGGTATCAGTGATCAAATAGCCACTTTAGTTGCTTCTGACACATTTGGCACACAGCCTGACTGTGTTGCCTTGGGGCTGTCATCACCCATATTGATGTCCAGAATCCAGTTCTGTCATGTAGTATATGTGGTGTCTAAGTTTTTTCACCAAGTGGCTTGAGTGAGCTGTATAGTTCTGTGTAAGCTGTGATTCACGAAAAGTCGGATTATGGAGACTGAAGAGGTGTTGAGTGGGCTATGTGTACCTAAACAAAGAACAAATGTGAGTGTGTCAAGACATTCATCCAATGTGAGTGTTCTAAGGTGAGAGTGAGGGAGTGAGAACAATGAAATGAGTTTTGGAACATTACAAGAGTGAGAGAACTTCGATATGAAGTTCCAGCATGAAAATGAGGAGCGAGAGTGTATAAATCAATAAAGTTGACAGTGAGAGCATAGAGACAAAGGCTTAGACTTAGATTATGAGTTCAAGGTGGTGAAAACTTGATTAAAACAACCTGTAGAAATATACAGAGATTTATATACTGAATGAAAATAATTAATCTAAAATGTGTAAGTTAAAACAGAACACAGGTGGACAAAGATCTCAGGTTAAGGAATGGAAGGTGGATAAATAACTTAGCTGAAACATGAAGAAAGAATGGAAATAAATTGGGGGAGCTTGGTTTTGAGGAGTAGTGTCTGTTGTAGTCTGTGGGTGATGACAATGTTGGTGTATTCCTATGAATACATGCAATGTGAGTACACTCAAGTAGAATAGAAATGTACCCTTTTAATACTAGTCTTGAGCTGAATATGAGTATTGAGGCAAGAGGATAGTGATGAGCATACTGATTTGTAAGCTGTTGGGTTCTCAAAGAGTAAGTCAACCAAGCAACAATGTAATGTGAGTCATGGGCTACTGCCAATTAGAATAGCAGGTGTATTCAGTAATCAACAATACTACCTAAGTATAGTACATAGTAGCAAGTAGTATAGTAATAAACTACAGTACCCTTTTTAGCAACAACACAAGACTAGGGCTGCCAACCATTACCATATAATACAGTTATACAGCTCCCATAATATGGTGATGGGTGCCATACTGCTGTCAGTCCAGAGGTACCTTTGGCAGTATGGTAGATGGGATGGTTTGAAGCTGTCATGAACCATATGTCTGTGTCTGTATACAACTGACTTACAGTCCATAAATGCCAACTTATTAGGTAAGCCACATTTAAGACTGCTTGTGCAAGCAACATGATTATCACTTCCAATCTACATTTATTTCCAATCTTCATACTCTAATGACTCATATTATCATCTACTGACTTGCCTTCAGGTGTCTTACCATCTCGAAACCTTGGCATTTTGTGAAATAAATGCAAATTCAGAGCCTGTGTGCTCCTTTGAGCAGAAAAAGTAGTGTGTTGGTATGGCTTGGGTAGCACTATCTCTTCGCTCTGCAACAACTCAAATGTCAATA
Organism: Cyathus striatus; assembly: GCA_025738555.1. NCBI lineage: Eukaryota > Fungi > Basidiomycota > Agaricomycetes > Agaricales > Nidulariaceae > Cyathus > Cyathus striatus. The sequence continues at coordinate 4,140,458 of JAOVFP010000005.1, read as the reverse complement.
ACTAAGAAGCCAATGTTGTTTCAAGTTGCAGCTGTTTTTTGTGGGCTTGAAAGAAAGTTGAAAGGTTCTTTATAGGAGTTTCTAGATGATGCTCCAGAGAACCTCAAGAAAGGTCTTATTGAAGTGCATCAAAATTAAGTGAGTACTACAAAAAGTTTGACCAATCTCTATTGTACACCTGGACGGCTTGTATGTAGTTCTTCTATTGTTATAAATTAATACTCACATTTATTCTTCACAGTTCTGGACCCTCATATATCATTTACAGGTCTAGATCTTGATTATAGCTGGGATCAAGGACTTGTGGACTATCTTATTGAAGCAAAGAAGAAGCTATATGAATATTATTGCAAGCATTACTTTGAAGAGTTCGTTCCTGCAGATCAGTCTGTTTCTAACATGGAAACATTATCTGCCTTATTGACACAGGAGTTCTCTACTGAGATGCATGACTTCACGACTTGCTTTTTCCAGTAGTCTCAGATGAATATCAACGAGCTTGAACAATATTTTTCACTGCCACAGGAGGACTTTTGACTTGTGACCCAGTCCAGTGATGGTATAGTTGTCATTTTCAATTCCCTTGTTTGTCCTGCCTTGCTCTCAATCTTTTAGGGATTCCAGGAATGTTTTCTTACTGTTAATTTTTATATTGTGATACCCTAACATATATTAGGCTCAGCTGTAGCTGTGGAGTGCATTTTACCAGGTGGGCGAGACACAATCTCACTCTGGCAGTCTAGTCTAAAGTCTAATACCATCAGAAGCCTCATGATGGTTAAGCAGTGCCTTTGTCTCCTATGAACTGAAATAATTAAATTAGACTGATGTATATCATTTTCGTGACATAAATATGAGTGTACATATGTATGTTTGAGTCAGAATGAATTAAATTTGTCTATTTTGTGTTTAATTGCATTGATGAACTGGTATAATTACTATTCCTTAACTACTTTATCCCTTCCAAGTCAAAAAATGCAACCATGAACTATAGAAGCATGTGAAAAATGAAAAATGTAACTGTATACTGTAATACAGCCATCTGTATGACAGTACCATACCATATAGTGCTTCAGGATTTTCCTTTATGGTATGGGAAACAGTATGGAAACACCCATAATCTGTCTGTCATTGTATGGCCGTATACCGTATATGGTACAGTTGGCAGCCCTACACAAGACTTAGTGCATAGCCTTAAGTCAAGTCCTGATTCTTACAGGTGTCAAATATGACAATGTATTGAGTATGCAAAAAGAGATTGAATTTCAAGCTGTCTACACAAGGTTTTTATAGATATACAGGCTATATACTCTAGAATATTTGATAAAGTTCATTGTGAAAGTAGATGGCTTGTGAATGTTCTACTTACTTCTACTCATTTCCTTTTTGCTCTCAGTTTGGAAGAACAATAGCAAATCACATGATATTCAAGCAGCACTGCTGCAAAAGAAATGAAGCCAAGAAGTAAGAAGAAATGAAAGAAAGAATGAAGAAATAGACAAAAAGAGATAGAAGGTGAGAAATCACATTATAGTAGATAAGTAGTAATATATCCACAACAGTGTTGAGGTACTGTCAAACTTCAGGGTCTGGCTTTGCAAGCAGTGGTGGAGAGGTCCTGATGTGTTGAAGTGTTCCTCAGAGCTGGGTATGATATTGGAGCAGTGCATGAAGATGTATATTTGAGGAAAGTGAAGGGAAGGGCAAGTGGAGAAGTGAGGATAGATTGAGATGAGCAGAATGTGTATGGACACATCATTCCAGTATGATGCATGATTACATAACCATAATTGGAATGTCTTCAGATGTGTGAGATATCACATTTCGCATAGCAGACATTTTGCCTGCTCTACAAGACCATTTTATGATCACATATGAACTCACAGGTATGCTGTGTCAGAATTGGGTTGCGCTCTTGCAGTGGTCACGTGATATGGAATATTCCGATAGAGTATTTTAGCTAGTACGTGTGTCATTTGTACTCCTTACCCGCAAAGACAAAGCTTACTTTCTCTACTCTCTACTTCTCTTGAGGATGCCTGGAAGCACCCTTAACCAGGTTTTCTGACATGCTGTGGGTAGCAGGTTTTTGGTATGCAACCCATACCCTTACCTGACAATACCCAACCCGTGACCCATATGGGTTTAGAAAACCCATGCATTTGCCTATTCATGACCCAGGAATTAGAGTGCCCAGCAATGCCACATTTAACACTCAGTCCGTTGCTTAGTAATATAATTCAGCCTCTTCCATTGACCAGTCAGTGATTGACCTGTCGACCGTCAATCATTGACTCAGACCCTCTTGACGGATGGGGTCGGACCCTGTCAATGACAACGCTGCCTGTGGACTGTCTTTGACGAGATACCTCACGTCAGTCATGTGACAATAAGCGTGATCTCGGCAACCGACGGTTCGGCTCCCGGACTATGTATTATGTAATGTACGGTACTGTCATGGGCACGCATAGCCCGCTGCACCGCCGGCGTCAGGGTGCTAATCATCGTTGACTTACACCAACTTCAGTTGTGACCATGGCTGCAGGCTTACGAAGTACATGCTCACTGTTTCCTTTCATCATTATGCTGATGTTTTTCTATCAGCCGTTATATTGCTCTCCTTCGTTCTTGCAGTTGGTTTTCTATTAATCATTCTCTCGTGCGCTCTGTGGTCGAACTGGTTGCCACTACTCGTGGGTGAGGATATATCATGAATTGTCCAGTTATCTCGACATTCAGATCGTAACATCTACTAGCTCTAACATTCGTGCTTGCCCCGCTGCCAAATGCTCTCTTTTCTCACTGTGGTTCGGACGAGTTCACTTCGCAATACGAAGGTTCGGGTCCAGTGGACTTAGGTCGTTTCATTACTTCCATGGTGGTTGTGACCGGATTTGCGCTTCCTGTCGTTCTTGCTCATTCGGATATCATTGACACAAGGGCTTGTATAATGTCTATCGCCGGTGGCGGGTAAATATCGCTTCTCGTAATTTTTTTGCGGCCTGACCAAAGTTTTATAGGTTGGTATATGGGACAATTCTTGCCTATACTGCGGCGTTCAGTCAGGATGATTCGGAGTATGATTAGCTTCAAAGAATTTAGTAGTTCAGTACACATACTTACTACGTAAGTTGATACCAGAAGGTTGTATAATGCAGGCATATTGAGGTTATACATATTACAACACGTGGTTCTACGTTCGCACCGAAAAGTGGTACGGATAAGTGCATATCTACAACGATCTAGATGCTTAGCATGCATGTCTCTAGTTCGTTTCTCCAATATGGGCGGATATATGTCCCGTGGATCTTCGAGTGTCATGGTGCAAACCTGAAACATACGTGTAGGCTGCAATCTCATATCTACCGTTGGACAGGAAGCACAACGGTATTATAATATCTCGAGACTCCATGGCTGCGAAGCGCCCTAGTGGTATATCTGAAAGAATGCCTTCGTGTACCACGTATTCCAACGGGTTCATGTAAATGTCCATCGTAAACACGACAGAATATGCTGTGCCTTTGTTAATAATTCATATGCAAAATGCCAGGATATTCTCTTACTGGTTAAATTGGTTATTCGCGCTCTCAGGTACACGAACTCATTGACAGGGGGGTGGTAAGTCCTTCCGTCAGAGGGAACAGAAACAAGTTCTTGATCGATATTGTCACAACACAGAGACAATTGCACGCGTGCATTCTCCAGGCGGAGTACTTCGAGCATAGGCAACGATAAACGCTGTTGCCTTAGGGAGATCTCTCCCGTACGCGTACCACCAGTCTAAAAAGTTATCAGAAATGACAGAACCCTTTCAGTGGGCCACTTTACCTCTTTCCATCTCCCACGAACGCTCTTGAACAGCGCCTCCCTATACCAAAATAGCTTTCGCTGAACATTTGCATCTGCTTCAGATAGCTTAGCCTTGTCAACAACAAACTGCCTATCAGACAAAGTTGGGATTGGTTTTGATATTTGTTCTTCGGTAAGGAAAATCTTCTCAATTGGAATAACGATCCTAGAGTAACATTAGAATACCCAAGTGATACCAGATTACTCGGATGATTACCTGGACATGGTACCAGGTGGTATTGTCACACATGATTCTCCCGTCGGCGCATCTGATAATTACCGGTCATTGCAGTCAAAATTGAGTACCATTTAATAAAAATACCTTCATGTAATCTATCAAATACCACGTCAAACGGCATCCCATAATTATTTCGAATGTCAACCGCAAACAGGCACCAACTATGGTCATCAAATTGGGATAGTTCTTTTCTTCGCCGTTTTACAGCATTATCATTTCCTGCAGAATAAGCAGGCAGTGGTAATATGTCCATTCCACAGCAGTCAAGTGCATGGTACACTGTGACCATAACCGGGTAGACGATTTGACGTGTGTAGAAGACATCGGATTGTTGTAGATTTGGATCGCTCTCGTTTATATTGGCATAAGATATATGTACTGAACCACTTGTACTGATCATAGTGTAAGACTCAGCCACAAGAACAAAAAACACAGAACTTACCATCCAACCTTGCCCAAGGAAGAGATAGACAACGTTACGCCCTGTCCTCGTTCGATGATACTGACATCTTTATTCTCCCAAGAGAATACTGGCTTATGTATGAGATCAAATTCCGTCTCGTAAGTGTCAAAAACCGAAAGATCCCCTTCAGCTAAAGCTTGTTGCGAAAGAGGAATGGTGGAGTCCTCAAAGGCAAGTCGTAGGAAGTTGATTGGTATTTGCGATACATTTTCAATGGTGATGCGAAATGATGACCTAGAAGTTATTGAGGCTCAGAAAGATATAAAAAATGACGTTCTTACGTCTCGCCATTAAAGAGCATAAGTGCTCCGTGTGTGATGGATGCCCTCCTCACTCTAAGGAGTGGTTGTTCTGCGACGACATTGAATTCTAAAAAATTTAGTGTGGTACGTGTTCCAGATACAGTTAATCGTTTCTTCTGACTTCTTCCTTCTGTGCTCCAGGGCAAACATGCTAATCCAGAATACTTTGATCTTCCCACCTCACAGGCAAATGCGCTCTTTATACGGTAAAAACGCTCTTCCTCCTCAACAGTGAAGAGCGGTAAAATAAATTCTCTCCTGATTCCACCTGGTGTTTGTACGTAACAGCCGCGAACAAAAAGTTCACCGGTTTCCGTCGCCTTCCCGGATAGTATTACTTCGTGGATCGAACCAGCAGGGATTACCACTCGAATTTCCTGAGACTCAAACTGTACTCCCGACGTACTGTGTAGATATTATTTTCTGTGCAATGAAATCTAAAAGATATTTACCTCAACGACAAAGCTTTTAGTTCAAGGTCAAATATATAGGGATTTTGTAGCACAAGGGAAAATTCAAGAATCTCGTTCAGTGCCACAAATGATTTGCCCTGCGGAAGTATCAATAAATGATAAAGAAATTCCACAGAATAAATACCTTAGCCGTGATCTTTCGAGGGTTGTAGAGGAATGGATCTTTACCTCCCTGGAGGAGAGGAACCACATTAGAAGCTTCGGCCCGCAGTATGGAACTACTCTTTTCTATTGGTAGCCGTATGTCTGGTATTCTGTACACAGGTCAGATGGCGACTAAACAAATTATAGAGGACATACGGCACCAGTGAAATACTTAGAATCGGCCGTCCAGACCAATATTCCACTGCTCTTGAATCGCCACGCCTTCGAGCCGTCATCAACGCTCGTGCTGAGGTTGAATATAGATGGTGCTGATCCCCTGGGGAAAGCACAGTTTGCAGTGTTTTTAAGGAAGACAAGGCAAACTGAGCGACCGCTGGAAAATCTGACAGCAATTATTGTTAGGAGTGTCTTAATACATGACAGTAAGCTTTTTACCTGGCAGTGCTTCTGCAACTGCAACGGCTTCTCTAACAACGCCAACCTGAAGCTCGGGCCAGCCGAAAGTTTCACAATGTTCTTCCATAAGTTCTCTGTGATATAGAATGCTAGGCATCGAGCTGTCAACATTTCCCTCACGCACAGCCGTACCCTCCTCCACAAGTCGCACTGCTTCCAAATCAATTCCGAGAACTCCACATGTATGTTTGAGGAGACGTAAAATACTCTCATTTCCATCTGAACTTTCAAACATTCGCATCCCAAGTGTAGGTACGAACCCGTCCCCCGGTCTAGGGTTAAAGTTGTGAATTCCGAGACCAGCGCTTGTTGGCATAGCAGAAGCCTGTGGCACCCCATCTTCTTCGCGCCCACAAACCATCAAATCCATGATGCATCCTAGAACTTCACGAAGGATATATGCTTCTTTCCTACGATATCCTAGACATGCATAAATACCTGCAGTTGCTTCTAGGATTGCTATTCTTTCTCTAGATCCCAAATGTAGTAACCATGGACCATGAAGTTGGGACAATATGTTCGATATGGCGGTGCGGTTTATGCCAGAAATGATACTCAGCCTTTCTAAGTTAAGCCAGGAGGTTCCTTCTTCGTAGGCTAAGGTTGGAGGGATGTAAGGCTTAGGTCCTGGTTGCAGCATGCTTGTGAATGCCAATGGTCCCCATCCCTTAGCTGACCAAACCGAAAATAATAGATTTGTATGTCTTAAGATGGAGCAGGAGTAGAGGTAAGCCATTAGCGAATGTGTTTTTTCTCCATCTGATACTGGAGCTTTTAAATAGAGAGTTGCAGCCTGAATGAGCTTATCTGTCACTTCTGACCAGGGCTCTTTATTAGAAGTGGTGGAATTTTGCTGATAATCATGGTTATTGTGGGTAATTGAGGAAGCCATAAGCACCAACCAATCCATGGCCTGCAGACCAGGAGTCAATGATTGAAATTGTGGCCATCCCTTCCAGCGTACAAGCTTGCCAAACTGGGTCGTTCGTATTCTTGAATAGCAACAAAGCTTCATTATACCTGTGTATAATAGTAAATGGCAGCTAGTGGTGAAGGTCTGTGAAACCTTACCAAATAGCAGCATCTTCGGTTCGACCAACCAACAGAAAAAAATCACCTAATACCTTATATAATCTGGCATGAGAAGATGCAGTACCTATTGCACTAAGTCGCTTTTTAGGAGCTTGTACTGGGCGAAAAGTGGGTCCTGCGGTAGAATTTCGCTTCAGTGTAGGAACCGCAGAAAGGGTAAATGGCCTCGGGACATCCGGTTGGCTGCTGTACTGTGGAATGGGCGGTAACGCATTTAAATTGGCATCGGGATTAAGGGGAGGTGGAATCTCTGATAAAGGGGGAAGAATAGGCATCACACTGGAGTTCAAATATTCATTTCCGAGGGGGCTTTCGAGAGCTGAAATCTAGATACGCTAAGTTTGGTTCAAGAATAAGAGAACCCGAGAGACACTGACTATAATCCCGAAACCACCAAGTATTTGGGAGCATACATCTGCCAATAAAGTTCCGATATATATTCGTTTGTTTCCCATCATTCCAGGTATAACAACGACACCAGCTGTTTCTGATCCTGAACCCATACTAGTATTCTCATCGCCTTCTTCAAACACAAAACAAGTCTTCGTGATAGGGAAAACACCACCCGCAGGAAATAGATCTAATAATGAAGCATTGAACTGAGCATTCAAGGATTGTATTGAATCTTTATGGGAAGAGTACGCAATCCCAATTACAGCAAGAGGGAAAAGAGATGGGCGAAGGAGAGTGAGCGGGCTATGGGAAAGCGGTACAGGATGCGTAGGAAAACTCAATTGCAAGTGGCCGGTGGATAAAGGGTTTGGCATAAATCGAGCTTGTACAAAGTTTGCTTGAATAACCCATAGTAAACACCAGCGCATGCTACATACCTCTTTCATCCTTAGCATCGGTGGGAATATCACCCAGCCGTATCGACTCGAATGATCTTAATTCTGCTGCGTATTTGGAAAACGTAGGCTGCGATATAGCACCGACCGGCAGGAGAAGAATTCTGACATGAGCTAAGGAGGCGAAGGCATGATTATCCATGAGCTTCGTAGTAAGATAGGCCTTGAGGCGAATGTACACTGTTGGTTGCAATGGTATTGTAGTGTCTGTGGGTAACCTCAGTTAGATATAAGATTCGAACATAGGTTGTAAACAATGTACCGGTTCCCAATCGGAAGTTATGTATATGTGCGAAGTCGAAGTTTCGAACAAATCCAGAGTACTAATAAGTATACTACTACTGCTGCCGGGAAGATATTTAGGCGCCCAAGCGTGATGTTACGTGGCTCTCCGCCTAACTTACACACCCAAACGCCCAAGTTCTTCAAGCCTCAGCTACGCACCTCCACTCATATTTCAAATGGTATTTGCTTGTCTTATGCACCTGCTCTCTACCTCACCTTTTTGCCGTCAGGCCGTAAGCGACAAGGCTCTCGGCGGTTCTATGCTGCTGGCAGCATCGGCCATCTTCACTTATTACACTATTTGGGCACTTATTTTAGTACGTATCTTGTCTTTTCACCTTGTTCTACATTTTATGTGAAATATTCTATAGCCGTTTTTTGAAAGCACTAGCCAGATACACGCTTATTTTCCCGCTCGTGAATGGGCTATTAGATTACCCGCGTTCATCCTCGTACTCGGCCTCACGGCAATCGGTGCTTTCGTTGGTTCTACTATCATCAAAGAGAACAAGAAGCGGGCACAGAAAGCGAGGTTGCGAACGGCATGAGGACACCGGGATTGTGAAGTTATGAAGTAAACTTAAACTCGTTGTTTTTCTCTTCTATCTATTCATTTCATTTCAAAATTTTAACTCTATGAAAGATGCCTTGTCTCTTTCCTCTGTCGCTCTGCTCTCCTCTCTGGTAAAGCATCCCGCCTCATTTCAAGAGCGCGTAGTTTTTCAACCGCTACAATATCTTTAGCTACTTCCTCAATCAACGTATCCGCTGCCACGTCTGGTGCTGGATCTGATAATCCCTGCAGGGCGCGATGCAGCTTTCGGTGGTCTATGGTTAGTCGCGATATGTAAGAATACGCTCACATGACCCACCTTTCCTGTTACTGAATCATCAGTGTTTATTGCTCGTAAGCGATTTATGATGCTCAGATGTGTCGATATTAGTGAAGCTACGGGAACGCGCAGCGTGCGTAGGTGTGTAATAATATTGATCACTGAAGACGAAAGCGACGACGACATGGTCAGCTGCTAGATGTTGTTCAATAGAAAATCTATGTTGGATTTAATACAGGCTTACTGCTGTTCCTCCTGAGTAAGTCTCATTGTCGATGGCACGCATAAGACTTTCGAATGGTAGCCATAATTCATTCCAAACTGCAAACGTGGAAAGTTCCCTTTTTTGTTCGTCGCTAGATACAAGTTTGGCTAGCATCAACCACAGCTTGACTGATATACAGGCATGGTTTATATCGGTGATTGTGCTTTCAGGAAAGGATGCTGCTTGCAAGTTAGGTTTCAGTGCTGCGAAATATACATCCGAAAATATCCCTAGGAAAGCGTAGATGGTGCTACCCCAGCTTTCCTTTGGCTCCTGTATTGCGGCGAGCACCATAATATTCCAGGATCGGATACTAGATATCGGCAGTCGAGACCTCTGCTAGATTTAAATAAAGTGAATACTACATAAAGTTGCTGGACTACCTGAAACCTGAAAGACTTACATCGGAACTGTACTCATTCAATCGCTGCAACACGGTATGATCTTGTTCCCCAGTGCGATAGATCATCTTTGCCACTGCCAGAGATGTTCTGAAGTCCTCTTCTGTATCTGTATCCATCCAAATATGGTGACTAAGGAAATAATATCCTCCATCGGCAAGTCTCGATCTAGAATTTTGATTTAAGACGTCAGTTTTCAGTATCTGTAAATATACTCTCAATGAAGGTAACCTATATAACGCGTTCGATTATTTACCTCCATAATAGATCTCATAGTTCGGGGTAGAACGCGAGCTTTGAGACGCAAGGCATCCCCAAGGATTTCTTGTGAGATAATTGAGACTATATTGGACGGTGTCATGTGCGATTCTTGTAATGCTGGTTTGCGTGTTACGGCAGATATAGCAAGAGAAAGCTGCCTCAGGCTGTCTGCCGAAACATCTAGCCTATTTAAGGCTACGCGCAACGCTGTTTCCACGTAGGGTAATATATCCTTTATAAACTTTCAGTATTGCAAGTATACACGCCTCAGAGAGATACTAACTCTGGTGTACTTTTTGTTGTGTTGTATGAGTATGGCCGGTATAACGATTAAGGGAGAACCGTCAATGGCGACAGCAAAATCTGATAGGCGTCGTGCAATTTGTGTGAGGTGCTGCCCAACAACTATACACCGATGAGTACAGTACAATCCTGATCGTATTTCATGCTTACAGGATATGAGATCTTGACTGTATTCTTCGTAATAAACCTCTTGTATATACATGCACAGACCAATAATAATATTAGGATAAATGCTCGAGTCTGTGTCGGAGAGGCGTAAAAGGGTGTCTCTGAGTAACGTCTCTGATAACATAAGCGCCGAAGATTCCGTTTGACGCCTATCTGAGTCAAGTAGCGATTTTAGTATAAGGAAGAATTGTCTTTCAAGAGGGTGCTGGATGAAATATGAATTTACAGATGCTGATCGTATATTACGACTTACTTTTAAGAGATGAATGAATAATCCTTGATTGCAGTATCTGGGAGTTAAAATCTAAACAATACATACGTAGAATAAACTTCTGGACTATGCTTACGTGTGCAAGGTTGCCTGCAAAAATTGCTTTCCTTGTGTTACAAGAGCATCCTGGCCTTGACTGTGAGATGATTTCAGAATGTACACAACACCCCCGATTGACTTGCTGAGATTCGGAGTCAGTAAGTATATTTCCGAGGGCTGCCGTCTCGTACGCACTGAAGGGTAGATCCCATGAAGTTCTGACACATTTTTACGAACGCTTGAACAACCGATAGTGCAAGCTGTCGAAGTTCATAGCTCACGTCACTGGAAAGTATTTCTACAGTCTTATCCACTGCTCTGCGAAGAGGTATTTGTAAATGACGGAGGAAAACTGTCTCGAAGTTGTGCTTGTATATGATAATGTAGAGTGATTCAAGAAGACTTTTGGCAGTTAGAATAGGAAATTGAACAATGTCGATATCACTGGAGAGGAGGAAGACGAGAATATCGACAAAGCCGGTCCCAACGAGGATGTGAGAAACACCTTCATCAGTATCAGATACACCCAGACCGCCGGAAATCCAAGAGGATATGTCCAAAAAGTAGTGTGCATCCAGTACTGATACCAACTCTTCGATGCATGGAAGAGAGAAATCTGGAACATCGGAAATCTTGCCAAAATGGATCCGAAATAAATGAATATTTTTGCTGGAAGATGGGGCTATAGAAACATCTTCGAATCCAACTATCTCTGCAAGTTGCGCCTTGATTTTCAACAGCGTGATATCATCAGTTGTGATCCCGTCTGCAATCATCTGTAGACTGAGCAAGAGAATAGACACCTGCTTATTTGTTAATTGTTTACAAATTGCAAGGTAACTAGTAAGACAAACCCGTAGGTGCATAGTGTCTAGATCGACAGGCGACCCAGTCTGAAATAGTTAGCGAATACACATTCTATTGTGACAGGAAGTATATAGCTTGACTTACATTATAAAGTGAAATGTCATTTCTTGTAGGATGACTATCGTTTCCGTAACTGTAATCTGTCAGGGCCTCGATAATGGCAGTCCACGAAAGAACTCGATGAGCAGATTAGCTGTGCAGCTCAGCGTAAGAATTATTGTAGCATAACTACTTACCTTTCCATCGTGGAAAATGAGGACGAAGTTGAGTAAGGAAAGTCATTAGTTTTATCTTCTCCATGACAGGAGCCTTTGCGAGCAATTCGTCCCAGCAGTGTGATATAGCCTCAAAGTGTGCAGGCAGAAGAGTAGAAGAAAGGGTATTTGCGGCCAATCGAACTTCATCCTATAGAACATGGGGCTCAGAATGGATTACGGCAGTTAATATGAACACAAACCGATGCATCATCCCATATCGCACTAAAAAAGAAGTAGAAAATGTCAACAACGTTAGAACGCCATTGTCGGCCTTCAACATCAAAGAATGGCGAATTAACATCCAGAATTATACGAAACAGCCGGGTCACTGCAATGAGCCTGTGTGCACGGTGAGAAGAAACTATATTTTGGAGTGTGATAGATTATGAATACCTTCTAGTGATTGGTACAGTTACATCAAACCATGTATGCAGAACTTCTTGAAATGGTTCAACATCAACCACAATTGTTCGTAAGAACAAGGTAGTACGCAAGGAAACAACATCAGGGCTTTGAATATTATAGAATTCCCAAGCACTGTTTGTGAGTTGTAGTGAAGAAGTCTGGGTTATACCGCACCATTACACGCACCAAGTCGATAACAATTTACCGTTCCTAAGAATGAAGTTATCGATTTCATATGGTTCCATGAACGGAGATTCAGTTAAGAAAATACTAAAAAACTTGGCAATGAGGGAGGAGAGCTCAGGAGCCCCGGCAGTGACATATGCATGAAGGGCTTCTAGAATGTCTTGCTCGATGATAATTGGATCCACAGCATGTGAATTTCGATTATTTACTTTTCTCCTGCTTGACGCCGTCAATAAGATTTTGTCGCACAAAAATCAAACAAACCTAGGAGGCAGCAGTTTGATCTCGTCTTCGTGGATCATATCAAGATCAATAAGCTTCATTCGATCACATCCATAAAGAAGCAGGCAAGTCGCAAGAGAAAGACGAATGATAGCATAACTGAGCAATATTCATTAGACTTTTGAATGAATGATAGAGCCTTATTAAGCTTACATAGTTTTAGTGTTTTTCCTAGTCTTCAGATTTTGGATAAAGTTTCCTGCGAGGCGCGAATGAAGAGACGAAAAAACCAATTGAAGCTCCTGTCTGCCCATAGCTCGAAGCCACACTGATGACATTATAGCTGTTACAAGAAGAAGGGTGTCATCTGGTGAGTCATCAAAATCGATGAGAGAGGAACAGCGCATGAACACTGTCCCAGATATGTCAACCCCCGCTCGGGCTATTACACAGACCGCCTGTAAACACCGGAGTTTGTCTAACTTGGGGCCTTCTACTAATGCGAACACTGCCTGCCATATATCAAAACCTGACGCAGCTGATAGATGAGTCTCAAGTTCGAGGAGCATACTGTATCGTTGTGATGGATCGGATTCACGAGTAACTAGTCGTTGAAGTGAAGGAAAAGTCTCCATATTTTATTAGTTCATGATACATTCGTCGAAAATAAAAATAACATACAAAATAAAATGCGTTTAATTCGCAGACGAGGGCAAGCCATCGGTCGAATAATACGCCAAAAATGTCAAATGTAACAGAAGCATGCGAAAGCTTGATCATGCACCGCAGAGTACGATCGAGTCTAGTGCCTTCATCCATCTAGTAATGAAATTCAATATGTAACATACTTAAAAGGAACAATGTCATTACCTCGTCATTACAAGCATTTAAACAGGCATCATATAAATATACTGCATATGCTGAGGCATCCAATCGATGTAAAGTAGATAGCCAATGGATAGCATATTTTATTTGGAGCGCTCGCCTAGCAATAACGTAGTCTCCTCCATTATTCACAGAAATCTGGGAATTCAGGCGAAATGCGTTAATGGGTGGCCATGGCGATGTTTCACTCCCTGCTGGAACGCCAGGTAGTGGTTTCTGTCTTGCAACATAGTCATGTAGTATGCTAGCAAGATTGTCATCCTTAGATTTGTCAGCTAAGTTACGGTGCCCACAAAGGTATTAATGGCATACCTCGGCAAGGATCCAAGAAAGGAGATTGTTTGTGAGACGCCGTAAGCTATATTCAGAGGCCATCCCATTAGGTAACAGCCTCCGCACAAGCAACAACAGCCCAAACTCGTTTACAGAGAGATCCAAATCAGCCAGAGATGATTCTACTGCTGAGATTAAAACCTCTACGTCGGTTGATGTATCAAGGCCAAGAGGAAGGGGAAATATAAACATATCTTTCCCAGTATTGTTCATGGTGGTATGCCAATGCTTAGCTGCATCGAAAAATGCTAGATGACGAAGGTGTAAAAAAATGGAACGGTATGCAAACTCGTGCGTAATCATGAATTCACGCTCGAGTACACTGCGGATGTGTGCAGCAGAGACAGCAGTATACGATTGAGAGGTGCTTTCAGCTATATGAGGAGTTGAGTTGATTGGCTGATTTACATCTAACAGTTGTGATGCCAACTCTGAGTTAGTGTTTGAGAGTGAAGATTTGACATTGGATGATATATATCCCAAAAATGCCCAGTCAAATAATATGCTGAGATCGTCACATATCAAATGGTTCTCCTTCAGGTAGTCAGTAGTAGCTTCTGAAGAAGTCGCCTGGTTGGAGCCAAGTAGCTCTTGAATCCAATTATGGACAACCTGAAGCTCAAATTCTTGACCAGAAGGACATGATGGGCTGGCCTTGTTATCGGAAATTCTAATCGTCCCCAATGCAATCCCATTGATTAGAATTTGTATCTGTGTCGAGAGCACACCGTCGATAATTGACAGCTCTTCGTAGCTGAATGTAAAGAAAATATTCTTGTTTATAGCTAATATGCCTGCATAAAAGCTCAAACATGAGGACCGCAAAGATGCATGATCTATTTCGATATCGACCGGCCTCAAAGAAAATGTTCTGCAATGGGTGGATGTAGTTCCGGGTAGGCAAGCGAAGTGTGCAATAATAGGACATGATGCGCATTTAACGCCTTGTTCTGTCAGTCCCCATAATGGCTTATGGCACACGACACATAAACAAAGCGTAAATATATTGACAAATTCAAATGAATGCGAATGAGGATATTGGCTATCATGTGTCAGGAGGTCAGATCCAGGTTCCTGCACGATAGAGTACCGATACATTGCCACATTTCGTACGCGAGAGTCCGCGGATATTGTATACTCGACAATGTGATTTCCTGCTGGATAATCGTAGCAATCGAAATGCACCGCGCACATACAAAGGGAACAAAGAACTCCAAAGCCTCTGATCATTTGTGTACAACAGCGACATTGTATGTTCTCTCTTTGCTGAAATTTCCATACAACAAAGTGATGCAGTCCGTGTTGGCGTGCCCTATTGTTGGACATTTCACTTATATTAATGTCCGGAGGTAAAATGGAATTGCCAATCACGATATGTCCAATGGCAGCGGGCCGCATTAGCAAGAGAAAACCAATGGCTGTTCGTGCAGTTTTTCGACTGCAATATGCGATTACTTGCAAGAAATCCATACAAGAGTCGATTTTGAAATCCAGGATGAACCGCAACAAACGGATCAGATAGTGCCAAGGATCGGCTATCTGGCGCTCTATAGCATCATAGTCAACATGAACATTGTGAAGAATGGAGGCCAATAGAGCAGAAATCAAGGATGATATTTGATAAATCTGCGGAGGTTGCATTGGGGCAGAGGTCGATTGCACATTCACAAGGCGCGAAATAGAGCTACCACTGGGAAGTTGGATATCGTCTTGGACTTCATCCACTTGTATGGAGACGATAGGCTCTTCCATATTATCATGCTCGTCTATAGACAGAATAAGAAAATAGACGACATCCCGATATATAAATATAGGCTCACCCTGGAAGTTCCAAACTTGCAAGTTGCGGAAGCCCTGAATATGGAGCAACGTTTCTAGAGATCGGCGAACAATACTTGTTTCAAAGAATGATAGCAGACGAATGTGCATTGCTTGGGGAAACGTAGAGAATGCAGGAAGGAGTGAAAAGCCGACCTGTACAGTCACACTAGGGTCATGGCGGTGGTGATGAACCAAGAACTGGGCAATACTGAGTATTAGCAGTTGTAGGGAATGGGGAGGACGTGTTGGGCGCGATAATGATATAGCGAAACGACAGTCCTCTGATACAATGGATGCTAAGACAGATAAGCACAGTGTAAGAAGTTCGTGACTATAGCGACGACCAGGCGATGCAGACCACGACCGCCTACCACCAAAGTAAGAGTTAGTCCCCGATCTATGAAACAAAGACGCAGACCTATGTTCAAATTTGTCACCAGCGTCTTGCGACACAGAGCTGTATGTTCACTTGGACAAAATATCATAACGAGTCAAATATACACGTACTCGTCATCAAAAATGTGCCATCCTTGAGCTACGGACATACATAAAACATCCTTTAGTTGCAATAGTAGGTTAAATGTGTCGTCTGTTGAAAACTCTTGATCTGTTTCATCGTCTGAATCTTCCAAAGTTATTGCAATGTGAGAAGTAATCTTTGGAGGTTGACGGGAGCTGCGAAATCGAACTGCATCTTTGACAGTTCCAACGAGAGAGCTAAGTCTACCGTCGGCGGCGTCGGAATTTGGACTGGCAAAAGCATCGTATATCGAAGGGGGCCTGATGCGTCTTTGCAGCTGACCTAGAACATGTGAGAGTAATTTGCGCGACTCGCTTCGAAATCGTGAGGTATTCGGCTGAGCATGTAGTGGATATATATTTGTGGGGAGAGAGGAGTGTTCAGAATCAGAAAGGACGACAGTAGGGGGTCTACTAGACGATAGGTCTGACACGGCAGCTGTGAGAGTGGTAGGGGATACTGGGTCTAAAGAATACCAACTGTCCTCGCGCACAGAATCCTGAGGGAAGAGATGAAAACCAGTATCAATGCGAGGGGGGCGCAAGTCCGAAGTCATAAGGTGGTTTAAGTACAGTACTAAGTAAACTGTAATGGACCAAGTAAATAAGTATTAGAAACGTCCCACGCTTGCAATGACGCGACGCGTCTGTCCAGCCACTCTAACTGAAACTCTACTCTTCGTCTATCCTCATGGCACGCAGGTCCAACAGACTCAAGCAGCTAACTTTATTTGACTCCATTATATCTCCAACTCCTACAACTGATCCAGGTCCATCTAAACTTCCTACCTCGCCTCGCCGGGGCATGGCTGCCAAGGCATCTCGTAGAAAGCGTAACATGAGAATACAAAGTTCCGAAGACGACTCCCCTGCAGGCATTTTGGACAAACATTTAAAGGCTAAGACTTCAATTAATATCTCGGAGGACAGCGACGATGATATGCATAAGAGCTTATCCCGTCCACAAAAGAGACGGCGAATTCAAGTTGTGGACAGCGATAGTGATGTCGAGAGCATTCCCAGTAAATCTCGGTCTAACTTTGGTCCACGAAAGTTCACAGACGCAGAAGAAGAACGAACCTCCGAAGATCCAACTTCGAGAACAACACGCAGACCGAGGCTCAAACAAGGATGTATCTCTCCAGGAGATATATCTGACGAAGTAGATGAACAACGTGAGCTTATGATTCATTTGTGAAGTAGAAAGTGTCATCTGATTAAATTGCAGGTATACTGCCCTCTCGAATGCGAGCACGAGGAAAGCAAACTACATTTCAGAAAAACCTGGAGAAACTAAAAAGTACATCTGCTGCTAAGAACTCACATACTATTGATGACATCTGTCTTGGTTAGTGCGAAAGCAACGCAAGATGACTGATGACTTGACCTCTGATGACAAGCAAGACGAAAGCGATGACTACTCAACGACCCCATTTGAGGGTGCTAGGCCATCTGGAGAGGTCAATTCAGAGGATGAATCATCCTACTCTGATGCTACTGGTAGCTTCATTGTAGAAGATGATGAAGTAGTTCCTCAATTACCAGTCCAGTTCAGTATGGAAACACACCAGGACCTGTCTTTCCAATTCAAGAAGATCTTCCAGTTCTTTGTTCACGTTGCAGTGCATTCTCCTACGGACCGACATAACTACATGAAAAAGCAGATGGAAGGTAAGTGTTGCGTATTCGCGGTTGATAAATGTCTAATGCTCATTTCAGGCGAGGAGTATTTCTACGTCCCCCTAAATACTACACGTAGGAAACTATTAGGGTTGAGAGATTCTCTGGTTGCTTCCTCTGTCTGGAGTCCGACGTTTAAAAGAACACTTGAGCTGTATCCAACGCTTGAGCTTGTTTCTCTGGATTTCGCTATTCCATATTGCGACGCGTGTCACCTTGGAGGTCGAATGTCGACGCTTGTTGGGCGTGTGAGCGGCATCTCCTATGATAGGACTGGCTTTGAACCAGTTGTGCGTATACCATACTACATGGAACAAAGGTTGGCTTCTTACTATGTATACAATATATATGTAGGACGATACCCAAGATCCAGACGAAAAAGCTGATGTCAAGGTTGAGTTTCACCTGGGTCGATTTTGTGCACGGCGTACCCAAGTCTATCACGAGTTTTCTCATTGGGAGGTATTATATATATATTCACGCTAACCATATCACCATCTACTGAATCTTTTCACGAAGTTTCACCTTTTTCAGTGTATAAATCAAGAGATCGAGCAGCTTCGTCAATCACCAAATTCGAAGAGAAAAGCATTCCATAAGGTCGCATACGCTGGGGGAAAACTTCCTCCAGAAGACTTGAGTGACGCCGATGAATTATGCGAATGGCTCGACGAAAGAAAGATAGTCGATATGGAATGGCAAAAAATGAAAACAATGATGGATAGTGCGCATCATCTGGACATGGCGACCAAGAAGGAAGAAGAGGACTGAGCCCATTTAGATGTATTAATGTAATAGTCCGTTTGATTGTTTGATTCTCGGAGTACAAGTGGTCACTGTACATAGCACTACTAAGTACTTAGTATCCGGGGCATACGTGCATTGGATTCTTTGGAACAGCGGTGGCATTTGTTGCTGGTGATGCACTGATGCATGATGGCAGCTTGATGTCTACCGCTTCAAGAGTCTAAAGTTGCAATTGAGTGGTTACGGTATGACGGCCACACCTGCGTAGACGAAGTAGGTAGAGAGGTTCACGCGATGAGCGGGGCAATGTCGCACAATAGAATTCACGTGCTGTTTGCATTACAGCATTCAATTGTGGCGATTTCCACAAGAGGTGCTAGTGCACCCACCATGGGACATTCCTTCCTTTCTTCTTCAGCTTCATCTCAGTGCTGGCCGTTCGATCCTGTCTTGCCGCAGATTCTTCGCCTTACTTATCCTTTCTGCACTGTTGGTTTCACCGATGACTCGATGGTTCTGCTTCTTCAGCCCCGACGTTACAGTTATCAGTTACTTCAGGATACCTCCGGCTTAATCCTTCATCGACTCAGCATAAGGGCGTACCTGGGAACTATAAACCATTTTGATACAATATCCGACATTCTCTCCTTTATCGGGCAAATCGTTCAAAATGCGGATACGGCGTTGTCAGTTGTCACTGCTTCGCCCAGCGCTCCTCGAGGTTAAAGTATCCAAATGATATCGAAAATGTTTCAAAATCCTTCCTAAGGCTATCAGTTCCCTTTGCCTACGTATCCCTTACCTCGGCTTTCATTACGGTATTTAGTGCAACAAGAACTGCTTGCACCGTAGTAGTTGCCGATTCATCCCCACCATTCTGCTTGTGCTATCCTTCGAACTCAAATGCCGCGGAAAACTTTACACACCAAGCTTCAGCTATTGTCACTTCAGCCACTCGTAGTTACAAATGCCGTCCCAGCTACCTTAGATGATATTCATCAATGTTCTTCCCCATCTTCGTCAGAAAGTTCTGTAGACGACGATGACGTTAACAGGCGAATGACACCGTACTGGCCTCGGTATCAAAACCTGTTCCTCTCAAGGGGATTTCAACTGGACAGGGTTAGGGATGTTACAGAGTTTTATCAGTCTCATGGTGTCAACGCCTTGAACCCTGCAGCAATGTTCATAAACAAGCTAGGATTATTACCTGACCAGGATGATGCACTTTGCCCTGATGCGGGACTGGTTAGTAGGACAATCTTACATGCATGCTCTCATTTATGCTTAATGAATCCAATGACAGCCCGAGAATCTATTTCGAGGCACTCAAATTTCAAATAGAAAAAAGGTGGTCGTTAAAGCAGTTCATATACTCAGCCGAGAATACGACATCAATCGCCTCCTTTCCGTTCCACCTCTGAAAAATGATCCTATGAACCACACGATACGTAAGAGCTAGCAATTCAAATTGTAAATAGTCCATATACTTATTTGCATTCTCTATAGCTATATTGGATCTAGTTGAAGTCCATGAAGACCAAGTGGCTTTTATTGTGATGGAAGAATGGTCTTCTCAGCTTGTCGTAACCGACTGTCCATGCTGTGTTCCGTTGTTTCTCTCTGCCTTGCGTCAATGCATAGAGGTGGGTGCCTGTGGATTATATGAAACGATATTATTAAATATATATATATATATATATATACGTCTTTAGCATGCTGTATTTTTGCACAAGCACAACATAGCTCATCTCGATATTTCTTTGAGGAACCTCCTCACCGACTACAGTGGAAATTACGCTTACACTGATTACGAGCTTAGTCGTCGATTTGACGGCGTTGTCAGCCCGCTTGTATATGGCTATCGAGGGACTGAAGTTCCTCCCGACTGTGAAAGTGGCACAAGTGCTGACCCATACAAGATTGACGTATGGGCCCTTGGTGTATTGATATTGCGTGCTTGTAAGGTACGTGATATCATTTCCCATCTTCATGGCACGCTTTTTGACCAGTAATGAACAGCTAACCAACCACAATATTCCGGAAATATTGCAGTTGGTAAAACCCATGTTAAACGAGCATGCAGAGGAACGACCTTCAATGAACGAAGTGCTTAAAATGTTTGACGCACTTGCTGCCATAATTTTGTTGAAACGAAATCGACAGTGAATTTGAGCCATTTATTATGATAATGAAAATTGGTAATATTACAATAACTGATGCATGTAGTCCGCTAGAAAGTCCAATAATGATTCAATCCCTAGCAATGTTGTCAGAAGGAAGTCTGTCACCAGACTCTAGCTTCTGTCGCTTTCGTTGTAAATATCGTTCACGGGCACTTTGTACGTCGGATTCATTGTTCCTTTTCGCTACAGTGCGTCGGATCGCTTCTTCTTCTTGCTTAGCCTTTTCTGAAGCAAGCCTTTCTTGCTCGGATTCGAGCTGCTGTTGTATTTCGCGTGCTCTCCTTTGATTAATTTCCTTTCGACTTGCAGCAGAACCAGCCGCGCGATGAACCAGGACAGACTCTGCAGTCTGGTTGGCGTTTGCTACATGATCACTTGCACTTAGCCGTCGGGTGTTGGGTAACGACAGATTGAGACCAGCAGTCAAAAGTTCGCGTTTATCCACGATTTGGTTGTCGTCATTCAGTTCAACTTCTTTACCCTGTGCTCTTGCGGATTTTGCCAATTCCAGATCAGATAGTTGAGTAAAATCGGCAGGTTTGGTAATAGTTAAGTTGGGGGCTGAGCCTTGTGGACCAATGACGGGTTTTTGAGTCGCAGCTACAGTGGCTTCGTGCTGCTTTTCAGATTCCTCCAGGAGTTTGCGATAAAAATGGGCCATGCCTGCAGCGGGATTCCCTTGTTTTTTCTGAAGTTCTAAGGACATGAAGTTGAAGGGCGTCGAAGTGAATCTAAAAGTAAGCAACACACCTTCCCGCCGTTTCTCTTCCTCCTCTGCCTTCCTTACCGCTTCCATCTGATCCTTATATGCCTGAGTAACAAATGCGTCTTTATCCTTGAACTCGTCACCCTCAGCTTCACGCTCACGCTGCATCATTTTTTCCTCTGCACGCAGATGATCCAGTTTCCTTGTAGCAGCGGATGACAATAAGCCATGTATATACTTCGGCTGTCGATGATAAGGATGTTAGTCTAGATATTAAGTTATATTTTGATAAATATCGCACCTTTCGCTCCTTCGAATCAATTTCTTTTGCTTCTTTTTGGCGCTGCTTGGCCTCCTGCATTTTATCCCAAATTTCGTCATATTCGTAAACAGTTTCATCCACCTTTTTCTCCGCTTCCATTCGCTTCTTCATGGCTTTGGAGGACTCTACATTGTAAGCCAATGACTTCTTCAGGCTACTGGTCTTATCGGATGATGGCTCATCGTCGTCTCCAGATAGAAAAACGGCTGGAGCCTTCGCAGGAGCGGATGGGATGGACGCTTTGGATTTATTTAAGGAAAAGGAAAGCTTCATGGGTAGCACATACGATATTAATGGGTGTCAGTACAATGGCTATAAAGCCAGCACTTGGAGCAGTGGATGGAATAGTGAAACGAGTCACTAACTCACGTTGCAGCAGCAGCATGAACTGAATGATAATCTCACGCCAATTTGTTGCTGAGTTCAAAAAATTCATGCCATACGACTTACACTTTTGTACCCCGTTATGTAAATAATTCACAATTCTGCTCCAGCCTTACTTCCCTTTCCCTCCTTGTCCCTCCAAAATCCAGACTCCTGCCGTTACACTGCCCGCCAAACTACCTCCGCAGGCGGGTACGATCAGTACGACTTTCAGGGTCACCAGCACTTTGACCAGCCAGAGTACGACATTTAGATCCTCAATTCGCTCTTCGCATACACTCCTAAAACCATGGCTCAAAGTGGATTTGACCGCAGAAGGTTAAACGGCCCCGAAGAAAGTTGGGCGCCTTTTTTCGATGAACCAGACTCTGAAGAATCATCGTGTATCAACTCGCGCAGACTAAGGATAGGCCGGAGTGCTATAGACATTCGACCAATATGTTAGTATCTCGCTAGACGCTTTGGAAGCTACCTTACCTAGCTATAGTTCTGCAGCCAGGACTGATTAATCAAGCGAATGGCTCCGCATACATAGAAACCGAAAAAACCAAGATTGCTTGCGCAGTGTATTCACGTTTTCGCATTAATACGCAA
Organism: Cyathus striatus; assembly: GCA_025738555.1. NCBI lineage: Eukaryota > Fungi > Basidiomycota > Agaricomycetes > Agaricales > Nidulariaceae > Cyathus > Cyathus striatus. The sequence goes on along the minus strand of JAOVFP010000005.1, from coordinate 4,117,692 downwards.
TGTACTTATACATTCCGTTTAGTTATGGCCCTCGACAATCAAAAAATGTCTCATTTAGTGATAAGGGAAGATTGAATGTCGAGGTTAAATTTGCCCCATTTTCTTGTAGGCGTAGGAGAGCACCTATGCGTGTAAGCCCTTGCAGAATGTGTTCATTTCAGGATACTGACTACAAACAATCAGGATGCTGAAGATAGATCAATCGCAGTTGGCATACACCAGGCGGTCGCACCAGCAGTGCGCTTGGAATTGCTTCCAAAGTCTACAGTGGACGTTTTCATCACAGTAATCGAAGCTGACGGTCTCGAGGGATGCTTATCAGCAGGGTCAATTGCAGCTAGCGCTGCGCTAGTAGACGCAGGCATTGAGATCTTGGGTCTTGTTATTTCTTGCTCAGCGGTATGCGATCTCTAAAGATGATTTAAGTGTCCTATCTAATGCGATAGAAGGCTTTTATAAATAGTGAAATGTGGCTTGACCCGACTGAGGCTGAAGTAAAATTGTCAGAAGGCACCCTTGTTCTATCTTGCATTCCTGCTCTTGACACCGTAACGTCGGTATGGCAATCTGGTTCTATCAAGCCAAGAAATATTGTCTCGGTAAGCATATCACATGTCAACATATCTTCCCTTCTCTGAATTTATGCAGGCTTTGAATGTGTGCCAAAAGCGTTGTTCCGATATTCATACTGTCGTAGCACAATCATTAGTAGACAATGTACAGAATCGAACAGAATGATGGGCTTGATCAAGGTCTTGCCGACATAAAATGAAATTACATATCTGGATTGTACTTAGTGGTGTGATTGGGCAAATCATTGATGAACAGGTACATTATACTTGTGCTACAGTAAGTAAGTAAGTACTCTTAAGTACTTAAGTACATACTGTAGAACACACTGCAGTGCTTACCTAAAGACAGTGAAGTTATGTATTGGTTATGTAAGTGAACTTCAAGTTTTCTCTTGGATATCCGGCTCCGGTCCGAGAAGGAGCAGAGAAATGAGAACAAACACCGAATGCATTTAGCGACAGCTGTTCACAGTTCTGCATCCCACTCAACTGGGACTCGATGTCAATTTTCTCGAGGGATGAATATGTCCCTCTTAAATCATCATTAAATGATGGAGTACCCCACGATTCTTCGCTCTTACGACGTTCTACCGAATCGGACGATTCATTGCGAGCTCTGGAACTGGAAGTCTCTGACGAACCGGTCACAATACCCCAGAGGTCTTCCAGGTGACGTGCTTCCGTCATTATAATTCTTACTATAGTATTAAATATGTCTTAGAGGAAGATCTTATTCAATGTCAGGATTTGAATTCCAGCAGGATCTTGTAAGGTGCAACTGAAACACCACCAAGGAGAAACTCTTACTGTTTCAAACTTCAGCTTCCCCTAAGTGCCAGTGTAACAGACCCTGGTATAGTCGCAAGTGACGCTGCCGAGAAAAACATAAGCCTTCTGAATGGTATTATCGGATGCCGCCCATACCTATCGTGTTGATAACTTATATTGATGAACAGGAGTTGCGCTCATTGTTGGACTACAGGCAAGTGCACTACATGATAATGGGTGAGTGTTTTTGCTTGACCTCATATTTACAGATAGGATCCGGGATATTGTAAGTGTATCCTTCTGTTTTTTTACGTCTACTCTGTCTCAGTTCATTTAGTTCTTCCCCAGGAATCGTGGTCGCAAATACGAATAGCGTAGGGGCAAGCTTAGGCGTATGGCTTGCTTCAGGAGTGTTAGCGTGGACAGGTGCAAGTAGTTTCGCTGAATTAGGTTCAGCAATACCTCAAAATGGTGGTGCACAAGCATATTTATCGTATGCATACGGTCCATTGGTATCGTATCTATTTGCTTGGACAGCGATTATTGCTCTGAAGCCCGGTGCGTGCCTTAACATAACTTGCAGTATTTTATTTTATTTTACAGATAATTTTGTCCCGCAACAGGCAGTAATGCAGTGATCAGCCTTATATTTGCTGAATATTTCAACCGAATCATCTGGACATATGCTCGTCCTGACGTTTCATCCACCGATATTCCTCAGTGGGCCATCAAACTTACAGCAATCGGGGCAGTATTTGTGGTCACGATATTATGTGTTGCGACCCGGAAATTAGGAACCCGAGTTGCAGTGGTGTTCACAGCTGTTAAAGTGAGACATCCCTCTCCGTCGATTCCGATGAGTTGCTGACACATTCATACCGGAAACAAGATCGCAGCTCTGGTTCGTCTTGTTTCATCAGAAATTATCAGCGATCACTTATTGCATTGAAGGTTCTGGTTACTGTAATTGGAGTTGTTCAATTGGCTCGCGGAAGGTCTTCTGAGTCTTTCAGGCAGCGATGGTTTGACAATTCAAGTCATAGCCCTTCTGCATATTCTCTCGCACTTTACTCGGGTCTGTGGGCATTTGATGGCTGGGATCAAGCGAATTATGTTGGAGGAGAGATCCATCGTCCTGAAAAAAACATACCTCGAGCGATACATTCCAGTATGATTATTGTGACGGTTTGTGGGGGTGCTGCTTCACCTTTAAATCAGTGCTGACAATATCACAGTTGCTCTTTCTGCTTGCAAATCTGTCTTACTTTGTTGTGCTTGACAAGGTTTGAATGAGCTCGATATATTACTTGCGCGGGTGATTTTATTCTGTGTATCAGAATCTTGTAGGTTCGAGCAATACAGTTGCGTTGGATTTCGGTACAGCCCTTTTTGGCCCTATCGGAGGCACCTTATTTGCGTGCATGGTCGCCATTTCGTGCTTCGGAGCTCTAAATGGTATTCACTTCTTTTGGACAACGATGGTGCACAACAGCTGATATCATTTATTCACTAGGCTCATTTTTTACCTCCTCGAGACTTGTTTTTGCTGCAGGTCGTGAACGATATATACCTTCTATATTTGGACGTCTTCATACTACTCGGAAAACACCACTCAACGCAGCACTCCTACAATCTACTATAACCATTACCTTCATCCTGATTGGAGGTGGATTTAGATCACTAATCAATTTCTCAGTTGTGGCTTCATGGGCATTTTACTTCCTTACTGTAAGTATATAGCTGTTCTTATTATTATTAACTGACTCCTAGGTCTGTAGGTCTTAGGACTAGTAATACTACGGATTAAAGAACCAATGTTGGAAAGGTAGTACTTCGTACTTATACATATCTGCTGAAGTGCATCCTGATTAACCACACAGGCCGTATCGGACTTGGATCATTACACCGTTGGTTTTTTGCGGAGTAACTGAGTGTTATACTATAGATATGTCACTATGCTTACAACTGTTTTCCTAGGTTGCTTTGTTTCTTCTTTGTATGCCTACAATCGCAGCCCCTCTTGAGGCCTTGGCAGTCCTTGGTCAGTATCGAAATCTTCAATTGGTACATTTTTAATTTTCTGATACCATGTTTTTATTCAGCTTTTGTGTTGGCTGGAGTACCTGTTTATTTTATTACGCAGCGTGGAGCAGAAACCCCTCGTGCTATTCTTTGTGGGTTGTCACATTCAAGGTCTTTGGCATTGTCAAACTGATATTTAAATTAAAGCTCGGCTAAAAACAATTTTTGGACGACGAAACCTAGCAACCGAAGGCTGGGAAGCGGTTGCAACGGATGGCCAGGACTTCATAGAAATGAGAGAGAGCAATGGTCAACAGAGAATATGATAATTACAGAATGTTAGATAAAAATACACAGCAAGGGTAATATGTGAGTCTGTATCGTACATAATGCACGGGATCTATACCTCATGGGATTCATATGGAAGCTACTATGCTGTGAATGGTGCATCGGGGAAGAAGCGAACCCCGAGCCCGCAAAACTACACACCTACATAGTGTTGTTCCGCGGAGTGATCTAGTGCGAACTGAAATCACTTCGGTTCGCTTTTGCTGGCAGATCGTGTTTTCTTTGCGGAGTGAACTTGAAGCGAATTGAGATCGCGAATTCGAATGATCTGGTGGATGGCTCTGGGCTAATCACATGATAAAACGGTGACAGCATCGCGACGTTGAAGCGACACAACTACTTACTTCTTTACCAACTTCAAAGCTACATACTATATGAATACAAAGTTGAGATACATAGCTTTACATCAAGTTTTAGTAGATACTCACTGAATGATTCCGATACACTCCTTTGTAAATTCACTGAATTCACATCCAGTGATAACTCATGAGAGTGAAACGATGAGACAGTGAGGGTGTCGACGGTATAGAGGTTTGGGGATTATAGGATGATGGGCGAGGCAGAGGGGAGGCATAATTAGGCAATAGCACGGGTAGGCCATACCCGCACGGGTAACGGGTATGGGTACCAGCGGGTACGGGTCCGGGTCAGGTCTCTGAGACCCGTAACCCGTTGGGGTACCCGTAGACATTATATTGAATAAAAAGGAGTAATGTATAATTACATGCACACAGTACCTTTATAATGAGTGTATAATTTACTTCAATATGATCTATTGTTCATGTATACACCAACAACTCGATTGTGCATATTGTTCAGCTTGCGGGGTTGAACTTAAGTGGCACATCAGTAAATCTGACATCACATTATTTTGATCTTTTGATGTCGTTTAAAGTCCGACGCGACGCTAACGACATCAAAGACATCAATGTAACGTGACTTCCTAACGATAGGTCATTTGCGATCAACGTCGCGCCAAGCTTTGCAACGCTGAAATCATATTTCAAAGCCATCGAAAAGATACTGAAATTCACTGCCGGTATCTTTCAAAGCTATATTGTCTTCTGAAATAAAACATTGAAGATACTTGTATATTCTGAAAGTACCCATAATTTCCCATAATTTTCGTGCAACGTGGATACAAAATCATTGAAGTTAACAATTATATTTTAGTTTGTAATAACGCTATCATGGTAATAACTATGGTAATAACATGCATGTAGTCTATACAGTAACTATGAATGCAGAGCTCATACATTCCACCTACTTCGTTTATATACAACTCAACTTCGCCTCAACTTCACTTCTCCCTTCTTATATTTCGCCTACAGAGACACTAAATCTTCAGCCAAGCTTCACGGTTAACTGAGTTCAGTTTTAAGGATACTACCAGCCCAGAAGAATGTCAGCACAAATATCTCTCGTAAAGGACGTAAAACACACGTTACTCAACACATTTTGAACAGGTTAATTGACAGCTATTGGAATGTTGCGTCCATGGAGGCAGAGGCGATGAAGGCTGCGGCAGTTGCAATAGAAAGATACATGGCTAGGAAAAGCAGTCCTGGACAACAAACCTAAATCGAACTCTTGGTTAGTTTTCTTGTCCAGGAAAAATAATATCATGGCGGCATAGGACTACAATTTACCACTGCCAGGAAACATTAAGCAAGTCCCGAGGACTCCCAACCCGAAATATTCCCTAAATTTCACCCATCTCATGAATCATTAATGAGGAGAAATGAGATGTCACTGGCGACATAACTGGTTTCGACATTCCTAATCTACGTAACGTAAAAGTAAGTTAGCTGGCAAGAACAACTGATAACATGCGAGGTTACCTACACCAACTAGAAGCCTGTCTAAAGATAAGTGATACTATGGTGTTGACTAAGTATTGCTGCAATACATACTGTGTTGGATTTGAGGTCCTCAGTAGCTAGAATAACATTCTGGGTGCATGGTGACCAAAGTTTGGTAGTGATGGTGGATGAGGAGTGAAAGTGAGAAGTTAGAATGCGTTAGAATACCCCAACGAAGCCTAGGGTACACTCCGAATCGGAGTTTTGGAACATACATATGGCGTGATTTCGGTTAGACGAGTTGCGGGTGGGCCTTCTGTCGACGTCTCGACTCTCAGCATCAAATGGCAGCTATGATCAAGACTTGACCAGGTCCTTCAAGTTTCAACTTTGTCAGTGCTTGTGGTGACAAGGACGGGTGTTGTAGTTGAGGGATGTGCTGTTAAACTAAACAGTGCACTTGACAGGTCATGCTATAGAGTAATGAGCGGTGAGTGTGATGCTGTGTCAGATTGCATTAACAGTGACCAAGTTTTGGGGACAGCCTACAGGACATCAGTAACATGAAAGGGGCAGTTACAGCCCATATAATAGAGTGTGGCGATGACAAAGCGTAGCAATTACACCCACAGTGACCTCGGTACAACCTCCTGTGTGTCTGTACCACATAAAGTAGTTCACCCATGTTGAAGTTCATCTCGTAAAAGTAACCTTGTGGGTGCGAAGATGGTTCAGAAAGTCAGGCATTGAATTTTGAATGCAGTTTAGCAAGCCCTTAAAGTGAAAGTTTCTGGTGGAAGCAAAAGCATTGAAAGATACATAAAAGCGAACGTTGGGACATGAAATGTCGCGAAAGGAGAAGACAAGCCGGAATTTGAAAGTAAATGTCATGTGTAAAAGCTAAAGTGATGAAAGATCAAAATAATGCATTGTCAGATTTACTGATGCATGCCTACATACAATTCACCAAATCTAATTTATCTCCTTCATTTCGTTATATTTCCTGTTGATATTATAGATATGAATAGCCTATTATCATACAATTATAATGACAGTATGTACGTATTTTTTGGTAATCTGATTCCTATTATATAAAGGATACATTCTGTATCTTCTCCTGTACACATAAGTTACTACTCGTTCCCTCGATTCGCTGTAATTCCTTTCAATTTTGTAGCCACTAATACTCCAATACTACCCAATCAGAACGACTCTACAAACATATTTTTTAGTGGTCTGCATCCTCTTCTATATGTGATCTAGTATTTATCTTCTCCTGAACATGTAAATTAGTGTATCTTTTCTAATTCGAACTTGCTCCTTTTGTATTTCAGCATGATTATAGCACTATTATATACAGTCTAATTGTCCTACATTGCATGCTCTATATCTCTGTGGAGCAGACTTGATAATACAAATGTGTATTCAATTTCATTCTTCTATTTGTACTGTATGTAGTAAATATTCACTGTTACCCATGCTGTTGCCTAGCTCGGACTCCAACTCAAGACTGTCTCTGCTTTGTTTTTACTGTCTCTGCATCATTGATATTGTCTATGCTTCGTTCATACTGTTTCTGCCCACAGAATGATAAAACCCATGAAAACCCCACAGGTTACCCGCTACCCCCAGTACCCGCATGAACCCGTACCCGTGGGAAAGGGTACAGGTTAGCGTCAGTATGGGTACGGGTTGAGCTCCAGATACCCATGGGTTACCCGTGCCGTTGCCTAGGCATAATGCTGCAGACAACAACAAGAACATCATCACTACAATATTTGGTTTCAGAAACTGTACACAACAAAGGAATTATTTCAGATCTTACCTAACTGCAGTGGATCGACTCAGCCAAAGGGTGGGCGGGAAAGAGGAGCAAGAAGCAGGAGAATGATGAGCAGGCCATCATGACAATGAGGGAAGGGGGATGAGCGACGATGGTGAATGGGTGGTTGCGGGCTGCAAAGGGAGGGTGGACAGGCATTGGCTGTGACTAGCGGCAGTTATCTGAACACCCAGCCAATGAAGTGGCCTGTTGGAGCTTGGGAGGGCAGGCCTAGACGTGGAGTAAAAGACAAATGAAAGACCTGAGAATGCGGAGATCATGTGTAGAAGAAAAGAGTGTATGAAAAGAATCAAAGGAAGGGAAGAAGTGAGCACGCAAGTGCCAGATGGTAGACATGGGAAGAATCACATGCAGGTCGAAAAGTGGAACCCATTTTCACCTGTGAGAGACCTTGACAAGCAAGGTAACCAAAATTGCAAACTAGATCGCCACTCCATAGCACTCTGTTCATACTAAATCGTATTTATGATCTGTTGCGAACTATTTCAAAAATGTCAGTTCAGTTCACATCAGATCAGTCCGGAACAACACTACACCTACATAAGCAAGTAGTACAAAGCCAGAAAAAGCCATCAAGTCTTGATCAAGTCCAAATGGACCATGGTCAACATCTGAATCAATGGCAGAATATGTAAGTATGGGAAAGCATTGAAAGCAATGCTGCCACTGTCAAGAATAATGGCAAAATGTCCTAGAGAACAACAGACTTGGCTACTGCTGAGCAGGGTGTTTTAGTATTGGTAACCAGTACATTGGATTACTGCTGAATCAGATTGACTCATTTTTTACAACTTCCTGTCACTTTATCTTGCTCAAATTTAACATATAGTCTACTATGACCTTAAGAATATGAGCAACAGCTTTTTTTTTCAACAGATAAGCACGAGCATTTGATTGTTAAAAGTATGAGGGATGTCATGCTTGCCATGCATTGGAACAGGCGGACATTAACAAGTGTTGATTGTGATGTCATGATTGCTTACCTCACAACACATTGCATTGACACAACAATTTGTCCAAGTCGGACCTTGAATCCTTTGATCAGATTGCATGACATCTGATTCACAAGTAATCTGATGTACTAGTGGATGACTTCCCATAAGGATCTGACACTGCCAGATGTTGATGTGCTGAGGGTGCTGAGCAGAATTTCAAATTCTTGAGTACTATCAGACTGCATCAGACATGAACATCTAGCAAGCCCCCCCCCCCCCTCTGCCAGACTTGTGAAAGCTTTCTAAATGCTTCCAGATGTCCCCAAAAGGTATGTTTACTCAGCTATGTGATGTTTCCACATGGTTCATCTCAACCAATATCTCCATTTTGTCCACTTTGTTATGATTTAATTGACTGAAGTCTTTGTAAATCATACAAGTCCAAAATCATGTGACTTAACTGATCTGAAGAACAAGTTAAATCAGTTTTCAAAGTAAAGTCAAGTAAGAATCAAGTAATATTCTTTAAGCTGAAGCTTGAGCTCTACAGCCCAAGTTCCTACTGTTTAAATACAAGCTAGTTCATACTAATAATAGATAAAGTATGAGTCAAAGAAAGTATGTAAAAACTGCACATTGGTAAGGTGCAGTAAAGAAGTGTGAAAAATAAAGTAAGTATAGTACAATGACTCGATGAGAGTCATAAAGAAGTAAAAGTATGAGAAAAGTAAGTATAAATAAGTAATGACTTACATGTAGTCATTATGAGTCAAAAGTATAAATAAAGCTGTGTAAAAGTAAAGGTGTTTGGCATCAATGGTTGTGCCAAACATGTCAAAGTAAACTAATTGTAAACAAAAGAAAATAAAGAAAAACCATAACACACTTCCCTTCCTCTCCCTCCTGGTCTCACCTACTCTATCACAGTCTATTGCTCTTGTGAATCCATCTGAAGCTGATGGACAGCTACCTTACAGCCTGGCATCAGCAAGGCATAAACCGGAGTTTGAAAATCTGGTGGCATCAGACTGTGCCAGATCCTTACAGGAAGTCATCCAGTTACCAATAAATCAATAAGGCCAACTAGCAGCAACAAAGCGGCAAGGCCCACTACCTGATATTGGATGACTTCCCATAAGGATCTGGTGCAGTCTGATGTTGCCAGACATGGGCATGCCAAGTTGCTGAGATGAATTTCAAATTCTCAAGCACCATCAGACTGCACCAGACATGAACATCTGGTGAGCCCCCCCCCCCTCTGCCAGACTTGTGAAACCACTTCAGACCTCTTTAAAAGGTAGTTACTCATGGTATAGCATCCTCAAAAGGAAGTTTTGTCTGGTTTTCACATGATTTCCTTTGGCTTATCTCCATTTCATCTGTCTATTGTTTGTCTGAAGCTGTCTGATGTAGGCAAATGCATGGGTACGCCATACCCGCACGGGTCACAGGTAAGGGTACCGGCAGGTACGGGTATGGGTCAGGTCTTCGAGACCCGTAACCCGCAGGTACCCGTAGACAGTTTATTGAATAAAAATGACTGAAAGGAAGATTTTACAAGCACTATAATAATAATGAATAAGTACATAGTATACATTAACCTAGATAGTGTTTGTGCTTAGAGAAAAACCTCGGTTTTGCATTTTGTTCAGCTCGCGGGGTTGACCTTAAATGATATACTTAATGCAATTCATTCAAACTAACATTACTACTCCAATTCTTTTTGCATCTCTTCGATATTTCGGATATAGATAGTGCGTTGCTGCACGTTCCTAACGACCCTACATACACAATTTATGGCCGACTCGTTCTGGTTCTATAAATAATATTGTCTACCTCTTCCCCAGTACACAGAAATTAGGATTCCCCTCGATATCACTCGCTCCCTTTGTATTTCAACAGAAATATCGCACTATTATGTACTGGTTACATGCAATATAGTACCTGTTCCATATAACTGTGTATTGGACCTGAGACAATGTTTATTTAATATTCTTCTATGTTATGTAGAATTTCCTATATTTTGAAGATGGTACAACACAACAAGCAGTGTTCATGCTAGTCTCTCATACTTTCATGAAATTATACCCATGTTGTCTATGTACAAAATGAGCTATTATAAACTATATTGGCACATCTTGTTCAAGTACTATGAAATAGATATTCTATATCTTTTATATACTGGAGATAGTACGATACAAGCAGCAATTTTGACTCACTTCTCTTGCATACTCGTGTACTAATACCCGTGTTGTATAACTACAAAATGAGCTATTATACACAACGTTCGCGTATCTGCTTCAAATACTACGAAATAAGCATTCCAAATTTCCTATTTTTGGAGATAGTACAATAAAAGCGGCCATTTTCACGCAATGTTCACATATGCTTGCATACTAATACTAGTACTGTTTAAGTATAAAATAAGCCATTACAAAAAATTATTGTACATTTGCTTCAAGTGATACAAATTAATTCGTCATATGTTTATTCTAATTCTAAAATAAGTACTTAAAACCCTCGGGTTGTGATACCCATGGGAACCCGTACCCATGGGAATGGGTACGGGTTGACGTGGGTACGGGTATGGGTCGAGCTCGAGACACCCATGGGTTACCCATGACGTTGCCTAGTCTGATGACAATCTGGAGTCAGTGGATGGTCATGTTATGGTCTGGCACCAGGGAGGCATAAATCGGAGTTTGAAATCCTGGCAATGTCAGACTGTGCCAGATCCTTATGGGAAGTCATCCATCCTCTCTCATAAGTACATAATACATGCACTTTGATTTGTTGAGAGTATATGAGCAGGTGTATCAGTGGAAGTTAATTGTTAATGATTCTAGTCATAATTATAATAGTACCTGCAAGTACTTATTGATAATTTTACTATCATAACCCAAGCTTAATAACATAACTTCAATTCTATTCAATGAATAAGGCCTGCATGCTACAACATAGTTACTCCAATGTACAATCAATATGTAAATTGGCAAGAAAAGTGGGATGGTATAGAACCAGTGATGTAAAACTCAGTCTATACTATAATGTTCTGGCAAGGAGACATTTTGTCATCAAAAAACTTGGTGTGAATTATTACAGTAGCAGTGCAAAGGGAAAACTTGTCAAGACAAATATCACATGCATATGTATGGCAACTACCTATGTACTTACTAAGTTACTTACAGTGGACTCATGGAACAGATATAAGTATCACTAGTTAAGACCTAAGTATATTCCATAAAGTGTTCTAAAAAGCACAATATAATGAAGGATACTATAGAACATAGAACTTTAAAGTGACAATGCAAAACAAATAATACAAATGAACTCTTGTCTATGACAATGCAGTGGGAGCTCTGAGCAGTTGGGATACAGGAATGACCATTATTTCGAACTTGTTTAAACTCTGGTTGATGGGAGGTGTTCACTCTCATGGCAGGTTTTTAGCTGCCATGTACTGATTGGTGTTGCACTGTAGTGAGACCTGTAGTGGATGCTGTCATGTAAGATCTTTCAAGATCATCAGTCACAGGCGTGATAGTAAATTGAGCTGGTTTACAAACATGTGATGGCAGGTGATCACAATGAAATACTATTGGATAACCCAGAACAGTTTCTAAATTTAATCCAAGCCAGAATAGCCAAGCCTGCATGCAACATTCATGCCTCACATGAATGTCATCATGAGTTTGTCTTTATCATGTGTTAATCTTGTAACAATTTATCTTCAGTATAGATTTTTAATTAGGATTTATAATGGTGTCCTTACAATAGGTATGTATAAAATAGTGTTGCTTAGGTTATACTTCAGGTACAATATTGCTGTCCACAAAAAAACATGCGAAGGTAGGTATCTGCTTGGTTTAAAATATGTATGCTTCAATGCATAATTGAACTTTTGACTGCATGACATAAAAACTGAAATTACAGTGATGTTCTACTGTTAGTCCATGTAATGACATATAAACTAGATGATAATATACATTTATTGTATACTGTTCACTCACTGGTAAACCTTTGTTTCTCTCTCCTTCATTGAACCTTCCACTGCACGCAATAAACATGGTTTGCAGCATATTGGTATAATTCTTCTATGTACTTTTGTTTGCCAGTGAGAAGAGCTCATAATGTCTGAACTCTCTGAGCACTTCACATTGACTCTAATCCCATGGTTTTTGATAGTTCATAGATTTATCATAGATACAACATTAAATATTGGACATCTGATCATGAATGCAGTATCCTATCTTTCATAACAAAGTATAGAAATAAAATATAACAATGGCTACTAAATCACGCACCGTGTATGAATCGAACACGTGAGCTCATCTTTTCCAGTCATTTGCGCCTGTAATCGTCATTTCTCAAATATATTACATTAATTTTCTCGTCACATGGCTGTAAACTGGTTCAACTGAATGTCACTTTCATGTGACTGATGATCTCGAAGATCTACATGACAGCATCCACTACAGGTCTCATTACAGCGCAACGCCGATCAGTACATGACAGCTGAAAACCCACCAATGGCCGTGTCTACAAAATTTGATTTTTCATCACCCTACATAGCCTTTCTACCTTAAAAGGTAGCGGGAATAGTATATGCATATGTTAGTACTTATCTGTGATATTTATGTAATCATTGCCAGCCCGAAAATAGGTCAATTACTCAGCTACTAGCTATTGCTTATGAAGAGTGTTCGGGCTTCGACTGCAATTGTGGAAGTAAGTACAGCCTTCCTCCGAGGTTTTGAGATGTTGGCAGTATGTACTACGTAGTCAATAGTTACGGATCGATGGCGCCATCGATCCACCATGTTGCTATATAGTTTCCGTATTACCGTATATTATATATAACTTGTATATAACTAGCTACTACCTGCAACGCTTTCCTTCTCCCTCTTCACATTACAGCACCGTATTAGTTTCCGTATTTTGTGAGTTGTTAATGACCCGCACTTGCTCCAAGCATCTCTAATCCCGATATCTATTCATTGTTATCAGTAAAACGATGGTAACTCTCTCTCCACCCTCTAGAGTGTAAATCGTTTTAAACACCGTCTTGTCACACAGGCTGAATCACACACGTACAAGTTCGATGTCAAGGTTAATCTAGCCCTTGACTTCGTCTATGTAATATTAAAAGACTTCATTTCATTAGATGACATGCAGCGGATGTTCTGGTGCAGTAAGCCGAGTCTTGGAGAAAGCGAAGGTTGATGGTAAGATGCTGTTCAACTTTTTCCTAGATGATTGGAGTGTAAGGTGGTTTAATAGGTGGTGTTTCAACATACTCTGTTGACCTCGAGAAACAAGAAGTAATAGTTGAAGGAACTTCTTCCTATGACGATGTCCTTACGCGAATTAAGAAGACAGGAAAGGAGGTGAGCAATGTTGCGTGGCTCTGCCGCATCCACTTAAACCGAGAATTAGGTTCGCTCGGGGGTTACACTTGTCTAGTGATACTTTACTTTCTTTTACTTACCACTGGCAAATACTGACAAATACAATTAACTTTATTATTACGGTACTGTTGGAAAACTTATATTTGCTGCATAGTAAGGTTGGCAATGGGCATAAGGCCTATGTAACCAGTAATCGGTAAATCAATACGATTGGCAGAAAGTAGTGTAAGTTTGCTGTAAGTATATGTGTTTAAGTAATAACATCGTGACCATGGCTACTAAGTAGTGGTGTCGGGGTTTAGTTCTGAACCATTGAGAACTGGGCCAAAGCTCGGTTCAAAGTTCGGGCATATGAAGAGAACCGAACCTCAGGCCACAGGTCCAGTTCATACAAATATGGAATTTCCCGAACAGGTTCGAACCACCCTTTGGTCACCTGATTGAATTTAACGATCATTATCAAAATCACGTGGTATACTTAATCCAGATTTGGATCGGCGTTTTGAATTAGTAGTCCATGACTGCATGTCGAAGTATGTATATTCTCGTCAATTTGGACTCTGCCTTGGCCAACATTTTATCTCCCTTTAGTTTCACGAAAAAGATTTCTACCGTCTTAAGATCTCAATTGCCTAAACGTAATTGCGTTAAATATCACAGGATGTCCACATCCAGTGCCATCTCTATTCCTGATGGATTTATCCTTCATACGGAAAATACGTCTAGCATTCTTGTTGAAACTGGCGAGGCCTTTCTAAACCCAGTTCAAGAGTTCAATCGTGACTTGAGCGTGGCATGCATTCGTGTGTGGAGCGAGGAGCTGAATGAATCAAAAGAATTAAAATGGCGTCAAACACGAGAGAAAAAATACAAGAAAGCTGAAGCTTCAATACCAAGGAAAAAAATTAAAGGTGAGACTTTCAATCAAAGTATATCCCATTCAAAATATCGAAATACATTACAGCGTATTCTGGAGAATGTTCTGATGCTCCGATTCCCCAGGAAGTGACACCTAGTGAGGAGGCGAACTCATCCAGTGACGCGGGGCCTAAGGTTAGTTTATCCATGTCTGGCGTCGTCCTGCGAAACATATCACAATGGTAGATGGCATACAACCCATATAAAGTAGTAATTTTGGAGGCACTGTCGGCAACGGGACTGCGGGCCATTCGCTACGCAAAGGAGATACCTCTCGTAAAGTTCGTTTCTAATTTATGATAGTAAAAATCCACTATAACCATATTTAGGCATGTGATAGCCAATGACTTGTCTACTGCTGCTGTGGAAACAATGAAGCGCAACGTTGAAATCAATAATTTAGGAGAGAGCTCGATAACTGATGAATTGAATCGCCCACAAAATTTTATCCCAGCGAAAGTTTGGGTTAATCAAGGTGATGCATGGTATGTCCTCATCATCTATTAATTCTATGTAGGATACCATTAATTATATCAGTACTCTCATGTACACACATCGAGAAGAAAAGAAGAGAGTTGATGTTGTGGATTTGGATCCCTACGGGACAGCTGCCCCGTTCATTGATGCAGCAGTTCAAAGCGTTAACGACGGAGGTTTGCTTCGATCGTAATATTTATTATTCACATTTTAAATCCTTTATATAGGTCTGTTATGTGTTACTTGCACAGATCTTGCAGTTCTTGCTACGACCAACAGCCCCGAAAAATGGTAAACCTTCGCTATAGTCAATCAACCTCATTTACACATCTTCTCCATAGCTTCTCAAACTACGGAGGTATCCCCTTGAAGGCAGAATATTGTCATGAGGCTGTATGTCCATCTACTTTGAACTCGTGATTCCTAAACTCTCATTCACTAGGCACTGCGACTGGTTCTCCATGCAATATCGACATCTGCATCGCGCTATGGTCGTTATATTGAGCCCATTTTGTCTCTTTCTATCGATTTCTATGTCAGGGTGTTCGTGAAAGTAAATTCCGCTCCCATAGAAGTGAAAAAGGCACTCGCGTAAGGTTCCCCATTTTTTCTTCAAGTTCCAGCCGTAATCAATATATATATAGAAAAACATCGACCTATTATGTCTGCACATCTTGCCAATCCTCCTTTCAACAACCACTCGGGAAGATGATCGAAAAGGTTCATGAAGCAAGCGGGAGTACTAACCTCATTTTCAAAACTCAAGCAGGCCCATCCGTATCGCAAGTTTGCACCGAGTGTGAATCTCCATTACATGTAATGATATTCATGCTTTTTTTATGTTTTCGATTAACGAATGCTCACAGCTTGCTGGTCCGATGTGGTCCGGACCTCTGCACAAGTCTGAATTCGTTGGGAAAGTTTTAAAACATCTTGACGGACATCTCGAACAGTACGGGACTGGTACAAGAATGAAAGGGATGCTTACTGTAGCGAAAGAGGTGAGAGGGTTACTGACAGACAGTACACAGCTGATCGGTTGTATAGGAACTCGACGTGCCGTTCTATTTTACTCCGGCGAAGGTTGCAGGTATTTTCCACTGCCAAACACCCTCTCTCGATGATGTTGCGTGCGTATTCAAACTTTTGGTCATCTGGAATAGTTTTCTGATATCATAATGTAATAAGCTCTGCACTTCTCAATGCTGGCCATAAGATTTCGCGCTCACACGCCTGCCCTGGATCTCTGAAGACCACCGCCGGGCATCGAGAAATTCACGATATTTTTAGGTCTTGGATAAAACAAAATCCTGTCCGAATAGAGAATATTAAAGAAGGATCTCCTGCAAGACGGTTGCTTTCTAAGGAACTGAGGTACGTAAGCTTTGATTGGCATACATCTCTCCTTCCTAAGCACCTTTACAGGACAGAAGCTAATTTCACTAGGCATCCTGGTTCTGTTACTGCATCAGGGAAGGTCAAACTCCTTAGGTACCAAGACAACCCACGGAATTGGGGACCAGCAAAGAAAGCGGTCATGAAAAGTTCAAAGCGGAAACGGGAGGACGACACGGACGAGACTATCTCAAGCGCGTCTTAAATTCAAATGCGTAATTACAGGTGTTTGCCCGGATTATAGAGCAAGGATTACATTTGCCGATTTATACATACATATCTCAAGTTATATTCCTTACTTATTACAACCTTAAGTTTAATCCAAATATCTAGTTACAATCCTTGCTTCCACTGCCTTTAGACGCATGATTTGAAGGCTTTTTGCCAATCCATGTATGAAGCAAAAGATCATCCGCAGATGGACGAGCATCCTGGTCCAGTTCGAAGGTACGTTCAAGAAAATCTTGTGCTTCTGCAGATATATCCGAAGGTATAGTAGGTTTTGCGGAAGATCCAATCTAGTGCTAGTTAAAATCATGTAAAATAGCTGTACTGAATGCACACCTTGAATATAGCTTGCATTTGTGTCAGCTGCGCCCATGGATGCTCTCCCGTAAGCATCTCCACCACTAGACATCCCACGCTCCATATATCCGCCTTCTTAGTATGTCCACTTTGTTTAACAACTTCAGGAGCCATCCAAAATACAGAGCCTTGCAAAGAAGGGCGATGCATTCGGTTTCCTGTTAGCAAATCTATCCAACTAAGATTTAGGAGACAAAGTTTAGAACCGAGACACGTACTGTCGTCCACTTTTTTAGAAATACCGAAGTCGGAAATCTTGATACCTCCTTTGTTATCTACGAGTATATTTGCTCCCTTGATGTCCCGGTGTATAATGTCACGTTGATGAAGGTAATCTAATCCTTGTAAGATCTGCCGTACGAAATTTTTGACTAGCGGTTCTTCAAAGGCACCATAATTGCGCAACAGGGCAGTCACAGATCCACCAGGTACGTATTCCAAGAAAATATTTAAGTATTCATCTTCGATCGAAGAATCTATAACAAATTCAAATTTCGAAGTATGCGCAAAAGGAGAGCACTAACAGAGATATTGTACGATGTTTTCGTGCTGCAGGTTCTTTAGAAGTTCTATTTCTCTTTCCAAGGCGCTCAGCATGCTCTTCTTGCGTTCTTCATTTGGACCCGACCCGGTTGGAAGCTCCACTTGTTTTACGGCCATGAGGAGCCCATTTGAAGCATCCATTCCCAGATATACCTTTCCGAAAGACCCAGCTCCAATGAGGGCACCTTTAATCCATTTGTTGGCTAAGGCCGTGTCAGTAGAAATAAGCCATAGGACACTGATTCATTGACATTACCTGTACGAGGTGCCACGGATTTTGGGAAATCTTCATCTTCGTCGTCATCAAGTGAAGCATCTTCCTCTTCTTCTTCATCCTCTTCGTCATCGACTAAAGTTTGGGTGGCTTGCGAGCTGTTATCAGTATCGACCTTTGTCCAGTCATCGTCCGACCCTTCTTCAACTGCTGTGGTGTCCGTACGACGGGCAACCTCAGCTGTAATCTCATCCACAGTCATGAGACTTGCAGTATCAGATCTATCGCGTTTACTACGCAGCTCTGTCATGTAGCTCATACGACGGGAAGAGATCGACATTGCTCGAGAGGTTGGTCTAGGCCGTGACGAAGAGCCAGTAATACCTTCAATAGATTCAGATAAAGACTCGGTGGGGAAAGGAATCGGAGGTAAGAGCTGTGGGGTTGGCTCCATGGGTGAATTCGCATTTGGCCCGTCCAGGTGAAGGTCAATTGACCGACCATCCTCGGTAGATAGAGACATACGAGGGATTTCTTCAGTTGGACTTTCCTCACCCGGTGACATGTCGGCATACTTGTCTGGCAGCGGAGGTGCTACAGAAGACATAGAGGCCCGGCGTGGAGAGGAAGATGACTTAGGCTGCGAGCCTTGAGTACTGCTACTGAAACGAGATGGAAGAGGTTGAGTAAACGAAGCAATACTTTCCCGTCTTGTCGACGAGAGAGTATTGCTTCTCAGCATACTATGCCTAGCAGTTCTCTCTAGGACCCTCTTCTCAGTGAAGGGAAAATATTCTGTAAGATGTGTAGTGATAAGTTCACTTGGAGGTCTCTGTCCGAAGAAATTACGAAGTTTGGATGGTCTCTTGGCATTTAGAGTGGCGGGGCTCAATCTACCCGAAGTAGGGGAAGGAGGATCCAGTGCTTTTTCTGGGTCGCGGACCCCCAAGCCACTGAGGATACTAATGGAACTAGCACGTTTTGTACTTTTGCTGGTTTGAGGGGGCAAAAGACTCTGACTTCCGGGAGAGGAGCTGCGAGTACCATCGTCTACGTGTCGGGGACGAGGCACCCTACGCAATATAAGACCATTTTCACGAGTGGGATTATCAGGCGGTGCTTGACATATAGAAAGGATCTGAGACTCTGAAAGGGGATCACCTAATGAATGATGGGCTGAGGCGAGACCAACAAAAAATGAAGTGCAACTACGTACCAGAATCATCTGAATCTGAATAAAGTCCCCATCCATCAAGGACAAGGCTGCGATTATCATCCGTATAACCGTACTCCATGCTAAATCCATTGCCTGCGTCGGTGCTCCTGGAACCCCCCTTCCCGAACTTCTTCAACACTTTCTCCAATATTTCCGATCCGTTGGTGCAGTTTGCCACATCGATCTTGAATGTAAGTCCTTCATCAGGAACCATAAATTTGACTACTTTTCGGCGAAGATCATCTAAAGAATAAGGACCATGGGGAGCACTGGAAATGTTTGCACTACGATTAATAGGGTGCCCCTGAGATGGAGGAGAAGGGCTGTTAGTAATATGCTGGGAGGAAAATGACTCTTCAATAGGAGAAAGGTTGTGAACCGCATGATTAGTAGGTGGGTGTAAGGTTGGCTGTGCGTTGGCGTAAGGATGGCTATTGGTGGTAGATGGTCGTGGGGGCAACTTGGAAGATGGGACATTACTGTTAGGTGAATTAAGCGTCAAGGACCCATTTCTCGCGTGATTAGCGTTGTTAGAATTTGGCCATGGGCGAGATGGCGGAAGGGGGGTAGATCTTCCAATGGCAACTTTGGCAGGATTTGTATTGTTTGGACGGGGATCTGCAGGTAGATGATGCTTGTTTGACGACGGTGTGATGGTGTGACTTTGTAGAAGTGAAGGGGTTCCTAGAGTGGTATACTGCGGGGGATCTGAATGGGTAGGTGTAGACCAGCCACCGTTTTGTGAGGTAGCACCCTGTGGTCCTCGGACAGTACGGCCATTTGGTGGGGGTGGTGGTCGACCGACCGGGGGAGGAGGAAGAGGCGGAAGACTTGGACGTGTAGATGAAACAGAATGGGCGCTGCTAGGAGTCATTGGTTGATGACTCGAGGCTGGCAGAGAAGACGATGAATAAACGGGTTGGGGTAGAGGTCGTATTGGATGAGTTCCATTCCCTCGAGCAGAATCAGGAGGCTGCTCGCGAATAATGGCAGGAAGATCAGGGCGATTTGTGTTATGATTGAGCTGAAGAGGCGCAGGCCTTCCAGCTTCTAGACGACGATTTGTTGTACGACCGGCTACAGATATATCAGATTTATCGATGGAGCTCTGACCTTCTTGAGTGGACTCGGATGCTAGTTGAGTAACAGATCGTGGCAGGGGTACTTTGGAGCTAACCCGCTGGCGGAGAATCTTGACTGCGTTTAATATCCTCAGTCTGTCGCCAATGCTTGCCACTCCCATTTCCTTGAGAACAAGTTGATCTAACTCCAACAAAATGTCGCTTCGTATGTCGTTTGCTTTGAATAATTCGGCATGCGAAGAACACTTTATATCACTCAACCAGCGTGCTACATGTGTATCAGTCCATGTTCGAAGGAAGTCAGCATACGAGGAGCCTGAAGGAGGGTCAAGATTGATGTTATGGTGGGCGGATATGGGAGTAGCAGGGAACGCAGGCACTTGACCACGTACGTCGGAATTGAGATTTATGAAGGAGCGAGGAGCGACTGACTGCTGAGAGTTGAAGTGAGGGGTCGAAGGTGAAGCGGGAGACGAGGGCTTTGGCGGGGACTGTGAGGTGGTATCCATGCCGTAGAAAGCGTTAGTGGCCGCAAGGGCAGACATTACAGAGAAAAACTAGTGAATAGGGAAGATGAGGTCTGAGGGAACGCAAAGGAATCGGCAGTAGCGTTGTTGGGGCGTTGAGTTGGAGATATGATTGAGGTCGTCAGGGGCTGGGGAAGCTGACAGCGTCAGTGACCTCTGACAAAGGACGACTAACAAAATAAAGAGAGAAAGCAAGAGAAAGCAAGAAAAAAACACGACAGAACGTATAAAGCACAAAAGTACAATACCACCGCAAAGATAGCTTATTGTCGTTCAGATATAACGGGCAGCACTTACGCCTGTATGAACAATTGCAAGGCGACAAACGTATTCCACTTGTACTTATCAACTAAATGTCTGCCTGCATATTTACATAGCGACTCGTTGATAATGGACATTGATATTCAACTCAGCGCTCAGTACTCAGTACTGACGTTCGACGACAACTCTGCATCAAATTAATCAAGTATCAAAGCCTTGCTGTCGTGAACTTGAGCAAGTGGTTTCCATAACGAATGATGATCACGACGAATTTAGTCTTTAGAGACGGTTTTGCAGGGTATTAACTCAACTGAACGCCTCATAAACATAGGTCATATACATAGTGAAGTTACATGACTTTTAGCAACTCGTACTCAGTACTTAGCTCTTGAGTGAGCACAGCAGGACCTTGTAGTTACAAAGGGAGTAACTTGAAAATTTCCAAATAGAACCCTAGATGAACGGGAGCGCCGCACGCCTTCGCTAAAGGCAAGGGAACGCCGGGCGGCATCACAGCCGAGATCGGAATTGAGATGAAATGGCCCAAAAGAGCTAATTTGCAACCACGACTACAGTAGACATACAATTTACTTATGCTATTCCATAAAACATACACGAGCGGAGAGGAGCTGAGGGGGTGGACCCACAGAGTTTAGTACAAGCTTGGACCTAACTTATGTAGATGCACAAGTAGTGCCTTGAGGCTATTCCCCGTTTGTATGAACTAAAAAATTATTCAGGGCACGGGCAGGTCGGAGGGCAAACAACCGAGGAATAGAATTCTTGCGTGGACGGGCATCGAGGGCCGTCTGCGAGTGTGACAAACCCCCAAGCCTGTGCTGATGGCTAGTTTTGCGTGACTGTCACTTTATGTCACATCCATCCCTGTGAAGCGCCGAGTGTCAGTGTCAGGTAGGTTGATCACCACATCACCTGTTGTCCAGGCCAGCTTTCCATTTCACCTCCATCTTTCCTTCTTCCTTCCATCTTCCCCCAATATCATATCCCGTCTCACTTTTCTCCTCTCGCTCTTTTCTCTTCCTCCTGATTCCCTTCCTTCTTCTCTACCTACACTCCGTGTGGTAGTCTAACCCCCTCATCTCTTTAGTACTCCTGCGCCTTTCTTTTACTCATCATGCGGTTTCTTGCCGCCTTTCATGCTCTTCCGCTCCTCGCAGCGCTAGTTGCTGCATCTCCTTGGCGTGAAGACCTCGTTGACTACAATCTAAACGTTAACAAAGACGCAAAGTCCGTTACTGATTACACTGCAGAACGTCCCAACAACACATATACTCCCTCTCCTGAGAATTGGCGCGCTCTTCCCACTTACACTATTCTCTTGGACAAGTTCGCCGACGGCGATCCCAGTAATAATGACTTTTTCAAGTCTCCTTACGAATGGGACCATCGCGAAACCCAGCTCCGCTATGGTGGAGATCTTAAGGGTTTGGCGGCTAGGTTGGATTATCTCTATGGAATGGGTATCAGGGTTATTTTCATGTCTGGTACCCCTTTCCTCAACATGATTTGGCAAGCCGACAGTAAGTAAACCTTTTCTCTCTCCACTCATCCGCATAAGATGTCGCTCACTTCTTACTTTAGGTTACTCTCCTCTGGATTTTAGCGTTCTTGATCCTCATTGGGGCACTATTCAAGATTGGAGAGACGTCATAGACCAGATACACGCCCATGGTATGTATTTTATGGCAGATTTCACTGTCGGAACTATGGGGGATCTTATTGGGTTCAATGGGTGAGGACTTTTTTTTGCGCATACATGTGTATCGACCTCACGCACACTTTCCTTCAAAAGGCATCTTAATACAAGTACTCCATTCGACCTCAATGAGTACGACGCTGTGTGGAAGCAGCCCAATTACATCCCGTGGAACTTTAGCGAGTATCGCGACTTTCAGGTTTGATATTCTACAGCCTCGTATTCTTGCCCGTTTGTTGATTTATCAAATAGATTGGCAATGAACGCAATACTTCATGTCAAATGCCAAAATTTTGGGAGGATGATGGAACTGTCGTGAAGGTGGAGTCCAATGGTTGCATGGCATCCGACTTCGATCAGTATGGTGATATGGAAGCCTTCGGTGTTCATCCTGACTGGGAGCGTCAGTTGTCCAAGTTTGCCTCAGTACAGGATCGTCTGCGAGAATGGAATCCCGATGTTATGAACAAGATAAAAACCTTCTCTTGTTTGGCGATCAAAGCATTGGATATCGACGCTATTCGTATAGATAAAGCCACTCAAGTTACTGTAGAT
The DNA here is from genome assembly GCA_025738555.1 of Cyathus striatus. Taxonomy (NCBI): domain Eukaryota; kingdom Fungi; phylum Basidiomycota; class Agaricomycetes; order Agaricales; family Nidulariaceae; genus Cyathus; species Cyathus striatus. The sequence goes on along the minus strand of JAOVFP010000005.1, from coordinate 4,094,504 downwards.
GCCTTGGCTCAGTGGGCCTCAAGCACTCGAAGTTGTGCTAAGGAGGTTAACAAGACAAATTTTTTCATTCCTGGTGAGGTTACTGGCGGTGATACTTTTGGCGCCTTATACATGTTAGTTTTGTTTGTATGCCTTTTTTTTTTGAAGTGTATTGATGACATTTATAGTGGTCGTGGTAGAACACCCACTCAACTTCCTCCTGGGTTTTTGCCTGCCGCAAATCTCACCCCCGCAGATGACCAATACTTCCTTCGTGACGCACCTCTGAATGGCTTGGACGGTGTTGCCTTCCATTACTCTATATATCGCGCCATTGCTCGTTTCCTCGGCATGGATGGAAATCTACAGGTGGCTTACGATATCAACGTGAATTTTGTCACCGCATGGAATCAAATGTTTGTTAGCAATGATTTCCTTAATCCTTCTACAGGTCAACTTGATCCTCGCCATATGTTTGGAACTAGCAATTTCGACGTTTTTCGATGGCCTAGCTTGGAGAACGGAACACAACGGAGTGTCTTAGCGACTTTTATTACGTCCTTAGTTATGCCTGGTATTCCTTTGGTAAGTGCCGTTTATTATTTGCAAATGAGCCTGGAATATTTAATTATGAAGTAGCTGTACTACGGCGAAGAACAGAATTTTTACCTTTACGATAATGGTGCATCCAATTACCTTTATGGGTAAGACGCTTTGACACCTTGCAGTGTCATTGACTAAACAGTCTATAGACGTCAAGCGATGACAAGTAACTTGGCCTGGAAACGTCACGGATGTTATAAACTTGGATCGGAGCAATACTTCAACATGCCTTTGGAAAAATCCTTGTTTGGATGCTACGACGATTCGAACGCTTTGGATCATTTTGATCCCACTACAGATTCTAGGAGGACATTTGCCCATTTTAATTACCTCAGAACGCAGTACGGCGCTCTTCAGGATGGGTTCAATTTGGTTCAGCGTGGTAATTGGACACGGTTTATTCAACGACCTGGCTCGAACGGCACCGTTACCGAAATGGGCCTGTGGTCTGTATCCAGAGCCGGACTTCAGACTCAAAATTTAACAGGAACCTTCGTTGGTCAAGTCTGGTTGTTGTTCACCAATGAAAACGTCACCACGACTGTAGCACACGATTGTAAAAGTGAGCTTTGGATGTCATCTCCCTTTGTGGCCGGCATTCGTGTTAGGAATTTGTTCGCACCATACGAGTTTTACAACCTCGAAGCCTCACTGTCCTCTTTCAACAATGATAGCCAGGCACCGTACTATGGCTGTCTGTCTAGCGTTACTATGGATGGTTACGGTTTCAAGGCTCTCGTTCCGGAAGATCAATGGGTTTTGCCACTTCCTACACTCACGAAATTTGTCCCAGGACATGACCACCGTATTATGGTAAACAGCGGCGATGCGAATGCAACCACCATCGACATTTCGCTTGAATTCAGCGACGTGTTGAACTGTGATAGTGTTACTGCTGCAATATCTTTCAATATGTCTTCATCTGGAAAAGGCGATACACCGAAGATTACCAATCCTAAATGTCAAAATGTCACGAATCCTGATCCGTCAGTTGTACCCGGTTCCGCGACCTCGTCGTGGTCATGGTCTGCCACTTTAACCAATGTTCCTGATGGTGTTCTTACCATCAATGTGAACAACGCTTCGGACGGCGCAAGTCGTGCTACTGGGGTAAGGTATTTTGTTCCATTTCTGATGCACTAATTTATTGTGATCCACAGGCTGTTGATCATTTATTACTACGCAAAGGTTTAGCCGATAATGTAATGGTTTTCCCGGAAAACGACTATGACTCTAGTTCATTTGGTTTCTCTGACGGAAATTACATGTTTACGCACAAGGCGTATGGCGCTGACATGTTCCGATACTCTTGGAACTTTGGGATGAACTGGACAGACTGGAAGAACTGGGAGGATACCACTACTATAGACTCCAGCGTTTTCCAGGATTGTTCTGATTGTTTTTGGTCAGGTAATCACATTATGGTGCAATGTAAGCGTATACTCCCCCTTTTCATTCTATTATTATGCTGAATCCCATACTTGTATCTAGATTGGAGCGCAGCTACTTTGTCGGCGTCTACAGTTGTCCACGCAGACCATGATTGGTCAGGATCGCCTCGTAGAGTTCCGCAATTTTTAATTCGTGGACCATTCAACAACTGGGGTTTTGATCAAGGTATTGATTCTGTAATGAGTCTGAACAGTGACGGTAAATGGGAACTTGAAATTATGGCTTCCTGGCCAACATATATCCAACTCAATATCTGGGGATACGACGATTACTACTACGGCGATACCGATGGCGATGGCGTTCTCGACCGCCTTCCTCCCAACACTGTGGCACCCAATTATCTCAACATGACCGCTCCGCCACATCCCCATCTTGCATGGTCTCTGCTTGTCGATGATGCGACGATGACCTGGACTTTGAAACCTCGCGGGCAGGCTTCGGTCGGAGCTATAATGTATGCGCTTCTTCTTGCTATACCCCTCATTACTGGTACCCTTGCTGTTGTTGTCTTCATGTGGACATTCTACGGGATCAAGCATAACCAATATGGACCGAAGACTAAAAGTCACACCAATTACTTCCCTATCCTCGGTGCTTTCAGTAACAAATCGATTTCGGATCTTAAGGACGCTACTCCTATGTCCGAGAAGATCTTCGGTCACAAGCATAATCAGGAAATAATTGGCTGGCCAGAAGATAAGAATAAACGCCGAAAGGTGCTAATCGCCACACTGGAGTACGAGATTATCGATTGGAAACTTAAAGTCAAAATTGGGGGACTTGGTGTTATGTCGAGTTTAATGGGCAAGGCTATGACAGACGTAGACCTTATCTGGGTTATTCCTAAAGTCAAAGACTTGGAATATCCGGCTGGTGACCCTGCTGAGCCGATTGAAGTCATCATATTTGGAGAACCTTACCTGATCGAGGTCGAAACTCACGTGTTGGATAATATTACCTATGTTATTCTCGACAGTCCTGTTTTCAGAGCTCAAACGAAAGCCGACCCCTACCCGGCGCGCATGGACGATCTCAGCTCTGCTATCTTCTACTCGACATGGAACCAGGCTATCGCAGCAACGATCCGTCGTTTCCCGACCATTGATATTTATCACATCAATGATTATCATGGCGCTCTTGCTGGAATTTATTTACTTCCTAAAGTTATCCCAGTCTGCTTGTCACTCCACAACGCCGAGTTTCAGGGTTTATGGCCTCTTCGTACGAAGGAAGAAATGAAAGAAGTTTGCTCTGCGTTCAACATTAGCAAGGAACATTGCACCAAATATGTACAGTTTGGAAACACATTCAATTTGTTGCATGCCGCTGCTAGCTTTATCAGTACTCATCAGAAGAGTGTGGGTGTCGCAGGTGTCTCTGATAAATACGGCAAGAGAAGTTGGGCACGCTATCCTGCTCTCTGGACCTTAAAGCACGTTGATTCTCTCCCTAATCCCGACCCTAGCGATATTGCTGCTCTAGATGAAAATCCTCTAAAGCCCCGCGAGGTCAAGATTGATGAAACAGCAGAGGCTGCTCGACCAGAAAATAAGCGTTTAGCTCAAGAGTGGGCCGGTATCAAACAAGACCCGAATTCAGATCTGTTCGTGTTCGTCGGAAGGTGGTCCAAGCAGAAGGGAGTGGATCTTATCGCAGATGTTATGCCTATTCTGTATGTTTTGTTTTCAATATTTTCCTGAAGTTATTGTACTAACTTGATGCCAGGCTTGAGAAACGTCCCAGTATCCAGCTTATCACTGTGGGCCCAGTCATCGATCTTTACGGTCGGTTTGCGGCCGAGAAACTAGCGCGTCTTATGGAACTTTATCCCGACCGCGTCTACTCAAAGCCGGAGTTCACTGCGTTACCCCCTTATTTGTTTAGTGGGGCTGATTTTGCATTGATTCCATCTCGCGATGAGCCCTTCGGACTAGTTGCAGTGGAATTCGGTAGAAAAGGTGCTCTGGGTGTTGGAAGTCGTCTAGGTGGTTTAGGTTTGATGCCTGGCTGGGTACGTTCGAAATTCTTCTGATGAGTATTTTGTTCACATGATCCTTTAGTGGTATCCAGTGGAATCCAGTGCTACAAACCATATGTTATCCCAGTTGACAAAGACCATCAAAATGGCGTTGAAATCAACTGAAGAAGAAAGGGCTCTTTTACGTGCACGTTCAGCTGTTCAGCGTTTCCCAGTGGTGGAATGGCGTCAAAGAATGGAAGACTTCCATAAGCGCAGCATTAATATTAGTCGTGCGGTGGCCGGTGCGAATGCTTGGAGAGAATCTGATTGCAATGGAGGTGGTGTGCAGCCTATCGGAGATACCGATGACTGGGATCCCGTTAATCAAGCACAACCTACTCAACCTGACTGGGATAGTCGTAGCGTAAACTCATTTGTACCCGGCTCCCCCGGCTGGAGTCAAGATTCATTGACACCAGGAGCTCGCCAGGGACAAGATGATTATTTCACTCAATCGCGAAATAGTACGGCAGTGGACAGCCCACAACAAGGTTATACAGACTTCCTGGAGCGTGCTAATAAGGCAATCTCCAAAGATCAAAAGCATGCGCCGGATCCATTCTTAGAGGGTGGATTGACCCCTAGTCGTCCGTTTGGTGCCCATTCTCGTGTCTCTTCCGTTGAATCAATTGCATCCATTGTGGACGAGAAGTCAAATTCGCCATTAAATAAGGCTATTGCATCTGTAAGTTTTAATATTTTCTTGGAATGGATGTGCACTGACAAGGTTTGCCGTGTAAGTTTACTGATGCAGATGGCGGTGTGGCTGCAGAATTCGTCCAGAAACTCCAAAATTTGAATGCCAAAAACACTGAACATGAACTTTCGATTGAGAAATATTTGACAAAGAGTGAAGAAGCATTCTTTGGGAAAGTGCGCAAAGACAAACTTGATAGTGCTGCTAGCATTCGATCTTCTCAGCGAGACTCGGTGTGGGGAACGCCGTCACCTTCAATTTACTCCAGGCCCGATTGTACGTATCATTATTATTGATACTGCGCATACATTAATGGTATTAACAGCCCCAAATACTCAAGCATTCTCCCATTCGGACTACGATGTTACCATGCATCCTGAAGGCCCTCAGCCTGATATCGTTCCGATGACTGGTTTACAGATTGCGATGTCTAGGGAAATCGCTGGCTGGCCATTGTACACAATCGTGATTGCCTTGGCACAGGTTAGTTTTGTTACCTGTATTCGAATATTGGTTCTGATCAATAGATAGATGTTAAGCGCGACAAGTTTCCAGATTACGCTTTTAACTGGCCGCAATTGGCAAGATGACATTCAGCTATATGTTCTGGGTGGTGTATTCTTGGCGGCATCTGCAGTGTGGTACCCCTTGTTCAGGCTGAAACCTTCAATCTACGTGTTGTCAGCTCCTTGGATATTCTTTGGGCTTGCGTTCTTTTTGATTGGTCTGCCATCAGTAGCTTCTGCACTTCACCCAGCTCATAGAGCTCTTTCGAGTGCGGCCACCTGGTGTTATGCTGTTGCTTCCGCTGCCGGTTTCCTATATTTCGGTCTTAATTTCGGTGAAGAAGCCGGCGCTGCTACTGAAGTATGGACACTTCGAGCATGCATTGTACAAGGCTCACAGCAGGTGTGGGTTGCTGCGCTGTGGTATTGGGGAAACTCTTTGAACGGTCGCGCAGACGGTTATGTTCCGCCATGGTGGATTGTATTGATTCTTTGGCCTCTGGCAATAATGAGTTTTGTCTTTGCCTATGTTATGCTGTATGGCTTGCCAGGTATGTTTCGTTTCTATAGTTAATTCTCGTCCTAAGTCAGATTATCATCCAGAGTACTATCGTCAGACCCCGCCGAAAGTTCCTCACTTCGTGAGGACACTGTTTCGCCGTAAGCTCGTATTATGGTTCCTTGCTTCCGAAGTTCTTCGTGACTACTGGTTAAGTGGAGTAAGTAAATTCTTTTGTCTTCGTTCATAAGCATGCTGATGAAGAACTAGCCCTACGGACGCAACTGGGGTTTCCTTTGGAGTGTTCCCATACCAAAATGGCAAATTTTACTGCTTGTCCTCACCTTCTTTGTTGGCGTGTGGGCAGCCATGCTCTTGGTGCTAACTTACTTCAGTAAAACACATACTTGGTTACTACCCGTGTTTGCTGTTGGTCTTGGAGCACCTCGCTGGTGTCAAATGTTATGGGGAACATCCTCCCTTGCTTTATACATTCCGTGGGCTGGATCCTCTGGACCGTATCTTGGTATTTCCCTCTGGCTTTGGCTCGGTGTTCTTGATGCCATACAAGGTGTGGGTCTGGGTATGATTTTGCTCCAGGTATGGTATTTGATTTCGTATGGGCTCCGATGACTAAAATATGGCCCCTGTAGACGCTTTCGAGGCTTCACGTATGTGCTACGTTGGCGTTTGCTCAAGTGATAGGATCTATTTGTGTCATGGTCGCTCGCGCTACCGCACCCAATCGCATTGGACCAGGCTCGGTTTTCCCAGACGCTGCAAAGTGGGACTTCGAAGAAGGGCTGTCTGGTAGTCCAATGGCCCTGCCTTTATTCTGGATTGCCCTTGTTTGCCAGCTTATTATTGTGTTTGGGTATTTCTGGTTCTACCGCAAGGAACAACTTGGTATGTTACTTCTTCGAATGTTTGCTAAAAGTAATGAACTAATATCTCTTTAGCGCGGCCATAATTAATATTCTATCTCAACTGTATGGACTATATTGCTATTACAAAATTTGCACTGAGAACGGACATTGATTCCTGGAACATCGGCCAGGCTATTCATACGGATTTTTCGTAGTTCTATTTCTGTCGAGTCGCTAGATTGTGCTACACTACGCTCGCTGCTCCTGTCACTCATTCATAGACTTTTACTATAAACATAATTAGCGAGTAACGTGTATATACATGATCAATATAGTAATCCACAAACTGAGCATTGTGTCAAGTTGATTATGTAACTTATAACGTCAGGCAACAGGCTTTCATTCCAGTCGCAGTGTATTTTACAAGGGATTTAAATTCCGTTGCTTCATTCATTCTCTGAGCTCTATCTGTTACACTTCGACATGCTTGGTATAGAAGGATATGGCAGTGATGCTGATAGCGACAGCGAAATCTCCATTCCCACCAAACCTGTTCAGTCTCAACCAAAGCCGAAGCGACCCAAGAAGATAACCATTGGACTTCCCGATCTCCCACCTTTGAAGGATGAACACGACGATCTGGAAGTGGAAAACCCCCCTTCCAAAAAGCCCAGAATTGGAGCCGGCTCGTCGTCTTTGCTTTCAATGCTACCTGCACCTAAACAGAAAACTCCACTTGCACTTCCTCAGGAAAGAACTCTAGGAGCGGGGAAAGGCCCCGGGCTTGTATTTAATACCTCAATTACCAGGTCCTCAGGCCTAATACCTCACTCCATTGAGAAATCCGATACATCCGAGCCTAATGCACGAGATAACAGGACAGAAGCCGTGCAGTCAAGTACCTCTTCCTTTTCTTTTCTGCCACCGTCCGTTTCCGAAGGCAAATCCAATATCTCACTGGAAGATGAAATAACTTCGAAACGCCCTGCGGTTCCCTCAGTTACATCATTCAAACCTGCCGTAGATTTCTTCTCTCTAGGTCAGTTAAGCATTGCATGTACTAACGACACCTGTCTTAGGTTTAACTTGTAGGTATTACTTCGAAATCCTTCAGCGTACCTTCCTCTGCCAAAACTTCCTCTAGCTCCTCAAGGCCCATATCTGCAGCACCTGAAGTTCCTACTTTTGAACTCCCTGAACCAAAGTCCACTGATCCATATCCCGGATATTATCAACTTCCTTCGGGATCATGGGCAGCGTATGATACTGATTATTACGAAAAATTCATGAAAAAGTGGAAGGATGTGTATGATGCCCACGTCCGCGCACTCGAGAAAAATCAAGTCAGAGGTTTCGAAGGCTATGAACAGGGTGAAGTTGAAAACATCGATGCAGCAGCCGAAATGGAGAAGGCAAAGAGAGAAGTCAAAGAAAGAGAAGAGCGGAAAGCAATTACTAAAGGAGCTGGTGGAGCTGCTGAACAGCCTAAGATGAAGATCAGCGTATGAAGTTTGTTTCTACACTAGCAAATTGGTTACTCATGCAAAAGTATAGGCGAGCAAGTTAAGTGGCATTGCGCGGTCTAGACATCAACTTTCTACTCTCCTTAAAGAAGCTTATGAAAATAGAGAGGCACTAGAGGAAAGGATCGCGGAAGGGAGGCGAAACAGAAAAGAGGCTGGTAACAAATATGGTGAGAGAGCATAATACACTGATTGTTTTCTACGTTGCTAATAGTTTCAAGGTTTCTGAGATTGGAAATCTTACAGCACCATCATTTACAAGTTACTCGAGTTGCACCAAGCCAGTCATTCCTACCACACCTTCCTGGTCGACACACCACAGCGTAGCCGTATTGTTACCAGTCCAAGTCCCATTTAATGTTAATTCGCGGTTGACAACCAGTGGATTTGTTGCTCGATACTCAAATCGCTTTAGTTGGGCATCGGAGTTATTGAAGGTGACGTTTTCAAGTAGCATTAGAGCAGTTAATGGACCATGTACTAAACGCTCTGAGAGAAAGTATCATTTTAAGTATTAGAAAGCTGCATATATGTGTTGAGCCGCGCACCTGCATAACCTTCCTTGTTCTGTGTGTAGACCGGATCAAGATGAATATGATGAGCATTGAACATTAAGGCCGAATATCGAAATAATGTCACTGGAGTGGGGGTGTACCTGAATGTAAAGTCCGCTGAACTTGGCAGGTCTTTCACTGATGAAATAACGTAGATTTAACCAGAAGAGGGAGATGAGATCAATAGAAATTTAGTACCTTCGCGAACACCGTGTTTTTTCTCCGTGTTCTCTGGAAAATAAACATGGGCTCGTTCTTCTGTCACTGATGGCTTGCTCTTTCCACCCACGGTCAATTCAATTTTCTGTGTAATGAATACCATGGGCCTCCCCTTTTCGAATCCTTTCTTTTGGGCGGATGTTACGTTAGAAAAGGCCTTTGCCTTATGTCCGATCAATAGGGGATTTGAATTATCCCATGTTATACTTCCGCCAGCCCACATGCGTCGAAGGAAGGGCTTAGGAGGCGAAATATCCTCGTCTGTTCCATCCTCCCGAAGTCGTGACTCGGGCTGTCTAGCATGAAAAAATGCAAGGTGGTGCCCGTATGGTAGCCGCTGAGAATGATGAGGTGTTTCATATGGTTTTCGCGTTCCATCCCGAGTCGGAAGCGTAATGTAGAGGTCAGAAAGATGCTCGAATGTGAATGTGTCGTGAAGAGTTGCCTGAGGCGGGGAAGAAATCCATTTATCCAACGCCTCAATATTCAGGTCGGATTGCGTTGAGAGAAGCGCTCTCTGCTGAAGAGGCTTGTTCACGACGCGGAATGCACTCCTACAGTACAAAAGCATTCCAGAGCCAGAAACGTAGTAAAGCAGAGTGGAAGGCGTTGTTCACGCCGCGCTCATAATTCTTGTCCCTTTTCTCGCCAGTTGTCAGCTGATGGAACGGCTATAAATGTGGCGTGTGATTCCAGTGCACCGAAATAAAACAGTACTTGCACGAAGAGCTAGCTATCTATCTATGTTAAGTGTGATAATCATTATATCTAAACATGGGTCGGAAATTTCTCGCCCAGAATAACGCTGTAATAGACAGCTTAATCGAGGTGCTAACCAAGTGCTAACTTGGTAAACATTCACTGCTTAGCAGGGACGTTGACATTTTTCTTCCCCTCCGCGCTATCGTGTTCACTAAATCCAGCTTTAGGCGCAAAGTCAGCAGCATAACGCCCATGTGGACTAAGAAGTGTTCCCATTCCCTGATGAACTTCAACATGGAATTCTTCGAACGGAAATTCTTCCCCGTCCACTGAAAGATAACCTTTCGGCTTTAACGGTTTCACTCGGTAAGCATGAGCCTTCACGTAGTGTACCTATTGAATAGCCATTAATCAGATCCAGTGGTATTATCACTGCTCAAATGTACTCTACCTTTGGGTTCCAGAACGTGTCGCCCTTGGGAGCGCCTGACATACCAGAAAGGATATCCATTCGGGACGACTAATGATAAGAATTGATTAATATTAAATGGGCCAATAGAATACGTAAACGTACCGATGGCACTGCCATAACATCAATAAGTCCATCGTCAGGTAGTGATACAGGGAACGCCATGAAATCGCTATGAAGAGTCAACCTTCCTAGGGTAATGGGAACACAAACAAAAGAAACCTACCGGCCGACGTAAGGACCTTTCCCGGCGTAGACATATAACAAAGACTCATCAAACGTCGTCCAGCCATCATCATCTTCATGATGATACTTCAATGGAGGTAGAGCATCACTGGCACTTTCTTCGGACATCCAAGAAGTGGCGGATAATGGCGTGGTGAGGGTTTCATCGTCGGTTATACGACGTGCAACCTCTTGAGCCATTTTGTATTTGTCTCGTTCTGCAACCTTGAATGACAGTTGTACAGGACATGATTTGAACTGAATGACTATTCGAGTTAATGTAAGCACTTAGTGCGTAGTTCAGAGAGTGAAGGACACACTTCCTCGAAAAATGCCGTACATAAAACGGGTATCTCCCATCCATCGCAAGTGCTCAGTCCCGAGATCAATGTCAGCCATAAGGCCTAATGCTTGAGACATGAATGATATCGTCCGTTTGCCCTTCTGGTTAAAGGAAAATAAGTCAACCTTCATAGCCTTGCCTGGACAATCAGTAGAAGTGAATACGATGGCACCTAAAACATGTAATGATGCCCTTACCTTTGACAGCATTAAGTGCCGCCATCGCGACGTCAAATCCTGCCTAAAGGACTTGTTTTCGAAGCACAAATGTCAGAATACCAATAAACTTACATGATGTCCTAATAAATTAAGAGAGAGACCATTTCCAGAACCTGTGGGGATAGGCGCGACGGGTATAGCAAACGCTCTTGCAGGGTCAGAGTGATTTGCAAAACCATTGAATACCTCATGCACGAGGCCATCGCCAGAGACGGTGATGACAGCATCATAATCGAGGGGCAGAACTTTGGTGATGTCTTGCGCATGACCACGGTGAGTTGTATCTGAAGTTGAATGCGATATCAACAAGAGCGCTGTAATTGGTAGGGCGGATAAACATACGTGTTACGTGATACTCGCACCCTGCTTCTCTGAATATTGGCTCAACCACCTTGATGAACAGTCCGACAGCTCGTTTCTATGTACCAGCATGGATTAAGTGGAGGAATGGAGGGAACGGGGAAAGGACACAGACAGTTCCGCCATAAGGATTAACTAGCACTCTTAGTTTTCGATGAGGTTTCACGCCAGTTGCTAATGAGATATATATAAGTGGGCAGGGGAGACAGACGGAGTGGTGCTAACCTTCATACGCCGCGTACATGAGAGCCTCAGCCCATTGGACGGCGTCAGAGCGCTGGGATTCATCGACATCACCTTTGACAATGACGAGCGAGGCATACTTTTTGCTCTTCTTCTTGACGACGTATGCAACTTTCAGGACTGCGGAGTCAGAGTCGTAAGAAGCTTTGATTACTTGTCGGTAGGATATCTCCTTGTGGTGGGGTAAGGCTACGGGGCAGGGATGAAAATGAAAATGAAGAGCGGATAAGCAGAATGAAGACATACAGCGTTGTACAAAGAGAGCATCACGGGAAAGGGTAAGCTTGACGGGTTTTCCATACTGAGTGTTGACGGTGATGACTTTCGAATCCATAGTGAAGAGGGAGATGTACAAGGGCGCGCAAGGTATTTATTTAAGTTGTTTGACTACAGGCCAGTGTGGTTGGCAACGCGGAGGGATTTGGTTGATACGGTTATGTAAGACGAGGATAAAGGACAGGGATGCAGGTGGGAGGATTAGGGATTAGAGACGCGGCTGGGGTTGGGACTGGACTATGGAGGGACACGGGGACGAGTGGACGGAGTGGTTGGGTCGAGTGCCGACGGAATAAACATTGCATCGTATTAATAGATTACATAGAAGCATGTACGTCAGCAGCAACATATGCTATAATTGCTCCCAAACACTCCCTATTCCACACTCCCGCATCCGAAACTACTTCTGACTCGAAATATCATTTTCATAAATTGCACCATCTTCCATCAATCTCTCGAAATCATCCTGTTTCCAATGGCCCACGTTCACGCCACCGCCCAGAAAGGCTTCGGTGCCGGCACCAACGACCTCTACGATCGGTGACCAACGTACCTTATCTTACCCATATCTTATCTCATTCACGTCTGCAGCGCGCGCCCTTCTTATCAGCCACAGGCTCTCTCCTTCATTCGCGACGCTGTCAAAGCAGCCCCTCCGTTCAACGTGGTCGAGTGAGCTCCCCATACCGTTTGCACTTAAATCACCCTATCCAACATGACCCTGCAGAATAGGTGCTGGAACTGGTATTTTTACGCGCGCTCTCCTCTCCCATTCAGAATGGTCGGACGCCGTCAAACAGCTACAAGCTTTCGAACCAAGCGAAGGAATGAGGACTGTATTTTCAAACACCGTTAATGACGATCGCGTGAGAGTCGCAGAAGGAACCTTCGCACACACCACGGTTGAGTCAGGATGGGCTGACTTGATAATTATAGCACAGGTATGCATTTCTCCGCCAGAAAATCATGTACCCTTCTCTTATTTCCCGCAAGGCATTCCATTGGTGTCCCGACTACAATCTTGCCTCGGCTGAGTTTTCCCGTATTCTCAAGCCAAATGGGCTTGTTGCCTTCATCTGGAACTTGGAAGACAGGTATGTCCAAAACACGGGGACTCCCACAGAGCTACATTTGACATGGCATCTCAGAGACGCCGCAGATTGGATTGCCCAGTTGCGAGATCGAATCGAAAGGCATGAAGGCGGTACCCCGCAGTTCAGATTAGGGCTTTGGCGACAGACATTCGATACGCCTAACTACAAACAGCACTTTGAACCCCCTAAAGAACAGATCTGGGAGTATCAGCTAGAGGGAAACAAAAGCATCGTAGTGGACAGAGCGTGCAGTAAAAGCTATATTGCAATCCTGCCAGAAGACGAGAGAAAACAAGTCAAACAAGACGTTGCTGCCATTGTCGACCGAGGCGATGGAAGAAAATGGATAGACGAGAGCAAGGGCTTATTCGAGTATCCATACAAGACATATGTTGTGATCGCGCAAAAGAAGTAATCCTTTGTATTATATCCTGGACAATAGAACAAAAATGTATGAGACTGAGTTGATTCAGCCAAGGATTAGCTTGAAGCTTGAGCTTGAATGGTTGAAGATGGTTGAGCGTTAACAATGAGGACATGTGGAGGACTGACTAAGACTTGTCGCTGCGAATGCCAAGATTAGACCAAGCTGTCACAAACGCGTCGTTGAGAAACGCGTGACAAGCGTGTTTGTTTAATGTGACGATGGTCACGTGTGTCCTCATTTTAAGGTCCGCCACCAGTCGCACTCAAAAGACGCGACCAGCTTCATCTTCTTTCTCCTTCTCCTCATCTACTCACCCCCACATACCTTCCCCCTTTCGTCTTCTTTTTATCTTTTCGTTGACACAAAATGGCTCCTAAAGTAAATACCTTCTTATCGTTATTGGAAGCGATTACTGACTATTGACGCTCTTAGCCCGTTTCCACTGCCGGAAAAGCCCCCGCTTCCACCGCTTCCAAGGCTCCTGCTAAGACAGAGGGCTCCAAGGCCGGCAAGAAAACCGCAAGCAAAGTGGCTGCTGCAGATGGAGAGAAGAAGAAGCGTAAGAAAACACGAAAGGAAACCTACAGCTCTTACATCTATAAGGGTATGTTATGCACGCGTTTCTTCGTTGAATTCTTAGTGACGTGATATATGCTAGTGCTCAAGCAAGTGCACCCCGATACTGGTATCTCAAACAAGGCGATGGCCATCCTCAACTCTTTCGTCAACGATATCTTTGAGCGCATTGCAACTGAAGCCTCTAGTATGTTTCTTATCCTCTTTGGCTATTATTCCTCTTAATAAAGCGAACAGAACTTGCATCCTACTCTAAGAAATCGACAATCTCATCTCGTGAAATCCAGACCAGTGTTCGCCTGATCCTTCCAGGAGAGCTAGCCAAGCACGCCATCTCTGAGGGTATGTGATTTGGGCTGCTCTAAATTCTTTTGCTTATCCCATCCCAGGAACCAAGTCTGTCACGAAATTCTCCGCTGGCGCAAAGTAATCAACCAATTGTGTCTTTCTTTATTGGTGGGTGTTTCCTCTTTTGACGTATGTAATGTCCCGTCTAATGTATTCTGGCAGTTATTGTAGATGTACCTCTTGCACGCGTTGGTATCATTATTGTACATTTTACTTGTCCACTTGTTAGCATTATGTTTTGTTACGGTATGATTTGCAATACATTATATGTATCAGATAAGTCTGCGTGAATGAGGTAGAATTGTAATGAGAGCATTAATTTGATCCATTGTTAAACGTATCAGCTGCATTGTTTGTAGCTGCTTGGATTGGGAGGTGATTGATTGATTCATAACAGCTACAAATTGCGAGTTCGAATTGTTGGAACTGAAGTTCGCGTCAGTATTGGGCGCGTTCAAGGCACTTTCCGTCAACCCAATAATGGCTACTTTTTCTCCCTCTCCTGCACCCAGAAGATCTTCTAGATTACGACCGCAAAGAGTCTCATCCCCTCCCCGGAGAACAAGAGCTGTCCCTGGAAGTGATGCTACCTCTCGCGTTGCTACTCCAGTTCAACCCATGCAATCATTTCCATACATTAGCGGCAATCCTACTGTGGCAAGCATGGACGTAGACGAAACGGGGTCATCGTTTGGTGCAAACCCGAGGTTGGGAGGCGACATTGTGTTTGCAAGGTCGAATGAAATGCTCGTGACGTTCTACGCCAATTTACCTGTCGAAGTGAAACAGGTGCTGAAAAATACAGGTACTCGGTTCGTTAAGTTGGTATGCTCTTGACAACTTACCTTTCATAGATTTCTACAAGGTGCCATTTATCGGTGCGATTGATACATTAACTGGATTTGCAGTAGTCGCCTCTGCGCAGACATGTTTCGTGTGGCAACATGCTCAGGTATAGTTTCTAGTCTCTCACGTACTTTGTGTTGTACGTACTAAACCGGCGTCGCGCCAGGCTATTAGAGGAATACCGACATGCTATATATTTTCCAGTCCTCGAGATCTCAACCAGATGGACCCACCTTTCCATGCACTCATTCCTCATGGTCCATCTCGTGAGCCCGGGCTTATACTAGTTTCACCGTCAGGCGAAGTGCGATTCTGGGATAGCATAGGGATTGGTCTTGCCGGAGGGGAGCATTACGTGACGACACCTTGCATTAAAGGAGGAGGCAGGTGAACAAGTTAACAACCTTGTGCGATCAGATGTACGTTCCTTTCGTGCTAGTTATATCCGCGCGTTACATTTTTTAATGAACGTTGGGATCAGGCTCAAACATTTGTTGTTTCGACCACGGGAGGCAACCTCTTCCGCTTGACGCTCACATCGACTGGTGGCAAATACCATTTGGCTTCTCGATCATTTTCTCGGCCGACTCCCACTGGATCCTTCTCGCGACTATTCCCTTCTATATTTTCTAGCTCCTCATCCCATCATGAGCCCGAGGCATTTGAATGCATATACTCTGTGGCTCTAGGTGAGCAAACTGAAAAGGGAGACAAAGATATCTGGGCCATTGCGCGAAGACGTGTTCAGAAATGGGTACTAAAAGCAGAAGGCTGGGAGGAGTTCCAGTTCTCGTTCGATCTTGCTGACGTACTTGAACCTGTAATTGAAAGTAAGACGGATCTCAACCGTAATCTTGATTTGGAACTTTTGGATGCGGCTGTTGATAGGCAAGTGAACGTTGTCAATTGTGGAGTATGTGCTGACTAGTGGTTATAGCGATGGAAAACTAATGGTACTTGTTTCATATCTTCCAAATGAACCACCATCCATGGCTATGGATCTCTCCAGTGGAGTTAGGCGTATTTACACTTTGGCCCTCGTGTCTGCGGTAAACGACAATTTTGAAATTGAAGACATCAGAACCGTCCCATATCAGAGTGTATGTATTGTTTCTGCTGCAGTTATACTCATATCTTGTCTCACATTACATAGACTTTCATTTCTAATGTCAACGTTCACGCAAGGATCCAATTGCTATTCAACGGATCCATGACTGGTATTCAATTTGGTGATGCAGTCGCACTGTGCTCAAGAAGTTTGTAAATTCTACTTTGAACATGGAGCTACTCTCAAGTTTTTATAGACTCTGAATTCCAAGACCGACTCGAGCTGAAATCACTGACGGATAGGGTATTAGGGGTTGGCGTTAACCAGGCGGACAGTTCACTACTTATTCTCACAGCCAATACCATGATGAAGACAGATTTAGACTTGGATAAGATCAACATGTTCGATCCAACGTGAGTAGCAGCACATTCTGGTTAGCTTAGCGGTGAAGTTGACGTTTAGCCATAGTGTTGGGAGAACAAATTTGGTCAAGTCTATAATGACACAAGCCATCTTATTTGGCTCGCTTCCTGAGGTACGCAACGTTAACACTTTGTGTGCCATGTAGCGACGACGCACATTATTGTAGAATCCCCTACATTTCAGTTTTCCTCCTGAAGTTGACGAAGAAAGTTTAATGCAAGGCGCAGAACAGCTCAGTGAAGCAGTGTTACGGTCAGGTAAATGTCCTGAAATGATTATGGTAAGAATTTACTGTAATAAAATTTAGATCCGGAGGTAGTACGAAGAAATCATGACCTCAGCTCCCAGTTGACGGGACGTAAGGAGAGATTGAGCTGGCTTATTCAATTCATAAACGACAACGCCGTCCTTGGAAAGGTTTGTGGTACGCGGCGGGCATAGAGGAGTAATACTAATCATCGAGTTGTTAGATGGCTCAACAAAGTCGTCAGAGGCTCGCCACAGATGCCGAGAAGCTTTATGCCTGCCAGCAACTATGGATCCAATATAATGAAATGCTGCGAATGAATCCTTCTCACAGCGTTCTTCATGACTGTGTTCTTGCTTACATGTCCGAAGTTGGCGATAGTCAACACGAGGACGTTATGCGCGCCTTCTTCCGTCTACATGCTGCAGACATTGGGTTACTTATCCGAAAAGTGTTGGAACTTAGTAAAGTTGCCTCGGGAGAAAGTGGTATAAGCTTAAGCCACTTCTTGCCTGAAGCAAATAGCATTGTCGTGGTATTTATTATATTTCTTATTGAATGTTATTGTTGCTCAAATCTCGTTATTCCAGACTGCGCTTAGGTCTTCATTTGACTATAGAGCCTGTAACCTCGGAGTGTACGGCATTGAACTTCCCATGATTAAGCCTTGGACAAGTCGGCCAGCCGTCATAGATGTGGTTCTTTCGCTCTTCGACGCCAGTACTAAAACAGTGGAACCCTCAGCGACAGAACGTAATAGCAAGAAGGAGCCGTTTAATCAACTTCCTGAATTGGCTTCAGTACTTTTTGAGTGTATACAGGAGAGGATCGATTGGCTTGGAAGGTACGATAGTCCCAGTGTTTGTGTTCAGCCAAATGCTAAACGAATATCATAGTTCCGCCGCTGCTAACGACCAGGGGGCTTCTCAAGGTCTAAATGAACTCGTCCAACGATTTGATTTGCTTCGCCCGGAAGTATTGGAAACACTTAGTGAGTGTGTATATTATAAAGTAGTAAAATAAGTGCTAAATATCTCAATATTAAGGAAGGATTGGACACGAGGAAGCAGCATTTGCCTTGGCCGAAAAGTACAGGGACTTCAGTAGCCTTGCTGCTTTGTGCCACAGAGACGTGATATACCCCCCTGAAGACAACCCATATGCAGCCCGTATTCAAAGTTATGTTGACCGATTTAAAGACGATTTCACTAGAGAGCTCTATCAATGGTGTATTCAACATGGTCTGTTCGCCCCATTTGTTTCAAAGCCTAGCTAATAAATATACTTTTAGGCGAACTTCGCGTAATGTTTAGTCAAGAAACACAACAAGGAATATATATTGACCGATACTTCTCTGAAAGGAAAGACAACGGCATCTCTTGGATTTACGATCTTGGACATGAGCGATATGGAACAGTGGCCACGTCTATGCTTTCTGAAGCTAGAAAAGCATCTAATCTTGAAGCAAAGCATGTAAGAAAATATTTTATATCTATCTTTTAACTCTGATATGTTTTGGTAGTTAATGTTGAGCATTGGAAAACTTTCGCATCTTGCACAACTTCAAGACACCAATGCCGATGCTGACGAAGCTGTTATTGATGGTATTGCGTGTTACTACTCTACCCACGCAAATAGCTAATGCTCAAGTAGCATTTCACGACGAACTTGACTTTGTCAGCGTTCTTGAAGCTCTGGCTCAAGAATTTCGATCTGCACTGGAAGGTGTACGCGGGCGCCATTCACTTGATGGCCAAATTGATATTATCATGAAAGCTAAAGCGTCAAGATTGGGAGCCAAGAAGACTATGAGTCACGTAGGTCGAAACAGGATTACTGTTATGGCAACATTACTGAGTATCTTGTAGGTATTCAAAGACATCCTTCGGCAATTGCTACAAAGCAAAGCTCTATCCATTGAAGATGCCGTTGATCTTCTGACGCTAAAAGACAATGTTGAAACTTTTGACGATTACGTGTCAGCACTACATTTGCTGGCCAGGGTCGCAGCAATTGTTAGTAGACGGTGTCTCAAAATTAAACATATACTAATGCATTACCGTTAGCAACTTCCCGACCCACGTAAAGTGTCTGCGTTCCGAACGGTATGGCGCCGAATATATATTCACGATGAGTATGTAGTTACTTTTGTTAATTTCTGTAAGCCATCCTTAAACCGAAACACAGTTGGGAAGCTATACAACGAACCGCAAACGTTTCAGACGACGAAGTCATTGAACGATACCGAAATACTGCGGCGTATGCAACATTATGTGCCTGTACAGAAAAGCGGGATACCTTTCCAGGACTGGCGATGACCCCCAACGAAGCATTACAAGTCCCTTCGCGAGATGAAATCGCTTCACGATGGCCTGGAATGTCATCCGACCAAGTTGAAGGAGTGATGCAAGATTACAACTTGGAATGCGATACTCTTGGAGAGCTGAACTTGCAAGACGTTTACTTTCGTTTACAACACCTTGCAGAGCAAAATACATGGGAAGGACTGTGAGCATCGTGTATGATGGGTACTGGTTATTACTATACAGTATGTAGAATATAAATATTAACGCTGTTAAAATTTCAACTGCGACTTGGTTTTGAAACAAAGAGGGAGGCGGAAGTGAGTTTTTGGTACTTGACACGGACTGCGAGGTGGATGAGAGCCCAGTTTCGCCGTCTCCATTCGTCAGTGTATGCGTCGGTGCGGGGTTTCTCCAACATGACCCATTGCTGATAAAAAGTACTCATGGCATCTTCTATGTCTCTTGTGGTTGCCGTGGAGGGCAAGCTATCGAGGATAGCGGCTTTGGCAGCTTCAAAACGTGTGTTACTCTGAAAAATAGTCGAAACCAAACTGAGAGAGAAAAAGGAAGGACATACATCGAGCCAGAAATTCTGGTGAAATGCATCGAGATGCTGCCTCTGGAGTTTGTATTGGATCTCGTAGTCGCTAGCGGGGTGGTCTGAGTGGCTAAACTCGGAGAGGAGTAGGGGTGCCTTAAGAGGACGGGAGGGGATGGTGGAGGGGCATCGTTGTATATGATGGGACGTAGATTTGAGACGGGGTCTGGAGGAGCTACGAGGTTGTTCCTTGGAGTAGTAAGGTGGATTCGACGGAGGGAGGAAGAGGCGGGGACGGTGCTTGGGCAGCAGCGTGCAGCCGCTCGAAGTTGAGGGAGCATTGAATGACGGAGGGGCGTGTGAAATTTACAATGAAATGGATTTTCGCGACGCGGTTTGGACGCGGTGGCCGGTGGTTGACATTATAAATAGCAATATGAGTGGTCATTATAACTCTACGTATGTAGCATGGTAGTAGATAATGGTGCAGGTACTGTAACTATCTAAGAGAAGATCTTCCAGAAGGCTTGCTTGATCTGCTGGGGAGGGGGAAGACCGATATCCTCCGCAATGTCGTCCCAGACTCCGCCTTGACCCGGGGTAGCAGAGTTGGGAGGAGAAGAGGTGGCAAGGGAGCCATTTTCAAGGGGTGGGATGACAGTGTCAGACGCTGAGGATAATAGGTTGTGGGTCGGGCTGAGAAGGTGGGTTCCTTCACCGCCAACGACGACCATGATAGGTGATTCGACTTCAGGTTCCGGATTCTGAGGGGTAGACGAGGACCAGAAGTCAGGTACGTAGGGCTGGTGGGGGGCAAGAACATGAGGGTTGAACGGTATAAAGGGGAATGAGACGTACAATTTGGGCCTCAGGGAGAGGGTCGGGCTGAGAGAGGTCGGGGATGTTGAGCTGGAAGAGAAGCTCAGCAGGGGGCGTGGCATGGGACTCGGCTGCGGGGGGGATGCCGGGTGCTACGCCTTTTTCGTGGGCAGCAGGGGGAGGGCTAGCGGCGGTGGAGGCATGGCGGGGATGGGAGTGAGAAAGGGGGTGGGAGCGGGTGCAGAGGACTTGGGAGGCGGGGACGGGTGGGAGTGGGCGAGATGGGCGTGTTTCTCGTTGTCCTGGATGCGGAGGATGAGAGTAGCCTTGTTTCCTTTGCTGTGCGGGGTCAGAAGAGGGGAAATAGAAAGGGAGGAGAGCGGGGGACATACGGGGACAGTCCGCGGCGTCTGGCCTCGTCGCGCAGGGTGGACACGGACTCGTTCTCCCAGGACCGAGTGAGGAGCACAGACGAGACGAAGGACCGCGAGTGGGGCAGGCGTGGGGGACGGGCGAGGCGGGCAAGACGCAGCATTTGGGAGTAGTACTGGGAGAGGACTATAATTTTAATTTATGTAATTGCAATAAAATAAAAAGATATATGCACGTGACGTTGGAGATAAGATATATGCCTCGTGTTTCCATCGTGGGCCGTGGCTGGGTTGCTGTTAGCTGTGATCTTTGTATCAAATAATTGGAATAATCGCCTGAATCTATTCACCTTGTCTCTTCACCTTTTCTCCCTGGTATGCTCCTGTCCCCAGCGTAAGCGCCGTCCCTTTCTTTCCTTCTCCCACTACCATCCTGTTCGCCTTTCTCAACAGATCCACCTCCGCCAGCCTCCCCTCCCAGTCTTTCTGGGGCAAGTTCAAGCCAAAGCCCAACAAGGAACAAGATTTGAGGGAAAAGGCCGCCAACATGTCTCTCGCTCGTCAGCGTCTCCTCACCCTTGCCTATGGCGACATGGAGACCATAAGAATGGTATTCGTCCTCCTCTCTCCTCTCCTCTCTCTCCTCTCCTCTTCCTGCTCATCGTCCCCCTCCATCCCCTCTAACAGCTTCCAAATAGCTTCGCCGTACGTTCTTTCTTCACTCCCCTCCGCCCACCACCCTTACCCGTTTGCGCCACACAGGAACTCGAAGCTGTCGCTCGCGATTGGACGAAGCCCCCTCCAGAAGCCGTATTCAGTCTCCGCGTCCCCACCGAGTACGCCTCCATTCATGCCGCCGTAAGTGTTCTCCTCTTTCACAGTCAATCCCCATCCCTTACCCCGCCACAGAGATTGGTCGCTGGCCCGTACATCTATGTATGCCCATTTCCCTTTCCACTGCCCCAGCTTGTAATTCATTGACCGCCATTCTAGCTCACTAGCGAGGACTCCTTCCAGATCGCCGTCATGGGGGTTCATGGTCTTCGCGTCGAGATCGTGAGCGACGCCCCCCCTCCACCGGATGAGCCTCCGTAGGTCCCGGCTTTCTTTTGCGTGATGTACGTTCGATGCTGATCATTCCATCCATAGTCCACCACCGTAAGCAAAATCAATGTATTATCCCCACTATGCCATCGTGCTAATTGCATCAAAGCCCCCCTCCCGTGCTCGAAATGGATGGTTCCTTCAATCTGGAACTCACCCCGGGTCAGAATGTGGCACTGGACGTCACTGTCACCTCCGATGAACTGGATATGGCTCGCATGGAGGACGGAACCACTGTTGATGGTGTTTTCTGGGGCAAGCTCGACATTGTCCATCAAGGAGACACACACAAGTTGGAATTTACCGGTACCCGTTTACCTGCTGACCAGGATTACTCACCCGAGTTTATGTTCAACTCGCGTGTCGTTGCCAAGCTCGCTGTCGTGTCAAAGCCAACCACTGCAAAATTCAACCTCAGTATTTTGGCTCCAGAGTCACAGTTCTGCGATATCATGTTATCTTTCTCTCCCTTATGGAAGATTGGCATGACATGGCCTCCTGCCGAGATATTGGAAGAGAGCAAGGTCAAGTATTTTGTCCGCGTGAATCCAGGTGGCGCCCTGGAACACTTTGATAGTGAAATGGTGACGACGGCATTGTATTACGAGGCTATGTATGTTCTGCCCCTTCTTTCGTATTATACATTTATCTGATAATGCCTTTACAGGCCTGATCCAGCCATGGTTGACCCCGTTGAATATGTCGCGCCTCGGAATTCCTATGCCATGACATTCAAGGACTTTGTCCGGCATATTATGAATGTTCTTGACCAACTTGGTCTTTCCCTCCATGCCAGAACAACATTTGTCAAGTAATACATCTCCTGGCATGGCTGTCTATTGATTTACTGACACTGACGTTGTAGTAATAACATGGCTGCCTTCTCTCAACACAAAAATATTGCATACCGTTTCCTGTCCCCTAGCAAGGTTGCAGCAGCTGTTGATATCACGGTTGCAGCTGAGCCATGTCTCTTTACGCGACTCTTCCTCATGTTCCGAGGAATATCGGACGACGAAATGGGAGAGTTCTCGGGGGCGGGCGAGAAGGAGGCCAACGCTGTCAACTGGCGATCCATCGTTGGTTGGTCTGAAGATTCCAAAGACCCTACGTTGTTCCGAATTTTGGAGACGGCAGTGCTCGAGGTCTCATAAAGCCTTCGTCGTTGCCTTGTCTTTTGTTTTCTGTCGCATGGTTTGTTATTTGCTATGCTGTATTTTTCCTCCATATGGGATGCTCTCCTCGCTGTTTACAATTTTAATACCCTGCAACATTACCAGCGCGCAATTCCTTTACGAAATGCTTACCTCTTTAACGCGCTTTCGACGACACCTTTCATCTTTCGTAGGATACCATAGGACACGCACTTACTGGCTTCTTCACCTCGTAATACCTTTCTTTTTCCCTTCTTATTTTTCATAATGATTCGACAAACTGTAGTGATAGTTTATAGGTTACATGTATTGTTTCTCTGTTGTGGCACTGGATGCAATTGAATGAATCAGAATATTTTTAACAGACACGTATCACGTGAAATGTGACATTGTTACACCTTCAATCATGACAATGTTGGCTTGATGGCAAAGCTATCTGAACCACGTCTCATACTACTTACTTATATCCTCTGATACGTCCAATCTTATAACCCGAGATGCCTAAATTGTCCCAGTAGTATGTCCACTTTGTAGATTTCTGTTATAACTCCCAGTCATCATAGATTCAAGTGAACTCGAACGCGAAGCCAATATTGCGCGGAACCGCACGTTACTAGAGCAGCTCGAGCTTAAACAAGCAGTCGATGGACTCGGATTGCCACCACCTAAAGGAAAGTCAAAATCGTCGGCGACCAAAGGAAAACCTGTTCAACCGGCCAAGCGTAAGAGGGAACGCGAGCCTCTTCCCGAAGCACCACGTCGCCAGTCAGCGCGTCTGCGGAAGAATGTGATTGATCCTAACGAATCCCCAGGGAAGAGGAGAAAGCGTGAGGTGCGTACGTCAGGAATGTATATATCTGTAATCTGAATCTCTCCATAGCGGGAGGCGGAAAAACAACGGATGCTGGAGGAGGAGAAGCGGATAGAGGACGAAGAGAAAGCGAGGATGGCAAAGCGTCCGAGACATAATGACCTCAAACTTGCTGCACTGGCGGAAAACGGGCCAGAAGATCTTGAAACACTCTCAGTTGCTTTCGCATCCCTTGCAGAGAATACGTATTCCAGACGTGTCGCTGATTTTGACGCGTTCGTATACGATAGAGATAGGGAAGAAGAGGCGGCCGTAAAGGAACTGAGGAAGAAACTGCAAGAGCTGAAGGTGGTTTCTCGCGCTAAAGTAATGGAAAACCGGGTGTATTGTGCTGCTTATCATCCTGAAGTGACGAAAGATTTGATTTTCTTTGGCGGTGCGTACTGCGCTGCTTAGCTCGACTCTTGACTCTATAACCATACCCGTACAGATAAGCATGGTCAGCTTGGCATATGGGATGCTCAAGCACCGCAAGATGATAATGATGATGATGACAATAGTACACAGGCCAACAAGGATAATCGTGAAGGCGGGAAATACTGGCGTTTGCAACTTCATTGGCCGGCTACCTCCAAATCTTCAATATCTTCTATCAAATTTGATCCCATTGATGGGCAGAATGTAGGTGTACCTTTCGAGTTATATGATAAAGTACGAGAACTTAGTGGTATCTAAGGTGTTCACTAGTTCATACGATTGCACCATTCGAAGTCTCTCATTCACATCTGGACTCTCACGGGAGATCTACGCCACAGATGATAAAGTCCTCATTTCTAGCATTGACCTTCCGCCGACGGGTCATGAAATGTGGTTTTCGGATGCCAATGGAGGTGTCACCCATATTGACTTACGAGAGCAAAAATCGAGAGCAAGGCGGTACGAACTATCTGATCAGAAGATTGGATGCCTCAGTGTAAATCCCACGAGGCCTCATTTTATTCTAACAGCGAGCAATAGCCGATTCCTAAAGTAGGCTACCTTGCTTGCATCTCTACAGCTGCGGCTACTGACGGGCGAAAAAAAGGGTCTGGGATGTTAGGAAACTACAAACTATGGTGGCTGACCTTTCCAATGAAGCACCCCCATCACCGCCCTCGTCGATAAGCAATTCAGGACAGGATGAAGATACGGCAGTGATATCCCAACCGATCGAGTTTGATACAGAAGTTGTGTCGCAGTATTTGGAAACACCTAAGGGGCAGGGCTGTCTCCGAGGTGAATTCAAGCATGACAAGTCAGCAAGTTCAGCTTATTGGGATCCTCGTGGTCGTCAAATAGTTAGTACTAGCTACGATGATACACTGCGAAGTCAGTCCATTCCTGTTGTTTCAGGAAAGAAAATAGTTAATTTTCTCTGCTGCAGTATGGGATATCCAGTCATCTTCATTTGAAAGATCTGATGCCTTCTCGTCATTTAAGCCCTTCAGTCGTATCCGACATAACTGTCAAACTGTACGCAATCCGGTTTCTTTTAGTTATTTATATGTGTCTCATTATTATGCCAGGGGAAATGGCTAACTATTTTGAGGGCCCAGTGGAATCCTAATCCTGATGTTTATCCACATTTCACAGTGCGTACCATTTCTACTAACCTTACTCATTGAGATTAATGATTAGCAGGTTGGTAACATGGACCATTCTTTAGATATATTTTCATGCAAGGTAAAAGTCATCTAGATTTTCTTACATACAGCTTGTTCACAATACTATTTACTCAGGGGAGTCTCATTACCAAATTATCTGACCCAAGTTGGTACGTACTCCGTTTCTCATTCGCTCCGTGGGAAGCTGAGAAGAACTTGTAACAGGATCACAGCAGTCCAAGCCGTAACAGCGTCGCACCCTAGTATCGTCGAACGTGCTGTTAGTGGGAATGCCAGTGGCAGATGCGTGCTTTGGGCCCCTCCAGATAATTCCATATGACGTAGGTATATATATTAGTATCTCATACTTTACATTGTACAAGTTTAAATGACCACCATCCTATAAATACATATCCTCCATATCTGGATCATAATCTGTTATCGACGTGTCATGAGCAGAAGGGTGGGCAGAAGATGCGGCTACTTGAGACTCCTTCTCTAGTTCATCAATAGCTCCCCACATATCTTCGTCGTCATCCATAGCAACATTTTGAGCAGTCTGTTCTGTGGTCACAACATCGCGGCTCGGGACGCTTTATGGGCATCAGAGGCCGGAAGAGGGTCGTTGAAGAGATTCCACATTTCTTCATCCTCATCTCGGGAAAAGCTCTGTAGCTGTTTATCTGCTGGTGCTGGAGGATTGGATGGCATCTTTTTAGCTAAAAGATCCTGTTCGGCTTGGATAATAGCATCGATATCAAAGTCATCGTCGTCAAACTCCGAAGCGGAGGTTGGAGGGCGCGAAGCTGGAGGGGAAGAAGACGCGTAAGCAACCGCGTCTGAATCTGGGGCAGATGCTCGATCTTCCAGGTCGTGGACTTCAGTGGGATTCTTGTCAGTTAGATCGATAATAGCACCGTCATCCTCGTCGTCTTCATACGTGTGTGTCTTTCCGTGTGCTTCGTCTCTCCACACAGATAGTGCCACCTACAAGATATTTAAAATGAGCTACACTTCATTTAATTGCTGAGATTCAGGCTCGTACATGCATACGTTTTGTATGGCACAACTTTTCGACGCGTTGCACTGTGTCGCGAAACTGTGTCTTCGGGTACAGGGAATGCGTCCAAAATTGATAGACTTGAAGCAGTCTGTTCAAATCAGCTGCCTAAGAAATAATGAGCAAAACTTCATTCTAAATAACTAGCGGTTACCTCGTGGCCTTTGCCCTTCACTCTAAAGTCCTTCGTTTGCTTTATGAGTCGAGGAAACCCATCTGGACCAAGTAGCCTAGTTTCATCCAACCTCATCGGTCGTCGACGTTCATTTTTCCCGTCCTTTCCACCGTCTTTCTTATTATCATCGTTTCTATCATAAGAGTCTCGCGGAGGCGAGCTGCTGGGAAGAATAGGAATAAGAGTGGAAGGCAGAGCATTGCGATGGCGCTCTTCAGCTTCACGCTGAATTTGATTCTCATCTATGGAAGGTCCGAGAGGCTTGAAAACAAAAGGATCATCCTCATCCTCTTCAAACAGGGCGTCGACATCAATGTTCTCCTTTGGGGGTGGGCGATGTGTCTTTCGCGACCGCGCGTCACGGCCGGCAGGAGGTTCGTCGTCGTCGTCGTCGTCAGAGCTTGAGAGGAATAGCTTTTGGGTAGAGTTTCGTGCGTGCGGTGGTGGGGGCGAGGCAACTTGGCTGGAGGGAGAGTGAGGTTCAATGGGCTGGTCCCAGATGTGTTCAATTGAGGAGGTCATAATTCATTTGAACGCGTTGTTGTGGAGTGTTTGTGCATTACGGACGCGGTTTGATTTCGACAGGTCAGACTCGAGAGAAATGGCCCCTGTCGCTATCCCAGACGTTGACGATGGAATCGAGTATTGGAATACTCAGCCTGCAAACCTGGATGGCGTTCTCGGAGGCTTTGGCTCTGGGGTATCATCCTCCTCCTCTTTTCCACTGTCTTTTTCTCACTTTTCCATTACTTATCTATAGTCTCTTCCAAGGATCGAATCACTTGGATCCCGTCTCTTCCTTTTAAACCTCTTTCCAGAACTCTCCACTGTTCCATCCGCCTTCAAGCCCCTGAACAGCACCAGCAGCTCCCATAGAATACGTGCTCTTGATGTTGGCGCAGGAATAGGACGTGTAACAGCCGATACCCTCCTTCATCTTGTGGACGACGTGGTTCTCCTGGAACCCGTGGACGGCTTCGTACAGGAAGCATTATCCCGTGCACAGGATAGCGCTGCCGGAACGTCAACGGTAGACCGACCCGCATGGAATGGTCTGGCTGACAAGTCCAAAAGTGTCACCATTCTTCAGGGAACTTTACAGGAGTTTGATCCTCTCAACCCTCATCGGGCCAAATTTCTAGATCGAGTTGGATACCAATCCCCCAGACCTCAAGATGACATTGGGATAGGTTTCGATGTTATCTGGTGCCAGTGGTGTCTCGGTCATTTAAGCGATGATGATCTAGTTGCTTTTCTAAGGCGCTGTCAGGCTGCCTTGCGAGTAACGAAAAAGGGAAGGAGTCTGATAGTCGTAAAGGAAAATGTGTGCTCAGATTTGAACGGGTCTCCGGACACAGTATTCGATGAACAAGATTCCAGCCTGACCCGGTAAACGACTTGTGCGCGCACCCATCTATATGCATTTTACTGATTAGATCTTTCACAGCTCAGACCTGGCTTGGAAGAAAATCTTCCATGATGCTGGACTCAAGCTTGCTCGTGAACAAGTTCAGAAGGGCCTGCCAGAAGGCCTTTATGCTGTTAAAATGTAACAGATTTCCTTTTTGTTAATATCTTCTTGGCTGATATTCTTCCACAGGTATGCCTTGCGCTGACGCTGATGTAAACTGTATTTGTATACACATATATCAAACTGATCCGCCCACATTGTGACATGGTTTCTAAAGTATTTAGAGGGTTTTTGCGGGTGCGTATTGCTAAACAGCAAGTATGATCTAAACGAAGCATGCTCTATTTAAGGTCAGCCCCGTGCTCCGAGAGCTGCTCTGCTACCACAGCATCACTGAGGCTATGTCTACGCGGTTTGGCATTGTCTGCACGCTCTTTTAAGCCCGGGATTGTGGCTTTAACTGTTTGATCCAGCAGCGGCCAAATTTCGTCAGATGTGGTACCACTTATGGTAGCCACCTTAAGCTTGTGGGGACGATGGAAGGTGAGTTGATGCGGATGTAGGTGCGGGTCTCTCTCAGCAGTGATGGAGGAAGATGATTTGTAGTATGCAAGGAGCGGAGATGTGGACTCATAAAAGGCTACCAGGCGCCGAGAGAAGATCTCCTATTACATGGCATTAGCAATGTTATAAATCAACGTCGATGGAACGCACAGGATTATCATCTGGCCGTTTCGTAAGTGGTTCTCCAGTCACATCATCTAAACCGTCCACTTTCGGACGATTATAAGAAATATTATACACTCGGCCTGACGGCAAGTGTACCCAGCGATCAGAAATCCTTCCAAGAATGACTTGGTCGGGCACGTCGAGATTAACTACGAGGGTTAGAGGCGTAGATTGCTTCCTAATTCCAGGTTGGTATAAAAATCGGAAAGTTATGAGCTAAATGACGTACTTGAGATGCGCATCCAAAAGTTGTCCTTGACCAAGAGTTCGAGGGAAGCCATCTAATATCCAATGCTTAAGTCGGAACGCATAATTTAATATATGAGATTCGCAGATGAACGAGGCAATGCAAACCTTGTCTTTGAGTGCATCTAATTTGCTACCAACAACCTCGAGCATCAGCTCGTCTGGAAGCAGTTTCCCCGATGCGACAACTTCTTCTGCAATCCTACCAATCTTGGTCCTCTCTTGAATGTGCTGGCGAAGCAAATCACCAGTGCTAAGGCTCAGAATATCGTATTTCTTGACGAGACGACTAGATAATGTGCCTTTTCCCGCTCCGGGCTTGCCGAACATAAGCATGCGGAGGTAGTGGCCTGAGTGTTCACTGTCGAAGTCCGTAGTACTTGCACCTCTAGGATTGAGACCGAATGAATGTGCACGATTGACAGTAGTACTAGTTCGAATTGTCCGACATTGAAATTGGGCAGGTCGGGCGACTGGGAGCAGGCGGACGAGCATGAGGAAAACGGATGACGACAATTCCAGCACGCCCAAAGTAATTATAGGAGCAAGACTTCAGTGAGAACAAGGTGAGCACGAAGTCGGCTGACTTTGGTTTAAAATGTCTTACTTACCAAGCCCTCTGCCCACCTTTGCCGCAGTCTTTGGGGACGCTACTGCCAGGAACACGGAAGAGCGCTAACCAACAAGTTGTAAACTTCGGGACATGTACATTCGGGGAAGCACCCAAGGTTTTGATATCATAAGCATTGTAACTTACTATCGCGCTTGATTGTATTTCCCGGTCACAACATCTTCCGTCTTTCCAATGTACAATCACGTTTATATGAACTCATATTCTCGTTTCAACTTGTAATTCGAGTCACATACCCCTATGATTGTAGTTCGAGACCAACATAATGCTGCTTTACTGTTACATCAAGACAATTTGACAGGCCCATTCGCTTACTGTTTCATGCCATCGCCTGCCGCTGCCCGAATCACACAGTAACTACTACACCCCGGAAACTGTGATAATGAAATACCAAAATGCAGAGGGAATTAGGAGGAAAAAAAAACAATGTTAGATACGTTTCTCCAGAGCATGCTGCTCATTCCCGTCCTCAGTCCATCCAATCAGCTCCCGCATTCGTCTGACATTAACAATACCTCGTACTCCGTTTGAAGAACATAACGCAACACAAATTGCGTCTGCGACTTGATCGACGTGAATGGGAGGAGTAGTAAGCATTTGCTACAGACTCTAGAGAAGAGCCAGTAATATTGAATGGATCTGAAGATGTGGATCCAGAAGATCCCAAAGACCGTAGGATGCTAGATGGAGTGGGGATACTGCGGGGAACTTTCGCATGTAATGTCGCGGACAGATCAAGAAGTGCAGCAGGAGGTGTTGTCAATGGACGTTGATGTGCGTGGTAAACAAGGCCTAAATTAACGAATCACATTATTGTGCACTCCACATTTCACATTAAAGAAAGCAACACGTACTTGGTCGTATGAAGACAGGCCTGTAATCAGATTTTCCTTCCATCATAGACGAGAATTTGCTTTTCGGCTTCACGCTTGGTTTCGATGTATCGCGCCGAAATTAGAGGACGAAAAATATCTTCCGCCGAAACAAATATAAATGGTCGTGGCAGATTATTTACTTCTGGCGCTGCGGGGGTAGAGAGGAACGCGTCGCAAACAGCAAGGGCTATAGGCTCGTGTTAATTTCTATTTATTTCTTTGAGAAAGAGAGTACCTGCATCACGGTTCATCGCCTCGTAACTTCCTTTCTTCTCTTCGGGTGTTTTATTCTGAAGAGGATTTCCCGAGCCACCTACACCTAGAGATTCAAAAAAGCTTCCTACGAGACCGGGAATATCACTATGTTGAATGGCTCGTTTGTACTTTCCGTCCTCAATGAGGGTTCCAAGGGTATGAACAACACCCCCGACTTGAGGAAAGAGATGAGCGAAGCTTCGAGGAGACAGAGCATCGCCTTTTTGCCAATCCACTTTTGATACCCATGCAGGAGTGTGCCCTTTAGGTGTCCGATAAGGTTGTCCTGAGGAACTGCGCAAATACAATGAGCACGCACATGGTATTAGAGTTAGGACTTTCTAGTGAAATACCTGATGCTTGTGACCTGCATTCCACGCGCGAGAGCGGCTCTGCATACGGCAGAACCTAGCAGAATGCATAAGAGTTGCCTCTTTCTGGTAAGAATCTTGAATACACACCTATGAAGCCATTGCCACCAACGACGAGTATCCTTCCGAGAGTGGAGGTCATGAGGAGAGCAAATTTTTAAGATAAATTAAGAGAGTGATAGCCTCTCGGGAACAATCTGTTACGGGAGGGTGTCGACAGTAAATTTAGAAACAGAACGCGCTGTCGCTACTTACATCGAATGGTCATATGATCAAGCTTCAAAACTTTGTTGCAATGCTTATTTCAAATTCAACTTGACATAAGTATGTTCCATTCTTAAACTGAGTGAGTACTTGAACTCGAAAAGTAATTTGCTACGGTACTAGGTAGTTCATACTCGGTCCGGTCACACTTCAAGACCGTCGGATAGTCAGAAACTACATCAAGAAGTTACAGTTTATTTCGTTTAGGCACTCTTGGGTTACAAAGCACTACATCAATAAAACACAGCATCGCCCAGCGCGTCCGTTGGATAGCATGCTACCAACATAACGCGTGATGCAATACACCCGAAATACAGAATGAAGAAAAACTCTATGCCGTCATTAACGTCAAGTTACAGGCGTTCCAAATAATTGAAGCATGAACCGTGGCATTTGGCAGCGAGCAGCTTGAAGACAGTCCACACTACCACGGAGGACGGGTCTACCGCCGCCAGGGTCGTTAAACTCGTAAGGCATTGCTAATGTACTTAAGCTTCCGTCGCGTTCATGCCAGTCTAGGGCTCGGTGGCAGGGCCAGCTCCGCCTAGAAATAATTAAGAATAGAGATGCTCCGGAAAGAAAAGGGAGGAGCGGAAGAAGACGGAGACCCGAGGATCATAGGTGTTAGATAGCTTATGGCGCGATCAGAGGAAGCTCCATGTAACTAGGAAAAGGTGAACGTAAGATTCAACGTAAAGGGGATTGTACAGGAAAAAACGTACTCGGCACCATACCCTCCGCATCGGTGGCAATCCTCTCGAAAGCAGTCTTGGAAAGATCGATAGAGTTGCTGTTCTCACAAGTGGGGCAAGCATCAGCAATAGTGACGGTAACAGACTGTGATGGAAGATGTTAATGCTGAACAAGTAATACCAAATGATTGTAAGTACATACCTTGCCATTCTTGGTGTTGGTGATCTGAACTTGCTTGCCGCAGAGAGAAGAGCGGGCGCCAGTGTTACCATAACGGTCAGCATCTATAAACACGCGTTAGCGACCATCAATGACTGGACGAGTGGAACTGACCAATGGCAGCAATAAGGTCTGTGTCTTTGTGCACTGTTCCGCAGGCACCGGCAACACCGTTTTGATAGAAGAAGGTCGCACTAGAATCATGTTTAGCCAGATGAAGTGAAGCAAAGTAAAACAGTTGACGTACAAGCCGCCGGACTGAACAGCAGAGGACGAAGCCGCGTGAGTGGACGTAGCTTGTGCAGCGGTAGTTGGTGCGGCCTTGGTAGTGGCCTGAGGCTTGGTGGTGGCGGCAGGCTGTGTAGTGGCGGCAGCGTGAGTAGAGGGAACGACGACTGGTGCAGAGGCAGAGGAGACGACTGGTGCAGGGGCAGAGGATGCGACTGGTGCAGAGGTAGAGGATGCAACTGGTGCAGAGGTAGTATCCTCATCATCCTCGTCACAGTCTTCGTCGTCGTCATCAGTGTTATCATCAACAGAAGTGTTCACCGTTGCTGATGCCTGAGCAGCACCACTGGGACTGCACTGAGCGGGGCGTGACGCCAGAGACTCGGTAGCCTAGAAAAGAAATAAGCAAATAAACTGGGCAGTAGATTGTAGACGAGCGTACCAAAAGAGGATGGCAGCAAGAGTCGAAGAAGGCGGTGTCGTGCTTGGACTGGCACTGGAGAGCCACATATCGCGTGTGGTAGGTGTCATACGACTGCGAAAGGAGACGGTGAGTATTTTGAGAAGACAGAGGAGAGAGGAGGGGGGCACCTCTAGATAGTTGGCAGCCCATCCCTTGGGAGCAGTAGCGCGAGGGACGGGGAGAGCAGAGACGGCAGAGAGGAGGAGAGCAATGGAGGTGAAGGTGGAGAAGTACATGGCGATAGGAGAGTGGGCTTTGGAGCGAGGGTTGGTGGAGAAAGGGAGGGGAATATAAAGGAAGGAGGGTTGTGAAGGAAAGGGCTGGTTGGTGAGGAAGCTTCCTGTCGGAAATGGCAGTAGAATGGGAAATAGAAAGCACGAGGACTTTGGAGGACTGACAGATGGAGGGAGGCAAGGGAGAGGCGAGGAGAGGCGGAAAGAAGGCCAAAAATTAAACGAGGAAGAAGACTAGCTTAACGTTCCAACGGACTTGCGACACCGCGACACCTTTTTATACTTAACTTTTCTTGTTTATCCCTGTCATTATACCTAAAAATATCTATCCATTATCCCTCTCTATTTTATCTCACTATTCCAGCCAACCCGAATCCTCCACCGCGCACCCCCAGTCCACCTGAGACACATCATCAGCTCCGGGGTGATGCATGATGGAAGGCCAGCGCGAGGGCGCAGCTTCATCGTTTCATCCATTGAGACAACTCGCCGTAAGTATTTTGACGGTGACGAGATTCATTATCTTACCGAGTGGCAAGTGACGTTGTGTGACTACCATGTTTGTGCTTGTGTGCACTCTTTGTTTGTTGATGGCTGTTGTCCTTCATACCCTATCTCCAAATGTAACAACACACAGTTGACACCGTGCCTGGCGCCGCCTGCTACCACCCATCCATTGACTTCACGAATATCGCATGAGTATGTTTCATTTCCCCCTGAGATGTATCTACCTCGTCAATAATATCTTGTCTCGCAGCGGACTACCACCAGAATCCATTCGCATCTACTCACTCGCTTGACGCGAACCCGTTTGACGACCCACCTGCCCAGTCTGCCTCTGCTCAGGCCGCCGAACAGACCAGGCTCGAAGAACTTCGACGCCGTGAGCAGGAACCTCGAGAGGAGAGAGGCAGAGTTGAATAACAAAGCCGAACACATTCGAAAACACGGAAGGAACAATTGGCCTCCTTGTTAGCTCATTTCCCCGTCTGCCTTGTACCCAAATCTATTGCCACAGGCAATTCAGACTAATCATGTCACTTTTCTACAGTCTTACCACTTATTTTTCATTCCATTCGAGATGAAATCCCTGAGGCTTCACGACCACTTGTTACCCGTCTATACCAGTTATGGCTGGTTCTCTTTGGAACCTTGATCATTAACATGGTCGCCTGCATCTTCATTCTCATTGCTGGTTCTTCGGATGGTGGAAAAGATTTGGGTGCCAGCATAGGGTAAGCTTGCGCCCTTCTTATTCACATATCGAATGATGGAACGCTTACCCTGTTATGCAGATACCTGTTTATGATCTCGATTACCTCTTTTCTGCTCTGGTACCGGTGAGCTCGGTGGGGTTCCAAAATGGTCACCTTGATTAACATGCTCACGCGCAGGCCTGTCTATAACGGATACATGAAAGTGAGTGACAGGGTAGCCTTATAAAACAGACTTCTCACTAACGTGAATCCGCTTGCAGGAGCAAGCGCTTTACTACTGTACGTTAAGAGTATTTGGTTCTGCTCGATAGTAAAACTCACTCGGTGTCCAACCTTAGATTTATACTTTTTCTTTTGCGGCTTCCATCTAGTGTTCAGTGTGTATATGTAAGCTGTCTGTTCTAGTCAACCCCTCTTCTGACAGTGCTCATTCGGATGACATGCGCAGGATAATTGGGGTGCCCAGGTTAGTGCTAGTGCTTGTGGACTTGGAAACCAATTCAAAGCAACAATGACGTTTCTAGTACCGGATCGGCAGGACTTATCCAAACAATCCAGATGTTCAGCCGCCACCACTGGGTCGCTGCCATCTTATGTACGATAGCTACGGTTGGCTGGACACTGCAAGGGGTCGGCCATGCATTTTACTACCGCCAGGTGAGTTAGTGTAGCAGCGATGCCGTCATCTCCCCTAATGCACAGCTGACTAGATCTGGGCCCATCACACTGCCGCGGGCCACACGATGGAGAAGGTGAATCCGTTCCGCGGCATGTATTTTGAATCTGTTTGGCTTACATGGTGTTAAATAGGCCAAGACGGAGCTGGCAACGCACGGGGCAAAAGCCTACTTTACACGGGGGTGAGAGTGTGACAATATTCTACAATGTATTCGAGGACTGTGGTAGTACATACATATAGTAATGCATTGTGTATTGAGTGGATGAATGGTGTGGGCGGGACAATGCTGAAGAATGGCAGTGCTTGAGGGCCATAAAAGGCAGGTGAACAGTGCGCGTCGGAGATTGAATTGGATTGATGAAAAACGACATAAATGAGATGAGTGACTTGTTTCTTAACCAACCCATCCTAAAGGTGAGCGATATCACAACATGAAAGTCTCTGTCTCCTTATTCCTTCCAGTTCAAAAACTCGTCTCTTAAAAAAACATATAAAATCATTTTTATATACACAAGTGGTTGTGTTGTTACCTTCTGTATGTCTTTTCCTCCTCCGTCTTTCATTTTCTTATTTATATTTTATCTCAAAGTCGTAGAAAAAAGTCCTCAAAGCAGTAACGACCCCTTCAACCCATATAAAAAACACAAATTACCATGTCTTCTCCTTCCGTAGACCAGCCAGCCCCCGTTCCCCAGGTTGTTCCCGAGCAGGCTCCCGTGGCGTCCCCTGCCCCTGCCTCCGCTCCATACAACCCTCCTGCCCCGGCTACCGTGGCTTCCGCTCCCTCCGCTTCCCTCTATGTCGGAGAACTCGACCCCACGGTCACCGAAGCTATGCTCTTCGAAATTTTCAACATGATTGGTCCCGTTGCCAGGTGCGTACTGTAGATCTCGTTCTCGGCTCTAGCCAGACCTCACCCTCCTATCAGCATTCGTGTTTGTCGTGATGCCGTCACCCGCCGCTCTTTGGGCTACGCTTACGTCAATTATCTCAATGCTGCTGATGGTGCGTTTATTCATTCCTTCATATCACCTTTTCAATGGGCGGTCGTTTGACGTAAATTTAAATAGGCGAGCGTGCTCTTGAGCAACTCAACTACTCGCTGATTAAAAACCGTGCATGGTCCGTCGTGTTCATATTTCTTCATCACGTACACTTGATGTAATTTTTTTTTGTTATCTCAAGCCGGATCATGTGGTCTCAGCGTGACCCCGCCCTTCGCAAGACAGGTCAGGGTAACATTTTCATCAAGAACTTGGATGAGCTCATTGACAATAAGGTGTGTTTCTTTTTTGTGTTTCATTCATTGCCTTTTTGTACTAATACTTTGTTTACATTAGGCTCTTCATGATACATTTGCTGCCTTCGGTAATGTTCTGTCCTGCAAGGTCGCCACTGACGAACACGGTCGCTCCAAAGGCTATGGTTTCGTTCACTACGAGACTGCTGAAGCTGCTGACAATGCTATCAAAGCTGTTAATGGCATGCTTCTCAACGACAAAAAGGTCTACGTTGGTCACCATATTCCTCGCAAGGAGCGTCAGTCCAAGTTGGATGAGATGAAGGCTCACTTCACCAATCTTTATGTCAAGAACATCGATACCGAGGCTACCCAGGAGGAGTTCGAAGAGCTCTTCAACCGGTTTGGTAGGGTTACTTCCGCCCTTATTTCTATCGACGAGGAGGGCAAGAGCAAAGGCTTTGGCTTTGTCAACTACGAGAAGCACGAAGAAGCTCAGCAGGCCGTCGATGAGCTTCACGATACTGACTTTAAAGGGAAGAAGCTTTTCGTGGCTCGCGCTCAGAAGAAGGCTGAACGGGAGGAGGAGTTGCGCAAATCTTACGAGCAGGCGAAGATGGAGAAGCTGAGCAAGTATCAGGGCGTTAACCTCTACGTCAAGAACTTGGAAGATGATGTTAACGATGACAAACTCCGTGGCGAGTTCGAGCCTTTCGGTACCATCACGAGCTGCAAGGTCATGACTGATGACAAGGGCAGCTCCAAGGGTTTCGGTTTTGTTTGCTTCTCCACGCCCGATGAAGCTACCAAGGCTGTTGCCGAGATGAACAACAAGATGATTGGCAGCAAGCCTCTCTATGTCTCTCTTGCTCAGCGCCGTGAAGTTCGCAGGCAACAACTTGAGAGTCAGATCGCACAGCGTAACCAAATCAGGATGCAACAGGCTGCGGCCGCCGGTCTTCCGGGCAGCTACATCAACGGACCTATGTACTATCCCCCAGGACCTGGTTTCCCTCAAGGTCGCGGTATGATGGGCTATGGCGGTCCAGGCATGATGCCACCTCGTCCCCGCTACGGTCCCAACGGTCCCATGCCGGGTATGCCTGTTCCCGGACCTTACCCTCAAGGTCCTCCCCAGCCATACGGAATGCCTGGTTATCCGTCTCGCGGTCCCCCTCGTCCTCCTGCTGGACGCGCGCCTGGCTCTCCTACTCACGGAAATGTTCCCATTCCTCGCCCTACTGGACCTCCTGCTCCAAACGGCACTCCTGCTGCTCGCATCCCTTCTCAAGGTCCACCTACTCCCGGTCGTGCCGCTCCTTCCGCCGGCGCTCCTGCTCCCGCTGGACGTGGTGCTGCCCCCCAGCAAGGCTCCGGATACAAATTGAACCCTCAGACTCGCAATGCCGGTGCTCCCCCCACATCGGCTCCTGCTCAGGTCGCCGCCCCAGCTCCCGTCGCGGCTGCACCTGCTTCTGGTCTTCCAACGATCACTGCCGATCAGCTTGCTGCTGCCACTCCCATGGAACAGAAGCAGATGCTGGGAGAAGTTATTTACATGAGAATTGCTGCGTACGTATAAGGTTATTGTGAATGGTGTTCCGTGACGCTGATAGCACTTGCAGATCCCAACCCGAACTTGCTGGAAAGATCACTGGCATGTTGCTTGAGATGGATAACAATGAGCTACTTCATCTTCTCGATGCTCCGGATGCCATGAATGGCAAGGTGCATGAGGCACTTACTGTTCTTCAGGAGTACTCTGGCAAGGATGAACCCGCCCAGCTGTGAGCGGTCTTGGGTTTTCATGATTTTTGGGTCTTTTAAGGCCCGTCCTTTCTTTATGTTATGTCATGCGATGTGTGGGTGTAGTGCGGTTTGGTGCGGTTGAATCATCTGAGACTTGCCGCTGTTGATACTGGTATTTGTCTGCTATGGGTGTCGGGTCGTTCCTTTTGTGTACTTGCTCAAGGAATAGAGGTGATACAACTGCTTTGATGAAAATTGTTTTCCTTGAGTTTGTGAGGGTTGCTTGATTGTAGGTATGTTTGAATGGAATGACCAAGACATACGACGAAGTTAAAATAATAGATGTAATAGTACATTTTATTTTTGTAAAGATACATTGTAAGTCCATATGTAATTGGTGATTTCTACTGTCCTTTGCTTGTTTAAAGTCCAACTTTTTCCGCAACGCTTCAATCAAATCGTTTCGAGGCATAGACGATGTATAGATGACCCGAAGGAGCGACGCCCTGAGAAGGATAGTAAAGATCTTGCTGAGCATTTCTAATAAGGAGGTTGACAGTGCTTTCTGGCAGTCCAGCTGCAAGAAACATGGGGCGCAAAGCAGGTAGAAACAGTTCGTAATCCATCCACTGAAGCTGTCCGACAGTGAGAAGATTGGGTTCTGTACGGAACAGTCAATAAGGAGTCAATCCGCTTTACTACACTGTACCTTTAGGCCAGAAACCAACGGGGATGTTCCCCTCTCGAACGACAATATTTTCGAATTCCCCTGTGGCGTCGACAAGTTCATGAAGACGTTGCGGAACGGTGACATCGATACCCTGTCGTTCGAGGCAGCCACGATACATTTTCCAGAAGGCAGACCAGCCTGTTAGGATATCATCGTGCATGGGAGCGGCAGAAGAGTTCGGGTCCGGTGCAGCAACGGGATCCGTCGTGCACGTCTTTGGATGAAGATCAGGTTCTATAACAAGCAAGAGTCCACCTGGGCGAAGGAGACGAGCGACCTCTTGCATGAAGCGAGGATAATTATGTATCTGGATGAAAGGGTTAATCATGGTACACGTGGTCGTGGACGAGACGACTGACACCAATGTGCATTGAACGGGCGTGAATGACGTCGAAGTGACTATCCGGGTACGGAATGTGCCATTGATCCAGGTCGCAAAGCTCAAAACTGAAAATTCGGAGTAAGGACGGAGCCGATGATGGGAACGGCGAGGAACGATGCCGGACTTACGTGCAGTTCGGAGGGACGGTCCTGCGTGAAACTTGGTGAGTAAGAAAAGAAAGGGGAGCTATTCGGTTTGCCGAGAACAGGCACGAACGAACCTTGGTTGGATGGGAGCAAGGTCGATGCCAATGACCTCTGCTCTGGGGAACTCGTCTGCCATTGCTATAGCCCTTGAGGACGAAGAACGAGAAAAATAAACAGAAAGATGAGCAGAGTAGATCACGGGAGAACTGAGAGAATATTACCATGCTCCACCGCCGGTACCGAGGTCAAGAACTGCAAAAAGAAATTAAAAAAAGAAAAGAGGTTAATAATGAAAGAAAAGTACTTCGGCGTTGTTGGCCAAATTGCAAGGCTTCTTTGACTGGGCCCACATAGTTTCTACCGTTGAAAACGAATTGGATCATGCGGTGATGCAACTCTGAGCGCTGTGCAAGGCAGAAAGATTGGCAAAAAGGTTTGAGATGGAAAGATAAGGGGAGGGGGGAACTAACCTTGACCTCATCTGCATCGACAGGCAGAAGATAGGAAGTATTGAGGGTATTGAGGGAACGGCCATGTATGGTGCGGAAGTACTGTGTATCGTCTTCTCCTACATAGAAGACATCATGATGAGGAGCAGAAGACATAGTGTAGGGCGGAAAAGAAGGGGGAGCCGAAAGAGAAGGAATAGGGCATAGCGGGGGAGGAGAGTTGCAGACGGGACTTTAGGGAGCGACGGAGCAGAAAAGAAGCAAGGATGGCACGGTTTGTAGATTTGGTGAATGGTGGGTCGGAAAGATTAAGGTTGGTGGTGAGTGTATTTGGGAGGAAAGATATGTCAGTCACGTCAGAATCAAGAATTGATTTAGAGAGAGAAATGGAGGCAGATCAGGACGAAAATTGGAAGGAGAGAGGGTCGGCTAGTAAGGAGAGACGCCTAGGAACGAGACTAGGACAAGGGGTGGGAGAAGACCCAAGAGCAGAAAGAATGAACATGGACTAGCGCCGTTGCCGGAGCAACCTGAGTGCTATTCGGGCAGACGAGCAAGAGTGCAGCAACTGCAAGTACTCGGTGGATTGGAGAAGGGCCAGACGACAGACTGAGAGAGAAGTGCGGTTGCTGGGTGCAGGGTGGTGGCTGGTGGCTGGTGGTGGCTGGTGGGCTGAGTGTAGTGAGGAGGGATGATAATAATATGTACAGCTTACCGGCGATGGCAAAGACGACAGCCACACAACGACACACAACCCTCGATCTCAGATCCATGATGTCATCGTCCAGTGTAAATAACGTGTCCTGGTCCTTGAACTGCTATTGTCCTCACCATGTCTGACATCGAGCTCACCCAACTCAACCCCACCCCTCAACTCAACCCGCCCGAGACCCCCGCCCAGCCAGACCCTATGCTTTCCTACTGGTCCTGGACCGCTGCATCTCTGTAAGTCCCCTACGAGACAGGAATCCCCAGTTGTCACTCATCTTTCTGTCCCCGATCTCCCCACTGCCCATTACCACTACCTCACCACCACCATTACCATTACCACTACCACCACTACCTCCCTCTTTTCTCGTCGCACAGCCTTGTCGTCCTAGCATCCTGTCTCGTTCTCTTTCCCCGTCTTCTCCTTTTCATTTCTGAGGCTGGCTCCGACACCGATCATCGAACTGTGCTGACACCACTCGAGTCCTTTCTCGCTCTCCATTTTGGCATATTTCTCTCAGCGCTCGCGCTCGCGCTCGTCCTTAACGTAAGTCACACCACTCACACTGCGGTCTCGATTTTTATCCCCTTCCATTCATTTTTTTGACCATCTTCTTTTCACTTTCTCATTATTCTTCTCCAGATACCAACATCCGCCCCTCCCGTCCCTCACTCAGACACTCCTGCTCCATATCATCCGCTTCTCGGCCCTCTGACTCTAGCTTCCGTCATATCAGCCTTTCTGGCCTGGAATACAAAGTCCGTGGGCCCATTGGCCTCGGTCGTTTTCACAGGTTCATCTATCATTGCCCTTTGGGGTCTTTGGGTCGTATGTTGCCACATTCCGCTCTCCACTTATTGTACGTATCTAATCCTCCACCAGATCGTCTTTGGAAACGAGTCTCTTAAATCAAAAAAGACTGGCGCGGATAAACGCACGTCCGCCTTTATATTTGGCAACAAATCAGCGGCATCAGTCCAAAAGAAGCGTTGGAGAAAAGAACAGAGCTGATCATATTTTGTAAATTTCCCAGTTCCGTCCGTAGCTTACCCCTCGGGGAATAGGTATCTAGTAGCGTAAATCGTTTGTAAAATACATACACGGCAGGACAACTGTGTTTCCATCTGCCAATAATACCTTCTCGTAACCGTACAACAATGAATATCACGCCTCCTGTCCATATTCCAGAAAAAAATAGCACCCTCGCAAGTGTATCGATATTACCGGCCTCCACCCATGCCCATCATTTTAAACATATCTGACATTCCAGGCATTCCTCCTAGTCCACCGAGGCCACCGAGTCCTCCGAGTCCGCTGCCCATGGACGCCATCATACCTGCGGTTGGAGAGGGTTTTTGTGGGTTTATCCACGCTAAACGGTAAGAGGAAGTTATCACTCACGTTGCATTTCTTCCATGTCCAACTGGTCGCCGCCCTGACCCTGCATCATCGCTTTCATCATCTCTTGTACACCTCCGCCACTTCGCAATTGACGTTGCATCTGTTGTAACATTCCCGGTGGCATGGAACGCTAGAAGGTATGGTGAGCACTTTCGTATCATCCACAATATACGCCAGAAGTCCTTTCGCGTACCTGAAGGGCCTGGATTTGTGCAGGAGTCGGCATACCACCAGCTCCGCGGCCTTTTCCGCCAGCCGCAGCTTGCATTTTTTGCATGGCTTGAAGCCTATAGGTGGAAAAGTAGTCAATCAAAGAAGTAAAGCATGTACCGTCATATGGAGGCTTACCACCCATTCTTTCCCCCTGCTTGCTTCGCCATATTAGCCATCATCCGGTACTGGCACAGCAGCTCTTCTACCTCACGAACGCTGGTCCCACTTCCTCGTGCAACCCGCGTCACGCGCCATGTTAGCCCGATAGGCTTCCCATCCTTACCCATCTCCATGAAAGGCGAACCATCCGAGTCCAGTTCGGAGGCAGTCATGCTATCGGTAATATAAATCATACGCTTCATTCGCAATGATCCTTCTTCATCCGACCCTTGTAAAAGGTCTTGCGGTAAACCGGGAATCATAGATGCTATTTTGCTGATTGGTCCCCTAAAGAAGCATTGAGAATCAACATCAGCGATATGATTGTGAATGAACTTCACGGGTAACTGACATATTCATGACATTTGAGATCTGTTCTCTCCAATCCCGTATACTTAGCTTGCCCTCTTCCAGTTTCTTTGCCATCTCCTTCTGCTTGTCTGGATTTTGCGTTGCAAGGTCTTGCATATGTTCCATCAAGCCCTGCATATCTCCCAACCCGAGAAGTTTTGAAATGAATGGTTGCGGTGAGAATCGATCGAGATCATGCAGATGCTCTCCAACACCAAGGAAGATAATTGGGGTCTTTGTTGCTGCAACGCTAGACTTGGACGTAAGAATACTAATCCGTAAGAGCCCGCGGTTGGATATTTACGCACGCGGATATTGCTCCTCCTCCTTTAGCATGACCATCCATCTTTGTGACAATAATGGCACCGAAATCAGCACTTTCCTTGAACGCCCGACTTTGAGCCTCAGCAGCCTGACCTACGTTATGTTTCGATATTCCATGTAAAATAATCGCTGAAGGAAGCTCACCTATGCTGGCATCCAGTATTAAGACAGTCATGTCTGGCTTTACGGCTTCGCCAATCTGCACCATTTCCTGGAACAACTCACTCTCCTGCTTGTGACGACCACTGGTATCCACAATAATCAAATCAAACCGTTCCTTCTTAAATTTGGCAACACCTTGGGCAGCAATCGTGACGGGGTCAGTCTCCGTGTAAGATCCAAAGTAGGCGACCTTCGCCTTGGTTGCGGATTGCCGTGTCTGGTCAAATGCACCAGCACGAAAGGTATCTGCGCATACGATTGCTGACTTGAAACCTCGTTTCTGAAAATGCACGGCAAGTTTGGTGCATGTTGTTGTTTTTCCATTACCCTGGTTTCAAGTTTAAATCGCTAAAACAAGAATATGTTAGATGGTAGATATACGTACCTGCAATCCAACAGCCATTACGACGTTTGGTCTTCCTTTTACAGGCTTGTATGGTTCGACGCCCGGATCCACCAGCGCTACCAGCTCATCGAATACGGTCTGTTACAGAGAAATAAATAG
This sequence comes from Cyathus striatus, assembly GCA_025738555.1. Taxonomy (NCBI): domain Eukaryota; kingdom Fungi; phylum Basidiomycota; class Agaricomycetes; order Agaricales; family Nidulariaceae; genus Cyathus; species Cyathus striatus. Next base: position 4,050,726 of record JAOVFP010000005.1, on the reverse strand, counting down.
TGAGTGTTAAATGCTAGGATATGTTGATGAGTTTGCAGACCTTCTGTATGAGATTCTTGCGACTGGTATCTTTCTGTTTATCCCCTCCTTCCAAGGCAGCCTTAACCTTTGCTTTCACTTTTTGGCGCAGTGAGGCAACCAGTTTCACATTTACGTCGGATTCAAGGAGAGCTGATGTGATTTCCTTCAGAGTCGCATCGAGAACCTAGTGAGTGAGAAACGAATAAGTGGACAGAACGAGGTTGAGTGGGTATTCAACAACCTTTTCGTCGACTACGGGTGCCCTATTCAATGATGAAAGGGCAGCATTGAGTTTTCTGCCCAAATCTGCCAAAACCATATTGAAGCTGTAGTTGATAGACAATTAAAAATGAGATGGTAATTTATTGGAAGGACCGGCCAGTATGAACGTGGAACAAAAGATGGATGACTATGGCCAGATCTATATTTCCATACTTGGTTATTACCGAAAGCAGTAATTATAGTACCTACCTCTTCCTACTACCACAACTCTTCAAAAATGGCCCACAGTGACTCGGAAGACGATACCCTCGAAGATGAGTTCGACATTGAGGAAGACGCAGACGCAGAACCAGACGATGACCTCCCAGACATTGCTCCAGACGATATCACGGAGGAGGGGGAAGATGTGTGTGTTTTCGCGCTCTAGTCTGTCCATATTTCTCGTCCTTACCATGTCGCTCGGATCTCCAACGTTTCTCTCGCAAGGAATCTGCCTCAGAGGAATCCGACGAAGGCTCCGACGAAGAAGAGGAGGAAGAGGAGGAAGAAACACAACCACTGTCGATTTCAAATGCGGTCCCCATGAACATTGACCAACAGGAGAATAATCCTCCACCACCCTCAAATGATGTGGACATGCGCTCCCCTCCCACTCATTTAACTTCGAAAACTAGAAGTATGAGATTTAATTCGATATACTCTTCTTCTACTTCTGACGCAGCTCAGTTCCTTCCCCATCACCTGTAACTCGTAAACGTTCCTTGTCGCCTGCACACCTTCGCAAGAAAGCACTTGCTTTTACTCTAGGACCAGGAGTACGAGTTCCGCGTTCTTATACCGTAGAAGCCATATGCGCCCTCCCCCACCCAGTCCCCACGCATGCATTGGCTTCTTCATTTTGTATGACACACCTTCTCACTGGTTCCGATGATGGATACATCCGTGACTACGATATATTCACTGCCGTCAATGGAAAGAATTTTCTTACTGCTCCTCAGAGACATCACGCAGGTGTGGTCGAAGGCCTTATAAAATCAGCACAGATACGTTTTTGGTGGGAAAACCCTCCTTTACTTCCTGACCCCACCAAAGTAAATGCTGCGACAATATCCGAGGAAGACCCAGGTCCAGTGCCAGTCTATAGCTTGGCTATGCACTCTGATGCATTATGGTCGTTAGCAGGAACGGACGTAAGTCTTCCATCTCACTTCATGTGCGCTCTTGCTATAACCTCCATGCCAGTCTGGTCATATTAATCTTTTCACTTTACGGCATGAGCCAGGACGGCTGGTACATGTAATGAACAAACATAAAGGCCCTGTTTCTTCTTTATGCCTGGACTACGATGAGAAAGGATTTTTTAGTGCCGGATGGGACGGAGAGGCTCTTGTACGTTTGACTCTGACCTCAAGATATAGGTGTTTGATCGGTATCCACTTATAGCAATGGGACTTGAATAACGGCCAAGTAGTGCGCAATTTCACCGCACATGGTGCTCAGCTAGCTGGAATTGCTGTTCGTCCTATTTCATCTGGTTATACGGAGCCAAGGGAAGCAGTCGTTTCCCAACCTTCATATAATGACCCGTCTTGCGATCCTTCACTCTTAACTTTAGATCCCTTAGATAGTGATCAGAAGTCTGTGCTACCTAAAGATATGGCCACAGATGAACTCCAGTCCGCTGCTGGTTCTCAGTTGCCTCAGGATATGGATGCAAAATCCGATGCTTCATTTGATCCTCTTTTCGATGATGATCCCGACGAAGAAAACGAACAGAAAATTGCCAATCCAATGTCACAGTTAGGCCTTCCCGATTCAGAGACAAAGCTCGCGATGCCTGGGCAACAGAATCATATACCAGTTTTACCGCGACCGACGCAAAATACTTTGCCTGTGCCCAAAAATGCGCCGCCCTTATTAGATCCCGTGTCATACGCATCTTATTCCCCTGATTTACTCATGACTGCATCTATCGACGGTCAAGTAATTCTATGGGATAGACGCGTACATAGCCCCCGGAAGGGCGTTGGGAGATTATGGATGAATGAAAAAACACCACCATGGTGTCACTCTGTATGTGACAGCATCTGGTGAAGCCTCATCTTTCAGCTTACAATCGTTGTATTAGGCCTGCTGGTCAGCTGATGGCAGCCAGATTTACGCTGGACGGCGCAACGGGACCGTAGATGTTTGGGACGTCAGGCAGCTTGGCTACTCTGGCTTGACGAGTACACCGAGACTTCTTAAAATACTGCGAAACCCGTTAAGCTCAGGTGTGGTTTCCTGTGTAGTCGCATTCCCTGATGGAAAGCATATTGCTTGGTACTTCTCTTAAAATTTCTTCCTCCCGTGTATGTCTGAAGTGCAATGATATTTTAGTGCCTCTGTCGACAACTTGCGGTTATGGAATGTGGCAGAGGCAAACGAGCCAGAGGGGCGAAGTAAGAGTGGCGTTCAGTTCAAGATCATTCCTGGTCATCACGGAGGCTATATTTCCCAAATGCGTGGGTATTACACGGTTATCTCTGTCACAATATTACTAATATTAAGTTGGTCTCAGTCGTAGATCCAGGCGCAAGGTTCCTGGTTAGTGCCAGTAGCAATCGCGGATGGCATGGGGAATCTACGCGGACAGTGTTTGTGCATGATATCAAAGCTGTATATTAGCAGTACGTAGGGAGAACTCTGAACAAATCCTTGCGCTGTTGCCATCAAGTCTGATATTTAGAAGTCCCATCACTGTCTCACCCCACATGGGAATCCTCTCAGCAGGTCTTCTCCCAGCTTGCTATCATGCCCTTGTCTTTTATGAATCAGGTCACCTGCGCTATTGTTGTTTATTTTCTTGATCAACGGTTATTAAAACAATATAAGTAACACCAAAGCAAATGCTGTGAAACTGTATCCCATGGCAAGTACACCCGATGAGATTGCCACTACCTGGTTGGCTGTGTTTGGAGATGCTCTTAAGGCGAAAGATAAGGATGCAGTAGCTGCTTGCTTCCTTGAAGATGGCTGGTTACGAGACCTTTTGGCTTTCACCTGGGACAACCGTATTTCTCATGGCAGAGAAAGAGTGGCACAGTTCTTGGATGGTCCGCTCAAGACAACGCACCTTTCCAGCTTCGAGCTCGAGGAAAAACCCGGCTTATTGCCTGAGTTCACTCGCGTCACCCCATTCCAGGAAGGCGTAGCTTCGGGATTTCGGTTTGAGACGGATATCACATTTTGTCAAGGATACTTTCGACTCTTGAAGGAGAAAAATACTGGGGAATGGAAGGCCCTAGCTGTCCTCACGATGGTGGACAATATTAAGGGCCATGAAGAGAGGGACCATGAGGAATGGGATCGACATGGATTAGATCATTCAATAGGATGGCCGGAAAGATTGGCGGAAAGGTGCGAGGCAGTTGAACATAATCCTTACGTGCTTATAGGTGAGTTGCCTTTCATACCGCATTTCGTGAAACCGTGATAACAGTCAGTTCAGTTGGAGGTGGACAGTGCGGACTAAATGTAGCGGCTCGCCTTAAACAAATGAATATTACGGCACTCATAGTCGAAAAAAACGATAGGATAGGCGATAGCTGGAGACAGCGGTATCCCAGTTTGACGTTACACACACCAAGAATGCACGACATTAGTGAGCATCGAGTACCTTTTCCAAAACGATTCCCGTGGCTCACAGACTCATACGCATCTGCGCTAGTGCTGTATCAGACCTACCCAAGTAATTGGCCAGTCTATCCTCCCCGGGACAAAGTGGCAAACTGGCTGGAACAATATGCCATTACTCAAGATCTTATATATTGGACAAAGTCTACGGTACTTCCACAGCCTACCTATGACCCAAAACCAGAAAATGGTCAGTCAGCATCAATCGTAATGGGGCTTTGGTGCATTTGAACGTTAGTCATGTCATTGTGGCAGCAGGAACCGTCGGTAGGCCATTAGTTCCTGACATACCAAACCGTGAGGTTTTCAAAGGAACTGCTATACATTCTGTGGAGTACCATGGTGGCGAAATATTTACAGGGAAGAAAGTTGCGGTCGTTGGCGTTGGTAATACAGCGATGGATATCAGCCTTGATTTGTATTATAAAGGGGCATCCTCGATCACCGTTATTCAGCGGTCTCCGGCTGTCTTCAGTTTCTTGAGCACAGTACGTTCAAACATGACGCGTATTTGGCAAGGTGTTCCTGTCGAGATATCGGATCTCAAAAACGCTGCTCTTCCATTTCCTCTGGCAAAAAGTTTCATCCGCGAAACTGCCAAATTCGCCTGGAATAAGGAACGGAATATGATCAGGGACTTGAAAAGGATGGGGATGGAAGCCAACTTGGGTGAGGATGAAACAGGTAGCTTTCCCCTGGTGTTCGAGAAACTGGGAGGTTAGTTGCTAGAGTTGTTACGGTCCTCCGAGCTATTAATTAACTGACCGAATCTCTTGTTTCATGTTTAGGTTATTGTACGTAGATTATTTTTTTGTTTGATCTATCAAACAGTTCATTCATTGGAGGGTAAATCATGAAGGGATTGATAATGGAACCGCTGAGCTGATATGCGACGGCAAAATCAAGGTCAAAAAAGGAGAGATATCCCGGTTCGAAGAGCATTCTCTTGTGTTTTCCGATGCTTCTGAGCTAGAAACTGACGTGGTTGTTTTCGGGTACGTGTATACCCTTTTATTCTGTTTATGGCATCTTGTTGAAAGTATTTAGAACTGGCTTTTATGGAATTCGAGAGGAATTACAGAAACTTTTGGGGAAAGAAACAATTAACTCGACCAGCGAATTGTGGGGAATCGATGGGGAGGGGGAATTGAAGGGATGCTATCGTCCTTCAGGACATCCTGCTGTACGATTTTTCACTCGAGTGATGACCACTGACATGATGCTAATTTACCGTAGTTGTGGTTCGCAATGGGAGGAATTGTGAACGGGCGGTGGGGATCGAAACAACTGGTAAGTTGTTACAACTTCTACAAGGTTGATTTTTAACGGTTTACAGGGCATTCTTATCAAGGCTGAGGAGCTGGGTTTGTTGGAACGAAAGAACAGCACATAGCTGTTCAACTGTATTTAACGGCATTCGACATTCGAAAGGCAATATCGCAAAGATCGGATGCTGCAATTTTCAGTATCAATACTATTTATGTACTGATTATATTTCAGAAATTAATATACAAAGAACATGCAGATCAAGAAACCATTACACGGCTAAAGGGCGGCCAAATAAGTCAGCAAAACGAGAATACGAACTTTATGTTATGACCATGAATTCTGTCCTGATCCCCAACCAGAGCTTTGTTGTAACATCGCTGCTCGTTGTGGATTCATTCCAGGGGGTACGGAAGAAGGTGGAGGTGGACGAGGTGTTACACCGCCAAATCCGGCAAGCGGAGGGCCACTCCAAGTTGTCGTTGGAGGAGCGGTCGGAGCACCCCAGCCAGGCGGGGGTGGACGAGGAGTTTGCGCCCCGCCATAGGGGTTGGGCGTCCGTCCAACATGTCGAACCGATGAATGTCCAGGAGTCGCACCTCCCATCGGCCTTGCTGGCGTGCGAGAAGCGAAGGGAGTCTTCCCGCCCGCAGCAGCAGCAGCCAGGTTCTGTGTTTCATGAAGATGCCTACGAAATATCAGCACCAGATAAATTAGTGATTAAGCGAAATAATCAACATACCGGACTTTGAATGCGTCACAGAGCTCTGGTACCCCTACAGCTGCGGCATCGAAGAGGTAGTAGGCTTCTGGCGCCACACGTACGGGCTACATGGAATAAGTATCGGGTGGGGTGGATGAAGTAGAGTATACGTGCCCAAGTTTGAACAGCAGCATTCTTGTTCGCAAGGAAGCATAAATTAAAATGGCCAGGACGCTTCCTATTTAAGGTAAATCCATACATGCTCTTGGCAGGATTAGCAGCAACAAAATTCTTGAGGAAGAGGTCTACAAAAGTAAAGTTTTAGTATTTAAACCCATTTTTACATACTTGAACTGACGGAGTTCATCTTCGGATCCATGTTTGAACTTTTCATGCGCCATCAATTCTTCCACTCTTCGTGCTATGGCTTGAACGTGATTGACAATCAGCTCATCCAGATCAGCGTAGTTGTGATTACTATCCACTATTAGCTGCGTCCCGACTGTTTGACCAGTTGGGTCGGCATTGGGCTCTGTAACATCTGGAACCAAAATTAGATAATGATATCAACCCCATATACAACGTACGAACCTATGTGTTGATAAAGCTTGTCATCCACTTTCCAAGTGATGGCAATATGGTCGGATCCTTTAGAAGAGGGCCGTATCACAACGTCTCCACGCTGTTGCTTCTCGAGGTAGGCTTCCGCTTGAGATGCATTGAAATTATGGAAATTTGGATGTTTGATGACACGGCGCGTACGATCCGTCTCCGCTATCTTTTTCCGACGTAATGTCTCCTGGTCTTTCTCGAATCGCGAATGGTCCCAGCACTCATCGTGACGAACACGGCGAAACATGCTGTCGCCAGGTTTCAGTTCCTCTTCACGAGAAGAAAGTTCCACAAATACTTGGTCATTTGGGAGATCAAACTTAATATCAATTATGACCCCACGAATAGTTTGCCCTTTTGTAACTATTGCGTCTGGTTTCACTCCCTCTTGATCAGTCAAGTATTGAGCATTAATTACCCCTTCAATTCCCGAATCGAGTCGGACGCTAACGAAGGCGCGCGTGATCCGAAGGACCAGGACGGGAACTACCAGGCCGACACGAAGAGTGCGAGTAGTTTCTCCACTCAACATTGTTAGTATTTCCCACTCAGTAGGAACAACAAACTGTTGCCGTTGTTCAGCATATGGACGGAGAAGTTCATCACGAATTACGTTGAGAGTGTGTCGTTTCTGATCGCGGTTGGCCTCAAATAAGCTGATGGCAAATTCATCCAGATTAAGTTCAGACAATTTCTTCTCCTTTTCGCTGTCACTTATCAACAAGGTGACAACATATGAGGGATGTTCGTCGTGTATATCTTCTTCATCAAGTTCCAAGGCGTCGGTGGCCATTTTCCGGGCAAGATCGTAGTCCTCTGGATGGATACGAGTATCATCCAATGGATCAGGTGCATCGTCATCGTCATGTCTAATTTTCCGCTTGGAATCAAGATCCATTTGATCTTGTAGGATCCGTAAGAAGCCCGATGCATTGAGGAATATCTTGGTGGTTAAAAGGCCTCCCTTAATGAATTGGTCGCGATTCATAAGATTACCGCCCTAATGAATTGGATCAATAACTGGTTGGATGAAGCGCAGGAAAAAAAAACTAACCAGCGAACCAATCTTTTTGACCAAAACTTGTGCCTTTCTAGGTCCAAGTCCACATACAAATGGCAGAAGATGTTGGTAATATGGGTCCATAACGGCTCGATTAATATCTACGCCTACTTTATTTGTGACGTCAACCAGCACACGCTCCAGCGCTGATAGCAATTTCTCCTTAGGAACCTACACAACTTGTTAGATTTGCGATTTTTGTTGGATTGGCATTTAAAACTTACTAGATGTTGGTCATCCTCTTCAAACGATATTGCAGTCATGTCGGAACCAAGAGCAGCGAACTCATTAAGGGGGCTTTGTGTATAGCGTGCAAGGCCCACACAATATTTTGCCGTTGGAGATAGGAAACCAAATTCATCTGCAGCACGCTTACTATGTTGGTACATACGCGCCACATCGTCGTTGACATATATGACGGGTATATCAAACGCTTGTTCGTTGGAACCTGCATTCCCCCATCCACTCTCACCCATGGACGTATCTGGAGATCCCTTCAACACATGCTTAACCTTCTGGGTGAGCTTTAATGTGGCCATACTAAAGCCCCCCACTACAATAACGTCAGGCTTCCGACGCTTCAGGAAGTCGATGAATTCATCCAACATTTCGGTGTCGTGCAAGTTATCTATTTTCGTATGCTCACGCATCCGTCCAGCTTCGTCGACGAAGACCATAGTAATAGCATCCTTGTGAGGATCACCTTTCCCCCACGAAATAGCAAGAACAGAGGGCGTAACACCTCTTTCTGTACCCTGAACAGTATATGGTGCGACATCGATTCTCTGTGAAGGCAATTAAGAAGGAACATGCCAAGGCACTGATAGAGATACGCACAGCTCTCAATTGGCTCGCACATCTGGCAGCAATGACATCTTCAACTTCCTCGCGAATATACTCACGAGTCCATTTGATCGCTGAAGGAATCAGATGCTGGTCCAATGCTTCTTGAACAACGAGGGCACGCTCAGAATTCCACGCTCTCGCTGCATCACTAAAGCCGTCAGATGCGAAAGCTTCGTTCAACTGTCGTTCGAATTCTGCTCTGACATGACCGGGGAGATATATGGATATGGTAACAAGATGCTCTTCCTCAGCCATAAGAATATGTAGAAATTGTGCACTTTCTAACATGTCCTTGAGTGGTTTACGATGAAGGTACTTGAAGTTCTATATTTATAACACGTCGATTAGTGTTTCTTACACCGATGAGGCAGTACTCACGAAGTATGGATGGAATTCGTCAATCTTGGACATACCACGTTCAGTAGGCTCGACAGTAATTTGGGCTTCTTCCTTAAATCGCTCTCTTGTTTTATTTCGTAACAGCGGGTCTTTTCCAAGTTCAGTTGATAGTATCATACGAGCACGTTTCAGAAGATCCTCCGGCGATTGAGTCTTTGCTGGGTCAGGATTGACAAACTGTTCCGCATATACGATAGGGTTGAGCTCTTGATCCTCGACAAAGTGAACATGGTGAGATGCTAAGAAGTTGAGAACAACCTGATGAGATTGTATTCCAAATCCCTTTCGTCCAAAAGGTTAATATACGAAATACGAAATAGCGAAGACCATAGTTACCTGTGCCAGCTTAGAAACAATGCTCTTTTTCGCAACCTCATAAGCAGATATACGACTAGGCATCTTCCTTTTCTTGTTATTCGGATCAGGTTCCTCATCATCATGGAAGCGAAATTCTGGAAGATCATGTTTCTTGTCTTTGTATTTCATTGACAACCACTCCGTAGTGTCTGCGACAACTTCCACGCTTTCCGTCTGGGACTGAAGCTCTTCTTCATAGTAATCGTCCTTGACCTGTAATCTATCATAGAGAGCCGACAGTGCGCGGCGACGATCAAGAAGTGACCGGTATCTTTGACCCAACGTATAAATTCGCCATAGTTCGTTTAGTGTAAGAAGCTCAACGCGTGTTCTGATGTCGTGAACGTCGAAATGGCAAATATAGTCGCGCTTATGAGTCCAGATATAAGGAACTTCAAACTCTTCAAGAAAAAGGTAGCGCAAAGCAAAGGTAACGGCCATGACAAGAGCACCCTTAAGATGCTGGTAGGGGCCATCAGGAGTAAAGAAGTCGCGGGTCTTGCGGGTAGAGAGTCGCTGAGTTACCCACATCGCAGCACCACCTAAATCATTTTCTGTTAACTGTGTGTGACTTGCTCTAGTAGATGTAGGCGACAATGAGGATGTTGCCAGTTGCATTCGTTCGGGAACATCGATGGCTCGAATGATGTCGTCGTCTTCAGTAAGAAGCCTTCTCCGTATTTCAGTGGGCTCAAATACCTAGAAACCTACTTGAGCAAACGTGAAAAACATAAATGGATATCACTGACATCCTGATATTTCATTTCGGGCTTTATTTGAACTTCCTCGTACTCAGCGTCTTCATCGTCTACGAGTGCCCAGTCATATTCATGCCCATCTCCAAATACATCGTGGAGTTCATCCCAGGCACTGTGATGAGGAATATAAGATTAATGCAATATTATGAGGGCGAAACGTACTTCGCGTCAATGCCTGCCCATTCAGGGCGCGCTCCTCTAGCCTTCTTTAACCTCTCCATCTCCTGCTTTTTCTCTCTCCTTCGCTCCTCGCGAGCTTCTTCGTCCATACCAGCCCCACCTTCCTCATCTTCTGAATACTCTATAAAATCGTCCATATCCATATCACCGTCTTCCTCGTCATCATGCCCACGGTCATCGTCCCAGATATTTTGAATATCTGGTGCTCGTCTTGCTCCATCATCATTATCCAGGTCGTCGTCAGACGATTCAATAACCCCTTTTCTTCGTGAAGACGATGCCGTGGGTGGAGATTCAGAGTCCCTCCCCCGACGAAGACGAGTAAGGCGATTACGCTTGAAAGAAGCTCCAGTGTTTTCTTCCAGCAGCTCGAGGTCGTCTTCTTCAAGGCCTTCTTCCTCTTCTCCTAAGACGCAGGAGTATGAATATTGATAAACAACAGGAGTTGTTGTGAAGATACTCACGACGGCGATGATGTTTCTTTCGTCTTTTACGACGTTTCCTGCGCTCCTCCTCTTCCTCCTCCTCGTCCTCCTCTTCATCTTCGTCCACAATGAAACCTTCTCTAATGCGTGCCTCCTCCTCTTCATCGTCTTCTCCTTCCTCGGAGCTGTCATCTGTAACATTTGGCATAACCTCGTCTCCATCACCGTCTTCATGGTCCTCTCGACCAGTGCCCACCATTGGGTCGTCCTGCTCAACCTGAGCATCTGGATATTCTTCTGGAACGGGTGAGGCCATTGTGGTTGGGTGTTGGAATGGAATCAAGCCGCTTGAAGTTTGCAGCCACAAGTGCTGACTAAGCAACCCAATTCAGCCTGAGTATTAAGTAACCACTTGGTAATAACCTCCATGTCCGAGTCAACGGTTCCGTCTTCATCTAGCGCTGGTAACCTATCCTCCTTCAGACCTTGGCTTGTTATCGCATATTCATACTCCATTTGATAGAACTCCATATTCACTTCTTACGACTAGCTCTAGAAGAAGCCAAGAAATGTATCCCAACGCGCACAGCATTTTGCGTAGGATGTGTTATTACCGTTCAATGGCCCTCAGAACATACATCTCCAGTCGTCCTCGCCACAGGGTACTCTAGAGAGCTACCTGGGAATACACATGCCGAGGCAAATGCTCTATCGAAAGCTTGCTCGCTTACTCGCGAAGACCTAGCCCACCTCTTTCCTCATACAGATACCTCCCAGCTGAATGTAGACTCCCTGCTTGCTCGTGCGGAGGTGTACACAACAATGGAACCATGCTCCATTAGAACATCCGGCTTATCTCCTTGCTCGGACGCCCTCATCTCTACCAATATTAAACGTTGTTTCATAGGTGTGGGAGAACCAGACGATTTTGTGGTGTGTGAAGGTGCACAAAGACTTAAGGATTCTGGAATAGATGTACAATGGATAAAAGGGCTAGAGGAGGATTGTATCAACGTCGCTCGCAGAGGTCATTAGTTAAGTCGTATTTAAATATGTATGGCTACGTGGTACTACAGTTGAGTATTTCGCTCACAAGCCGTGCCCATTGATAGATAATGTTCTTCGCCTGAGCACTGTTCATCGTTTTCGCAGCTGCATCAACTGACATTAGGATCGTGTCTTTCTTGGCAACATATGCGATATCGATTAGAAGATCATCCTGTATACGGTGTCAATTAATTGAATATACGGCAGCTTATAAACACATACCTGAATGAGCTCTGTTACATGTAACCTTTCAACTACTGAATTAGTTTCTTTAGTTGTTATCTCTGGTGCACAATAAGGCACCTATTTCATGTTTAGGCACTTCTCACAATCTAACGTACTGATAAACTTACTTCAACAGGCTCAATGACATCTAACCCCTCATTTACGTCTGGAGCAACTCTAACAATGTTGACGAAGACGTTGCATAACGGCTTTTCCTCGGCTCCGATCCACTTGTTGATGTTAACGAGCTCAGTTTGCTCCACTATAGACGAACGCTCTTTCAATGCCCTTTGGATTTGTTGAGCGATGTTGAAAAGCCTATCTCCAGTCAGTCCGGAAACGAAAAGGGGCAAAATATTGATGCATGGTGCAGCGAGTCTTGCTATATCATCTATTGCACCTGTCCTTCCGGAATGCCATAACCCAAATGTAGACTCGGCGGATGAAGACGCATTGGCCTGTATCTGTGCCCAGCACGCGAGGAACACTGCTTGTAACGAAACGTGCAATGACCGTGCGCGTTCTTCGAGGATACTGGCTTGAGGCAAGGCGTCCTCTATAGTGATAATTGTCCGCTCCTGCATTTGAACTTCAGCATCACCCGCAAGTCGAGGGAATGGTGTGGGAATGAATGCCGGCGGGAACATCCTCCTCCAATATTCTTCTTGCTCTTTTAAATGCGCTGAAATAGGTACACATAACTCGAGGAAAGAAGACATATCGCTAGAAGAACTGGGCGCGACGTCCCTATATAGACACGAAAGGTCATGTGCTAGCAGTTGGAGACTCCAAGCATCGTATTGGAAATGATGCAAATGGAGAACAAGATATCGTTCTTCACGGAAACGCAAAAGACGTGCTCTCGTGGGTACCTGGGTGGTAGGTGGAGGATTTGATACGAGGTTCTTCATCTCCTCTATGACAGATACTAAATCAGCACTTTTTTCTTCCCAGGTAGGGTCTTGGACGCCAGATGCGAATGTTACGACTCTCAATTCACGTCCATCGTTCGTCGATGCGAAAGTAGATCGTAGAATTGCATGTCGTTCAACAAGCTTTCCCCATGCATATTTTAACTTGCCGTCATCGCAAACATTAGAAAGCTTAAAGGCAAAAGCATGTTGAAAGCGTGTGCGCTGACTTCTCTGCCAGGCGCCAATCAACCACTTCATACCGGGAGATGCAGGAGTAATGCATTCGATAGAACCAGCTTTGTCTCCGAATTTTGTAAGAAGCGTCTTTCGTTCTTCATCAGAAATGTTAATTCGATATCTCTGTTTGGCAACTTGTTTCTCAAAGTCAGTGATCCTTGCAACCACATCCCCAACTGTATGGCTTGTCGCAACGTCGCTCGCAGATATTTTTATTCCCGCGTTCCTACATCTAGCCGCCATTTGTATCGCAGTGATGGAATCGATACCAAGAGCAGCGAGAGGACTTTCAGATGATATTTGTTCTATGGGAACCTTCGTGATTGCCGCCAGCAACTCCGCAAACGCTGGGGGGATGGAAATATGGGCAGAGATACCAATGTTGCCATTATTGGACACGTTATGTCTATCCGCCTTTCGATCATTATCCTGGACTATGCCTTGTTGCAAGACCTCGTCCGGATGATTTACCATATTTTGCAGGAATTGTTGGAATTGCAACACCAAGTCCTGTGCTTCAATGGCGGTGAAATAGTCGGAACGACATGCGCAACGAATCTCAAATCCTTCTTGGCGCTGATGAAGCTCGACGTTTAAGGGGTACTAGGTAAAAAATACATTAGCTAAATGCCCATAAAGTGCAGTTCGAATAGACAAACCTGGATCTTTACTTCGCTGTCTCCTGTGGATATGAAATCCCACAGTGGCTCCTCCTCAGTCTCGTGCATATCCGCAGGTTGGAACATAAAAAGACTATCCCACAGCTTCTCTACTTGCAGCTTCTTGTGGATGGATCTTAAAGAAGATTGCTGCCACGCCATGACTTCAATATTACTCCTATGTATTTTCTGAAGAAGTTTCAGGTTGCTAATTCCGTTTTGTAGCTGAATTCTGCATGGGATGGTGTTCTGTTTCTGTGTTAAACACATGTGCGTTGGATGAGAAGGCAAATCGAAAGCTTACCAAAACAGGTCCAATAACAGCTTCTGCCCCTGGCATAGTTCGACCAGATACTACATGCCCAAAGACAACGTCAGAAGATTTGGCTAGGCTGGCGACCAATTTAGCCCAGGCCGCCTGTCCAATACACTGGAGTGTAATGGCCCCTCGATGTAGAACGTCTTCCAACTGACTACGATCGAAGATTACGCTCTTCACCACCGTATGTGTTATCCCAGGTTTATTCTCTTGTCGTTTTGATAGAAAAACTGGATGAAAATCCCTCAGTCTTTGCACCCAAAATGACGTTCCCATCGTTTCCTGATAAATGAAGTGGTTCAGTAGGTTCACATATTGTGAAGGGCTGGGAATGTCCTCCCGGCGATAAAAAGCTTTCACAGTTCCAAAAAGCTTTCCGATTGAAATTCCATCATATATGGCATGATGCATAACAAGCACAAGGTAAGAAGATGTCGAAGTACTTGACGTTTCAGGCTTAAAAAGTCGGATGCGGATCGGAGGCTTTGAAAAGTGATGCACATCGCTCATACGCACGGATGCTATAAATGCTTGTATCCTGTCCCGGCAGTCCGTATTTGTACTAAATAGGTCCACAGACCAATCAAGTGTACCAGTGGTGTGTGTCGCCATAGTCCAAGTTCCAGAATCCTCAATGAAATGGAACGACGTCCGCAAGATAGACAACGAACGAACAGTCTCCAACCACGAGTAATGTAGCCACTCTGTGTCAACAGTTGCAGATAACTTGGTAGCGAAAGCGTGTGTATATAATTCCCCTTCAGAGTTTAGCGTCTATTAACGATATGTAAGTTGCACTATCTCAGCCATTCAAAAAACGCTTGCCTGGGTTAGCATACCAGCTTGAAGGGTTGTTGTGGGGAAGACTTCTACGTTGTCTTCTGGAGCGAGCTTCAGTTGTTCAGCTGCGACTGCTTTTCTCACTCCTGCCAAGGAGAGAGAGTAAAGACGCTTTCTATCAGCTTCCTGAGCATGCACGTATTCAGAACTCTGAGACTCGAGACAACGTCCAAGTTTCTTGATACTAGCATTCTTCATTAATTCCATAGAAGACACCTTAAGATTATATTTCCGCAATGCTCGTGCCAGACCCACAGACTTGATAGAATCTAATCCAAGCGAGATAAATGAGGTATTCTTTGCAATTGACTTAGCATCCACGTTGAGAAAATCTGCTACTATCGTGCACAGCTGGTTCGCTTGATCGGGATTCATAACAAAGTCACTGTCTACCTCAGTTTGGTCGTTCCCTTCTTCATCTTCTCTGTGGAGACCATTCCTGAAGTAATGGCTTGGGCTTATATTTGATTTTTCGTCCGAGGCTAGCTGAATGGCGACTTTTTCGAAAGATTCCAAAAATTCCGTGATCATTGTACCCGGCAAATCTCCCTCGAGCCAGGCTGCTTGTATCTGAAGAGAATTATCTTGCGGGTTGATAACGACTTCCACAGATAAAGGGTACTATAAAATGTCAGGTTTGGTTCGGGGAATGAAGAGGTAATAGTATAACGTACGTCCGGCTCAGGAGGCTCACTTTCGACCAGTTCCCATAATCCGTTTGATGATTTTTCTGCTACAGATACCGAGAATAACGTCTCGAACAATGCATTTCCTGGTCTAATCCAGTTTTGTATTTTGCTCAAAGCAATGTGCTCATGCTCGACCATTTGTGATATTTCTTCTTGAATATTCCGCAGTACAGAAGCTTCTTTAAAATTAACACGCATAGGAACGATGCATATCATTGGACACATCGCTAATTCGATGTTATCAACCGGCAGAAGACGTCCTGAACGAATCACCTACGCAAGCAATGACATAAATACAATAACATAGAAAACGATACAAGAAGACATACCCCGAACGCAACGTCATCAGAATGATAAATATAAGCACCAAGAAGCTTCGCGAAAGCTGCAGTCAACAACGCCTGTAGGGTAACTTGTTGAGAAATGGCCTTGTCTTTCAAAACCGTTAACGTTGTTTCGAATGGGATGGTTAATCGGCCATGGGTGTGTGATGATGATGTACCTCGTAGGATGGTAGATGGCCAGATAAAACCGCTAAAATGCCCATTCCAGAAGGTTTGCGCATGTGCGAGATTCTGAGAAGCGATTTGATTCAGAACATCCGAATGCACTGCTGTAGGTTGGAGTTTGGACCCAAGGTAAGCGCGTTGAACATCATAAATTAGGAGTGGGAGAGAAATTCCATCATACAAAGCATGATGAATGGAGAGTACGATATACGTAAAAGTATTCGACTTATAACAGTTGAGTCGCAGAGGTGGAATGCGTGATATTGAGGCGTTTATATCTTTGCTTATATCTGATGATTCCCCCCTGAGAAACCACTCTGCGAAGTCTGCATCGCTATGTGTTTCGCAAATTTGCTCAGACCAATGAACTTTGCGTTGATTGGCTGGAAGGACAAGTTGTACCAGTGTGCGGCCTAGGTAGAAAATAGTTCTAACCAGGGATTAGTAATAAGAACTAAATTCAAAACAAGAAACACACCTTAGAATCGGATGCTGCTCGACAGCCTTTTGCCATGCTGTTTGAAGACTAGGCAATGATACACTCTCATTTATACGAAGCAACACATGCTGAACATAGAGTGTATCCTGATCCGCTGACCTAGCCAAAACACCTTCTTGGACTGTGAAAGGGGGAAGCAGTTCTTCAATGTCCAAAGAACCGTATGATGTTTGGACTTCGCCTTTCCACTGAATGGCAAATTGCTCCACATATGTGGTCTCTGTATTGTTGGAGATAAGATCGGACTGTAGCAATGAAGCGACACCGGCGAGCGTGTGCAGCTTCATGATATCGGACGCTGAGACGCGCTGCCCGAACGTCGTTTTTAAGTCCGTCGAAAACCGTATAACAGCCATAGAATCCAAGCCACATTCAAACAGATTAAGCTCTGAGTACGGAGTTTCTAAAGGTAGCGTTGTATGGTGCTTGAGAATATCAAAGATATCGGTCTCCAACTTCGATGCTGGATTTTTCGTACCGGAACTGCTATGGTCCTCAGGCGCCATAAATCTAGCGATGGTATCTATTGGGATACTATTGAAGATGGCCACGAGAGCTTTGGTGTCAGTCTTTCCATTAGAACTCAGCGGAAGCCAGCTCATAGGAATTAAATGGCTGGGTCTCATGTAACTCGCGAGTTCAGCATCACAAATATTTCTAATTTTCCTCAGTAGTCCTTGCGGCGGCGAGACAACGGTGGGGTTCGTAGATTTCCTGGCAGCTACGGAGATAGAACCATCCCAAGTAAAAAATGTGACGAGCTGGTCAGAGCCAATAGCAGGATGTTTAGCTAGGACGGTTGTAGCGTCAAGGATGAAGGTTTCGGACGGTGGCGCTGCTTTGCGGACAATGGCTGAAATACCCTCAGATTCGATGCGCACACCCCTCAGTTTGATCTGCGTGTCGATACGCCCGAGTATTTCAATAGTAGAGTCAGGCATGATACCTGTACTACCATAAGTATTATCGCATAAAAATGGAAGCATCCACTCACGGACGAGATCGCCCGTTCTATACCCCCATAAACCCTTTTTAGGCCATTCCACAAACACTTTCTTGGTAAGATCTGGCCTTCCGTGGTATCCACGGCCAACGAGAGGTCCTTCGACTACCAACTCGCCAATGCCCCCTCGAAGAAGAATATTCATTTCGGAGTCAACAACCTATGAAAAATGGTCTGCGGAGGAACGTAAAGATCGATGTTTCAACATACATATCCAGATACATTTGCAAAAGGACGACCGATGTTTGCCTTAGGAGTCGATGGGGACATTCTACGTGCGCAGCAGCCAATAGTAACCTCGCTTGGACCGTAAAAGTTTGCCAATCGAACTTGAGGGTGATTGGCCCATTTGTCTAGTATCTTTCGAAAAGGAGCATGAGTCTTATCGTATGGAATTATTTTACTCTACTCACTGAATCGCTCATCTTTTCACCACCACTTGCTATATACCGCAAGTTCATATCGTCTGCACCGTCGTCATCTTGAACGACATTCATGGTTGCTTCGATCAAGCTAGGAACGATCCCAAGATGTGTTATTTCCAAAAGCTTGACATAGAGTGGCAAACATTCAAGTAGTTGGGAGCGAGGAGCGCTGAAGAGTGGCATCCCAAGAGAGATAGGTACAAATGTTTCGGCGATATGAACATCGAATGCAATTGCTGAATATGATGGGTCAGTTTCTGCAACAAAACAAAACTGGAGAAGACTGACATGCAACTGCGAGGTATCGGCCTTTGGTAAGGTCATCCATACGAACGTCTGCAGCAGCACTGCTCAAAGCGAGAATAGCTTGCGAGAGGCCGTGATGAGTGAGCAGACAGCCCTTTGGATTCCCGGTTGTTCCTACAGGTAACGTTAGCTGAACGTTCAATGAGAGTATGGAACCAGCATTATACTCACCTGATGTATAAAGAAGATAAGCAAGACCTTCAGGGTGTGCAGCTGCCGGGTCTTCTTCGCTTTCCAGATTGATGTCCGCTTGAACTGCAGGATCATCCAAATAAAGGGTCCATTCTTCGAAGAGTTCCGGGGAAGAAATATTAGTTGTCGTGAGCACGAAACGAGCACTGGCATCTTTAGCTATGTAAGTCTTGCGCTCGACTGGAAGCTCAGGATCAATCTGGGAGAACTTAGCTTGAAACGATGTAAAAACATGAAAATAGATCACGAACAGGAACATAGCAACCCCCGGCCCTCAGAACTCCTATCATGGCTGTATGATAATTAAGGTCGCGCTTCATACAGATAGCAACCCTGTCTTCCGCTACAAGCCCTCGTCGTAGAAGCCAGCGCGCCATCTGGTTTGCTCTGTTGTTGAGATGAGAATACGTCATGGATTCAAAGGCAAAGTTGTCGCTCTCTGCCGAGAGGTCTGGATACCAGCGAACGGCAATGTTATGTGGATTACTCTGGGCTTGCTGAGCTAAATAGTCTGTTGCGAGGCGCATTATGGGCACGTGAGGGTAATGATCACGCAGACTTTCATTGCTGGAAACACGCTGATAGACCGACATGAGCTGATCGGGCAGCGAGGGCGTAGCGGATATAGGTGTTGAACCATTGGTAGCAGCATGTTCGACTAACGCAGAAATCTGCAAGAGTACCTGGGCAGATACCAAAGGATGAAGCAATTTATCATTCGAAGTAAGGGATAGGGTGGATCCCTTTTCGTCGAAGTGAAAAGTTATGGGATATTCTTCAGACGATTGGAACGAAGGTATCGTATCCGTGAAATGACAAAGTGCAACGCAAGGAGTCTGGATATCTGCAAGTTCAAGGACGCGTCGAATAGAGTTTAGCGTTATGGAGGCTGCTGCATTAACTCGAATGTTCTGATCTATAGCTGCAACAACGTCGTCCCAGGTGCTATTCTCGTGCCAACTAACGCGGAGGAACTTGGCGGGACCGTTGACTGCGAGCAAAATATCTGATGCGGCACAATATGTGGCCAAAACACGAGAAATAGCGGCAATAAGATACGAGTGCTGGTGTGCGGGAAGCGAAATTTTGATGTTTTCAGAGTGCGCACGATGACGGGCTAGGCGGTCAGCGGACAGGTCGGGAAGTTGGAGGTAACTGTAGCCATGTAGCAGCTGCTTGGAGGCACTGAGGGAATCATCTGAAACTGGTGGGGCCATGAGTGAAATGTGGGTGAATGGAAGCAGGGATACAGAAGGATGGGAGGATGGAAGACGAATGAGTCGTGCATGGTACTATCGGATAAGATGAATAACACGGCGCTGGGTGGCTCGGGGAGAGATCGGATAGGTAGAGCCGAAGGAAGACAAGTGTAGATTAGAGGGGGTGAAGGCAAGATGACGTGCGGGGATGAATGGCGCCGTGGCGGTTACTCCCAGTTACTCCCTTGGCAGAGTAGACAAGCGGACGAGAATGCACATGTAATCTTATCTGATATAACACGAGATTGGCCGTGATTGGAGGGGGCTGTCTTGGCGAGGGGCATCAGAAACAATATCAGATAATAAAACTTATTCGTTTATCTGATTAGATGTTGTTCCGGTAAGCATCAACGATCAGTCGCGCGTCGCCTGCCATTTATATCCATTGACCTTCCTTTTTAGGATGTGCGAGATGTGAATTGCAACTGCAAACGCAACGCCGCACTCGTCTATGGTCGCCCGTCCAGTACGTTGGGCCATGCACTCCCGGCTTGTTACTACATTCTGGATGACCAGTAACCGCGTAAAAATTTGCCTGTCGCTCTCTCCATGTGGCCAGACTCCACCCTCCTTTCTTTCTCGCCTTGTCTCGACTGTCTTCCTCTTTTCACGCTCTTTTCTTCCCCAACCTTCAAGCCCTATAAGTTAATTCCACGCTCGTCATATTTCTCCACTTCTCTTGCCTCCTCTTTTTCCATCTGCTGCCTCTACCACCATTCCATCTGCTTCTATCCAAAATGTGTGTTCCCTCAACAAACAACACTGTCTTCGACCTCATCGGTCTCGGCTTCGGCCCCGCCAACATTGCCATTGGTGCTGCGTTGACGGAGGCATGGTCTGCTCTCAATGTACGCTAAGCTTCAACAGTTCCGCTTGTCCTTCCTTCTGTACTTTTTTGCTTATCCTCGGTGCCCTCCTCCAGAGCTCTGAATTCCCTGTTAAGAATGTCCTCTTTCTTGAAAAACATGATAGGTTCCGCTGGCACCCTGGTATGCTCCTTCCAGATGCACGCATGCAAATTAGGTATTTTCTGCTCTTCTTTCTCCCGCTAAGCACATTCTTCCTCTTGCCTCCTTTTGCTCAATCCTCGCTATTTTTACATCTTGTTCACGTGCTGTCTGTAGTTTCATGAAGGACCTCGCCACATTGAGAAGTCCCCAATCGCCCTATACGTTCCTCTCTTATCTCCATAGCCAAAACCGCCTTATTACCTTCATCAATCGAGGCTCCACCATCCCTACCAGGAAAGAATATGCCGACTATCTCACTTGGGCCGCCCAGCGTGTTCAAGATAACGGCGTCAATGTCAAGTTCAGCCACCAAGTTGTCGGCCTTAACGACGGTAAGGACAACACCATTCAAGTCCACGTCAGAAATCTTGCAACTGGAGAGGAGGAAACGTTCCGTACCCGTAAGTTACTCTTAACTTCTATTGAAAACCGACATATTGACTTTTCATACAGGCGATCTCATCATCTCGCCGGGAGGCTCCCCAAAAATCCCAACCGTCATACTTCCTTATGTGGAACATCCGAAGGTCGTTCATAGTTCCTCATATTGCCTCTCGGTTGGTTCCATTCTCGACGGACTTGCTAGGCAGACACGACCTCTGCGAGTGGCCGTCATTGGCTCTGGACAGTCAGCGGCAGAAGTCACCCTAGATCTCCGTCAGCGTTTAGGCGTCATTGCTGCTCATGGTGGTAGACATGAAATTGATATGATTATTCGAAAAGGTTCCTTGAGACCGAGCGACGACTCTCCGTTCGCCAATGAAATCTTTGATCCCGCCAGTGAGTCTGTTTCGGCAATCTTGAACACAACTTCGTACTGACAGATAATTTCAGCAACGGACAAATGGTTTAACATGCCTTCAAAGCGCGTTCGCGAGTCAACGCTATCCGAGTACAAGGCAACTAATTACGGTGTTGTTAATCCTCGGACAATCGAAGTGGTAAGTTTCGGCATACATGAATAGTCAGGTCCCATTTTGACCGCCAACTCCTTCAGCTATACGAGGTTATTTATGACCAGAAACTCGATGTGGCCATTTCCGAGCGTACTGGAGCAAATCCCGAAGTCCTAGACCCCATTATCAACATTCTTCCGTACACCTCGATTGCATCCGTTGAATTCACTCGTACTTCTCCTGAACCCACAACCGATCTTCTTTCAACTGAATCGTCGAAGCCGCAAGAACAGGAATCCTTCTTGGTCACGTCGCAACATTCAATTACCCGCGAAGTGAGCGACCGCCAATACGATGCTATCATCTATGCAACGGGTTATCAGCGCACTCTTTGGGTTGATTTTCTCAAGAGCACAGGAATCGGAAAGCACTTCGGTCTTACAGCTGCCTCTTCCGAAGTCCATCTTACGCCTTGCACCGAAGAAACGACTACACCAGTTTTGCACGCGCCCGCGTTCGATCGGAAAGACAACTCTGGAAATGTGACGCCCATAAGCAGCAGCGCGGAAAGCACACCACCGACATCACCTGAACCGTCCATGTTTGACTCCACCCAGTTAGAACGTCCGTCGCCCAAGAAATTGCGAATCTCACGAAGGTATCGCCTCCTTCCTGTGACTGACGGCAATGACAAGATGTTTGAGCCCCGGGTGTACCTGCAGGGAGTGGAGGAAGCTACTCACGGCCTTAGTGACACACTTCTGAGTGTTTTGGGTGTTAGAGCTGGAGAAGTCGTGGCTGACTTGTGCAGTGGTCGCCTAGCTTGAAGTTAAAACGCACCGTTGCTTCAATGTAAAAAATAGCTTATGCACTATTTTAGTTTTGGTATTATTGTTCTTGCCTATGTATTTTATATCATGCGGAATAAAAGGTCTGTGAATTCATAACGTTTGAAAATTAAAATTTGAAATGTGAAGCAAACCCGAGTAAAGAGCAGTAGGCTGTGGCAGGCTAATAGCAGTGGAGACTTGCCAGTAGAGACGGTAGGGTATAGACTCAGAGTCAACTAAATCTATTACTATATTATATAAACAGACTGTTGTTTAATCACGTGATGAGTGACTTTTTCACTCGTACTGCAGAATCTAGATGACATTTGCTCGTGAGTGCCATATCGTACTTTACTCTCTTCCCTCTTTACTCGTTACGCCCCGTTCCTTTAATTGACCGTCCGCCACTTCAGCTTGATACACCATGAGAATTGAAAAATGCTATTTCTGCTCCACGAATGTTTATCCGGGTCATGGTGAGCCCACTATCGTTTTCGCTTTTGACATAAGCTCACATATTCTGCAAGGCTCTGCATTCGTCAGAAATGATGCCAAAGTCTTCCGATTCTGCACTTCAAAGTTAGTACACGCCTACTTCATAAAAAAATTCGCACTTAAAGTGTTTACGTTTACATAGATGTCACAAGAACTTCAAGTGAGCATAGATTGCTTTTCGGTGTAGGCAGTCAATGATTTTATTCAAAACAGAATGAAGCGCAATCCTCGTAAGGTTCGGTGGACCAAAGCATTTAGGAAAGCGGCAGGAAAGGAGATGACAATAGTATGTGTTTTAGGACTTTTTACTACATGTTCTTCTGACATTACTGTAGGATTCCACTATCGACTTCGAGAAACGCAGAAATGTTCCTGTCAGATACGACCGTGACCTCGTGCAGACAACGATCAAGGCAATGAAGAGAGTGGGTGAAATAAAGGCACGCAGAGAGCGCGCTTTCTTCAAAAACAGGTGCGTTGTTGGTGTTGTATGAAATTGTTCTGGTTCTCAATTACTATTTTTCAGGATGGCCGCCAGTAGAGAAAAGCAAAAGGCTCACCGTAAGAAGGCTCTGGAAGCTGCCAAGTCCTCAGTCAAGTTACACGAGCCCATGGCTCTGGAATCACCGGAACCTTCCAGAGTGCGGGAAAAGATCAAGGTCGCAAACCTCAAAAGTGCCCTTGTACAAGGCGAGGGTCGCTCTATGGGAATGGAGATAGATTGAGAGCAGCATTAGCCTTTCCATAGTCTCAGGCGGATGACATGGCCGTCGTACTGTTGCTTCTTTCATTATTATCGGATTATAATACAACTGTGGTACATTCATGTGTGCGTAACGGTATTATACAAGTACGGATGCCAAGCAAAGGAGAGAGTGCTGGAAAGATCATGAAGTTAATGGGGTTGCTTGTATTTGGCTTCATTCTCATGCCGGAGGTTCGGGTCAAGTGTGTTGTGAAGTCCTAAGAGCGCCTTGCTAATGGCTTCACTTGCTCCAATCATGGGTTTGATGACTGCAATTGGCACTGCTCGTATGACTGACCGTATAGGTCCCTGCATAGATTGAGCTAATTGTTATACATGGGTGACAAGAGTGTTATTTACCTCACTCCCGGAGCGTTCATAAACTTCCATGGGTACCGCCAGAATTGTTTGGGCGGCTGAATTGATGTTTGTCTTTACACTTTTGAATGCCGAGTGGAATCCCTCTGTGACATCTGCTGGTTGATCTGCATATTTGGAAAAGCGTTCACCAGATGATTGCCCTTCGTCATCTAATTCAAAATCTGGCTCTCCGAACTCATCGATTGTCGGAATTTGCACGGGTTCTGCCATTACGGGATCTTTGAACTGCCCCCCTAAGACCCCCTCAGCTTGTTCCAGGATGACCTGCGTTCCTGTTGCTAGACGAGCTCCCATCTTGATCGCTTCGATTGCAGTCGACTTCATGAAAGCTGTGGCACCTTTTTGTATCCCGCGGACGATTCTTCCGTCCTTTCTGTACTGCGCGATAGGCAAAAGTACAAGATCCGCAACTCCCGAACCAACATTAACCACAGAACGAATAGGAGCGACTCCGGAAATAACCTCCGCTAACTGCGTAGCTTTTACGTCGGGTGTCCAGAGGTCATTGAGCTTATCGAAAAGCCGTGACCAACCGGTAACCTGTTCAGAATCAGTAGACCCCAATGGAACCAACATTTTACACTGACCCCGGTCAACGTAATATGGCGAAGGGTCATTTCGGCACCATCGAAATGGAAGAAATTCATCAATTCGATGGTCTTGCCTTCACGAAGGGCCCTATAGTCCACACGACGAGGTTTGTAATCCAGCTTCAAATCCACTGGGAATATCTCCGCAAGCTCTGCTTGACTGTTAGATTGGCTTAAGAAAGTGTGAAGTAACCTCACGAATAAATGCTTCGCTATTACTGGAGGTGGAGTCAGTTCGAACGACGGTATTTTGATCTTTAAAACTGAAGAAGTTCTTAAAAAAATCCAAAGCGTCCTGATCCACATGAAGTCTCAGAGGCAAAATTTTCGCCTATTCGAAGATTTAGTTATGTTATTTGCACAGTCATTTAACTGACCTTTAGCCGTGCCTCTTCGTTTGGGAGTCCTGGATCAGGACGAACGTTGCGCAACTCAATTCGCACCATGCTCGAGTCCGATTCCCGGGCGTTACCCTGCGAATCGGATCGTAAATTTGTCAGGAACTTGTTCCAAGATGATGTTTTGATGTGGTCAAGAATCTCCAGTTCATCAATGGTTACGAAAATGCGGGATGCAAGAGATTCCGTCATATCGTATTTAGTAAATGCTGCACTTGTTCCCGCTAGCTGAATCTCCATGCTAGGACCTTTTGACCTTGTCAATCGTTTCCCATGAACCCGTACAGGCCGTGTATGAGATTTTCCTATGTCTGCTGGTCGCAATGACTGCCAGGAACTTTGACTACCTGTCTCAATGTCATCCTTCAGCTCTTTATCAATGGCAGCTATGAGGTCTGCAGGTTCAAGTCCTTCAATATCCTGTTCTATACCGATGTACACCGAGTTGAATAACAATTTGCTCGTTTCGTCAGATACTGGTTGCTGACCGTGTCCGTTTGCAACAAGTTGACGGATTTTGTTGAGACGCTTCCGCATTTCTTTCACACCTTCCTCAATTGTCCTACGCGTTTTCACCCAGTCGTAGCCGTCGTAAAGAAGTAAATTGAAGTCCGCATTTTTTACATGAACAGTTAAAATTGCCTCGCCAGATCTATGATAACCGTAAGGTCAGTTTCGGTAGTTATACAAAGAACGAAAGAACTACACTTACTCGGACGTGCTATCGACGGAGATATTATCAAAATAGTCTTCGATGACACGAATACCTTCAGGCTGTAACATCTTTATTGTTTCGCTGCCAAATTGGGAGATTATGCCTTTCTCGCTCGGCGCTATGAACCTGTGATTTACGATTTCATGACTATCGTCCTCCAGATCTTCATCTGTCAGCTCTCGTAATCCTCCAGCAGCACCGTACGATTCATCCAGATAGTCTAAATTAGTTGGAAGATCATCGTCTATCATATCAGGTGACGGGCCTAGTTCAGGCAGCCTATGAAAAGTCGATTCATCGTCTAATGCTAATAAAGGCGTCAATACTCGTCAAATGGGTCAGTTAGTGTAAGTTTTTACATATCACAGTGGACGACTGGCTAGCATGTGCTGACACGATAGTTGGTTCTTTACTCTTCTCGCAACGTCACTAACAGTAGTGAGAAGGAAGGTACGCAAGAGTTATCATCATTTACCTTTCATCAATCGGAGGTTGGAATGCTGAAATCACATCGTTGATAAATGGTGCGATTGCACTTGCCGTGTCAGCGCATAGGTGTACTCGGAGTGTAATTTGCTCGATGTCAATCTAATGGTGCTCACTCAGATCATTGGATCACACAAGTCGCCCATAAGTAAGCTTACTGATGTGGCGGCCGTGGGTATCACAGAACAAGTAATGAGAAGGTTCTCCATTTCTGTCACAAGAGCGTATCCTGCCATCTGAATATTGACATCAGTAAGTTATTTGTCTGCTGAATAAATACTAACCTTCCAAGCTGTAACGCCCTGTTTCACACCATATGTATCAATTCCACTCACGATAGACATATCGTCAGTTGAAAGCACGGTGACAGCTTGTACGTGTGTTTTGAAAGATGACTCTTCAGAGTCACCGACGATATCGGTAGAAAACTCCATCCCAGTAACATAAATTACCATTCCACCTGGATGAGTTTGTCCGTACAACCTGATGGAACCGTCACATACGTTGAGACTGACGCAGGTTCTTTCGCTTGGAATTACAGATTCAAATGTCTGAATGCTGATTTAATGGGTTTCTTGAGTTAGATCTGAGAGTACTTACACCGGGAGGAGATTTCACGAAAGATGCTATCTCAGATATCCATGCAATATCGGGATATGCATCATATGTAAAACCATCCAGCGTTAACTTTACATGAGACTCTTTGCCAGTGGTGCCAGGACTCACGCGAGTCGTAAACCGAAGCTTAATCATTGGCTTTGGGAATCCTGTCTGCCAACATTTGTCAATATATGTCAGTCCGTTGTTATAAACTACATACCATGCTACGGGGCGAAGTTAACGAAAGATAGGTTCTCGTATTATCAGGAGCTGTAGTGTCTTTGACGACCAAATCCATCACATCCAGTGTGATGACAGTCTGTTCCTAACGGGCCAAATCAACACGATATGTATGATTAGTGAAAATGATATACCTTCCCATGAGGCTGTAATTCCAACATCACATTCATGTCAGTGACGGAGAAGTCAAAAGGCTGTGCAGGGCCGCCTGTTACATCGGTCCGTGGCAACTGCAATCTGCAAAAGGCTTCAACACAATAAGTATATTGCTCCAATACTCCAGTATTATAGTACCTTCCAGGATCGTAACATTCAGCACTGCCCCGCTATTTTTACTTGAGGAGGATGTGATAGAGCCTGTACCACTTCCGGTGCGAGACCTTACAAAATATCGGCTTCCTATAAGATTCGACTCTTGCATGGTTACTCGTTCATCATCCGGTATATCGCCAATACCATGCTCAAAGAACTGTGTTACGTCGTCAGCCCAATATTGAATAGCATCGGCAATAGGTTTCGAGACATCGATATGGATAGAAGGAAGCTCAACTGAGCATCCTACAGAGTTCGTGACATCCAGCTGAGTAATGGTAATTCGAGGGCTGAGTGCAGTAGACAATGCTTGGTCGCTACTGTCTTCGGCAAGCGACCCTACAGACAGCACAATTGATGCAATGTGATCTTGAAGCGGCGAACAAGCCAGTACTATTCGTTTGCATTCGATGCCAGCAATAAAAGAACCATTGTATCGAGAAGGCGCAGGTAAAGCCGTAATGCGTGCAGAACGTTTTGTTGCAGGGGGGGTCTGTGTTACAACTAACTTATGTAAATCGACAATCAAAGCTCCAGATCGAGCAGAACGACCACGAGGAGAGGGACATCTGATCTCCAGCCTTATCATAGACAAGGTGACTGTAACCTTGGGATTGTCGGGCGACATATGCTTACGCTGTGTGAGGTATCAACAAGCCATCGGAAGGAAAGTGCCAATAAAATTACCTTTTGCTTGTCAGGCGCCTCAAA
The DNA here is from genome assembly GCA_025738555.1 of Cyathus striatus. Classification (NCBI taxonomy): domain Eukaryota; kingdom Fungi; phylum Basidiomycota; class Agaricomycetes; order Agaricales; family Nidulariaceae; genus Cyathus; species Cyathus striatus. The sequence continues at coordinate 4,022,670 of JAOVFP010000005.1, read as the reverse complement.
CTGGACATTGAAATCGTATCCCAAGTCTAAATCCTCCAGAATAAGCCGTTCCCGACGCAACTGTTCTGTATCAAGCCCATCATTGTTCCAAAGGCCTGGGCTAGTGGGTGGTGTAATGTCCATGGCGTCCTCATCGCTATGGCTTTTATGATTTCTACCTTCATCTACATCACGATTTGAGGAAACCGGGATTTCAGTAGCCTCGTGAATAAATTTTAAAATTCCGGTACTGTCATGCAACAATCCGATATCCATGAATATATGCAAAGGAGCTACCGATACTTCAATGCTTGTATCGCCAACACCTCTCCGGCCAGGATTCTTTTCCATCTTCATACGTAATGTGTGGGAAACTTGTGGTATACGCGTCTCGATATTCATTACAGGGGGGGACATGGAATGTAAACCAAGCTCATTGTATTTGCGTGTCCCGCGTTTTTCCTGTTTAGGCTTGCTTCGAGTCCGCCAGTGCGATAGCTTGGGTCCAATCGCATGGTGGTCTACATGTGTCCAATCCTTAACTTCAAACTTTGGCAAGGACAGAGGATCGCATCCTCCCTCTTGATTTGGGTGTAAATGTATGGGATTGTACTGGGAGGGAAGATTGGGATCGCTGATGAGGATAGGTAATGCCACCATATCTGTGCTATCGCTTGGTGATGAGGGGCGGAAGAAAAAAACTGATATGTCGGATATCGTAGAATCAAGCTGACATTTACCTCCTTGAATAGCTTTCGTGTTACCCTCGGATTGGGCGACATGTAATGTCTCGGATTTTGAAACAGAAATAGCATACGTAGCCACAAGCTCCTCAACGTGTACGCGCACATACGTCTGTCCGATATCGGGGGGAATGAGTGGATGGAGAAAATAATCATCAAGCTCACTCTTCATCCTATGGTCATTCCGAACATCATTATTAATGTTAGGAGTGATTAAAATTGCGATTATGCTGCGAATATGCGAAGTGAAATTCAAAGCAACCGTCTGAGACTTTGGTCCCATCGTCGTGGATGGATTAAAAAGATGGTTTTTCCAGCAGTCAGAAATTTCTACTAACCCCCTGATAGTCCAGGGATGTATGGCACATACAATAACCCCAATGTCCAATGTGAAACACAAGCCATCTGGTAAATTTGAAGGTACTGCGGTAGCGGGTTCGGAATTCGGAAGTGGTGGAGGGGTTCTCATTTGCAACGTAATAGGTGTTGTACCAAATGACAATAATGTTACTTCCATGCTCTTGCAATTCACATCGGAATCAAGGTCGTTGGGCGAGTCGTCACGAAGTTCTCCATCTGTGTAACCTCTTTCAGTAGACACGGTCGAAATGGCACTTTGATACATGCTACTCGCAACAGAGCTTGCAGGTGAAAGCGGGCGAGGAGGAAGAAATGCCAGAGACTGTGACATGGCTAATTCAGTCTCTTCATCCAAAGAAGATGATGATGAAGCTGGAGAGCCCGTGGGCGGCGGAGTTCTTGATGTCGCGCGCAATGCACTCGTAGATTGAGCGGGAGATAAAACTGTGTACCGTCGAAGGTCTTTCCCTGATATCACAAGACCTGTGAGCTTTAAGCTACGCGTCTCGCCTTCCGAAATGACATCTACTTCTTTATCGTCTGTCTTGTACGTGATGTTTGCGAAAGAAGCTGTAATACTCATGTTGTCTTTATGGATGAGTGTGATCTTCATGTCCTCGATGCCAAACTCAAACTTGGCGAGCAGTCTCTCAATAAGAGTGGCGAATATGGACACTCCAGCGGGTTCTCTGTCGTCATCTTGCTGAGGAAGTTCTGGTTCCAGAGAGTCTTTAAAGGGATCCAGTGATCCAGGAACGTAGTCTTCGGGAGATGACATGTCACCATGAAACGATTGCCAAAGAGCAGCCTCTTCGTGAGGTGACAATTCCTCATGGATAAATGAATCTGCTATTGAAGCTACAGAATCGGCAAGGTCTACATTCTTGGGAGATGAATGCGCCTTTGGGTTTAAATAGAAGGCAAGATGTAGTGACTTCACAAAAAAGCCGACTTGTGACTTTAGGGGATTAGGCCATGGTATACGCGCAGTCACTGAGGTTATAGTTCCAGTATCAAAAACAACTGGAGTATCGTTGAGGAATCCATTTATAGCCTATAATGTTCGGTGTATAAACGTACAGCACAAGCAAAATCAGACTTACTTCGCTATCCAGTTCCAGGTCATTTACTTGCACGTATCCAGATCCTATCTGCGAATCTATTCTGGAGGAATCGAGCTGGCCAGGTTTCAAGAGATGCCCAAGAGTTTTCTTTAATATGAACGATAGGAATCGACCTTGGATATTAGAGGATATTTCATCGAGCTTCAAGGATGGTAGCGAAGGTAACCAGGATGTGTACCAGGCTGACATCACTGAGGAAGCTCACTAAAGAAGACAGCAGAAATGGATGCAAAAGAGTAGGAAGTGGTGCCGGTGAATGGTAAGACTCAGAAGGTGTATATCATGAATAAGTAATTCAGAGTACTTATCATCAAGCATGTACTAAGTACTAGTAAGTAACGGTAAAGCGGCCACTCTTGGATGGCTCTGAATTACTTAGGTTGTAAAGTCACGTGTATCATCACTATTAGACTGCGGCGGCCCGGGCCCCGGATCTTGCAATCAACTTGGATTCAGCGTCAACGTTTTTTCAACTTTTACTACTGTTTAGATACCAACCAATACTAACAGTATTACTTGGTACTTACTCGAATACTTATGTCTGCCCTAGGCTCTACTGTTATAAAGCTGTCCGCCAGTTGGCCAGGGTTTTCAGGAATCCGGAATCTAGTCATATTGTTAGCTATGGTTTTGAGTATATCTTCACTCTTGTCGTTGAAGATTGCTGACTTTAATACCGTCATACTTGCTCTAACACCAGCGGAGATTCATATAGTTCAATAGGATATCCTGGCTATAGACACAAACTAGTTCCAACTAGTGATAATCCCCTTGGAATCCCGTTTCCCGGCGACACTTGGAATGAACCAGGTGAACCCAACTGGGTTGGGCATTTGATCACCAAATACCGTCCGGGACCAAAATTCTGCCCATCTGCCGAGAAACAGTCCTCAGAGTTTATACAGAATCCACTCCTGGTGTATGATTATGCAGTTGGAGGACATACGGTTGCCGGTGTCTCAAACCAGGTAGAAAGCTGGTTCTTGCCTGGAATTGGAAAGAGGCCGGAAGGTGCTGCATGGGGCTCTGAAAATACGCTATTTGGTAAAGTTTCCGTGTTGAAATGTCATTTATACAATGGAACTCACTTCGTATAGTCACTTGGGTCGGAATTAACGATTGCGCGTTAGTAACTGCATATCACAGTACTTGGTACAAGCAACCATTTGATGTTCCATCTCATCAGCTTCTCCGATATTCATGAAAGGACACTTGAAAAGCTTTTTGACACACAAGAAAAACTTTATGATGTTGGGGCACGGAACTTCCTCTTCATAGATGTGCCTACGGTTCATCGCAGTCCTACATGTAAGTTGCAGCTTCTGTCCGCAAGTACTTGACGTCTTTTCTCACCTTCCCGTTAGACAGAGGCCATGGTACTGCATTTGAAAACTGGAACTCTGAGCTACTTGGCAAGATCGAATTATTCTCTTCCTCTCACGAAGATGTGACAGCCTTTATGTTTTCTTCCTACTCTACGTTCAATTCCCTACTCGACGATCCAGAGACATATGGATTCAATTCAAGAGATGTCAATAAATATGGCGGTTCTATCTGGATTGACCACATCCACCCAACTACTCGAGTACACGATTTCATCGCAAATGACATTGCAGACTTTTTGTCTGGAATTGAAAGAGGTGTATCCACCTCCAATTAGCATTAAATGACAGTTCGCATGAATGCAATATGGAACTTACGTATAGTTATCAGAGTTTTATTTTTGGAGAAATAAACAGTAACGACTATGAGATTGTATCGAAGTGTAACTCCATTGGATTATAAATATGTGCCTCCTCCACCAGCCCCGCCAGGGCGTTGCTTAAATCAATGAGCGCTCGAAACGAAACCTTATATTTAAGTGGAGTACATACTGAAACTCTTCATGCGTCACGTTAGGTCGTCGGTGTCGAACCGACTTTACAATAACTTCGATGCTAACACCATTCCAATCACGCTCCCAAACATTTCTGGCAGTATTTCCCGTATCATTTTGAGCTGCGGTGTATTCCCTTTCCTTAACGTGTTTGATGCATAAAATGATCTCGCGTTGTACTTCAGACAAACCCGACAACGGATCAGATATAGGCATCCGCTCTAACTTTGAAGGTTCAACACTAGTAGGTGGCATGGGTGCATAGCTATAACTTGATGAAGACATTGCAATAGCAGTAAACGTATTCGGTTGTACCAGCTCAGATTTTTTACTGTGGGGAAATGTTTTAACGCTAGAAGTAACATCTTGAGTTATTGTATCTCCGGAAGAGGTATCATAACTATGGGATCTTGAATGGCTTCCAATAGATGATAGTACGTCTCCAACATGATATTTGGTAGGGTATTTACTTGTATTAGATCCTATAGCCTGTTGTTTACTGGGTGAAGCCTGAAGGTTGATGTTTTTGGATTGCGAAAGTTGATACGGTTGGATATTTGAACCAGTAGAAGCAAAAGAGTAGGTCTGGTTGTGGATGAATTCTTCAGGAGGTTCCTGATCTCTAAGGGTCGCCCCGAACTCCTACAAGCAGTCAGTGTCGTCAGCTACCGACATCCGCAAGAATCATCGAAGTCCGGTGGTGCAATGCACTTACAGGGGGACTCCTTTCATATGTTAATGTATCCACGATGCTTTGAAGAGTATGAAAATATATTTCATGTGGACATATCACTGGCACGACAGCTAAGGCTTTGATCGACTTCAGCCCACTGCGATACTGCGATAATTCTCCCACCACTCTAACATATCCAAAATCACTTTCCCCCTCAGCAGTCAGTACCCTTTCATGGGTTTAACATCATTCATCAAATGCTTACGGAAATTGAGGAAGTTCTGAATCGATAGGAGCTTGATAGCGAGCTCTTATCCTTCCAGTTCCATCGTCTAGTCCATATCGGCCGACGCTTCCTTCACTCTCGTTCAAATAGACGTTGGCAACGACCACGATCTAGAGAGAAGTTTAAGAGATGCGAGGTATCTGTTTGCCAAATGTGAATGGCACCGTCTTAAAGCCTATGCCGTCGATCAAGAATTGGTTTTCCTGCGATGTGTCATTTTGTGTTGCCTGCAACAGCTGGAGAATAGTGACGCGTCGGAGTGCGCCTTCGGGGTCGTATCTCACTCGCTACTAAGCACTGTCAGATGTTTAGATACGGAGTAGCCACGCATGAGAGATTACAGACGGGAATTTGTCCAGAAGTAGTCATTGCAGTCACCAAGACAAGGTGGTTGCCACTGGTATATTACTATATAGTCTGTGCTGTAGTATCCTTGGAGTCCACTTTAAACTCTTGGCAAACTCCGCAAGCGCTAGGAATTAGATAGAGATTCAAGGAATCAAGGGGAAGAACATACCAGTTACAGGTGGAACAACGGTGTACTACGAATCTCATCGATAGCGTATGTGCAGTACTACGTTATTGGTCGAGAATATTTATTTATTGTAAATACAGCTAAGATCTAGATTCTACAACTTTCTTCAAATTTCTCAAGCTTTCAATTACTTTCAAGTTTAAGGTCCGCACATCATCGTCATGTATCAAGGTAGACGTTGAGTAGACGGATTGTATTAGTGTATTAGTATGCATACTATAAACCAAGGTTGGGTTGCACGAAGTTGCGGGCATTGAACTATACAAATGAGTGGGGGAACTTGGGGAGCTGACTGTTAAACGTAATGTACAAACTAAATGCGCGTGATGGACCTAATCCAGCTGAAAAGATATTCAGAGTATATCGATACGGTAACATCCTTTACGAAGAATATGACGTCGAAATCTTACTAATACCCTTGCCGATACCTTCAAGCACCTTCTTCCTGGCATCCGTTACCCTTTTAGCTACGTTTAGCACATAATCGTGATCGATAGGCTGCAAGTAGTTAGCAAAACAGTGAAGAGCGTATATCATCAGACATATCATGTATACCTTGGAAGATGATATTACACTGCAAGCTTCGACGAATGCTTTGCGTTTGTCAGCAGTACCTTCAGAATCGGCTCGCTTGATAAGCGCTGTTGCAATTTCTTTAAGAATTGATAATGCATGTACTCGAACACTTTTGCAGCTAGTGACAAGCTAAATTCCATTCGTGTTAGAGGACGTCAAACGGTCAAACGCGTAAGATCTTACACCACCAAGCTTATTAGCCTTTACCACTGAAGGGGACTTGAAGCGCATAGTCTCCACAATGAATAGAAGGAATGCCTAATGAGTTGAACTCAGTCAGCTTCGAATTCTGTGAACAACAGCGGAAAGGACAGACCTCCTGCGCCAATGTTGCTACATGAAGAGCTTCCACAGGAGAGTTCTTCAATGCCTCGGCAAAGCGGGTCTTTATATCTGTCAAACACTTTTAATTTAAGATAGGAAAGGTATACGATGACACTTACTGTTGAAGTAATCAGTAAGAAGTTCTGGGGCATCAATAACAGCAGGGGGTTCTTCGTCTTTCTTGTGGGTTCCGTTGGTACCATTGGCAGGAATTTCGACACCCTTCAAAGGATGGCCGGTCTTGAGCTGCGTCTGCTTAGCTGCTTCGGCTAAAACAACTGCAGGGGGAGGACGAGCGTAGTTATGGTAAGGCTCCAACCAGTCGGCTAACGTTTGTGCAAAGTCGGAGAAGGCAATTTCGTCAGAGGTTAGCTAGAGAGTGCTATTAGTTCCAGTAGGATAGACAGAAAAGATAAAGGTTTACGTCGGCTAAATTATCCTCTTTGCGCTGACGAATACGGTCGACCAACGATGCTCCTCCCAAGACATGCTTAGGTCGATCACCAATAAGTAGCTTCTCTTCAACAGTATCATCCAAGTCACTAGCTTGCTGGAATGCCCTAACGTAGATTCGTAAGAACTCGGAAAGCCATGATGCCTATTATAAATGGTGTCAGAAACGTAGACCTTGGCAACACAAGATGCATAACGTACGCCGTCTGATTTCCCAAGCAACAATGTCTGTTCATTAAAGCCCTCAGAAACACGGGGCTGATAATTGGGAAGGATTTCAAAGTCACGGTTGTCATAGTGAACTGAAATATGATATTAAGTATACCGCCAGAATCTAGGTTTGCCTGCTTACTGCGATCATAGAGGAACTTCAGTTCGATTAGCTCCATGTCCACTAGATCGCTGTTGACAGGTTCATGCGTCAAGCGCATACGGACATGTTCAACCTTGACAATATCACGTTGTAAGGAGTTCTCTAAACGTTGCTCAAATTCAATGAATTCAGGAATCTGGAGAGTAAATCAGAGTGATATTGAAAGTAGGACAATAAATGAATCAACCTGTGAATATTTTTCGGCAGTGAATGCCCGCGCAATGAAGTCACCGGTCTAGCCACAGTCAAGTTAAGCAATATGGAGAAACTGAAATATCATTTTTACCAACCTCTTGTGAATTGCTGAGGTATATTTGGGTGGACTCGATGCATTCTGTGGCAAGCGTAATGTCTCCTGTAGCAGCCAATGAGAATAATGAAGCGCGGGAAAGGATGTAATGTGAGAGTGTGTCGTGTTGAACCTGCTTCACCTGCATGGCGCGGTAATGTTCTAGCGATAGTGAAGGCGCACCTGCACACGAGTCAGGCTTGACAGTAACAAATGAAGAGTAAGACCTACCGAGTAGTCTATATATCCGAATAAGCATCAATCGAGAAAGGAATGACTGTTTGCTCTTTGTCAATGCAAACTCCAACAAGGAAGAGGCGCGATACAAGAAATCATTGTTGCTTGTAAGTGACCAGAGGGAAACAAAGGCATTGCCCGCAAGGATAACAAGATCATCTGCTGGTTGAAGCTCGGTAGAAGGAAGATTGGCACCAAGAGGAAGAGTTTCAATATACTTCTTGGTATAAAGCTCCGCGCGTTCTGTCTCTGCCTCAACCGTAAGTTCCGCTTTTGCGAAGTTGTACCGCAGTAGCTTATAGGCATTTATTAATCGCCTCAATTCATTAGTATTCGTCTATACCATGGTTAACACCAGAAAATCAGATTGGAGGGAATGGGATAACACGCACGATAGTGCTCGGAATGCCCCGGAGAAAAGTAGTCCATTGAGCCAGATCATCGCCTTCCAGTTCGACATAGGGTTTTAAGTCCTCGAAGCAACAAGCTTTGTCTCCAATTTGGTCAAAGTACTGCTTCATGAGAGTTACAAGCCGGTCCGATTCTACACCTCACTTTAGTCACACCAAACGAAAGAGATCAATGAAGCACGAACGTGAAGAAACACCGAACGCGAGGGCACGTTTCTCTAATTCTAGGAGAGCTAACAATCCTGAACGGTCCTTCGCGCCGTCCTCCTCAGCAATCTTTTCCAATATCTGCTGGGTCTCCTTGACACGCTCCGAAGCTTCCTTCTTCGCATCTTCACCAGTGCCCGAGCTCGAGACTGCAACAAATGCAGCGCTGATAATGGAAAGAAATTCCAGCCAGTTGCGGTCCCTGTCGACGCAGTAAATGGCAGCTCAGCGACCCAGAAATTCAGCGACCCACTTTTTCTCAACGATTAAACGTTTTGCACGATCACCCTCCTCCTTCAGCAATCCGCGCAACTTCCAAATGTCGCGTCGAAGTTCATTGCAGGATAGACTGGTGGCGCATATACTCTTTCCGACTTCGCTGTCAATGAGCTTGTGTGCCTCGTCGAAGAGCTCCAGCTCGCGAAGAATAGAAAGGTGCAAGTAGAACCTGTCTGCGCTGAGGTAAGAGGGAGTGGGAGAAGACGTGATTTGGCGATGTGCAAGCCTGTAAAGGATGGTGCGCATGTTTGCAGGCGTTTCAGGGTCGTTGGCCTATAGCAAGGTGAGTTGCGGAAAAAAATAGTGTGCTGAGGCATAATACCTGAAGGATGGCACCCATAACACTCCAGTAAAGGTATCTATCCTCTTGGAACTGCTTGTACATACGCGTTGCGACTTGTTGAGCAGCTTTCCACTGCTGAGCGCGGACGTTGGAGAAGAAGGTTTGCGCGCCGAGTTCCTCGTTTGCGGGCTGTTGCTTGAAAGCTTCTTCGAACATGGTAATAGCGTCCTTGTCTGTGGGGTAGGTAAGGTATATGAGCAGGGGAAATAGCTGAAGAACTGGTGGTGGACGCACGTCTTCCAAGGCCACGGAGGACGTGCATCATGGCGGTTAGAACGGCGTCGTTTGTGGGCTTGGAAGCAAGGACCTCGTCGCAGAGTACGAGGGATTCCTCCACTTTCTGTGAGCGAACTAGCGCAAGAGCCTTGAGTGACTGAAAGAGAAGGCGATGAGGCGAGGTGAAGGGAGAGAGGAGAGTGCAGACCTTCAGAAGAGTGTTTTTGGGATTCTTTTTGAGGAGCTTGTTGCAATCGACGATGGCAGACTTGTTGGAACCGGTGTCGAGAGCATCTAAGGCGGGGGCTATAGTGGGACTGAGGAAGAGAGAGGGGGGGCTAACCGTAGATGGGGCGGATCTGGCGTTCGAGAGCGAGGGACGTCATGGGGAGTAAGTATGGGAAGTATGGAGAGTATGGGCAGGGAGTACGGAAGTATGGGCAGGAGAGTATGAAGAGTATGGGCAGGGGAGTATGAAGAGTATGGAGTATGAAGAGTACGGGAAGATGAGTATGGGGAGTATGGGGAGTATGATGTTGCACGAAAAAGAACTTCACGTCGATCACACGCTCTTTAAATTTGGTCTGTTCCGTACACCGTTCATCCCGGTCACTCCCATCATGCCTCCAGCCCTTCTCACTCGGTGCGTCCCCTCCTTGCCGTCCCTTTTCTCCTCTCACCCGTCCCAACAGCTATCTCGACCCCGTCCTTGGCCTCTTCTCCGGCGTCTTCGCCTACTACCTCTACGAGACCCATCCCCGCAATACCCTTCCCCAACACGAGAGACTCCTCCCCCTTCTTCGCTGGAAATGGCGCAAAATACACCATGAACGACATGCCAGTTTGAACTCCACCCAATAACCATCACCCTCACATATATCATTCATATACTACTACTCAGCAAATCCTGTACCATGCACATCACCCCGTTAAACACCCTTCTCTCGCTTTCTGTCAACCCCATGTCCGCCCCGCTTTCTGACTTTTGCAACGCAAGTCCCACCACCACGCTGCGCCGCACAGATTCCAGCCCTCCATGCGACTCTTCCGTCCACACAATGGTCGCTATTTGAGCCGCGTATAGAGAGTGCAGCGTTTGAATGTGTTCAGTAGGCGGACGGCCGAACAGGGGCGTGAGCTGGATGGCCGGGGATGGAGGCGGCAGCGGTCGAACATTAGGCTGGGAGGCATCAACAGGGGGAGGCGGGAGAAGCGGAATTGTAGATGGCAGAGATGCTTGTATCTAAGAATGCATTTTGTAGTGCTGTTATTTAAGCTAAGATGAACGAAAGCAAGTACCAGATTGCCAACTTTTCCCAGCTGGGAGACGAGAACGAGGACGCGATCTGCATAAGATTGGACGAGGATTTCGTGTGTTTGCCGTCGATGAGCGTGCTGGACTGTTTTGAGGAGAACATAGCGATATGTAATTGGGTGAAGATGATAGTGATGTCGATGAGGGTTTAGAACGCGCGCGTGTCGCTGTGAGTTGAGACCACCACTCACACTCTGCGACATGACAACTTCTCCAGCACACTCTCCTTCCAAGGGTAAAGCAAGAGACACCACTCACTGGCGCTCAGGATGGTGGGATTTCTATCCTCTCCTCGAGAGACCCAAAAGGTGCTTCATCTTCTTCTTCTCCCTCCTCCGTCGTCCTACTCGTGCTCACTCCTCCCCAAGACCCATAGAATGGTCTCATTCCTCTGTCATATTCACCGCCCATCCCACCCTACCCTTTCTCTCCGCAAGGCACTTTTCCTCCTCTAAGCAGTTTGCAATCCCATCTCCTGCGCCCGTCATGACCTCTCCAGGCTCCTACGATCCTCCAACCGTCATCTCAGTTTCGCCTGCAGACGACTGGCTCTTTGCCTACTTCCCTGGAAAAACTAATGATGGCGCAGGTTGTCTCTGGAAGCGTGGATCTCAGATTGATACTTGGACTATTAAAGAATGGTGGTCCTTTTCTCGCTCAGGAGGGGTTGTCGCCGCCAGTTGGCTGGGTTCTCCACGAGAAGTACTGCTCGTCATTAAAATGAGTGTATCATGTTCCTCTCATGTTCATTTTGTAGTGGGAAGCAAGATCTTCAGGAAGATTTACGCGTCTTCCTCTTTGCGGTCCCCGCACACCTGTTTCAAATCCAACTCTTGTCCTCATCACGCAAGATCACCAAGTCAATATCTGTTACTTCAGGGACTATATACCTACTCTCAAGATGATAAAGAGTCCTATCAACGTGCCTCAACGCGTACTGGAGAATAAGAATCCCGTTCCTGACGAATCCTTTCACCCTCTTAGTGGCCTCAGAATGTGCACAGATGCTGCTATCGGTTTAGCATACTCTGGTACAGATACTTCTCTATTTATCCTTGTAGTCTTAACGTTTAACAATGAACTTTCAGATGAAACAATTCTCATAGCTACTCGTTCACGACGCGTCCCAACGCCTTCCCTGCCTACCGTCCCAGATTCGTCGTTCAACTCCATGAACTTCGATGTTCCCGTCGACGTATCACAGCAAGAAACTGTTCCTGATTGGGAAATGTGGGGTGAAGAGTGTACCATTGAGCTCACAGAGATACAACTGAGATTTGACTATGTCAGCAACGTTATGGGTATGCATGTATTCTTCCGTCCAAGAAAACGGCTAACACTTGCCATAGGTTTATTTGTGAATCCACAATCTTCTCTGTATCAACCTAGGCCTGGACTATCTGACCTATTGTTCATATCTAACCCCCCTTCCCTACCCCCACTGGATCCAGTGAAATCTTCTTCCTTACATGAGAAGGGAAGCATATATTTGGCTGCTAGCTTCCTCGATTTTAGTGAATGTAGGCAATATTCATTTTCCTCCCTACCAAATTCAAACTGAGGTTGCTACAGTTAATTCTACTCCCAAATCTGAGCTCGTGGTGTATTCTATATCTCGACAACCCACTGGAGGGAGGGAAGGCGCAAGGCTCGTGTGGGTAAGAAATACGACTAAATTGATAATCGTCTACTGCATCTCTTCTGTAGACCGTCCATCAGGAAGCTTCGCGCATCTTTAGTCCTGGGATTCTGTCGTTCGTCGTTCCTTTTTTGGGCGACACTTCCAAGGCGATGCTTTACGCAGGAGTATTAGATACCTCAGGAACATTATTCAAAGGGAAGACAAAGCTGAAGGAAGTTTCCATCGGCATTGTCAAAGTTCTGAATGTGTATGCTATGCACTACTATCTATCCTTTTTGTCTCTCACTGACAGTTTCAGTCCCACCCTCAGCGATGACGAAAACTGGGAGTATTCCGCAATCAAATCATCTGTGGAAACTGCTGGAGAAGAACGTAGGATGCTTTGTAGTCAGCTCATGCGGATATATGATACTAATAAAGTGTTCAGTTCCTATACGCGCAGTACTTTCTCCAAATAGCATCCTTCTTGCTACTCTTTCGTCTTCATTATGGCCAGTTCAAACTGCAGTGCAGATGCTACCTAAGCCTCATACTGCAGGCTTCACTGTGGTCACTCCGCCTCTTTCCTTTGCTATAGCAAAGGCAATTCTAAACCAGAGGACACCAGCTGACATTATACATCTTCTCGCCCTTCCTGGTGTCTCAGACAAGGAGGTGGCAGGCGTACTTTACCATGCTCTCCTGCTTTTAGACCAGGAGAATAACGGATTGCCTTATTATTTCACTTCGGACATCCTTGGGATCGCTGTTGAGATTTACAAGTGCGTGATAATGTCGTTCATCGAGAAGATGAACGAGATTACTAAACACCGTACAGATCGAAAGCCAACCGAACAACTGACGACACAGAGAAGGAAATAATGACTGCGCGATGGGAAACGGCGTTCGATGTGTGCTCGATGATCGCCTGTGGTATGGTACTAGGGAGCTTGTAATGAGGAGATAGATATGACCTGGGTGCGGAATTCACCTAGTAGCATTCTGGCACTCTGGATTGATTATTGACTTGGTTCTTAGATGCAGTATGGCAGTTAATTGGCATCTGCTCATGGGCTACAGGCTTTCTGGAACGGTTAATGAAGGAGTGTGTGCTGTACCGGGATATGACGGAACCGGACGACGTAAAGGATGCCGGTAAGTCGCTTATTATTTCGTTAAAATCTAGTTTACCCAGCTTATTTTAGATCCACCTTCGTCAAGGAAGCTTGATTCACCCATCCTTTTACATCTGGTACATCCGTTTGCACTACAGAATCTGTTCATCGTTGTACGTCATGTGAAACAGTTTCGTGCGTTTGTAGGGTCTCTTCCAGCTGGTGGCGAGAGTGCACGGATCGCAAGGGATATTCTGGTCGGCTTTGTTGATCAAAGTGGGATTAACTTCATCTCTCTAGATGCTTGTCTTGAGGAAATGTTTAAAAAAGCGGTTAACATTGATCGTGCGTTCACACTTATTCATCTCTGATACTCATAGCTCTAAGAAATAAATAGCCAATGAATGCCGGAAGGCTCTAGTCGCATGTCAGCCCGTACCAGCTATGTATACCAGCCTCGGTTTCGCAGTCCAAAAACTGTCAGAAGGCACTATTCTTAATAAGGCGGTACTCTTCCTCAAACCTGAGGACTTTGTGGATGGTTTGGGTCGCCTTTCGCTAGATGAACCGAAGAATGAAAAAGATCACGACGTGATTACGAAAGGAACGCGCGTCAAGCGAGTGACAGAACGTATATGCTTAAGGTGTGGTGGAAAATCAAATGTGAATACCGATATAAAACCCACTACGCCTGGTTCAACTCGTTGGCGGACATGGGAGAAAGTATGGAATTCGAGATGTATTTGTGGAGGATTATGGTCTTCAGCAACGGTACAGTAATTTTGTTTAAATGTGCAGCATAAAGCAATTTTTCTTTATAAATGGGATTGTACTGCATTCCAAGTACCCCTGTTTATCAAGTAATAACCAGTGGCTTGAATGACTTCTTCAAATCATTCTTTGATTACGCTCTCTTCGTATACGTTTTTATCCCAGAAGATATAGAGCCGCAGTCTTTTGTTAATTGTGGAAGCTCCCAAATATAATTCGGTTGGTCTACATCTTAAAACCGCCTGTGAGCTTACTAGACGAAGTACCGGATTCTGACTTGCGTCAGAATATTGGCGTGGAAGTAATGCGTCCACCTGTATGTCTATTCAGATAATCCGTTAAATCATAAACTGATACGTACATTGCCGAAACTAGAGCCTCCGTGGCTCATAACTAGTCCTTGCAAAGACTGATCGATCGCAGATATTTGGCTGTCATCAACTCCTGGAGGTACGGTTCCAGATCTCCAATTCGCAACAACACTTCTGTTTTGTGGAACTCTAGATCGCAGTCGAGCAGTCGATAGTTCATACACGAGTGGATGCTTCAAAGTGCAGCTGCCTGCTCTTTAACTAGCTTGGATCGCAGCAGGAATCTCTCTGAAGATAAAAGTTGAGTGTATGATGGTACTGCATCTCCGCGTCTGAGATTTTGCGCCCGACCCAGTGGCATGAAAGGAAGGGTATAAAAGAAAAATCCGATCGAAATGACGACATGATTTGATCCTCCCGTCTTGTACCACTCAGTATCAAGAAGTGGGCGAAGGTTTAGAGGGCCGGCGGTCGTTAAAGGCTCTTTTTTTCGAAATCCCCATTCTTCCTCACTCATGTCGCCTCGAAGGTATCGTCGGCAGAGGACACGAGTGAGAGCCAAATGTCCGAGAAGTGGAAAAACGTTACCAAAGGTAAGTTTATATTTCGACAGAAATGCATAATTGTAGACGTCTCTTCTTCTGAAAGCTCATGTGCAACGTGTCCAGAACGTGCTGGGGTGTATGTTGTTAGCCTGGAGAGTCTTCTCGGGAGAGTATGACCACCCTATAAATGCATTTAGACAGATTTTTTTACATGATAAGATCAGAGTTACTGATTGTTTTGAAGAGCGGATTTGAGCGATAGTATATCCAATGGCTTTTCGCCATCTCCGTCTAGCTGCATTCAAATGTCGAGCAGGATGAGCATCCTCTAGTGGAATTGCCAGTGCAAGGCGATCTTTTAGACTCCATGAGACAGTATTAGGAATGGCTATACGTTCCAAGAACTTCTTGTTCATGCTAATGTTAGCCATTCCATCAGTTATAAGGTGGGCAACATGAATGAAGACATGGAACCGGGCCGGTAGATCTGTGCGAGGAAGGACATAGACGCGAGCAAGTAAGTCATTGGATAATTGCCTTGGTCCTGTCACAAGTGTGTAAGCCATTGCTTGCGCCTCATCCTGAGATGCAACAGGATGGTATTTGACCTCGTCAGTAGTGACGGTGCGTAGCCTAAATTCATCAACCAAGAACACAACGTTTGTGCCACTGCGCTCCTGCAAATGTGCTCCAAGCAAAGGAAATTCCTGTTTAAGCGATATCCATGCTTTAACAATATTGCTTTGGATATCATAGACCGTCTGGTGGAAGTGTTCATCTAACTCAACTTCCAGGCATTCCACCAGATCTGCTGTACCTTCGAAAACTGAATCCCAATAGAAAACCTGTTCCAGGGCTCCCAATGGCCGTTCGAAGAAGGGCTTTCCGGAAACTTGAGTCCAGGGAGACATGCTAAGTGGCGAGCGTTGGTACATTTGACCGTGACAATGATAGAAGTACCCGAGTCATCAGTGTTTGACCCATTGTGTCAGCTGTTTATATCAATTATGCACAAAAATAAGCGAGCGGATTACTAGCACATGTCTGCATCGCAAGCAATAGCGAGAAACATGACTATTAAGTATAGCTAGTCTGATTCTGGTATAAGTACCATCGACTTGCGATCTCAGTGCACATGAACATGATCATAGATCTATCATTTCATTAGTGGCCCCTCAACTTGTATAAAAGTAACGAACTTGTTGCTAACTTGTTGGTAATTAAGTATAATAGCTTGAAGCTGCTTGTTAGCATGGATTACCGTAAATACCCACGAGTTCCGTGCAATATGAAATCCGGATGACATGGACCGATTCGGAGTAAGTATCGCAGATAAGTGGGTATGAACCAACGCTCTCAGTCTCCAAGGACATTATTTGCCAAAACTTGCAATGATGTATGTGACTACATAAGCACAAGACTGAGCCTAGTCGGTGACCAATCCATGACTGCACTAGGATTAGGTATAAAAATGTGTGTGGTAAGTACATGCGTGGTAGTAAACGGTAACTCTAACCCGCATAATCATCCATATTACTTGCAATGTTGCAACTTCAAAGTCGAGCGCTGAGCTTTTCAAATTGTTTTCAAATTTAAAGTATAAAATTGATGCGACTGTGTACTTATAAGGCATCTCGTAGTACGTACGGGGCGCGCGGGTTAAAGATCCGGCTAACTCCCGGATGCATCCATGCCTTTTAGAGTTTTATAGCCACCTGCAAAAACTGCCACGATCTCTTCCATCCAAAGTGTGCTTCGTACCGGTGTTGTTCTGCTGATACCAACAATGCCGAAAGTCTCTCTCCTCATATTCCTTTGTCAGGGCTATTTGGTGTTGTCAAGCCTTCAGGACCCACGAGTATGTCTACTGTGCATGACCTACAACAGTTAATTGCAAGGTCAAAGTTGTTTGTGGAAGAAGCAAAATTGGAGAAAGTTAAGGGGAAACAAATTTCACGGAAGAGAGGAAGACACAACAAAGAAGCTATTAAAATTGGTCAAGGTGGAACACTAGACCCG
This sequence comes from Cyathus striatus, assembly GCA_025738555.1. Lineage (NCBI taxonomy): Eukaryota > Fungi > Basidiomycota > Agaricomycetes > Agaricales > Nidulariaceae > Cyathus > Cyathus striatus. Next base: position 4,005,690 of record JAOVFP010000005.1, on the reverse strand, counting down.
CTTGCAGATGGTGTTTTGGGTATGTTTCTTTTGCTGTTTCCTGGCTATAATGTACTAATGACGATTATTTCTAGTTATTGGCGTTGGAAAAGGCACGAAGAAGCTCAATGATTTTCTAAGTTGCACAAAAGTATGTATGCTCCGCTTAGTAACTACGTTAAATAGAAGCTGACTAGGAGGATAGGAATATATCACAACTTGTTTACTTGGCTGTGAAACCGATTCATATGATAGTGAAGGTGCTCGTGTTCGCCTCGCTCCATGGAAACATGTAACTCGCGAACAAGTTGAAGCTGTTCTCCCTAAATTCATTGGAGATATACAACAAACACCCCCAATGTATGTTGACCTTTAATCATTTCTTCCTTTAAGCTAAAAAAGGACTAACACATTTTGTTTCAGCTTCTCTGCGCTGAAGATGGATGGGAAACCATTATATGAGTATGCTCGCAAAGGTATACCTCTCCCACGGCCAATCGAGCCACGGAATAACAGTGCTTTCGCTGGAGCTTCTAGAATGGAAAGGACAAGACCATTCATTTCGATGGCCGACGAAAACACTGACTGATGAGGACAAGAAATCAGTCGAGACTGCTTTGAAAGGGGCAGGGGAGCGGGTGTCTTTGAAAGACGAACCGGAGACTGCGTCATCAGAAGAGATCCCTACCGCATTTGTGCTGAAGATGAGGGTTTCTGGAGGCACGTATGTTCGTTCGATAGTGCATGATTTGGCACATGAGGTCGGGTCTGCTGGTCATGTCACTACTTTATGCCGATCTCGCCAGGGGCGATTCGTGCTGAAACCTTCGGAAGAAGGCGACCGTAGTTGCATACCATGGGAAGTATTCGAAAATGCCCTGAAGAATCCGGATGATGTTGATGAAGACGGGTGGAAAGACTGGGAAAAAGAAGTCATGGAGCGGCTGGAAATTGTGGACGGAAAGAGTTAAGAGAGACATTAAACATGGTATATCGTTCTTTAGTTGATTGGAAATTTCGGGAGAACTAAAGATCATGTCAAGGTCACAGGATGTTTCAGAATCGCTGCATCGTATTCAGGAATAGCTAATCAGTTTATCGCTATTGCGCAAGGTGTCACAGTTATGCCACTGGCTAGGCTTCTAATGCCACAGGGTGTTGCGCATATCCAAGTAATGTCTAACACGCCATGTTATTTCTGGCACTCTCCAGATACAATGATTATTTATCTGTCAGAACCAAGGATGAGATTGTATTATATCATGGTTTCCTCGTGTGCTGCTGGAAACTCGCATTCAGTGATACCGGAACTCTGCACAGATTACCCACATCATTGAGGGCGGATCCCAAAGGCATGCAATATTCAACAGAGCACGCTGTTAAAAAAATCCGGCCCACTCCGCCCCGCTCTTGAGGAACATACACGTAGTCCAGACTCCAATGATTTCGCTAATATTACGAATCCATCGTTTATGCAATGCAGTATATATATGTGGGTGATAATGACTTTGTTGAACATAAACCTTGCGTGATGTATAACATAAAGTTAGCAGGTAACAGAAAGGTACGATGCCGTTTTCAGGACCAGCACCTGATGCATACAATCGGAGACGCAGTTACAGTAGTCTTAGATTGGATGAACGATAAGTAGAACGCGTGAGAGGTACGCTCAGGTACGCAGTTGTCCAATCCATGTTGAGATTTCAAAGGTTCAGTTAATCGCATCAATGAGATCAGAGACTCAGAAATGTCGAGTTGGCAAAATGCATATAAGGAGATGCGAACGTGGCCATATGCGGAGGCTTTACATGAAGTAATCACAACACACAGTACATATTTACATTTTGGCATTTGCAGTGTACTTACAGATAGTGCCTTTAGACTCGACGGTAAGCTAGGTAAGCCGAGGTAGCTGACGGATGATCTCCCGCAGCGGACCGATAAACGGGCGTGAGCAATATCGGGCCGCGAGCCCCGGTCCGAGCACGTTTACGCGCCACCTCCGACCTTTATATATTTCGGGCTGGAATACCCCCATGAATCCTTCACCTCTGCCCTTCATTCCCCCTTTTTCTTTCCCATGGCAGCCAACGGCGTGAACGGTGTAAACGGTTCTCATTCAGCATCTCGCCCTTTAAAGCCCGGTGTCTATGCTCCCATTCCTTCTTTCTTCCTACCAGACTCTGAGGATTTAGGTGGGTCGATTCCTCCGTTTTTACACTCGTATGGCTTGGGGTTTATTCTGAGCACCTCTGGTTTGCAGATATTCCATCCTTCGAAGCACATGTTGTCCGTGTTGCTAGCGCTGGCGTTGGGCCTTTGATTGCCGGCTCCATGGGGGAGGCTATCCACTTGTCTCATGCAGAGAGAGCGCAATTGATTCACGTTGCGCGGAAGGCTCTTGATTCTGCAGGACTTTTAAACGTACCAATCGTTGCTGGGACTGGTGCCGGAAGCACCAGAGAGACCATCGAACTCACTGCCGAAGCCGCTGCGGCAGGTGCAGACTACGCTATCGTTATCGCTAGTGGATACTTTGCTGGCGCCTTGGCGGGTAATAAGGCGGCTCTGAAGGCTTTCTGGGTTGAAGTTTCAGAGAAGAGTCCTATCCCCGTAATGATTTACAACTGTGAGTCTTGTGATCGATATTGGACCCCCGTTTACCCTCAGCATTACTATCAGATCCCGGTGCAAGCGGAGGAATCGACTTGGATTCCGACTTAATTACTGAACTTGCCACTGAATGCTCCAATATTTGTGGAGTCAAACTCACGTAAGTGAATATGCACTTGGGATCTTTGGAATAATCATGGCTGAATGCGAGAGAAGTTGTGGCAATGTTGGGAAACTGACGAGAATTGCTGACGCGGTGTCGAGTGAAGAATTTGTGTCATTGCATCCTCGCAAGAACCCCAGCGCCCCGTTCCTAGTGTTAGGTGGGTTTACGGATTTCCTCGTGCCGTCTACGTTTGCCAGTGCGCACGGTGCTATTACTGGTCTAGGAAATGTCTCACCTGTAAGACGTGTATTGCAGAGATATTGTATTTTATCTGATGAGGTATCCAGCACTCGATTGCCAAACTATTTGAGCTGGCAGAGTCTTCGAAAAAGGATCTTTCGTTACTTCCTGAAGCCCAGCGGGTTCAGGGAATTGTAGCGCGCGCGGACTTCACCATTGCCAAGGCTTCCATTGCAGGAACCAAGTACCTCCTAGAGAAGCTTTACGGCTACGGTGGCAGTCCTAGAAAACCATTATTCCCTATTGATGCCGGCGCTGGTCAGGCACTTTGGGATCACGCACATACGCAAGCGTTGGTCAAACTCGAGCGTGAACTGAGCGGGAAGATAGCCAAGTAGGTGTTCGGCGCTCGGTGAATTTAGCTCTATCTGTAATTGCTTGTACATGAAAGTCGGCCTACGGGGATGGATGCACAGGTTTCCGAGAAGGATTTCCCTTTATGCTGTACCATTGCTTGAGATATGTTGCTTGTATGATTATATTATTATTGGATACACTTCTTGGGTGTGTGTGCGACTGAGTTTATTTAAGGCGGAATTTGAATTCAATCCTTCATCTGAATCATTATTATTCAACATGGTACACCGGCACTGCAGACGCCATTTGACTCAGAGCGTCCTTACAATGCATTTATAACTTTTGATTTCTTCGTACCAGCGCCGCCTTCGACGCTCCCTCCCTTAAGCTTCTCTTCTTGTGCTGCAGATAGGATGCCCTCACATACTTTGAACATAATTTTAAATCAGGATCAAAGTCGACGCTTCCCTTTGGTGGATAAGAAGCACCATAAAGAAGGCATTCTTCGTGCAGCCCGCAACAAGTTTAATGTCAAAGGCCTTTCATCGGTCTTTCTCAGAGGTGGCATTCACCTCGATGATGATGCGGTTATTCCAGATCAGACCTCCGAGGTTTGGGTGGGTAAGGGAGAACCGTATAGTGGTCCTCATGCGGATCACACAGCGACATCTATCCGAGGCGAGGTTCGGGTTATTGAGTGCGTTGAGTTGCCTAATAGAATTATATTGGAATAACAGTGCTTTGAACAGCGGAAAGAGCTTCATCGATGATAGGGCGATAAAACAGCTGGACGCTGTCAGTAGACTCCCAGGAGTTCACTTGGCTGTTGGGATGCCCGACCTTCATCCTGGTGATAGGTTCCCAATAGGTACAGTCTATAAAGTTCGGAGGTTGTATTCGGATTATCTCTATCTATATTTATTCAGGATGCGCGGTTGCTGCAGAGGGAATCTACCCAGCACTAATTGGCTCAGACGTCGGATGCGGTATTGGCCTGTACAGGCTTTCCTCCTCATCTCGCACTTTGTCGGACCCAAAGAAGCTCGCCAGTTTGCTTTCGGGCCTCGATGAACCGTGGGATGGGCCGACTTCCGAATGGCTTGCGCTATATGGAGTTGACCGCTCGTCGCCTTTCGACGAGAGTAGCTTAGGAACTGTTGGCGCAGGAAATCATTTCGCCGAGATATGCGCGGTCGATAAGGTTTTCGAGGCCTCGGTGGTAAACACTTTGGGCATCGAAGAAAAACAAGTATATCTTTTGGGTAGGAAGGCTTTATATGTTTAGCTTGTGCAACCTTAGCTGACGATGATGAGTCAAGTCCATACAGGCTCTCGAGGTCTCGGGAAATCCATTCTGGATAGGGAGAAAGAGACGGAATCGAATCCCTACATCTCACCTGACTCTCCGCACTTGTCCGAGTACCTGGCAGATCACGATTATGCGGTAACATGGGCTGTGGCAAACCGTGATCTGGTTGCACATCGTATTAAACAATGTCTAACTGGTAATGAGAACGAGGAGAAGCAGGATAAGAATAACATATCCAGTGCAACAATACAGAAACTCGAAAAAATCGTGGATGTGACGCACAACTCTGCAACGAAGCACAACCTCACAGTTAATGGGCGGAGCGAGGGGCTATGGGTACATCGAAAGGGAGCAGCGCCTGCTGACCTAGGAATTGTGCCATGTCCTGGTAGCCGAGGTGATTATACCTGGTTACTTCGACCAACTGGCGATGGGCAACTCAACGGTAGGATGACGTTCAATGGCTGATACATGGCAGAATTCTCACAGTAGTTCATAGCTCAATCTCTGGCACATGGAGCTGGTCGCCGATACGCCAGAAATGTAATGCCGGGAAAAACATAGACAAATCTAGTCTGACGACGACGTCGTTTGGGTCAGTGGTGATATGCACTGACCCTAAGTTATTGTTAGAAGAGCGACCTGAGGCGTACAAGGACGTCCAGTGCGTCGTGGATGATATGGTGGAGCATGGAGTTTGTCATGGTGTGGTGAAGTTCCGACCTGTCGTAACATTCAAGACACAGAAATTAAGTGAAGGAAGAAAATGAAGTGGACGAGTGGTAAGTCAGGTCTGGAGTGATTTCAGAAGTATCACAACATCAGTAGGTACCTCAGTACCTGGGAGAATTACGAGAATGATGTGGGGCCTACGATTGACCTACGATAAGTACGTCGATATTGCGTCGATACCTACAATTTGCATGTGGCGGTCGTGTACAATACATATGTGATATCTATCATAGAGATCGTTCCGGGAAGAATAAAAGCGAGGGAGATCTAAAAAAGGATCCAATAGAGGGCAGACGAGTCGAATGCTGTCGAATGGCGCATGTCGGATGCAGAAGAGAAATGCATTGCACGGGAGACAGGTCTATAATTAGGCAGATCTGATTTGGAATGCGGGGTATCACGTGCTCGCGTAGATGGCACGTCCCGGTTGATTGAGGTCGCCAGTTTTCCATGGTCACGATTGAAATGGTCTGCTGTATTTCCAGGGTCTTTGCCTCTTCCACTTAGAATAGAAGCTCCGGGCCTAGTACCTCTCCAGTCCGATCCTCTCAGTCAACCTTGCCACATCATCCTCCTTTGTCCACTACCATCACTAGTTCTCTCTCCTGCCGGCATTAGCAGCACCGTCATGGCTGCTACTAGGCCGCTCTCCGTCGTGCTCTCCGTCTCGCACCGCATTATAGGTGCATATTTCCTGTTTTCATCGTTTTCATCTTCTCATTTCTCTCTTTTTTATTCAATAGGTCGCTCGTGTTTCCACACATCTGTTTCCCTGCGTGATGACTCGTCCAAGAAATCCTTCACTGACCTCACCGGGATCCCATACTCTTCCCTCAAGGTCGGTGTGCCCCGCGAAATCTTTCCAAACGAGAGACGCGTCGCTTTGGTCCCTCAGAATGTCGCTCTTCTTCGAAAGAAAGGCTTTTCAAACGTTCTCGTTGAAAAAGGCGCCGGCGAACATGCTCAATTCTTAGATCAGCAATATGCTGCTGCTGGAGCGACCCTAGTGTCGCGTGAAGAAATCTTTACGTCTTCTGATATTCTACTCAAAGTCCGCCCTCCTTTGCTGGACCAAGAAGCCGAACTCGTCAAGGAAGGAAGTACCGTTATCTCTTTCCTTTATCCAAACAGAATAAAGAAATCGTCGATGCCCTCGCTACTCGTAAAGTTAATGCTTTTGCAGTAAGTTTCAACTTTTCGCAATGTGTCTCCTAGGTTCCTATTTCATATCCCAGATGGATTTAATACCCCGCATTTCTCGTGCCCAAGTTTTCGACGCATTGAGGTATTCATCATCTCCACGATTCAACGTATACATGTTATTTAGCACTTCGTTTAGCTCTATGGCGAACATTGCCGGATACAAAGCTGTCTTAGAAGCATCCAATCATTTCGGAAGGTTTTTAACTGGTCAGGTTACAGCAGCTGGGTAAGTTGTTCCCCCCCCACAAATGATGTCGGTCGATGATATTGATATCTGTCGTAGGAAGGTACGAATCTATGGCAATGTTTTCCTTCAGAAAATTTATTCATTCAAGAATAGATACCTCCCGGGAAAGTCTTGATTATTGGTGCTGGTGTGGCTGGTTTAAGTGCAATCGCTACTGTAAATCACTCTGAGAAATATTTAGATACTTGATGCTCAATTATTCTTCAGGCTAGAAGACTAGGTGCCATCGTTCGCGGTTTTGATACTAGGTCTGCGGCTCGTGAACAAGTTCAATCTCTCGGTGCGGAATTTATTGAAGTTTCTATCGAGGAAGAAGGCGGCGCTGCAGGAGGCTATGCTAAGGTCATGTCCAAGGAATTTATTGAAGCTGAAATGGCACTTTTCATGGAACAGTGCAAGGATGTCGACATTATCATAACAACGGTGCGTTTCAGTCAATTCTAGATGGTTCTTTTTACTAACGACACAGATGAACAGGCTTTGATTCCAGGAAAACCAGCCCCTAAATTAATTACACATGCAATGGTTGCTGCTATGAAGCAAGGTTCAGTTATCGTAGATCTTGCAGCGGAAGCGGGAGGAAATTGTGAAGCCACGCGTCCGGGCGAACTTGTTGTTAAGAACGGGGTCACCATAATAGGTGCGTGTCTATCTTAACTTTTTCGCCATGTATATGGCTTTAGTGCTTTTCAGGTTATACCGATCTTCCGTCAAGGCTTCCAACTCAATCATCCACTCTCTATTCGAACAACATCACCAAATTCCTTCTTTCGTTAGGCGAAGATGGAAAGTTCGCCATTGATTTGGATGACGAGGTTGTCCGTGGCTCGATTGTCGTTCACGAGGGCAACCAGCTGGAACCTCCTGTACGTGCCATGCCAGCACCAGCTGCTCCCTCTCCCACTCCAGCCAAAGTGGAAGAGACTACTGTCACTGCCATCACTCCATGGCAGAAAGCCACTCGTGAAGTATCTGTTGTAACCGCAGGCATGGGAAGTGTTATCGCTTTGGGAAAAGCTACTGGAACAGCATTTATGGACAATTTTTTCACCTTTGGACTAGCTGGACTTGTTGGTTATAGGTAAGGAAGCTATAACTGGTACATATATGATTACCAATGGCATTTTTAGGGTAGTCTGGGGCGTAGCTCCGGCGCTTCATTCGCCTCTGATGTCTGTTACCAATGCTATTTCTGGTCTTGTAAGTGTGTAGAACTATCCTTTGTTCTTGTTATTCTAATTTGTACAGGTTGGCGTGGCCGGCTTGTTTGTTATGGGTGGTGGCTTCGTACCTCATACCATACCTCAAGCCTTAGGTGCTGCTGCAGTTCTTTTGGCTACCATTAATGTAGCTGGAGGCTTCATTATCACAAAGCGTATGCTGGACATGTTCAAACGTCAGTTACTCTTTTGCCTTAGACTTTATTTAGTGATATATTTTATTGTATCAATAGGACCCACTGATCCACCTGAGTATCCATGGCTATACGCCATTCCTGCTACTGTGTTTACGGGAGGGTTTTTGGCCGCTGTAAACACTGGTATGGCTGGACTCGTTCAAGCAGGCTACTTGACAAGCAGTATTCTCTGTATCTGTCAGTTGAACCATATTTTCATTTCGCTATGGTGCTTACATTTAACAGGCTCGCTTTCTGGTCTGGCTTCTCAGACAACTGCTAGGCAAGGAAATGCTTTAGGTATTCTCGGTGTTGGTTCAGGTGTATTAGCATCGTTGGTGGCGGTTGGTTTCCCTCCGGAAGTTATTGGTCAATTTGCAGGTCTCGCCGCAATTGGGGGTCTTCTCGGCACTGTCATTGGTAGGCGGGTCACTGCAACGGAACTACCACAGACTGTCGCAATGCTTCATTCGATCGTTGGCCTCTCAGCCGTGCTGACAAGTGTGGGTAGCGTCCTGGCTGATACCACGCATCTATCGATGCTTCATTTGACTACGGCTTACTTGGGTGTCGTAATTGGTGGAATTACGTTTACTGGGTCCATTGTTGCATTTTTAAAACTAGCTGCAAAGATGTCTAGTCGTCCGCTGGCTCTTCCAGGAAAACATCTTATTAATAGCACTCTGCTTGGGGCTAATGTTGCTACTATGGCTGGGTTTTTGTCGACAGCACCATCCACTCCAATGGTTGCAGCGTCGTTCCTTGGTGCTAGTACCATACTAAGTTTTATCAAAGGGTTCACAACAACTGCTGCTATTGGGGGTGCAGACATGCGTACGTATTCTATTGCTTATATACGGCTTTCATTTACTGATAGATTTTTAGCTGTTGTTATAACTGTATTGAATGCATATTCGTGAGTACCATGCACCTTTCTGAGCAAATATTCAATGAACATATGACCAAGTGGCTTCGCCCTCGTGGCTGAAGGTAAACTGTTTACCATGCCATTAACAAGCTTCTGTCAAATCTCACTTTTCTTGAATAGGCTTCATGTTGGATAATCCGCTACTTGTAACCGTAGGATCTTTGATTGGAGTTAGCGGTTCCATTCTATCGTATATCATGGTACTTAGACAGTACTTTTCTGAATAAACAACACTAACACGTGACTCATGATCATGTAGTGCGTGGCCATGAATCGGTCCCTGACAAACGTTCTGTTTGGTGGTATCAGTGCCCCCGCTGCAACAGAAGCACATAAGATCGAGGGCACAATTACCAAGACTACCGTGGATGATACAGTTGAAGCACTCTCAAACGCAGATAATGTCATATTAGTATGTGTGTTTCTCGATTTAACCATACAATAAGTGTCTGAGAAGCATTGCGCTATTCTTTAGGTGGTTGGTTATGGAATGGCGGTGGCAAAAGCTCAATATGCTATCTCAGAAATTGTTTCGATGCTACGATCCAGAGGAGTCAATGTCCGAGTATGTATACAACAACTGCGATCTGATATTTTAATCTGGTCCTCAACGCTCTACATTCTAGTTTGCCATTCATCCCGTCGCTGGTCGCATGCCCGGACAGTGCAATGTGCTTTTGGCTGAAGCTTCCGTTCCGTATGACAGTATGTTCTGGCGACTCTGCCTGTGTGAGTATGAGGTACTGACATACAACTTAGTCGTTTTGGAAATGGACGAAATCAACGACGATTTCAAAGACACTGATGTGACTTTGGTAATTGGGGCAAACGACACTGTAAATCCCATTGCGCTAGAGCCGGGTTCTCCTATTGCTGTAGAACATGATTTCAACAATGTTAGACGCACAATGCTGATATAACTTACAGGGAATGCCAGTGTTGCACGCCTGGAAGAGTAAACAAGTGATTGTAATGAAGAGAGGATTGGCAAGTGGCTACGGTAATATCTCTCTTTGGATAGCTGCTAGTAGTGCATACTAATCAAGCGAACCTCCGCAGCTGACGTTCCAAACCCTATGTTCTACATGCCCGGAACTAAGATGCTGTTTGGTGATGCGAAAGATACTTGTGAAGGTCAGTGAAGTGTCGGTTTTGCATCATTTTACGCATCTAATCCTTATAAAATACAGCAATTAAGAGAGGTTTGGAGACAAGAGGGCAATAATACCCGGTTCTGTAAGTACGCATGTACTTATATACTTTACTTTGTCAAAATATTGTAACTTTAATTACCTGCGTGTATATCAAGCCGCTATGAATATCGTGCTTAGTGCTGCAAGTCCGAGTGTTAAAGTTTTATCGCTTGTATATGTCGAGTCCTTTCGTTATAAGTAAAAAGGTGTCCAATACTAATGCCCATGTAGGTATAAAGTCATAAAATAGGTGGAATTATGATAGTGTAGCCTCCACAAAAAGGTGTCCAAGAACAAAATCGAAAGATATATATATATATAAAGGTCACCGAACAAAGTTTATTCTCGTAGATTCCTTTCCATCCGTATCCGGTAGTGGAGGGGTAATCACAAGAGAATTCGCAAGGGATGATAACGAGCTGGTAGATGAAACCGCTGTTAATCTGCCATAAAACTGTGGTTGAACCACAATCGGAGAGTCCACGTGCTTGATCTTCTCGCCGCGCATCCAGTTCCATGATATGGAGTCCTTCAGCGACAAGTATCCCGACCGCTTCGGGTGTTGGTTGTACAACCAAGTGGCTATCAGGACAATGGCTGAACCGAGCACAAATGTGAACGTCATTTTGAAGTCGAACAAGGCCACTGAGGCGAGGAATGATATAACGATGCTTAAGCTAGTGGCGAAGCCCTTGAGAATGTTATCAGAGTACTTGATGACCATAGCTGTGACCAGACCGCCCAGCACTTGGACGGAAACAGTTGCCCATGCCCATACACCAAAGTTATGGAACAGGCTAGATATAAAGTTAGGAGACGACAATTCTTTGTCGCGATGGGCAATGAGAATGGGTGCAAGGGCGGGAAGGAGCGAGAACAGTGATAACTGAACGTTCCTGACCCATAGATCGGCTTGGGAATTCTTTAGAACCATCTCAAAGTACACGCCGGCAAGCCCGGAAGTAAAACATGCGGCCGTTACGGCCAAAAAACCCTTCATGGGATTCATGCCGTTCTGGAGAGCATCAGATACGGTAGCATGAGTCGCAGCGCCGGCTTGAATCTGAACAACTCCAACCCCAATAGCGAGAAATAGGAGGGATAGCCATTGCGCCGAAGAGAGCTTTTTGCGAAGTAAAAGGACGGAAAAGGCAGCGGTGGTGAGAATCTTCATTTGGTATGTGACTTGGAAAGTTGCAGCATCAAGATTGGAGGCAGCGACGTATTGTAGATTATTTTGAATGACTAAAGGGCAGATTGTCAAAGGGATGGAAAACGGATAGGGGGGAGGGGGGATGAAAATGCACGTACCATAAAGGATAGCAGGAATAGATAGCTTCCAGCAATCAGTGCTGAAGATATCCCGGTAAAGCCTCCTAACGCGACCGGGCAAGGACAGCGCCTGCACTGACTCGTGCGCGTACGAGGACTGGGTTGAGGGGTCTATGCGCGCAAACGCAATGACAAGAGAAATGAATCCTTTGAGAATCTCGCTCATGAGAACCGCAGTTGCTGCGGAATAAGCGCGTGAGGGGGGCATTGAAACGCGTGAATGGTGCATGATAATGGTCAGAGCAGAGTTTTGAACGGCCAGAGTCACCAAACTTGGGAATGCATAAGTAAGGAGCGAGGTTCAAAGTGCAGCGAAGACGTACGAGATGTACTTGAGAGGAATGCCCCATATCGAAGGCAGGGGATGAGGGAGGAATTATTAGATAGGGCGAGGTCGTCGGTGTCGTCGGGGGTGCCATTGAGGGCCTTGAGAGAGAGGTGAAGGGATGACTGGTGAGGGTATTTGGACATTAGGTAAATAGAGAGACAGACCAAGCTGCCTGGAGCGGGGAGTCAGGAGATTATTAAGTTGAGGTAGTGGTAGAAGCAACGGAGGAAGTAGCATTGGATGACTGGTGCTGGTTATTAGTATTGCGCTGGAAGAATACTTGATGACTTGATGCTGTGGCTTTTCTTGACCGTTGCTTGGCACCCGCGCAGCCACAAACTCCTTTTTGATTCCCCTACTTCTGACTTGTCTCAATCCATATCTATTCAATTACCTTTCTCTCCCCCCCACCTATCACCATCTCATTCCCCACTGGCACTACTACCACCTGCTTGTCTTCCTTCACCCACGACGGGATCTATCACCTACCCTTCGGCCAAGCTTCTGCTGCGGGCCCGATTCTTCGCACACGTTATTTCAAACGCAATAAAAATAACACATGGATCTATGATGTCTCGACGTCACCCAGCCAAAAATAAGTACAGTAGGTGTTCTCCTTATCCAGCATCCTGTTTTATCGATTCCACGTCCATTGCTAACCTCTGCTACTTATTCATGCCGATGATTTCATGTCAAAGGGGTGGGCCCCCCACACTTACTGGCTATTGGATCTACATCTACTCACTGCTGAGAATAATCCATCGGCGAAGCAACTTGAACCTCGGGGAATCCAAGTGCGGTCTGTAATGCGGTCATGTCCCTACCACGCTGCGACTCTGTTTTCGTCATCGGAATGGGCGTCAAGGCTATTACCTCATCTTGGAGAGGAGTGCTCAGGTCTGGCATCAGAACAGAAGAAGTACGCGCTGCAAAGAACGAGGGCGAGCGAGGAGGAAACGTATAGTAAAAGGACTTGATACGCATTCGGCCTGGACTAGCGCTGTTCAATGTGTATTCATCTGCGGTAGAAATCGCCGGAGAATCAATCTCTGCATGGGAGATAGCAGGTGAGGTGACTTTGTGGGCATTGTAGAGTTCACTGCCACCTGCAGCACTGTGTTCTTCACTTATCCTGGTCCCTACCTCTAACGTTGTATCTCTGTTCCATACCAACTCTCGATTGCTGTGATGTGAAGAAGCAGAAGGTCGGATTTGCAAGGTTTCGCCTCCAAATAGCGAGGAGTTTCCACTGTAAAGATTTCTGTTTCTATAGACAGATATGCCATCACGAGAGGACTTCCGACGAACGGCTCGAATTGCAATAGTCATGATTCCAAGAAGAAAAACGGTGACAGCGATTGGGACGATAATGACAATGGGCATAGGTATTTGGTGCGAATGTTTAATCTCGTTCCCTGGCGTTGCAGATGGACGTCGGGTTTCGGTTTGAATAGTGGTTTGATTGATCTCTACATTGCTCCAAGACGAAGTCTGTGTTGAAGAGAAAGGCAAAAGCAAAGTAGAAGGCAAGATGTATGGCACGGTCAATGGGGTTGTAGGTGAAGGTGTGGTGGATATATGCGTAAGACTACAGTGCTCGAGTTTTGTTATCGGTCCGGGCTGAGGAGAATAAGGGCCAAGCTGGTGCAGGAGACAAGAGAGAGGACATATCAAAGGAGGCATATCATTATGGAAAGCAGACTAAGCAGTAGCGTGATAATTCAGACGCGTCAGTCATGTGACAGGGTTGCTGATATTACCATCAAAAATGATATTAAGAAGACCGGCCAGTCCCAGATCGCCCCTCGTCCCCATCTTCTCTAGACTCAGTCTAGCAACCTTATTTTTTGGTTTATTTTCCATTGAGACGGCGTTTACGTACAGCTGGCCTGCTTTTCGGGAGAGCAACAAAATCAAGCACACACTGGCGTTGCTTTCGTTGGGCGTGCACTAAGCAACAACGCGTACAGTACAGAGACAGCAGGCTATGGACGCGTTCGATGATGAAGAGGTACGCAGCCCCACTTAGATATAACCTTTTCAAGTTGAATATACGCTCTAAAGCCAAGTCGCCGATTCACAAGCAACACAGCTTATCGACCATTTGCTGGACCCTGAGAATGTCTCAAATTACGATCCCCGCCCCGCTTCATTCAGTTCAAACCTTGCTGTCACAAACGACTCCTCTGGCTCTCCACAGAACTCTGCATCTTTTCCGAACTACCACTTCCACGGCCTGGCAGATACCCAGTCTCAATCCCCCGTCCATCCCTTTAATAGTGCCCACCTAGACAAAGTCACCCACCATATAGTCATTGGCGAAGGATCCCAGAAAGAGAACATCGATACCTACTCCACTGACAAAGATACCACCAAGGCACAGCTATCGGCAAGCCCTCTTCGCGCGTCTTTTTCCGTGTCTTCAAAGGCTGCGAATGCTGATAGTGAGAGCCACTCCCTTTCAAAAACCACAGTGAGCCTATAACAATGAACACCTCTCAGATGTGTCATTGACATGCTTATATAGTCTCGCAACGTTATGAAAAAGTCTTCCACCTCTGCGCTCCATTCTCCATCTAAACCAGAACGCACAGAAAATAAAAATACACCTCTCTTCCGCGATCCACCGACCATTAATCGATACAAGCAACGACCACGTCCAAAATCCAGAGAGTCTTCAGTCGATTCTTTTGCGCGTGACTTTTCTCCTGACCGCCGAGCGGAATTCATAGCCTCTGTCCCGCAGTTTCACATACCCATCTCGGAGCTTGGACGCGTACTTGACGCCACCGCCGATAAAGCTATGCCTGCTTATTCGAAGCGAGGCCGCAATAATATCCCCCGTTCCAGCTCGCAAGGCATTGTGTTGGTGGAATCCACGCCGTCCAACAGCTCCCAGTCTCAATCACAGTCGCTTTCACATCACTACATTGAGACCCAACCTTTGAACCCGTCGCAGGACCCCGAGTTCTTTGGACGCCAGTCATTCATACCTGAGCCTTCGGATGACGGAAACGATGGCTATGTTAGCAGCAGCTCAAGCAGTATTAACAGACTTCTCGATGCTCCCATTCCTTCTCCACAATTGGAACCCACTCAGCCGGCGACCCAGCCAGACGAAGACTTGTCCATACGTAATTTGAACGAGGAAGAAGAGATCGAGGAAGCTCAGCAAGCTCCCCTGCCCGCTGCCCCTACGGTTCGCACCACTGCCCCCCGCTCACTACTCGACTCGCTACCCGATGCCAAACGTCAACGATATCAACAGTTTCAACAGGCTCATGATGTCGAAAGTGAAGCATCTAACGTTCATAACGCGCGCCAAGGGCTACAAGAGTATACTGTAACGAGATCAATACCAGAAGACAATGTCATTACTCAGCAAGCTGCTGTTACTGCTGCTTCTACAAGTCGCACCACCGATCCCCGCTCATTGTTTAGCATGCTGTCTGAAGGCAAACCATATGCAACGCCTTCCGTTCGTCGTCAGGAAGAGCATAATGGGCGACGGGAGCAAGTTGTTACGGAATCATCATTGCCAATGCGAGAAGATAATGCTGTTGCCCAGCACGCTCCTCAGACTGTTGCTTCTACTAGTCTCAGCACCGACCCCCGCCCATTATTTAGTACACTAACCGAACGTAAACGTCTGCGATATCAACAGTATGCAATGTCTTCTGTCCGGCAACAAGAGCACCCAACACTACATCGTCCCACATCCGCCAAATCCAAATCTCGCAGCCTACAGGAGGGTTCGGCGAAAATGCAACCTACGGATGATGCTTCGGCAGCGGGGCAATCTCACCAACATTTCAGCGTTTCCAACGACACTGACAAGGAAGAGACGCAGCTTTGCAGCCCAGGAGAAGGTGTCCCGCGTCGACGCGTTTCTCCCCCAAGTAATCATTTATCGAATACTTCAGCTGTACATCGTTCTCCTGATTCTCTGTTAGGGAACCGTCAGGAAAGTCGCCGACGTATGGTTACTCCAGTATCTCGCTCTCATAGTCCACTCCCTCTTGCACAATCTAGTGCTAATCGACGTTCAATCAAGAAGCCTGGCAGCATTATTCAGGACCGCATGGAGGTGATCCCCGACTCGGAGCCCTTGCGTGGATCATCCCCAGAAGAAGTTTGTAGTGAAAAGACAGATTCAAGACAGGTAGACTCGAAACTTCACACGGGTACCCATCGAAATGAGAAAGTAGACGATGCTATGGATATTGTACCAGAATCAGTTACAGAGAAGGAAACGTACGAAGAGACGGATGAGGAAGATGGAGGAACTGAACATCCCCATGATCGCCCAGCGCAAGGAGGAGGAGGAGGAGGAGAAAGACGAGAAAGACGAAGACGAAGAAGAGGATATTCCACTTGCCACCAAAATGGCCACGAAGAGAAAGCCGCCTAAAGCAACTCTGGCCAAAGATGCGAAAGGTAAAGGCAAAGTCCCAACAGCGGCCGGGCGAATTACTCGCGCTAAGAATGTGAGCTCACGCTTATTCCTATAATCACCACTAACGTATTTGAATAGTCTTCGAATGCAGCCCCTGCCAAGACTAGCAATGACAAGGCGAAAGGCAAGGGAAAGCAATCGAACGTGACATCAAATCGCAATCCCGTCAATGGAATTCTTTGGGCAGAAGATATGGAAGTCCCCACTTCATTACCCGAGCAAGATTTGTTGAAGACCACTTGTGAATCACGGGTAACTAGAGGTCAAAAGCTTACCACCATCGATGCCTATAATGAAATGCCCGAAGTGGACGGACATACGGGAGATGTAGCAACGGAGCCTGCACACTCGGATAACATGGATATCGATGATTTTAAGCCAGGGCCATCATCTCGCAAGCGCAAGCGTGGTATTCAGGCTGACTTGCCAGTTGCTACAAGAGCCAGTGCTCGCAGGTCTAAAACCAAGAAGACATCTAATACACCTGTGGTTCGCCAATCTAAACGCTTGCGATCAGTAACAGCTACTGTAGCAGACGAAGAGGATGTCAGGGAGGGAACGCGGGTGTTCGCCGTATGGATGGGCGATGGTCATTTTTATGCTGCCAAAGTTCACTCGTATGTAAAAGAAGATCAATTCAAGCTTTACTTCGACGACGATACTACCTCTGTAGTCCCTATTACCCAAATGCGTTCCTTCTCCTTGCGCATTGGCGATGAAGTCCTAACCGGTGGTTCTTCTCGACCTTATAAAGTCGTTGGCTTGGAAGATAGATATGTGAAGATAAGGAACGACGATGAGATTGTAACTCGCGAACTTTCGCTTATTCGAATATCTGGCAAGACCATCGAATGCGAATGGAAAGATAGAATTTTGTTGATGAACAACGTTATGACCATGTCAGGACCCGTGAAACTCACAACCAGTCCCACTCCATCAAGGTTATTAGTCGCTAACACCATACCCAAACCTGCGAAGCGGATGCCAGTCAATAGTAAGAAGGTACTGGCGAAAACGGGACTTGTTGTAACACTAAGTATAACCAACGATAATTGGGGGTCCGACAAAGTAAATATCATCAATTCGATTAGGTCCGCTGGCGGTATTGTTGTCGATGATTTTTCTTCCGTTATCAACATGGAAGGAAAACATGCGTACAACAATAATCAATGGGTCATTGAGAAAAAGGACGTTAAGTGGATTGGTGACAAGAACATTGAACGTCTCTTCTTGATTGCAGACGATGCCAACCAGAAACCTAAATTTTTGATAGCACTTGCTCTGGGCATTCCCTGTTTATCGAGATCTTGGGTAGATGATTGTATTGGTAAAGGGGTACGTATATATTTTGACGGTACTTCAATTTACTTACCGTTCATTAATTAATAGGAGGATAGAGAATGGCTTACTTACACACTTCCGCAAGGATATTCTGCGGCCTTAAATGGTAGACCATCCCAACAAGTAGATGTTGACTGGGGGAACAGCATCCATTATCTCAAGGATATCATGTCAAACTCCGTTCCTTGCAAACTCTTTTCGAAAATGTCCATACTTGTTCTTGGTGCCGACATGGTTCCAATGCCCAAAGGAAAATGTGTAGGTTTTTTCCGCTTTCATTTACTTGTTCTTGATTTCAATTATTATCAGCTTCCGGGTGTCGAGGAGAAAGCTCAAGAAGCGCACAATGCATTGGCAAGGATTATCCTGGCTATGGGTGCCAGTCGAGTTGAAGCGGTATCCCATTTGAAATACGCTAGTGCTAACCCCGCAGACTACGACTTGATAGTTATTAGGGATGCAGATCGCTATACCCAAGAACTACCGTCACATACTACTGTTCATTGGACATGGGTAAAAGATTGTCTCGTTGCCTCCAGATTCCTCAGCCGGCCGCAATGGTGTTATGTTGATCTGGAGAATTCCCAGGAGGCTTAAGGATATTCGTAAGTCAGGTAGAAGTGAGAAGTCAGAACAGCCGTCATAACGTTTTAGTTCTCTTGCAATGTAAGCTATATTTAATTTACAGAATGTATATAGGATTTAAAGTTACAAAGTATATATAAATTTGTTATTAAGTACACTGCCAGTGTCAATTTCTGTGCTATTCGCAAGCTATTTGAATTATCTAATATTGACAGGTACAGCTGTAAGGTGACCTAACGTTACATGTGCATGAATAGGCACGTGCAACTACGTATGTACTTAACTGAAACCACGGTCTCAGGTCTGTAACCGTGTAACGCGCCTTCCCCCCAGTCAGCAGTGAGCACCGATACGAAGTCTCTCATTGTTGCGCATTTGCATAAAACAACACTCAAGAATGACAAAGGAAGACGAGGAATATGAAGTTGGTATGTGTATATTTCCTTTTGTATATCAGAGCTAATAATTCTAAAATAATTCCCAGAATCTATTGTTGCTGCTCGACTGGAAAGAAAACGGGGAAAGAAGCCTACGGCGCAATGGGTAAGCTTTTTTTCTTCTTTTCTTTATGACTCACTCTAACATTCATTCAGAGATACCGTGTCAGAGTAAGCTTGTTTTGAAATTGTACCCAGCCATTCATAATTACAACTGTAACGCAGTGGAAAGGTTACAACCCGAACCAGGATACGTGCGCATCCTATAACATTATCGTTGTATCATCTTACTGAAAGTGTACTTGCATACAGATGGGAGCCACAGGAATCGTTCAGTGGCTCGGAGGATATTATAGAGCGATTTTGGGAACGTGCAAATACCGAGGGAAGGGACTACCGCGATGTTAGCGTATTCAAGGCAGGAGAAGAATTTTTACCACTGGGGCCTCCTCGTAAGTCCTGTTGAAATACGGATTGTGTTACTGTCAGTAATGTTCTGCTTAGGTAGGAAACAAAGAAGAAAATCCGCTGAAACGGGTAATTCTGCAGCACATCTACCCGGAACACCTTCAACTTCTCGTGCTGCAAGGCGTGGCACCCAAGAGTCGGATCTTAAAGTTTCTGGGTCAAATCAGAAACGCAAAAATCTATCCCCAGCCTTGGATGTACACCAACCCCCAGTGAAGCGGCTACGAGAACAGCAACTAATTTCTCGAATAACCGAAGGCAACTCTGTACCGCAGACCACGAAGCTACTGGCAACAGCGAAGACCGCACATTCTGAATATAACGTCCTCTCCTCGGAACCACATTCTTCTCAGCCATGGCCCAAACGACGTAGAACGATTAGAACACCGTCTCCTGAAGTTATTCCGGACTCCGATGAAGACACACCAGTAGTGCCGACCCCGCATTCTATATCTAATTCTCCTGCATCGGCCTCAATGGCTTCGCCGACTACCTCAAAGATTCCCTACCATCGAATGAGGGCTGCCGTTCCTCTGGTCAGGTCGTTGGGAGAAGATAGAGGTTCGCTAGAGTCTATCTCCCGGAGCAATCCAGCTGAGCCAACTTCTCAGCACCATCATACCAACTCGAAGAAACTCGGTTCACCTTCACGTAGTCAGGCTTTGAAAAAATCAAGGAGCTCATTGCTTACAGCTGAAAAGGGCATTTTAAGATCGGTGAAGGGGAAATACGTGGTTGACGCCCTTTCACGAAAGGATGGCACAATACAAAATAGTGCTGATATTTGTAAAAATACCATTGAAACTATGGATGACACCAACTCACCGGCCTTGCATGTTCCTGTAACTGGGGAAGAGCTTCTTAGTCTAGCCGGCTTGAATGAAAAGGCTGCAGATGATTTGTCCGACTTCGAAGAAGGCGGAATGGCCACTGATCGTACTGCGCTTCCCAGCATGCCAGCTAATATAGCCAGCGCTTCCAATGTCGCTTCCAGGTATGTCCAACATTATTTCCCTGTATACCCGTCACCGATGCCCCACGCCTAGTCTATACAACAGTCAACTTTTCCCTTCAGGTCCATCCTCCCCAGCAATGCCTATTAGTCGCTCACTGAAAACGATGACGATATTTGGATCACTGTATGCTTAAAGATT
This sequence comes from Cyathus striatus, assembly GCA_025738555.1. Lineage (NCBI taxonomy): Eukaryota > Fungi > Basidiomycota > Agaricomycetes > Agaricales > Nidulariaceae > Cyathus > Cyathus striatus. Next base: position 3,985,286 of record JAOVFP010000005.1, on the reverse strand, counting down.
GTTTTGTTGGTCGAGTCTAACGATAAGTTTAGAGGCTTTGAACATCAGTCAAAATCATCGCAAGTGGTCGAATCATCAGTCGCTCAGAACAGGTCAGTTTCATTATCATTAGCAATGATTGTATTCACTCTTATCAATGGTAACAGCGAAGGATACCCATTATTGCTTGTTCTAGATACCTCTGTTTCCTTCCCTGTGGTGCTGACGGATGCATCACCCACCTCTGGATTTGCTTCCGAACTACAGCGGTTAGTTGGATCAAACGGGCCTCCCGGAAAATTCTACAAGCCAGATGATGCACATTCTCTTATATCAACGCTGAGAACTGTTGGTCCATCTGGAAAGATTATGATCAATAAAAGTGCTTCTGAGGAGAATAAACAGCATTTTCAGCGACTTCTATCCCGACTCGACAAGGACGAACTGGTATGTGCTCGTACTAATAAATGTGAGGCTCACATCATAATTATGTTTTGCATTACAGTTTGTTGCTCTTGTTGGAACCTATCTTCTAGCATTCTGCTCTCCTATAAGCGAAACAAATACTATGAGACTAAATATACCTTCCCAGCTGGTAATATCCTCTCAGGGGCACATCCTTGTTACACGAGTTGAAGTGGATAACTATTCACTATATGCTGATCTAGCTATTAAAGCAGATAATACTCGTTGGATACATTACATTGCCGATCTCGAAAACAAACCCAAGTTACAAGAAGTAGAAAGCTACCCTGATGGAAAGGAAGGAAGTTTCGTGCATTACGATAAGTAGCTATAGCATGTAGTTAATTTCTTATGTACGCTCTCGTTGCGCTATCAATTCCAAAGTTCTCAAAGATTAAACTACCTCATATTCACCTGTAAATATTATGTACCTGCATATACTCTATGATTTACCACGTCGAAGCAAGTATAAGTATACTTGATGTAAGCTTACTTACAATGCAAAATATGTAGGGACACCTCGGGCCGACACTGCACAGTAGTCGTGACAGGTCGTGACATAGAGGAACGTGACATGTTCACGTGATACGCGTCAGTCACGGTCAAATGAGTCTGACTTAATATTAACAGTGTCACGAGTACCTAACCGAGTTGAACTCTGTTGACCTGCTTCATTAACTGACCTTCATCCTCTACGCCTATTCTAGAAACGAGATATCAATATATCAATGCTGAAACGAACTCCCACAACTTCAGATGGAAAGATCGTTGACAGGCTCCAAGAAAGTTCGAGGATAAACAAGCCGTTCAAAGTTCCGACATTCGCTGCTGCTGTTGAACGGGTCCAGCCCACGAGAAAGAGGAAGCGCGTCTCTTATAAAGGCCAGCAGCAGGAATCCGACTCAGATGATGAAAATGCACGAAAGAAGAAGATTGACAAGGATGCTAACTACAACAACGAAGAAGAGCTTCTGGCTGCTATCGCGAAGTTTCCTGTTTATAAACCTAAGCCTTTCGACGAATTACGGAAGTTCTCGATGCCTTCTATGAAAACCAAGGACGGAACCGTTGTATCACTTATTCCGTCAAATACTTCTCTGGGTGTTCGACCACAGGCAAAGATTATTCCACGTCCTTTACATGACCCTATGGAAGACCATGCCATTGTTCTATATGATCCTACCATTGATGATAGAGAAACGGATGAAGAACGGAAGGAAAGAGAAAAGGAGGAAGCAAAGGAGATGGCTGCAAAGGAGGCGAAAGAGAAGACTGCTGGGATGTTCAATCCCCACAAAAGCCTGAAAGACCTCTTAGGTGAAAGCCAGGTTAAAAATGGCAAGATGGATAAGGTTCCTGTTGTCATAGATCCACGACTTTCAAAAGTTCTTCGACCGCATCAGGTGGAAGGTGTGAAAGTGAGTCTGAATATCTCCTGTATGCATAACTGACGATGATGGCCTTTATACAGTTCTTGTACAGATGCGCAACTGGAATGGTGGAACAAAATCAATACGGGTGTATCATGGCAGATGAGATGGGTCTAGGAAAGACCCTGCAATGCATTGCGCTGATGTGGACATTGCTGAAACAATCCCCACGCCCTGGAAAACCAACCATCGAAAAGTGCATCATTGCATGTCCGTCCAGTTTAGTCAAAAACTGGGCGAATGAACTTGGTGCGTTGAGCTCAAGCTCTTTGACAACATATTTACCAGCGTTTTTCAGTGAAGTGGCTCGGGAAAGATACACTAACGCCACTGGCGATTGACGGAAAAGGAGGTAAAGCGGAGCTTTTGGAGAAAGTTTCGCGATGGGTTGCAGCTGGCGGAAGGAACGTAACACAACCAGGTTAGTTCGTCCATATGGGTCTTTCGGGACCTGCTGACACGCTGTAGTTATGATAGTGTCATACGAGACTCTGCGAACGCTCTCAGCACATCTCGCTCACTGCAAAATTGGCCTTCTTTTATGCGATGAAGGTCACCGACTAAAGAACTCGGGTCTGTTTTATTCACTTTAAACAGCGACTGCTAAACTCTAATTGTTCACGTCTCAGACTCCCTAACATTTCAAGCACTCAATGCTCTGGACGTTAATCGAAGAGTTATTCTCACAGGAACACCGATTCAAGTGAGTGTCACAATCAATAGTTATGATACTGTTGCCGAATAATGCATGGAAGAATGATCTTTCAGAGTATTTCTCCCTCCTCAATTTTGCGAACCCTAATTTTCTTGGGTCAAAGAATGAATTTCGTAAAAATTTTGAAAATGCTATTATTAGAGGCCGGGATTCTATGGCAAGTGACGCATTTAAAGAAGAATGCGAGAAAAAACTAAAGGAACTTGGAGGCCTTGTAATGAAATTCATTATAAGGAGAACTAATGACCTTCTTTCGAAATATCGTACGTTTCCGAATCTGTTTTTTTTTGTCCTCGGATTATTCATGTTTTAATGCAGTGCCTGTGAAATACGAGCAAGTAGTCTTCTGTGGCCTCTCGGATTTTCAACTAGCTCTGTATCGACTTTTTATTGTTTCTCCCGAGATCAAATCGCTCCTTCGTGGCACGAATTCTCAACCCCTTAAAGCTATCAATATCCTGAAGAAACTTTGTAATCATCCCGAACTTCTTGACCTTCCTGGCGATCTGGTTGGCTCTGAAAAGTTGATTCCTGAGGGTTTCAGTGGCGCCAATACTACAGGACGAGACAAGAACCGCAATCAAACTGTGCGGTGTGATTGGGGCGGTAAATTTGTCGTACTTGAACGGTTCGTAGTTCCTTAAATTCTCTCTACCCTGTCGACTTACACATTGTGGTAGATTTCTTCACCACATTCATACCCAGACTGACGATAAGATAGTCTTGATTAGCAATTATACCCAAACTCTCGATCTCTTTGCTAAGCTATGTAGAAGCAAAAAGTAAGTGCACTTCTTCGTATTCTGTTACAGGAGACACCTCATGGCCTATATGGTCAGATATGGTTTCTGCCGTTTAGACGGAACGATGACCATTTCCAAACGACAGAAACTTGTGGACCAGTTTAACGATCCCAATGGAAAGGAGTTCATTTTCTTACTTAGCAGTAAGGCTGGTGGTTGTGGTATCAACTTAATCGGCGCCAATCGCCTTATCTTATTCGACCCAGGTAGGTGTCAAACCCGCACACCACCAACCTCCTAACGGTTGACGGCAATAGATTGGAATCCTGCAGCCGACCAACAAGCATTGGCGCGTGTGTGGCGTGACGGTCAGAAGAAGGAATGTACGTGCTCGAGTTCCTCCTAGCTGTTCAAATAATAAAGCTAAGCACCGTGCTCCAGGTTTCGTGTATCGATTTATTTCGACGGGAACCATAGAAGAAAAGATATTTCAGCGGCAAGCGAATAAGCAAGCTTTGTCGTCTGCTGTCGTCGACGAGAAAGAAGACACGGAACGCCACTTTTCTCTGGATTCGCTTCGGCAATTGTTTACATTTAACGAGAATACTCTCTGTGACACACACGATACCTTTAAATGCAAGAGATGTAAGAATGGAAGACAGACTATTAAAGCGCCCGCCTTACTATACGGTGATGCCAGCACGTAAGTGCTATAACCACTCAAACGTAGAAAGGTAAATCAAAGTTTATTATAGGTGGAACCACTTCACAAACTCGGAGCTGAAAAACAACCACGACGACCTATTACGGGCCGAAGTCGGACTACCTGAAGTGTCCTTTGTGTTCCAATATATAAGTCATTAATATAGGCTGTAGCTGTATTGGAGCAATCATTTCTTGCTTATTGTTTACTTCGTTTTGGTCTTTTAGAATGGGCACAGATATGTTCTGTAAACTACTTATAATACATACATAAATCCTGACTTCTGATACAAATTCCATGACGATGCGTCCGAGCGGGTACATAACATGAATAAAGGAAACAATAAATAGCAATTACTGCACAACATCCTCCCAATCGCCCCACTCTCCACCAGCTGGCCGAATCTTTATCTTCTCTCCTACAGTTCCAAAATATGAGGCATTGTACCAAGCCTTGATTTCGTCTTCACTGAACGGACCAAATGTTTCTGGCCCAGCGCCCGACATCGCCCACTTGTATTCGTATTTCACATCGGCAGAGGGAGGCTCCCATGATTCATCGACACTTCCAGAAGAACGGACCTCCCGCACTAGCTCCTCGTATGTCTTGGAATAGATATCGGTTTCACCGAACGACATTATTGTGGACGCAAGATGTGTAATATGCTCGATGTCAGTCGGCACGTTGTGTTTTTTATCCACGACCATTTCATTGTGTGTGTCGACCTTCGCTTTCGAGCTACATGACCGAAAGTATATGAATGTAGATATGAATGGAAGATAAGGGAGGACTATAAACCTTTTGTTATTGCTTCCCTTATTCTTCTTCCTTCCTAATCGCTGTAGTGCCTCCAATACAGTTTCGCCTTTCTTGAGCATGGGTAATAACTGCTTTTCCAGTGCACCTTTTCCACCGCTTTCCCGTAGTTCTTTCTCCTCTGCTTCCATGCGTTCCTTCTGCAGTTTCTCTTGCTGCCGCTTTCTTCGTCGCGCCAGCTTAATTTCTTTCTCACTCAGGCCTTCCATCCACTTGTCATGTACTGCGTGTGCATCGAAAGTGCGCACGTACGTGCCATCCTCCGTGAACTTCCCCTCTTCCATTTCTTCGCGCATGTTGAATGAAGAAAGTTCAAAGCCCATGCCAGCCTTCTTCTTTCGTTCTGCATCATCGTCGTCTTCTGCATCAATATCATCCTCGTTAGAATCATTTTCTGAGCCTGAGTTCCCCCCAAACTCTTGGCCCTCTATATCGCCTAAGCGCATGTACTTTTCTTTGTTCTTCCCTGATGAAGAGTCATCCTTCTTTTCCTCCTTTTCAGCAGCTGCAAACATGTCATCATCATCATCGTCGGCGTCGGCGTCCTTCTTTCGACTGAAGACAACGCCTTCGCCATCGTCACTAGAGTCCGACTGGTAGCCCTCGGTTTTTACTTTGCCCTTTCGAGAGGGCTTTTCTAGGGATTCCTCGACTTGCTCTTCAAATTTAACAGGATCTTCGGAGGGATCGACGAAACGCGTTTTCTTTGAAGTGTGTACTTTTGAAGATGACGAGGACTCGCCAGACGCCGCGGACCTCTTGAGACTAGAGCGCGCAGACATGGGGGGAAGGTGAGAAATAGGTGTTAGAGTACTGGTAACTATTAGTATGGTTGGCAATGGCAGTAGTACATAGTACTCGCAATAGGCACGTGATAGTGCTACTTGCAGTGAATTCACTTTGAGTCTAAATCCACTACAAAGTAATTCGTTTTGAATTACAACTATTGACTAGGGCTCAAGTAATCGAGTGTATGATAGCGTTGAAGCGTGTGTTACAAAGTTAGCAAGTGAAAGTTCAAAGTTGCGACTTGCGACTTGCGTTCAGCATGGAACCGAACAAAGCCCGGAATGGTGCTCTGTCATTTACACTGCCAACAGATGAGAGCGGGCACACAGCCGCCAGCGGTACCAGCGTTTCCCACTTCCCTTTCTTTCGTCTTTTCCTCCATCATGGCAGGTCCATCTATCGTAAGTGACCTTTTGGGTTACACCTCAATTGGTTGCTGGTTAGGGGCGCAGTTTCCGTGAGTTTTCTCCGTATTGCACAAATTGCGACTTTCCTGATTCCACATAACTTCTTGTCAACCTCTATTTGCTCCATCCTAGCCAGGTAGTAGAGAATATCCGACGGCAGTCATGCGAAGGTCTTGCCCTTCCTTTTCTTGCCAATTGGCTTCTAGGTCCGTTGTCACTTAATGCTCTTATTTCTTGCTTTCTCACTTTCTGTTGGGCGTTTGCTAGGCGATATATCCAACCTCATAGGTTGCATTCTGACAGGTCAACTACCATTTCAAGTGCGCGAGCAATTTTTATCAAATTTTCTGGATTTCACCGATAATTACTATTAGAAATGGCTTGCAACTTACTTTGTACTTGTCGATCTCACCCTCGTTGGTCAATACGTTTATTACTCCAGGAATCCAAAGACAATGCCTTCCACATTTGCCCATGTCCGCTCCGCAACGACACCATCCATTCCTCGTAGAATGTCTTTAGATCGGGGTGCTTCTCGATATCGGACTCTTTCTGCTGTTGCTGCTAACGTAGCTCAGGCTGCTGCCCTTGCGGCCCAACAAGATGAACGTGCAGACGCACGAACGGCCAGAGGTCGCCATCGACACACAATGTATGAAGAGTCTTCTCGTGTTCAGCCACAAGATGATGACGATATCGACGATTCAGCTCTTGCGGCTTTGACGGATAGTTTTCACTCAGAAGGTGGAAGAGATATACGGGGAAAGAGAGTTTCGTGGAGTATTGAGCGGTATGGGGGAAGGCGTGGATCAAGTGTTGGAAGGCAAGCAGGCATAACACGTCCTACAAGGCCGGCCGCACTTCATCTCACATCCGATGAAACAATCTCCAGTTCAGATCGAGGCCGTTCAATCCAACGCCACGACCTACCTGACGTGGAAGAAGCCGCTACGTCTTTGTCTAGCTCCGGTCGACGGGACTCGAGGGCCAGTCGTCGAAGCGCTACCACTATGGTTTTTCTTGGAGCCTGGGCTCTTTTTGGGATTGGCACCCTTGCAGGGAGCAAGCGGGGCCTTCCCTCAACAACAACAACCAATATTGGTAGAGTTCTGACTCCCAAAGCATGGCGATCCTCTGAACTCATTCCTGTTACCACTATACCTTTTCCCAAACCTTCTTCGTCTGATGGTTATGCTAGTGTACAATTTAAAAGTTTTGACCTAGATGATGCTCCCTTGTCCGAACCACCCCAAGATAGTGACGATATCTCTCGTCGTGTCGTAGGGCGTATTTTTGCCTGGCTCTGTACCACATTATACCTGACGTCACGTTTACCGCAAATATGGAAGAATGTAGGTTTCTATATCTTATTACGTGTAAGTTAATACTCATGATCCTGTAGTTTGTGAGGAAATCAGTGGAGGTGAGCTTTCTGCAATAGTCAAGGTCCATTTTCACTGCTTATAAGCACAACAACAGGGTCTTTCCATGTATTTATTTATATTCGCATTCTTGGGCAATACTTTTTACGTAGCATCTATTTTGCTATCTCCTAAAGTTTTCGAGCCTCCACCTGTATCCACAGAGTTTATCGCAGAGAGCATTCCGTAAGTTCTTCCGATCTAATTTCCTGTTGTATGTTGGTGTAACGCTTGAGGATACTACACAGCTATCTACTTGGGAGCGGAGGAACATTGCTTTTCGACGTCACCATTGTTGCTCAATCATTTATATACCGACCCAGACATCGAAGACATCTCTTAGCTCATAGTCGTTTAGTGGAAGAGGAATCTGGGCTTTTAGCTGGCGATGTTTTATCTGCACATCCACCTTTAACGACCGGGGAATCAGCCATATCTTCTCGGGGACGGACTTCTCGTACAAGGGGCAGCGATTAGAGCATTTCCGGTTCTAAAGATGTGTTGCTATATATTGTATAGATTGTGTTAGCTTACAATGTACTATTCGATTTTTGAGGGCAGTGTTAAGTCCGGAAGTGCGGCCCGAGCGACGTGGTAATCTATTGCGCGATTAGGATTACGTGGGATTGCTCGCTTTGGAACTGTGGAGCGCACCTCTCACTCGCGGCCGTTTATACCACTCAGTACTTTGCTTAAGTCTGCGTCTCTTCATCTGATTGGTTTCCAGCATACTGTGTAGTTGAAGCTAATCACAGTCTACGAAATACTTACTTCAATGTCGAAGCTGCAAACACCATCGAATCCGTTATTCGGAGCGACTCCAGAGCAATTAGTCAGTGTATAAAACATGATAGTGTCTGCTATAAACTTAGTTCATTATAGCGCGATATAGTTATCGATTACCTGTGCCATAACTGCTATACTAATACAGCGAGAGCGTTCGTCAAAGACAGCTCCGTCAGGCAACTAGACGCTGATGGCGACGAAGTTATATCCTCTGTTGATGAACAGTTAAATGAAGACGAGGAAATCACCGAGGAATTTCTGAAACAGGTTGAGAGACGACAAGGTATCTTCCTTATAGTTGTATTTCTGGATACTGCTCAGCCACTATTTTGAAGAGATCAGAAGGTGTATCCTGGCTGGAAATGTTGATGATGCAACAGACCTTATTCACAAGCACTTCCCTTCTATTCTTCCAGATACTTCTTCACCGGAAGTTGGGTCAGATAATTCGACTGTTGTCGCATCACCCCCTCCAAGCGATCTTCGATATCTATCCGCGACCTCTGTAGACCCGATGCATCTTTCTCTGAACCTTCGTATTTTAGCCTTCACTGAAGCTTGCCGCACTATTCCCTTGGAATATCCTGCCGATATCAAGCTCACTGTTAAGTGGGATTCCTCATCAAGCATTCGCCTTCAAGGCGAAGACGATCCAAAATACCTTGAACAGCAAGTAGTCCTGCTTCAAAAACTTCAGAAACTCTATGCATATGTTCAAACACTTCCTAATGCAGCTGACGGTGCTCTCTATATGAAAGAGCTAGAGCACGTCAGTGGTTTGCTTGCATACAAGGTTCCTGAGAAGAGCTCGATGTCAAAATACTTGAGTATGGAGAGACGAGAAGCTGTTGCCGACCAAATCAATCGAGCCATTTTACGTTCGTCATCACAAAAATTGAATATTTCTTTTACTAATTCTGTAACAGAGAAATTGGGTAAGGCGCCGATCTCTTCTGTTGAACTCTACACGCGCTACACACATATCTTGTGGGAACTCGCTAATCAGAGTGGCATTAATTCACGTCCTGGTGTAATGTTACCGCCGGTACCAAGGACATCTTCTCCAATACCATCGAAGTCAGATAATGAATCTCAGGTTAGTTCTTTGCCTTCGGCAACAAATATTTATCCCAACTGATGATGTCTACTATATGCAGGTTGTTCCAAACTTTGATTTGAAGCAACTTTTAGATTTAAAGCCATAATCATAAATGCACCACTATATTAACTTGTTTCTGGAGCTTCTGGATCGCATAATTTCGCACATGTACTATCACAATAATATATTTGTATGATTCATTTATCAGTGATGGTGGTCAGTGATGGTGGTTACTGCACAATAACAATATCATCCCATCGATTCCTATTCACCTGCTGGAGAACCTCCTCAGGAATCTTGCAATTTCTGACGCCAAGTATGCGCATATGAACCCAACGAGCCCAGTCAATGCGATTTAGGGCATTCAAAACGTCTTTGGAGCAGTTAGTTAACCATTGATTGTAAGATAAATCCAACACCTGAAGTAAGGGGCAGACATTAGACAACCTATGAAGAGGAATGGGGTTTGGGAGGTCGATCAGTGCCAAGTGTGTTAGCGTTGGTGGTAAAGTCAAAAGCGTAGAAATGGGTATGCTGATGGACACCAGCACGAAACACTCCAAAACCTTTGGCACCGCAGTCTCTTCATCCCAATCCCAAGAATGGCTGCTAATACTTCCTACCATGTCAATATCTTTATGACCATGAAGAAAGTAATCATCCCGCAGAGTTGCTTTGGGTCCTATTATTATTATCTCGCCATCTGCATTCCTATCCGGTTCAAATAAAGCATAAAGTTTGGAATTGGGTAATGGTGATTCCACTGAGGCATAGCGAATTAGATCACGTCGAAGATGACTGGGTATAAAGGGCACAACGGCGTCCTTAAACTCTGACGCAGTACACGCCGACAATAACTGCTGAAGACAGAGGACAGAAAGTGAGGGAATCTGTGAAGATGAGTCATGTGCTAACGTTTTCAAATGCTCGAAGATGAGCGATAAAGCTTGTTCGCGCCACTTTGAAGTTTCTTTGTAGGAAACATCCTTGAAAGCCCGCGTCCAACTCCTGGGCGGTTCAGGACCCGAGTATGATACTGATGGGGTACTTGTAGAGGTTGCAGACGAAGAACCGTCGTTTGTGGAGGAATATGATCACTGTATTCAAAGAGGTCCGTAGGAAGGCTAGGAAGACGAGTGACACTTGCGGAAGTGATATGCGACCTTGAGCGCAAGAGGTTCTGTGAATGACGAAACTGTTCGCCTCTACAACCGCAAGTAATCAGTAGTTGTCTAATATAATCATGAAAATGAGCCATACCTTAGCGTATGCAAGCGGTTGTTAACAGAATCTTTGTGAGATGTAAACATTTCGCAGTTCTGCAGTTACTGTATCATTTCGACCGAATGTTCAAGATTTTTTGGCGTGACAACAAACTTTGGTTCATTGTTCAGTTCAGACTCAGTCTCCTTCCCAGACCCAATGGGAGGTCTCTCTACTAGAGCGGTACGCAATTCTTATTCCAAGTTAAAGGGGAATAGATTAAGTCTCGTGATATATATCTCACGTTCCGTTTTAGGATTGAACGTTAATTCAGTGAGACCTCCCAGAGGGTCTGGCACAAAACATATGCAAATATAAGGGTCGAGCTGACCGCTGCATACGCCGACCACTTCTGAGCTCCAAATGCTTCACTGCAATTATGTTCATACTAATGATTTATTGACCTTAGAACATAAATGAAGAGGATTGAAAGCGTGTATACCATAATTTATTGTAATCCCCTTAATTCCCCTCCAAAAATCACTCTCCAACATCTCACAAGAAGTGAAAACATTATGATTAGTGCGTAAACCTATTGCTTACTGAGAGAATTTCAGGTTCATTCTGCATGAGTCTCATTTTAAATTCTGCTATTGCTATTTAAATAACTTGGGAGACATTTTCGATTATAATAGACAGTGTGGGGTTCGAAAACGAGGTGTGGACGGGTCGGGATAGGGGAATGGCTTATCACTATGAGGGTTGTATTTCATTCTCAGAACGAAAATCGGAGCCACGGCCATCAGGTGGCTATGTTATTTGCATATGTTTTGTGCCAGACCCTCTGGGAGGTCTCACTGAATTAACGTTCAATCCTAAAACGGAACGTGAGATATATATCACAAGACTTAATCTATTCCCCTTTAACTTGGAATAAGAATTGTGTACCGCTCTAGTAGAGAGACCTCCCATTGGGTCTGGGAAGGAGACTGGTTCAGACTGATGTTTTGTGCGTGACATCAATGAAATTTGTTCAATGTGGGTATGACTAAAAATTTGAAATGTGAAAAAAATGGACCGCAATCAGGCTCCTAAAACCAGCCTTATCGCTCGCTCGAATGGCCTACGTGAGATAAGATAAAGGGTGTGTACAAATAAACAAACCTAAGAGGCCAAACTCGCGAGCGATAGGCTGGCAAATTTCGTCTCGGTGTTCTCGGAGACGTGACAATACCTCAGCAACATGGTCCCGAGAAACATTTCGCTTACAATAAATATTCAAATTCACACGTCAATAAAATCATTTCTTCATCAGTTCTCATGCTAGGGTTGTCTGAATTTGGAAGGTGCCATCATCTCCTTACTATCGTTGTAAGTGATTTGATTCTACTTCTTTTTGTTCTCTGTATTCTCTGGCACATATTCAACGGCTTCAAAATATTTTTATGACAATATTTCGCATGGTAATAGCTTATATCAAGCAGTCTTCAGCTGCAGTGTCATTTCCCCTTTTCCTTTTTCTTGGCCACAGATTTCTACAAGCAAGCGAAACCACAGCTTCATTCTTTGAGAGAGTGGTATTCTATGATTTATAGAGAGATAGCATATAATCATGAAGTATTTCCAAAAGCTTGGTTGTAATTGTTTGATATTTCGTGCTACGACATGATGTTGAACTTTGAAGTGCTGGAACTGTTAGTACGGCTTCTATGGGATCAGATAATGTTACACTGAATGTATAAGGTAAGTACGGCACTTTAAACTCGATTATCGGCTCTTGGGGCTCGTTGGAATCCATATTACAGAGTGACATTGGTAAGAGATGAGAGACCATGAACTTGAACCAAGATGCTTTTGTAAAAATTATGTGCAAGTCGAGTTATATATTGTATAAGCCAACTACAATAATGATCAGTGGTGTTATGAGTAAGATATATTATTTGCAGTTCCCTATCGTCAAAGCGTAGAAAGACTGAAAGGTGAACAATACATATTCACCAAGTGAAGTACTAAATCGGTAATGCCAGTGTCTCGGAAACTTGCCGAGCCCTGACTTCGGAACTGATGAAGAAATGATTTTATTGACGTGTGAATTTGAATATTTATTGTAAGCGAAATGTTTCTTGGGACCATGTTGCTGAGGTATTGTCACGTCTCTGAGAACACCGAGACGAAATTTGCCAGCCTATCGCTCGCGAGTTTGGCCTCTTAGGTTTGTTTATTTGTACACACCCTTTATCTTATCTCACGTAGGCCATTCGAGCGAGCGATAAGGCTGGTTTTAGGAGCCTGGACCACAATCTGAAAGTTTCTCAAACGAGACAACAATAATAACAAATTACAATGACACCTTCCACTTAAAAATGCTGTAGCTAACTGCAGCATCAATTATCCCCCTATATTTCACATTTTCAACATTTTAGGTGAGCAAGAGCACTACTATTGAGGTAGTAGGAGATACTCTTACAGAAAAATGTAGAAATACTTTGTATTCTTCGAATGCTTAGAGCATTAGAGTACTTATCCACCCTATCTAATTTACATATATGTTTCATGATTCGCAAAGTTATTGTAGAATGGCCCAATTAAGGCTACTTACCACTATAATAAAAAGGTATCGTGAATTATGGATATATGATGAAGGTTAACATGTCGCAAATCTGACTTGCAGTGAAGCAGGTGCCAGGAGATGACCAAGTGAGAAAATAAATGAAATAACACTGCGTGAGTCACCTACCAGTAGGTCCTAAGTACGCAATTAGATCTCGGTTCGCCATCCGGATCTCCTCTGCCATTCCCATATCACGCACCGGACTGTAAAATAGATTTCTACGTAGTAGTAAGTACTTAACAATTACATATAGTCTAATACAACTAGGTGTAAGTCTTCAGGTCTGAGACCTGCCTGGGACTTCAGCTTCAGGAATCACCGGAAACGGACTTCAATAAACCAGCAGTGACAGGTTGTAGATAAAAGTGCATCATGATTAACTAATGTAATTATAATTTGTATGTATCTATTCCGGGGGGACAAAAGGGCTCCTTCGGTACGAAGGAGCTTCAATAATGGGTGGAAGTGTTTTTGCCAGTTCAACTGTACCGGCAGGGAAAGGGAGATCGTCTACACCTTTTGGAAGGACCTTCTCATACAACCCTTTAGCTTGATTATGAGAGCCGATAAGATTCATCTTCTTTTTTGCATCCCTAATCATAACATGTGCATTGTCAACGCCAGGAACTGCCCCCTTCACAAATACGAGGTTCAAATTGGTATCAACGCGTATAACAGAGAGGTTCTGGACGGTGATACGTTCATTTCCCATGCGTCCGGCCATCTTTTTACCTGGAAACACGCGACCAGGGTCCTAGAGGACAGTTAGTTATATTCAAAGCAACGGAACATTTAGAAAATGAGGTTTACCTGATGCTGACCAGTAGAACCAGAGGAGCGATGCGAAACAGATACACCGTGACTCGCTGCAAGTCCGTGGAAACCCCAGCGCTTCATACCACCTTGGAAACCCTTTCCGATACTATACAGAGATAATGAATAAATTGGGCCATTAAATACAGATAGAAAGTACACACGAATTGGCAACCACATCAACGTATTGTCCGGGTACGAAATGAATGGCGGATAGCGTGGTTCCTACAGACTTAGGAGAACGTAAATAGGAAAAGGAGTATGGACTCACCGACAGGAACGTGTGCATCTGAAGTAACAGGGAACTCCTTCACTATCCTCTTCGGAGGTACGCCCGCCTTCTTGAAGTGACCTAGCATCTGGCGTGTTGTCGTCTTATCTCGTTTATCTGAGGCAGCAACTTGCACGGCATGGTATTCTGTGTGATTCCGTCTAATAGTCTTTACGTTGGCGGTGACCTGACAGTTCTCAATCTAGCATACATGTTAAGTACAGGGACAACATGCAAGCTAGGTAGGATTTGCGAACCTGTAGTATTGTCACGGGAAAACGGACACCATGGTCGTTCCACATAGCGGTCATACCTCGTTTTCGCGCGATGAGGCCGGTCCTTATCGAGTCTGGAGACCATTTGGAAGGCTCGGGAGGGGAAGAGGTGGCAGGGTTTTTGGTAGAAGCAGCAGCAGCAGCACAGGGAGCAGAGGAGGAGTGAAGGAGGCGGAGGGAAGAAAGAGAGGCAGAGTTAGGGCCAGAGACGGCCCAAAGTCGAAACATCGTGTTTGAGCGTAAGCTGGTCAAGGTCCAGCTGAAATCAGAAAAAGTGGGCGGACTTGGAATTTGGCCGGACAAACGGACCTCCTCTTTCCAGCCTCTTTCTCTCCTCAAATATTATTATACCTGTCAAATGGAATGCATTCCTGGCCCACTGACACCAGAACTAAGACCGCCACACGAAAACAAACTCCTCCCCGCAACTATCCATTCATACAACAAGGAACTCTAAACGCCCTTACTTTGCTTCACACAAATGGCCGCTTTTCTTGGGCTTCTCTTGTAAACATTTCTCCCAAAGGTGCTATACATGCTCGTCTCTCGTCCTACTCCATAGCTCATCCTGCTAAAGAGAACGGTAGGTTCAGAACGGGTCTCCCTGTACCTGTCTTTCCCGCGACAAAACCACCAGCTGTAAATCTTCCCCGCGTGACTGTAACCCGACGAGCGGAACAAGGAGTATGTTCAACACAGCACGCGCAACTCACCTTCTCATATCGATATCACTTTAGGCTAATTTCCTTCGAACCTTCCTCCCTGATGTCGATGTTGCAGAAAATTTAATTAGGGAATATGTTGCTGAGGACGCCGAGCTTGCGAATAACCTCAAATCATTTGATCCTTATATTGGAAATGCTCTTGAGGTGATCTGTGCTTATGAAGATAAAACAGAGCGGTCGGGATACCTGGCCTTTCCTATGGGAGAAACCCGGACCGAGCTAAGTGAGTGCAGTTACTTTATTCGTAACATATACACTTCCAGCATACTCATTCACAACTAGATTTGTCTCCATTTACTGTTTCAGTTTCCGAAGGGACTAAAGTCGAACCGTCTACGTCGCCTGTTCGAAGCTTTCATACACCGATCCGGCAGATTGTGTCTTCAGGTAGTGCAATGGCAGGTCAGTGAAAAATCGAGCAGACATCGTACAGCGCTTTAACATCATTTTATGTATGTTAGATATGCCTCTTATTGTCCGAACGTATGGTGCCGTTGATGTTCTGCAAGTAAGATGCGACGAGACAGCCATCTCGATAGATAACTTGGCTTCATTTACCAGTTCTAACCTTGGAAATTATACTGTCGTGGACATGAAGTTACAGATGTCTCCCGTTTCTCTTTTATTGGTAAATGATCATGGTTCTATTTACAATTTTGACTTTGGACAACAGAACTTGTATGTACTCATTTTGAATATAGTTTATTTGTTGACTTTGTTATCAGGACTCGAGTCTCACTCGATTATGAAAACGATAAAAAACATGTTGCTCCTGATTCATTTTGGAGAATTGAAACCGGAAAAGGTCCTGGAGAATGTTTTCTGATTTCCGGTAAAACGGCGTGGTCTGTAGATACTAGAGCAAGACTTCTGCTTTATCATTTGATGTATGTGCTGACATGTGGGTAAAGGTGAACTCTCGCGTGGAGCTTTTCAATCTTCCGGACTCAAAGGATATGTTGACCTCAGTGGACAATTCTATTGATCACAACGTTCTCCTTTGTTCCACAAATGAGCTTGTGTGGATAGACAGGCGGTATCCTTGTCGACCTATGCTGGGATACAAACATTATCGTGAATTCGATAGATATTTGACAGCACAGACAATTAATTTCACATCTCGTATGTTTCCATATTTTATTATATTTCGGACTATTAATAGCACATCGTAGCCTTGACATTTCTATCATCCAGAAAGAATGGACTCGTTTCAGTCTATGATGTTTCTTACGGGCAAGACCGTTTGTTCCATGTCAATACAGCTCCATACGCGTTATCACCAGTCGGTCAAACTGACAAGCTCCATATTGGTCAAGTATTTCTTCCTCAACTTGGCGGAAGAAAGAGTAGTGAACTCGGCCTTCTACGACTCGGAGAGCTTGGAGATATCTTCTATGTTGAGCTTTCTACACCGGATGCAAAACCGGAACCAAGCTTTGAGCTCCTGAAGTCGCAGGCTTATGAGGTCCTCGAGGCGAATGCTAAAGAATTATACCTAGATCTAGGTCCGCTAAGTGACCAACAGGGTGTTGTAGTTGATTTGTCGGTCCCTTATGATTGTAAGAGGCTGCTAGAGCTTGTTATATTGAATTATTTGATGCCTTAATTTCTTGTAGATATATTCCGTGTACATGAGGATGAAGCTACACGAAAGGAGGAGAATGGTGCAGATGATGTTTTTGATTTGCTTGATTTGCTATCGGATTCCTTGCGAAATGTCGATCAACCAATGGAACAGATGCTAACGACGTAATATTATTTTTGTTTATCCGAGTACGTATGTTGAGTTTGATCTGCAGGTATGATATTGCGCATCGAGCAGGAGAAGAGCCGGATACGAGACACAGAACAGACTTCTTTGCGGGAAGCGTGCTTAGTTCCAGGCGAGGTTATCATGCCATAAAGCGTGATCGTCTCCCGCTAAAAAATATGGCTACACAGGCTCCCTGGCATCATAACATCACTCCATTTCTAGGAAGAATTGATCCCGAAACTGCAGGAAATGTAGACGAACTCGACAAATACTTGAAAGAATACAATTTGATAGAAAATGAGGGTCGATCAACGGAGTCACTGATGCATGAACGACGAGCCCGTGAACAATTAATATCTGACCTCATACTCTCTAGAGATATCTTTGCACCTCATCCCTTTGTTCGGAATGCGGAAACAGATGGTATATTGGAGGCTATGGCTGAAGCGTTATCTCTTGCAGATGAGCTACCAGCTGTGGACTTTGGCTACCTTCGGCCTACGATAAAAGAAACAGATTACTATCAGAAGGAGGAACTTGATGAACGCGAGGAGAAGTTCACGGTTGGAGTGAGGTCGCTTCTCAAGGATTGGGTGGCTGGGAGCAATCCGGATGCATATGTGTATCATGATTCTTACGAAGATGAAACAAGTACGCTTCCACCAGCGCAGAAACCACAACCTCGAGCAATCACACATGCCGTACGAAGTCAGCCTCCTCCAATCGTTCTAACCCAGTCTCAGAAGCCGCCTGTAATAATCGCCTCGAGCACTACTGAAGATATCGTCATAAATAAAACAATTCCAGTGGCACAGGCGGCGACAATGCAGTTAGCTGACTGGCAGCAGAGAGATGACTACGGATCTTCTCAAGAGGTGATGATGGTGAGCACGCAAGTGCTTCCTGGACCACATGGCGGACGGCCGGGGGTTAGTGTTAAAAAGAAAATACCGAAAAGACGATTAGGGGGATTTTGAGTACTTTATATTATAACAATGTAAAATATGTGGGATAAGTAATAACAGTAGTGGGTGATAATGGAGAGGTATGGGAACTTTTATGCAAGTGAGCCTCGAGGCGAACCGAGTTGCCTGCCGGGGAATGCACGATGTCTATAAGTACACTATTTCGGGATCGGACTTCCGGAATTTTACACTTACGCCGGCGACTAGCCTCAGGCTCGGACTTGCATGGTCTTCGTTCCTCTCCACTTACTTTTTTCTGACATATAGCTTTCTCCCTTCTACTCTCTTTTGCCTCGTGCAACAGCACGAAGCTGGACTAGGGGCCAGCAATACCGTCGCGCTCTATGGATGGAAAAAGGTATATAACTTTCCCGCAGAACTCCGTGCAACACTTCTCATTCTTCGTCTACGCGATTCATCTAGGTCGCATTACTCTCTGTATGATCCCAAGTCTTTCGGCGATGTTCTCAAACGTATGTGAATTCTGCTACGCGTCTTCTGGTTAAATAATCATTGTTCGGATGGAATAACACAGGCCATAAAGCAGTCGTCTGTGCCATTTCGGCCAGCTATATTTCCACCTTCGCTGGGTATCCAGTACGCCCCCTTCCATTACTATAAATAAGAGTCTATCATTTTAAAGGATAGGGTGTGACAGCTAGATTCACTCAAATCTCGGTTGCAGACCACGAGAGGGCCCGTCAGCATACCCAAACTTGCTGCTGTTGTATACCGTGATGAGGGATTGATGGGCTTTTATCGTGGTCTATGGATACCTCTTATTACCATTTCTTTCGTTCGTGAGTAACTCCATCCTATCATGCATTGCCTGAAATATTTATAATCGACAAAGGTGCTGCCAGCTTCACCATTTATTCCCGAACGAAGGAATACTGTCAAGAGCACGTCATTTTGAACCGTAATCGTATTCTTGACGCCTCTCTGGTTGGCGGCATTAGTGGTTCATTGTCTGGTTCACTAATTTCATTTGGAAGTGCTCGTAAGCATTTTTCTTATTTTTCGTATTTTCATAAATGATAACTCGCGCACTCAGCGTTTGAGCTGGTCAAGGTTATTTTTAACGTCCCTATGATGTTGCCATTTTCACAGGGTCGTTCTTTAGGTTCGCCGACAATTGGAATATTCCATTGCAGCAAGTAAAGGAATCATACTTAAAAAGCCTCCTGGAACTTGGGCAGCTGTAAAGGAAATATATCGGGGAAATGGGCTTGCGGGCTTGTATACGGGTTTTCGACTTCATTTCGGTATGTTCTTTCACAGATATAACAATCATAAAATGTCTAATATACCCTATAGTTCGCGATACAGCCGGTACCGCGTTGTATTTTCTTGAGTACGACGGGATGCGACATGTTCTTGGACGGTCGAGGTTAGGAGAGCAAGGAGATACTCCGGCGTGGTTCCCGCTCCACTCTTCCTTCGTTCCTTTCTTTTGTGGATCTATTTCCGGAGTACGCGACAATCTGCTTGATGTTGCTGTGACTAGGTTACTCACTTGACTATCAGGTAACTTCATGGGCTCTTATATATCCTATGGATGTGTAGGTCATTCATTGCAAATGTCTGTCATGTACATCTAATGTTATGGCTAGCGTAAAAACAAAAGTTCAACAACGTGCATTGGCAGGAGAACGATACCGCACACCTTTCGAGACCCTTAAACGCCTAATACGAGGTTAGTCAGTTTAATGTTAAAAAAAATCGTGGTTTACCTAATATATGAGATAACATAGGCCCTGATCCCTCTAACCCCCAGCCTCTTCTCGCGGGCGTTGCAAGGATATACCGTGGCCTGGGAGTCAGCGCTGTACGAAGTGTCACCACTCACGGACTTTTATGGACTCTATTCGATATGACTGGGTCTTATATTGACAATCTTCCTTCTTCGAAGACAGACGATGACGATTTGTAGTAACAGCGCCAACTTCCATCCCACATGCACATAGCGATCATATCCCTTTCTACTTTTAACACATTCATACCTTAGAAAACAAGTATCATATTTGGCAATTGTATCATCAGCATACCTAGTTTTTGAAATACAGCGCGTAAATTCCACTCATATACATGAGTGCATTTCTACCAGTAATGATATTGAAAGTGTATTAAATGGTAACTGCCTCTAACTAACCACACGCTATACACAACATAGTACTTCTAATTTACCGTGCTTGCACGTAGTCGTCGATTTTCAGCAATAAACACACAGTTTCTGTTGCTAATTCGATGGCACTTGTAGAGACAAGCAAAGGCTGAACGACATCCTCCTCCAAGATGTTCGATATCAAGCCCTGACAAGATTCATGTGAAAATGTAGATGTTAACAAATCAATATGTTCTTACCTTTCGTACGTTGATACCAGCATTTCGCTCGCCAAGGGCGTGGCGATTGCGAAGTTCAGTGACAATGGCAATGGGGTTGAGGCCAGCATTCTCAGCCAACGTCGTGGGTATCACCTCAAGCGCATCGGCATATGCCTGGAAGCAGTATGCTTCCATGCCTTTCAGTGATTGTGCGTATTGAGCGAGAAGACGCGACACATGGATTTCGGGTGCACCACCGCCACCAATAAGTGCACTAAGGTCAAGAAAATGTCAAAAACCGGAATACATTTCTTCGGAATGAGGCTCACCGTTTCTTCACCAAGCACCGCACGACGCACAGGGCATCATGAAGACTACGCTCGCACTCCTCCACAACAAGGTTGTTGCTCCCCATCGCAAGGATACTGACCGTCCTTCCCCTGTTCTTAATCCCAGTAATCTTCACCACCTTGACATCATTCTCATTGGTCTCTTCAACTAAATCGGCGTAACCTAGCTTGTCTTCCGTAAACGCGTCAATGTCAGCGATGGGCTTGCACCCCAGACTCTTGGAAAGGAATTCTATCTCGTCGCGCTCAACATCCTTCACAACAAGAATATTAAGACGTTTAAGGAAGTTGAGGGAAATGTCGTCTACGGCATCACGTAGGATAGACTTTTGAATCAGAAGTACGTTGCAATTGGCCTTCTTTATTTTCTTGCAGAGATTGAGGATGTACTGGCGGCCTTCCTTAATGACCTTGTCCATCTGTCGATAATCATTGATCACAACCGTGTTATCCATCTGCAAGATTATTTATCAGGTATGCAGATAAAGTAGCCAGTAGAAAAATACACATACATCCGGCTTGGGTGCACTCAGCTGGAATTGAATCACTGCAATCTTTGCTTTCTCCATTCGTGAAGGTCCACCTGCAGATGTGACGACATTCTGATTTAGAACGACACCCTCAATAAGCTCAGTATCCTCGATTGTCCCTCCGACTTTCTTCACGACGCGAATATCGCGGAGGTCGACATTGGATGAAGTAGGTGTGACAAGACGTGTAACAGCTTGAACAGCAATGGGTGCAAGAGTGGATGAATATTGCGAAACGATCTATGGCAATTGAGACGCGTGGTGAGCGCACAGTATAAAGCACGAACCTTGGAATTGAGAGAGGTGCTAGCTGCACGAAGAAGGCTTGCTTTATCACTCAAATCGATAGGCGTCGAAATTTCAGTCAAGTATTCGACAGCCTTTGCAGAAGCCTTGAGGAATGCCTCAGAGATGATGGTCGGATGAATGCCTTTCTGCAGCATTTTCTCAGCGGCACCGAGAAAGCTCCCAGCGAGAACGACGACCGAAGTTGTTCCATCTCCAGCTTCAACATCCTGCGCGGCAGATAGATCGACTAACTGTATATGGAATGAAAGTAAGATTGGGTGACATAACCGGGCAGACAATGCAACTTGCCATTTTAGCGGCGGGATGGAGTGCTTGAATATTTTTTAAAATCGTAGCACCGTCATTGGTGACAATAACTTCGCCTTTAGAAGTTTGTATCTTTAATTTGGAGAATGAGATAACAATGAAATGCGTATGATGCCCAAAGGACTGGCGCACCATTTTATCCATTCCTCTAGGGCCAAGAGACGTTCGGACAGCATCGCTGATCGCTGAGAGAGAAATTCCTCTTAAGATAGATTACATAAATGACTGGAGGATATTTCCTACCTTTTGCAGCAACCATATTCGATAGACGAAGCTCCATGGGCTTGTTCTGCGGGACGCGTTAGATCTGTAGGGAGAAAGAAAGATCGTACATGAAATACTTACCTTATCATTAAAGGCGGCATTTGCGCCCGAGAGCGATTTTGAGACGCCCTGTTTGGAAGGGGTTGGTTGTGCTGTGGCCATTTGAGAGCGGGAGGAGGGTAGGATGAAGGAGGACGAATATCCGATCAGTTAGAGTAAAGTAGAAATAATAATATTCCAATTTCCACAGCCAAAACGCGTGATGTAAGATTAGTCACGTGATTGGATTGCGCGTCTTTATGATTTATCTACTTCAACACTGTACAGTCTTGACTCTTGACTCTTGACTAGTGACTCTTTACTCTTGCTTTACTTCCACTCCCGCAGAACAAACTCCCCAACCTCTTCCACACTCCCTACGTCCCAGAAATGGATTTTGTAAGTCCTTATCACTCTTCATATTGCCATGTCTTAATCGCCTGCTTCAGTTTGGAAATCCACACGGTCCTGGAGGCCTCTTTGCCCATTTGGCTGGGTATGTATTCCTATCGTCCCTGTCATCCTGGAGCCTCATTCCCTCCAATGTAGCGGACTTCAAGCTCATCAAATGGGTGCATCAAATCCGAGGGCATATGATGAGTATCTCAAAGCCTACAGTGTTGCCATGCTTCCCGGCCGAGAGAGAGAGAATGTATCGTACGGTGGAAAAAGTACGCGCCATACCCCCACACCGTTTTCTTTCAGCACTCGCTTACCGTCCTGTATAGTAATAATGCCGCCGTCTGCACTGGCCAGCCTTACCAACCTTGAACTTGCTGGCCCATGGATGTTCCAACTACGCAACCCCGCTAATCCAGCGGCGTCGACCCATGCCGGTGTCCTTGAATTCATTGCCCAGGAAGGAGTCGTTCATCTTCCTTATTGGATGATGAAAACACTGAGATTAAACGAAGGCGACCCTATCCGAATTACTGGAGCAGAACTACCCAAGGGCAAGCTTGTGAAGCTGCAAGCGCAGACCGTACATTTCCTCGAAATATCAGATCCCAAGGCAGTGTATGTATAATTCTCCATGTACACATCTTAATTTGATTTACAGACATAAAATAGTTTAGAGCAGGCTCTTCGCAACTTCTCTGCTCTTACGCAAGGTGACATCATCGAAATATCTTATAATTCGATCGTATTCGGCCTACTCGTGATGGAAACACAACCCGGAGCAGGGATTAATGTTCTGGACACAGATCTCGAGGTAGATTTCGCTGCGCCTTTAGGTTATGTTGAACCAGAACGCCCGAAACCTCCTCCTCCGGCAACAATGGCGTCCAAACTGAAAATCGATTTAGATTCTCAGTCACCAGGATCATCACGACCTGGCTCTTCTTTGAGTGGTGGGTTTGTGCCTACTACAGGACCCACCTTGAGCAAGGGTGGAGACCAGTGGGAGAGCTTCAAAGGAAAGGGGGAGACTTTGGGCGGAAGAAAAACCAAAGGAAAGGGCATTAGCCATCGGAAAGTGGAGCAAGTCCCTGAAGGAAGCAAAATAATTCGAACAGAGTATGTTTCTACATTTCAAGCTGGTGAATAATACTTACATCTGCCGCAGTCAACACAAGATCGTTTCAAACGATACCTTGACTTCAGATGTAAAAGTTCCTGCTGCGCTCAACCTTCCCTTTGGTCAACTCTTCTTCGGCTTCAATGTTACCCCATACGTTCCTCCAGCACAACCGACCATTGAATCCCCTGGAACTATACCTCTGGTGGGTTACGCTTTCGAACTTAAAAGAAATGAATGTATGACTTACTCATTGTGCTGCTCTAAGTCACCTGCATTTGGTGGATCTGGTCAAACTCTAAATGGTCGTCCACAACCTTCGCGGACAACAGCCTCCCCCAAAGGTAAAGAGAACTTAGAGAAGGACCCTAGCTCCACAAATAATCATACTTGGGGTAGCTCAGGTCAAACGCTAGGCTCACGAAATACCCCAAGGGAACTAGGTCCCACTGGTGCTGGTGGCGCTCGTATCCCTCGGCTGCCCGAGCGACAGAAGAAAGAGCGAAGACCGAGAAGCCCTACTCCCGATTTTGGTGTCGATGATGATGACGATGTTATTATGATTGACAGTGACTAGAAACACCTGAAGAGTAGAGATAGTAACTATTCTTTACATCGGAACGTTAAGGTTCGAGGTTGTATGTATATTACACATGATTTGTATTAGACTATCGTTCTCAATTTTCCACCATCCATGCTTGTAACCTGCTTGTAAAAAAGTTCATTAACCAATACGCAATCGTGTCAATCAGAAATATCTATCCAAGAAAGCTGTTCGATTTAAAGCATGACTACTCCAACGCCTTTTCCAGCCGGGACACCGCCTTCTGGGTTCATACCAGCCAATGGCGCCGTCCTCCAGTTGTAGAGATAGAAGTTCAAGAAACCGTCGCCCACTCCGAACTACAAATAGATCAGCTCATAAGAACATGTGCATAAATCGAGGCGTACTTTCAAATCTGTCAAAACTGGAACTGTATCCATGAGTGTCAAGGCGTTAAAAACATCAAACTTAGCCTCATTGGCAATAACAAGCGCATCTCCAATGAGAGAAGTTAATCTCTTCTTTAGCTTCACTTCATCCTCAACTCCAGCTTGAAAGACGGTCTCCGTGGCATAATAAAACAAGTAAGCTGCCTCAAGAACAGGGTACTTCGCATTCCCGATAACGGTAGATGGAAGAGAATAAAAAGAGAAGAAATCTGTAATGTTGTGTGTCTCCGGGTCCTATATGCATTACATGTATAAGCGCAGTCTTAAGCGAGCAAAAATGTTAGTGATGTCGCACCTCCACGACATAAGCCCACGTAACCTGACCAATTCTTCTACCAGGGCCGCCATCACCAATCGATCCAGCCCCTCTTCCGCTTATGAACTGATGTGTTGCATCTTCCACGCTGAAGATGGGTGACATATCGAAACGCTTCATATAACGAGAAAATAGATCTGCTACGTGTATAACATCCTTCTCTTCCATCTCCCGCAATCCAGGCAGGAATGTGGACGAGGCCACTTTATTCACACGTATCATGCGAGCCAAAGTCATATTCCGTGGAACATAACAAAACTTGGTGTCAATGAGTTTCGGAATGTTGAGAGAACGATGATAATATCTTCAAGGTCTTGTTACTAATATTCATATAACTAAATAAAAGATACGCACCTGCATACAGATACAGGGGTGGGTATAACAACGCCTGCGGTATATATCGCCTGAAAAATGCCTTTGAGATGGCACTGACGAGTGACTTCCTTGATCAGAACGGGAGCCAAGCGCTTGGATCGCAGCTTCTTGTGAATGCAGAGATAGTTGATTTCGCTAACGGGAATGACACTGCAGGACGTTATTTAGCAATGATGGCGCGTAACGAAAGAATTTCCTACTTTCCGCGAATCCGTAATGTCATAGGAACACCTGAAATGAATGCAACTAGTTTCTTGTTGGACGAAACACGGACCCCAATATGCCATTCCTTGTGATATCCAGGAGGCATCAGCGCCCTATAACGAGTCAGAAAATAGATGAACTGGTCATATCATAGCTCACCATGCAAAGAATTCGGCACTATACTGGAACCGGAACGCGGCAGTATCGTCTTCAACGTAGTTTAGAGAAAGGAGATCATAAACTTCCTTGTTCTTAGAAATACTTAGAACTAGAAACAGCAACTGAAAAAAAAAATCACCTGTTTAGGATCGCTAATATCTAATATTGACCATTCGAACTCTTTTGGAAGAGGGTATGGGTCCTGCCGTACTTCCTCCCTTGGCTTTGAAGGCTCGATATAACCATCATCGAGGGGAGGACCCTCACCTACATTAAGATATAGGTCATATGGAAGATAATAAACAGCACAATTCCTAACCCAGCTGTGGGACGGGTTGGGTAGCCCAGAACTGTAAATACCATGTTAATATGTCTCTTTCATGTTATTCGATAATATGGGACCTTGTGTTCGCCCATGTCCTTCTTGTTGTGACCCCCGAGTCCGGCCTTGCCTTTGACAACGTCCATAATCTTCAGTTGCTCCAGAGCTTGTCTCACATTCTCGTGAGTCATCTGCTCAGCAGATAGTGATCCTTCAGCCTTAACAGTGTTTAGAACGTGGTCCACAACTTCTGAGGGGAGCTCATTCTTTCCGCGGAGAGCATTGAGCGCCTTGGCTGCTTTGGATTTCTTTTTCTTCTTCTTCTTGTTTTGGGACGTAGAAGCAACTGGAGTGTCGATAGGTTCAGGTACGTGCTCTATTTCGGAATCTGTGTCTTCCTGGTCCGAAGTGGTGGTTTCAGCAATGTCTTTAGCCTTAGCTTTTTGTTTCTGAGAAGACATGATGGAAAGGAACAAACTTGGGTTAATCACGTGTAATCTGCATATACTTACTATTGATGTTCAGTACCAGTGATCACTGTGATACTAATATCAAAGATTCGTAGAACTCCTTAATAATAATACCATTCTATGTAGTACTGGATGATTTCGACCACTTGTTCACGCTCTCCCGAGCGTGACGGAAAATTTGGTTTGACCAAGTGTTCAAGCCCGAAATTAATGCGTGACACGGGGCAGAACTGTTCATACGCGAAATTTTTTGGCTAAGTAAGCGCCATATTTCTCTCAAACTACTGTACTGGAGTGTATGGAGGCAACGGACCTTCGAGCGTGACACGATTTTGCACATAATTTTGCGTGACAAATTTCCGAATTGGCAACCAAAATTCGATTTTTAGCGATTTTTTTCGGATATTACGTCCAAAACTAGCTTGTCACGCTATCAGCGTTAGCAACCAGGCCTCCGTTATGCGTGACGAAGGGTGGTTTTAGCAACGCAACTGGGCCAGCGTTACGCGTGACGGTTGCCTCCATACACTCCAGTACAGTACTGTTCATGGCAGCCTGTGACGCGTGACAAATGCGCTCAAGTGTTCTGTTCAAAGGCCCTGCGTGACGCGTGACTGAACACTTGGTCGAAATAGTACAGTACCGTAACCACATTCCAGTCAAATTATCCATAAATAAAGTATATCATTGCATTACCGTAGTACTACGCTACTACTTACTATAAGCAAGCTATAAGTAGATGTTATACGTCAATCACATTAACAAAATATAAGATGCTTGCAGAAATCTACCAATGTCCGAGATCAAGAAACATTTCAACGTGCCCCTCTCGGAGTTCAGCAAAGTCGTTTGTGCGAACACCTTTAAAGTAAGTACACCCATTTAATATGTCAATCCGAAGAGGATACAATGCATTTGAGAATGAGCGGCAAAGATCTTTTGATGTATTCAGACGTCGTACGAATCCTTCATATACAATATCTCGATTCGCCGAAGATCTTATTGCATCCACTTCCCGGCTTGTTAGAGGTGTGTAGAAGTAGTCGAAAATTGCTTGCAGCACATCTTTAATTGTAATACTTCCACGATCGTCGCCTCCAATTCTAATCGGACCCCAAGGTACTGTCCAACTAGCCACGAGTGAAGGTCTTCCTATCCGTAAAACAATCTCCTTCACACCCAGAATCGAAGCATTTTCACCGAACTGAGGCCTAACAGAATCACTGCTGTGGCCATTCATTTGGTATCGGGCAGTCATGGGTTTCTGCAGAATATTCCAGTCTAAGTTATTGGGCATTAAGTCAGGATGCACTCGTATCCTTCCAGTGGGAGTACTTGGAGAAGTCTGTTTATCATCCAGATACATGCGAGGATAGCCCTTGTAGCCTTTGGAAGAATACATAGGCCAATGAGAAGAGTTTGGGGTGTATACATATTTTCCGTGAGGATAGAGCCATGTTATTAATAACGGTGTGTCGTCGGGCCAACCGGGCGGAAGTGGAACGTTATGCTTGGGCAACTTTCTCTCTTCAAGTTCAGGACATTTACATGAGTGACGACTTTCATATCACATAGATGACGGTACCTACCACGGAATCCGGTCCTTATGGGAGAATAGATGGAACATTGCTCTGAAGGTAGACGTTGACGGGGCAATCGCGTACATCCAGTTCGTCGCGGGTAGTTTGTGGGCAATGCGAACCGGATACGTTGATTTCCTGGACGCAGCATCCTATACAAAAGATTTCATGACATTTGTTCAAGCTGATTATTTATATAAAGACCCCTCCCTCGCATTGTGTTGTTGCAAAAATGATCAGTAAATGTTGTACAATAAACTTGAAGTCATCTAAAATTGAGTTGTACAAGGCTTCGTTGCCCTGTGGGCGCGCTGCACAAGCAACGGCATTATCGTAAAATAAAGAACAATGTCGAGACTTAGCCAAGACTCAGCACTGCTTGTATGTCTAGCGACAGGAGTTGCAAGGAGTTGCATGACTTAAAAGTTGGGCCGGTGACTCAAAGAAGCCTCCCATGTACATTGTTTTTCGGCATTGTAATACAACAATAATACCTAGAGCCGGCTGTCGCCGGCAAAGCCCACTAACTAATTGTACAAGACGTTTAATGTAAATCGAACACTGAAATTGTGTTATGTATAGGTATTAGGAATACTGCTGTTGAAGAAGTGTAAACAGGAAGGCGGAGGAGGCGAAGCCAATCAATGGAAACAAGTGGGAAATACTCTCAATACCATGAATAGTAGGATTGCTGAGTTTGTTCTAAGTTAGATATAATGCAAGGACAATAGCAATCAACAGATAGATAAAACAATCAGACAACTGATCATCGAATACAGGTAGAAGCTACTACAGAGAAAGAAGAGGGAGAGGGAAGAACTGAAACAGGACAAAAACCACGTAATACCAAAAAAAGAAGACGCCAGGAATATTTAAGCCGTCAAAAAAAAGTAGGTACCAGTAGAAATTATCATTGGAAAAGAAATATAAAGGCGGGAAGCCAGCAGGAAAGTCGAGCGAATTTGAACACAATATAGTGCAGTAATAAAAATTCAGTGGAAAGAAAGTCTCCACAACATTTGGTATACCACGAACATCCTAAACGAAGGCACAGACCACGCTCTGATCATACACATACCTTAACGCAACAAGCTAGCAATCTAATCATCGTCATAGGAGTAACTTCAATAGCATGAATCCCCGGTTGCAACAGGATGCCAGAGATAGTAGCTTAACTAAGACCCGGAGTTCCCTATTACCTGAGCATTGTACATTGCAGCGACCATAACACTGTTAAGAAGAACGGACATCATTTCGTACGAGGAAGGTTAAAGGAAGAGTAAAGGAACAAGGGAACAGAGAGTAAAACAAGAGACACGAGTTATATATATGAGGCGAAAGAAATGACGGCTGAAACGGGTGAAACAAAGGTGTAATAGGGGAAATGCCGAAGTTTTTTCAAACTCAACTGCACAGCATAAATTTTACTGCCAGAAATTTCTGAATTTCGGTCTCCATAACCCTACTAACTAAAGTTAGTGGGAATTACTAACCGGAACCAATTGCTAAATATACTTAGTTGCTTATACTTTTACTACATTGTCTACACATAGTAAGTACATGGTATTGTATTGGTATTGTGTTCAAGTTGTGTTCAAACAACAACCTACTCCTGTTATGAATAAAAGATGTTTTATACTATTACTCAGCTGGATACAATTGGGATACTTGAAGAGGCTGAATATTAACTAAATATCAAAGTCGCTAATAGGTACTAATTAGGAAAAGCGTATGGTTTGAATAATCATAAGAATAACGAAGTGCACATTCAATACACTGCAGGCACTGGCCCAGGGAGAAGACCCAAGAATAATTTCCATGTTCTGTTCTGGTAAACCACGGGTCTCAGGCCTTGGAACCGCCGATGACCACCAATAGCATCTAACCGTCTGAACCCGGTACGCAGTCCCAGCGTAGTAAGTTGATAAGCCTCTGCCACACGTCGATGAGCAGCATATACAAGATCCGTGTAGTTTCCAGGTATCGCTTTGATTGTTTGTATATCTCTTCTTGTTAATGGCTGTTCGAAATATTCATGTATAGCATCAAGCACATCTCGAACAGTGATTCTATCTGCCTCTGCTACAATTGGGCCCCATCTTTCCATCCATCGTGCAAGGATGGGATGATCGGTGACGATGTACACTTTGTTGACAACCGGAAAAATCGCTTCTGCTTTCAGATCAACTGGAATTACAGAATGCCGCCCAGTAAAAATCCTAGCGACTTCTGCAGAATGCAAGATGTCCCACTGAAGCACAGGAACCGACGGGTTATTAGGGTTGTAAATGAGATGGGGATGCACATAAAAAGGAACCGGCGATCCATATGGTAGAGCTGGGAACGTTCCCGGAGTCCAATCGGAGGGAGGAAGAAGTTGCGCTATCATTGGAACTGGAGTATCATGTCTAACAGAATAAGGGGCGAAAGGTGGCCATACAGGCGTGCTTGCAGGGTCAGCTCCTGGGATGGATCTGGCTGGGGATCCAGTTGAGGGTCCAAGTGTCAGAGGAGTAGCTTCATGCGGCAGAGGGGTAAAATGTGAGCCAGGAGGAGTGGCTATAATAGGAACTTGAAGTACGAGTGAGTATAGCAATGTCAGCGGTACATAAGATATTCAACGCATACCAAAACCTCTACCAAGCTGATTGCGAACATTGTTGTCACGAAAAGGTATGTCAAGGGGAATTTCTATAACTTCAGCCATGGGGCGCGCCCTGCCAATATCTTGTGCAGGTCTTTAAGCAAGCAATGACGGAGACGCGTTAATCGGTCCTTGGCAAGTTGGTGCCAGTTTATAAAGAAGCAGAATGCCTTAATCGATCCAGATTCTCCGAATATTGCAGAGCTTTCAAAAAGGTAAAGTTATCGATCGAATAGCGACACCACGAGGCCAGGTCGTCAAATAGAAAGCAGTCGTAATGTTGACGGAAGTAAGAACCAAGTAAGAACAGTCCTAGGCCTTATATCGCAAGTCTGGATACGTTTCTACGTCGGTGAATAACGAATATGTTGTTGTTCGGAATCCATGGCAGCAAGGGTAAGTACCGCTTTAAGAGTTAAACAATAATGTAACATGTTAGTCCCGGGCTTGTTTGAATAGGAACGACAGCGTGAATAGGCTGCTTGGCCAGTGGGCCAGTGGCAGGTGCGCCCACCAACCATTCAAGAGGCCGTTTATGTAACAAGGATCAACTTGGGATCAACACGGCAGCGTTGTCATATCGATGAACTCGTACACTATATGGGCGTAAGACTTATGTAAGTATCAGTATTTAACACGCCACCACAAATGACTCAAGGCGGCTCCAGAGTTGAAAACTTGAAGTCAAGACTTAAGTTGAACTTCAATGAAATATGTAGTCAAGTTGTAATACCAGTCTGTACGTACTTACAAGTTACAAGCAGCAGACATAATTATGTCATACTTATCAATAAAATTAATTTACAGCAAGGATTACTAGTACTTCAACTATCAATAGTACTTTGCAGAAATTCTCTAAGAACATAACCACTAAGTATCTCACATACTTCAGTTCACTGCAATTCTCTTGGGTGCTAACTCTGGAGAGGCCTTCGGAAATGTAACCGTCAAAATACCATTGTCCATATTGGCTTTAATTTGATTGTCCTAGAAACGATATAGACCGAAGCGGTCAGTGAAGGCTTTATAAAAAAGTATACACTCCCATTACCTTGACTCCCTGAGGGAGTTGCAATGTTCGAGAGAACTTCCCGTACCTCCGTTCGCGAATGGCGTAGCCGCCTTCCTCGCGGTCAGAGGATTGCTGACTCTCTCCCGAAACCGTCATGCGATTATTATGCACGTCGATCTGAACATCATCCTTCTTCAAACCAGGCAGTTCAAACGATGCGGTTACCAGATTATTCTTGCTGTCTTCTTTAAGGTCCATTCTATGCAACAACTAAGCAAATCAGAATGTTAAAATATACAAATTGCACAAACTTTGGCTTCAGAGTCCTAAGGGCACCAGATTCATCATTCTGACTGCGGCGCTGAAGAGCAGTCTCAGAACTGAGAGGGCGGCTGCCGAGCTCGTCGAGGAAGCGATCAAAATCGTAGTAAGGTTCGTAGTAGAAGATAGACGACATCTTTAGTGATTCAGCTATGATATCCCTTGTGGTGAATATAGAGAGGACAACTGGGCAACAACCCGGGCCTTTAAATGAATCCGGCCCTCCACAAGCTATACCGATCGCGGAGACATCTTCGTCATCGAAATAAATAAGGCTTAGCGATCGCGCCTTGATGCCTACGTATATAGCTGTCGACTCAATTATACGACGCTCCGTAAGCCAGATTACTGACGTGTATTGAAGGCCCAGAAAATTAAAGGCCCTAGCCAGACATTGGTGACGTCGAATGATAACCTAGAAGAGACATTTTACAGTTTCTTGACGCACATTTATGAAATTGAGGTAATATTTGGCATTAAGTACACTCAGCGAATAACATAACATTCACGCGTCTCGTGTAGGATCTTTCTCGCTGGCCAAACTCGAATTATCGCCATCTCTCGCCCCGACCTTTTCTACATGACCTTTATCTGCAAAGGCGATTTCCTTAAAGTCTGAAACACCAATTTTGCGAATAACAACCCAGGCGAAGGGAAGCGACAGGACAACTGAAAGAAATGACATGAACAGCCTTGAATATTCTGAGCTAGGAACGCAACTTACTTAGACCGACATTTAACCCAATTGAAATCCAGTCTGTGGTGTTGCTAGATTTAATACCATATGCCACAGCCTGTCCTGCACACTCTACTCCACGAAGAGTACCAGTCATGTATGAAAGCACAATGAAGTCGTCGGACACTAAGATGCAAGAGTTATGATCTAGAGATTTCGACACTATCCAAAAAATTAACCTACTATGGCTGATAATCCAGTACAAGCTAGTTTGAGTTGCCATCGTAGCGACCTCAAACAGGATGAATAAGGTAAATGTGCGTCCAAAGAGAGGCGAAGTCCAGTCAATGACTGGTTGCTGATCTTCGAGTTGCTTTGTGATAATTGCCGTCCAGACCCTTTCGTTGGTTTGAGATCCCCCGTTTCACGAAATGAAAAACACAAAACGCACCAGAGTACGAGATTTAAAATCATAAGAAAAATGAAACTCCACCTGGCTCTTTGCTTAACAGATAATCTCTTGTTGTCGAGGAAATAGCCAATCATGAATCCTCCGGCAATATCACCCCAAGGTGTCACAAAGGCGCAGAGAGCGCGAGAACGAACATTAAAATACTGAGTCTGCAAGGTTCCTGTTGCCCAGGTTAGTATAATCACAGAGGAGTAATGCGGGGGCTAACCAATATAGGAGCCATAGAACCAGGAGGTGAAGAAAAGCGGGCACAGTAAAAGGATCTGAATATTGTATTTTTGAGACGTCAAATAAAACACAAAAGAATCAGGCAGCTTACATTAGGCGAGGTAACAACCTTGAACCATTCATGCATGGTTCTCTTCCACCCGGTCTTCCGGAAAATAATTTTAACACCGTCTTTACGCTGAACTTTACTCGGATGGGAAAGTAAAAGAGCTATGAAAGGCCCTGCACACATAATACCAATGATGACAAGATATGTTCGAAGAGAAACCCCGCCGCTAGAATCAATTGAAGAGTTGAGTCCAAATATAATGGCACCCCCAATGACAGGAGCCGCGTTGCGCATAAATACCCAGAAACCGAGCATACGTCCACGACGGTCAGGCTCAGGATAAGCTATTTTAACATTAGGACCTAAATAATGGTTGATAACTGATACTCACCAGTGATTATGGGTCCTTCAACAGCGTACATTAAGCCATCAGTGCAGCCTGAGATTATAGATCCTACGAAGAAAATGAATTTATAAAACAATTGAAAATATAACATTGGATACAAACCAAACATCAAGAACCATTGCGTTCCATTCTTTGAATTGAGGTACAAACTGCCTGCATAACTGAAAACATGTGAGGCGCGTCACGTAATCTAATAATTAGCATATATACATGATATCACCTGTGCTTGCAATCTACTCGAGTAGTTAAGTGTTAGGGAAATGAATATGCGAAGGTTTGGTTTTTCTCACCAAGAGTGAAAGGCGGACGCCAATCTTGCCTACGATTACACCTCCAGTTACACAGAGAAATGCCATAAAAACTAGGAGGTTGGGTGAATTGCGAGAGGCGACAGCAGAGAAAACTCATAATACCATAACCAGCAGCGGCAGTAGCGTTAGCATACCAAGGAGTTGCGAGTCCACCAGGCACCAAGTGAGCTGAGAGCATTGTACATGCCCTATAAGCCATTAACTTTTAAGCTCTACACTGAAAAGAAAGCAAAATTACTGGAGCCTGGACGGTGGATAGATTGGTAAGCGTAAGAGTATAGTTTTCTTTTTTTTTTTTTTTTTTTTTCAAGAAGGCTTACACAAAAGAATACACCACCGACGACTAGAATCTGAAAAAACGTACTACGAAACCAGTGAACATGGTGTTCGTAGGCATCGGGGGCCTCAGCACTCTTGGAGGACATTGGATCTTACAGCTGAGGACTGGTGTGGAGAGGGGAGGGGGAAAGTGAAGGTGAAGATAGAGCTCCAAACTCGAGTGATATAAATTTGGATGGCATGTAGATAAGGCAAACGATTAGGTATATTTAGATCTTTACCATCATGGGTGGCAGCGGGTATAGGTCAGAAGTCAGCAAGTTGATGCGTCATGAGAAGGGCGAACGCATGGAGAGCAGAGATAGTGAAAATATAAGGAGAAAATGTGTAGGAGATGTGAGTGGGGATGAAGGATGTTTGCAGGCGGATCCCAAGAATAGCACAGATGAGAAAAGCGGCAGGCGAAAAATTGAACCGTAGAACGTTCACGTGGGCAAGTACGATGAGTCGGTGTTGCGCAGAAGAGTTTTAATAAACTAATAACAACGTGGTGCTGAAGAGGAACATCTGGTGCTTAGGCGAGGATGAAACAAGACAGTACTTTGGTGCATAAGTCTAAAGGTTGAAAACAAATAAAAATAGGATGCCAAGTAAAAGACACGGATGTGGCTGTGCTACTGAGACATTTACTGCGTGCGTTCTGGTCGAGTTCATTCTGTCTGCTCACTCCCTACTGCTGCCTTTCCTATGCCCACTTGAACGTCCTTCTCAC
Source organism: Cyathus striatus (assembly GCA_025738555.1). Lineage (NCBI taxonomy): Eukaryota > Fungi > Basidiomycota > Agaricomycetes > Agaricales > Nidulariaceae > Cyathus > Cyathus striatus. The sequence goes on along the minus strand of JAOVFP010000005.1, from coordinate 3,950,086 downwards.
CAAACTTCGAGCTCGTCTTTGCTGCACCTGCTCGTTCTCTTAGTAACCTATTTCAAGGTCTACTATCTCTCTGCGCTTTCGAATCTTTACCCCACTAGCCATGCGCTGGCTTAATATCCTCATAACATTGCTTCCTTTAATCGCCGCCTCTCCAGCAAAGCGCTCATACCACACACACAACTACTATGTCCTAGAACATAACCCACGAATACCTGGTGCACCTTCTCTTCACCATATCGCTGCGGCTTTGAATGTCGAGCTCGTCGAGCGCGCGGGAGAACTTCATGATCACTGGCTCGTTCGTGCAGAGAAGCCACAATCTGGCCTAACACCTCGAGATCTTTCAGACCCCGTTCTTGTCACCTTTGATGATTTGAAGAGAAAGGCTGACTCTCACATGACTTCTCGCTCTGAAGAGTCTCTTCATGCCCGTCGTATAGTTTCCTCTGTACCATATTTGGCACGCCAAACCCTTCGTCAACGCGCTAAGCGTGCCCCCCCTCCCGTCAGACCTCCCTCCCCATCCTCATCAAGAGCAATTGCTGAGCGCCTCGGTATTCAAGATCCCATGTTTCCTGACCAATGGCATCTCGTCAATGACGAATTTCCGGAATACATGCTTAATGTTACCTCTGTGTGGGAACTTGGTTTCACCGGAAAGGGTGTCATTTCCTCTCTAGTTGACGATGGGCTGGATTACGATAGTGAAGATCTTGCCGATAACTTTGTGCGTTTCATTTCATATTCTGTAATCAATTTTTCTCAAAGTCGTTTCAAGGATGCTGTTGACTCTTACGACTTCAATGACCATGAAGATCTTCCCACTCCCAAAAACTTTGATGATCACCATGGAACTCGTTGTGCAGGGCAAGTAGCCGCAGGAAAGAATACCGTCTGTGGTGTTGGCATTGCCTACGGATCCAAAGTTGCTGGTGTCCGCATTCTTTCAGGACCAATTTCTGACGTCGATGAAGCAGCTGCACTCAATTATGGATACCAGAATGTCTCAATCTACAGCTGCAGCTGGGGTCCACCCGACAATGGACAATCCATGGAAGGACCTGGCTATCTCATCAAGAAGGCTGTCGTCAACGGGATCAACAATGGCCGCAATGGCAAAGGCTCTATCTTCGTCTTTGCAAGTGGTAACGGGGCCGCCCATGGTGATCAGTGTAACTTTGACGGGTATACTAATTCTATCTACTCGGTTACTGTTTCAGCCGTTGACCACAAAGGTCTTCACCCTTACTACTCCGAGTCTTGCGCTGCCAATATGGTCGTGGCATACAGCTCGGGAAGTGGCAAACACATCGTTCGTACTTTCATATCGGAATTACAGATGTATTCTAACTTGTATATCCAGGTTACAACTGACAAAGGTACCAATTCCTGCGCCACCACACACGGTGGTACCTCTGCTGCAGCCCCAAATGCAGTCGGTGTGTTTGCTCTCGCGCTGGAAGCTAGGCCCGACCTCACGTGGCGCGATATTCAGTATCTGTGTATCGATACAGCTCGCAAGATTAATCCCGATGATCCTGATTGGGAGGAAATCTCAGGCGGAAAGTTTTACAGCTATAAATATGGTTTTGGTGTTCTTGATGCGTATGATTATGTTACCGCGGCGCAAAATTGGGAACTCGTAAAACCTCAGGCGTGGTTCAGTACCAAGACCATTCAACTTAACGAGGGGAAGTTCGATGGCGACCAACATTACACTGGTGGAATATTTATTGGTCCCGATGGCGTTGAAAACAAGATGACTATCACAAAGGAGATGTTGGAGGATAACAACTTTGAGTCTCTGGAACATATCAATGTGAAGGTCTGGATTGATCATACTAGACGGGGAGACGTTGAGGTCGAGATTACTAGTCCTAATGGTATCAAGAGTGTTCTTGGTAAAAAACGACCGTCCGATTCGGCAACTACTGGATATCCTGGATGGACATTTATGAGCGTTAAACATTGGTGAGTATGGATACCTTCTTGGTGACTCTTTTCCTAATATCTGTACTCTAAGGGGCGAAGATCCCGTTGGTGAATGGACTATACGAGTTTCGGATCAAAATGTTCCCGATGAAAATAACGGCACATTCCTAGGATGGAACATGATGTTCTGGGGATCTACCGTCGATCCATCAAAAGTACAGAAGTATGAAGTTCCTTTGGTAGATGATGTCCTCCCGCCAAAGGAAGCTCCTCCTCGTCCAGTGATTCCTTCTCCAACAAGCACTATTCAGCATACTAAACCGACAGCTCTCCTTCCCGGTGATCATGGCACTGCTGAGGGCGAAAACTCCAATCCCGCCTTTTCTTCCGTCTCACCTGCCTCTACAGCATCCAGTTCTCCTGCCATCAGCGCGTCGCCTGACTCTGGTTGGTTCTCTGATATGTCGAATCTCGTCTCCAACCAGAAATGGTTTTTCGCGGCAATTGGAATGGTCGCTATTTTCGGTATTGGAGTAGGCATTTTCTTCTGGAAGCGCCGTGTAGCGAGACGAAGACTGGCTGCGTATAGCTCGCTCCCAGGTGGTGAACCTGTGGGAATGAGCGGCCTTGGTGTGGGAGGTTTGGCTGCAAGCAGTGGACCTCGAACAACGAGGGAGCTTTACGATGCATTTGGTGAAGTTTCAGATGATGAGGATGCAGATGAAACTACTGGATTAAGAGGTAACCCTCCAGGCCGATCTACTGGTGGATTAGGTTTCCATTCTGGCTTCTTAGACGATGAGGATTTATCGACAGCTGGAGTGACACCTGCGCCGGGATATCGAGATGAACCTAATACCGCTCGCTTACAGGATGAAAGACATAGGATAGATGATGGGAGTGAGAGTCCAGCAGGCAGTGGCGATGGTAGCTGGGAACATGCTTCAAGGGACTCTTAGCCTTATAGGACAACTATTGTATCACTTATTTCGTTCGTGGATATCATGCCTTTTTTGTTTCATCCTAAGGTTGTGATGGAAGAAAGCGTATATGACATGGTATCAAGGATACAATTAGCACAGAGGAAGTAAGTACAACCGAAAAAAGTAGAAATACATTTCAAGCAAACCAAGCGACAACAATCGTGAGGGAAACTACAGGAAACGCAGCTTCGATGCTCCCGCAACTCGTGTCCAGACGTCGATATTTTCGTACTAGAAAAAACTAAGCTGCAATAAGATAAAAATAGGAAAAATGAACGCACCTCTAAGATAGTTTCGTTCAACTGCGCCTCTGTAAATCCAGCACGCAATACACGAGCGCGGATGTCAACCATTGAAAGCTCTTCATCGTCGTCTTCGTCCGAATCGACATCCATGTCTCGTTCTCGACCAGGGCCCCTGCCTAGTCTTCTACGGGGTTTGGGTGCCTTTCCAGTGGTTGACATGCCTTTGACGAGTCGGAAAATTTGACTGACAGCAGACTTGTCAGGTTCATGGTCCTTCTCGTCATCGTCGTACAAGCTCTCCTTGCTGCATTCCATCAACCGTAACGCTTCATCTACATCCGGATGTTCAACTGTATCCGCCATCCGAAGCCTCGCAAGGGCCTGTGAAAGGCGGAGAACACCGAGCAATGTACGAATAGATGTATATGAGTGTGACTTATTTTGGGAAGCTTCGTCCTTGGAAATTTTCCGTAACCGAACATAGGAGTCGACTACATACTTCGAAACTTGTTGAGAGACAGTTGGTCTCTTTCGCCTAGCAACTGCGATATAGTGTCTGACCATAAACCATCAGTAAGCGCACAAAGAAATAGGATAATACAAACCTCATCACATGTGGTTCAACTACTTCATAATCCAATTCTGGATGATGATTATGCATATGAACGTATGTTACATGCTGGGCCAGTCTTTCGTCATCCTCACGAGAAGGTTTATCAAGAATCAAGAATAAAAGATCAAATCTGGACAGCAAAGCGGCGGGAAGGTTTATATTCTCTACTGGAGAAACTTTGGGATTGTATCGTCCATATAGAGGGTTAGCAGCGGCAAGAATCGATGTTCTGGCGTTGAGGGTAGTAGAGATACCAGCTTTCGATATTGAAATGGTTTGTTGCTCCATGACTTCGTGAATGGCAGTTCTGTCGGATTCCTCCATCTTGTCAAACTCATCGATACAGCAAATTCCATTATCGGCCAAAACGAGGGCTCCTCCCTCTAAGATAGGTGGTGTTAACGTATCATTTAAACAACTGGTATAAACTGAATTACTTACCCAGCACCATCTCATCTGTAACAGGATCGCGCATAACAGCTGCGGTAAGGCCAACTCCAGAAGATCCCTTACCCGTAGTGTAAACACCGCGAGGGGCAATCTTTGAGATATATTTAAGTAATTGAGATTTGGCAACACCGGGGTCACCCATAAGGCAAACGTTGATATCTCCTCTAATCTTCATTCCATCTTCAGTGACTTTAGTAACGCCTCCAACTAGTAAAAGAAGCAAAGCTTTCTTGACATCGATATGGCCATAAATTTCGGGTGCAATGCTCAGTGCAAGCTTTTGGTAGGCAGCTGGATCGCTACGTAATCGTTCGATGGCTGCAGCAATCTCAGGTGTCATCTCCATCTCGCTGTATTGTTTTTTTAGTTGATGTATGTGGTGTACTTCAAGATAGGTGTCCGTAAGCAAGCCAGCTCGTATAGCTTGGAAACCAGTATATGGGATTGGGAGGAATATTCCTCCCAAATGAACGACATCACCGGGGTTCAACAGCCGTGTTAAGCTACCATGAATATGAACGGTCATTGAGCGGGGTATATGTCCCACAGGAACTTGGTCAGCCTATTAGACATCACATCAGCACATACTTGAAATAAAAGCTGCGACACGGGTACCATTTCTTGTATCTTCACCTCCTGGAATGGACTGAACCGGCAAGCGCGTGTTTGCATATGCAAAGTACCCTTGATGCCGTTTTTCTGGCATTCATTCTTGTTTCCACAGTCCACAATAGGTGTAAATGTCTTATTCGAGATATCCTGGAATGTCTCTGAGCCACACACGTCACACGTGTACGCGTTCACTTGAAGGAGTGGCTTCACTTCCGAGACACGCGTCACAATGCCACGAACGGTAATCAAGTGTCCAAGCTGAGCACCTTTTACATCCCTAACTGCCATAGTTTCGTCGCTCTTCAGAGGCCGGAAATAAAGGTTGCTAAAATAAAATAAAATACACCTCGTCTAAAACATTAATGAAAGACTTACTATCGCCTCAGGAGATGGTCCGGAAATCCATCTTCACCTTCTATCTGCTCATTTCGTTCCCTCCGTTGATGCAGAATGACATCTATAACTTCGTCATGCTCACTAATGTCTTTCGTTGGTTGTGGCATGAGCTTGTCCACGACTTCACTGAAGAGGTTCACATATCGACGAGCATTATGGCGAATACGCGAAACTAGTTCGGCCCGGGTGTCTTCATACTAAATAAAGCTTAAGAACGCGTAAAAAAGAGGTAAGCAAAGGCTCACGGTGGATATATCTTCGAGGTCAATGACAAGCATTTGTTGTTCTCGATTTGCAATTCGTTGCTAGAAGATGTCAGCAACACGAAGAGAAACGCGACATTTACGCGTACCAATTGCTCCATGTACTTTATCCTCTCGTTATGTGCCGCCACTGGGGTGCTATCATCATTGAGCTCGATGTTTGCGAAGTTGTGTTCAAGATCTTTGTCGCTACTCTGTTTGAACTTGGACAAGAAATCTTTAATTTTTTCTGAGAGGCATTAGTTTAAGGCAGTATTTTAGTTGAAAGGCGTAGATGATACCTTTCTCGTCCTCATAGTTGATATTGAGGTTGATAACTGGGAGAGACATTGTTAGAGACGATAGAAAGAGAGATCAAAGTCAGACGCGTGCGGCGACGTTTGAATTTACTTGCATGCAAATTGTCGCACGCCTACTGAACCCAACCTCCGATACGCTCTTGTTACGCCCCACCTGAAACTTGGACAAGTACTTTCACAAATCGAAATGAAACGAAAGCCACCCCCATTCCTGTCGTCGAAATCCCCCGTCCCTATAAACAACGTAAATCTAATCTTCATGTCTCTCATGTACGTTAACTACGCGCCTAGTATACGTTGGTTTCTTTATATTTTTTTTGCGCTAGTCTGAATCACATTCACGACCTACTTCGTGTGTTGAAATTCGACCCCACAACCACCCTCTGAAGGTAGACAGATACTTCTACCAACAATCAGTCCTACAACTCCTACTAAATGTCTCCCTACAGCATGATACACTCGTGTCCCCTGTAATCTTTGAGCCTACAGATGAAGTACCGGAAAGCCGCTCTCCCTTGCTGGAAGTCATCAATGACTTCAGTACAACTGAGATCCCGGTTTACTTATTATCAAATTTCACAATTTATAATTCTATCAATCACCATCTTGTCCCTTTTAACGAGTTGATCAACCTGGAGGACTCAAAAACTGGAATGAAATTTGGGGCCTCTGGTCTTGCTAGTCCTTGGATGGAAGAATTCGGTTATGATTCTAGCTCAGAGTCAGAGTCAGAACTAGAGTTAACCGCTGTCAACCTTAAACTCTCGTCAATTTGTGAACTCAGTCTTCACTATTTCGATGAAGAAAAAAGATCGTTAGATGGGTAAGTTATATCTACAATGCATTGCTGTACTAACTATTATCTAGAAAAATATATGTCCGTACAAGATATGCATGGTATATCCTCGATGAACCTTCGGCACTCTATAAGGCGTTTTACGTTGGCTTCTTGATTCAGCAACGATCATTTCATATTGTTATGCAGTCTATTTTGCAAAGCAAGAATGTTACTTATGACTCCTTAATTGTTAAACTTATTGCGTTGGACGATGATGACCTTGGAATGACTCCTGCTCATACTATTCTTGGCCACAGTTTAACAGCAGAACACTTGTCTTCACCAGAAGTGGTGAGTTCCGTCGCTTCTTTGATACTATATTATTTGTCTGAAACCTTCGCAGATAGCATATTTTACGGAAAGGCTGCCAGGTGTTGGTGCTAAAATAGGGATATCACTGAGTAAAATCCCTATCATTAAAGTCATCATGGGATCCATTCCTGTAATTTCCGAAACTGCTCAGAAGGCACTATCACAGTCAAAGTCATCTGACATCAGCGTGAGCGGTGTTACGGTTACACCTATTGTTTCTCGCATTGCCAGCACACTTTTTAAAGGATTAGAAGTAGTGGGGACATCTGGATTCAACGCAAATGAGGTTGGTATCGCAGAAAAAATGAAAAACGAGATTCAAGAACACCGTAATAATCCCAAAAACATCCATTGGGGGAGGCAAATCAATGAAGGATTAAACCATTTCTATGATAGTGTTCAGATGGATGGTATTTGGTACCAGGTGAATACTCTATTGTGTTTAAGCTGTTAGTTTACTTATCTTCGATGAGATAGGAGACGTGGTGATGGTTAATCCCGGAGACGATGAAGATGCAGAAAGAGCCGAAAGTGATAATTCCAGTCCCTCAAAATCAGCAAACTCATATGCCAATCTTTGCTGGTAGTTTATCTATATTTCGTCTTTGCAAGTTTTGATGATGTCATATTTCTACAGGTTTGCAACAATTTGCTATTTTTTTGAAAATGGGAAAGAGAAAATGTGTCACGTTCAATGGTTCATTGCCGGATCCAAAACAGTTCTTCAAGAAACTGCACATTCTAGATCCCTGTTTTTTACGGATGACTGTGATAATATTCCTATTGCAAGCATTTTCCGACTTTGCAATCTCCGCATGCTACGCGATGACGAAGAGGAACCTCCTGACGACAAAGATCCTACAGGCAGTGACTTTCATTGTGGGTAAGTAATATGATTCTTGGTGCTTTGGTTGGATGAACCCATTTCCCATAGTTTAATGTGCATAGATCATGCTGATTTTCTGCATTTGCCGAGAGAAGAGGAAATCGCACTTTTGTTATCTTCTCTTCCGCCTCATAAACCATGTTATGCCTGCGGAGTGAAGGCAAAGAACGAATTTGTACACCAACTTCGTTGTATACCCGATGGTTTCACTCAACATGGTTACGACTACCATATCCATGACTGTGTTTTCATTCATCCGCGGGATGATACACTCTTGTTGGATATTGCACAGATTATTAAAATTTCTGGAATTCCGAATGATCCAAAAATTACTGTGCGGGAACTGGTACGATACGATGAATATGTATCCAAATACAGTGGGTTCACCCGTGATGAGGTAAGTACCACTCCACTAACTTTCATTTCGGTGTGTTGATTGCTATGCATATAAGCGACAACTTGTAGTTGGTAACTCGATAAGAACAATCACTCCGAACCAACTAGATGGAATTTGTTTTGTTCAATGCATACATGATGATGAGGAAATCGAAAGATGGGTTCACGAAGACTACCACTTCTACACTAAGCATATGCTCAATGAAGATGGCGAGCTTGACAAATGCAAGAATTTTGATTATTGCCTTCTATGTTACAATCAGGAAGTCGAAAGAATAAAGCATGAAGAAATACTGAAGTTGCGTCATCGACCTCTTAGAGGTCTGGAATTATTCAGTGGTCGGTTCACTTGAAATACCTAAAGGTTGTGAATTTGATTTGAATCAGGTGCCGGCGGACTTGGGACGGGGATGAACATGTCTGGCTTTGTTGAAACAAAGTACGCCGTGGAATTCAGTGAAGCGGCAGCATCGACATACCAGTAAGAACGTCATTGGATGAGAATTAAAATACGTTGACCTCCTTTGTAGAAGGAATCATCCGGATACCACTATGTATTGTCAAGATACTTGTGTGTTGTTAAAGCATGCCATCGAGACATCCGAGGGAAAGAACCCGAATCCGCTGTTATCTAATGATGGCAAAACTTTCTGTCCTCCTATGCCAGAGAAAGGAGAAGTCGACTTTATCTTCGGAGGCCCTCCGTGCCAATCTTTTAGTGGTTTCAATCATAGTCGAGTGAGTCATTCCTAACGCTGAATACTCATTTTGGTTAATGTACCGTACCTAGCGTGCCGATGATCCCAGGTTTATAAACAATCTGTAGTTTTTTTCGGCTAGAGTAACACTGACACTTTGGACAGGGCTTCGCTCCCAGCAAACATGCTCAGCTACGTTGAGCACTACGACTGCGAACGATTTTTACTGGAAAACGTCATCGGGATTCTCCACTTTCCACTTCGCGCAAAGCATTCGAAAACGAACATCCGCACATTGGAAGGAGGTGTGAGATTTGGGGTGGTAAAATTTATTTTGCGCACATTGATAGCGCTGGGGTAAGTAGGAACCAGCGGCTGCGGTTAGTTATCAATGAAATCCAATATTTAACAGGCACCAAGTACGTTTCTGCAATGTTCAAGCAGGCCATTACGGTGTTCCTCAAAGTCGAAACCGTGTAATATTCTGGGGAGCGAAACGCGGAGTCCCGTTGCCCAATTTTCCCGTTCCGTTGTACACATTTCCAACGCCTACCAGGTTGTGGACGCTTCCTACAGGAAAGAAGACCATAAGGCTAACAAGAAGTCGTGATCCCGATAATATTCACTGGTATGCACCGTTCAAGCTTATCAATGTGAATGAGGCCATTGGTGATCTTCCTCCGTTCGACTGGTAAGCGAGATGGAGTGCTTGAGTCTGCAAGATAGTCTAACGATATTCAAGGAAAAGTCCACACTGTTATATACCTGCGACTGATGATGACAAAAGGGAAGTAATCGATCGCGCGAGGCGGGGTATACCGCCCTTCAACGCTGTGGCGGGGGTCCCGGGAGAAACAATGCAACCAGGATATGTATACGGCGCAGAATATGCAGCACCCCCGCAGAACAGTTATCAACGCTGGATTCGCCAGGGGATGTGGGACGAGAATGGCAATGAGAAGCTGGTGCATGGTCATTACACGAGGATGTTCAAAGACAAAATTATAGAAGCAACTGTGAGACTTCCTTTACGTGCTGGGGCAGATTGCAAAGGTGAGACAAAGTTATGCTGCGCAATCCATCGATTAATTAATGTATTTTACGTGTGCAGATCTGCCAGACATTTTGTGTGGAGAGGGTGTCCGGAGGCGCAGAGACTTGGGCTTCTATGCTCGACTTGACGGAGAGGGTGAATTCAGGTGTGCGATTACGGTGCCAGTGCCGAACATGAAGAGAGTCTCGATAATTCATCCTTCTGTAAGCTGGAATTGTATGAATCTGGGTTTTCACTGAGGCCGTACAGCAAAAGCGAATGATCACTATTCGAGAATCTGCCCGTGCGCAAGGATTTCCGGATCACTACATGTTTGAAGATATGCCACAAAGTACGGCCGTCACTCTAGTAAGCGGTACAGATTAATGTTGAGAATGTATGGTATGCTAAAGACTGGTGATGTTTTCAGCAAATGCGACAAATTGGAAATGCGGTGCCTGTACCGCTGGCGCTCGCATTAGGGAAAGAACTGGGAAAGGCGCTGATAGAGGAGTGGGATGAGAAAGATCGCAAAGGTAGCCCTGTTGTGTAAAGTTGTATGTATGACAAGGATTGACTTGCAGCTGTAAATTGAATGGTCATGTGAAATGATAATTGATGAGTATGTAGACTAGGACAAGGTAGTAGGGGGACTAGGTGGGATTGGGCGGTGGGTCGTTTGCAAGTATGTCGTGGACGCGCTTGACCTTTCGATCGTTTCCTTCGCCTTCGGGAATGGTGCGATCGACTCGGGTGCCGATGCGAATGTCGGTTGCGATGCGGGGTGTTCCTTTGGCATGGACTGCAGCATGGCAGTCGTGGATGGCATTGGAGACTTGGGACCAGGGACCTTCTGGGGCGGGGATTGGAGGGGAATGAAGGGATAAGTGAGGAGGAGAAGTACCTATGTTTGTTCCATAGCCGCTGGGGAGGGAAAGGAAACGGGATGTATGTATGTGTGAGTGAAGAATGGGGAATAGCTTACTGCATCTGGAGGGTCAAGGGGGTGAGTGGGGGATGGGATGGATAGAGAGAGAAGGGACCTTGTACTTTAAGCCAGACTTGTTGAGAATGCGCTGGCACTCTGCGATCTCCTCTGCGACCTGAGAGAAGTAAGGAGATGGATGGAGGAAGAGGGAGGGCAGCTCGGACGGATGGATTGGGTGTGGCCATTGGGATGAGACAGAAGTCTGTGAGTAGGATGGATGGGATGGGATGGGTGAGTAGGATTTGATTGGGATAGGATAGGATTGGATGGATGGGATGAATAGGATAGGATTGCATTGAGTGTGAGTAGGATTTAATCGAGTGTGAGGAAGACATGCCTGCGACTGCGTATAATTCCTTGGGATTATCCATGGTGGAATGAGAAGAAGAGGGTGTCGGCACCAATTGATCTACCGCCACCAGCGATGCCCTCTGCAACCATCCAGTCCAGGATATCTGCATTCGAGTCCCTCGCGAACGGCCCCAAATCCCCGCAGTCCCTCTCCGTCTCTCCGCCCCAGTCCCCCGCCTCCCTCATTGATCTCAAGGATTGGGTCGTCGACGATGGCACCTCTCCTGCCACCCCAGACTCGGACCCACCCATGACCCATACCACCCACTCCACTCCCACTCTCAGTCCTAAATCCAATTCCAATTCCAATTCTAGTCCCAGTCCCAACCACAATTCCAATTCCAATCCCAATTCCAATTCAATTCCAATTCCAATCCCAACACCAATCCTAATCCCAACACCAACCACAGCTCCTCTGCCCATTCCACACGCACTCCGACCCAGTCCATCTTCGACTCTTTCTCAAAACCCTCCAGTCCTCCTCTTATCAGTTTCGATTCTCCTCCGAAACCAAGGCCAAAGCCCAAGCCCCCTGCTCTTTCTACTTCTCCCGTCTCTGCAAAATCACCAAGGGCACCCCCTCTTCCCCCCAGAAAGCCTTCCTACACCTCCCTCAAATCAGTCCCTTCCACCTCTTCTCTCAACTCCACCTCCTCAAATCCTCCCAAGTCTGCATTCTTGTACCCCCCAAATCGGAACGATTCGCTCGCTGTCGACCCCGTTCATACCTACCCGCCTCTTACCTCGGACTCTCGCCCAAAGGCTCATGCCCCTGCATCCTCCATTTCCTCTTTTCATTCCGTGTCCCTCTCCTCCGACACCGACATCAGCACCCCAGGATCCGTGTCCAACTTTATTGCCACCTTCCCAATGGACCATGCCTCCAACAATCCATCCGACCCAGACTCCAACAGTCTCACAGGCTCCTACGAGGATGTCTCCGCCTCCTCCATCGCCAGCCCGACTACTGAGCACAACATCACCATGGACTGGGAAAAGGCCATGGCAAGGCGCAGTCAAGTCCCCCCTCAGTTACCCAAGCGTCCCTCGTCTACCGTTCCCGCACCTGCCTCAAGACCTACCGTTAAATCCCCCCCGCCCCGCCCCCAGCGCATCTCAACCACCACCCCCAACTCCCCTAGTCTTCGCCAATCTCCTTCCTTGACCTCACTGCCGACTGCCTACGTACCCCGTCGCGTCCCACCACCTCCACCATCCCGCTCTTCTGCCTCGGACCGTTCCTCCATACAGAGCACCACCACGTCTTACTCATTCACCTCCATCTCTAACCCCTCCCTATCCCGGGTTTCTAGCTTTGCCGCACCCAATCCCACCCTTTTCAAAACCAAACGTCCAACACCCGTTCCTTCAGCAGCACGGAAACGCTACCAGGCTGTATTTAGCGCGACAGTCATCCAGCGACGCAGGGCGCAAAAGCAACTCGACAAGGATAAGAAGAAGAAGGCTGGAAATTCCTCATTGCTAACTCTCCCCGAAGCCAGAGGAAGGCGTGCAGCAGGCTGGCGCGGTCTCTCTGTAGACTTGATAACCGGCGGTGACGGTTTTCCCTCCGCCAAGGCAGGTGAACAAACCGACGATGATGAAGTCGACCAGGCAGTGGGTCCTGACGAGCGTCTCGAAGGAAAAATTGTCAAACTCATATGGCGTCGCTCTCGTCTTGAGAAGGCAAAGTTAAAAGACATTTGGTACGTTCCCTTCCGATTCTCACAATTGCGTTTACTTATTCATATCCTTGCTCTAGGAGCGAATGCGACCCTACAAATACCGGCTCTCTCGGAATGGATGCCTTCGTGAAAGGGATGTGGCGCATTGACGAAGAACTGCGCAGAGCTCAGATGCAAGCTCTTAAATCCGCAAGCACCGCCAGCTTGGGATCACGTACGACATGGACTCCCGTGCAGAAATCGAGGGATATTCTTCGATGAACACTAGGTTCTCCAGGACAATCATAATTTATTCCATAGATGTTTTCGCTACTTTTCATCATCCATCCATACACTCAGTAATTCTCCGTCCGCACGCACAACTCCTTTCCTTGACGCTTGATACCCGATGATCCGCTTTGCCTGTACGCATATGCTCAACGTTTCTTTTCGTGTATGCATTTGTATACATACCATTCCGACAATACTACGCAGCTTAATCTAATACAAACGTTTTTCTCCGACCCCTGACCATGAATATCTAAATTTAGGTATGTAGTATTTACAGATAATGTAATTTACAAAGTCAGGAAAAAAAAGTCAATGTGTAACATGCATTAGAGCGCGCCAGTTCTACCATATATTTGTGCAAGCAGTCCAAGTAGACCGCCATCCTCCAAAGCATCTTCATCATCCTGCTCAACAGCGTCATTACGCACCCGCTTCCCTCCATCAACGTAAGACCCGCCCAACCCGCTTCCGACTCCTCTATCCTCCCCGATAGTTTCCTGAGAAGTACTAGTGGCAGTCGATGGACCTACCTCAACATGTATACTGCCTTGCGAATCACCTAACACCGCCGTCTGCGCCATCATATTCCCACCTAACATGGACGAAGCCGACATCCCTCTCTGCATCATCGATGCGCCCATCACACTGTTTCCAACTGGTATGCGCCTTGCTGACAACTGGCTTTTCCGTAGGGCTCGATCGTATTCTTGCGCTCTCTCTGTGAGCGACGCTTCAGGTTTCGGCGTGGCAGCAAAGTGAACAGTTGCCGCCATATCCGTTTGATATGGCGCTTGACGTCTGCGGATTGAATGATTTGCGAATTCAGCCATTCTACTGAGGTAGAGCGAGCCAGATGGGTCACTCGGGTTCCAATCTGGGTTGGCAGCCTGGCATGACATATCGTCAAAACATGTACACACTAACAATGGGACATCTACATTACCTTGAAGTTAAGGAAACTTTTCTCCATCTTCCCTTCGTTCGACATCATCCTCTGGTCAGGATTTGCAGTTGGGGCACCAAACTGTAGGCAATGTTAGCAATATTGAGTATCTCTTGCATGACGCTCTGACCTTAACATTTCCATGCCGTTCAAAGTTGAACTCCGCAAAACTGCAAACGTAGCCTCGACCGTCAACATGCACCGTAAACTCGCGGAAAAAGTCGATAATGGCTGGTGCACAGGGAGGTAATGAATAGCAGAGTACGAAAGGTGTAAGGATGACAGAGACAATTTCTTGCAATAAGGTGACGACTTTCATTGTGAAAAGCTCGCCAAATTCTTGATGTACCTGTAAAGAAATATGACGATATGCAGAGTATCCACGAAAAATAACGCTACCTTCTTACTGTGAAGTTGCTCTTTCCACTCGTCTGGCATATAATGGGTAAAGGTTATCACCTCCGACATAAGAAGTTCAGGATCAAAAACTCTGTTTTCGTCCGGTATCATACCCCTTGCTACTGTCATAATGGTACCGGAGATGGCAAGATAGAAGATAACTGATCTATGGGGGGTAATCTCAAAATCAGGATCAATTAGGGTGGCCGCCATGAAAACGGCAGCAAAGGAGCCGAATATGAAGGCGACAAAGCTGAGTGGATATCAGTAGAAGTACATCTCAAGAAAGTATTAACCTTACCGCATGATCAAATTCACCTTTTCATTGGGGAACTGACCAATGTACATGCTAGCAAAGGGGTAACTTTCACGCAACCTGCGAGCGAAGAAATGAGGAAGTTCGTTAAATTCCCGGAATTTCCACTGGGCATATGGTGTATATCGACGTCCGCTGATGGTCGAAGGATCTTTACGATACTCCTGTATCATAATGTTAGAATCTCAGCAAAAGAGGTCATCGAATACTAACCTCAAAATAACGGAAGAATGAGTATATAACGAAATAGAATACAATGAAAGGGGCAAATATCATGTTCAAAATGCCCATAAATATAAATCGCCGCTGCAAACTATTGTGGGAGCTATGTCAGATAGATGAGAAACACAATATATTGTACTTACCCTTTCGCAAGATCCCCCCTATGCTTAGATTTAACGAATACTTTTCGCACTCTGCCTTGATCATCAAACAGATATCTCATTAAGCAGAAACGGATGTTCCATTCCAAAGCCTGGCTGAGCGTCTTTCCTTTACCATGATCTTCAGGGATAAATCGCTTTAGCAATCCCGGCATCGGTGGTCGAAGATCTAACAGGTTTTTATTAAACAGAGCAATCAGATAGTTTTCTTGTCTCATGATTCTGTTTGCGATGTCATGTGCATCAAGCTTAGCTACGGCTGTGCTATTGATATTTCGTGCGTTTTTTGAAGATACAGCAGTAATAGGATTCTCCTCTCGAATAAGTTCGATGCGACGGACAACTTCTGGCCATGATATTGTTTGGATGTCAGCCTATGATATGTTAAGTCAGAAATGTAATCATCCAGTCTAGGGTACATACGTCTGGAATCTTAAGCAAATGCGTGTAAAACTTGTATAATTCAACGAGTCTTGGGATATCCAAAAGAAATGCCAATATTTGCCATACATATATGACGATAAAAAGGATGAAGAGCAGGAAGGATAGACCCGAAAACCTGGATAACGGTCAGGAAATATAGATCTAATACGTGACTACTTACTTGGAAACACAACGATCAATGACTACATCTGCTAGACGGTTTGCTTTCTCATGCCGTATCTTGGAGTAATCGATACATCCGAAGAGGAATGTGGAGAACCCTGTCACGAATCCCACCGTCCTGTTGTAAAATTCTACAGTCAGAGAATTAAGCGCTTCTGCAAGAAGTACAACATCACCGACAGCAGTTTAAACCCCTTATCTAAGGCAATGCTATAAATTCCTTTCCCAAAGTAATAATAATATACATCTTGGAGAAAAGCATCAAGGTTGTCCACATTGACCCAAGTCCACGCAGCCTGTTCATATTCATCCAAGCCGCCCATTGATGGACGTGACTGGCGAGAGTAGTCATGTATAGGATCGTCATACCCCATGCCACTTTCATATCGTGGTGTTTGCTCTTCAAGGGAAACATCCACCTCAGAAGGACGGGGAGGGATTGACACCAGAGACGGATTAGCCCTGTTGGCTGGAGGGACTTGTCTGCCTGGAGCGGAGTGCAATGGTATGCTCCTCCTGACGGGCTCTTTTCCACGAGACTTGGTAGACTTGACAGTAGGTGGACGTGAAGCCTCAATCATAAAGCTCTTTGGCACTTCATCATCCGAGGATTCTTCCTCGTGCACTTTCTGGCTATTTGGATGGAGTACGTTCATCTCCGATGCACCAGGATTCCAAGACGAGACCTTCTGCTTTCCATGTGCTTTTGCAGAAGATTGTGATGACGGGGGACACCTCCTTCCAGCCTCCAAGTCGCTGTCGTCTGGATCACTCCTACTTTCATCATCCTCCTCCGGCACGGTCTGGTTTGCTTGAACATATCCCTTATAACTTCTTCCGGTGGGATTGATGATATTAAGAAAGGGACGCGAACTGGATCCCAACCCAGAGGAGAAGGCGGACGATTGGAAAGGTCGCGAGCTTGAACCAGCCCTGTGTGACTGAGAGAAAGGCGGTGAGGACATGGTGAGGTACTAATGAACAGGTTCTAACAGGGGGGCTGTGGATATTTAAGTGGAATTGGCAGGCTTCCAGGACGAGGTCTCTCAGACTCGAAGTCTCAGACTGAGACACTGTCCGACGCCGCGTCACTGTGACTTGTCCTGCAGTAACGTGTAGAGTCACATGATCGCCAACATTGGTTGCCTCAGGCTCAGAGTCTGCTGTCCAACCTCCTGCTCTAGTTCAACTCCTCCAGGTGGTGGGTATTTCTTCCATTGACTATAACTGACTAACTAATACAAATGTATACATTTTAACAGATGCAGCAATGCCCTACTCCTTTATTACAACTTCCAACGTTCCGACCGCACTCAGCACTGCTTTAATACCAGACGCAGTGATATCCGTGTCAGTCGAAACTCCCCATGCCGACCTCTTCTTCGATCCTGCTACCTCGTATACAAGTTCTACGTACGATGCTGCAACCACCTCTGTTCCCTCTCCAACTGAATGCTCAGAGTACTCCCTGATCGACAAAGTCCCTTCAATCTGAGAATGTAAAGCAGAAAGAGCTGCTGATAAGGGACCATTTCCTTCACCCCGCACACTGCGCTTCTCCCCAGCCAAGACAAACTCTCCATCCAACACCCGCTTGCCACTATCACCAACTTGCTCAAGCTTGAACAGACCGAGAGAGAATTTCGAAGATGTCCCGTTAGTAAGGTCAAAGCTATATGTCTTTTGGAACAATGTGGTCAACGCCTCGTACGAAATCTCCCCTCCAGCATCCCTTGCAGAACGTTGAACAACCTCGAAGAAAGATGCCTGGAAGCGTCTCGGAAGTTCCAATCCCAGGGAGTTAACAATGGCACTAGCAATGTCAGCTTGACCTGAACGCGCATTGAAGCCTACGCTTAATTTCAACTCGGGCAATGGACGATCGCCAATGGCGCTGTTCACTGCGCTCAATAAGGCACGAAGACCAGATCCAGCAATGTCAGAATCAACCCCGACACCCCACCATGATTGGCTGGATTTGCGATCATCCGAGGGAACGACCTCGACATAGGATGCAGCCTTGGCTTCTTTTCCTTCACCGATAGAATGCTCGGTATATTCACGAATAGTTAGATCAATGTCTAAGTGAGTACGGAGAGCATCAAGTAGAGCCGAAAGTGGCCCATTTCCGTCACCGCGGATGACACGGTAAACGCCATCAACAGCAAGAGTCCCATCGAAGTGACGGCGCTCATCCGACTCGTCTTCGGAAAGGTTTGAGGGATCTGCAGATGTTTCTGAGGTGATTTTGAAGTTGCGGAGGGCCAGCCTTCCCTGATATGCGGATCCACCGAAGTGGTAAGTATTTCGAAACGCAGCTGTAATATCTTCCACAGTCATCTCTCTTGCCTCGCGGTCCGAAATGGATTGAATAACCTGATAGAACGCAATTTGCATCTTACGAGGCAAGTCCAGATGCAAGTGCTGTTTAATGAGGTAGGCAATACCACCTTTACCAGATTGGGAGTTAACGCGTATGACAGCCTCATAGGTTTGGCCAAGGTCAGCGGGGTCAATGGGAAGGTAAGGAACATCCCAGTACTGCATTTCACCTTTGGTGGCAGCTTCGGCGTGTCGAATCTTCTGTGCTTCAAAGCCCTTCTTGATAGCATCCTGATGCGAGCCGGAGAAGGCAGTGAACACGAGGTCCCCAGCGTAGGGATGGCGAGGATGAATGGGAAGGTCATTGCATTGCGTCACCACATCGATCGTGTTCTGAATTTCGCTGAAGTCGAGGCCAGGATTGACACCTTGTGTGTACAAATTCAAAGCAAGGTTAACTAAATCGACGTTTCCAGTACGTTCTCCGTTTCCAAACAGACAACCTTCTACACGATCGCCTCCGGCCAAGATACCTAGTTCTGCGGCAGCCACTCCAGTTCCGCGGTCATTGTGATTATGCAAGCTGACAATAATCTTTTCACGTTCCGAAATGGTTCTACAGAAATATTCGATCTATAAGATAATTAGTCAAAAGAACGTTAATTCAGAAAGTAACATCTACCAACCTGATCAGCGTAGTGATTCGGAGGTGCAATTTCAACCGTTGCTGGGAGATTGAAGATGATTCTATCTTCACCTGTTCCGGCTTTGCCCCATGCAGTTTTGACGGCTTCACATACCTCGATGGCGAAGTCGAGCTCAGTCTGAGTGAAGGTTTCTGGGCTATATTCATATTTGAAGCGGGTGCCAAACTTGGCGGTACATTCCTCCGTCAATTGCCTGACAATCTTGGTGTGTGTTATCGCCAGCTCCAGGGTCTGCTCCTTTGAGTTGCGGAATACGACCTCACGGAACATGGGGGACGTAGCATTGTACATGTGAAGAATAACATTTTTTGCGCCAGATACTGCTTCGATGGTTCGTCTGATCAAGTCCTCGCGGGCTGGGGTCAAGACCTAGCTCGAGATGAGTTCAACACACTTGACCGGAAGTAAGGACGAAAATAATATCACTAACCTGAATCCAAACATCGTCCGGAATTTCATTGTTCTCGATCAAGCCTCGCACAAAGGAAAAGTCAGTATCACTTGCAGCGGGGTACGAGACTTCGATTTCCTTAAGTCCACACTTGACGAGCTGGCGGAAGAACGTCGTCTTTTGCTCGATAGTCATAGGGTTTGCCAAAGCTTGATTTCCGTCACGCAGATCGGTAGATAGCCATACAGGAACGGCGCCATAAGTTTTTGAAGGCCATTGACGGTCCTTGAGGTTTAGGGGCGTGTAGGCACGGTACTTTTTGGAGGGGTCGGTGCTAAAGAGTAGCATAAGACGCGGAGTCAGCGAAAGAGTGCAAAGACGTACAGCATAGGCATTTTGGGTAAATGAGGGTAAAGACGAGAGAAGGGGAAAGGCGAAATGAGGAAGAAAGATTTCGAGAACGTGGTTTATTATTCAATTCAGCATTTGGATTTGGAAATTAGCAGTCACGTGAAATGACTCAATTCGAGTCAATCGATTTATCTAAGTCTTAGCGGGCAGCTGATTAGATAACTGTCAAAACTATTTACAAAATATTAGGTTTCTTTCCTTACGACAACCACTATGGCTGCTGTCCTCACCCTTCCCTCAAAACAGTCCCCGTTTCCCTTTGCAACGATTGCAGTTGCTGCCTACACCCAGTCCGCCACTGTTGTCTTCGACGAGACTGCCCAAGCACCCTCCCTCCAAATCAACAGCTCTACCGTGACCGATCAGGATGAGATCGTTCAGATTTTGGCCAAGGAAGGTCGCCTTTTCGATGACAGCGTAAAGGTATGTATCGACAGAACTCTTCACCCTTCCTTGTCGCTAACTTTTACAGGCACCCGCTTTCTTCGTACTCGCCAAATCTCTTCGCGCTGCTACTGCTTTCCCTGACATCGATGCTGCTCTCCACTCTCTCGACAATCACCTTGCTTTTCGCACCTTCCTTGTTGGCCACACTGTGACAGGAGCCGATTGGGCTGTCTGGGGAGCTTTGAAAGGCTGGTCTTCCTTTGAGACGCGTCTCGATTCCTCCTGACTTTCAATCTCTTGTAGGAAACATTAAAATAGTAGGACTTCTCAAAAACAATCAGCACAAGCATGTCTCGCGGTGGTACTCACATCTCGAATCCCTCCCGTCCACACAAACAGCACTCTCTCAACACACAGTCGCCAAAGCTAGCAAAGCCCGAAACACGAAAACTGCCGCAAGCTTTGCCCTCGGACTGCAGAATGCTGAGGAGGGCAAAGTCGTTACTCGTTTTCCCCCTGAGCCCAGTGGTTATCTCCACATCGGCCACGCAAAAGCTGCGATTCTGAACCAATACTTTGCCAAGATGTACAAAGGGAAACTTATCATTCGTTTCGATGACACCAATCCTTCCAAGGAGAAGGTTGGTTAACGCAATTAGTATTGTCATTATCTGTCCTCTGATGCATATTGTAGAGCGAGTTTGAAGAGACCATTCTCGAAGATCTCCAGCTGATGGGAATTCATGGTGACATTGTCACTCATACCTCTGACTACTTTGATACCTTATATGAGCTCGCTGTTAAGCTCATAAAGTCAGGGAAAGCATATGCTGATGATACCGACCAGGAGACGGTAAGGTATCGGGTTGAATGCACATTGCACTGATACTTATTATGCACTGGCAGATGAGAAAGCAGCGCTGGGATGGAATCCCGTCTGTACACCGCGACGACAGTGTCGAGGATAACTTGAAGCACTTTGAGGAGATGAAGTCAGGATCGACCGAAGGACAACGTTGGTGTATTCGTGCAAAAATGAGCGTAGATGATCCCAACAAAGCCCTTCGTGATCCCGTAATTTTTAGATGTAACATGTTGCCTCACCATCGCACTGGGTACGTATAGTATTTGATTTTCGGCGTCAATCTACACTAATAATTATAATAAAAGCGACAAATGGAAGATCTATCCCACCTATGACTTTGCTTGCCCAGTCGTAGATTCCATCGAAGGTGTTACTCATGCTCTCAGGACTAATGAATACCGCGACCGCAATCCTCAGTACCAATGGATGATCGAAGCACTTGACCTTCGCAAGGTCGACATATGGGACTTCAGGTACGTCGCTTATATATATATATATATGTATAAACGAGATACTAATCAAGCTTGCAGTCGTCTCAACTTCATTTACACTCTTCTTTCAAAGAGAAAGCTCCACTGGTTCGTAGACAATGGTCTTGTTGGTGGATGGGATGATCCTCGCTTCCCTACCGTTCGCGGTAAACCTCATTGATATAACGCTGCAAACAACCTTACTCACCTGATTTCAGGCATTCGTCGTCGTGGCATGACTGTCGAGGCCTTGACACAGTTCATGTTGGCGCAAGGACCTTCGCAGGCTGTCGTTTCTTTGGAATGGGACTCGATATGGACCTTGAACAAGAAGATCATCGATCCAATTGCTCCTCGCCACTGGGCTATTGTCAAAGATAAAGCGTAAGTAGCTCGTGTTAAGGAACTTTCACTTGTTGACATTTAGTACAGCGTTCCCGTTACTATCAATGGCGGCCCTTCTACTCCCGAGGTTAAGTCTGTACCCAAGCACAAGAAGAATGTTGACATTGGAGAGAAGAAAACAGTCTACACATCTAACATTCTTATCGAACAGGATGATGCCGCATCATTCGACGACCGGGAGGAGGTAAACCTCTTGTACATAAGCATAAATTCGTAGACACTAATCACGACATAGGTTACTCTTATGGACTGGGGAAATGCTATCGTTAAGTCCAAAACAGTCGATGCATCCGGCGTTGTTACAGCTATTGAAATGGATCTGAACCTGGAAGGTGACTTCCGTAAGACCAAGAAGAAGATTACTTGGCTGGCTCAGCCCACCGCTGCACACCCTCTTCCGTCTGTCACTCTAATTGACTTCGACTATCTTATCACAAAGAAGAAGCTCGAAGAAAATGACAATGTTGCTGACTTTATCACTCCCGTCACTGAATTTAAGGAACATGCTTATGCAGATGCGAACGTTAAGGATTTGAAGAAGGGCGATATCATGCAATTTGAGAGAAAGGGATACTACATATTCGACAAGGAATCGGATGGTGTCCTTGAATTCTTCCACATCCCCGACGGTCGTGCTGCAGGTATTGCAAGTAAGGCAACCCCCATCCCCGCTGCTCCTGCTGTATCACCTTCGCCGGCTGTCGATCAACCTGTAACGAATATGTACCGGGCCGATCGGGTGTATGGTGAAGATGTCAATCCTGATATTGATACCAAGATGTACGCTGTGGAGAGCATATACAAATCATAGAGTTTGGATCTTTGTATTTTTTGGAATGTCAAATCAATGTTCTTGTAGAAGCAATGCAGCTTGTTTAACTACTTCAGTATATTCTGAGATTGTTAGCAACGTCAGTGCCTCTTCAATCTCACAGAAGCGTGATACGAAATCCTCTGAATCTGTCTGTGTATCTGAAGATCTTTGAACATCAGGACTTTGAAGTTGCGTCAAATACCAAAATATAATCTTGGTACTTCCATTCTGAGTCTTCCTAACTGTGACAGAGAATGGTTCAATAGCATTATCGACGGTGGAAACAACGTCCGGATGTAAATTGATTGCAGGCGGAGGCGCGCGCGTTGGCATTCGTACGGGAAGAAACTTGCATGCATATCCGGTTTCTTCGAAGGTCTCACGAATCGCTGCCGCCTCGATTGTTTCACCTAGGTCTTTCCTCCCTTTTGGAAGTACCCAGAGGCCGCTCTTGCGATGGTATAGAAGGCAAACTTGTAGGGCGTCGCTTGCCAAAACCCTTTTGCAAAGTACAGAGCCTGCAGCAAGGACGAAATCGGAACTGCGATACACGCTGGACTCGAACAGCGCCTGCATTGAATCTGTGAATGAAGCAATAGTTAAACGGTATAACTCAACGCGCCATGAAGATGCAATGAAGATAACGACTCACCCGGACGCAGGTTGATGGCAAAAGAGATAAGACAATTAGTACCGAATAAATAATGGCAGATGATCACGTTAAATAAAGAAGTAATCTCATCGATGTGCTCGTTACACTGTTTAAATATCGACAATACCTAAACGTCAACATTCCTGAAAGATGTCATTCACTTACATGGTACACTGCCAACGTTCAGAGGAATTTTCTCGATTATTTCCCAGGTTTCCACCGGCCCCTCACACTTTGCAATCCAAACTTCTGCTGCCTCAAACCCAGAAACCCAATCCTCTGCCTCTGGGCTAGGGGCACAATTTAGTTCAACGCCGTTCCCGAGCTGTTTAATTCTTCCTTCGTTTACCAAGCGCTTGTGGTACTTCTTTCTTTCCTCAACTTCTTCGTCTGCTATGTAAGTCAGTGAGATGTGGGGGTAGGATGGTGTACGTGGATCAATTCCCAAGGCGGCATGGACATGCTGGTGTAAGGTTGTTAACTCGGGGGATAATTTGACTGCTATGTAATTGGATCTGAAGTAAACTGATCCTATATCTACCGAGGACAATTCGACGTTGAGAGGATGGTCCTGAGGGAGAATGGAAGCGCGTAGAGTCGGTATTGTTATATTGACACCCTGAGGTATAGATGCAAGGGTTATGTGGGGAGTGAAGTCGGGATACGTTGATTCAGAGTGCAGTTCATCTGAACCTCTGAGTTTCATGATATTCTTCAGCTTCTGCGTAACTGCATCTGGGGGGACGATCCAAAGAGTGACACCTTTGTGAAGTTAGCGTACGTTGTATATCCGGTGGATTCTCTTGCTTACCCATAGCTCTAAGGGCTAAACGTTAAACTTGAGCTTGAATGTTTAATCAGAGAGTTATAAAAGATAGAAATGATAGCTGTGAGATTAAAAATAAATAGCATCTTGACGCTTCTGGTACGAGCTATGACGTTACTCAGTTTCATTAAGCGGGGGATCAGATATATGCAACAAACAGTATCGTACACAATACACTTGAGTAGAGATGCGAATAAATGGTACAGACTGCAATAATGAGTAGGGGTAATGGGGGTGATGTTGGACTAAACTACAGTAATAAATGAAGTTGAATATTCAAAACAACAATTTCTAAGTTTTCACCCAGCTATTTTCTACGCCGTCGCCGCTGGAATTACTCTCGATGTCACCCTCAGAGCTTGTTTCAGACGCGTTATCTTGATCGGACTCTTCAACAGGCTGGTCAGCTTCGGAAGTAGGGGCTGGCGCGTGTGTAGGGAGAGGAGGTTGAGGTTGCGGAAGGTCGACCGGAGGTTGACGGTATGGCTGCGTAATTAGCAAACGGTTGCGAAGTTGAATTAAGAAATGGGGAATATTTAGAAGAGTATCAAGGAGAATTGGTGGAAGGTAAGACGCAGTTTTATAAGTATATGCTAGAGACCGATATCCCAGTCAAAAATCATTCTCTTAAACAGTGACACGACTTACCTCCAGCGCCAACTGAGAATCGATCGCCACGAATCCAGTTCCATAGCTTTCCAAGACCAAGGCCAACACCGAAGATTGTGAGGCCATATGTACCACCGCTGACAACGCTGACCATATTGTCCACAAAGACAGAAACTTCTGTAGGTTGACGGGGAACTCCGTATCTGCGCACATCCCCACTAGACGGTGGCGCTTGCTGCAAAATAGATGCGAAAGCAGGACCATAGGTAACCTTCTCGGAAGCAGTCCAACCTTCCATAGCTTTATAGATGCCCTCAGCTTGCACAGAGCCAGACACGGTATTGAAAGTGCCAATATCCGCAGTAACCACTCTGATATTTCTCATTGACTCGGTCTTATCGGATAAAGCAGCAATATTGACCTCTCGCCTGAGAACCTCAATGCCTCTGAGAGTGCTTGCTGCACTCATAGCCTGGATGGAGGCAAAAGGCAATCCAACTCGCACATCTGTAGCTGAGAGGCACACTACAATGGACTTCTTTCCCTTATCATGGCTGCGAGCTGGACCGGTGCGGAGAAGGGGAAGAAGGGACTGAATGATTTGAAGGGGTGTTATGTGAGTCGCAGCAAGATACGGAAGGTAGGTGTTGCGGAGTGATACGTGCTCCAGAGGAGCAAGGGCAGGCGGACCAGGGGAAGCGAGTGACAAGAGGGAGATGATGGATTGGATGTAAGGGAGAGCGGAAGGAGAGGCATATGGATCACCAGTTGAAGTAAGCGGAAATTTGCGAGAGAGGGTCGATGCCAGAGAGCGAAGGAAAACTGCGATTGTACCAGACTTTAGAGAACGATCAGAGCTATATTCATCGTTGAGTTACGGTGTTCATACCTCATATGGATCAAGAACCAGAGCTTTGACATATCCTTTGCAGTTGCGCTCTAACGCCTCAACAGCCTCAGGAGTAGATACGCTTGCGATAACGATATATCCCTTATCTTCAAGACCTTGAATAAGAGGCAAAGCGAGAGGATGGTCGCCCCCGAGAACGACTGAAGGCGGCAGTAAGTACACTAACTGGACAAAGGATGGAGCTGAAAAGCATACCAACGACCTGCCTTCGCTCAGTCGCTTTCTCAGCTGCACGAGCCCTGCTGGCCCTTATCACATTTCGCCCTGGTCGCAATGGAGGATATCCATAACCGACAAGCAGACCAGCCCCAACTACACCGACAACAATCCCTGTGGTCTTCCAAGGGTGACGAACCATCCAGTCGGTTGATCGCGCCAACAGAGACGGAGGCAGAGGTGGTGGAGGCGGTGGGGGAGGGACTTGAAAGTCACCAAGACTGGGGATGGTGACCTCTGGAAAGGCAGGCATCCCAGGGCCGTAGCGAGATATATCGATCCAGAGACGGTTTACGGCTTCATGGACGTCAGGAAGGCTGTATGTCATGGCAGAGAGGGAGCTGAAGACGTATTCCTCGACAGATGCGAGGTACTCTTCCATCTTCTCGACGGTGTCTGACATGATGAACGCACCTTAAAGTTGCGGTGGGAATCGTTCAGACGTGCGCGTTAGATGCAGCTTTCATTCCCAAGCGGACCGTGGATTCACTTACACTAACTCCGACTAACACCGTTATGTCCATGTAACAAATAAGTAGAAGCAGAAGAATTTTATTCGACGGCCGAGTCTATGAATATGCTTTTGTATATACCCTACAATCCTACCAATCCAATCCAGCTCTCTAGTTACCACTCATCTCCTTGGCAAGCTGCTCAGCCTTGGACTTGACATCCTCAATTGTACCAGCCATGTAGAAAGCAGACTCAGGAAGGGAATCATGAGCACCCGAGAGAATCTCCTTGAAGGAGCGGACAGTGTCCTTCAAAGACACAAGCTTGCCCTCATAACCAGTGAAGACCTGGGCGACCTGGAAGGGTTGCGACATGAAACGCTGGATTTTACGGGCACGCTCGACCTACACATGCTCCCTATCAGTTACTTTTCTTACCCGATATAGAAATTTATACGCACGGTGAGCTTATCCTCTTCTGACAACTCGTCCATACCAAGAATGGCAATGATATCCTGGAGCGACTTGTAGTCCTGAAGGATCTTCTGGACAGCAGTGGCAACTTCGTAGTGCTCCTTTCCGACCTACGCAAACACGGTCGTTAATTTAAATTTAGAATAATCCGCCACCGTTACGTACAATACGGGGGTCAAGCATACGGGACTTGGAGTCAAGGGGATCGACGGCGGGGTAGATACCAAGCTCAGCAATACCACGGGACAACACGGTAGTAGCATCCAAATGAGCGAAGGTGGTGGCGGGGGCGGGATCGGTCAAATCATCGGCGGGCACGTAGACAGCCTGCACGGAGGTGATGGAACCCTTCTTGGTGGTGGTGATACGCTCCTGCCTGTACACAGGGTAAATTACCCCGAATAATTGAAATAAAAATAAAAAATCACGTACATGCCACCCATGTCAGTGGAGAGAGTGGGTTGATAACCGACAGCAGAGGGGATACGACCGAGAAGGGCAGACACCTCGGAACCGGCCTGGGTGAAGCGGAAAATGTTGTCAATGAAGAGCAACACATCCTGACCTTCCTCGTCACGGAAGTACTCGGCAATGGTAAGACCCGTAAGAGCGACACGGGCACGGGCACCAGGGGGCTCGTTCATCTGACCGAAAACAAGAGCGACCTTGGAGTCACCTTCAGGTTGATGACACCAGTCTCAATCATTTCGTGGTATAGATCGTTACCCTCACGTGTACGCTCACCGACACCTGGTAGAGATTAATTAATGAGCAGGTAATTCGAAAGAAAATAACGCGTACCGCAGAAGATGGAGAAACCACCATGGGCCTTGGCGACGTTGTTGATGAGTTCCTGAATCAACACGGTCTTGCCGACACCAGCACCTCCGAAAAGTCCGATCTTTCCACCACGGGCGTAGGGGCGAGGAGATCGACGACCTTGATACCAGTTTCGAGGACTTCAGCGGTGGTGGACTGTTCGACGAAGGCGGGGGGGTCGGCGTGGATGGGGCAGAGTTTGTCACCCTTGATGGGACCACGTTCGTCAATGGGCTCACCAATGACGTTCATGATGCGACCAAGAGTACCCTTTCCAACGGGGACGAGGATAGGGGTGCCAGAGTCGACAACCTTGGTGCCGCGAACAAGACCCTCGGTACCGTCCATGGCAATAGTACGGACGGTGTTCTCACCCAGGTGGGAAGCGACCTCGAGAACGAGACGACCACCCTGGAAGTCCTGGACCTCGAGGGCATTGAGGATGGGGGGGAGATCCTCAGAGCCAAACTGGACGTCAACGACAGCTCCAATGACAGTTTTTACGTAGCCCACGGCGCCCTTGGCCTCAGTTGCATAGGAGCGGGTAGCTACGGAAGGGCGGAGAAGGGTGAGTATTCTCTCAAAAAACAAGCGGTAAAATTGAGAGAAAAGGTGGAGAGAGAGAGAGGAGAGAGATGGAGAGAGAGAGAGAGAGAGAAAGAAAGAAAAAGAACGAGAGAAATACGTACCAGGTGCAGAGGCGTTGGAGGGACGAGCGGGAGTCTTGGAGTGGGATGCGGCGGGGATGGCGACGCGCTGGGCGAGAGCAGCTGAGGAGAAGAATGCATTTGTCTTCTTCGCGCTGTTGAAGGCTCGCTTTGAGATGCGGGCGACGGCACCACGGGAGGTAAGCATGGCGGAGAGTCGGATGGGTATGGGAGATGGAAGGAAACAGCGCAACTCTCTCCGCTCTTCAACACGTAGAAATTATATTTTCACACAGTCCCGGCTTCATCCGCGTGGAAAATAAAGATTAATTAATTATATTCGATGGGGAGTTATCTGGTGGTAATACTTATCATTGTCTCCCGAGTCCCAACATGTCCCTGTTGTCAGACAGGCAGCGAGACGATCTGTGAGTACCCCCCCGCCCCGCCCCGCTCCCCGCTC
This sequence comes from Cyathus striatus, assembly GCA_025738555.1. Taxonomy (NCBI): domain Eukaryota; kingdom Fungi; phylum Basidiomycota; class Agaricomycetes; order Agaricales; family Nidulariaceae; genus Cyathus; species Cyathus striatus. The sequence continues at coordinate 3,921,349 of JAOVFP010000005.1, read as the reverse complement.
AGCTCAGACACAGGCACAAGTCTATCCTCGACTATCTCCACGCAAACAACTTCGCCGACGCCTACGCAGCCCTCAAGCACGCTACCAACTCAGAGTACTCTCCAGATCCAAAGGCCAAGTATGCTGGTCTCCTCGAAAAGAAGTGGACCAGCGTCATTCGTCTCCAGAAGAAAGTGATTAAATACACACCCCTGTCTTCCCGCTCTGACTTGCCATCGCCACGCCCTAGATCATGGATCTCGAAAACAGAAACGCCGCACTCCAGGAGGAGCTCTCTCTCTCCCCCGCAAAGCGTGCTGCCTCCCAGTCCGACTGGGTCCCCCGCGCCCCTGCAGCACACGTCCTCACTGGCCATCGCGCTCCCCTCACACGCGTCGCCTTCCACCCCCAGTACTCCATCCTCGCCTCCGCAAGCGAGGACGCGACCGTCAAGATCTGGGACTGGGAGACCGGCGAGTTCGAGCGCACCCTCAAGGGCCATACCAAGGCCGTCAATGACGTCGATTTCGATCACAAAGGCCATCTCCTAGGTACGTCGTCCCTCCTCCTCTCCCCAGTCTCAGTTTCACCATTCTGCTCACCACAGTCACATGCTCTTCTGACCTATTTATCAAGATATGGGACTCGCAAAATGAATGGAAAAACACAAAGACCTTCCCTGGACACGAGCACTCTGTATCCTCCGTCCGTTTCATGCCCGGCGATCAGTTTATCATCAGCGCCAGCAGGGATCGCACAATAAGAGTCTTTGATGTCGCATCCACGTCCGTATACCGTTTACGTCTCTCTTCACCTCCCGCTCACTCGTTCTTCTTAGCCATCAAGTGCGCACATTAACAGGCCACTCTGAATGGGTCCGCTGTGTCATACCCTCCAGTGACGGCAAACTCATTGCAAGCTGCTCGAAAGACCAGGTGTGTGTCATCATCAACGATCATCCATTGTTCTACTCAACCAAGCCCCCTAGACTATCCGCATATGGGATCCGTTAACAGGAGAGTCCAAGTCAGAGCTAAGAGGACACGAAAACGACGTTGAAGTCGTCGTGTTCGCTCCTGTCGCTTCATATACTGCCATCCGAGAATTGGCAGGCATTCCGGTGCGTGTCTTCTTGCCGCCGATCACATCAAGCCTCACCCCACAACCTGCATAGAACACGGATCGATCGAAACGCCCTGGTTTTTACGTCGCATCGGGTTCCCGAGACAAGACAATCAAATTGTGGGACGTACAAACAGGCCAGCTCTTACGAAATCTGGTATGTGTCTCGATCAGTTGTCGAGGTCCTCTCTAACTTGTATACGCGCAGCCTGGCCACGACAACTGGGTTCGCGCACTCGCGTTCCATCCTTCCGGAAAGTACCTTTTATCATCATCAGACGACAAGACTATTCGCGTCTGGGAACTATCCACCGGTCGATGTGTCAAAACAGTGGAGGCACATGGCCATTTCGTCTCCACTCTCGCTTGGGGGAGACAAACCACCGCCGGTGGAAGCGACGAGAAGAAGGTCAACGGTGCGGAAGCATCAGCAAACTCGGAAAAGTTGGTCAACGTCGTGGCCACTGGAAGCGTGGATCAAACCATTAAGATATGGTTACCATAAGTTTTTTTCTTTGTTTTTAGGTAGGTTTCCTTTTGTCGTTAATGTCATTGTCTCATATATTGCAACAGCTCATCCTCATCTTGCAAGTTGCTTTCCATTCATTTCAGTTACCTCTCTACCACGCTCTTTTCCTTCATAACTTTACGACATATCGGGCAATCGTAATATTGCCAACTCGCCTACCAATGATACACTCCTCATTCATGAACACACCTGTTCTCGTCCAACGTCCACGCTTTCTCTCTTTCATCAGGGTAATTCTCTCATTAATGTCATGTCTCCCTCTCTGTCTTTTATACTTCATATATACCCATAGTCCTCAGTGATATCTCTTGTAACTAAGTGCAACTTTTAGACAATAAAGTCAGTAGGTTGTGTACTCGGTTTCACAAATTACATAGAATTTTCAAGCTTTCAAGTATGCTTTCGTGCTTACATGTATGATACAAGTGATGTTTCTAATCCTTGAATTCCTGATTAAACTCTCTTCCAATGAGCATTCGCCTGATTTCTTGAGTTCCTGCCCCGACTGTGTATAGTCTTGAGTCTCGTAAAATACGTCCGGTGGGGTAATCTAGGGGTTTTTGGTCAGCTCCAGCGGAGATGAGCTTGCTGTTTGTTACCATTTATATATCCGTTACCACCGAGACACTGCATTGCTTCCAGCGCAACCTCCACCGCCTTTTCAGTCGAATAAAGAATCGCACCGGCACAATCCTTGGAAATGTAAGTCATTTCCAACAACTAATATATCATACGTACTCTTCGGCTAATCTTTCCCTTGTCACAAGCTCTGGCCACAGAGTATACATAAGAGCGACTCGCGTTGAGCTTGGTATACATGTCGGCAATTTTAGCTGCCAAAGCATATCAGCATTCTATATTGGTAAAGATAGAAGGCAGCAAACCTTGCATCAATTGGAAAGTGCCAATAGGTTGGTCGAACTGCTTTCCGTTCATGTATATATTCGACGGCATAATCAAATGCTGCTTGCATGAGTCTGAAATCAGAGTCGTCGCAGCCCTCACGCAATATTAAGGTTTTGTGCATACCCTAAAGGACCACCGCTCAGACAATACGTTCGAGGTCCAACCCCGACATTAGCACAGCCGCCCCCTTGTTCAAGGGCCCGAGAACATTTTCTAAATGCACCATTAACATCAGACCTGGATAAAACCAACAACGATGTCCTACCCTCTGGAATCTCGCAATTCTCAAATACCAGCTCGCACGTGTCGCTTCCTCGCATGCCGAATTTATCCAACTTTTGACTTGTTGAAAATCCCTTGAAGCCCCTTTCGATGATGAATGCGGTTATGCCCTTCGATCCCTTCTCAGGTGCAGTTTTTGCATATACCACGAGCGTCGATGCAACAGGTCCATTTGTTATCCTAAACATACGTGAGCGTAAAGGATGTTGACGAAAGAAATATCAACGAACCAAAACTTGTTGCCATTCAACCTCCAGCCTCCATCAACCTTTTCCGCCTTTAGTTTCATACTCACTACATCGCTTCCTGCACCTGTCTCGCTCATAGCCAAACTGCCCACTTTCTTACCCGACACCAAGTCATGGAGATACTTCTCTTTCTGCGCATCGGTACCGTGTCGGTGTATTTGATTTACACAAAGGTTGGAGTGTGCACCGTACGATAAGGCAACTGAGCCGGAAGCAGTTGACAACGCTTCCATTGCAAGCGTATGATGCAGGTATCCCATATCGAGGCCTCCATACTTGGCAGATACAGTGACCCCTAATAGACCCATGTCTCCCAACTTCTCCCATAAGTCCTGTTTTATTAAGTTAGAGAAACAGTGGATGACGAGAAGGTTGTTCACATACAGGAGGAAATGTGTTCGATTTATCTATTTCCGCGGTCCTTGGAGCAACCTCTCGTTGGGCAAAGTCTACAACCGCATTTCTAAACTACGAGCCACCAAGCTTGTGAGAGTAGATCCAACGAAGAGTAGTGCCATACCTTACCTCTGACTCTTCGTTTGAGAGACCTGCTACATCTGAATTGTAGAAAGAGGCGTTCCTCCTCTGTAAATGAGCTGTCCTAGCCAATGCCGGGGTACGAAGTCTGGAAGAGGCGAAAGAGCGCGTTGGACGCGTTACTGCTCTCAGAGATGCCATCTTAATACAAAGAACTGATGATATGAGGTATGTATAAAGCTAGGAAGGAATAAATAGCGAGTGCGAGTTGATTGTGGACGTCAGCTTGCTGCTTGGCCATACCGGTTACCCCGCTTCTCCACAATCGGACCTTTACCGGCTCCACGTGCACATATGTTCCGGTCTCGTGATCGAGGAAAGTAATGTGATCCTTCGATCTTTTTGACGGTCCGTCCCCCGACTCCCGAGGCTCTGACCACCAGCAACTCAAAATTTCAAGATAATACATTCCGATTTTACGCTTCACAGACCCCTACCATCAATACACTGTTTTCGCTCATCTGGACTATATTTTCCATAAGCCTTCACGATCTTCCGGTCTAGTTTCTCCCATCCACTCAGCTTCGACATCTGTTTAGGATCCAAGTCAATCACTGTCACTCGCTCTTCCGTGGTCTTGTCCTCGGCATTCTTTCCCGGTCGTACAAAATCAAGCTGCACAATTATCGAGCAATCCTTGAACGTCGCTCCTAGGAGGTACGCCATCAGGTAGTACCGCAGATTCTCGGGTGAAGGATTGGCATTATCAATCTCACGCCCGAATGACGACTGGAATGTGTTCAGGAACTCTATCCAGTCATTGATATCTGGCTCAGGCTCGGAAAGGAATAGCGAGCTGACTCCCATTTCTTGTTCCGTTGAAAGCCCATCCGAATCTTTAAAGAACGGATGGAACTCCGTGCGGTGATGAGCTGCGGTGGACTCTGTTAACCTCCACAACTCAGCAAGCCCTTCAATATCAAGAGCATCAAGTGACCGTTGCAGATTCGACAAAATCCGAAGCACAGGCGTGCATAAGAGAGGCCGACACAAATGTCTTACGAATGCGTCGCGGATATCGTTAGAAGAGTAATGACCACCATCGTCGCCGGCAAGGATCTGTTGTTTCTAACGTTTCACTATGTAAGTCTTGATAAAATGTACAAACATCATGGACACACCTTTGTAGGAGACACTAACTTTCCTCGAGAAAATATCTTTAAATTGTTTATCGTCCCATTCGACTCACACCATGAGTCCCACAAATGTGTGAGGGCGTTTGTAATACGGTCTTCATTTCCTGAGAAAAGATCCAAGGGACAGTATCCAAGCGGTACCTGCTCTCCCTCAGAGCATTTCATACGTGCATGCATGCAAAATCTACATGTTTGAGATTTAATGGGACGGGTTCCGTCTGAGAGATGAGTGAGAGACGGGAGGAACGCCCATTTTGGCTGTGAGCAACAAAATTTAGAACCACCAACATCTAAGCTTTGTGACAGGATGAACCTTGATCTCAACGGCTAGCCAGTTTCCACCCACAAGATCCGTAGCAAGCACGCCTTTCTTCCTTTTAAAGTCTATACAATCCTTGTCTACGCGACTTTGTGGCCGACGTGGTTGCTGTAAATCGTGCAATTGTTCCAGCCACAGGCGATCGAGTAGAACAGTTTCCAGGCGGGGAAGATGTTCTGGTGGGATGAGATGGGACATGCATTTTTCTTGGTATTCGATGGTGGGGTCATCAGGTTCATCAGTGGTTTCTGCTGTGAACTCGTTATTGACTAGGGGAAGACGTGGGACGAGCGCTTTCCGGAGCCTGAGCACTGTTCCGTCGAAGCGAGGATCTGGAGGGCCGGAGTAAGAGAACACAATGGTTGCTCCTCCCTCGGACACGTATTTCCAATCCGAAGGGGATGAATCCGTTATATCTACAGCCGGCATAATGGTGGTAGGAAACAAGGCGAGGTATTTCAAAGTGTTGTAACATCTCGACCCGAGAGCAATTACTTATATGGCTATCTAGCGCTACATGCTCGTCAATCAGCGATTCGGCTTTTCATCGCGCTCTACCAAGTGTTTATCTGAACGAGTCTCAAGCAGCTTGAAGTCAAAAGTCAAAACCATTGTTTTACCATCAGCGATGATCGATGCTCTTGGACCATTCTTCTAGGAACAATAGAAAATGAACTAACGAGTGCCACTCTTCATGGACCTGGTATCATGGCCAAAGCACTGGAAGATATAAGCATTAACACTTCTTCTGCTTACGCTCATTTAATATACTATCTACCTCCTGTGTTTACCCATGCCCGCTGTTCGCACAAGCTCATCTCCGAAAAGGTCAACTAATGGTCAAGATCGTCCCAACGCCGGCAGAAAAAGTCGAAAGCCCTATCATGTCATGATTGGAAAGGATTGCGGTTGGTCACGACAGGCGCAATATGATAATGAATACGCTCCTACGGTATGGACATAAACGATAACATATATCCTCGGCTGGCTCACGGGTGCTGTTTTTCCAGTATGTTGTGCCAAGGACCACCAGCTTGGTCGTTCCACAGGATGAAAGACCACCTCCGCTTACTCTGCATGACCTAGAGTGCGTTAAGACGCTGGGTAAATTCACCAACTCATCCATGAATAGTACTCATATCGTTTCAAGGTGTAGGAAGTTATGGACGTGTTCTTCTAGTCCGCACAACGCGCCGGACCCATCCATTTGATCAACCAGGATCTTTATTCGCACTTAAGGTTATCAAGCGGAAAGAACTTCGAAATTTAGCTGTATTCCACTTCTTCCTGGGGCATTGCATTGAAGGCTGACGAGCATCTTAGCACAAGGAACATTTCCGGCAAACCCAACGTGAACGCTTCAATATGCAGTGTCTTCCGTTCAATACTTTTGTCGCAGGCTTAGTCCAGACATTCGAAGATTCCCGCAACCTCTACATGATGCTTGAATTCATTCCATGCGGAGACTTGCGATCTATAATGCATGAGTTCAAATACGTGAAACCGCACATGGCTTCCTTCTACTTTGCCAATATAGCTTGCGGACTTCATTTTTTGCATACAAACGATATCATTCACGGAGACATCAAACCAGACAATATTCTTGTAGGCCCAGACGGCTATCTTGCCCTGACCGATTTCGGGAGTACTTCCCATATGGGTTGGGAAGAGAGGGACGGTTGGGATTACCGAAGCACTGTCTTGTATCAAGCGCCGGAGTGTGCATTTCCCCATCTTTTCAAAGACATTTATGATGGCGCTGTCGATTGGTGGTCGGTTGGTATCATTCTTTTTGAAATGACGGCCGTGAAAGTGGTTGGTTATTTCTATCAGACACTGGCAGCGACAGAGGTTTCTGATATCTCTTTGTTCTAGCCATTTTGGAGAGGAGATAGCGAGCCCACACAGCGCAACATAATGCACATGGAATATGAGTGGCCTTCCCACATACAGGCCGGGGACAATTTAAAAGACCTCATCTCTCAGCTTCTGCGAAAAAATGCGGTGGAACGACTGGGAAATAATATTCGCGAAGTCTACAATCATCCATGGCTTGAGAACATTAACTGGGACAAAATAGAGCAAAAGCAGTATTTCGTAAGTTATCGTCGAACAATTGTCACCTAACAATGTACTAATTTACGTTCCAGGCTCCTTATATTCCTGAAACCACGCCTCTCGCAGAACAGTGGCATCATTGGCCCCTGCCACAGCAGAGAGCAATTCCAGATGTAGCAATCGTGGAACCTCCATTATATCTGATGAACGACAACAGATATCCTCCGAACCCACACTGTTAATTGTTTCGTTTCTCTGCAGCCGATTATTATTATATCCTTTCGTGGCATCGTTATTGTTGTACCTGCTATTGCGGTGCACTTATGGTGGCGAAGCCGTTACTAGTTACTTCTATTCGTAAACCAATTGTTACTTGTAATATATAAAGGATCAAGTGCAAGGCGCCGTTTTCTGCATTGAGCCTTTTCTCGCACAACTTAAACTTACTTTCAGACAAGCTTCCATCTAAACGGACACATGCTGACATGGTTCCGAGATGCTTAACAACCGCATTTAGCAACCGCCAAAAAGACAATAAGCAGGCTTTAACAACAGACACAAAAAGACATCCCGAAAAAATCTCATGACAGGATATGGTACAGAGTTTTGGTTCAGTTTTACTTGATCTGTACATGTTCGGTTTCAACAACAACAGGATGTCAATATCAACAGCAAAAGGATTAGACGCGCCCGTATACAATGATACATATCGGTACCAGTTGTAGAAAATGGGAAGATCGTGTCACGTAAAAGAGTGTACAGTTTGTCGCGCTCGAGCAAAAAGAGTCCCAGAGACAGCGAAACAAAAGGAAGGTCGAAACGAATGTGGAGACCCTAGCTAGACAACCTAGGGATGCTAAAAGAATAAAGATAACTGCGAAAAGGCCAGCAAAAGATTAAAAGGTAATGCAGATATTTAGGAGATCATCATAGCATTTGCTAGAGGTCCTTGAAGGTGAAATGAGAGAGGTCGTGTGGTTGTTGTTCTTCCTCTAATGGGTTCCTTTTCGTCGTCAGTGTCAAGTTCTCCCATATCTGACGAAGCAGTATCCGAGTCATCGTCCCCATCGCAGTCACTAAAGACGGTGCTAGAGTCGTCGCTGTCGATATCTGAACAGCATGCCTCGCGGTCGGGGTTCAGCCAGTCGTTGTACCAAGCTTGGAGGAACATTTTGATCTCAGCGGAGAGACCAAGATACTCGACATTGCGGGCAATGCCCTCCCATTGAATGATTCCCTGGTGGAGACAATCTTGGATGAAGCGTGTCTCACCAAAATACATCCAATGGATGAGGAGGTGGAACGAGGTTGGATCTGGGACGGGGAGGTAGAGGATGGGATGGTCGGGAGAACAAGGCATTAAGCGGGGAAGACGGTTGGCAGGAATTGTAGTATTCTCAAACAAAGGATGGGCTACGTCTTCGGAAGAAGGTGAGGTTGAGGAGTACATGAGGTCAACGGGACAGGCGCCGCTGAAGAGGACGCGGAGGAAACGTGAGTGGGCAGAAAGATAATCGACATGAAGCTGGGAGAGAAACAGATGAGTGCTATAGTATGGACAATAGGATGAAGAAAAGGTACCTGCAAGGATAAACGGGGAACAGCGTTCAACGCGGGTTGGGTGGCTCTCTTGTTTGCACCGACGAAACCATACATGCTAGCAACAGACTGCATTGACTCAGGGGGGAACAGGGCAGCTATTGAGGGATGCAAGGGACAGCCATCTGCATGGGGAACAGGAACAACTGAAGGACGGATGGTAAGGTACTGGGGAAAGAAGAGCTCGTTCGTGAGACGTACTAATGGTGCAGTCAGCACTGTCTGGGTTGTCCCAGTAGTGGGGAGCAAGAGAACGAAGTTGTTCAAAAATATATTCAACAGGAACGTCGGCCAGAGAAGGAGGAGGAAAGGGCCTGTGGTGAAAGGGAGGTGGTGGTGAAACGGGCTTGCCGTCTTGAGCTGTGGCCATGGTGGTGGTGATGGTGGATGAAGATAGGATGGCCAGACCCGCGGCAGAGCTAGATTGGAGGAGGAGACCTACACCGTTCTTTTATTTATTGAGAGTGACATATTTGAAGGAGACTCTAATTGTTCTCGCTTGCTGGGATCTTATTGTCTTGCCTCGTGACCATCAATGAATTATTTATTACTTACTTTCCCCTCATTATTTATTATTTACTTTTCCCTCATTATTTATTATTTACTTTCCTCTCTCTCAATTCTACTTCATGTCTGACATATTCCACGACAATCCCTACGAATCCCATCCAACCCTCACTCCCCTCGAGGCTCAAGTTCTTTGGGAATATGCAAAGCTCGCACACCATGTAAAACTGGTACCTCCACCTCCTCGCTCACCCTTCCACCCCTCCAACTCGTTTTCCGTAGGTTACACAAAAGACCCGTCTTCTCCGCCAAGAGCCAGATCAAAGGATGCTCGCCCGTCTACGCGTCTTGGAGAAGAAAATGGGTCTCGTCCTAACCCTGGTATTTCCCTATTGCTCATTATCCTCACGACTGTTCCTTACTATATCAGTTTAAAGCATCCGTCTGGGGTGTTATCAACGAACAACCAGCCTCTGATTCCCCACACCAGTACGACGACGACTCCAACGATCTCACTATCAGGTGATCCAAAAACATGTCATTTCTGTATCTAGATATATACTGTAACCCATGTATTCATTTATATACCTATCTAACTTGCATCCCTCCAATCCGCGCCGTCAACGCGCTCACCTCGTTGACGTCCCAGATCGCGAGAGTACCATCAACACCGGTGGTGCTCACCTTCGTCACTTGATCGCCGCGAATCTCGTATGCCCGAACACTCGTAATCGTGTTCTGATGCACCGTCATCAGCTTCGTGTCCGCAGAACCTGACGAACCTGAAATCGACGATTGTCCTCGACTATCTGCATCACGGAACGTCGCGAATGCACCAGCTTTCAGTCGCCCGACCCCGGCTCCGCCTATCGCCGACCTTGACGATTCCCCAGACTTGGAATCATCCAGCGTACCTGATTCTTGCCACCCGCCTGAGGTCCCGCTGAAAACCAGTGGTCGACAATCATGTCCGGCTGCGATGATCATGTCTTCTGCCGTCCACGTTAGAGTAACAAGAGGAAGCAAAGGCATTCTGATCGTATAAATGGCAGGTCCTCCAGGATACACAATGCTGATACTACTGTCGTGACCTAAGACATCATTAGTTTGTACCATACAAAAAATATCCACCCGTAAAGACTCACTCGCGAACGCAAGAATATCTCCAGACGGAGAGAATCCTACCGCATGAACCCAACCTCCTGAGGGGCTGGTGTATTCGCCACACACCGTGTTAAACGGCAGCTTAGATCCCCAGACCGTAGGAGGAGGTCTTGATGTAAATACGCGATAAATATTCGGACCGCATCAACGAAGCATTATCCTTTATTTACCTTTGATCAACCTCCTTGATATATGCTGAGAAAACTCGTGCTTTCATATCAGCGCTTCCAGCAGCCAAAAGAACATTGTTTGGATGCCAGTCCACCGAAAGCACCGTCGAACGAATGGGTTTCTTGAGATGCTTGGACACCCACCAGTTGTTCTCGTCATCGAACGAGCAGATCGAAATGGCGCTAACGCTCATGTGAGATGGGAGGTACCACAACCAACGTAGAGAGGACTGACCGTGCACCACTAGCCACAGCAAACTTGTCCTCGTTAGGACTCCAACGGACCTGGGTAGCCGCTCTGTTGATTCTAAGCAGCACGAGTGTTGGCTTCCAGACAAGCTTTCCGGTCTCAGGATCCGGGGTTTCCTGCCACACGTAGGCGTTGCGATCCTGCGACGCAGTCACAATGCGGTTCGAGTTGGGAGCCCAGTCGATGGAGGTGATAAGTTTGTCGTGCTATAGAGCAATCCACGTACGCAATTGGTTATGGCCAGAAGACAGTCCGAACGTACCTCAGACAGTGTTTCAGTTGGAACCCATTCAGCGCCATTGCGAGAGTGATCTGAACATCAGTGTTGTTCAAGCTGACCGCGAGTTCTTTGAGTAGTCGTTAGTGTCCACGATAATCGTAAAGTGGGCGATACGAACGAGAGCGATTGCCGTTGAAGGCGTGAGCAGTTATTGGGGATTGTCCAAGGACGTGCACTTCAGGAGCCATAGCAATTTATAAAATTTAGACGGGTTGGTAGATGTAGTATTGCAGAGGACTAGCAGTCTACTACTGCGATATAGGAGATGCTGATGGTTAAAATTGAAAAGGTGATGGATAAGTATTAGCTGCCAAAACAAGTGACCCTAGTGTACAATAATAGGTTTATGTAATTACATAACGGGTATAGTGCTATGTATATAGAAAACAACCAAGTGTGCAGAATACCCTATATAAATGTCCGAGGTACCTATATGTCCACGCTCTCCTAATCGCGATACAGCGTTGCGCTGTATCATTATAAAAACAAAGTCCGGGGAGGAGTCCTTAATTTTGGCCAACCGAACCACTGTCTAATCCGCCATTGCTGCCTTCAGAGATTTCATCCGTCTTGCGCATCTGCTTAGCCCATCGTAACCCACATGCATTACAAAGTGTTTTCGGTCCTTGCGGTCCCTGGAAGATTTGAATGAGACAAAGTAGAATCTTAAGGAACGACTTTACTAACTTTCCGCCACTCAGGGGAGTCGGTTCGACCACAAGTCACGCAAACGTACTGCTCAGCCGTATGAGACTTCTTTAACTGACGAAAAGGTAGTGTAAGTTTATACCTCTTAAGATCAGAAAAATAACGTACCTTCTTTTTCTTGGACCCATCCTCACTCTCCTCTTCAGGATTAGCACCATAAAAGTTGTTATTTCCATACATGCTTCCTTCAAACGTATTCATCGAGGCACTTCCAAGAGAATCCTCGTAGGAACCAGATGGCAGGGCTGGTGCTGTATAGTAATTCCCAGAATTGTCCATTCGCTGCGTGGAAAGCGCGCCCGAATGGCCCCTGGATGATTGCATTGAGGATGTTGCGTACATCGAGTTCTGTTGCGTGGTGCCCGAAGATTGAATAGCAGATGCAGCCAACTGCAATGGTAGACGATTTCTAAGCTCCAGAGCTCGCTGCTGCAAACGTTCGTTCTCCACCTTCAGCTCAAGAAATGTGTTCAACCTATGAGCACACGATAAATGAGGGATTCAGCCATGTAGTCTCGGTGAAGCTTACAGTGCAGTGTTCTTGCTTGGGTACGGTTTTGCCATAATAAAGAAGCACCTTGGACTTCCTGGCTCTTCCTCCAAAAAATGCGGGTATCCTTTTACCTCGAATAACAAGTCTCTAGATATGGTGACCGGAGCTCCATATGTCGTGGGTGGGGTATGACATTTGAGTCGAACGTAGGATAACATTTCAGTTTTTGTTCGCATCGAGTCATTAAAGCTCGTTCGAAAGCTTGCATGGTCCTCCGCTACATTCACATGAGAAAATGATGACTGAAAATATCGAAATACCTACGATTAACATAATCTAGGAATTCACATTCAATTAAGTCGATATCCTTCCATCCTAGCAAGTCTGTGACGGCAGTTCCGCAATACAAAACCTTTCCTGACGGGTTCAAGATGAAAATTATCACATCGACAAGTTCGTTGATTAAAAGATCTGCCCATCTCTTTCTTTTCGTGAACTCGAATGTTTGTGAAGACCTTTGGGACGAAGAGATAGCAGAAGACGATGATGGATGGGGATGAGAATTAACGGACATGGCAGAACGTAGTATCGAACAAATGAGTTGACCAACGTCGAGCACCTTTTTACGTCGAGCAACTCAAATAAGTTTGCAATGGAATTAGCTAATATCCACCGTCATAGTTGACATGGAGAGCGTATCAAACTGGAAATAGCATCATATCGACAGTCCATAAGAAATGTTTATGGCATAGCACAATTATGTACAAACAACAATCTACCCTCAATGAGTCCAGTGTATCACATTGGTTCCCAAGTAAACTGAAGAAAATGTCCCGAAAATAACTTAAATTAGGCAGTATCCACCATCCACCCGGATTTCAGAGCCAGTCATGAATTTAGAGGCATCGCTGGCAAGGAAAACAATTGCACCCTGCGAAGATCACATGAGCAAGATGGTCCAACTGAATTGAGTTACTGAGATTAATTACTGACAGATAAATCGTTGGGTTCACCCATCTTTACAAAAAAACATGTTAGTACAAGTTGCAAAGTCGGGGATTCAGTGTAGACATACTCTACCCATCGGTGTCAAGCTCTCCCAAGTTTTCTAGACAGGTCAACTAGGGTCCAGAGGACAGGTAATCTGACCAACGAACTTACTTTGAGTTCAGGATCGTTCTCGAGGATAGTCCGAGTAAGCTTCGTAAGCATATACCCTGGACTGAATATCTCTGAGATAAAAGCCGTTTGTAGTAGTACGAAACAATGCTTACCTCAATACATTGACTCTAACACCCTTCTTAGCCCATTCGACGCCCAAGCTGGCCGCCATATGCTTGACGGCTGTGAACTCAGTCAGTACTATGAACCACTTGTACAGTCACTAAGCAGGGGTATTACCAGCTTTGGAAGTGTTGTACGGAGTTTGAGGCTAAAAAAAACATCAGTCTTAAGACGCGCTTATAATGCGCGACGGGCAACAAACCTGGGGAATATTAATAATCTGGAGGCCTTATGAATCTAAATCAAACAGTCACGAGCTGAAACGCTTACATTCGCGCTCATACTAGCTATCAGCACGATAGAGCCACCACCATTGGGAATCATGTTCCGTGCTGCTTCACGAGCAGTGAAGAACGCCCCGTGTACATTAATGTCGAACAAACGCTTTATGCGGTCGAACGGATAACTGGGCGTGGAAATCAGCAATGCACCATAGTCTTCTATACCACACTTACTCAAAAGCCGAGTAATTCTCCACAATGCCTGATGATTGGTTAAATAAGCGAGAAAGTTCATGTCAGAATATGGTCCGTACCGGCTGAAGCGACAACAGAATCGACTCGTCCGAAACGATCTATTGTCCGAGCAAATGCCTTTTGGACAGATAATTCCGACGAGACATCGCACTCAATGCCAATGACGTTGACGTCCTCTTTTTTTAAACCACTGTTAACTTGACCATCTTGAGCAATGCAACCCGAGAAACTAATCGAACCACACACCGCATGCATAAGAAGCAAGTTCCTCTGCCGCCTCTGTTGCATCGGACTGCTTCAAATCGACAATGCCAATCGAAGTGCAGCCACTAGCACAGACAGTTTATTACACTGCGGGAATGATGCAGGAAAGCACATACGATTGTACGAAAGCGCGGCAAAACTCATTTCCTAAGCCTCTTGCACCGCCAGTAACTAGACATACCTAGTGAGATGAATGAGGTTTATTATAGTTAGATGTTTATAACAGGTGGGACCTCACCTTTCCCTCCATGGATAATGAAGGCAACACCTTAGCGCTGGAAGGAGGAAGAGAGTTGGTGCTGGACCATCTTATTTGGGAAGATGCCTTCGAGACGCGAAGAGATGGAGGAAGGGCGAGAGAATGCTGGAAGACGCGGAGGGAGGACATAGGATTTGGATATGCGGGGAAGATGAAGGCTAGCAGGCATGGATGATTGGAGGATCTATCAGATTTATAGGGAATGAGCGACAGTAGCCCTGTATGTCACCGGACCGATGTTAGCACCTGGACTCCGAGGTGGAAGCGGACAAGAAACGGAGTGGATGCGTCGACTATCTGAGCAATGATATGACTCTTAGACTCCCTGAGGCCCATTTTTAGGGTATTGCGGCGGATGATAGGAACTGCCACTTGGCCAAGGAAAATTGAGCAGCATACTGCGGAGTGAAAGCAACTAGCGTCATGTTGGCTTCCTGACGTTACCGCTTCCACACGTAATTTCAAAGGTCAACGTCCAACCTTGTCTCACTTCTAACCCCGGGTCGCTGTCTCGGTATTCCAATAGCATCCATGTATAAGTAATAATCCAATGTAACAACGAAAAGAAAATAATAGACTAGGTATATCAACAACATAGGCACTAGCAGGCCAAACAAGAAAGGCGCAAACTGAATTCATAGAAGGAGTGGACCTGGTTATACCCCAGGAAGTCAAATAGTGCCCTCCGCCACATCCAATAGATGATTGGTATAAAACATACGCGTAGAATTAGAATTAACAAAATGGGATTATAGGCAGGCGAATTTGGATTTTCGACGTTGCAGTTCTTCCATTCGCGAATCAAGCTGTTGTCGCGCTCGTTCCTTAGCTTTTCGTTCTTCATCTAGTCGTTGTTCAAGAGACTGTTTCTCTTCGACAATCGACCGTCGTACGGTGACAACTTCCCGCTTCGCTTCGGAGAGTTCATTCCGAAGACTTTCAATCCTGGTATTTAATGCATCTCTTTCACGAGCTAATTCCGTCGCTCGCATCCGAGCCCCACGTACTACAGTAATTTGTAAGTTATACTAATGGCAATGTAAAGATAACGACATACAATTCTTCTCAGAGTCTCCAAGTGAATTTTCCAGATTGGTAACCATTTCTATATGGCTTTGCAAATCAGCTTCACAGTGGGTGAGTTGTTTGTTCAAAGTCTTGATCATGGCCTCTTGCTCTTCTATCTGTTTTGCTTGTTGCTCCAGCTGCGTACTAACCTTAGGATCAAGTGGCGTTGGTCCGGCAGGTGTCGAGGGAGTCGCTGAGGTAGATGGAGATTCAGGCATGGATTCCCTCGAAAACATTGTAGAGCTTTGAGAAGATGCACTGAAAGAGTCTCCATTCATATGAGGCGAGGTGGCGAGCGAGGGGCGGGGGGAGGAGGAACGGACGGCGGCGGCGTTGGGGGAGGTAGTTTAATGGCAGTGAGGCCGGTAGCACGCGAAAATCCTACGCTGCGATCGGGAGAACGAATGTGAGGAGGAGATGCACTTCTTGCAATCTGCGCTTGCAGCTCGCGTACTAAGGAATCTGAGCGATTCTTCTCTGTCTGTAAAGTATCCTTTTCATCCTTCACCTTCTGCAGATTCTCTTGTAGTTCTGCAACGCTAGAACGTTGTTGCTCAAGCTCCATCACAAGAGAATCTCGCTTCGATGCCTCTTGAATAAGTTTCGACTGTTCAGAACGAGTCTTGTCAAGTTCAGCGCGAAGTTTCTCAACCTCACCGTGTAGCTCGTCTCGCTCACTTGTTACGGATGAAAGTTGTTGAGTCACATCTTGAATAATGGTCGATTTCTGGCCTATTTCTTCTTCGTGACTTTGAAGGTACTGTTCACGTAACAAGGTAAATTCTTCGGAAGCAGATTTATAGGCTTCAAGTTCCTCTAAGAGCAGATCGTAATCTTTCTTAAGAATGTCCTTTTCTTGGGAATGCTGTGATTGTAGGTCATCAACAGTTGCAAGTAATCGTTCTTTTGCTTCAGCAAGAGTTTCAGTATTCTGCCCTCGAAGATCTGCGAGAGCTTGAATATGCTGCTCCTTAATTGCAACTATGGACGCATCGAGGTCTTTAACAGCACTTTCGTGCTCTCCTTTCAGTTGAAGGACCAATTCTGTGTGAGATTTCTTGAGCGCATATATGTCTTCTTCGTGGGCAGCGCTAAGAGCTGATCGTTCTTGCTCCGCTTTAGCCAGCAATTCGTGCACGGCGCGGTCATGCAATTCCTTTGACTTTGTGAGCTCTTCTTCATGACTACGCTCTAGCTCATGGAGAATCGCCGAATTCTGTTCCTGAACCTTTTGAAGAGCATCATCATGCTCTATCGTTCGCTGGCGCAAGGTCTCTTCCCTCTCTTCCCTCTCTGCAGACATAATGCTCCCGAGGCCATCGACTTCTGATCGCCATTCTCCTTTCAGCTTGGAAATAATGGTCTCATTCTCCAAACGAAGTCTATCAAGCTGTAAGCGGTAGTCATCGTCCTTTGACTGTAGCTCTCGAATGTGTCCCGCTTTTAGATTGCCTAGGTCTTCGGCGAAAGAAGCTTCTTTCCTGGCTATCGCCGATGCGTGCTCATCTTGAAGCCCCTTCAGTGCCACACTCCTTGAAACCTCCGATTCCGATATACTACCCTCTTTCGCAATTTCTGCCATACGTAGCTCTCCTGCATGTTCTTCACGAAGACGCTCAATGGTAGCGTTGGTCTCTGCTGTAAGCTTCTTAATCGCTTCCGCATGGTCGCCTCGCAGTTTCGTAAGAGCATTATAATATTCCTCTTCTGTGGTCTGAAGAGACGAGTTATGTTCCTCGTCTTTCTGCCTAAGTGCGACAACGTGGTCAGAATGAACTTTAGCAAGGGCTTTCTCGTGCTCCTCGTGAGCTAAAGCAAGAGCTGAATCAGCGTCCTGGAGCTGTCGCTGCAGTTCAGATTCATGTTCAGCTTTAAGCTTCCCAAAAGCAGTTTCATGTTCTTGATGCGCCTTTTCGAGAGCAGCGGAAGCTTCTTGCAATTCGTTGCGAAGATTGACTGTTGTAGCGTCGTGGCTGTCATTTAAACGATTGGTAAGATCATTTACTTCGGATCCCTTCGACTTCAGTGCCTCTTCATGCTCGACGCGGAGTTTCTCAATTTCTTCATGATGCCTAATCTCGGCCTCCTTTAAAGAGTTCTCTAGATCCGCTTCACGGCCTCGTAGTCTCTCTAGCTGGTCAAGGACACCTTGGTGCTTGCTCTGTAACACCTCAATTTCCTTTGATATGTTATGCGCCTTTCATAACGTGAGCGAAATGTATTCATTGCTACTGCAGTAATCGCTCACCTGGTCTCGTGAGAGTGTGGTCAAATCATCTAGCTGCCTCTTAGTCTGGGTTAACTGGGTCGTCAAATCTTCTACTACTTCTTTGTGGTGAGATTCTTTTTGAGCCATTGAACTAGATACGGCGGTTAATAAATGAATGAAGGTCATGACAGATGCACTTACAGCATAAGCTCGTTCAATCTTTCAAGTGATTCATCAGGGTCAGAATTGGTTGAGCCATTTTCTAGCTGATTTGGGGTATGCCCATTCTCCATAGTCTTGCGGATATGATCGAACCGGTTAAGTGTTTTAGGAGATAGACTATTATCAGGATTAACCACATCTCCATTGGTGGTTGGAGTGCTTTCAGGATTGTCGCCGGCGACTGGTGGAGGGTTAAGCTTGTCATTTTGGCTTTCCATTAGCGATGCTTCAAGAACAGAGATCTCCGCTTCTCGCTCTTTTAACACTTCCTGGAGCCGCATAATTTCCTTTTCCAAGCTTGATACTGAACGTTCATTCGAATACCCGGGGGACATGCCTGGAAGTGAAACGGAGAGGTTGGGTCGAGAAGATACGGAATGGAGGGTAGAATGAGAATTCGAAGGAGAATGAGAACTACTAGTTCCTTGACTTGAGAAGGAAGTTTTGCGCAAATGCGCCGACGACAATTCCTGCGAAAGCGATTGCGATTGCGATTGCGACCTTTGTGAGATAACAGCAGAGGAAGTTAGTAAACACATCAACCAACATAAATGGAAATGTAATTATACGCACCTCGCGTGCAGTGACTCCGCCGAGGCCGCTTGCCTGAAAAAAAGGCGGCGACCTGAAGAATTTAACTGGAGATCGCTGACATCTCTAGCTCTGCTGCTAGCTGCCCTGCGCCTAATCGGGGGGATGTCCATGGGTTTATCGCTAGCAGGTGATTCCGACACAGACTCAATAATGTTGTTACTATTCAGCTTTGCCTCCTGCAACTGACCAGCGAGATCCGAGATTTCTCGGAGGGCATCACGATACTTAGCAGTAATAGATGAGAGATCTGCCAGTGTTGCGGTATGTGTTTCCTGTAGAGCTAGTAGCTGCGACTGGAGCACGGTATCCTTTTGGATTGGAAAAGGTGGCCTGGAGCCAGATATGTATTGAGGTTCAGGAAGCTCTGAGGCCCCTTCGCGCGTAGGTGACGGCGGCGTCGGCGGAGTGACAGAAACGTCTGCTTCAACATCTGCCTCAAGGCTCTTCCTGGCAGATTCGACTCGTTCAACAACATTACCAAGTCGAACTCTAGCCTCTCCTGCTTCCTTCTTCTTTCGTTCCCATTCCTCCATTTTCCCTTCTAATTCTCTAACTTTTCGTTCTCTCTCTTCCAGATCAACACGCCAGCTTTCGCCATCCCGGCGAAGGGCGTCTAATCGACCTTGCAAACTGTCAACTTCATCTCGCCGTCTTTCGCATTCCTTTTCTAGCTGCTCCACGGTTCGTTGAAGACCAATAACAGATTCATCTGTTCGGGCAAGTCGTGTTTCGAGGTCTGTGATATATTTGGAAGAATATGCTTCAGCGTCTTTGTAGCGAGCTATTTCACGCTTGAGATCCAAGAGAGATTCGCTTGACGATGTTGAATTTTCATCATATGATTTAACCTTTTCTTCTAAATCTCGCACATAGGCCTAAAATGTCTCAGCAGTGAGTCTTAATTTTGAAATGGAATCTTACCTCAGTAGACGCCTCCCGTTCAGACAGCTTCGCAACCCTAGCTCGCAGCTCCCCGACGTACATTTCGGTAGCAGCATGTCGTTCTGACAAATCACTCAATTCTTCCTCCTTCTCTTCCATCATCTCGTTGGTGTGTCGGAGGGCTGCACGATTTAAACTTAACTCAGCTTCTATAGTAGCGATCGTCTTTTCATATTCCTCGATGACCGGGCCGACAATCTCCTCATATTTTGCCGTTCCGCCAATGGCACCAGAGCCCCCTGTCCGATGCTTCTCTCCAAGTTCTCGACGTAATCTTGTCAACTCTTCAGTGCGTTCCACGAATTTCTCACTCAGACCTTCGTAGTTGTTTTGGAGATCGGTCAATTGAACCAGAAGCCTCTTGCTAGCCCCTTCTACTCCATCGGATTCACGATCAGCAGACGGTAATCCTCCACCATCCTTCAAAATTTTGACTTCTTTTCTCAAGCGGGTAACGGTTCCCTGAAGCCACTCAATGTCATCCCATCCATTCTCCTTTTCATTGACAACCGCTCGATTCTTGATGTTCCTTGCGCGATTAGCATATTTAAGGGTATTGATGGTTTCCCCAGCGTTCCACTCAGCGGGACTAACGCAAGCGATCATCAGTGTGTGCGCGTTTCCTCCCAAAGAGTCTTGAAGGAGTCGAGTAAGCTTCGAGTCGCGGTATGGAACGTGTGTAGCCGTGTTCGACTTCGCACGTGCGGGATCACCGAGGGCTGAAATGACGTTGCCTAGGGCAAGAAGTCCACTGTTGATCGAAATTCCTTCTTTTATACGTTCTCCAGCAGCAGCCGTTCGTTTGAGCTATTAATACATAAAATCAGAGAGGTAAGAGGAGTGGCGAAGCAAAGAAACATACACGCTCAGAACCTGCAAGATCGACGAAGTGAAATTTTGAGACGATAGTAACCCATTCACCGTCATCATCCTGAGATGCAGTTGAACCGCCAAAGTGTCCCAATGCACTAGCAGGGCGTAGGCCTCCTCCACGACCAATTGCAGATGCAAAACTGGGGGTGGAAGGGCGGCCAAATGTAGGAGAGCCTACCCGATCTCCACGACCAGCACCACCCGCAAACATAGAACCAGGGCGTGCTAGCCGCGAGGGGGAACGACCACCCGGGGAAGTGGCGAAGGTGATCGCGCGGGCGCTCCAGAGCCCGTATATTTCTTTTGCGTCAAAGTAAGAGAGAAAATTGCATGGGATCTGGAGGATTGTGCGTTCATGTCTGTTTCATTGGTACGCCTGATTGCAGTCCCCTTCCGAATAAGACTAGTGAAGGAGGGAATAAGGACGCGAATAATAGAAGACGATGATAAGACACACTCACCTCATAACCTCATTCGGGTTCTTGACAGCGACCTCGCGCAAACCGCCCCAGATGATATGCCCATCCTTATCCTCCCTAATTTGAACTTCGCGTCTACCCCCGGTTGAATCGTCCATGCTGAGCAGATCAATGAGGTCTTCGTTGTAGATTTCAATGAAAGAGCCCTTTATAGAGTAATTCCAGGCCCCAACACGTTCTTCTTTGAGCTGCTTTGCGCGAGCAAATACTGTAGAGACAGCTCTGGGTATAATACCCATCCCATTGTCAGGATCAGAAGGGTCTGCGTCAAGATCGACTCCAGTCATTGTAAACGTCTTTCCACTACTAGTTTGGCCATAGGCTAGAATCGTACAGTTGTACCCATCCAGGAAACGAGAGACAAGAGGTTGAGCAGTTGAAGTAAACATTTCATACTGAGTTGTGGGTGGCGGGTGGACTTGGTCAAACGTAAAGACCTGTTTCTTGGGGGCAGAACTGGGAGAAGACGCTTACTGCGGGGGTTCCTGTACCTGCAAGAGCAGCATTGGGGGATTCAATTGACACAGAGGTGGAAGAGGTGGTCTGAATAACAGAACGTTGGAAACGGGCAGGTATTGAATTATTATCCTGAGTAGTGGGGGGTCGAATGCGGAGAGCTGGGGGGAAGAAATAAGACTGGGAGTTATGAGTGAGAGTGGGGAAGAAACTGACCGACTTGGACCGATGTCGTCGCCGTGGACGACGAGCTGGCGGGGGCCATGGTTGCTCTGCTCAACGTCGAAAGAGGGCCTCTCACGAAGAGCAGCGGTTCGGGGAAAGCCGAGAGTGATATTCCCAAGCAAATTAGTCAGATGATGCGGGGCGTTGCTCGTTGCTCTAGGTTGCTCTCCAGTCCGCCCGTCGCCATCACCAGAAACATTTACAACATCTCCAACAAAATTACACATCTCGTGCCTGTCAATGCCACATTCTTTCTGATACCATCCTCAACCCACTCGGTCCCGCTCTCGTGCCTTTCATTCCGCCAGACTCTCAAGTATTATCACCGCTCAATTATGAATTTATGCTTATAATGATTTTATCCAGTATTTAGAGTCGGTATCCAGGGGTACAGCTTCCATCCGTCGGGGTAGCGGGGTAATCCCCCGTGTACACAACTCTGCAGCTTCCATGTTCCCAGGCACTTCTATCCTTATTATAGCCTCAGAGCACCTTGTCCAACTTTTTTTCTTGCGTAAACTTTGAAATTTTCAATGGTATAAGGACTTTTATGTTCATATCACCCATCCATTCCATGTCAGTGTCTCAATTCTATGCATCCTGATGATCATAAGACTGCAGTAGTTGATACAGACGAAACCATTATGTTTGATCATATGTACATACTCAAATTAGCATTGTTCATCTACAAGAGTGTTTCTCCTACGGGTAAATGCATGAGGTCTTTCCCCATCAAAATATCTGAAACAGTGTCTCACCAAGTGCCGATCTTACTAACGAGCATCCAACAGCAACGGTTTGCTCCACCGCTGGAGCATCTGCAAGGGAAGGGTTCACTTCCTATAACGACCTCGATGATCACCATCCGACGTCCTTCCGTCACTGCATTGCACTCACCATTAAATCCAAAGCGACAAGACAGCCGGTCCCATAAACGGCTTCGCAAATGTAGTGGCCCTCTCTGAACGTCAAGCCTCCTCTTACCTGAATAATAGCGTGAATAAACACATTATGAGAGCAAGTCGTGATGTATATCTTACAGGAGTACCTGTGGACGGTGCAACGCTTGGATCCAAGGCATCGACGTCGAAGCTCAGGTGAATAGGGAGGTCTCGCTTGGGATTGACATGGTCCAAAGCCATTTCAACCACCTTGCCAATTCCATACCTGTCGACCTCGTGCATGCTGAAGGCTTTGATTCCATTCTCGCGCAGAATGCGTTTCTCGCCGTGGTCAACATCACGCAGTCCGATGTATACCAGTCGATTGCTTTTAAGTAATGGCTGAAGCCAAGCAAACTCCGGAACTTTTTGTCCAATTCCGAGCAAAAAAGAGACTGGCATCCCGTGGATATTCCCTGTTATAATGTAAGGCAAAGAACTCGAACTATTCCAATGAATTATACCTGATTCCGTAGTTTCTACTGTATTGATATCGGCGTGTGCATCCACCCACACTACACACGCATCTGGGTATGCGCTTCGTGTGTGTCAGACAGCTGGAATTCACTGGAGTGATTATCAGTGGCGTACCTGAGAGTTCCCGATATAGTGCCCATAGCCTATGAGATACCATGAAGACACGACAATAGTTCATGAAGACTAAAACTTACGAGGGAATGATCACCTCCAAGGGTGACAGGAAGCTCACCCTTCTGTGCATGGCCACCGACAGCCTTTGCCACCGACTCCGAAACGCGAGATACAAGCCTGGGGTTCTTGAGAATACCAATCGGGGGGTCAATGGTCGCATTGACTTCTTCGAATTGATGGTGGCCGTCGAATTTAACTTTCCATCCAAGCCCTTCTAACTGCTGGATCAAGCCTGCCTCGACTAGTCTAATGGGTCCTATATCTACGCCAAGTTTGGCCTGTAGGATGTTATGTAACAGAGTGCAGGATGAATTGCAAAGGTAAAATAATGACCTGGCCACCACTGGGGCAGGAAAGTGGAGATGAACAAGTTTAGCTTGAGCACACGAGCTGCAACGGGTTGGGAAACTGACCTGAACGGGCACCCCACGATCTACAGAAAATAGAAGGAGTGAATACAGTGACAGAGTAAGGATGTGTTAAACACATGCCGCTGCTGTCTTGGGCTCTGTAATGAATCTGGATTGAGATGTCATTGTGTGGTAGATGTTAAGTAGATATGGAGGATATAGATGTTAAGTGGAATAAGTGAAAGAGATAGGGAGGGATAATTGGAATATGTAGTCTTATAGGATAAGATCCGGTGCTATCTTGGTGTTAGGATGCCACGTCGAGGAGTCTCCAATCCCGTGAAGAGCGTTGTAGTAGTCAACCATCGATATACTAAATGCGACTCCATCTTATGACGAGTCTTACAAAATTATCTGTCTCACAGACTCTACGTAGTACATCTCACTCCTGTCTCGCACTACCACTCTTAACATCTCTAATTTATTTATATATTTATGTTGCTACCATGACGCGCCTCTCACTGCCCCCAACCCGCCAAAAATAACTCCCGCTCAATATATCTTCCCAACCCTCGATCCTGCTCAAATCCCTCATCCATCCCTCTTCCTGCGACCTAGCACAAGTATCTCCCCCCTCGACCCAGACGTTCTCCTCATGGCCCACGTAACGCACTCCCCATCTGGCACCAGTACCCCAACCTTTAAAGACGTGGTATGTCTTACTGCTCCGTCTTATTCTCTACTTTTTCACCACCCCATGCATATCCCTCACATGCATGTTCCTCATTATCACTTGCCAACGCTCATCGATATTCTCCACCAGGTTCAATATGCCATGAAGCACTTCAAGAACGAGAAGGAGTCGGAAGCTCATCAAGTATGCGTAACAGCTTCCACCCTTCTGTAGGTACGCTGATCACCACCATTCGTAGATCTTTCGTCAAGCAGGCGGCCATCAACCAAAAGGCTTTCTTCCTCAAACTGTGAACCCAGTAAGCATCAGCGGTATACGCTATTTCAAACTGAACCATTGATCGTACTATTGCTATCCAGGAAGAGGAGACTATCCCTGGCATCGAGCATCCTGGTAGTACCGGCGTTATCTACTGCTCCGATCGTGCTATGGCCAATGGATTCACTTATGCCTCTTCCCACGAGTGGGCTAATTTAGGTCAAGGAGCCCCCGAAGTTGGCCCTCTTCCGGGCGCTCCTCCTAGACCCGAATCTATACCTCTTCCTCTTGATTCCTTGGAATACGCGCCCACTACCGGTGTTAAAGGTACCGCATTTGGTTCGAGTTCAGTTGTTTTACATCTCAATTCATTACCCGATCATACAGCTCTTCGAGAGGCAGTTGCCAACCTGTACAATCATACCTATCGGCAAGGCAAACCAAGCCAGTATACTTATGAGAACGTTTGCATTGTTCCAGGTGGTCGCGCTGGACTTTCCCGTATTGCCGCAGTCATCGGTGATGTTTATACTGTAACTAACATATTTCTTGTTCTATCACATCTACTTACTAACCAATTTTACTTGTCGTCATGATCAGAGCTACCAAATTCCTGACTATACTGCATATGATCAAGTCCTAAGCGCCTTTAAGCGACTGGTTCCCGTTCCAACTGCGTAGGTAGTCTTTCTTTATCTTACGTGCGTTTGCTAATGTCAGTATGCAGCCTTGATCCTAAGGTTTGTCTCTGCAACGGTGTTCTGTAATCCTTTGTTTGATCTAGGTTAAACAGAGTAAATACCATCTAAATATAGAACAGACGAAGGTGCTCGTTTACTATGTCCGTGACCATTGAATATACTAAATCTGTAGTAGAGGGATATCCAAACCCAAGGTATTGCTGTTGTTCTTGCTTCGAACCCACGCAACCCCACGGGCCAAGTATGTTATCCGACATCTTTCTGTCCTCTGTTGCCGACTTCTGACTTCTTGCATAGGTCATCAAGTAAGCATATTATGTAGCTTGCGGATTGTAATTTACATGTCACAGAGGTCATGAACTCAAGGAGCTAGTAGCTCTCAGCAGAGAAGGGTCTACAGTCATTTTAGATGAGGTCCTTCCCGTTTCTCGCCACGCTTATTTGTCGTTGATCGCATTATAGTTTTATTCATGGTACATCTATCCCGAGCATAGCCACGAGCAAGATTATGGCCACTCGATTTCATCTGCAAAATACGTGCAGGATGTCAATGAAGTACGTTCACGTTCGATTTTACTACCTGCGGTCTCTTATACGCTTAAACACAGGATCCTGTCATTATTATAGACGGTCTCACAAAGGTAATTGAACCACAATTGTCGTCCTTCATACCCTGACATATATAAGAACTGGCGCCTTCCCGGCTGGAGAGTGTGCTGGGTTGTAGGACCCAAGAATTTAATCACCGCCCTTTCTCAGTCGGGTTCTTACCTGGATGGAGGTGCAAATCACCCGTAAGTAAATTCGTGATTATATTATCCTTCTAATACATAACTTTTCGTGTATAGCATGCAACTCGCCGCAATTCAACTTCTCGACCCTGCTCATGTTGCAAAGGAGAAAGTAGCTCTTCAAAAGCACTTCAAAGCTAAAAGGGATCATGTTCTAAAGCGCTTACACGAGCTTCACCTTGATGTTGAAATTCCTCCAACTAGCACATTTTATATCTGGCTAAACCTGGAGAAACTACCAGAACCTTTGAACAATGGCCTGGTTGGTATCCGTTTATTTAAAACCGTCCGCATTGCCTTTAACTAACGATTTGGTCTGACAGACTTTCTTTGAGGAACTGCTAAAAGAGAAAACGATTGTCATTCCTGGAATTTTCTTCGACGTCAATCCATCGCATCGCAGGAATCTATTCAATTCACCTTGTCATCACTTTGTTAGAATCTCATTTGGACCACCACTAGAAGACCTCGATCGAGGTGAGTTTGTTCCGCGTGTTTATGGCCCTTTGTAAATAATTTGCACTGTAGGGTTGGATGCAATCGGTCGCGTTCTTCAGAAAGCAAGGAAAGAGGGAACGGGAAACTTCGGATCCAAGTTAGTCTCATACAGCTTTTCATTTTGGGATTAACTAACTTATTGGCCTGTAGTTACCGGAAGAAAACCATAGATGAAACTATAACTGAGCAACCTGTACATTCTTGAACGCTCCTTTTGACAACAATGGACAGTATTAGCAATTTGTATTCAAGTGTATGTATATGCATGTATATAGTCCAAGTACATCGAGAATATATTAAATACAAGTGAGAAGATCTTAGTATCATAGGCTTGGGTCGAATGGAGAAAATGCTTCTTTAAAAGCTCTGGCGTCCGCTTTCTCCTCTTCCTCGGGAAGTGCACATACTCTCCAATCCAGGCGATCTGACATACCAAGTAATGAGACAAGCACTTGTCTGGAAATAAGTGATGGTCATAAGTAACATGTTGTCCGGCGATGCGCATTACTCACCTGCCAAACTGAATGCTAAAGGGGACGTGATCCTTCAGCAAATGCACCATCTTCCTTCCATCCGGAAGCTCCACTTTAAAATAGCTTCCACGTCCATTGGCGCACGATGCTAACGCACCTTCAGGATCTTCCTCGAAGTCAATTCCTTGCATCCGTCCCTCGTTCAAGAAAGCTTCTTCTACCTTATCTTGTAACTTCAAGGGAAGGGGGACAACTTGGACGTGAGCATGACCACCCTTCGCGCTTAATCGACCAACTTCGAAGGTAACCATGGCAGAGCGGTTCTTTGCGCATAGCGCTCTGAGAGCAGATTTATACCTAGAAAATAGTTAAACAGTGGGCGTCGACATCCGATCAAACAACTAACTTCTCCGTCTCCTCTAAAATAGGAGGCGCAAGGTCTTCAGGGATAGTGGTATACGTCGGATAATGGGTGATAGGCACAATAAGGACGTGTCCACCACCAGGTATGTCAGATCTGCCAGCAGATTGCGTTGGTACAATCTGCCCTTTTGAAAGAGTGACATAACACTCCGATCCGATCGACACAATGAGATGTTTGCTAATATATCATCAAGCTACTATCGCTGTATCAAGTAGAAAACTCACGCAAGATTGGGGTTTGATAAACAAAACCAGCATTCCTCCGCTGAAGTAAAGAAAATCAATACACTTCTGAACACATAGAAGAATTATATACGCACGCGCGATTTCTTTCGGGGGACCGCGCCGCCCACCACGCCGTTCACCTTGAGGCTGTCTTTGATTTGCAATAAGGCAATCTTCAATATAGTGATCTTCGCTACCGCAGGCTCGACATATGTACCCCGGTTTAGGCTTCTTTCCTCCTGTGTCGCCGAGAGCGTCTCGAGTGGGACAATCGCGAACAAGGTGTCCCGGCTACTCGCATTCTGTGAGAAAATCATATCCATGACAGAAAGTTTAAAGGCTCACCATATTACAAATTTTACAAATGTAGCCCTCCGGGGGCTTCATTCGTTCGGGACAATCGTTGATGAAGTGCTATGCAACGTTCATTATACAGGACTTGAGGGCAATATACTGCATACCTCCGTGGATTCACATCTACGACATTTGTACCCAGGCGGTGGCTTTCCATTTTCACCTTGTGCTGTACAACACCTTAGCCCCCGTTTCGAAATATTCAGACCTAGGTTTCTTACCGATTTTAGTACGTTTTACGGGAGGTGCTATAGTACCGCCAAATATGTAATTTTCTTGAGCAGGTTCTACAGGGCGCTTATTTGGTCGCGAAGGGCCTTCCAAGAATGGGTTCGGTGTTGCATTGGCTGGTCGTTGAGCTGACGTACTCATTTCCGTGGCGGGTGCAATCGAAAACGCGTAAAACCACTATCCAACAATGAGCTTCACACTTCAAAATCATTTCAGAATGTCACGTACCCGTTGCTTCTTTCCGCCTGTTGATTCGCCTCCAAATGCTCCAAGACTCAAAAATCTCGTCACTCGACTGTCTTCATTATCCCATATAAATGGCTCTCTTTCCCAAAACTTCGGTGGATGATCAACAGCGGAAGCAAAATGGTATCTTGGTTTCGTTCGACGAATCAGATCGTCAAGAGGTGGAGCACCGGAAGTGGACATGGCATGTGCTTTCGATGAGAAATTAGTGATAGCCTGCGGCCACGAATTCGTAAGGAGGATGTCAATCAATTGCGAAGATGACGCAGACGTGGAAATGGATGATAGTGAGCTGTAGTTTTTGGAAGAGGACGATTTCGTCATGGTGTTGGCGAGAAGGCGCTCCACGGTTTGTGAACTGAAGAACGGTGAAGTGAAGCCCTATGGAGAAATAAGTGGTTTTCTGCGATATACATTGTATATTGGCATACCGGAGGTGCATCGGCAGTATAGTATATGTCCGGATTGTATATACCGCCTAAGCATGCGATGCGAAGTCCACTGGCTGTGGTAATTGTACCAGACTTACCTGGATCGACTACTTAGTATAGTAACGGGTGAATAGAACTAGGCGTATTGTACTCATTAAGAACACGTTCTTGCAGAGTTCTCCTCCTGTTTTTGCAAATTTTTCCACTACTTTAACAGGTAGTGGATATTCCCCTTGCACGATGTAGCATTCAATGGGAACTGAAGCGGTAGCTTAGCTTTAGCATCGTGAAAGAATTCAATCGCGACCAACCTTCAATATTTCCATCGAGCAACAACGAAGTCTCATCTTCTTTCGAGGGGTCCTCGACTTCCTTAAGAGGTCCAAAAAAATCTCCTGTGCAGAGCAATAAGTCGAACTTCCCGTACTTTGCATCAATGCCTTTGATTCTAGAGAACAGCTCGTGAATAGAGCCAACAGCTGAACCAACTGCCAAGCTATGAAATATTAAAATGATAACACGTAGCGATAAAAATCGAGCACTCACATCTTAACTGCTCCGGACATTTCGACCGATAGCTTGTAAGTCCGTGAATCAGAACATGATCTTGTGTCACTCTTAGTGAACGCGACGCCGTTGTTTGGCTACAACGTGCAGTCAAACACTGCAAATGCATTTACTGATGTAGCAAGTAATACTATCAAGTACAACAATTTCCAGACTTTAAACTGAGAATGCAAGTGAGTGGACATCTCATTCTAAAAACATATCTCGGTGAACTGGGGTATTCCTGGATTTCAAACATTTGTTCATTTGCTTGTGCTAATTGCAGAGTGTTCATTGTTTTCAGCGTGGGGTGTGGTGGTGTATGCGGCGCGGGGGGATTTTAATTTTGGTATGCGTAACAGGACTCTAAAATTATCAGGTGTTTCTCCTTGGAAAGATATACATGGTGTGGCTATTTTGAAGCGCGGACTGCGGTTGCCCCTGCCTTGTTCCTTGTTTAATTAATGTTATTACCAGCTGGCAGCCATGCGTCAGGAGATGTCTCGAACTGCTATTCTCGGCAGAATACTATTACATGTGCTCTGAGTGAACTGGAGGAATTTCTGATGCGCGAAAAGATACGGCAATTGGTGCTTTGTCATGAAAGGGTTAGATTTAGAACTACAGCTAAATACATAGAAAGAGTAAGAATTGAAAATAACCAGCTATTCACACAGGTGCATGCAGTGAATTCGGGAATCAGTGATGGAGTGCCATGAAGCGTGGCAGCAAACGCGGTGTTAGAAGGCGAGTACCCACGGAAGATGGAGTACAAGGGCGGGGAGAAGGGCGGGGGACGGGAGGAAAGCCAAAAGCAGGACAAGGATTGATCGCGATCAGCTGATTTGTGCCTATTTGAGGGATCGGCCTGCGTGCTAAATTGTGGGTTGCCTCTTTTGGACATAATGTCTCCGTCGAGTGTCTGTCTTTTGCTTCAATCTCTCTGACTCTCTCATTCTCTTGCTGATGCGATAATTCCCCGTTCCTCGCTCGCCCACTCTCCTCACGCGTACCACTTGGCTGGCCAACTCCAGGTTCCTAGTTCCTGACCGTGCCTGCTTTGTTTTCTCTCTCGAAGACTCTCTGCCGTCTGGCATCTGCACTCTCTCTCCCGTATTTAACCCTCTGTCTGTCCTTTCTTACTCCTCACCGGCGTTGCTCGTCCTCTCTGGTCTTTCCTACTCTTCTCTTACATTAATTCTTCTATTCGCCATGCTTCCCTTCACTCTTCTTTTCTCTGCCTTCCTCGTCGTCTCTCACACAACCGCCAGCCCCGTCGATGTCCAAGGTCTGCGCATTCCTCATTTGGACCCACAACAGATCCTTTGCCAGCTTCCCATTCTGAAGAAATTCCTCTGTCCGCCTACAGGTGTATCTGCACTCAATCGCCAGACATCCCTTGGTCTTGCACAAGGCACTCTTGATCCTGACGGCGCATATCGGTTCGTTGTCAAATATGCCGACTCCCAGAGATGGAAACCTTCTACCCTGGTTTCAACTTGGACTCTCCCGTGTGTCTTCACTTCCGCCCTCATTCAACCAACCATTTTCTCATTTCTTCCAATAGAACCGGCGTGCCCAATGTCACTGCGATGCCTCCCGCCTGTCCTCAGCCCTTTGTTGACGACTCTGCGTTCGACGAAGACTGTTTGTCGATAATTCTCTATGTCCCTCCCTCCCTCACACTTACGAGTGCTGCACCAACTTTCGTATGGTGAGATGACTTGTCCATTTCATCATTATGTATTCTCACGCGTTTGCCAGGATTCATGGAGGTTCTTTCATTATGGGCTCTGCCTCTGCGGCTGGCCTTGATGGTTCAAGTTGGCCATCCAGACCAATTCCATCGTGGCTGTCATTCAGTATCGTCTTGGAGCTGTGAGTGCTTCTTCTACGAACCTTTAATCCCGCCGCCAACGCTGTCGGTCGTTGCTTAGCTGGGTTTCCTTGCTCCTGATGGTACAACCAATCTGGCAGTTAAGGACGCATTAAACGCTCTCAAGTTTTTACAGCAGGTTGTGCCTGCTTTTGGCGGAAGCACCTCCAAGGTCACCATAGCTGGCCAGAGTAGTGGAGGTACTATGATCCGCGCATTGTTGGCTGCCCCGTCCGCTTCCTCCCTCTTCAGGTCCGCCATCATTCAGTCAGATCCCATGGTAGGTTAACTTTGATATTGTTTGTGTCATAGATAACTTACCTTCTACAGGATTTTGGTTTCCTATCCCCAAGTACTCAACAGACATTGCAATCGACCTTCCTTGGGCTAGTTAGCTGTGATCAGTCCGATACTTCCTGCCAAAATTCATTATCCTTGACGACATCCTCGACGCGGAGGTATCTGTATTTCTTGGTGCGCCCAGCTTTGCTCCGGCTGCCGGAAGTGCCCAACCCATGCGACCTGTGTTCGATGGCTCTTTCATCACTTCGCCTCTTGATTCCACTGCACCGTTCCCACCTGTTAGTAAACCATTGATAATCACAACTGTTGCTCAAGAGGCTGCGTTCGCTATATATGGCTCGCAAGACCTGAATCCGATCAATCAGACCGAACTAGCCAACCAGTGTGTTGAGACGTTTGGTGCTCAGCGTGCTGCGACCGTCTTAGCTTCCTCTTTCTACCAACCTGTGCCCACGGATGGGGGCGATGGAAGAGTTCAGCTTCAGCTCATGGGGACAGATTACCTTTGGCGATGCTCCAGTTGGACTTTTGCTAGGAGCTGGGCGCAGAATGGTGGTTCTGTCTACGTCGGTGAATACGTTGTTGGGGCATCTTACCCAGGAAATGAAGCCGCTGAAATCTGTACTCAGCCTGGGATTGTGTGTCACCAAGATGACATTGAAATAGTGGTAGGTTGTTGTTTTCATTGATATTGATCATACAATCAATATATATTTCCTTTATAGTTCGGAACCACCTCCAACCCCACGTCTGCACAGTCCACTCTCACCGGGCAAATGCAACAACGGTACAGGGCGTTCCTTTCCACCGGTAATCCTAACACCTCGGGTGTGCCTACATGGACTGCGGCTGGGTCGTCTGATGTTCACCCGCTCGTTCTCGGTGGTTCAGGTGAAGTTGCTGTTGGTGCATGCACTCCCAGTTTCTGGGGGAGTGAAGTCCAGTATGATTATCAGTTCTTTAGCAGCTCTTAGATCACCATGTAGCCTATTGATTATACTTACTCGGTTTACTTCGATCGGTCAAACAACTTACCTATTCCTAATAATATCCTTTGTAGCCTTACATACTACTCCAGCATTGCCCTCCCACCCCACCCGCTGTTGTGTAGCCAATAGTAGTTTCTTCATTAATAGGATTTATAGATAGTTCTGTGTATATAAATGCTATCTTTCTACTGCAAGTTCGATGTGAGGTTAAAGTTTAGACGACATTGCAAATGCCTTCCCTTCAATTTCAGAAAATATATCGAAATTTCTTTGCAAAATGATTTCAGTCGTTATCTATACAAGCAATCAGTAAGACAATGTTAATCAAGTATTAAGAATAATGGAACCTACTCCTTCCTTCCCCACTTTTACCAAGGCGCGATGTAGCCTTCCTTTAGAGCCTCCTCGCGTTTCATCACCTTCATAGGTCAAGATAGTCCGTCCCTCTGAATTTTCAGCATGTAATCTTCGAGGATTGATCACCATTCGACCAAATGGACCACGAGACAAAGTTTCCACTCTTGATCGCTGAGCAGGAGTGTTGACGTTGTCTATTAATGTCTCCGCCAGGGTAGTAAGAATATAAAATTGAGGTGGCATAAACACAATTTGTCCGGAGTGAAATTCTTCCAGTGCTTTTTTAGGAGTCACGAAGCGAGCAGAAATTACTTCCTGCCCTCCATCTGCAAATGGTCAGAATGTCCTGAAAAGACAGGGAGAAAGTAAATACCGGGTGTAGGTAGCTGTTCTTGCTTTGAGCCAGAAACGAACCCGCGAGAAGAAGCATCGGGAAGGAACATGACATAAAACTGGGTATGAAATCTCCTATAGAACAGCGTCAATGATAAAAAAACTTTATTCATTACAAGAGACTAACCGCGGGGCATTAGTAGGTGTAACCCACTCCGTAAACCTCAGTAAAGACTCCTTGTCGGCTTTCAAGGATTTAGAGGACAAAAAATCTTCAAATCGTATGTCCTGGCGATGGATTGCATGGCGTGCTGCCTCCAATTCCAACTCGGATATTACTGAATTTGATGGTAGTGCATGGGATGTTGAAGACTCTGCTCCTGCTGATGCAAGTAACAGTCCAGATTCCTCAAACGTTTCTCTAATAGCAGTCATCTCTAAAGAAGAGTCTTGAGCAGAGTCGAAATTACCGCCTGGGAAGACCTGAGTAGCGGCCTTAGAATGCTAGAGTTGTGCTAGAGAACGGGAACTTACATGGACTCCACCAAATGTACGAGATTTAGGATTCCGGTGAACTAGGAGAACTTCATTGCGGTCATTCACTACTACAATGCTTGCTGATGGTCGTGGAACAGGAACGTTCATAGGCGTTGGCAATGAAGTTGATGTGGACATGAAGTATTTCGAATGTAATAATGTAAATCTGGATGCAACCTGGACGGAACGTAGAGCTTGATTTGTGAGACTGTGATACATTCTAGCTAGAGAGGCTTTATGCTTTCCGAACAACGGGCCACACATAGCCACTACAACCTGTGATACACACTGTTGTGCTTACCCCGAATAGTTGCTAGTACAGGGGTTAACGCGTTAACGCGGTGTCGGACGGTGTCTCAGGCTACATATATGCCTGCTGACAAAACCAAGCGAAACAAACCTCTGAAAGATTCACCGAGAAGTTTCACTTTCATCATTAGAGATGTAAGTATTCCGGAATGACGTAAGCAGTGCTTCAAATGTACTTAATCCTTTCCGTATTCCGCTGGTACGGTGGTACATATTACTAGTACTTATGCTATAATTCATATCCAACTTATAATACAAAATACGTATCATATAATTTCCACCGAAAAAAGTTCCTTGTGGTGAACTAGATGTATTCGTACATGATCCAACAAATGCCTTAGAGCGGAGAAACGGAGCGCCCACTCAGTCGTGCCCGTCAAAGACGGTTTCGCAATGTGTAAACCCCCGATAGATTACCTATCCGAAGCCGGGTTATTCAGTGTTCGTACGACTCTTTTCCAGTCCTGCAATCACTGCAGAGTTAGCGTATGGACCAAAATATATTGCAGTAAATATTACAACCTTGTGGGAGAGTAGCCTAAAATCCTCAACATGCGCAATATAAACCATATACTGTGTCAACTTGTACAATTCTCGGTCTGCCCTCGATTCTGTAGCGTGGGCATTCTTGAAAGCACGAATCTTGAGACCTTCTTTGGGATTTAATGCAAAGTTACGACTCTTATATTCTTGATATCAGTTGACGATATAATATTAAGTATTAAAATGGATACCAA